>CM070617.1:4122888-5537683 GCA_036346255.1 Ampelocalamus luodianensis | reverse complement strand
ACAGAGATTTCCCAACTTTACCCACAAGAGACGACTATTTCGTAATATCAACACACTACTGTAGACATGATAAGAGAATCACCACAAGGTCATTATAATGCACTACCCAAACACATTTACGCCTGCTAAGGTTTCTACCATCGGGGGTTTCATACACCCGAGCAGGGAGAGAAAGAAAATGAAACGAAAATGGGGAGATGGACTGTGCCGGCTTGACTTTGGCACGTACCGGATTTTTGAGGTTTTTATTTCCATTTCTATTTCCTTTATAACGTCACTTTAATTTATTTTCCAATTTCCTGTCCTTAGCCTATTTGCATTTTATTTATTGATTTTGCAAAATTCAAAATACGACAAAACTCCAAACAGCGCCAAAAATGTATCAATTTTTTTTTAAAAAAAATTCCACGTTTTCACACTCGAAAATTTTGGTTATAAAATTTGGGACGTTACCGAAGCTTTGGCCCCGTTTAGAACAGGATAAATTTTCATGTTTGCCCCGGGAACTGAACTGCCCCACACAACACCGCCGGTACTGTGTTTTGGTGTAGGAGACGAGCATGCACGTTTGAGGTTCCCGAGGATAAGCCGAGGCTGGATGGTGGGATCAGGGATGGACGGAGCAGCAGAAACGCACAGGCTACCTGCGGAGGCAGCTGGTGCAGCACAACTGCACAAGCGATCGATCGAGTGCAGCGCAGGGAGCCAGCAAAAAGCTCGTTTAGCTCACTCGATCAGATTCAGATGGCCGCCGCTCGCTGTATCAATTGGCTGGCGTTGGCTAAGCAGAACGTAGATGGCGCTACTGGCTCCTGCCGCCTCCAAGCTTAACCGGAAGATGCTGCCAAATTAGAGAATTTGATTAACTAGGACCGAGTGCCTTCAGATACTCGTATTAGCTAGAGAACTGATGCTACATCGCTCGTCGATTTATCAACCTGATTATACACGAAATAGAGAATTTGATTTACTCGGGCTGACGGAACAACCGGGGACGGGGTGTTTGCCGAATTGAATAGGCCAGTAAACACGAACTTGATGAGCGAGAGGGATAAGGAGCATAAGATTCTAGTCTAGTATGGCACGGATGGGCGAGAGAGAGAGAGAGATTGCTGCTAGGCCTGGCTGTGCCTAGGCAATGGTTCGAGCGAGCGACGAGACAAGAAAGGACGAGACAAAATAAAAGGCGAGCATGTGACTCGCCAGTGCCCCGCAAAGCTTTTCACCCTCGGGGTTAGGCACTATCTAAAGTGGTATTAGCGAAAATAACACGCTCACAATAACATTTTTCTCTGTTCGGCCACAGGGTGGATAAACTACGGACCAACACGTGGCGCCTCATCTATTCGGCTACAAGACGGACGAGCCGTGGACCAACACATAGCGCATCGTCCGGCTAGCCACAGGATCCACAGGACGACACGTGGCGCTCGTCCGTCCCATGGTCAGACAGACGAGAACGTCATTTTTACAATTGCAGTTGTGAGAGCGATATTTTTGCTAGTACCATTTAGGTAAAAAAAATTCTTCACCCTCCTTCCTCTGTTGCCTCCGTCGCTTGCTCTCCCTCCCTCCTAAGGTTTTTTTTTATTCTTGCATCATTCTGTTTTCTATTTCTCCTGTATATGACTCCTAAGGTTTTTTTTTTATTCTTGCATCATTCTGTTTTCTATTTCTCCTGCTGCATATACAGCTGGTGTAGAGATGGTGCAGCTCAGCTCGAGTCTTTGGCTAAATTAGGCATGTTTTTTTTATCTGTAATAGTAAAAATAGTCGTGTCTGCCTACGGTAGTCACATGTGCATGCCAGCCTACCGAAGACGGGGGCGTAGTACGTGGCCTACCTCAGACTGAGAGCGCAGTAGGGGACATATATCATTTGTCTAACTCACCGCGGTCCTATTTTTGTCATTTCAACCCGAAGAGCTACATTTTCTATTTCATTAAAAAAAACTACACGGCAAAAACTCGCTCAGCTTGAGCTCGGTTTTGTTTGTAGAGTAGACTGGTTATGACAAACATGCGTCCTATCATTAGCACCGTGACATTTTTTTTTCTTTTACGAAACACTATACTAGTACCAGTACAAGTACGGGCGGAGTGGCCACGGGCCAAGCGTCGAGGCAATCCAACTACTTTTGGTCCAAAGTTGTATTTTACTGATTTTAAATGATTTTTACATAGGTTTTTGATCCTATGCCTCAGGCTATTGCCTCGAAGGTCCGAGGCCCAGCTTCGCCCTTGAGTACAAGAAGAAGATTATACTATATGCTTGTTAGTACCAGGGTTCACAAAACCGGTTTGTGATTTTTACCGGGGATGGCCGGTAGGTCCGAAATTCAAAAAAAAATTAAAATCAAAATTTGAATTTTTCAAAGTTAAAATAGAAAAAAAACTAAAAAATAGTATGGTTTTAAGGGTTTGAACCCAAGACCACCTTCTTCTAGGCTAAAAACTTGCATGAGCATATGTACTTGGACATAGTTTCAAATTTCTTTTATATTAGGTAAAATTTATCCAAAACCGATTTTTTTTTGTGAGTTTGGATTTCTACCGGGGTGGCTAGTAAAACCTGTAACACCGATTTTTAGCCCGTTTTCGACCGATTTTTTGAACCGTGGTTGGTACTACCAGTATTTTAGATTTGTTTGGAATGACAGAGCATTGTCACTACGGTTAGCCTTTCAAATTGCATTGAAGCATCTGCCGTCTTTTCGAAGCAAAGCTAGTAGTGTTCACTAGTTAAGCTTCTTCTTTATCCAAAAAAAAAAGAGACTAATCCAAACAGAAGGCATGTTTTTTTGTTGATACTGTCTATAGCTTGCTAAATAAAATACACCCGGAGAATACAAAAAGTGATGAAAAAGAGAAGAGGAAGGCCAGAAAGGATCGGGGGACTGTGGAGCCGGTCGCAATGGTGATGGCAACGTAGGCATGCGCAACCGTGTCGGGTGCGTGTGAGGGAGAGCTTTTGGCGGTTTGCAGCGGCACGGCATGGAGCGGGTGGTGAGCAGCGGCGGCAAGGATTGATAGGGAGTGGCAGATGCTTGTTGGCGTTTCTCCCCTGCATCCTCTCCTCTCGCCTGCCTCTGCCCCCACTGCACTAGTCCACTCCCACCCCCACTGCACCACACTACTCTTTCTCTCGGCGTGATTAGATTAGAATCATTGGATAGCTTGCTTGCTCTCCTTGCTTCGCGGGATGGTCTCGTGAGGAGCCGCTTCTCCTCGTGCCAGCCCCGTCGTAATCCGGCGGGTTCTTCTTCTTCTTGTTCTCTGCTGCTGCCGTCGCGGAATTGTGGTGCGGGCTGGTGGGGTTGGTTGGTGGGTTTGGTTGGTTGGTTCATCTTCTTGGGCGAGTCGAATCTGTGCGGTTTGTGGGGATGCGGGTGCCGAGGGTGCATGTGTGCATGAGGTGGCGGTGGTGGGTGGGGGTGGTGGTTGCCGCCGTGCTCAGCGTGATCCTGCCGTCGTCCACCGCCACGCTCTCCCCGGCCGGCATCAACTACGAAGGTAAACCACCTACCCTCGAACGCGCTCTTCGTCTCCGCCTCCTTTCCAAAGCCCAAATAATCCCCAAAACTTTTGCAATTTCTTATGATATCCACTCAATCAAATGATTGTCTTTGGGCGAGTTTGAGGTGAAAAACAATGTTTTTTTCGGCGCAAGAGGATTTTGTGAAATTGCTAAAAGATTTATTCTTTGACAACCTCCGATTTAAAGCCCTCACTTTGGAGAACCGCAAGGGAATGTGCCAATGCGGTTCCGTTGCATGCGCTTCTTCTTCGCCATACATGCGGAGTTTTAGTTGTTTGTTGCTGAGATTTAATGAAGCTGACTAGCTGAGCCTGCCTGTGGTTACTTGTACCGCAGTGGTGGCGTTGATGGCCATCAAGACGGAGCTGCAGGACCCCTACAACGTCCTTGACAACTGGGACATCAACTCCGTCGACCCCTGCAGCTGGAGGATGGTCACCTGCTCCGCCGACGGCTACGTCTCTGCGCTGTACGTTTTGTTCCTTTGTTCATGCCGATTTCCTTCACGGCGAGCACCAGCAATGGCTGCGTAGGTAAAGCTAATCTTCTCGTGTGATCTTTGCTCGCAGAGGTCTGCCCAGCCAAAGCTTGTCTGGCAAATTATCGCCCGGCGTCGGGAACCTTACCAGGCTGCAATCTGTGTAAGTTCATTGATCCACTGTTGTTTACGTCTTTACCCATGGCATTTCAAATTGGAAGCATGGGCAACACGACAGTTTCTTGAAATAAAATCACTCTAGACTCTAAACAAATGAAAGATTGAAAGTGTTAATCTTCGCTGTTGTTGGACAGGCTATTCCAGAACAATGCAATTTCGGGCCCTATTCCTGGCAGCATAGGCAGGCTGGGGATGCTACAGACCCTTGACATGTCAGACAATCAACTTACTGGGAGTATCCCAAGTTCACTTGGCGATCTCAAGAACCTCAACTATCTGTAAGATTTGTTTCCTTGGTACTTTATTTCTCAGTCCTCTTGCTGTATCCAGTAATGTACCTCTAGAGTTTTAGTTAATTTTCTGGTTCTCTTTTTGCCACCAGGAAATTGAACAACAACAGCTTATCTGGAGTTCTACCTGATTCGCTAGCCACCATTAATGGCCTTGCTCTCGTGTATGTTCTGTCGATCCCTTTTTGCTATTCCTGTTTTCCTCCTTTATCGGTGTATTGTAATAATAAACTTGAATTGACCTGTATTATAGAGATCTTTCATTTAACAATCTGAGCGGTCCGTTGCCAAAGATTTCTGCAAGAACTTTCAAGTAAGTAATTCAGCTTATTCCCTTTCCCCTTCGCTAATTTAATTCCCCCCTGAACACACACTGTCCGTCGTAGGACAGCTCATGCTTCCTTTTTTCATCTTTTTTATTATTACTTTTTCCAACAGCATCGCTGGAAATCCAATGATCTGTGGTGTCAAGTCTGTAGATAATTGCTCTTCTGTGTCGCTGGACCCACTTTCTTATCCACCAGATGACCTAAAGAGTGAGCTTGTTGTTCATTGTTCAGCTTTGGGAAATATGCTTCCATAATAGAGAATTTGTTTTTTCTCTCGTGTGCCATTCATGTTCGTCTCCTTTACCTCAGCTCAGCCACAACAAGGCATGACAAGAAGCCACCGTATTGCTATAATCTGTGGAGCAACTGTTGGTTCAGTAGCATTTGTCTGTATTGCAGTCGGTATGCTTCTTTGGTGGCGACATAGGCGCAATCAACAGATCTTTTTTGATGTAAATGGTAATATTGTTTTTGATTCTGTGCTTATGCAATCATACTAGCACCACCTGGATTTTGATTGCAATAAATCGATGTCTTTATTGTTGCAGTGGTTGAACAATCTATCATTTCTTGATAGTTGAGCTGCATTTTTCTAAGTGTTCATTTTGATATTAAATTAACTTGGACACAGAGATAGAACAATGCTGTATAAATTTGGTTGGTTCATTTCACCTTTGGACAAGCTGAATGATTAGCACCAATGGAATTCTGGCATTTTTCCCCCCCATAACAATGACGCTTTCTGCCGCAAAATTGAGCATTGCTGTAATGTTCAGTGATGTGATCTCTGTAATGAGCTATGAATTCTCTTGATAATTGGAACATAAAAAAGGGTCACCCTGTAATCCATTTTGTGGGCTAGTGCCATTGACGACATGTATTCGGTATTTCATTCTTGTGTAGCTTCTAGTGATACCATAGGTAGCTTCTAGTGATACCATAGGCGGTGAATTTGTCTCAGTTCAGTAGATATAGTTACAACTTAAATCACATTTAACATTTAGGTATAACTCTATATAGTCCAGCGATAGAAATTTCCCAAACCTGGTGGGTCATGCATGTCATGGTTCATTTATTGTTTGCTTTCAGTTTTTTGCTGAGTCCGTAAGAACAATGCAGTTCATAAAAGTTGCACACTAATGCGTCCTAGCATCACACAAGCTGCCCAAGACCACTTTACTAGGTGATCATGAAGCACATGGCTTAAATGAGTCATTGACCTGGGCCATGCCTCAAGATGCTGTCTTACTTTCTTTGTCCCGAGCGGAACTTAAAATTAAAATATTCTCATCTGTACAAAGATATAGCCATACATTTGCATTTACAAGCTGGAATGTTCGCACTCTTGACACAAAAAGTAATGAAAAATTCTTGGTAGAGTTTCTTCTGTTGTTTTTACATTATGATTGAAAGAGGCCTTTATTCCCCTACATTAGGCAAAAAGATTGAATCTATGACACGATAGCTTGGTGGCCTTCTATAGGAAAACCTTTGGTACAGTTCATAATCATGATACCTCATTTATTTTTGGTACATTGGTTTGCCTTGTAATAAACATGAGATGTCTTCTTTTACCCCTATAGGGCTTGCTCTGATCTTTTTAGCACACTTTCTGTTTATGTCTATGCTTTTCTGTCTTGCATGTTATGCTGTTTTAGTTTCCAGTACCATGGTACGTTATACCTGCTCTTACCTACAGATCAATATGACCCAGAAGTGTGTTTGGGTCATCTGAAGTGGTATACCTTCAAGGAGCTTCGAGCAGCTACCAATAATTTCAACTCAAAAAACATTTTAGGTGAAGGTGGGTACGGAATTGTATACAAGGGCTTTTTACGTGATGGGGCAGTTGTTGCTGTTAAAAGATTGAAGGACTATAATGCTGTTGGTGGGGAAGTTCAATTCCAAACTGAAGTCGAAGTCATAAGCTTGGCTGTTCATCGGAATCTCCTTCGGCTTATTGGATTCTGCACTACAGAGAATGAGAGATTGCTTGTTTATCCTTATATGCCAAATGGAAGTGTTGCTTCTCAATTGCGGGGTCAGTCTCTTTCTTCATGCTCATAACTTTCATACGTATACAGTCAACAGTGTATACATCTGTGGCACACACTCTCAGTCCCAATTCTTTAAAATACATGTTGAAGAAAAAGATACACAAGTTTGTCACCAAGGCAAGTTTGTATTGCAGTATCCACTCAGCACAGACTGTCATCGAATGCTCAACTTAAAATCAACAGAAATACAGCTGAAGCTTGTTAGTGTTGAAGACAAGGAGAACCTCAGCATGTTCACTTATAGCATGTCATGTAGTTGTCTAGCCTGTTCTAATGTGAAAATTAGATGTGGCCTCTGCTACTACGATCTACAAGCGTATTAGCCTGATACACACTATCTTGTAATCACTTGTGGTCTTGACCCAGCCAGACCTACCTTTTTACCACATATCACCCCAGGCTAGCTTCACCCTTCTGTTGCGCCATCAAACTACGCTTGGCCACAGTGACTGTTCTTTTATTGCAAGTGTACTGCTTGCGCTTGTACTAGCTAATTTTGTTGATTAACTTAAATTCTACTCCTGGTCCCCTTATTGACTTAAGCAATTTGCCCTGCACCATATTTTGGAATATGAACTGAGCCCATCCACGAATTTACATGTCTATCTTTACGACTGATGGCATATACTAGTCAATAATAACAGACATCGTATGAGCATTGTCTGAGACTCCGAGTATATTATTCAGTTTGCATGCAAACTAACATTCTCCTTTTGGTATCACAAGGCACCTAAACTTGCTTTCATTTTTTGTCAGAACTTGTAAATGGCAGGCCAGCTCTAGATTGGCCAAGGAGAAAGAGGATAGCCCTGGGCACAGCACGAGGGCTACTTTATTTACATGAGCAGTGTGATCCAAAAATAATCCATCGTGATGTAAAAGCCTCCAATGTGCTTCTTGATGAATACTTTGAAGCAATTGTGGGGGATTTTGGATTGGCAAAACTTTTGGATCACAGGGAGTCCCATGTTACCACTGCAGTGCGCGGGACTGTAGGACATATAGCTCCAGAGTATTTGTCAACTGGCCAGTCATCAGAGAAGACAGACGTTTTTGGGTTTGGAGTTTTGTTGGTTGAGTTGATAACTGGCCAGAAGGCATTGGATTTTGGAAGGTTAGCAAATCAGAAGGGTGGAGTGCTTGATTGGGTAAGTATGCTATCTTGTGTTTCTATGCATAATTCACTTTACTTTTTACAAAAGAGTCTCGGATTCACTTTATTACTTTATATGAAAAGACTGCTTTCTCCTTTGCATCAGAACTTGTTTGGCTCTGCCATTTAGTTTAGTGCCTTCATAGCTTTTTTTTGACAAGTCTGTATGTCACTCTTAGGTTTCTTTTTACCTTTTTATGTCGAGCACATTCAATGATAAGATTTGATGTGTAAGATTTGATGTGCGAGATAATGAAGCATCTTTTCCTAGCAAAAGCAGATAAGTTGGAAAATATGCTTGGAGAAACCAAAGGCAAATTTACACAATAACAATTTCACCGCTCTGCATTTCATTGGGAGTGTCATTTACCAATAGAGTATTAAATTAACTGTTGAAAGAAAGAAATCTTCACCATCGTGATGCATTACTCAAGTCCTCTTTTTACTGGTTGGAAGAAGACACTGAAAAATAACAGATAGCAATTCTCATGGCTTTTTTTGAGAAAAAAAATATAAACTCTGATAAGCTAGATAATATCTATCTCTATTTGTTTGTGTCGACATATTGACCATCCACCATCAGTTAGTATCATTTGTTCAAATCAGTTGAGATCTCAAAAACTTGCCAACAAGCCATGAAGTGGCATTATTTGTTCTTGTATGTTAGTTCGTTCTGTTGCCATGAACAGCATTTCTGATACTTGCATCTCGTCCCAGGTAAAGAAACTTCATCAAGAAAAGCAGCTGAGCATGATGGTGGATAAAGACCTAGGTAGCAACTATGACAGGGTCGAGTTGGAGGAAATGGTTCAAGTGGCTCTGTTGTGCACACAGTACTACCCATCTCACCGCCCCAGAATGTCCGAGGTAATCAGGATGCTGGAAGGGGATGGGCTCGCAGAGAAATGGGAGGCATCACAAAATGTCGACACACCGAAGTCCATCTCGTCGGAGCTTCTGCCTCCAAAGTTCATGGATTTCGCTGCGGACGAATCCTCGCTTGGCCTGGAAGCCATGGAGCTCTCTGGACCGAGGTGATCGTCATATATTCACATAGATGTCTGTTGTATTACATTTGGTTAGCTCTGGAGCCGTAGCAAGGGAAGGCGAGTAGGGTTATGATGATATTGTCCATAGCTGTGGTGGCATTCATTTGTACATACAGTAACTCAGTAAGTATTGTGTGAGCTGTGAGCCCATCCTTGTTGCGCATCTACAGGTGGCAAAGAGAGATGAGATGAATGAGTAAATATAGAAAGAAAAATTTCACTGGACTCCTGCCTTTTTGCCCCCCACTTGTCCTCTTTCTTGCACATGACGCCTGCAAAGCATACATGGTTTGATCAGATTTTAATGTCTAGTTGATCTGTTGGTGTCTGCAATTGTTTCAAATTACCAGCTGCTGAAAACACGAGGTACTCTCCAGCCTGTATCTGCATCAGCATCAGAAAGAACATGTTACAGTATATTGTAACAAAGTCTATACGTGTGTGTACTGTCTGTCTACTGTGTAGTACATTGCTACTGGCAATGTATAGTAGATCTGTAGGGGACTATGAACTGTCAGCATTGCTACTGTCCATCCCAGCATGTCCGTACCTGCGACTCTGGAGAGCAGCAGCCATCGGTTGCAAAGGCGGGCACACTGCTGCTGCTAGCCTGCTGCACGGAAAAGCTTTGTGGCAAAGAAAAGAAAGAAAGAAAGAAAGAAAGCAAAGCAAGGTTGATGGATTGAGTACGATGGAACTGATCGATCTTCGGTTGATTCAGGGGTGGATACCCTCACTCATGCGTCACTTGTTGCCACCGCTGGATGCTAGCGGATGGATCGTCTCGCATCCCATCAACTGTGTGCTGCGACTGTGCGCTACCAAAAGCCTTTGGTGGGCGGTCCGGGCTCCATCATGACTGGGGCTAAAGGTAGTGTCCGAGGTAACATAAAAATCAGATTATTTTTGTATGCCAGTAAGTATTTAAAAATCACACTGTGAGAAGGAAAAATACAGTCACAATCTAATTATCGTCAAGACGCCAACCAAAGGCACGTCTCCAGTAGGCAAATCTTCCATAGGGTCCCAACCCTCTTTCTTCTCTTCGCTGCCTCACTGGAACAATGGCAGCCAGAGTCGGTTTGCAATCATCGGAGTGTTGACCATGGAAGTTCCAACACTTTGGGCTGAGATTTCACGTGAAACCATTCAATCCCCGCAAAATCCCCGCGTCCTGCGTTCCAAGCGGGTCCTGATTGATTTCGGTTGAAAGAGACGGGTTCTAGCAAACACTCCCTTGGCAGATTGAAAGCTCGCGCGACATCACCGAGGCTGGGAGAGTGGGAGGCGTTGTCCTGCCATTGAGAGATGACAAGGTTCGTGGAAATGTCCATCACAAATGACAAAGTCCTACATGCACGTCACGTGGCGGAGTGGCACAGATCACATACGAAGCCTTGCGATCGCAGTTTGCAGGGGATGGGCGGCGGCAGCGCCTGCCTGCCTGCCGCCCGGCGCCGGTCAAGCGGCAGCATCATAGCGTCGTGGGCTCGCCGACGCAACGCGCCCGCACGGCGCGCGCACCGGGCGGGCTGCAGCCGCGCGGCACTGTTTCTGCGTGGAAACAAACGGGCGAGCGAACAAGCGACTCCATCACTCATTGCGCCTTTAGTTTGTCCGCCTCCCACGTCAAATCAAATCACCCGCTCGCAGTCGCAGAGCTCTCACCTTCCTCTGTTCGCTCGCTCCCTCCCTCCCATCATTGCCGATTATTACACCCCACGCACCACCAATGCCAACGCCAAAGACACATCGAGCGACGCCATTCTACCACTGGCTATTCATTCGTCTACTGCTACCGCCTCTCTCCCCCATCCATAGCGCAGCCTACCGTTATCTCCTCGCCTGTGCGCTTGTCTTGTCCTCTCCCCCGTCTCGGAACCGACCAATCCAGCCCAGGCATGAGCGTCAAGTGCCTCAAGATTCTCGTGCTGCTGTCGCTCATTCCTCTGGCGCTGAGAGCCACCTCGCTTCTCGTCCATGTCTTGCCGTCGCCGTCCGAGACCCAGCGACCGACGAGTAGTAGAAGCGGTGGCAGCATCAGCATGATGAGCGTTTCGGCGTCGGTGCACAGGGGGTACTACCAGAGGCACCGGAGGAGGATGGAGAGTACCCTCGCCGCCTTCGGCACGACGAGATTCCGGCGCGGCGGCGGCGGGTTCGACGACGAGAAGAGGCTGGGGCCGACGGGGTCCAACCCGCTGCACAACTTACGATGATGGCGCTGGTGATGTTCCTCAGCCTCTCTCGATTCATGAGTTTTTGGATGTCATCGGTCGATATACGATGATGTTTTTGCTTTTGTGGTAACATGTCTCTTCTCTGCTCTGCTCTGAACCCTCCATCGATTTCTTGATACGATGGTGTGTTGCACGCGATACATGTACATACGTGTTCTTGACGTTCCAATCCATGTACATACAAGATTGCAAGCCGAGTTTTTTCGTTCCATGCGTATCAAGAAACTCATGCACGACAGCATGATATGTGTGCATCTTCTTCATGGAGTAATACGGTATCCCAAAACCATTGCTTGACTAAGGAAACTGTGGTGTGCAGTTGTCAATTCGGAGTGCTTCAGTTAGTAGTAAGCGTGTACACTGAGTTGATCACAAGTTATCTAAAATTTTCTCCTTTTTTTTTCTGGAGAAAGGCACATAGGATTTCAAGGGCCAGAAATTTGCCAAAAATATAACTTGTCCGCAGGTTTGAAGCAACCAATTGCAGCTTATCATCTTCCATTTTCTTTTATAAAAATAAAAGCTCGTTTGAGTGCTCATCTGTTATCACAATCGAGTGCTCAGCCGTTGATTCCATAATTACATGATGGGAAGTTAACAGTAGAGTTGGCACTTTGGTTTTACTCTAGCAGAGACTTCCAATCAGACTGGGGGCATGAATTACACAGGTACACATGTACAGTGGTGCAGTTATCTTCTCTCAAAACAATGGAAAAAATAGATAAAAATCCTACCCGTAGATGCAATGAGTTATGAGAGGTATGGCACAGCACTCTGCAGCTTTCCCTAAATCGATACCATGCCTTTTTATTTTCTTCTACTCAGAAAAATAAAGAGGGAACACATCCCTGGGATTCTCCAAAACCCAGCCTCTGGTACAATCATGGTGTCGTCGAATTAGCCATCCCGGCATGCCGAAAGCGACTGTCAGCAACCCAAATCGCTGCAACTAAAGACAAACACCGCAGTACAACACCAATTACACATGCAGCAAAAATCCAAAGCGCCAACCTGGAATTCAGCAATCTGTTTTTTCCTTATTTCTTTCGTCGAAACAAGATGGGACAGATCATAAAAATGTCACTATCTGATACTCCAGTAACTTTAGCAGGTAGTAGGAGTACATCAGACAAGTAAGGTTTCACAGTGGCGTAGCGAACAGAGCTAGCCAACAAAGCAAAGCAAACCACTGATGAGAGAGTGCGAGACCTTCTAATGCTTACATTGTAGAACAGTAGAAAAAGTAATGCAGAATGGCATGCGTGATGCATCATGCATGGTGATTAGCTGCGAGCTAGTAGCAATGAAGTATACTACTCTTCGGCTCCGGCAGGCGGCGGCTCGTTGACGACGGCGCTGATCTTGCCCTGGTCGAGCAGGCTGTAGAACTCGCGGGTGCAGCGCTGGTTGCTCCAGTGGTGCAGCTTCCACATGTAACCAGCGAAGACGCGCAGGCTCATGCGGTCATGCCGTACACGATCTCCCTCACCACGCTCGGCGGCCGCCTCCCCTTGGCCGTCGCGGCGTGCGTCGCCACCTTGTGTGCAGTCGAGACATAGCTTGCTCCCGTTCTTTGCGGCCTGCGTGAACAAAAATACACAAAACTTAGTTTTGCGCCATGCGCACGACGGGTCCGGGTCAGAACGCAAGCTGCTTAACAAAAAGAAGTCCGAAACTCAGAATGCATGGGCAGGATGGCTTGATTGATTACCCGTCTGAGGTGCAAGATGGGATGGGAGGAGAAATGATCAGATGACGATGAGATATGAGAGTTGCATTGGGCATTCCAAGGGCGAAGAGGCTAAACAAGAAACTGGAAGCAGCATGCGTGCATGCAGTGGAGCGCCGTGTCAACTGAGACGGCGAGCACGTGGCAGGATCGCGCCACACGTGCCGGCTCCATTCCAAGCGGCGCTGTCGCGGCAGCGGGCAGCTGACCACTCACGTGAGAGACGGTTTACGTGGTGTGCTTCGTCCAAAAGAAGCGTCGTTTGCCAAGTTGATTACTAGTATTCTGCCGGCCAAAATTAACAGAGTATCAATTAGACTTATTGAGTGCTAATGAAACCTCTTCACTGATTAATAAGCAGAGCAAGGTACAGGAATGGTACCTTCACCTTTCTGCCACCAAAAAAGTACAGGGCTAAGCCACCAGCTGGAACTGAAGTGTCAGCTTTGGACTAGCCAGTGGGGCCAACTTGTCAGCCTTCTTGCTCCTCCTTGTACAGTCGATGAGAGAGGGCCGGGGCCTGTACTGTTGCTACACAGAGCTGGCTTGTAGTACTGTGTTAAAGAGGGGTCTCATCTCTCTCTCATGGTGCCATGTTTGGTCTTGACAGGGACTTAACCAGGCAGCAAGTAGCTGCATCACATCTGACCTGACACAACAGAGAGCACGGCCAAATCTGACGAGTCACCACCACCGATCGAGTACAGCCGATCGCAACTTGACAGGCAAAACTCCACCATCGGCGTCCCCCTTCTTGGAATATCAATGAGGCATGAGCACTGCAACAAATGTTTCAGATCGAAGAAATGTTCTTAGAATGAGAAGAATCCCAAAGATATGCAGAAACATGTTAACGCATACTCCTGTCTTACTAGCACAAATGAAGGTGCATGCAGATAATAAACCGTAGCTTGATTTTGTTTACACTACAGGTCATGCCAGGAGTTGTTGAATGCGTAAAACAAAATTGTATAACAAAACTCCTGTGTGGAGACTTAATCCAGTCTTACAAATGAGAACGTATTGCTGTTAGCTATATGAAGAGAAGAGGACTTTTAGTCCCCTTTGCTGGCCTAGAACAGGAATTTTAAATGAGTTTCAATTCCTAATTCATCTTCTAGAACATGAAATTAGCGAGTTTCTAACATGTTAATGGTAGGGGAGCTTTTCCCTCTGTACTTCTATACATGGCACATGCTAAAAACCCCAATCAAAACCCATGGACCTAGCAAATTCAGGAAAAAAGTTAGCAGCCAAGTGTCTAGACTTTACAGTGTAAATGAACAGTAAAGAGTTCTCTTGTGTAAACTATCAAAAGAATGCTAATTGCTAAACGAAGGGCATGTGTTACCTCAACTTTAGCTCACAACTCATTCCGTATGAGAAGAGATATGAAGTGAAATCATGTTGAATAATAACCTTTTCTTCTCTTCCATTGCTTCTATCCCTTTAGCCTTTTCTCCCATCAATTCCCTTTCTCAACAAGGATCTTAATTGTGAGATCAGCTATTAGGGGAACAAGTAGTCTTTACCTTGATGACTCTTCTCACCAACATCATAAAAGTATCAGCAGAGGGGACTAGCTTCTCATTCCATGCCATCATCTTGTCATATAACCAGAGTGCGCTCTTAGTGTTACCCTTCTCACAGTTACTGCTGATCAACACATCGTATATGTCACTGGTAGGAGCTAGTAGTTTCCTTTCCATCACGGCCAAAAACTTCTCAGCTTCCTTGGGATTACCACATTGGCAAAGGACCCTAATGAGGGAGGAAAAAACTTCAACACCAACATTAAGCTTCCTGTGCTCCATCTCATGGTAGATCTTGACAATACCTTGAGCATCACCAACCTTACCATATCCATCGATCAGCCTTAAGTATGTATCCTGATCAGGAACAACTCCGTTGTCCATCACTGCCGTTAGCAACTCATTAGCCTTGCTGACCTCTCCTGCGTCACACAGCGCCTCTAACATCTCATTGCAAGTGCCAATATCTGGCACAAAACTTTCATGAAGCACCTTATCCAAGTACTCCGAGCCCTCCCCCATCCTCCCTTGTCTGAAACATCCGGCGATGAGATGACTGTAGGTAGCATCATACGGCTTCAATCCTATCGACATCATTTCATGCAGTAATTGCACAGCCTCATCGACATTGCCTTCGCGGCAATGCAATTTGATGAGGCAAGTATACAGGAATGCGTTCAAGCGACAGCCTCGGCGAACCATGTCGTCCCGTTGCTCGCATGCTGACTTCAGATCACCAATGTGGCAATGGGAATGCACGATCAATGAGTAAGCAATGTCGTCCAACACCATGTTCCTCTGCAGCATCCTCCTGAGCAGCAAGATCCCCTGCTCTGCCCTCCCCTCCTCGAAAATCCTCAGCACTAGCGCGGCATGTGCCACGATGCCTGGCGCGCACTTCTTGCCATGAATCCTCTCCACGAGGGCTACCATCCTGGCAAGCGCGCCTTCCCGGCTCAGGACGCCGATGACAAGCTCGACGGTGCCCTGGTTGGCATACACCCGCTTCAGCGTCATAAGCTCGAACACCTCCCAGGCGACCTCGAAGCGCCCGGCGCGCTGGGCCGCGTGCAGCACGGCGTTGAAGGCGGAGAGGGAGGGGAGCACGCCGCGCTGCGCCAGGTAGCGGCAGGCCTCGAGCGCCTCCTCCGGGAGGCGCATGCGCGCGTAGGCGTGGACCAGGAGGTGGAGGCCGCGGGTCGTCGCGGCCGTGCCGCTGTCCACGTAGGCCGCGAAGAAGGCGTCCAAGAAAGAAGAAGCGGGCGACGAAGGGTGCTTGGCGATGGCGGACTGGAGGAGGAAGGACGCGTCGCGGATGAGGGCGGCGCGGGAGAGGAGGTGGATGAGGAGGCAGTAGGAGCGGAGGGAGTGGGAGGACGACGGCGACGAGGAAGCGGACCAGTGGAAGAAGGTGAGGGCGTTCTTGGCGACGGGCTCGGGGGAGGAGTGGGGGTGCCTGGCGAGGGAGAGGAGTACGGCGTCGAGGTGGCGGTTGGGCGCGGCGGCGGCGGGGAAGGCGGCGGAGAGCGCCTCCCAGGTCGCTCTCGGATGGTGCGCGAGGTAGTGGGAGATGTGCTGAGGCGTGGCGGCGGCTGTGGACAGCGCGGAGGCGGGAGCGCGGCCGATGAGGCCGCCGCCGTGCCGCGCGACCATGCAGCCTCCAGACTTGGCGGCGTTCATGGCCATCGATCGAACTGACACACCGTCAGGGACGATGCACCATCTATCTGGGCTCCAAGATCCGTCTCCACCGTCCGATCGGATAACGGACGACCAAGATGATAAACGGCAAACTACCATGCACAGCCGTATAGCGAATAGCAAATTCTGGACCTAGCATGCCTGGTGCCTCCAGGCGACTATGCAGAGGCTACCGACTTTTAGACAATTCTACGAGCATCGATTTCTGAGCAAATGGAAATGGATTTGACGGTCATGTAATCAGCTGCGGTTTACGACAACCAACACTCGAAATAAAACACCATTCATGTGTATGTTGTTACTACATACTGCATCAGTGCTCAAGTTTTTCTTCTTCTTCAGATACAGCGCCAAGACCAGCTGCCCCGTGGTTAAGCCAACGAGTAACAGCAGCGGCAACAGCGACACCAGTGCATGTCAAGCACACTTTATTCTGCTACTGTATAGAGTTACTACTGTTCTTGCAGACTTCAGTTACTACTTGCAGACAGTAGTATCAGTAGTTAACTGCAGCTACATGTTCTCCTTCACAACCGTGACTGGGCAGGTCGCGTGGTTCACAATATAGGTGCTCACGCTTCCCATCAGAGCCCTGTGTGAAGAGACAACAGTCAATCAGCTAGGTCCGCGCGGTTTAATCACACGAGAAACCTCAAAGACAATCTCGAGCGCTGGAAGATTTATGGTCAAAAAATAGAAGCTGTATATATACCTCTTCAGTGTGCTTAGGCCTCTGTTTCCGATAACCAAGCAGTTGAGGGGGACCAGGTCAACTGCTTCACACAGCTTCTTTGAAGCGTCGCCATAGAATATCTTTGCAAGGACTTCAATCTGCAGTCATGCAGTTTCGACGACAAACAATCAGCTCACAAAAGCAACATCAGGAAAAGGAACACGGCCAGGATTACAGCGAATTGCAAATGGAAGACGAAAAACTCGTACCCCTCTCTGATTTGCCACTTGAGTCAGGATTTCTAGAGTCTCATTGTCTGGCGACAAACCGTAAGTCTTGGTGACATGGGGATCTGAGAACTCTATCAGAGGGATGAGCGCTGCAATCCAGAAGAGGAACAATTTCAGAAGCATGATAATTTGATAACACAACGAAAAACACTGAAGTATTTAAATTCATGAGCTCCATGAATCATGTGCAGAATTCAATTATCCTATCCTATGGATTTCAAGATACAGTAAAGAACGGAGAGGAACGGTCAGGGACTCACGTGAACCACCCTGTTCCCAGAGATGAACTGCTCCTTGCTCATTCTGGCAGGAATTTTTGACATGGATAAGTATGAGTTGATCACCGTTCCTTGTAAGGTTGGTTGATGCCCATCTCAGAGCTGCTTTGCTGCACGATGAAAAGTCCACAGCGACGCCAATGTTCCTCCCAGCCATGTCCCTGCAAACAAGCGCCAACAGGTTGCGATTTCCAGACCAGTATATCCAAGAAAGACAATGAGGTTTCAGCTATGGGTTTGCGGTTGTTGGTCAGGTCCTTAAATAGATAATTAGAACTAGGAAGATTGGAAATACCAAACAAAAGGGGAAAAGAGACAAAGACCGGGCTAATCTTTCCCTTCATTTATTCAAAATTCCTTTTACATAGGTGAACCAATGATCTTTCTCCTTTGTTACTTTACCTGATTCCTTATCTCCACTTTAGCTCCCCAGGAAACAAACATGTTACACCTGCTTGCTGCTACTTGTGAAGCCGATGAGTACAAGGGACATGCAAAGTCAAGATTCATGATGCAAAGCAAAAGGTGGCAAAAAGAATTTTATTCCAGTAGTTTCTTTCATCCCACTGTCACTGCAATCCCGGATTCTACTTCATCAGTTAACTAAAGCAGCAGCATCTGCAAGGCATAGGTAATGCGCAAGAGAACAATTTTGATGTTTACTGATTTTGACCAGAAGAGGGCGCATACAAAAGCCAGGTTAATCAGGAATAAGATATTATGAGATGCTTCCTATTCAGATGAGAAGAGAACGAGACAAGTAATTCGATATTTAGTTATTCTTTGCGAGCATAATATCAACAACAGTTTAGCACTTATGTTTCAGGCAGATAATGTATTAATATGCTAGTTCTCAACCTTTGGCAAAAGAAAATAAGATGGAGAACATGCCTTGCTCCATCATAACAGAATGATCCCATATCTCAAATAAACTCAGAGCCATGTCCATTTTTACAAACAAAACAGTGAAGTTAGGAAAGAAACTGCAGAGAAATGGAATGAAATTTGGTGTAATTTCACTTTTTCATTGCAATACACTGCAAACAAACCATCAAACAGATTTCATGGATGACAATAAGAGCAAGATCTTCCAAACAAACTTGTGATGTAAAAGTACGACCTTGAGAATTAGCCTGGATTGCATTGTATTTTTGTAAAGTATTTTACAATTACATTAAATAGCAGTGCTTTAAAACATTCACTGCACAGTTCACCTAATGAAAATGTCAAAAGTTCTAGGTAGCTACTGTCAGTTAGAAATAATTCAAAACATTCGGCTGGCTGGGCACAAGCTGATTAACTCGCTCTTCAGAATGAAAAGATATGCTACACCCGCTCCTCTCACTTGACACATGATACATGATAGATCCACCAGTTGCCCAGAATTCCAATGACATGCAGTACTGTTTTGTCTTTTAATTCAACCGTTCCAATAGTAAAGAGCTTGTAATCTTCAGCATCAACTTTTCTGGTCTGCAGGAACTGCAGATAAATGCACAAGGGTTTAACTCAAGAAACAAACACATGAAAGGAGCATACTGAGGAGCCAGGAAACAAACTAGGAAGTTGAATATTGCCATACATATGTTTTGGTCTTGCTGATACTGGCCATTACTTCACCAAATAAAGCACAACCTTGAATCTATTTTCAGCATTATGTTTGCGTTAGTAAAGTGCAATTCAAACATACAATAAAAAAAATGGAGTTGCTGAAACTTACAACTCAAATGCACCGAAATATCTCCTACTGTTTCTTGTAAAAAAAAAAAAACAACAACGGAAATCTTACCTAAATTTCAATAAAAAAAATGAAGCTGAATCGTGCTTTTGTTTACTTCAAAAAAGTAGAATTTATTGCAACGGAAAGCATGGCAGAGAGCTGCAAGCATACAGCCCAAGGGAGAAGAAAGGCATAGCACCTGAAAGCTGTAGTCTAATACTTCTGTCAGGCCATTGGGTTTGTGCTTGTCGATATATATGATTTCAGATGGTGCACTTCCACCAAGAGCATGGGCACATTTTACCAAATCATCCAACAGTCCCCCAAATACAGGAAAACGGACTCAATAGCCAAAACATTTTACCAAAACATCTTACCAAATCATCAACTAGTTCTCTATCAGGAACCAAGGAAGTATCATCAGGCTTTGCATACTTCTGCCTAAATGATACAATATACACTAAGGACACCACCTCAAAGACACACACTATGGAGAGGTGGGATGGCCCCAAACTTACAAGCATGAACCTCTGGTAGATATGTTCCAAACCGCCTTTACCCAAGGTAGACATATCATTGATGGGAATTCTGGTTTTGTATAAGAGTAAGACAGCATTGAGAGAAATGATCCAAATAGGGTCATTTTACAAATTGATTTTAAAAAAGTGTGTGACAAAGTAAAATTATTTTTCTACCTTTATTAATGTTTTCAAGCTTAGGAGATATGCCAGCGTTATGTAAACGGTCAAAAAGGTATGTGAGTGAAAGTTCACGACCACATGGAAAGCATTTCGGAACCAGTATGGGTTAGAGACAATGTGATATAGAACTATCATGAAATCTAATACAAATTGCAGGCATCCATTATCACCCTTTCTCAGGGGGGAAAACAAGCATGAACCTCACCTCCTCCTTCCAAAACGCATGATTTTGACGCATCTCCCTTTGATGGATCTGAAACAGTTAATGTTATATTAGGCAACAGAAAAAAATACAGAATATCCTCTTGTAAGTTAACTATGTTGAGTAGCACAATTAAATCTGAAACAATACAATCATTCCATGCTGTCACCATAAATCTGTTATTGTGAACATGCTTCATGATAAAATAACATAATCAATTGACTAACCTCCTGAAGAAACAAGTATATTGAATAGGGGTTCGGCCTTGAAGAGTAGAGAAGAAGCAAAATATGGATGACAAGACCTATCGGGTTCTGCCAACCAAGTGCAATCAAAACAATCAACCCAACAGGCAGCTGATATTTGCTGACCAAAGACCACAATTCGCTGAGCTCATGTTTTGAATATCCTAAGGGCCCAGTGATGTCTTCTGATGGGCACTCTGCTGGTCGTTCTGAGATGCAAAAACAATAATAATCATGCATTAGGATAATCAAGGGAACATTAACGGTTGGCTTTTGCTTCGATGCTCCACCAGAAGAAAATGTTTACATATTTAAAAGGGGCAATCCCTTATTTGCCATCGAAAGTTTGTATCATCCCTTATATGCCACTCATTGTGGGATTTCGGAAATTTCCAGTGGCATGTAAGGAATTAACCCTATATTAAAGGAAATCGGCTATCAGTAGCTAGGGGTAAGACTGTAACAACATAAGTAAAATTGGATTATAGGATCGGATATCTACTTAGCTAATCTTAAAACTTCAATCCCAGCCCTACACATACCCAATTACCCAGATCATACCCACCTAAGTATACTCGGAAAAAATAATGCTCCTGTCCGACTCCATCAACTTGTGTAGGCTACCACCATATTAAGCAATCTTAACGTTTTCTCCCTATGGAGCACTAGGGCAAAACACAAAACGTTTTTAATGTGTCCGGAGGAAGAATTTTACCTTCTTCAGCATCAGCAACTTTTCGCGGATAAAGCATGATGGCAAGTGCGGTGCCTATCCCAAATCCCTTGAGCAGCTTATGACCTAAAACGATAGTTAAAATCAGTGAAATCGATCCTTGATAACTGGCTATAACCAGGTTATTTGACATGATAATTGAGACAAAGTAATTAAAATCCTCTATACAAGGGAAACCAAATGTTTTGATCTTGAACGATGATAACGGCACACCACACTGCAGACAACTCAAGCATAGCACACGATTTACGATTCCAAGGCTACCTGGTAACTGCGGCCGGACTCCAAGAGGCATTCTTGCCGTGAGGAAAGAAGCTCCGAACTTGGGGGTGCGAGCTTGAAACACGAGACTCGAACTCGAATAGCGTGACCAAACGTTCTGCCGCCCGTGCCTGCCAAGAACTGATGGGAGGGAGTGACTCGAAGGCATCAGCACAACCAAGCAATGGCGATCAAAGGAGGAGGACCAGAAAAAACAAGAAACTCACGAGTGGGGTTGGCGACGGGAGCGCAGGAGGCGGAGAAGGTGCGAGCGGGAGCGAAGGGCGGGGAGACGCCCCGCCGGAGATGGGCGGCCGCGTCCCTCGCGAGCCGCCTCCACGCCATTATCGCCTCTCGTGGTCAAGATCAAACCCCTCCCTAGACCCTAGTGTTGCTGTTTCATCTTCTCTTGAGGGGAAAGAAGAAGTAGAAGAAGAAACTCCGGACGGAGAAGCGAGAACGGAGGAGAGCTTGTCGCCGCCCCGGCGGCCGATTCCGTTCCGTTCTCGTGGAGTTTTCGGCCTTGTGGGCTTTTTGGCCTACGAACTAAGTTTCCGGTATGGGCTGGGCTGGCCCGTGATATGGGTCGTACAATGAATTAGGCCTTATTGGGCCCGCCTGCAAGACTACCCTTCCCACGTTGGGTCAATGAGACGCGACCAGTCCACTAGGACAAGGAGCGCATCTTCCTTACGGCGTGTATCGTACGTTTAAAAGTCTTAAAAATTCTCAAATTTTATTTGTAGATGTCGGGGATAGAATATTCTATACATGCAAAATTTTGGAGGAAAAAACGGTCGCATTCGGAAGATATGAAATTGGAAACACTTTTTCATATCTTCCAAATACCATTGAGTTTCATCTTGAATTTTTGAATAACTATATAATATATTATCCCCTGCATCTACAATTATTTTTTAAAAAAAATTCAAAACTTTTAGACTGGAATGCGCAGGATGCACCGGATACTCTCTCAGTCCACTCCTCTGTCGGTCGGTCGTTGGGCGCACCGTCGGCGTACTCGGCACCGCCGGCCGCCGCGCTTCCCACAGCCGCCGGATCTCTCGACGAAGAGCGCGTTCCTCGTCGCGGCCGGGACCGACCGCCCCTGGACTTCGTTCGAGGATCCTTTCGACGAGCGCTTTTGTAGGATCGTTAATGACAATCAGAGGGGGGGGTGAATGATTGTGAAAGATTTTTCACACCCTTAGTTGCTTTTGCCCCCGAGCCGCACACACACACGCTGTCGCCGTTCCCGGGTTTGATTTCTCACCGCAACCAAACCTTGCAGCGCCTGTCCACGATGCCTGCCGTGCAGCCCGCAACACCTACCGCGTGTGCTCACCAACAATGCCTACCACACGCTCGCCTGCAATGCCAATCAAATCACAACGACCAACACTTTCTCGTACGCAGCACCGTGTATAAGTTCAGAAGGATCAACTGCATGCATGAACAAAAACGAGATAGCCAAAAGCCTTCAAGCTCACTTCTCGCAGCAACCAAAGGCCACGGCCACAACACCACCCAACAGCCAAAAACATGTCACGTCAATTTTTCCTCATTAATTCATGAAGATAATATCTCACGTATGCATGCACATGGCTCTGGAAGAAAAGATCTCACCCATAAAACAAATGCAAAGGCTGCTAGCAATAAACAAATATAAAAGTTCAAGCCTCGTGTTCATAAAAGACTTCATGAATCACTCAATGCAAAAAGCTATATGATAACTCAAAACGTGGCGGCAATGTTCCATCCCGTGCTAGTACCATGTCCGAAACTTCAATTGTAGACCCGGAGCCACTTCCGAGGCAAGGTTTTGTCTTTGCCGCCGCCGACCAACCTCCCGCTAGGAAAAAATCAGCAGCTCATCCTGCCGCCGCCCTCCAAAAACCCTAGCAAGTCCCCTACTTTTTCAAACCACCGCTAGCACTTTTTATACGCACCCACAATCCTACTCGTACACGTCTACAGCACAAGCTCTAATGCCTTTCAGCCCGGCCCATCCTGCATGCATCAACGACCCATAATGCATGCTACTATTTGCACTTAATCACTTCATACACGTCAGCACATCTTTTATATGCATCTCCATCTTTGATCTCCACGTGCCCCAACTCGAGCCCAACCGTCTCCTCCAGCATCCTTGACCCTCTGGACCATGACTTCGCACCAAGTCACCTCCCGGTCACCGCCGTAGACCACGATCGCCTCCGAGTTACCCTGCACATGCACAGACCAAAACACCATCTTTTTTTCGGCACAAGTTCGTCCCAACTTGACCGACATAAGTCCACACACGCACACGCCTCAAATAACATCAGTACCCAACATTGTCAATTATTCATCACTAAAATATTCTAGTCCTGGCCACATGGTCTAACAATCTCCCCCTTGATGAATACATTGACAATATTTCAAGATTGCATAATGAGTAATAGGAAAATGAAGAAGCTTCAAAACAGATATAAGTGAAGAACTGAAGCCTAAAAGCCAAAAAGCCAGAAAAGCTCCCCCTTAACACAAGGAGCTGAAAAACTTCCCCTCAGCACAAGGGAAGCAAAGCAAATTTCTCTTATTTTTCTCCCCCTTTGGCAATGTAATCATCAAGAAGCATCAAAGAAAGAATCATTCTAAGAAGGAGCAATGAGAGTAAAAATCAAGAAGCTTTGTAGATTATCCAAGTCATTTTGCACTGATTTAGTAAATTAACCAAGCCATCTTTTTGAGTAGAGCTATCTGGATCATATAAAATCATATACCATATAGAAAAGTCAAGACAAGTCTTTTAGAATGATTAAGCAATTTAAATTTATGACAGACATCTCAACAATGACTAAACATATTATAAACACCACAAAGAGATATCATCATGAAAAGTTAAAGCCTAACAGTGAGGCAAACTTTAAATCTAGAAGAGCTATCAGTCTTATGTAACAACCTATTGCTCCACTTTCAATTCTTCTTTGCATGTGGCATGCTTGCAGCATACTTCTTTTCACTGATGGCATGCTTGAAGCATACTTCTTTTCATTGGAGCAATTTTGTGTGCATTTTTTTTTCTTCTTTTGAATACATAGACATGTATGGCATACTTGAAGCATACATCTTTTCAATTTGTTTCTTTCTCAATTTTTTTTTTATATTGTAACATGCCAAATTGAGTGAGCATAATAGGATTGTAATGAGAGACATACTTGCTTCAAATCCAAGATTTAAAATAAGAATCACAAACAAGCTCATCCTTTTCGATGGACATCACAAAGTGATAACAATAATCAATCTAGTCAAAGTTTTCACCATGTCATGCTTTAGTTCTAATGTAGCAAATTAATTATAACCGATCAAGAACACGACTACACGACACATGAATAAATATGATAAAGAAGGCTCTACAACTCATTTGATTTCAATGGCTTGGACTTGAAGAATTGTTTGACAAGTATAATAAACAAAGCTTCTGAATTGTTAAACCACAAGCTCCCCCTCACAATAAGCCCATAGGATGCAACACACTCAACTCTCTTTGTAAAAGAGCAAATCAAAATTCAAACTTAACAAGGTGTAGAGCAACATCACCTTTTCCACATGGTCTCTCAGAAAGTGAAATCTCTTGGAAGCCATCAAAGAAAGTGAAGAACCATCAGGTGTTCCAATCAAGTAATGACGTAAAAGACTGGAACCAAATCAAGCTCATGTTCTCCAGCCTCGTCAGCTGTTCTTACATCACATCACAGGAAACATCGGTCTCACGATCGGGGTTAGTGAAATAAGATTTAGGAATCGATCTTGAGATATACGATGAGCAGTGCGACAAAACTAGAACCGAAACATGTGTGCGTGAGCGATCGAATGCCAAAAGAAGCTGTCTAATTGCCCCTTGAAATGCAGGCAATGCTGAATAAACATTATTTGAATTGTAACCCAAACCAGCACGTGAAACAGATTGAAAATCACCATAAAAGTTATCTACAAACCTAGCTTTTGCATTAACTCTAGGAACAACAAAAGAAGATGCACGTTTTTGTCTTAAAGCATTCAATCTTTCCTTTTTCTCTTTCTTAACACGTCTAAAGCAAAATTCATGCAAGTGTCCATCTCTACCACAATAGGTGCAATAAAATTTAGCATAATCAGAATTCTTTTGAGAAGATAAGCTGGCACCAACAACATTACTAGAGGAGCTTTGCACAAAACCAGTGATTTGAACACGGTTTGTTTTGGTTGATTTTACTTCAAATTTTCGAGTTCAAGAAACTTAGCAACCGTAGGAGGATTATTCTTGGCATACTCAACAAAATTAAATCCTAGACCATGATTTTTAACACTTACTTTTGACTTGTCTAGAATCATATTCAAATTTTTCTTGCCAAAAGAAAATCTTTCTAAAGTGTCCTTGGATACTCAATTTCTTTAGCTAGAGTAGGACAAAGCGATTGCATGTGATGATTCATTCACAATCTTCTTAGAAGCACTAGATGAGCCAATTTTTCTTTTCAAGAAAATCATTAAGTTGTCTAGTCAAAGCTTCTATTTCTATGGTGAGTTTAGGACAGTTAGAGCAAGAAGCTATCTCATGATAGAGCATCTGTTGAATTGTCTCCTGTGATGAATTAAGTCTAGCTTCTAACAACCCACAATTAGAGCAAGTTTTAATTTGAGCATTCAAGTACTTGACTCTAAATATGTAAGAGAACTAAACTTGAGTTTTTCAATTTCACTATTTGCAAGTTTTAACTTTTCATCACAAGAATCATGTGTCAATCTTAATTCATCAAGTTTAGCGATTACATCCTCAAATTGAACCAAGGTTGATGCATTAATTGTTCTAGCATCTCAACTCGAGTGTAAAACTTGACAAGACTCACAAGATTCATCATCGGGAATAGAAGCTCTAAGTCTATTAATTTTGAATTTAAGCTTTCAACAAGACTATTATTTTCTTTTAGTTTCTTTTTAGTCTTTTTCAATTCCATAGCAAGTTTAATCAAACCATCTTCAAGCTCATCATATGATGGTCTTACCTCATTGGGATCACTGTCATCGTCGTCGTCGTTGTCGTTTCTTGCCATGAAGCACATGCCCGTAAAGTCGTTGTTCTTCTTTTTCCCTTTAGAATCATCATCATCGTCGATGTCATCACAACTCTCATATTCCACATCACTCAAATCAAGATGCTCAATAACTGATATGATCTTTTCAGCAAGTTTGCGACGGAAATTGCCACCCTTGGTGTTGTTGTTCTTGGATGGCCGACGACGGTAATTCTTGTCTTCCTTGATCACCTTTCCCTTGAGCTTAGGACACTCCGACTTAATATGACCTTGCTCGCCACACTCATAGCACGTGATTGAACGAGCGACACCACCTCGCTTCTTCATCCTCATGTTGTTGAGTGCCTTGTATGCTCGTGAGGAGATCAACACCAAGTCTTCTTCAGGGAGCTGTTCGAACTGTTCATCTGAAAAAGAAGACAAAGCAGACAAAGAAAAAGAACTCGACGAAGCAGCCTGCACGGGGTTAGTCACAAGAGCTAAAGATGAAGATTTATCGATCTTAGATGGCAAAGCTTCCATCTCATAGGTTTTCAATCTAGAGAAAAGATCATCCATGGTTAAAGTATCTAAATCGATAGTTTGATTGATAGTTGTGACAACCATCAACCACTCGGGACCTAAAGATCTCAAAATTTTAGTTGCATTATCTTCATCGGTGAGGGATAACATCAACGCCACGTAAATTACTTAATATCTTTTCAAAGCGAGCAAAAAGATCATCAATAGATTCACCAGGCTTCATAGCAAAATCAGAATATTCTTTTTGATAAAGATTTTTACGCACTTTCTTAATTTTAGTGGTTCCCTCATGATAATCGCAAAGAGTCTTCCATATTAAGTGGGCAGAATTAATATGAGCTACACGATCAAATTCTTTGCGAGAAATCCCTTGAAACAGCAAGTTACGAGCTTGGGCATTTAAATTAACATCAGTTTTATTTAGATCAGTAACAATAATAGGAACCACATAAGGTCTAGAAACTTTATTCCACACATCACTACCTTGAGCCTCAATATAAGCTTGCATACGACACTTCCAAAAAGCAAAATCAGTACCATCTAGCATGGGGGGACGATTCACATACCTCTCTGACGCCATAGCAACCTCGCTCTGATACCACTTGTAGGATCGTTAATGACAATCAGAGGGGGGGGTGAATGATTGTGAAAGATTTTTCACACCCTTAGTTGCTTTTGCCCCCGAGCCGCACACACACACGCTGTCGCCGTTCCCGGGTTTGATTTCTCACCGCAACCAAACCTTGCAGCGCCTGTCCACGATGCCTGCCGTGCAGCCCGCAACACCTACCGCGTGTGCTCACCAACAATGCCTACCACACGCTCGCCTGCAATGCCAATCAAATCACAACGACCAACACTTTCTCGTCACGCGAAGCACCGTGTATAAGTTCGAAGGATCAGCGCATGCATGAACAAAAACGAGACAACCAAAAGCCTTCAAGCTCACTTCTCGCAGCAACCAAAGGCCACGGCCACAACACCACCCAACAGCCAAAAACATGTCACGTCAATTTTTCCTCATTAATTCATGAAGATAATATCTCACGTATGCATGCACATGGCTCTGGAAGAAAAGATCTCACCCATAAAACAAATGCAAAGGCTGCTAGCAATAAACAAATATAAAAGTTCAAGCCTCGTGTTCATAAAAGACTTCATGAATCACTCAATGCAAAAAGCTATATGATAACTCAAAACGTGGCCAGCAATGTTCCATCCCAGTGCTAGTACCATGTCCAGAAACTTCAATTGTAGACCCAGGAGCCACTTCCGAGGCAAGGTTTTGTGCTGCCGCCGCCAGCGACCAACCTCCCGCTAGGAAAAAATCAGCAGCTCATCCTGCCGCCGCCCTCCAAAAACCCTAGCAAGTCCCCTCCTTTTTCAAACCACCGCTAGCACTTTTTATACGCACCCACAATCCTACTCGTACACGTCTACAGCACAAGCTCTAATGCCTTTCAGCCCGGCCCATCCTGCATGCATCAACAGCCCATAATGCATGCTACTATTTGCACTTAATCACTTCATACACGTCAGCACATCTTTTATATGCATCTCCATCTTTGATCTCCACGTGCCCCAACTCGAGCCCAACCGTCTCCTCCAGCATCCTTGACCCTCTGGACCATGACTTCGCACCAAGTCACCTCCCGGTCACCGCCGTAGACCACGATCGCCTCCGAGTTACCCTGCACATGCACAGACCAAAACACCATCTTTTTTTCGGCACAAGTTCGTCCCAACTTGACCGACATAAGTCCACACACGCACACGCCTCAAATAACATCAGTACCCAACATTGTCAATTATTCATCACTAAAATATTCTAGTCCTGGCCACATGGTCTAACAGCTTTGTTTTCCTTCTCTGACAGGTAGAGTAACTACCAGCAGTTCTTGAAAGATTCTTAGTTCTAGGTTCTGCCATAACCTCAAGCTCTTGCTTTGTTTTTGTTTTTTTTAACAAGAAGCTCTTTCCTTGATGATAAGTTGTTATTGTCAGAATAGATCACTGCGATGTTCCTTTGTTATTAGTACCTAAAGAGTGAGAAATGGTGTACACACACACACTCAACGTGATTTGCAGCAAGTCTGGCACTGCGTTTTCAGAATTCTGTCTCCATCAGAAATATGGGTCCTTGGGCGGTGACAATGTAACATACTCCTCCATTGGCTGAGCTTTCTGCACAAGAAGATAAATATGCGTTGGTCTATGGTCTGTGCACATTTCAGACTTGACCGTCTATCACTTTTACAGTAGCGAAATATTCTGGCTGGAGGTGCAGCGATGATGCAACCCATTGAATGACGCCGCCGCTGCTAATGTTGTCCCCTTGACCACGATCCGGTTCAATCATAGCTGTTAGATACAGTTAGGGGTGGAGGAATAAAAGCTCGTTAGTGGGCTCGTTGCTTTGGTTTAAAATTGCTCTAATTATACTTATTAATTGGTTAAACATTGAAACGAATTAATTTATAGTGAAATTGGATTTCGCTCTAGTTCGGCTCGTTAGCTCGATTCTAAAAATACTTTCAAACTATAAATAAAATGATGTTAAATTGAACTATGCCAATTTTAAGAAAAGCACGATGTTCACCCCTAGATACAGTGACCACAGCATTCAGCGGGCTATTGCCATCAGGTATCGATGCTGATAGAGCGAATGAGCTGGCGCCGGCGTGGACCGCCACCGAAGCCGTTCTGCTGACATGTACCTGCCACCTCAGTACGTCACTGCCTTGTCTGGATGGTCCTAGTTGTCTGGGTATTCCAGAAGCAGCTTCGCCTGTTTGCTATGTGCCTGGTTTTTGTCATGGCTTCCATACGCACCTTGCGACGCATTTTCCTCGCACGGTTGGCTGCAGTGCAAGATTTGTAATGTTGCGTCACCACTGTAAGAAGAAAAGATGAATGGATGGTTGTGAATTGATGATGCTGATAGTGATAGTTTCAAGTCCCTTTCAATCGGTTGAGTTGTCGTTGTGCATCATTGTCCTTGCTGTCTCTTGGATGCAATGGCGACTGAAACGGAAACGGAATTATGGTTATCTTGTATTCGGTCTTTTTGGGGGAACTTTTATTCAGAATTTGGGGGCAGGAACAGGTTGCCACAGACAGGCGCACGCATAGTGCCCGGTGCTTTGCTACAGATTGCTCCATGTGTGTTCATGGTCCATATGCTCCACGGATGAGCGAGCTGGCTTCGGGTGGCTAAGGCCTTGCACATTGAGCGTGCTGGCTAGAGAGTAAAAATGGGATGGGTGACCGCTTAGGAGCACCCAGGAGAGGTACTGTAGCTAGGGTACTGTAGATGGTGTTGTAGCTGTGTACTGTAGATAAATAGATGGTAGTGTGGCTGGTTTCATTAATTGAAATCGGGGGAAATAAGCACCCCTTCGATCAAAAAAAAAAATGCCCATCCGAGCTGCTACTTTTCTTCTCCTCTCACATGTACTTCAGTTGAACCAAGTGGCCTTGTGGCGAGTACTAGGATTGATTGCAAGTTGCAGAAAACGGACACAGAGAAATTGGTAAGGGTGAGGTTTTTTACTGTTCATCTTGCAAACATTTGCTCTGGATCTTGCAATCAGCACTGGAGTTGGTCACTGTACATCCCACAAAAGCCTGTCTTCCTCTCTTTTTTTCCTCAATGCAAGGAAGAGCAGAGACTGGAACACTGGTCCTAGATCTTTCGTAACAAGATTGCAGGAGGCATCAGCCAAAGAGAGCTGTACTGAACTGACTACATATTTACATTCAAGTATCTCAAATCTTGCAACGAACGCGGTAGGCCTTCTTTGGGACGGCTTTGGCTAGAAAAAGCTGAAGGCTGTCCCAAATGGGTGGTTTTCTCCCTTTGTTTTTTTTTTAAGAATATCTAGGAAGAACTAGGTATTTTTTCATTAAGTAGGAGGTTTTTTTTTAATCTAGGATTTCCTCACCGGCTCGACACACAGGTGAAAACCACAACCGAGCCCCATGCTCGAACCCTGGTCGGCTGGGTGGACCATGCCTCCCCTAGCCAACAAGACCCCGCTCGTTTCTCTCCCTCGCTGCTTTTGGAAAAGCCGGAAGCTGCCCTGATGCCTTCTCACGGCTTCCATGCGGAGGGATGGGGTTCCGGGTTTGCCCATAAAGTTGGAGAAATTTACTCTTCTCCTACCACATATATAAATCCGAACCCCACCCATTCCACACCCAAACCCCTCTCCTCCTCAGCATGCAGCGGCAGCACTAGGGTTTGAGCCCCCCTTGGCGCCTCATGTCGGCGCCACCGTCCAGCCTCCGCTGCCAACGTCGCCTCCGGCCGCTCCCTCCTCCTCTGTCTTCCTTCCCCAACGCCGCCTCGGTTTTCGTGGCCCCTGCTCCCTCCTCCTCCGGCCGCCCCAACCTCCGCCTCCCGCGCTGCCATTAATTATGGTTAATTATCGTTATTTGCGGTTAATAGTGGATAATTATTGTTATTTGCAGTTAATTGTTGTTATTTGTCTCATGGGCATTCCAGACATTTCTCAACTTATAAGTTCTAGTTAGCCTACTTAACACTTAAACTGTCAAACACCAAACGTCTTTAGTTTAGCCGTTCAACATTTCAGCCTAGTCGGAAGCTGCTTTTTAGTAAAGTTAGAGGCATGACAAACAGCCAAACAGGCCGTAATGTACTGTGCAACGCAATCAATCACCACGTCAATCTCATCGTCTGCAGCATCGGATCTTCCTGAACTTTCCCGGTTTGAATTCGAACTTTACTGTCAGCCACAATGACCAGGGAATTCACCGAGATCAAAGTCGTCGAGGTGAGCGGTTTTCTCGTTCTTTTAAACAATTATCTAGTCTAGATTCAGATCAAGAGTTTACCAGCGTTATTATATCTCTGTTCCCATCTTGTACCAAAGAATGTGACTGCATGTGCTTGCTAATTATTACTCCACTTGGTACTAATACTAACACTACAAGCCGTGCTACGCGCACAACCACCTTCTAGATCATATCATAGCCTCTTGCTAACAAATCTGAATTATGCATAGTTTGTACTCACGGTCAGCATATAAATCATTCAGGAGGTACACAAGGAAAAAATAGTGAAGCTATAAAGATGAACAAAATGATAAGCATGCAGTGGTCAGTAGACATTACAGGTTAATCCTAGTTAGTGGTGTGCATGAAAATGTCAGTCCAGGGAACAAGCATGCCATCCTCCTTCAGAGAAAAGGTAGATCATGGCATGAAGAAATAGTGGTAGTTGCTAGCCAGCCAGCCAACCATTGTGATCATGAAAAGAAGTGTAGTTATTCTAAAGAACAGGGAATAGAATGGCACTAGGATGGCACTAAAATATAAGCCCCATCGATTTTTTTTCCTGATGTTATCTTGTACAGAATCAATCCACTAGTAGAGTAGTAGTACATAAAAACACAGTCCCCCACACTGGCAACAGCAACAGCAATTGCTCCCACTGAGATACTACTATGAGTACTATCTTACTCTTTCTCCCACACTGCAAAAGGAGGCAGCAGCAGCAGCCAGTGGCCTCATCACTCATGTCATGTGTACCTCTCCCTTCTTATGAAGAATGCATTGCAGCCTGAGCCTGAGCAGTGGGTGTGTAGTCTTGTTAGGTGCAAGAGAGAAGCCAAAGGATTAAGATGCTTGGTGGCAAGCATAAGTAGGGAGAGTTAGTACTCGAGACATTTAGGAATACTTGCAATGGACCTACTTCATTACCTGTCTCTCTCTTGAAGTGAAATTCAATCAAGACCATAAAATGTATCCATGGAGTCCTTATACGGATATGGATCATCTATATTGAAGAGTTTAATGCAGAGAATCTACAATAATACATATTAGAAGCTGATCTTCACCATCCGATCAAACACAAATGTTTAGATCAATTACTACAGTGTTTTATCGTTGCGGTACGTATTTCAATGTTTCTGGAGTGTTTGCTATATTACCAATGTCTAATACTATCCACTCACTCACGAATCGTTGTTCACACAGTGACAGCAGAGGATCCCGATCCCTGCCTGCACTCTGGTTATGAGACATGGAGTAATGAACTAATGATCGTTGTAGTACTGAGAACAGTGGAGTCAACCAACAACCATGTAGAGATGAATTGTTTGTGGAGGCTGCCATTGCATGCCATAATGGCATGGTTGCCTTTGTCAAGAAAAGGAGCAAAAGAGAGATCAAGGGAGCGCTAAAGAGTACTTGGACAGCATGTGCAGATTAATTGTATGTACGCATATAGCTTCTGGAGGCCAGTAATGTATGCCAACTCAGCAAATTGCAAATAGACTGTTCTGTCAACTGACGCCAAGTGGTGGTAAACACACTCAAGTTAATATCGTCGACTGGAGTAGCTCACAATTTCTCATCTGCAATTAATCGGAATCACAGTGGATTAATTCAGAAATACTCTCTTTTTTTGTGCTATGACATTGTTTGCTTTGAACAAAAGCTGATTCAGTATCTGAGAAGAAAGGAATCAACCCCTTTAATTTGGCCAAGAAAGCAAGTAATTATGCAGCAAGCAAAGGAGGCATCGGTGTTCATATGTGATCTCATCTGATCTCAATCCCCCACAGCTGACAAAGAAGAATAAGAAAAATTGCCATGGCTACCCTACAAGAAAAGAGGCCCAAACCAAAATGCGCACATGTACAGTGTGCTAGCAAACAGCTGAGCCAAGATTTGCTCCAAGGAGGAAGCTACAAGGAAGCAAATTTTATCGTGTAAACATGGATAGAGAGAGGAGGGGGACTCATGATTGCACCAGCACACCGCTGTTGAGCCTTTAAAATTCCCTCCCTGGCACATGGTGAGCACCCTGCCCTGCTCCTGCCTTTGCCTGAAGAAAAGAAAAGCAGAGCAAAGGGAGAATGCCACTCTCCTCCTCCTCCGCCAGTCTCCCTCCTCGGTGCAATGCACACTCACCTCGGGATGCATTGACCCACACATATGCCCTCTTTGCCCCCCTCTCTTCTCTCTCTCATCAGGTTCCTTTTTTTATTTATTCGCTCGTGCCCTGACGAAGCAAAGCAAAGTTGCTGCGTGCCACTCAGCCCCACTGTCACCAGCACCATATTGATGATGCTGCAGAGAGAGAGATGATGCATATGCATACAGTAGTCCAGCTCCTACCTTTTTTTCATAGGGAGAAGGGAATGTGGAGAGGGAGACAGGAGCAGGTTATAAAATGAGATGATGCAATTGCAAGGCATGGGGTAGGGGTGGTCCCCCGGAAAAGCGTACCAGTGAGCTGAACTGCTGAATTCCGCGTTAGAATTCATCGATTCGGCATTTCAGCTCAGCTCATCTTGTCCCCCAACCAAACCAAACTGTAAGGTTTTGGAATAAGCCACGTTGGGCTCTATGCATTAATCTTCGTATAAATAGATTACAAACGTGACAGTTTACGACAGATATATCTATTATCTTATTAAAATATATACTTCAATTACGTTTCTCAGATTGTAATTTTCTTCGAGCTTCTATTATCATTTCTAATGTTTAGGATTACCCAAAAGAAAGTCACAACATTTACTCTCAAGGTTATGTATTTCTATTGTTACTTCCTATGGAATAGAAATAAAAAATAGCTAGAAATTTGATTAAAAAGTATAAGTTATAACAAGGATAGCATGAATGGTGTCGGAGGAGACTACGAAAGAGTGCAACGGTATCGATCTGTCTTGCAGGAAGACATTGACCCACGGAGAAGCGAAGAGTTGAGGTGGCGGCAACGGAGACGAGGGCAGTGTCGTGCTGTTCGCATTGACGAGAAAGTCCAGTGTTGAAGGATCCAAGGGTCGTGATGACAAGTGGTGAGTGTTGACGTAGTTGAAGAAGTTAGTGACCAAAGAAGCTTGATAATGGGGAAACCCTGACAGAGAGGAGATAAAGCTTTGTATTGAAGACGAGTTATGGACGATGTGAGGTCATCGGTAGCTAGGAGTGTACCATCACTGGTGAGGTGCACGTTGTTGCCGACGATGGCGAAAACATTCTTCATATCGTTAGACAACGACTAAAGCAGACATGCTAATATTAGTGAAGATATGAGATCGCCACGATTAGTGAGGAAAACCATAGCGTTGAGTTGGTCAACGTCAAATGAGAGGAGCGACCTTGGGGTCACCGGAGAGAGCATGACACGTGTCTCTAGCTAGGATCGGCGATAATTGCATGTGTATGTGTGTTGATGTCGCAATGGTTAGCATTAAACAATAATTGAGGATAAGTAGAAGATAACTCTTCAGTAAATTATTGTATTGGAATGGGTAGTAGCTGAAAGAGATCGATCAAGATTTGAGCTTACTGTTGATGGTTGAAGCAAAAAAGTTATGGCAGCAAAAAGAGATAGAAGCCACACGGTTTGATAGAGCAGCCGATGTGTGAGGGTAGATAAGCTTAAGGTAGATCGCTCATAGTGCATCGGTGTATGCGTGAGCAATGTGCTCTAATATATCATACCATGTAAACTAATAAAATATTTTTTTTCACACAAATAGTCAATTTATTGCTTGAGATTAAATATAAGTATATGTGCATGCATGCAATTTGAAAAAAAAACTAGTAGAGTAAGAATAGGAGCATGCAACTATATGATCTATGCACGATGAAGAATAAGAGTGGTTAGTTTATAAGAACTCTAACAACTCATTATACTCAATGATTTTTTCCCCATCAAAGCGCATACTTCAATTACGTTTCTGAGGTTGTAATTTCATTCAAACTTCTTTTGTCATTTTCAATGTTTAGAATATTTTAAAAGTTTAAATAGGCTACAAGACACATAAACATATTCTAAAGTATTTATACAAATTTGGAAATAAATCTAGTCACGCAAATACGCGAACTACCCTACTAGTTCTATCTATACAAAATTTGTGCGGGCTATCCTACTAGTTCTCTCAATACAAAAGATTACAAAAGATATATTCTATATATACAAAAGATCAGAAGAGATATTATCGGTTCATGAATAGTAACAAATATCTCTAAATATAGCAAGAGAATCAGCGATCTCTAACGCAAACCAAACCAACCAGCGCACGGAGAGATTTGACCTTGTAGATAGAGAGGCTCTGCACTATATTTATAGGCTCGAGTCAAGGAGAAGCTAGCAGGAGAGAGAGAGGAAGAGGACAACCACGCCAATGTGCAAGCATACAAACGGCTCTAGAAGAGAGGAAGCAGAAACAATTACTCCTACTACTTCCTACTACAAAGTTCAGAGAACTCCAAAAGAAATTCCACGTTGATGGCTTCTAGCAGCAGCAAGAAGCCTAGACCAATCATCGCCTCCTTTGTTTCCTTGCTGCTCCTCGCTTCTTCTTGCTCGGTCTTGGCGTCTGACAAGAACGGCGGCAACAGCACACGAACGCTCTTCCATTCCAAGGATGAGCTACTCAGATATAAGAGGATCATGGCTCAGATGGCCAGGTTGAAGAAGGCTTCTGTCAAGACAATTCAGGCAATCTTTCTAGCCTACCAGTACCATCTCACTACCTGCTCCTTGTCTTTGTGCTGTCCGAGATACTTACACCGAGAAAGCAACTCTCACTGCCGTTTCTTGGTTCGTTTTGCATGCGCAGAGCCCCGATGGTGATGTCATCCACTGCGTGCCGTCGCACCTGCAGCCGGCGTTTGACCACCCAAAGTTTAAAGGGCAAAAGCCTGAGGTAATCCATCTATCTAACTAAATCAGCCTGCATTTTTATTTATTTACAGCTATCATTTCTATTTCTAGTATCGTTTGATACTGAACAATGTTGTCTTTGCATTTGCAGGATGAACCTGCGGAGAGGCCCAAGTGCGGCGCGGCCGAGGCGGTGCAAGAGGAGGAGGCCGTCTTCCCGCAGGCGTGGACGGACGGCGGCGACTCGTGCCCCCCAGGGACGGTCCCGATACGGCGGACAACGGAGCGCGACCTGCTGAGGTCCAGCTCCGTCCGGCGGTTCGGGATGAAGCCCCGCGCCGGCAACGTGCGGCGCGACTCCACGAGCGACGGTCATGAGGTCAGTCAGTCTAAACCAATGACAAAGTGATCACCACTCGCTCCATTAATTCATTTAGCCATATACTGCAACTCCATTAGCATTGCAAAATGCATCAGAAAATAACAAGAGGAAGCTGTAGGTGCTGCACTGCTAATACGGCACTCTCATGAATACTGAATTACCAATTCAACAGATTAGTTGGGAAAAACACAGGTACTCCTGGTACAGTGTCCCATAGACGGGCTTCAGAAGCGAACAGTACTAGTAATTGCCTGATTTATTACGCAACCAAATCGTGTCTCATGGTTTCCTGCACTAGGCTAGGATATATGGCTGATCTGAATCCAATCGAGTAGTAGACTAGTAGTTGGATACATACATGCATGCGTACACGAGTTTTTTTTTTTTTTGCCGTATTGGCATAAAAGCGCTGCATATCTGTAAGAAGTGATTGTCTATTCATAAGGTAACTGAAATTTTCTTAAGTATAAGTCATATTTTTTATCTGTTGGATCAATATCCAATCATATGACATATTAATCTTTACATAAATCCAATAATCGCAATAATTAACTTAAACTTAATAAAATTCTAAGCAACTTAAAAATAACAAATCTGATATAAGAATGGTCGTCGTCGTTCGGTATAAGAAAAAATATCCACTTCCAACACGGTGGTCGTTGTGCGGGAGGCCACCTCATGCACGGTGACTCTTTCGATCTCTCTCCTCCCATCCAGTTCTATTGGTATGACCTGTTGCATAGCCACCATGCGGGAGGAAAAAACATTTTTGCAAATACCGAACGACGACGATCATTCTTGCAAATACGCGACGATACGGCCAAAAATCTGCATACTACTGGGGTAGTTAAGCTAGTACGCTGTACGCAGCAGCTGGTTCCGTACTTGCACAGTACATTGATTGTACTGGGGGGCAACAGCAACAGCAATGGTAATGGCGATGTGTAGCTACCAATAGCAAATAGCAATGGCGGAAGCGGCCTGACGCTCAGTTATTAATGTGCATGTTGTTTGTTTGTATTGGCGCGCGCGCGGCAGCACGCGGTGGGGTACGTGACGGGGGATCAGTTCTACGGGGCGAAGGCGAGCCTGAACGTGTGGTCAGCCAAGGTGGCGTCGCCGGCGGAGTTCAGCCTCTCCCAGATCTGGGTCATCTCCGGCTCCTTCGGCAACGACCTCAACACCATCGAAGCTGGATGGCAGGTACATATACCTACGTATTTTCATACGTTCGTACATGCATGCTGCGTCTGTTTGTACGTCCTTAATTATTTTCGGTTATTTAGATATATGTTATCCTTTTTTCTCTTCTATTATCTAAAAAAAAGATATACGTTATCATAAAGTTACCAATTTTGATATATGTCATTATAAAGTTGAAAATAAGATATATGTCATTGCAGAGTTGATAAGTTTCAAAATATACCATTATAAACACTTTTGGACTTAAATGTCTTTACCTTCTTTCTCGTATCTTCTTCTTCTCCGGTTCTTCTTGATCTCATTTCGTTTCTCTGTCCTCCCCTGACATTCTCTTCTTCACCACTTAGATCGCCAACGAGGGGCGGATGTGCTGACCTCGGCGGTGTGCCCCGCCACACACCGTCGCCTCGCTTCCAACCAAATCGCACCATCCTGAGCACCACCATAGATTCGTCGCCATCCACATCCTGTGCCACCTCGTCGTCCCCGCTGTCACTTTTGTCTCTAGATCCCAGGGGCAACGGCCACCACATCATATCCTCGTCCATTCAAACGACGGCATCCTCCTCGCACATCTTCGGCAGCAGTGATGCACCTCATCCTCGCCTCCTTCTCTGGATCTGCCGGTCTCCCTCCCTCTCTCGTCCTCCGGCGGCTGACGCCTCTTCCACCCGAGGTTCACCTCCTTTTCACTATTGGGAATAATCCTATATCGGTTGTGGAAAGGGAAAAAAACACAACTTCTAAGTGTAAGGGAGATCTCACTCATTGGACTAGTCTTTTGGGGGGGGATCCAATACCATTTATAAGGCTGTTGCTATAGGGCTTACATGTGGCAGCCCGTGGGCTTAGTTGTGTTCAGCCCGTTTGGACCTGTGGCCCGAGGATTAAACCCGGTTGGACCTAAGCATGCTGCCAGAGTCCGATCTAACAATTGGTATAAGAGCACAAGGCGTCTAATATCTCCTTGAACTTCATGGTTGCGGAAGTACACAACCGTTGTGTGAGGGGGGAAATGTTGGGAATAGTCTCATATCAGTTGTGAAAAGGAAAAAAAATATAACTTATAAATGTGAGGGAGATCTCACCCATTAGACTAGTCTTTTTGGGGGTAGAAGACCCAATACCACTTTTAAGGCTGTTACTATAGGGTTTGCATGCGGCAGTTCGTGGGCCTAGTTGTATTTAGCCCGTTTGAACTTGTGGCTCGGGGAGTAAACCCGATTGAGTCTAGGCATGCGGCCATGGTCCGAGCTAACATTCGTCGTAGGGAGGTGTGTATCGGGAGAGGGTAGGAGGAGGGTATGGCAGAGTGAGGTGTTGTGGTGACCGGAGCCGTTGGATAGCTGACGACCATGGATAAATAAGGAGGAAGAAGACAAGGGCATTTAGGTTTAAAAGTGTTCATAATGTTATATTTCAAAACTTGTCAATTCATGCAATGGTATATATCTAATTTTCAACTTTGTAGTGGCATATACGAACCTTCAACTTTAGGATGACAATTTTTCTCTCTTTCTTTTGCTTGATTGCTTCAGTGCAAGAACACTGAATTAATGTGCAAATATGTCGAAATTATTTTGCTAGTCTTCTGAGTTGTACGAAAGGTAGGAGGGGAGAAATTAAGGAGGTGAGTTGATGGTGCTTTTGCTTTGGATTGATCAGTGGTAGTGCGTCCGGCCGGGTGTCGTTTCGGCTTGAGGGAGATAGGTCCGGTCTCAACTTTCACATCGTCCTGAAAAGCCATCTAGTTAATGAAAACCTGACCCGCAGACCTTCTTCAGGCTGTCTGGTTGGTGACGCGAGTAAATATGGCCATCAGCAAGGCAGAGGTGTAGTGGTAGTAGATTTTTGCAGGTCTTTGATTCAATGATCATATTAGTGAAGGGTAAAAATAAACCCGTGCTATGTCTCTAACAAATAGTGCTCACAAATTTTTATGGAATAATCATAAGAACTAATGGTAAGTAGTACGTAGGCACTATGTATTAGATGGGATCACGGGGAATTGGGAACTCATCTTGTGTTAGAGCTTAAGAACGTACCCACAATCCTCGTCTTCCAAAAGCTGGGAGAAATCACATTTTTTGGATGATTGTGCGTTATGCAACGTAAATGTTCCTATGGACGCTGGTGTGTATTTCAGATGATTCACATTACGAGTTCTGAATTGACCGTGCTTGGTAACTAGTGGTAGTGGTTTTCTTCCGTGCACGCTTAAGATGGAATGGTAAGCAAGGACATTTGGATCCTTTCTCCTTGCCATGTGGTTACATGTTGACTTAGTTGTATTAAAAGGAGATAGAACTGAGGCTCATTAATTAGATTCGATCAATATGTTCTTGATTAGAAATGTGTGCCCCCATTGACTTGATCACTTCCTTGCTCTGGTGGTTGAGTAGTCAAACCGATCTGCTGGCTGGAGACAGTGCTATTAACTTTCTGCATTGTTTCTTCTTTATTCAGGTAAGCCCTCAGCTGTACGGAGACAACAGCCCAAGGTTCTTCACATACTGGACAGTAAGTCCTCTAACCAACATGCATCTTTCATACCAGTGGCAAAAATATGTAACTCATTTCCTTACCAACATTTGGATTTTGCCATTGCAAACCTGCAAGCAAGTTGCAATTAACAAGTGTAACACTAATGCACAGTAACAAACAATACCAGCATTCAGCATCTTATCCTGTAGTAACATTGAATGCAATGCAACAAGTTCCTAAGCACTACTTGGAGTGAGTAAAAAAAAGGAAGAAGGACTAACTGTTGCAATGTTGTCGATCGCCGCATGCAGACTGATGCATACCAGGAGACTGGCTGCTACAACCTCCATTGCTCCGGCTTCGTCCAAACGAACAACCGCATCGCCATCGGAGCCGCCATCTCGCCGACCTCAGTCTACAACGGCCGGCAATTCGACATCAGCCTCCTCATATGGAAGGTACAGCACACGGCACTCTGCACCTTCGGTGACCGTGTCAATGTCCAAAACGTCACCTGTTTGTTTGCGACCGGAGCCGGTAGTGTAAACTGAATTAATGAAAGCATGCATGCACGTGCAGGACCCTCGTCGCGGGCACTGGTGGCTGCAGCTGGGGTCGGGCCCGCTGGTGGGGTACTGGCCGTCGTTCCTGTTCACGCACCTGGGCGGGCACGCCAACATGGTGCAGTTCGGCGGCGAGGTTGTCAACTCGCGGCCGTCGGGGTCGCACACGCCGACGCAGATGGGCAGCGGCCACTTCCCGCGCGAGGGGTTCAACCGCGCCGCCTACTTCCGCAACGTGCAGGTCGTCGACTGGGACAACAACCTCATCCCGGCCGCCGCGCTCCAACTCGTTGCCGACCACCCCGCATGCTACAGCATCCAGGGCGGGTACAACCGCGCCTGGGGCAACTACTTCTACTATGGCGGCCCCGGCCGGAACGTCCAGTGCCCCTAGCTTGCTAGGCCGGCCGGAGAAGAAGAAGAAGGAGATCGATCGTCGAGTTTACTTACTGATCGGTCCTACCATTACTGATCAATACCAACCAAACAACACCATCCTAGTTAGCTAGCTAGCTAGCGGTTACTGATGAGGTTTAATATAATTAAGCCCAGCGAGCGATAGCACCAACAAAAGTTTTCGAGTTGATATATGATGTTTCTTTTGATATGTCTTTTGTTTTTCTTTTCTTTCTTTAGGGGTTTGTTTTTGGGTTATGCATACATGAAGAAATTTGATAGTGTGTGTTGTGATCATCATATGTATAGTACTTTCCATCCATAGTGTTTCGGTTTCTGTACTGTGCCTTAATCCATGCATGAGTCAACCTTATTACAGGATATATATTTTTTCAATCGAACGGATGAATCATTTGGTTTGTTCATTTGTTGAGATGTCCGGTTTGCATCTGTGGTCATGGTTTTTTTTAAGAGAAAAGTGATAATTGTAATTGGTAATGTTGAAGCTTCAAACGCCGATTAAAGGAGGGAAAATTAGGAGCAAATTTGGGGCTTGTAAAGGTTGTACTATGGGCTTCAATACTCAAGGTTAGCATGCATGGCATGTCTATATGTTTGTGATATTATTTGTGAAAGCCCATTAAGTGAAGCAGTTGCGAAGGCCCAGTCCAAGTGACAGCCCATTAACTACACATTTTTCATTCAAGTAAATTACACAAGCTGACAAGCCACGTGTAGTTTATTGTGTTATTAATATAAATCATATGATTTTTCTAATAAATATAAAAGAAATATTATGTTCCACATTTCCCTTCAGTAAACAAAAGAAATTAAGGGAATATATGCACATTTGTTACTTGGCGTACGTGTCATTTATCTTTAGCAGATTATTGCTGTGAATCTCCTGCACTGCACTGGGTTGTTGTCAGGTGTAGGCCCTAATTTTGCAAATTTCGACGGTCAGGTGATTCTAGTGCTCGGGCATCTAACTCGCTGTCCTGGTTCTTTCTTCTTAATGAAATAACACGGAATTCTCTTGCGTGTTCTCGGAAAGAAAAATGAGCAATATCATCTCATGTTGCAGCGTCATTCGCAGATCCAGATTGTCCAGCCTAGCGAAGCTTAGCTGCTTCTATAATTTGTTCCTTCCTCGCAAGTACGGTACATTCATGAACCATGGATGATACATGATTCATGGCTAATGAGCCCCCACGAACATCTCTCGACATTCCCTGGCCCGGAAAACTGTAGCAGCGGTGTCGGCTTCCATCTCAAGAGGTGTCTGGCATGGCCGCAGCTTGAAAGCCAGCTTTCGACTGGACTGAAGGGTTGAACGGCTGTAGTGCTAAACAACTGAGCTAAAAACGTTTGATGTTTGGCAGTTTGACTTTTAGGTAGGCTGACTGGAGTTTTTGAGTTGAAAAATATATGAAATGCCCCTAAAGCAAATTAATTATTTGATGCCGTTTGATGGCAATTAACGATAATTGATGGCACTTTACGACAACTACTGATAATTAATGGCAATTCGCACACAAGTAAATCTTAACGACAATTTGCACAGAGTAAATCTTAAGGACGATTAACGCAATTGATCTAATTCCATGATTACATAAATAATCCATTTATATCAGAAAAAAAATGAACAACTAAAAGAAGCCGGCGGTGGCGGCGGCGACGGCGTCTGGGGAGGAGGGCGAGCGGAGGCGAGCGGCTAGGGTTCAGGAGGAGGGAGGAGGGACAAAAACGGTTGAACAAAGCCGCCTGTTTGAGACAGTTTCTGGTTTCTCCAAACGAAAAGCTAAAGCGGAAGGCGTCCAAAACAGGCAACAGTAATTAAAGATGCCCGTTTTGCCCTCGAGCATCTGCTGTATATATACATTGTTCTCACTGGTAAGTACCCTTGCTAAGTAGTACTCCATGATTGTTCTGATTATTCTGACTGTACACTCGACTTTCTGTGTACGTACGCGTGCGTGGGTGATCGATTGATCATTGTACACTCGACTTTCTGTGTACGTACGCGTGCGTGGGTGATCGATTGATCATTGATTTGATCGATGCAGGGAACATGAGACGTCAGAGACAAGGACGTCTACTTGTCCTCCGTTGATTGACAAGAGCGAGCCATCAAGCGCGGGAAAAGATGGGAAAGAATGACACGGACAAACTGACCTGATATATGCATGTCTGCTGTAATCTTACCAGGCTCAACAATGGACGTCACTCGCATGCATGTTACCTCTCCGTGTGGCCTGCCACTGCCAGTGGAGTGGATTTGACGTAGATCATTCAACCGCATGCACATGCGCAGCAGAAACTGAAAGCGAAGCCAAGATGAACCCATACGGCAAAAGGGAAGAGAAGAGAATATGATGCAAGCCTCTCTTTCACCCTGAAACAGTAAGCAGAAGAGACGTCCACTCGAGAGGAGGGAGCAGCCTGTACAGTATTGTGACCCCATGGACAAGCATCAACCCAACCTGCCCTACTAGCCTACCTGCTGCCTCTCTGCTTTCTGATTCCATTCCTTTGATCTCAGTGCAACTCTGCAAGTACACAGTTCATTCATGAATGATGAACCAAGTAGGAGAATTTACTGTTATTACAAGCCCCCACATCTCTGAACATTCTCTGGCCGAAATGAACTCCACATTGTTCAGTCATTCAGTGACCAGCTGTAAGCAGTGGATGCACATTGCAAGTCTTCAGTCTTGCTACAGCGAAAAGAGCACTCGGCTTTCTCGTTCGGCAGTCGCTAGGGCGTCCTTTTCCGTCCGGGCAGCTTTACCCTCAGCAATCTGACGGACCCACGTTGAATTGAATCAACGATCCATATATAACTGGCTGGCCGGTCTATTTTTCAACCGGGCTGCAGTCGTGTTGAGGCAAGAAACATGGCGTCCATCGAGACCATTGATTGTGTGATTGGACGGTCTCGAGGTCTCGGGTCTCAAATATGCGCGGTGGATCCTGGTCCTGGTCCACCTCAACTAGTAACCCAGCTGTATTTGCACAGCTAGACCAGGACAGGGCAGTACACTGCAGGAACCACACGCAAAGAGCACAGCCAAAACGACCGGGAAGCGACAATGCGAATATAATTCGGAGCACCATCATGTCATCAGATTACCAAGAGAATGGATTAATTTACATACACCAGACGCACTGCGTTAGCTATGTATGGTACAAACTAGAAAGAGGAGGAGGAATTATTGCTTGGTTGCTTGCTGTGGTGGCGCCTTCTTCCCCACCTTGCCTCCTCCGATCCGCATGATCCATCGATCCCGACTTGTCCACGGCGGCTTCTCATCGGCGGGGAGCGGCACACGCTGCCACCTTCGCCGCGGGCCCGCCGACGTGCGCTCGACGACGAGTACAGTCACCGTCACCATGTCACAGGCACCACAGTGCCACGTTTGGCATCATTGGATCCTTTGGACTAGGCTACACTCCCGGTTGTTGAGTAGGGTTTGGCATCATTGGATCCTTTGGACTAGGCACCACAGTGGGTTTGGGCCGGGCGGGTGAGGGCCGTCGGTTTAGTTGGCTCGGCCCACTTCGCGGTGGACCCGCCTCCAACCTTCCGTACCTCAGCACCGTCGTCATGCCGGAGGCCGCGAAGCAATGCGGCCACGTCCTTCATGGTTGGCCGGTCCTCGGGGCTCCTGCTTGCGCAGAGCAGGGCGATCCCGAGGGCCTGTAGCATCTCTTGGACCTGCGTGTCCGGCCGGCCTTGTAGTCGGGTGTCGATCACCTCCGCCGGATCACGCTTCCGGTGGAGGTGCTCGCGCACCCACTGCACCACGCTTTGCCCCTCTCCGAATGTTGGCTCCACCGGTCGCCGCCCGGTGATTATCTCCAGTAACACCACTCCGAAGCTGTACACATCGCTCTTGGTGGTGATCTTGGTCATACACCCGTGTTCTGCAAAAATCAGGATTCAATCGCAACCGTCAGTGTGCTATGCTATGGAATCAGATGACGCCACTCGTAACGAACTTAACGACCGACATGTACGGTACACAGCTGCTGCTGCTACTGGAATTGTATGGCTGGAAGCAGAGTCCGTACCGGGAGCAATGTATCCGTAGGATCCGGCGAACGGCGGGGGCGACGAGTTGGGGCCGTCCTCGGCGACTCTGGCGAGGCCGAAGTCGGCGAGGCACGCCTCGTAGCGCTCCCCGAGGAGGATGTTGTCGGCCTTGACGTCGCGGTGGAGGATCGCCGGTATGCAGTCATGGTGGAGGTAGGCGAGGCTCTCGGCCACACCGACGGCAATAGAGAGCCGCACCTCCCACTCCACCACGGCGGCACCGGTCGCGCCGCCGTGTAGCAGACCGCCGAGGGTGCCGTTCGGGAGGTAGTCGTAGAATAAGAGGCGCGTCCGGCGGTTGGCCGCCCACCCCAGGAGCCGCACGATGTTGCGGTGGCGCACCCGGGGCAGCACGCCGATCTCGCAGGCGAACGCCTCGACTGACGCCTCATCGCACGACCGGAATTTCTTGACGGCGATGGTGACGCCGGTGGACGGGATGCTCGCGCGGTAAACCGCCCCGGACCAGCCCTGACCGATGGCGTTCGCCGGTGTGAGGCTGCGAGCCACGTCACCCACGCTGATCTCAAGCTTCTGGTACAGCGTGACGTCCCACGGCGGCAACATCTCGGCGTCCTTGTCCTCGTCGGGGCGCGAGCCGCCAAAGATTGAGCGTTGCCGCTGGCCGAGGAGGACGAGCGCCGCGGCAGCGAGGAGGACGACGAGAGCGGAAAGCAGCACGGCGGTGGCGACACGAGCAGCACGGCGCGCGGCGCGCTCGCGGTCACTGGCGTCGCCGGGGCACCGCGAGAGGCACAGCGCTGGGTTGCCCTCGACGTCGCTCATGGGCAGCTTCGCGAAGAACGCCGTCTCCGGCGCTCGGCCGGAGAAGTTGTTGAAGGAGATGTTGAGCGCGACGAGGTTCTGAAGCGCGGACAGCGGCAGGAGATCGGCGGAGAGCTGGTTGTGCGACACGTCAAGCACGCCGAGCCGCGCGAGCCCGGCGAACTCCTTGGGTATTGCACCGGACAAGCCGTTGCAGCTGAGGTTAAGAGCAATCTCCAACCCCGGAATCTTGCCGATGCTCGCCGGTATCGCACCGGACAGCGAGTTGCCGCCGAGGTCCAGGAGCTGAAGCCGTGAGCACGAGCCGATCTCCGGCGGTATCTGACCGGAGAGCCGGTTCCCGCCAAGAACGAGCTTCGTGAGCGAGCCGAGCATGCCGATGTCCGACGGGAGCACGCCGCCGATGGCGTTGTACGAGAGGTCGAGGTACTGCAGCCACAGCATGCCTTGGAAAAGCCCCTGCGGCAGCACGCCAGTGATGGCATTGTCGTGGAGGTCGACAAACGTGAGGTTCCGGCACCCAGCAATCTCCTCCGGGATGGCGCCGGACAACCTGTTCGAGCTGAGGTCCAGGAAGCTGAGGTTGCCAAGCTTACCGATCTCGGGAGGTATGGCGCCGGCGAGGTGGTTGCCGCTTGCCCGGAACCGGACGAGGGACGTGCAGTTGCCAATCTCCGGCGGTATCTCGCCGGACAAGGTGTTGTCGATGAGCAGCAGCTTGGACAGCCGCGGCAGCCGAAACACGGACCGCGGGATCGGCCCGGTGAGCGCGTTCTGCGACAGGTCGAGCGCCTCGAGGCTCACGCAGCCGCCGATCTCCGGCGGGATGGTCCCCGTGAGCTGGTTGGCCCAGAGGTACAGCATGCGCAGTGCAGAGAGCTTGCCGATCTCGGCCGGGATGCCGCCGAATATCTGATTGTTGTCGAGCTCGAGGTCGGTGAGGTTGGTGCACCGCGCGAGCTCGGCCGGTATCGGGCCGGACACCTTGTTCACGCTGAGCTGCAGCTCCTGCAGCGACGAGAGATTCCCGAGCGACGCAGGGATGTGCCCGGTGAGGCCGTTCATGGACAGGTCCACCACGGCGAGCCCCGTGCACGCCCCCAGCTCCGGCGGGATGACGCCGACGAGGTTGTTCTGCCACAGCAGCAGGTTCTTGAGGTTGCTGAGGCTGCCGAGCTGCGATGGGATCGAGCCGGAGAGCGCATTCTCGTACAAGTAGATGTTCTGCAAGCTGTTGCATTGGCCGAGCTCTGGTGGTATCGGGCCTGAGAGCAGCGCCGTGTATATGGCCAGCGTATCGAGGTTCTTGAGCTGTCCGAGGCTCGCCGGGAGCGGGCCGGAGATGCTGGTCTCGGCAAGGCCGAGCATGGTGAGCTTGGAGCAGTTGCCGATCTCCGGTGGGAGCGCGCCCTGGAGGTTCTTGTTGCCGCCGCCGCGGAGCACCTCGAGGCTGGCCATCTGCCCGATGGACGCCGGGATGGCGCCCTCGAGCTGGTTGTCGTAGATGATGAGCTTGCGCAGCGCCGTGAGGTTGCCGATGGCGTCGGGGATGGCGCCCTCGAGGCGGTTGGAGTTGACGTAGAGGCTCTCCAGCTTGCTCCCCAGCCGGCAGAGGCTCGCCGGGATCGGGCCCGTGAGCGCATTGTTGCTGAGGTCGAGGTGCGTCAGCGCCGGCAGGTCGCCGAGCTGCGGCGGGATGGGGCCCGACAGGTTGGTGCCGGTGAGCACCAGCCGCGCCAACGTGGCGCCCACGGCGGACAGGTTGGCCGGCACGCCGCCGAGCAGGTCGACGAACTGCAGGCTCAGCTCCGTCACCCGGCCGTCGGCATTGCACGCCACGCCCGTCCACCGGCACGGCGACGCGTCGGCCGGGTTCCAGTCACCCAAGGCCCCCGCGCCGCCGCCCAGCGTGCGCTTCCACGCAAGCAGCGCCGCGCCCTGCGCGTCCACGGCGAGGGAGCCGCCCATGCACGCCATGACGACCGCGCAGCACAGCAGCAGCGGTGCCACGTACGCCCTCCTCCATCTGCTTCTTCTACTACTACTCATACCAGGAGGCATCTACAAGTACACTAAACACTGTACTAATTACCAAAACCTATACGTGTCCAAGAACAAATCAAGAGATGAGATGAGCTGATGCTGTAGAATTCAATTAGCCAGACACGTTGGTGTGTCAAGCAAATCTTGGTTCTTGCTTGTGTTGGAAGGCTGGTAAGATAAGAAAGATAGTGGCTTGCAACTTTGAAAGATTTAGTAGGTGGATTGGTGGTGAGGTTTACTCACACACACACAAACTGGTGAGGTTTAGTAGAGGGAGAGAGGATCAGAGAGGGGGGCGGGGTGCAATTTTTATATGTCCATGGAAAAAAAGGTCAGGGGGAGAGAGATGGATGGAGCACAAGCAAACAAGCAAGAAAATGGCAGATTAGGTGGCACTAAGCAGGACCAGACTTGTGTTTAGTTAGAGTTCTGAGCTGCTGACATTGTAAAGTAGCAGGAGTAAGAGGGTGTGTCATGTGTGTCTGCTGCGGAATCTCCGGATCCAAGGCCACCGGTTGGGTCAGGACACACAGCACCCTTGTCCCTCAATGTACTAGTTTATTCCATCCAATATCCATGCATGACATGATGCATCCAGTGCAGTGCTAATTGCTCCATGTTGCTTATGGTTTGATAATGAGGAGATTGGAGGCTTGATTTGGGTTTAAATCTCTGGAGAGGGGTCAGCAACGACAATTGGAGTGCTTCTTCTTTTGCTTTGCCAAATTGGAGTTTTTTTAACTGCTCAACAGCTTTGCTCCTCAGGGAAAGATGGTGGATCAAAGTCACAGCAGTTGTTGCGTTGCATCCGGAGGTCAGGTAACTTCATGGAAAGCCTGTGACTGACATGGGTAATAAGATAAAATAAGATGGAATAAAATTACTTAGATGCATTTTACTTCACCATTTGCAACCCAGTTAGGTCCTTTTGGAACGCAAGAATTTCACAAAAAGTGCACAAACAGTTAAATACCGCAGGAATATAAAAAAAATCCCATGTTCCGGGTTCTTAGTAGTAATTGGCAGTGCAAAACCTTTTATCATGCATGCAAATGCAACGTTGCAATTGCAATAGCTAAAGCGGCGCAGCTAGTGGCAGGAATATCTTGGAAATGTAACAATTAACCTAGAATAAGATGAACACATAGCAAGATATTGCACAAGCTTTTTGTCATCGTGTAAAGAGTTGGTAAGGCTTGAGTTGTTTATCATGGGCATTGCAGGGTGACAAGCAACTGAAGCAAGAATCTCAGAGTTGAAATGAAAGGTGAAAAGGGTAAAGAAAACAAAGATCAGAGAAAGAGAGAGAGAAGGGGACATCACAGCTGGCCCCTTGGTGGGTTAATTAAGTAGTAGTAACACATGACACGCGGAACAGTTCATTCCATGCAGTAACAATCGTATTGTATTGTGTAGTATAGCTCTTTCTGTAGTATAGCTCTTTCTTGCAGTGGCTGTCTGCTCTGCAGATTAAACAAAAGGATTAGGTCTACACCACTAATGGAGGGCAGCACATGCTCTTGCTGGTTAGATGAGATCTACTTGTAGTCTGGTACCTAGCTCACCCTTTTCACTGCAAGTAGCAGTAGTAAACTCCTTTCCTTTTGCTATATTTGTTCTAGCTTTCGGAGTATCCGTTCCAATATATTTATCCATTGAGCTATTCTAGAGTGTAGTTATTATAATTTTTTCTATCTCTATCTCTACTTAAATGATTTGGAAGAGCTTAAGTGATTATGATATGTTATTTAATAGAGGTATGTATGGTCATTTCTTATTAATTATTTCTTAGATTAGCGCTTCCTTGATCTGTGCGTGTGATAGACCGTGAACAAATATTGTGAAACGGAAGGAGCAGTAGTATTACCCTGCCTTTCTTGTACTTTCTGTTAATTGCGAGGAAGCTGACATTAGCAGGCAGTTAAAAAATTGCTAGCAATGTACTGAAAAATTTGCAGGCTCACAGATCTAGATCTACCCCCACTCCAAATTCCCATTGGTAAATGAGCAGTCCTAATTAACCAGGACACAACACCTCTAATCCCGCAGAAGATAATTTCAATGAGTAGAACTTACAGAGTACTTACATTGGAATTAGGGCTTCTATTTGGGGCAGCCAATGGCATGCATTGTAAGTTGTTTCACCCCATAAAAAAGAGCACACTTTTCTGTTCTTCTCTTGCAGGGAAGAAAGAACAGAGTTACTGCACATGTGAGGGGGCAAGCTTCAGATAACTTTACTGGTAAAGTTGTAAAAACACCAGCTTGCTTCAGTTAATCTAAGAGAAGAAAAAATATTACTGTGAGTAAGCTTAGTTCACAAGTATGTTGGTAGAGCAAATGTGTTGAGTAATGATTCATCAGCATGCAGGGAAAGCTCAAAGCTGGCATCTGGTGTGAAAAGCTGGTCAGTTTTTACAAGGATGATGAAAGGGAATGGAGAAAGAATGCAAGATACTCACACTACTATGTCTATGTGCTGTCATAGCAAATGAATTAGGAGACTAATCATTTACCCATGCACAGTAGCTCCCAAAGTTTTCACCACATCATACTCTAGAATCTAGATCTACCAGAGTATTAGCTTCTGCTTACTATTCAGTTAGTCTACTTCTGCTGTTCATACTAGCATCACAGGCAAATTTTTTGACCAAATGCCAATATTTGAAGTTTGGCATGCAGCTCGCAATGGTAATTAAGAACGCTTAAAAATAAGTCGATCTGCAGGATCTACTATTATTGCTGAACGGAGTCGTATTATGATCTTTCTTCTCATTTTTAAAAAAATAAAAGATAAAAATAACAAATTAAAGTGATCAATGGATCACGTGAGAGAGTGGACTCTTGAGTTAGTTGCCGCGCGGCCGCATCTACTCAAACAATTTTCCATTCCATGATGGCTAATCCATTTGTTTGTACAAGCTTGTAGACTTTTGTATGATACTTGGAGTCTGTTGCAGTAGCAAGTGCAACTTGGAAGCAGAAAATAAGTGAAGATATGGGTTGATGTGTACTTCGATCTTGTCCTATAAAATCCGGAATCTGAAAAAGACATGCATGAAATGGACGATGGTAGCACCTAGAACAAAATAAGATAATCCCTGAAAATTGTGGCACTGACTCTCCAGAGGTATCTATGTGATTTTCAAAGAAAACTACTATTTTTTTTTAAAGAATAACATCAGTAGCCTTACTATACGTACATATGAACAAAATCTTCTACAAAGTCCTTACACCGTGTAATTAACAGGCATGCATTACATTAGGTGCACATTAGGATCCCATATGTAACTGTGAACAGATATTCACAACAATTTTCTAGGTCATTAATAACCATACATAGAGGATACAAACTACAAGCACTACAAAAAAACTTCAAATAAAAATTAAGAAAAGGGAGGAAATGATTTTTGGAAATGGAGCACTAATGTTTGAACAAACATTAATGAAACTTGCAAGCAACAATTATTAGGAGCAAAGATTGCTTTGTTAAATGGTGTCGGTAAGAGACTGAGGTAGTGTGTGAGAGAGATAGGGGCCAAGGAGAGAATCTAGGCATGAGGGGTGGGGGGTGGTAGGGGCACATGGATGGGCTAAAGACAAGAATAATACAAGTCACAAGGACAAGGATAGCTAATAAGTATCATGTGAGGGGATATGGTGTTTTTTAGAGACACGTTTGGACGCACTCACGCGCACATATGTGAGTACGACCTTAACACACGTTTAATCTAGAGCGGAAGTTTAGACCTCACGTAGTACGAGTACGCACTTTAGCCATTGAACGAACCAACCCGGTGAGGCAACCCGGGGTCAAACCCAGGCCATGCGTCCTGGACGCACACCTGGCGTCGCAACCAACCGAGCAACGCTCGGTCCTTAGGGGGAATGGTGCTGGTAATACACTAGTCATTACTACTACTAGGTGCCCATTTGTTTAACTCCAGGCAATTAAGACGAAGGGTGAGGATGCACTTAGCCATTAACAAGCATCATCAGTGCCCTAATTAATGATGAGCAAGGAACAAAAGGAGCCATGGAGTAGGGCAGCTACTAAATTCTCACTATGATGTGCAGTTATTTGCAGTCCACAAGGAGGCAATGCTCTACACATGAAAAGAAGAGAAGGCCCTTCACTTGAGCTGGATTTGCAGAAAGCAATGGCCAATGGCTTGGATCAAGATAGGATTTGACTGGGTGTTAGGGCCCTCGGTTTCAAGTTATTTAGGGTGTATTTGGTTGCTTGCATGAGGCTGGCTTGCATGAGTGGGTGCAAGTTTTAGGGTGTTTGGTTGTTTGATCGGGTAGGTGAGCCAGGCTCAGTGCATGCAAAATTCTCTCTTGGGCCTAGCCCGAGGGAAACGCTCGAATTGAGCTTCGCTCCTCAGCCAGGCTCAGCGCATGCAGGTACTGGCCAAACGATGCATTCGCTCACCTTCTCCCCTCCTGTTTGTGTCTTCGCACCGTGCGTGCTCTGCCCGCGCCTCTCATGTGGCGCCCGAGACGCCCGCGCTGTGCACGTCGAGCCGCCCAGCCCGCGCCTCGCCCGTGCGCCCTTCACCTCCTTCACACAATGTCCAAGTTTCTTCACCTCCGGAGCACCATCTCCACCGCGAGTAACTTCTTCCCCGCCGTCGGCCGCACCCCCCCCCCCGTCTCGTCGTTCCGCCGTTCCGATGAGTTTCTTGCACTTTTGAGCACGTCATATCGTGTTCTAGACTTCCTTGAGTCATTCTCCTAAATCAATTTCTTGATTTCCACAGCACATTGCCGGATTTCATCATCTTCTTCCATTCCGGCCGCTGCACCATCCTCGCCTGATCTCCTTCTCCGGTGAGTTCCGAGCCAAGTAGACCACGTCATCACGTGTTCCCGACCTTTGTCTACCGGTTCCCCCTCTCAATTCGGTCAATGTGTCGTCGCCACCTTCTTCTCCGACGCTAGCGCCCCGCCACCTCGGTCACCCTCCGGCTTCCTCAAAGGACACGGCGCGACCCCCATGCCGTTGTCGTGCCCATGCTTGTGTTACTTCCCTTGGAGCACTGTCGAGCCGACGCCGCCTAGCCGTGCGCCCGTGCCAACGCCATCATCTCCATATCGCTCTGGCCACACCACCACCCATCTCCATATTGCTCTGGCCGCGCCACCACCACCTGGATCCCTGTGCCGCCGCAGTTCCATTTTGGCCGCCGTCCGCTACCATCCGCCGCCTGCGCAAGCTGTCGCCCAACTTCCCCTATTTCCTTTCTTTGTTTCTCCCTCTGTCCCACTGACCACTGACCCTGTCATTCTCCTTTGTTAGCGTGTGCTATACTAGGCAGGGCCCTTGCTATGTTAGGCAGGACCCTTGGGTTTAGGGTGGTGCGGCTGCACAGGCATGTTGCCTTGTGCGCCTCCCCCTGGTTTGGTTAGTTGGTTATAATAGGCAAGGATCTTCTCAGATAGGATTACTTCCTATGCTACACTCTGCGAGATGCAAGCAAGCAACCAACCAAACAAGATTCTTTCTTGCGAGAGAAACAACTCGACGTCAATTAATCCAGTTGGATCGGGACTTGAGCCCCCCTCGACTAGAGCGATTTAGAAGGGTTTTTTTGCTGCAAGCTGCTGTCGTTTCACGGTTGGGACTTCTCATAAGAAACCGTGACACATCTTTTCCTGTCGAAACAGTGCCAATGATTTGACACGGCTAGATGCCAAGTTCCCGATGGAACCAACAGAGTTGGTCTGGGCCGTGCCGATTTTTTTTTTTGAACTGTCGTACCGTGTTGCAGTGTACGCTTGGGCACCTCAGGTCAGATTTACATGCATGCTTGATGTTTGTGGAAAATGGAGACAGTCCAAACTCGAGACATCTAATGGTGCTAGTTGTTAGTTAACAGTCTAACCATTAACTGTACTAGTATAGTAGTAGGAGTAATAAGCATTTCAAACTGAAATGAAATCCTACATCTCGAGGTCTATGCTTTAGTGGATTGATCAGTCTGATTTGATTCCAGACAGTGTACATTTCGCACAGTGAAGCTCAGGCGTATAAGAAATCATGCATGTATTTGGAACGTATACGTACTAAATCAAATGATTGAAGTGAAGGCGATGCATATTATTGACACCAAATCTAACTCAATGTTCCAAACGGGGCCTAACAATACATAGGCAGAACAAGCGAGTTTAGTTTACGTGACTTACCTAGAGGGCAACTGGTAGTCTGGTAAGCCTTAGTAGATGGATGTTGCAGCAGCTGCGGGCTTGCATGCTCCATTAGACTTCAACTCTTCAGTCAAACATCTAATCTGCCATTTCAATGAAAAAAATCAAAGTATGTTGGTTACTTGGTTGATTTCTCTCTCTCTCTCTCTCTCTCTCTCTCCCTCTTCAGTTTCACATAATTGAGGACCAGATTCCACATTCAGCAAACGTTAATAAGATAAGATTTTATGATTCTGTTCAAATGTGGCACGAAGTATGCAAAATGTGGTGCATGAAACTACATGTAACTTGAGTCTCGAAAAAAGAAAGAAATAAACTATTCATATATAGCACGAAAAAAGTTAACTTGGCAAGGGCAAGCTGCAAGCAGAACACAATGTTCAGTCAATAATGCGGGGAACATTCATGGCTTCTATCCATTTCAACTTTCCGCAGGTGCTTGCAAGTGCAACAAAGTCACATAACATCGTGTGAATCTTAGCAACAGAAGATATTCAAAGCAAAAGCCACCGAGTTGCACATAGTCAAATTAGGAGTAATTGACAACTCACGACCACTTATGCACTGATGTGCATCATTATGGATTTAAATGAGGAGTCAGAGTTGGTTTAGGGTCAATTCACACTTGAGCAGTTGAACCCACATCTTTAGTGATTAGTAAATCAAGATAATTGTTCTTAAGAGAACCATATTGGGAGCAGCGCCCGGGCTTTGAGGGTGGTGGAATTGAGCCCTTTGGTTTCTTTCCGGCCTAAAAAGCAATTAGGCCAAAAGTATACATATAATAATAGTCATAACCACCTTCTCCCCTCCTTTTTCTTTGTGATCTCATCGCCTTTTATCATATGCAGTATATATACCTTACTTGCTCACAATCAGCAGCTCCAGCCTTCTCCTAAAATTTTTAGATTGTTAATCACTCCCAAGAAAGACTAGCGTTACTTTTCATTATACTTCTACTAGGCTGAAAGAGGCTTGCTTGTCAAAGGTACTACTAATTCACACATCAGGAAGTGCAGGATGACTAATCCTAGTAGGCCTCCAATGCTCTTGCACTTATGCTGAGACAGTGGCACATCAAAAAGTTCCACTCCAGCATTTTCATGAAGCTCAACTACTGTTCAACATTGATTTTAAGACAGTCATCATACTTATATGCCCCGCGGCCCGCGTCATGAGTCATGGTCACAATAAAACAAATAAATGAATGTAATTAAATAAAAAGTAAGGTAGGTGTCATGATCAAATGACATCAAATAAGATAATCAAGCTGAAATCCAGAGTATAGTTCTACTTCCAAAACAATATATGTAGTAGTATCCTAGCATCTCGAAAGTAGAAAAATAATTGCATCCACAACAAACTACACCTAAGAAACTCATGATCAAAGATCGACACGCTTAAGAGCATTTCTACCACATTACAGATACGTCAATAAATACAAAGAGTTACAAAGAGCAATTCCAAGTCGTCTCACGTTTTATCAATTGGCAGATGAACAACAAACCATCTAGAATAAATCTAACAGTATCAACACAAGAACAATGCAAACTTAATGTTGTCAGAAGGAAAATAGACCCCAAAAAAGGTTGTGAATATTTACGTGCGTCAATAATGGGACGTGTGCAATGTATAATTTGAATGTAAGAATAGCGAGATCGTAGTTTTGGACTAACAATTGACAGCAGGGGAGAAAAGCAAAACCCCTCAAAAATTATATATGGCAGCACTTACATTTCAACAGTATTGAAACTATGGCAGTATGTTAGGCTCCCAAAAGCAGACAAATTGAAGTCAAGTTAGTTTGTTTTCCAATTCTTTTGTTAAGAAAGTTGCTATTGTTTTCTTTCTCATAACATGGGCCTTCCATCAATCCAATAACAATTAACCTTCTGCAGGATTTTAATCCAAACAATTTCAGTTACACAACAAACTTCCTAGATGCAGTATTGCACAAATTAAACATAAGTAGGAAGCAAAACCTTTACTACCTGCAGTAGTAAACACAACGTCCTCCAAGAAGGGCCAGAATTACCGCGATGACCAAGAGTCAGTTACACCATTTCTTTCATAGAAGAAGTTACACCTGAATCAATGACACCAAGATTTGGCAAGTTATTACATACGCTTTTAAAATTGCACACATAGACAATAGTTTAGCACATTTCCATGTCTCAGATGGCAAATTGTACTTAACATACGATTTTTTAAGTATAAAGTGCCAATTTTTAAACTATATGAGACACAGCAAAAACTAATGAAAAACATACAAGTTTGATGTTCCTCATTGTTTTATGTGATACTGTTGTGGTCGTTGGTTGGATACGGGCCCGAGGACTGAGGGTAGGGTACTCGCCCTCATCTAACCGCCAACAGGGCTCTTCCCTGTCGAGATAACGAGACTCTGATGCTTAGTTGAACTCTTGATTTATCATTGCTTGCCTGATAATAGATACATGCTATCTTTTTTATAGAGACAGTCTGACTTGACGCCTAAGAAATAATCTATAAGAAAACCTATCAATTCATTCTAATCTTTTCAACTATTAAAAATAACCTTCCTGATAGATAAGATCATATCCCTAATAGATAAGGAATCCTAAAATAATCTGCCTAACCAGCTATTCTTTATCCTAGAAAACAATCGGTATGTATGGAAATAACGGCGATACAGTACCGCTTGGAAGTGTTCACATATGCTACAGTGCCCATGGTACTGTTCACAATTGCGCTACGCCGCCCTACACCTTTCTCCATAACATTACACCCCTTGTGGCGAGGTAGCTCGTCCTCAAGCTGCGGTGGTGACCACGGTTGAAGTTCTTGGTGGCCCTATATTGATAAGAGTATCTGGTACCTACGTCGGTTCGCTTGAGAGCAAACCAGCGACACTTCGACATTTGGCACCCAAGAAAGAAACACCTTAACATGACGTGGCATCGAGGAAGACGCCGGCGACATGGGCAACCGGCATGGGGAAGCGAAATTTTTGCATTTCTGGCTCTGTAGCTCGGTTGATTTTCAAAACTAGCCCTCGTTCAATGTAATTTGTAAATGTGGCCTCTGTACAATAGCGGTACCGCGGAAACCGGGCGCGGTAGCTAGCCTGCCCCCGGCCCCGGGCGTGGCAGCTCGTTTTTTCCAATTTTGTTAGATGTAACCACGTTTTTTTTCTAAAAATATTTGCAACAGTGGCCGGCGCGCGCTCACCCCGCTCCCGCCACCGTAGCAGTTTTTCTGTTTTTTGTTTTTTTTTAAAAAAAAACTATTTTTGGTAAAAAATAAAATAACCCTTTAAAAAAAAAATTTGCTACCGTGGATATTTGTTGTAAGAATTTTTAAATATAGTAAATAGGGTCCAAAAATTATGAAATTTTTTGTGGAGCCTTCTGACACATTATACTTGCTTGTGTAATATTTTCAAAATTTTATCCATTATGAATTTTTCTCGAAAATTCATTTAAGTATATTGTAAATAGGGTTTCATGATTTCATATGACTTGGGATGTATAGAAAAAACGCTGCATTGCAACTCCATTGTATATCGACATATTGTATATTGACATCTGCAATGGAGTTGCAATGCAGCGTTTTTTTCTATACATTTTAACTCATATGAAATCATGAAACCCTATTTACAATATACTTAAATAAATTTTCGAGAAAAAATCATAATGGATAAAATTTTGAAAATATTACACAAGTACACTGTGTCAGAAGCTTCCACAAAAAAATTCATAATTTTTTGACCCTATTTACTATATTTAAAAATTCTTACAAAAAATATGCATAAATAATTTTTTTAAAAAAAAAATTGCTACAGTGCGGGCGCGGGTGGGCGCACGCCAGCCACTGTAGCATTTTTTTTAAAAAAAATGCATGTATTAAAAAAATTCTTACTTTAAAAAAACAGAAAAATGGTACAGTGGCGGGCGCGGAGTGGCTACACCACCATAGCAAATATTTTTATTTATTTTTACAAAGCGGGCCGCCACTACGCGCGCGGTCGAAGGAAGGTGGCTGCGCGCGCCGAACCGCGGTACCGCATCTTGTCTGAGGCCACTTTTGTAAATTACGGTGAACGAGGGCTAGTTTTGAAATTCAACCGAGCTACAGGGCCAGAAATGCAAAAATCAGGGAAGCGATGGCCCGCATCGCCACGAGCGTGATGATGGCGGGGAGGATGTGACGGTGGTGTTGGCCCCTCAGCCGTTGCGCTCCGCATCGCCTAGGGCACGGTGTCGGCCGGTCGCGCAGAAAATACCACCACTAGACAGCGGCAACCCTCCTCAGCGAACGCACCAGGGGTGCAACCAAGGGCAGTGTTGCCCGTTGAGGTGTTGGTGACGACGGCCGGAATGGCATTGTTGGCGGTGCTAGTTCTGGAGGTGGTGCAATTGGCGGTGCAGCCATGTTGGCGACGACAGGCGTCACCTCCTTTTGCTCCTCTATCTTGGCCAAGGTCACGGCCGGCGAGGTTGCCGTCAAGACCAGCGGTTTGGTGGAACATTCCTTTCTCCTGGCGTTGCTTCTCTCCTCCTCCGAAACACCAAGTATCTTTTCAAGCATCTCAATCAGGCGACCCAGCATGTCGCTGATTGTCACGGAATTGGAACCCTTGCTGCCCGACATGGTGGAAGGGGCAATGATTGGCTCTGATACCAAATGTTGTGATGGCTCTGATATCAAATGTTGTGGTCGTTGGTTGAATACGAGTCCGAGGACTGAGGGTAAGGCACTCGCCCTTATCTAACCGCCAACAGGGCTCTTCCCTGTCGAGGTAGCGAGGCTCTGAAGCTTAGTTGAACTCTTGATTTCTCATTGCTTGCCTGATAATAGATACATGTTATCCCTTTTATAGGGACAGTCCGACCTGGCACCTAAGAAATAATCTATAAAAAAATCTATCAATCCAATCTAATATTTACAACTACTAAAAATAACCTTCCTAATAGATAAAATCATATCCCTAATAATAATTTGATAGATAATGAATCCTAAAATAATCTGCCTAACCAACTATTCTTTATTGTAGGAAACAATCGGTATGTATGGAAATAACGGTGAAGCAGTACCGCTGGGTACTGTTCACACATGCTACAGTGCCTACAGTACTGTTCACGGTCACGCTGCGCCGCCTCGCACCTTTCTCCATAAGAGATACAATGTAGATTTACCTCCAGAGGCCACAGAACATGCACTGAAATCACCAAAGGAGTTCAGAGATCAGAAACATCTTAGCGGGTTTGATTCCATCCCAAACCAGCACCATGTTTGCTGATGGTAGGCTGTATGGGTTCTACCATACCCTTTCTGCTTTTTCCCAGGGTCTCTCCCTAAACAAATTTGACAAAATGAAAGAAAATCAATAGAAAAGTAAAATATTTATTCTGAAAATAGAGACCTCATTAATAATTTGCCCTATGTTTCTAAACAAAACTGATCAATGAAAAACATCCTTCACCAAACATTATAGTTATTAATTGCTTATTGCCCCCTCAAAAAAATTGCTTATTGCCCTTGGTTCAGAAAAAAGTACATTAGCAACAAGACAAATACCCAGTCACAAAGGGGAAAAATATCTGCAGGCAATGCGTAACCTCTGTATTTGATATATCTACCCTGACATCCTCAGGCACGAGATTTGAGGGAGCTGGTATTTACACAAAACTACATACATAGAATAAACAATTGCCCCCAACATCAATAAACTACATACATAGATATTTTTCTCACTGTACTGCAGATGTTCTGAAAGCAATTGCCCCCAACATCAAAAAATTGAAAGGCATTTACCAAGTCCAACAGTTCAGATAAGATAGACACATACTTCCTTCCAACCCATGTTCTCCATGATTCTCTTGGCAGAATTCAAACCACTGGAACGGAAGTTCATATCTACTGATGCAGCTCCACTGAATCCATGTCCTCAATTGTATCCTCATATTCATCAGAATCGATGCTGTTAATCTGCTTCTGTCCAGGTACTATCCCTAAGCCACGGTGTAGGATCCTTCTCTCATCAGCTCTGTCCCTATAAGCATTTATCTTGTGCTCCTATAAATATTATAAAAATCTCAAAATATTGCTGATGTCAAGAACATTACTACTGAGTTACTGACACTTTATGTTTTGTCATTTATGGCAGATACATAGCCATATAAGGGAACAGTTCAACAAATGAGTGCTAACAACCCAGAAAAAAGGGCCAATTTTACATACTTCAAAATGCTATAGATAGTACTTTTTGTAAAAAAACAAGATTATAAACATGGAAAACCTAGCTCTGTCCATGTATTTTGGTACAGCAGTAAGAACTAAGAACTCCAGTGAATTGCTGACTGTAAGATACGGTATTTTGATACAGCAGAAAGAACTCCAGTGAATTGCTGGCTGTAAGATACCAAACAAATTTTCAAAGCAACAATATGGCAATTTGAAACGCTTATAATCCCCCTGCGTTCTTCAGCCCAATGCACAAGTAGTTTGGTTTTATAGCCACAAGTCTTACCAAGGTAAAAAAAAAAAACCTTCAAAAAAGTGTCTTGAGATGTCGACTGTGCACATTTGATAACTACACTGCCTAGACGTTGTTTACAGCACAGAATCAGTGCTACATACTGTGTGTAAGCCCATAATTATCAATTTGAACTGTTGTAAGTAAGACGAGAGAGAAAGCTACCGATACCATTTTAATTCTAACAAATTGCCTCATGCAGAGAATAAAAGCACTGTAACCTAGGAGTCAGAAAAGCCTCTATGCATCCTCTAGTTTTTCATTCTTCTTCTTTTTTAACTATTGCTTACAATTGTTATGAATAGCGTATTCATCATGAGGCCAATGGAATAATATATATACAAGTATAGGTGTGGTATATATGTAGGTAACCCCTTATACAATGGGGAAAATACACAGCCAATAATATGCATCTAACACCCCCTCTCAAACTTATGGTGGATCAACAACATGAAGTTTGGAGAGATAGAAGTTGTGCTGGACTCTAGTCTGCGCCTTTGTGAAGAAGTCTGTCAACTAAAGTTCTTAAGGCACATACTGAAGAGCAACAACCTGATCCTGCACCTGTGTCTGCATGTAGGAAGCATCAACACCAATATGTTTAGCAAGCTCATGCTTCACCGGATTTGTAGCAATGCTAATAGCCCCTGTACTGTCAGACAAAAGAGGAGTGAGTGCTGAAACTGAAACACCAAAATCCTCAAGTAACCACTATAGCCAAGTAATCTCCGCTGTTAACAAAACCACAACTCGCAACTCAACCTCAGCACTCGAACGAGAAATTGTTGTCTGCTTCTTAGTCTTCCAAGCAATGAGAGAACCACCAAGAAAAATACAATAAGCAGAGAGAGACCGACGATCAGAGTGATCACTAGCCCAAGTGGCATCAGAATATGCCTAGAGCTGTAAAGAGGTGGAGCGAGGGAAAAACAGACGACGAGTGATGATTCCACGAAGATATCATAGAACACGAAGAAGATGGCTATAGTAGAGCTGAGTGGGAGCAGAAACAAACTGACTCAAGATATGCACAAGGTATGAAATGTCAGGACAAGTGACACCTAGATAAACAAGACTCCCAACAAGGTGACGATAGCGAGTGGAATCAGTAAGAGGCTCACCATCAATGGGCCGAAGATGAACATTAAGCTCCATAGAAGTCTCAGCGGTGTGCTGATTAGTAAGAGAAGTACGATCAAGAAGATCCTGAATATACTTTTCTTGGGACAGATAGAAGCTCTCAGGTGTAGAAATAACCTCAACTCCAAGAAAGTAGCGAAGAGAACCCAGATCAGACATGAGAAACTACTCATTAAGATGCTCCTTCACAAAAGTGATGTACTGATAATCATCGCCAGTAATGATCATATCATCAGCATATAAGAAGTCGGTTCGGCAAGTCGCTAAACAAAAGCGCGCAGGAGGCCGAATAGACTGGCAATCACAAAGAGCATATCGAGGAGAGGCCAAAGATGAACCATCAGAAGAAGATGGCGCATCAAAAGAATCCTCAACTCGCGGACGACGAGTGTAGTAGAGAGGATAAGAAGGACGAAGGCTGGGAGAAGGGGGTGGCAGGAAAAGTCAGGAAAGAAAGTGGCTCGACAAGAGATGCTGAAGTGGTGGAAGGAGAAGGGTGAGGGTAGAAAGGACGAGACACATCAAAAGTGACGTCCCGAGAAACCCGCATCCGTCGGCCAATAGGATCCCAACAACGATATCCTTTATGCTCAACGCTATAGCCCAGAAAAACACACTCCACGGACTGAGCGGTCAGCTTGGTGCGCTCACGAGGTGCAAGAAGAACATAGCACACACACCTAAAGAGGCGAAGACTAGAGTAATCAGGAGTCTTGCCACAGAGACGCTCAACTGGGATCCCACCCTGAAGAACAGAAGAAGGCTGAATATTAATCAGGGAAGTGGTAGTAGGAACAGACTCAGCCCAGAAGTATGGTGGGACAGCAGAAGCAAGCATAAGAGCACGGGCTGTCTCAAGAAGATGACGATGCTTCCGTTCAGCCATACCGTTCTAGGCATGAGCACCAGGGCAAGAAAACTAAGAGTGCCCTGCTCAGCAAGAAAACCACGAAGGACTCCTGACAAGTATTCTCCAGCAGAGTCAGCACGAAAAACACGAATACGAGAGTCAAACTGAGTACGGATCATGGTGGCAAAGGTCTTGTAGATGAACAGAACCTCACTACGAGATGACATAAAATATATCCATGTGTGTCGAGAAAAGTCACCAATAAAAATTATATAATATCGATAACCTCCTTTCGAAACGAAAGGAGCCGGACCCCATACATCAGAATGAACAAGATCCAAAGGACGTTGTGACACTAACTCACTAGAAGGGTATAGAAGTTGAAGCTGTTTACTAAGCTTACAACCCTGACAATTTAGAGAAACATCACCAGACACAGACCCTAAAAAACCACGACGAAGTAAAGAAGATTGACACGACCCGCAAAGATGTCCCAAACGATAATGTCACTGAGCAAAATACGCAGTGGAGGATGCAGCAGAAGCGGCGGTGACGGTGGAGGCGACAAGACTGGCAGGGGCAGCGAAAAGAAGATGAAGCCAGTCAAGCTCTTAGAGACACTGTGAGTCACGGCGGTGAGGGCCAGTACCAACCAGAGTCCCTGTGTGTCGATCCTGAACACAACAGGAAACAAAATCGAGAATAACACGACAACCATGATCAGTGAGCTGACCGGCAGATATGAGCTGCATGGTTAGTTTGAGAACATAAGAAATAACAAGAACATGAAAAGAGGAATTCGAAAGAGTGCCTCGTCCTGCAACTGAGAGAGAGGTACCATCGGTTGTCTGAACGGTGATAGGATCAGCTAAAGGACTAATGGAAGTGAGACTGTTGGAATCAGATGCCATATGAAAAGAAGCACCAGAGTCAAGAATCCAAGGTGATATACCTAAGGAAGGAGTAGAAGGTGGTTCCTCATTAGAAGACTGTACAGCAGAACCAGATGGTGCAAAGGCAGCCATGCGACGCTGCAGTGTGAGAAACTCCTGAGAATCAGAAGCACTAGAGCTCCTCTGAGAGGAGGAACCGCCATTGCCCTTTGGGGGATGGCCACCACGACGTAAATCCTTCTTGTAGCAGAACTGTGCCTGATGTCCATCCTTGTTGCAATAGGTGCAGTGTACCCTACCAACAGCAGCCGTCACTGGTGAAGGAGGAGCTGTAGACATAGCGAGTGTAGAAACTGGAGGAGCCGCCAGGATTGAAGGAAACGACGGTGACGGCAGCAGACCCGCAACACGAAGGCAAAACTTCTCAACACGAACAGCGGCAAGGGCCTCCAACAAGGTCACACGAGGGTGGCGTGCCAGCAACTGAACACAAGTCTGCTCATACTCAGCCCAGAGACGGGTCAAAAAGTCGTAGATACGACGAAGCTCCAGGTGAGACTGCTGACGCTGACAGCACTGACACGTGTGGCAAACATTCGGTCCCAAAGAGTCAATCTACCGTCATACCGTAGACAATTGGGCATAGAACTCATCCACATTGGCATCTCCCTACTGCAGCGAGTGCTCCTAACACACAACAGAAAGATACAATGAATCACCAGATGGCTCGCAATGGTTGCGCACATGTGTCCACATCAACTATGTTGAAGCCAAACCAACCACATCCGTAGTGAATTGCACCTACATGCTAGCAACCAGAATAGCAGAGGCACGAGCATTCTTATCAATCCATGTCTTGTAGGCAGCATACTGAGTCTGAAAAGTCTCCATAGCATCCTCAAAAACCTCAGATGCCTTTGTACGAGCGTCTTTGGAAGCATCCTTTGGGAGTACAGGCTCAGCAGGCGGAGTAGGGCGAGGCAAACAAGGCAACTCGCCAGTAAGAAGCTCCCAAAGGCGCTGACCACACATGTGGAGGCGCATATGCTGAAACCAGTCCCGATAATTGAGACCATCGAAGATCACTGGGCAGCGAGGAACGGAAACAGTGCCCATTGGTAGGCGGCGCTGGACGGCGCGGCGACCAAGAAAACGAAGTCTAACAGGCGGCGCTAGACGGCGCGCGCCTGTTAGAACGACGTACTGTTTTTTTTTTGGACCGGCTCACTTAAAACAACCGGTCAAAGCCTCTCGCTCGCTCGGCCTGTGAGCCAAAACGCGACGCGCAAGGGGGAACTAGGCTTCCCCCTTGGCGCAAGTGGCGGCGACGGTGGTAGCGCGGTGGTCCGAGCCCGGGGCGTCGGCGGCTCGGTCTCGGCGGTGAACCAAGCGGCGGCGGAGGCGAAGATTCGTGCGGAGACGAGCAGCGGAGGTTCAATGTTGGCGCCAAACCCCGGTGGAGTGTGGCGGAAGACGAAGATGAAGCTCCCCGAGCGGCGACGGTGGCTCCCGAAACAGCGGCGGGAGCACTTCTCGGCAACGACGGCTCCAGATCAGGAGGCAACCGATAGGCGAGAAAGGCGGTCCGGAGTTGCGACGTCGGGCTATCGAGCGACGGCTGATGTCACGAGCAGAAGATCCAGAGGCGGCACCGACCTGGTGCGACGGCGACCAGCAGATCAAAGAGCGAGCGTGGTGGAGAAAGAGCGGTGAAGAGGATCCTGGCGACGGAGAAAGACGCAGAGAATCCGACAAAATCAAGTGGCAGAGGCGGCGGCTGGAGAGACAAACCAGCAACGACGACCAGCTTGACGAAACCCTAGGTATTGCTCTGATACCATGTTATGAATAGCGTTTGTATTCATCATAAGGTCAATGGGCCAATATATATACAAATACAGGTGTGGCATATATGCAGGTAACCCCTTATACAATGGGAAAAATACACAGCCAATAATATATATCTAACAACAATCATATCTTAACTACTATAATTCGGAGTTTACCCCCATCATCCCACCCCTTCTCTCTTGTTCGCACGCGCCCACATGCGCCGTGTCTTCGTCCCCTCCCGCACCGCTCCACCCCACGTTCCATCTCAACCGCTCACGCTCCTCTCCCCTCCCCGACTTCTCCCACCCTCCCCTATCCGCCCCACACCCTTCTTCCTCCCCTGCCGCCACACTACCCTGCCCAACAACCCCCTCTACCTCTCCGTCGAGCTGCCACTCCCTCTCTCCCTCCCCCTGGCGCCCCCTCCCTTTCCCTCCCCCGCCGCTGTTCTCCATTAGCGCCACCTCTCCGTCCTTCTCCCCCACCCCTCTCCGTCACCTCCCCTCCCCTCCAACCGTCACCTCGCATGCTGCTCCCGATTCCCCCTCCCGATCCGCGGATTAGCCCCCCCCCCATCTGGGTTTCTTGATCCCGTTCGGGTTCTTGCAATCTGATCGGATTTTTGGGATCTTTTTTGCTTCATTTTCTTCTTTTGTGTTTGTTGTTTTATTGTCGTGTTTGGTTTTGTTGGGTTCTTCGTCTGGAGATGACGGGCACGGCGGCGAGGGCGGGCGAGGAGGCGAGGGTGATGATGTCGCTGCAGCCGAGCAAGCGGGTGGAGGTGCGACGCAGCCGCTACAAGGTGGCGGTGGACGCGGAGGAGGGCCGCCGCCGGCGCAAGGACAACAATGTGGAGATCCACAAGAGCAGCCGCGAGGAGAGCCTGCTGAAGAAATAACATGTTCTTGATTCGTTTTGTGATTCTGGCATGTTTGTGCCTCGGTGAACAGCGATGGCAAGATGGAGCAATTGACTGGGGTTCAAATTCATTTTTATTGCATTCAAGGTGGTGCTGGGCTCCGAATTTGGTCAGTTTGGAGTTGATTGGAACGAGCTTCAAAGTGCTGTGATATTGCCTTCTTCCCCTTACTTGGCAAGAGTAATCAAGGATATTTCGCACTACATGTTGCAGTGAAGTCACTGGATCTATATAAAGAGTATGCTTCCAACTTAGTCTTTCTTCTAAGATGTATTTCCAAAACATGAGGTAGAATTAAATGGGAAAAAAAGATTTGTTGAATAATTTGACATGTCAACGGGTGGTGCTTGTTGGATCAGAATCACTAATGATGATTTTTTAATCAGTTATTTTGCCACTCCTTACCCACTACCTAAGTTGGATATGATTGCTATCCCTAATTTTGCTACTGGAGCTATGGAGAACTATGGATTGGTCACTTATCGGGAGACAGCTTTGATTTATGATGAGCTATTATCATCAGCATCCAACAAACAACAGGTTATGGCTACATTCATTTTTATCAAATTCATTTGGTTCATTGACTACTGAAGAGTCAATGTGTAACACTTGAATGCTTCTCATAATTATAGCCAAGTAAATCTTTTTTTTTGTTTATTTACATATATCCTCTTTAGGTAGCAATCACCGTTGCACATGAATTGGCTCACCATTGGTTTGGCAATCTTGTAACCATGGAATGGTGGACTCACTTGTGGCTAAATGAGGGTTTTGCTTCCTGGGTAATCAATTTGGCAACAATTATTTGAGAAATTAGAATATTACCCCATTGTTGTGTATCCTTATTAGTAAATAAGTCCTTATGTCTCAACAGGTGAGTTATTTAGCCGTAGTATCTTTTTTGCCTGAATGGAATAACTGGACACAATTCCTTGACGAGACGACCTCTGGCTTCGGACTGGATGCACTTGCAGATTCTCACCCTATTGAGGTAATCTAATCTTCTTTGGTATGGCTTGGCAAGTTGCTGAAAATCCTTGTTTTGCATTTTTTTTACAATTATTATATATAAGAACATATTTAGCTAATAGTGGTATAACAGATGCAGCACATTATTTGCATTAGAGATACGGGAATATATTACGACAGTAAGGAAACATTACAAAGTAGATGAGTTGCACACACACACCCGCTGATTGATGCATTATTGTCCCTTGACATGATTACAGAAGAATCAAGTTCTGATAGTTAAAATCTCTGTCCACAGATTAGCATCTCCATTCGTCTCAGTTGTGACTTCTGGTTATTTGGCCTGTTTTTTTCAGGTTGAAGTAAACCATGCCAGTGAAATTGATGTGAATTTTTATTCCATAAGCTATGATAAGAGAGCTTCTGTCATTCACATGCTACAAAGTCACCTTGGTGCAGAGCATTTTCAGGTTAAATGCTTTTTCTCTTTGATGAATTTATCAGAATCTTGTTTTCTTCAGTGGTCCAGCACTCCAGCATCCATTGTTGCATTGTGCTGCCATTTTATAGTTTCACTCTTGAACCCTTGCATATTCAAGTTTTCTTTTCTTCGTTAACCAAGCAATGCAAGATGTCTCTGCAGCCATTCTGATGAACTGAATCTTAACTTCAGATGTGCTGAGAAATCTATAAACCAAAATACTAAAAGGGAGTGTAATTATAAAATTTGACTTTGTTGTGGATCATATTATAAGTAAGCATGGTGCACCTGCTGAAGAATAGCTTGAATTATGTTTTTTTGTTTGTCAAAGATGAATGTCCAATTTTATTGCATTTATGATTTATCTATCGAGCTCTTTTTCCTACTACACAATATGAACTATTTTTCTCATTTTTTTGGCTTGTACCATCTTTGTGAATCTGTACTCTTTAAGAAAGCTTTAGTTTCATACATAAAGAAGTATGCCTACTCAAATACTAAAACCAAAGACCTATGGGCTGTTCTTGAAGAGGAAACTAGGGAGCCCGTTAAGGATCTCATGACTACATGGACTAAGCAACAAGGATATCCTGTTATATATGCAAAACTAAATGGAGATGATTTGGGACTTGAACAGGTTTTCTGGCAGATCTCTCATTTTCATATTGTTTCTTACTAATATACATGGAGAACTGAGTACACGTATACATACATGGCTTGCTTTTTGTTCCCTTGTTATAGCTGGACTGGTCATGGTCAGGATTGCTTCTTTCTAGGACCTTTGGTTTTATTGATACCTTTAATCTTATGTTATTTTGTTTTGTTCTTATAGTTGTCTAGGTGCTCTCACATAATCTTATAAACACATTTAGGAACAACATGCAAGCCACCTTAATCAGAAATTCAGAACAATAATGACTGAAAATGGGAATAGCATAGTGCTGCTTTCCTTTGTTGTCTTAGTTTTCGTGTATGATCTGTTCAATCAGAAGTATATATAGCATATCAGTAAAGCTGGTAAGATCTGTATATCAGTATACCTAGTCCTTGGACCTTGCAATTTTTGTTATGCTGGAGTATTCTCTGTGCTGTATTTTCTCAAAATTTAGCCAATATATTTGTAAGATTACGGACTCGAAAATCTTTTGAGTTGTAAACTGAGAAAATTATGTGAATTCTAGGTGCATTCGATGGTGTTCTTGAGCATCTTATCCGAGGTAGAAGAAGCCTGCCAGAAGTTGTGATGATGATGATCCCTGAGGTGTGGCAGAACGATGTAAACATGGAACCTAAGAAGAAAGCTCTCTACAAGTTCTTGTCAGCCCTTATGGAGCCTTGGGATGGACCTGCTCTAATATCTTGTAAAAAGACTTACCCTAAACCCTAAACCCTAAAACCCTAGACCCTAAAACCCTAGACCCTAAAACCCTAGACCCTAAAAACCCTAAACCCTAAAACCCTAAACCCTAAACCCTAAAACCCTAAACCCTAAAACCCTAAAAACCCTAAACCACTCATCTTCCTTTTCTGGTCATACTTCTGATGTATTACTTCAGCTAACTTGGCTTTCCCCTGTAGTTACTGATGGTCGTTACCTTGGAGCTACCCTGAATCACAATGGTTTGAGGCCCAGTCGATTTAATGTGACCCACAGTGGACGTGTAATCATGGGTAGTGAAGTTGGTGTTGTAGATGTTCCTTCCAAAGATGTGTTGAGAAAGGGCAGATAAAACCCTGGAACGACGCTATTGGTTGATTTTGAGAACCATACTGTAGTGGATGATGAACCACTGAAGGCACGGTACTCTAAAGCTCACCCATATGGGGAATAGCTCGAGACAAAAGAAATGCCTCAAGGACAATGTAGAATCTGTGCCAGAAACTGGCAGAGTTGCTCCAAGCATTTGTGGTTCACTTCCAGTAAGTCATTTACCATGCTTCAACAGTATATGTTTCGTTGGGCTACAATTTTGACTTGGTTATTGATGAGAACTTGAGTTGACCATAGTTAACATAGTGGTTTTGAGTTCTACCATTTGGTGCAGCAAAAGAATGAGAGCAAGGAGCATGGAGGTATTAATGGAATTTTGACTCCACTAAAGGCCTTTGGGTAAGCAAGGGTTCGACTGTCTTGATTATAATATGTGTTGTTTTGATTTCTGCTGGCTAACTATCCAACTGATTAACTCCAGATACACAATAGAAGCCCTGGAAATGTTGCTGCTGCCAATGGCTAAAGATGGAGTGGAAGCTCTTGGATCTATGGGAAATGATACACCCTCAGTGATGTCTAACAGAGAGAAGTTGACTTTTGAGTAATTGAGCCACCTTTGGAAGTGGTTGTTCCTGCCAAACGCACTTAATGTGTTAAAGATAAATATTATTTTTATAAGATTTGGAGTTTCGTTGCAACGCACGGACACCCTATTAGTATCCAATTCATCATGAGAAACCCTAATAACTAAGTTGCATAATTAAAATTCATTAACAAATTGAAAATAGCAGAAGGTTGGGACATAGCCAAAGGCAACATAAGTCCCTGAAAAGGGAACATGAAAAACATGAGTTGCATATTTCGATATAGAAGGCACAAAGTCTACACATAGGTTTGGCTTTCAACAAATTGTTGGGGCAAGACGCAGGCTGAATATTACTTTAAGAAATGACAGTGAGTAAAATCAGTTAATCTTAGCTTACCTTGCCACTAGCAGCTGAAACACCCCTCCTGATAGAATATTCAGCATCAACTTCAGATTGGCACTGTGCAGTTGACTGTTTATGCAAGCTATCATCAGGATTGGCACATATATCAGGAAAACCCCAATCTTTTGTTGGGTTGGAAGAGTCATATGCTGATAAAGAGGCCAAGTATTTTCTGCTAGGGTTCCTTCACCTGTAGAGCTTTCCTGATAATAGGACAAATGAATAATCGTAAGCAATACATGGTAGTGTCAGGCCCCAAAATTGTCAAGCAGAAAGCAATGGAAGTTCCCTTAACAATATTCCGTCTTTTAAAGATTCAAAGGAAAAAACAAATAAATTTGTTTATTTTATCTTAATTAGTGATATTTGCTAGAAAAGGAAGACCTGCTTATATTAGGAAGGAAAACAAACTATTTCTTAGTATCTAAAGAGCGATGCATTTCCTGTCTTTCTGGAGCCTATCCAGTCTTACCTGATGAAAGATCAAGATGAACTTCACGCACAGGGGCAAGGCCACCACGAGCAGGCTGAGAAGGATGAAGCTTCCTAGAACCCCTAACTAAACATCCCACAAGCCTAGCCATGGGCTGACCTTTGTTAACCGGTTCTGTGACCATATCTATCACAAATCCCAATCCCACAGATCAATGCTCGGAAATACTGGTTGATCATCATTTACTCACTCTACTTGACCATACTGAGAGAGCCATTTCTCTTCCTCTGGGGAGACATTATGTGAAACCAAATATCAGGCTCAAGACATGAAAAAGTACACCAGATAAGCATTTAGGATTGACAGTACAAATTTCAGCTCCTTCCAACACAAGAAAACAAAGTGAAAAAAGAGTAAAATTCCTACCAACCATTTATTTGTGAGTCTCCCAGTGAACTTTCAGCACTGACATCTATATTAGAGTAGCCTGACAAATACATATTGATTAGTGTTTCCTCCATCCTGTAGAAAAAAAGGCAAGCACAAAATATCAGAAAATCTTCACAAAAATGGTCATCAAATAAGAGTTGAGGCATTTTTTTATGAAAGAACCATTCTGATGGTGGCCGCTGTGTTTAATTCTGGTCACCTGTTATATCTGGTTCCAATCCTGGTATTAAACATGAAAAGCAATCACATTATTTTTCCAATGCCAACTGTACAAAGAATCCTCTTTTCCACAATTTGTTTCCCAAAAAATTAGTCTGGCTCATTTCATATTAGAAAACCCCCAAATTTACAGATAGCAGGTCCCCTTTTAACAAATTTCACATATAATTAGTGTCAGTCGAGGTACTAAATAGCGTTCATAGCACCCGCAATTGCGGTAGCAGGGCATGAACACTACCAAATCAACGCAGCGGTCTCAAATAGCGGATTAGAACATAGTGCCCGCAATAGAGCTTGTCAGACTGCTATAGGGTGCTAGCGTATCGCTAGTGCCGCATTGTTCCCGTGAGGTCCTTTTGGGCGCCGCCAAAATATTTTTCGCGTGCTGTCCTGTTCGACGGCGGCCGGTGCTCGTCTTCCTCTACGCCTGCCGCTACTCATCGTCCTCAACCACCGGCCGACAGTTCTAGTGTCAACTAATTTATGATGCATGTAGTGATCATGTACTAAATCTGCTTCAGTGCTTCTAAGTTCTAATTGATATGCATGTTGTATTGTTGTAGTTGCCATTTTGTCATGCTAGGAAGTCATGATATGTACATGATTAACTCAAAATTGTGAGTATTTTTTAAATTTCGCTATAGGAATATAGCGACTGCTTTCCGCTATGCGGACGCCAATCCACTACTACCCTGCTATTCGCTATTTAGTACATTGCTGTCAGTGGTCTGAATTGAAAGATTACATGTTCCTACTTCAAAATTTTCAAGGGAAAGATAGTAAGATTATAAAGAAATGAAGACCAAAACAGAAGCCACAGAAGCCGAAGCTAGATATACTGAATAAATATGTCCTCAAAAGTTGTGGCATTTTCGAATGGTGACAATTACAAGAGTGTTCCAGGAAACCTTGGTTAGCTTCATTGCATGGATAATGTGTTTTGAGTTCATTGCCCTGTTTGAATATGAATGTAAGATTATAAAAACACATGAGGCAATGACAAGCTGAGAAATTTGGAGGAACCAGTTGAGATACCGCATCTGACATCCATGGCAAGTAATTTCCATTCTCATAGATGTAGTACTGACCATCTCTGCTGCTGTAGTACCATCCAGCGACAGGGTCATGGTAAAACTCAGTATTGAAAATGATACATTCAAGTAAATATCAGAAGTAAAATTCAAAACATAACAATGCTAGCAACCAAAATGAAAAGTGAAAGAAAAGAAGCAATACTTAAAAAGAAACAAGTATGCTGAAGTGAAAAGGACACACAAGAGGTTTAGACAAAGAAGGCCTTCTATATCTTGAATTGTATCTTATGAATGAGTTGGATCTATAAAAACAAGGGAACAAAGAAAGGCTATGAAAATTGCTAGCTATTTGCACTAAATATTCTCCACCAACTCATTCGCCATGCACATAAGAATGAAGTGACCAGTACATCCATTATCACCAAGCCTCTATATACCATAAGGAGCATATAAAAAGATGATTGCATTAGCTCAGTCAAAAAGGCCACCCAGACGGTTATGATGATATCTTAAAGCACACTCCATATGATTAACAACCGGATATTTACACAGAACCAACATGGAAACACCCTCTTAAATCTCAGGGATGTGAGATGTCTCCAGTCGGTATGTACGGGACAGAAGTTTAGTGCAATAACCATATCCTCTCCTCTCTTCTTCCCTCATAAAAATCTATAACATGGTAACCATCCATACCCTCTCATCCTAATTGCTATTCATTAAAAAAAAAAACTGCCAGGCTGAAGTGTATGCGCAATTGACCACATTTGCAGGAGATATTCAACCCGCAATTGCATAGCAACAGAGACAAGTATGGATTCAGTAGAAATCACAAGTGCACGGGAGAGTTAGCCAAAAATTGCACAAAATCACAAGTAGTGTGCGTTCAAGGAGCAATTGCTATCCCCAAATTTTGTAGTAACTTCCAACACGAGTTCATCACGAGTTACTACTACCTGTTATCTAACGAAACGACCCTATCACGCATCAACGCCTGCAGCCCGCGCTGTACGCGCAAGCAACAACGCCCACAGCTACCAATCGCATAAAACTTCATACAAGCACGGATTGGAGTAGCAGCAACTGCTCGCGACGCCCAAACTGCGAAGCATCGGAGATTGGAGTGAGAAGCTAAGCGGTAAAAGGGCGCACGAGGGGAACCTGGGGTGGTAGTAGAGCTGGGAGTCGGCGTCCCACTCGAACCCGGCGCCGCTCTCCGCCCTGACCTCCCCGCCGCTCCCGTCCATCGCCGGAGCACCAGGAATTGGAATTCGAGACGACCGCCGCGCGCACCGCGCCGCGCCGCGCCGCTTCAATGGGCCATCGAGATTATAATGATTGGGGGTAGCGACGAAGGGCACGTGAAGTAAGGCGGTTTCGCGGGGGCTCACTTGGTTCGGATGTTGTCTTCGTGGGCTACTACGAGAAGGCCCATTTGTCACGTGGCACCTCATCACCTGGGCCAGGCTTGGAAGTGGAGCTTCGTGGCTATATTTGAGCCCGCAGAATGTGCAAACTTAGGTGGGCCTAACTTTGGCCATGTGCTCGAGTTTGGCAAAGTGGAAAGATGAATAAATCAATCTAAAAAAGGAAAGTATGAATGACCGGGAAAGCAATTCCTAGGCATTGTTTGGAAAGCCTAAATTCTCGGCTATCCCTGTGGATTTAAAATCTCGGTCTATCCTTGTGGATGAAAGTGCACACAGCTTGTCCGCAAGCCCGCTTAACCTGCCCCACAAAAAAGACTAAACGAGTGTTCGTGGGCCAATTGCTAATTCTAAGTGTCTGGTGTGGACAGTCCGCATAGTCCACGAAGTTTGCGACAGGCCCGCTACGACTGCCCTCCATGGCCACCTTCATAGTCCACGAAGTTATCCATCTATAATGCAAGCATAATCTTACATGCATATTTAATGTACATCGAAGGAGGATGCAGCACATGAACCAGTGCTTTCAGTGTGCTCGAGAGGCGATCGATGCACGGAGTGTTTGTGAGACGGCGGCCGGTGTCGGTGCGCTAGCTAGACGCGGATGAGCGCAGGGGCGCCGGCCGCGCTAGTGCTCCACGGCCTGGTGTTGCTCTAGTGCTCTTACCGCTGCAGCCGCAGGTGCTCGTGGTGCCTTTGGATGAGCCTCTCGGTGCGGCGCAGGAGCTCGTCGTGCGCCATCACCATCACGTCCCTGGTGCGCCACCCTTGCTTGGTCGCTGCTGCCGGATGTGGCGACGAGGGCGGGAGCATCATGGCCGACTTCTGCATCTCCCTCTGCGCGACGGCCTTCTCGGCCGTGCGCTCCAGACGAGGCAGCTCGTCGCTGCTCCTCGCCGGTTTTCTTCCTATCGGGGTTGGCCTCGGCGACGACGGTTCTTGCCTTCGTCTCCTCGCCGAGTTCCTTCGATGTACCGCCAGGAAGAATAGTGCCCGATTGATTAATCCTTTCTAGCTCCCTGCCTGCACCAACGAACAAGCCATGAAGAACATAGGATTGATGGATAAGAACATATATGATGTAACGTGGAAACCAATTAAAATGGGACCTGCATGTTCTCCCTTTAATTTCTTCTTTATGAGTGCATCAAAGAAGGATCCTTTGTGTAGTTGCGAGCTAGTGGCCACCGCTTATGCCCGCGTACATGTGCGGGTAACCACAACTTGTCCCGCTTACACCCTGAATGGATGGACCAGAAATTTAGGCTTCTCAAACAAGGTTTATGGAGACCTGGTTCTTTGGGTAGAGTGGAGATGCAAAGAGATCGGACAAAAAGCAGGATAATGGATGAAAGAACAAAAAGAAGACTTGCCCTCGTCGTCGTCTTCTTTTGTTGGTTCTTCGTGGGGGAATTATGGAGTTCTGCTTGGCACATAGGCGTGTTAGTATTTACTTGTCACAAAACTCTAGTACAAGGCAACTCTGGCTCGAAGGTAAAACATTATCTTCTTCTTCGACCCCGTGATGTTAATTTCTCATTCCTCTTCTATCTTTCTAGGATTTGAGTGAATTAAGGGTGGGTTTGGTTCAGTGAATCAGTACATACTTGTACGGGTGATCTGAATATGTTTCCATTCCTGTATTTGGTTAAGTGAACCAAACCAACTCGTTCTAGATAGGGTCATACAGATTCTGATAATATTTACAAATATGGTGTACCGAACGGTTCCATAAAAACAAATAATTTAGTTAAATACTTCTTTTTTATTAAGGTAAATTTGATAATCATACTAATACTCATCTGTGTGTACACCTTATTCAACTTCATCCCTCAGACCAAACACTATCTTCGACCATATGGTACCATTCTATTCATGCAACCAAATAAAATATTAAATTATCCCTTCCTACTAACCAAACAAAACACACTAGTTATATCATATCATTGAAGATCATCTCATCTATCATGTACCATATCGTCCTATTCACCCTGATCCACGCACTAATTCACCGTAGCACAAGAGGAACCGAGATGCCGAACGTGGAACACGGAGGGGGAAGTCTATAAATGAACGCAGGCTAGATGTCTCCTGAACTTTCTTCCCATATTCGTTTCTTCGGAAACAAAAAGAGAAGGGGGAATGGGTGCGTAGTTGGGAAGCTGCTAGCTCCGTTTATTTCCCTACCATTGTGTGTTATCCATGAACAGCACTCTGCACTCTGTCGCTGTTAATTTCTTGACGTTGCCGCTTCCTTTCATATATTCCCACCCAGACGGGGCACAACCACGCATACTTTAATGCTTAGTCGCCGGTGCATGCGTTGCGTACGGACCCGCGAATGCACGCAGGAATCGGTATTTTTTTTCAGGCCGTCTCAGTCAGTCAGTCAGTCAGTCAGTAAGTCTAGGAGCTTCTGGACAGTTAGAGAGAGACAGCTTTGCATGCAGCATGGTCTCTCGAGAGTTCTAGTACTAAACCTGGAAGGAGCCCAACAGCAATCTCGTTACTCAAGAGTGAGGGGTACAATGGTGTAGTAGACGGCCACAACAACAACATGCAACTACTTGCAGCTGGTGGTCCTCGCGTGCTCAGAGGCTCCCCATCAGCCAGCCGGTTGACGTAAACGCACGCACGTCGTCGTCCACTAGCTATGAAGGTGCTCGATGGTTAGTAAAGTTGCACGCAGGCGTATGTATCGTGGTGTATATAGAGTTTTTAGTCGAATTGGCGCAAAAGCGTCGCGTATTTGCAAAAATGATTGTCGTCGTTCGGTATTTGCAAAAATATCACCCCTCCGCATGGTGATCATGCAACGGAGTTTCTGGAGCTGACACGAGGTGAAAACGCACGACGGCCTTGCGGTGAAGAAGAAACAACACAATGGTCGTGCGGTGGAGGAGATGCCGCACAGTGGTCATGTGGTGGCCACCTTCCGCCGTGCGGTGGCCAAAGGTCACCTTTCTCTCTCCTCTAATCCAGTTCTGTTGGTATGAATTTTTAAATATAGTGAGCTCGAAAAATTATTAAATTTTTTGTTGAGCCTCCCGATATAGTCTACTTTCTTGTGTAAATTTTCTATAATTTTATTCATTCTGAATTTTTCTTGCAATTTCATATAAGTATATTATCTGTAGAAATATCTAAATATAGAAAATGAGCTCTAAAAATTATGAGTTTTGTTTTGAATGCTCCTTACACATTGGATTTGATTGTGTGATATTTCTACAATTTTATATGTGTTTTGAAATTATCTAAAAAAATTAAGGGTTTAGGTCTCGAAAATTTAGATTTTAGATTTCGGAAATTAGGGTTTTATGAATTCTCACACAAAGTTCTCCTAACAGAATTAGGGTTTCGGAAATTAGGGTTTGCAATGGAGTTGCAATGTAACTTTTCATACATAAAAGGAATAAGTCCATATTACTCTCTCGAACAATCAGAAAAGTCTGGTTTACCCCCTGAACTACAAAACCGGTTATTTAACTCCCTGAACTTACGAAAACCAGACAAAAAAAAACACCTCAAGCCAGTTTGGAGGGGTGGTTTTGCACACGTGGCAGTGGTTTTGCTGACTAGAGAGAGACAGAGCAGAGGAGAGGAGGCATCGAGCTACTCACACCATCCGCCTCTCCCATGACCTCTCCATCCCCACCACCGCCGCTGGCCGCGTGCTCTACGCCTCCCCCGTCGCACTCCGCAGGGGTTTCTCCACCCAGTTCGCCTTCACCGTCGCCACCCTGGCTCGACCGCGCGCCTATCTGCCGGCTCACTTCCCTGGCTCGGCCCACCCGGTTCCTCCCCGCTTCCTCCGGCGATTCGCCGCCCCGGCGACGCCACCGACACACTGACCCCGTCACCAAGAGCCTCCTGAACCAAGAAGTACTTTCCCTCAAACGGAGTTGCTTTGGGTTCACTGTTGTCGCCACATTTGCCTGTCTTCATCGGCTCTGGCCACTTTCTTCTTTCCCGTCGATCTCCCTCCACCGTTCTTCTCTGACACCCATTCTTAGCTTGGTAGGTCCCCTGAGCTTCACTATCACCCATGCTTCCACGATCTCTCGTCAAAAGTCGGCCGAACGCCATTGTCGGATTTGGCCGAGCGTCGCCATCGCCCCCTTGTTGTCATGCTGCCGCTCCGACTACACCACCACCACACCGACCCCATCACCAAGTGCCTCCTGAGCCAAGGAGTACTTTCCCTCAAACGGAGTTGCTTTTGGTTCACCGTTGCCGCCGCATTTGCCCGTCTTCATCGGCTTCAGCCACTTTCTTCTTCCCCGTCGATCTCCCTCTACCGTTCTTCTTCGGCACCCATTCTTGGCTTGGTAGGTCCCCTGAGCTTCACTCTCACCCATGCTTCCACGATCTCTCGTCAAGAGTCGGCCGAACACCATTGTCGGATTTGGCCAAGCGCCGTCGTTGCCCCCTTGTTGTCGCGCTGCTGCTCCGGCAACTCTCCGGCGTCGCCACCAACGTCATCGACTCTGCCTCGCCAAGAGCTTCCCATCCCTGCCCTTGCCCGGCTCCGCCGGCGGCGAGCCCAAGCCGCGAGCCTCCCTCCGCTGTCCGTAAATCGGACATCACTTTTCCCTTGTCATTAGGGCAAATCCCCTTCGATTAGCGCCAATGCAATGATTAGCTGGTGTTAATGATGCCTTAACGGCCGCTTTGAGTCACCGCTACGTGGAATAGGGAGGAGAGAGACAAAAGCGGCCATGTTGCATGTTGACATGGACAAAAGTTGCCACGTGTGCAAAACCACCTCTTCAAACCAGCCTAGGGGGTTTGTGTCCGGTTTTCGTAAGTTCAAAGGGTTAAATAACCGGTTTTGTAGTTCAGAGGGTAAACCAGACTTTTCTGATAGTTCAAGGGAGTAACATGGACTTATTCCTACATAAAATTGATGACATTTCAAGCGTTACAAGCATTATATGATACACGCGCGGGTTTATTGCAATCCCGGTTGCAATTTAGTCTGTGGTAAAATATAGTATTAGAGAATATCATCCACATTGAATTGTAAATTAACAAAGAGTATCCTATTTTATCAGGGTTCATGTGATAATATCTCCTCCTCCTTCATCCCGATTGCAATAAATTTGTGTAATTTTTTAGTTTGTTGTACAAGGAGGGTCTTGAGCTCTTGAAGACGACAATTAAAAAGCTAGATACACTGGCAATTAGGGCTGTTCATTTTAAAACCGAACCGAACAAACCGTACCGAAAATACCGAACTGTACCGGTCAACTCGTTTTCACCGGTATTCGGTATTCGGTACGAGATTCAGAAATCTGATTTTTTGGTATTTCGGTTTTTTTGGTAAAAACCGGTTAAAAACCAAAAAAAAACCGATCAAACCGAAACATGAAATCTCGTAACAGAGCGTGGCTCTCGGGGCCTCGGGCGCTTGCGGCCTTGCGCTCGGCCCATGCACAGTCCACCTCAGTCCTCACACTTCACAGGCCTGGATGCTGCTGCGCTGCGCCTGCTTGCTTTGCTGCGGACTGCTTTGCTGGTGGCTTCGTGGACCGTGGCTGCTCGTGCTGGCTTCTGCTATGCTGCCTACTGTGCTGCCTTCTGACTGCTAGCTGATTTGATTTGTTGTGCACTTGTGTTAAGTACTTAAGCTTAAGTCTGAACAATACAAGTCTGTTGTGCACTTGTGCTTGTAGTGTGCTGCCTGCTGTCCCTGCCTACTTAGTTGCTTTGCTAGTTAAGTACTTAAGACTTAAGTTTGGTGGTTGTTGCTGCCGCCATGTGCAACGTCGTTGTTTGCAATTCGTGTCAACTTTGGTAAATATGGTAAATACCGATACCGTACCGAAAAACAATGGAATTTACCGAAACCGAATCGTATTTTTAAAAATACTGTATTTACCGAACTAACAATACCGTATTTACCGAACCGAAAAAACCGAACAAACCGAACGAACACCCGGCAATGTTTGTTGAACTTACAGCGTGAGAGCATTGAGGCCGTGAAAATGTCAAAACATGCTGGTTGGGGTGTGATGACCAGCCACCAGAGGTACATAGACGTTATGTTTTCTGGTCATTGTGTTGTGGGCTTTTTTATTGGAAAGACATAGCAGAGGAGGAGACTTCTGGCTAGCAGCGGCAGCTAGGCGAGGCGTGCGGCACCGGCCAGGTGTGTGGCCCAAGGACTCCAAGCTGTGTTCGAAGATGTTTTCCAAACAGAGTAGCAATATCCTTAAGAGATATATTGAGTTTCCAATAGTTTCCAATCGTTAAGCGATCTCTATATAAGAGACTCGCTTATTTCAGAATAAAGCAAGCAGAATATTCGTTCTCCTGCACAAACACCTGGAAGACTCTTCTTGGTGGACGCATCCGCCCAGACGCCTCGTCCGTTCTCGATCTGCACGTGCCTACCACACCGGCCGGCCATGCAAGTGCTCAAGCCAGCCGACAGAGTAGCTACCACTCCGCGGTGCTGTCAAATTAAGCAGAGGAATGTTCAAGCTAACCAAGGCATTGAACCTCCTTTCTCCTTTCTTAGGAAGTTTTCTATTGAATTAATTCCCCTGTATCTGGTGCATGCAGTAAAGCCGCCCAGGCCGTTGTTTGTTTGTGCTACGTGTACACCTTTTGTATTGTTAATTAAATAATAGAATTACTCGGTAAGAAATCCCAAAACAATCACAGCAGAGAGATAACGTAGGATAGAAACCAATATCTTTACTATGTGTGTCATTGTACATAAGATCTTCATATTTATAGCTAAGAGAGTGAACCTTCCGAGGGATAATTTAGTCTTTTGTCCAACAATTAAGTTTTCTTAACATGTATATCCTTAGTTCTGTGTTGACACGTACGCAGGAGGCCGGCCAGGCCAGAGATCACACCAACCGACATTTCAACGATTCATTCTCATGTGGGTCAGTATACTATGTGGCTCGCTAGCTCGCTGCATGTCTTCACCAACAAAGGCATGTAAGTAAGGTCGTAACACCCGGCAAGACGGTGGCGGAGCTAGTATAGGAGTATGATATGGCTATACCTTCAAATGGTTTAAAAAATACATATATAATAATAATAATAATAATAATAATAATAATAATAATAAATTTTGGTACAACTAATGGTATTTGTAATTATAATATGTAGAATTGTATAGATTATGTATTACGTAGAAGTAGAACAGTTAGTTACAAATCAGCAGAACTATATTATATGTTATTTAATTTCGTACCGAGGGTGAAAATGCTGGCTCCGCCGCTGCCGGCGACATCGCGCGCGAGACAGAGCTGAAGCGAAACTTCCCCCGGCGCGCGCCACCGGCCATCCTCGCCGCGTGTTGTGCCACGGCTAGCCACGTTGGCCCAGCCGGGCCCACTTACCCGGTTCCAGTTTTGCGCTCGTGGCATGTTTGTGGATAGGCATCCTAGCTGTGTCTATCAACTGCAGCACACGATCTCATCTTGATTTGGCTGCACATGCAGAGTCGCGCTATCGAGACTCGAGAGGTCGGTGTGCGGCGTACCGGAGCGATACAGCTGGTCGGTCGCCTGTTAAAACACGGCTTCGACCGACGGTGCGTCGGCCGGTGCCGTTAGTTTACCCGTTTGGTTGCAGTACTCTAGGCTCACGTACGCACGTTACGCGTCCATTGGCCAGTTGACTATTTGGATCGCTCGTTCCACTGTATTACGTGGCTTGCACCGGCCAAGCTTTGCAGTCTCTTGGATTAGTTGGGCTGGTAGCTGCTGATGCTTACCAACGAACGAATCATGCGCATACACCTGCATGCATCTGGGACGTACACGCAGACGCGGCACATCCATCCATCTTTGCCACGTCGACGGGTGTTCGTTGAAAAGTTCCCACATTGCGTTTAGTTCGTTGTGGTCTTGTGGAGAGAAACCTGACTTAAGGGTCGGTGAGACCATAGCTCTTAAATAGGATCTTATTATATTCGAAAAAATCAATCTATTAATAAAGAGGTTTTCGATATTGTGTCTTCATCAACTGTCTTCTGATTGTTCGTTTATTGTGTGGTGATCGATTGATTGAATTCTTACGATTACTGCGTTCTTCAACACGTTATCAGCACGAGTCGCTCTACACGGTCGAATCGGTATGTCGTCGGAAATTTCATCTTTCAATCTCTATTTTTTTAGTGTCTGGGATTTTCCCCATCCGGTATGCCTTAAAGAAGAAGAGCACCCAATCTCGTGAGGCGCCACAGGAACCAACGCTCGAGCCGTGGCGGGCTGAGAGCCTATAACTCCCCTCATTTTTGACAGCTAAGCCCTCAAATAACCCTACAACACACACACACACACACACACACACACACACCCCAACACACGCGTGCACACACACACCCGGGTGAGCACCCAGTGCCGAATCGGGGATTCGATCTTGGCGGTCAGCATGGAGCGACTTCCACTAGCCAAGCGAGCACACTCGCTTTCTCCAATCTCTATTTTTTGCTATGAATTAATTTGGTAGATTAATTTGCATGTATCGATTTAGATCTGTTAATATGCTAATCAGCCTCGTGATTAATTAGCGTTCTAATAAGATATTAGGATCGGATCTGTTACTATTCATCACGCGATTAATTCATCGATCATGCGAGAGAGAAAGTGTCGCGTCATCGGCGCGCCACGCCAAGTGCCGCATCTGTGAGACCCAATTTATTTGGTTTGTAATGCTTAACCCACCACTGGTCCTAGCATCACAAATCAAACAAGCCGATCGTCCGATATCAACTCCATTCCACACATAGAGTCCAAACACAACACTACCAAACGGAAGTACTATAACAAGAACGACAATGAAGCAAAAGTGCCATAAGATGGCTATAAACAAAGCCAATCGGTGTGCCTTCAACCCACAAGGCATCCGACCGGACCGCCAAGCCTAGTCGTCACCCACGGCAAAGACTGACTCACGAAGTGAGGCCCCGAGGCTCACCTTCTTCCTCTGCAACAACAACATTAAGCAAAGCACACGAGTACAAAGATTGTCTTTGTACCCGCAAGACCGACGTGTGAACTAGCGGACTGCTCATATGCTACATGCGAGCTTATTTGGTGGAGGCCATATGTTTCATTTGCATAAAGCCAATTTTCATTTGCAATAAGGTAATACATTTTAAAGGCAAGTTAGCAATTCATTTTAAGATTAAAATAACAGATGGATATTAATAACAAAAGCGAAAGATAAACCACCTAGAAGTGACTATCCCAATAGTCACCACAACAATAGCACGAATCCGATTCGTACCACCCATCAAGTTTTAATTTAAATGTTGTAGTCTAACTCTCGATAAGCTTACCCAAGCGTGTCCATCACCTAGACGAGACTATTCGAATAGTTTTAAACCTCGAACTAAAATGCTTTCAAACCTCCAACACCCAAATTTGATCATGCAATGAAAGTGAACTAATGAACAATCATAAACATGATAAGCGGTGACTACAAAGCTTCAGAGAGGTGGGCCCCACCGCCACCACAACAAAGAAACAGGAGCACAAGGAAGAACAGAGAGGCTCGGACTGGATTCGACACCGTGAAGGAGTGGCGGCGCGGGTTGTGCGACGGGCAAATGGGTTGCTAGAGGACCACCGAAGCGATGGTGGTCGCGGGTTGGCCGAGAAGCACCGAAGCGCGCGGCAGCCGCCGCGGCCGGCAGTGGAGGTGATAGGTGCGCCGCACTGCAGAGGCGATAACAGGAATTAGCGCGCGATGGGCATCGATGAGTTACCAGAACTCACCGAATGACGTGAGCTCAAGAGGTTGCCGGAGATGGCCCGCGACGAGCGCCGCGGCGATCAAGGGTCACCGAGAGGAGCAACCTGAGCAAAAATAGAGGAAAGAGAGATGGAGGTAGCTCGAGTGAGTGCACTAGATGGTGCTAGCGCGAGCAATTGCTCTGAGGCGAGGTGGCGATCATGCGCGATGTCGCCGCGACTTAGCACTCATCGCGGAAGGTAGGTGACGACGACAAGAGGCCCGCCTCGGTCGCGAAACAAAATGGCGCGAGCCCGAGTCGCGCGGCGCAAACCGGTGGTTTGACTCGACCATATGCACTGATTGATTCGGACAGTCGGTTGCATGCGCGACGTGGATGCATCCGATGTGAGCTTGAGCGGCGGATAGATAGTCGGACTCGAGCCCGAGGTTGGGTCGAGCTTACATTTGAAACGCGCCATCGCACATTTTTCCTAGCACATCGCACATTTTTCCTAGCGCGCGACACACCCCCGCACCAATAATGGCCCTAGCGCCTAGGTAAAGCCTCTTGTGTTGGAAATTCTGGCTAAAGAAATTTCCTTTTGTTCAAGAGTTTGGTCAACCTAATCGAATACTTTCCTTTTATTTAACGAGTGCAATTTTGCCTCAATTGTTTCTTTCCATTTGGCCTAATCTGAGCATTTCTGACACTCTGCCATGGGCCGCTTAGGTTTTGGATCCAGTTCAAGTGTTTTATCAATTTTAGAGACAAAAATATATGTCGGCAATTGTAGTCTTTCTTTTATAGGATTTTTCTGAGTCCACATAATTTGTAAAAATTTCTTCATTTATTTCTTTCAACTCCTCGTGATTTCCCGCAACGGTGGAGTCTGGGTGTTCCTATTTCCCAGTGTCAAATTGTGTGCGCAAAGTTTCACTAGGGTTACCATCCTTAGGATGGATCACTTCAGGGATTTTCTCAACATCAAGTTGAGTTCCTTTAGCTGTCTTATGAAGTGATTTGTCTTGTTAAGTTCTTTGTTTCTGCGGGTGTCTCCGCGGAATTAAGTCTCGTGCACCCAAAGGTCTCCCCACGTTCTTTGCATGAGGGGATATGAGTGGATTTAGTATCCTTCTGGAGTACTTTCACTCTTTCTGGTGCATTTACTGCAGGTATTTGTGATTTTATCACTCCCTTAGGATTAATGAAGGTATTTGGAAGATCATTAGCTATTTGTTGCAAATATATTATTATCCGAACTTCTAGTGCTGAATCATTGGTGCGTGGGTCTAAGGACTGAATGACAGTGACATTCCAATATATTTCTTGATATTCTTTAGAGTGGTACCTTCCTCCACCTAATGCCGATAAATTGTCCTCATCAAAAATACAATCAGTGTACCAAGCTGTGTGCAGATCCCGTGTTATAGGCTCTAGGTATTTTAATAATTGATGGAGATTCAAAACCTACATAGATCCCCAACTTCTGGTAAGGGCCCATGGTTGTACGCTGCGATGGTGAAATCGACACGTATACAACGCAATCAAGTTTTTGCAGATGGGAAATACTTGGTTCTTTTCCACGCACTAGTTGCAAGGGGGAAATCGGGTTGATATGCAGTTGGTCCGAGTTGGATTAATGCTGCAGTGTGCAACACTGCGTGGCCCCAACAACTGGCGGGCAACCTACAATTTTGTAAGAAATGGCCTAGCAATAAGTTTTATTCTCTCAAATAATGAGTGTGGACATGTGGTACTGAGTGCTTTACTTTAATGTCCAGAGCCATACAATAATCATTGAATGTCTTTGAGGTAAATTCGCTAGCATTGTTCATTCGAACAGACTTAATCTGTTCATCTGGAAAATTGGCTTTTAATTTGATTATTTAGGCAATTAACTTTGCAAAAGCATGGTTCCTTGTAGACAGCAGGCAAACACGGGACCATCTACTAGAGGCCTCTAACATGACCATAAAATATCTAAAGGGGGCCGGCAGGGGTTGGATAGGTCCACAAATATTAACTTGAATTCTCTTCAGAAAGCTAGGTGATTCATCTCTTAGTTTCAGATAAGATGGTCTAGTAATTAGCTTTCCTTTGGCACAAGCAGGGCACATGAAGTCTTCAGGTCTAGGAAAGTTTATGGTTTGTATGTTATGGCCAACATAATTATTAATAACTTTTCGCATCATACCCAAACCAGGATGACCCAGACGATCATGTCAGATCTTAAATATTTCTAGGTGTTTAAAAATTGTTTTCATCGCAACATAAACTTCAGGTTTTATATATGTGTAGTACAATACCGATGAGAAAGAAGAGAGTTTTTCGACCCTTTGCTTCTGACATCTGTTAGATTTAGTCATGAGTAGGTTTTTTGTACTATTCTCATTATCGGTTTCTACATGAAATCTGTTCAGACGAATGTCTTTAAAACTGAGGAGGGTACGTTTAGATTTGGGATACAGAAGAGCACCCTCGACTGTTATACGGGTACCCATAGGGGAACTATGATGGCCTTTCCAGTGCTGACTATGAGAACATTGTGTCCGGGGCGATGGTCATAATATTTCATGTTTTCTTAATTAAGGTGTGAAAATATTTAGTTTCCCTAAAAATTGAATTAGTGGTGCAACTGTCTACAAGACATATTTCCTCTTCCACCATTGGATCATACCAAGTTATTATATATTTAAAACATGATTTATTATCAAACAATCATTCATTAGGAAACATAGTTTGAAATGTAGAACAAGCATAGACCAATAAAATAATGAATTGAATAATCTGAAAAAATAACAATGCTAAGAGTTCAGCCTAAGCAAATAATGAAAGATAAATGCTCAACATGAGCATGAATAAACTAATATTCATCGAGAACTAAAACTAAATTGATCAGCAAAATTTATTTGAGGAGACTACTTTAGGTCTCCATATAGGTCCTAACTATCCTTATGGAGGTCTAGAAGGTCCAACCCAAGAATATCGTCATGATCCATGGAGGTGTCCTCTGCCTGGGCCACGTCGTCAAGAATCATGTAATCATTCTTCTCTTAGTCTAGGCTAGGAGACGATCTAATCAGAGCGGGCTGAGCGGCTAGGTTTGGTGAGGCAAAATCTCATGTCGAGGAGGGTTTTTTAAAAGTGCGAGATTAATTAACCTTGTAACGTGATTAACGTATCGATTACCGAGACTGGCGGGTGCCACGTGGAACCGGGGAGGCAAGCGACGGCACGTGCCCTCATAACACATGTCCTAGGCAACGTGTCGTGCGGAGGCATGGAGCTAATTCGAGTAGGTACCTGACCCAACGTGCCTGTCGACTCTGCCACTCTGGAGCCTCGAGTTCACACGCACACTTTCGGAATCAACACACAAATTTGCAGTAAACATCGATGTGCGTTAATCATGGATAGGGATGGCAACAAAAATATTCATCACGGGAAATTAGCGGGAAATGGGCTTAATGAGAACAAATCCCCTAATCACTTGGAGTCTTACCGAGAACGCTCGACAGCCCGTAATTGAGTCATGGCGTCTTCTTTGGAAAGGAGTCGGATTGTAGTCAGTTGGGGACCGATTCCTCAGGTTGGCATACCGAGTATCTAGTATCTCAATTCGGTCGTGGACATTGGTATGATGCCTTCGACTAACTACCTGGTTTAGGTGATGTTGAAGATCACTCGAGCCAAGCAATCGCTCCTCTCGACGAGGGGGGAGTGGCTTCATGGGAGAGTCGTCTTCCCTTGTGACTCTCTTGTCGGAATCTCTAAGGAGGTCTAGATATCGAACGATCACAGTCTAATCATGATGACCCCTGCTACGGGAGGAACGTGCAGACGAAATCAAGGTATGACTCTATGAGTTCATTTTGTTCTCTGTACATCTCTGTATGTTGCATGGTCTGCTGAAGGATCTCTGATACCTGCACTGTAGCTGAACATACCCTGGAGTCTTTGCCAGAGTAGGGTCCGGATTATTTAAAATATTATAAACTCATTGCAGGTTCTGGATTGTTACCGAGGGTCCTGAAGGATTCCTATTGGCAAAAGGTGTTCAATGACTTGAATTCCCTTCTAACCCTCTTGCTCATCCCGTTCGACCTATCATACGCAGTGGGGTAGAAACATGTGAATCAGTCGATTGATGTCCACCAATTCTATTTCCTCCACCATCTCGTGTTGATGTTGGAATGTCTGCACCATCTCCACCAACGGGTGCTAACGGGTTACGCTGTGAAGGATTGTGCACCGCATTTTGATCAGTATCACGATTGCGTTGGCCTAGTGCCTCCAACAGCAGTCTCCTGACGAGCTTCCAATGTAATTAAGGGAGAACCTTTCATTGCTTCGACAAGAAGCACCCATGATGGGGAATAGTTTGGAATTAACAACTCCGGTGGGTTTTGGGGTGGACTCAGCTTGATCCAGTGGATTCTTGATCGTATACTGAGTTTTATCATCTTCATCTGGCCTTCGACTGGTGGCAACTTCATTGACACCATTACCAGGTGTCGGTCGGTCCCCGAAATACCTAGGAGTGATCATCGACAAACATTGGTTGCCATGATTGTATCGAGAGTATCGAGACCCTCTGATTGCAGTGTTGAGCTTTTGTCGCCATTCTTGCTAGTCAGAAAAACCGGGCTTGCAAAGGCATTCGGATATTCTGAACGGTCAGAACAACCGATTCCTCTAGAAGTGCCACTGATTGTGACGGTGAATCTTCTTCCATCCGGTAGACCTCGCATGTCTTAGAGAGCAGAGAACCCGCGATGGAAGATGATGACGATGACATCGCGTCGTGTTCCATGACGCGGGTGCATGCGTTTATGTTGAGGTCGGCATAGTCCGCCAAATCGAACCAGTTGTCCTCATCCCATGTTTCTGCCATGACGCATAGGCGACAACAGAACAGAAGGAAAATGAGTATTGTTGAGCGAAAGATCTTCAAGAACTCTGCGCATTCTTTCCCACGGACGACGCCAACTGTCGACGATCAAGTCGTCGATCTTACGAAATGAAAATGAGGAAATTGGCTAAGAATTCTTGGATGAGAATATGGTTGCCCTTTATTGCAATTAACTGGTCTTTATAGGGATAACTTTGGCAAGGCGACAAACTAGCCCTAATTACACTGAATATACTGCTTGGAGAAAGTGGATTGTCTGTAGTGATATTGAATCACTTGACTACTCTTTCGACTTGCTTGTTGTGCTTCAGTTGTTCTTCAGTTGCCTTCCAATCGATTGGTTCTTTGTTGTTCGTCGCCCACCTTTAAATAACTAGCGAAGAGGCGCCAGTTATTTCTAGAGAAGACACCTTTTAGAAGTGACACGTCTGGTCAGAGAGGTAGTTGTTGTTAGTGAAACGCCAACTGATCCCCGGTTGGTGTTAATGGGAGACGAAACTGTACAATATTTATTGTCAGTGACTTAGGGTTGAAAAACATCGTGTGGTTTGAAACAAATAAGGCACGTGTTTCATTCATCACACAGAAAGAATATACTTAGAATCGGATCTAAGTTCCAGTTCAAATATTCTTCGAGCAGTCATCTGGTCGGGCAATAGGTACAGTGCCTCTCCGACCAAGGTACTAGTAAAGCAACCTCTCTGGGATTCTTACGACCATAGGGGTCGTTAACCACGGGGTTACGACCATAAGGGCCACATGGTCTTTAATTAAATATCAAAATAGTATTTAGAAATTTTAATCCTCATCAGATGACAACATAAATATTCATCACGAGAAATTAGAGGGGAAACGAGCCTAACGAGAACCTTAATTCAAATATTATTGAGATAATTCCGTAACTTTATCGTATGGTTATGTAGAAACATATAAATTTATTAACACATGAGATGATAAAATGATACTAAATAAGTAGTATACTATAAATTATATCAAAATATATTAGGCAAGAGACAAAGTACACATGTTATTATATATGTAATGTATTAATCTATGTGTATATGAGTGTTTATTGGGGTATAGTGGGAAGCGGGGATGGGAGAGAGATTCCCATCCCCATCCCCATATCCTTATGGCCATATAACGTAGCGAAAAAAAATCTTCCCCATACCCATCTCGTAATAAGGGAATTCCCCACAGGTTAAGGGGAGCTGGGGGTGTTGTCATCCCTAATCACGTGAAGTTACCCTAAAGTGGATTCGATCCCTTGCGCAGAAAAAATGTGGAGAGGATAGTATCGCACTAGAGCAAAATCACCCACGCTACAAAATCTAAGTCATTAATCAAAAGAAGACTGCGCTATCAGCTATTGATTGCTCAAGATATTCGATTGTTGCATATATAGCATCGCAATGAAAAACTGCGTAACATGGAACAGTGTTTCTAGTAAGGAAAAGGGGGAAATCTGAAAGAGGCGAAGACAGCAAAATAAACTACCACAAAAAAGAATATCGGTTTTGCTAGTTTTAAGTTGCCTGAAATTTTTAAGTTTAAGTCACTTGTTGTGACCATTAGATTTGTGTAAAGATTGGTGTGTCATATAATTGTCATATGATTGGATATTAATCCAATGGATATCATATGATTAGATATTGATCCAATGATCACAATAAGTGGCTTAAATTTTAAAAAAAAAACAGACAACTTATAAATAAACAGTCCCAAAGAATATATAAAAAAAACTACCATAAAAAAAGTTCTATTGCATGAAGCTTCCCTTGTGGGCCACACAAAACCCCTCTATAAATTGAGCGCCAATTGGCCTCCCATCTCTTCAGCAAAGCACTAACCAAGCTTAGCAACAAGCAAGCCAAGCCTAAACCAAACAGCGAGTCAAGAAAGCTGCCGACCTCGCCATGGCTCCCAACCTCAGCAAGGGCACGGCCGACGTGGCCGTCGACGGCTTGAAGCCACCGCGCTTCACCATCAAGGGCAAGGATCTCGCCGTGGACGGCCACCCTGTCCTCCTCGACGTCCCGGGTAACATCCGCATCACCCCGGCGTCGACCCTCGTGCCCACCGCCGACGTGAGCGGCGCCGCCGATGGCAGCTTCCTCGGCTTCGACGCGCCGACGCCCAAGAGCCGCCACGTGGTGCCCATCGGTAAGCTCCGGGACACAAGGTTCATGAGCATCTTCCGTTTCAAGGTGTGGTGGACGACCCACTGGGTGGGTACAAACGGCAGGGACGTGGAGAACGAGACCCAGATGATGATCCTTGACCGGCCATGCTCCGGCGATCGACCCTACGTCCTCCTCCTGCCGATCATCGAGGGGCCCTTTCGGGCCTGCCTCGAGTCGGGCAAGGTGGAGGACTATGTGGACATGTGCTTGGAGAGCGGGTCGTCCACAGTCAGGGGCTCCGTGTTCCGGGGCGTCCTGTACCTGCACGCAGGGGACGACCCTTTTGTCTTGGTCAAGGAGGCCATGAAGGTGGTGCGCGCCCACCTCGGCACGTTCCGGCTGCTGGAGGAGAAGACGCCGCCGCCGATCGTGGACAAGTTCGGGTGGTGCACGTGGGACGCCTTCTACCTGAAGGTGCACCCGGAGGGCGTGTGGGAGGGCGTGCGGCGGCTCGCCGAGGGCGGGTGCCCGCCGGGGCTCGTGCTGATCGACGACGGCTGGCAGTCCATCTGCCACGACGAGGATGACCCGAGCGACGGCACCGAGGGCATGAACCGGACGTCGGCCGGCGAGCAGATGCCGTGCCGGCTGATCAAGTTCCAGGAGAACCACAAGTTCCGGGACTACAAGGGAGGCATGGGCGGGTTCGTGCGGGACATGAAGGCGGCGTTCCCCACGGTGGAGCAGGTGTACGTGTGGCACGCGCTGTGCGGTTACTGGGGCGGGCTCCGCCCTGGCGCCCCCGGGCTGCCGCCGGCGAAGGTCGTCCCGCCGAAGCTCTCGCCGGGGCTGCAGCGCACCATGGATGACCTCGCCGTCGACAAGATCGTCAACAACGGCGTCGGGCTGGTGGATCCCAAGCGCGCGCTCGAGCTCTACGAGGGCCTCCACTCCCGCCTCCAGGCCTCCGGCATCGACGGCGTCAAGGTCGACGTCATACATGTAAGTCTTGGTTGATTTTTCCTTCAATTGTTACGATTGGTGTGTTATTGCCGTGGATTTTAACATTAGTACGTGCTTAGTGGATGGATTAGCATAATAATGTTTACTGATCATGTGCTTGATTAAACATACTTGGGTACAACTGTAGAAGAACATAAGCGGTACACGTGACTAGTTGAGGGTTCTCGAGGTTTCCCGACTAATAACCGGATGAACCGGGCACCGACTAGGTTCACCCGCTTGAGAATTGCATGTGCTACATGAGAAGAAAAAAAATGTTAATTTGGTCCTAATTGAAAGCTGATCACATAAGTCAATTGTTTTGGGCCTGAAATTGCATCTATTACAGAGTATATGTACATATGTACATGTATATTTTGTGCCATGATAGTTAGACGTCATTTTCTTGTTAGTACATTCGTACGATTATTTGAGCAACCCACACTAGTTGATTCCAAGTGAGGTAGGGCACGGCACATCGGGCAAAATACGCTGTTTTCATTTGGCATTCCAGTCCTATCCTGCCTTTCTTATGTGATAACTGATAAATGTTTCAGAAATCTTTGTCCAAATTAGTTCCAGAATACATGTGAACCACAACATTTATGCCGTGTTATGTTAAAATATTGAAGTCTGTTTTCCGAACTGGTTAGACTAAGATAGCAAAATGCTCGCATAATTCTAATTAACGCCGCATCAAATCCGCACGTTAATTCAATTGATGGTAGACAATTTCAGAGTATATCCTTTTCTACTGTTTCGAAGACCATTCAATCTTTTTCGACAGGCAGTGACCTGAACGGTGGGGAATACAGCCCATTTGACACCACGTCAGTTTCTTGCTCCATCATCACACGCACGTTAACGAGTAGAGAACCGCAAAAAATGGAACCACGGTAATACGAGTCTTTGCTACGTTACTCTTATTTTAACGTGTGTGAATAGTGTAGTAATTTTACTACTTACCGCTGGGGTATCGGCACTGTATACTATTGATCTAAGCCTCGATTGGATGTTTCGGTGTACCAGTTCTACGGTAGAAGATCAGTGTCCGCAAAAATGCTATTGGCACATATTTAATCTAAGGCAGCAAAAAAACCTGATAATTTTTTTGAAAACCGTATATGATTTTGCCTGTGTTGGCTGAGAAGGACACTGAATGGTGTGTGAATGCATTGCAGGTGCTGGAGATGCTGTGCGAGCAGTACGGCGGCCGCGTGGAGCTCGCCAAGGCCTACTTCGGCGGGTTGACGGAGTCGGTGCGGCGCCACTTCAACGGCAACGGCGTAATCGCGAGCATGGAGCACTGCAACGACTTCATGCTGCTGGGCACGGAGGCCATCTCGCTGGGCCGCGTCGGCGACGACTTCTGGTGCACCGACCCCTCCGGCGACCCCAACGGCACCTTCTGGCTGCAGGGCTGCCACATGGTGCACTGCGCCTACAACAGCCTTTGGATGGGCAGCTTCATCCACCCGGACTGGGACATGTTCCAGTCCACCCACCCCTGCGCCGCCTTCCACGCCGCCTCCCGCGCCGTCTCCGGCGGGCCCGTCTACGTCAGCGACTCCGTCGGCAGCCACGACTTCGCGCTCCTCCGCCGCCTCGCCCTCCCCGACGGCACCATCCTCCGCTGCGACCACTACGCGCTCCCCACCCGCGACTGCCTCTTCCGGGACCCGCTCCACGACGGCCAGACCATGCTCAAGATATGGAGCCTGAATAAGTTCTCCGGGGTGCTCGGCGCGTTCAACTGCCAGGGCGGCGGGTGGAGCCCCGAGGCGCGGCGGAACATGTGCGCGTCGCAGTTCTCCGTGCCCGTGACGGCGCGCGCGCGGCCGTCAGACATCGAGTGGAAGAGCGGCAAGAGCCCCATCTTCGTAAAGGGCGTCACCCACTTCGCCGTGTACTTCGTCGAGGCCAGGAAGCTGGAGCTGCTGCTCCCGGAGGAGGGCGTGGAGCTCACGCTCGAGCCATTCAACTACGAGCTCCTCGTCGTGGCCCCCGTGAGGGTCATCTCGCCGGAGAGGTCCATCCGGTTCGCGCCCATCGGGCTCGCCAACATGCTCAACACCGGCGGCGCCGTGCAGGGCTTCGAGTCGGGGAAGGAGGGTAGCGGTGGCGTGACGGCGGAGGTGGCGGTTAAGGGCGCCGGGGAGTTGGTGGTGTACTCGTCGGCGAGGCCCAGGCTGTGCAAGGTGGACGGCCAGGATGCAGAGTTCGAGTACAAGGACGGCATGGTGATCGTCGATGTGCCGTGGTCGGGGTCGTCATCCAAGCTGTGTCGTGTCGAGTATGTCTATTGAGGTTTAGTATGATAATAATGCCCTCATGGTATTTACCTTTAGGTCGAAACAATTAGGGGTGAGAGCTTCGAATTTGTTTAGCTCTTATGGTATTTGTTTTTGTTTTTTTTTTTTGCCCTTTTTTGAAGATATTACCCGCTTATGTGAATCAATGAAAGTGTGGTTTTTTCCTTCTGATTCGTTTTGATTATATGGGATATGTTTTCATATGAGTTTTGACAACAATGATAAGGCCCGTTTGAGACCAATGAATTTCATAGGAAAATTGCGGTCTAAGTTTGAGTTACATTGCCATACATTGCTGAATGTCCTAGACTAAAAAGATCAATAGCAGTACTCCATTTGTTCATGGAGGTGCATAGCTTTTGCTATATTGTTGCAGGCAGAGTAAGTGGGACAGAGCTCCAGTCTTGGTAGCCATGCTATTTTCCTAAGTACAAGCAGAGCAGAGCAGAGCAGAGCAGACGCCGCTAACTCTGCGAGATTGCAGCAGAGATGATAAAAATTGTCGCTGCCACACGAGCACTCCACAAAAACCCATGCTGCTATTGATGCATTGGCACGACCGAACGATTAATACCACCACCTTGACTTCTCGAGTCTTCTTGATTGCACTTTGTCCGTGAAGAAACAAGGGGGCCTCCGCTCCTCAAGGATACGCAGAGCAGCAGGCGTGCAACTCGGCCGGAGACAATGCCACACACAGTTCGTCAGATTGCTCTCGACACCGGAACGCTTACCTTTACGAACTGATGCTGCCTCCCCTGCCTTACGACTAAGGTTGTCGTGATCATGATTCTGAATCAGATCAGAGACACTCCGATAGAATTGTATTTTAAGATTGAATCGTAGAATCTAAGATTTTAAAAAATGGGTTGTTTGGTTGGCTGTTTCGGTTGAACCAGGCTGTGCGGATGCAATATGGGTTGTTTGGTTGGCTGTTTCGGTTGGGCCAGGCTGTGCTGAGATGTTGTTTGGTTGGCTGCATTAGAAGAGTGGATGCAATGATGGGTTGTTTGGTTGCCTGCATGTGGGAGTGTGTGGTCACCTCTTGTATTGGGTGGTAAGATTACCCAATTGTTCTAGCATCATGTAACATCCCCAATTATGGTTTGTGTTTCAAATGTATAAAAGTCTGAGCTTTTTAAAACTTTTGTTGTATCTCATTAATTTGCACTTGGTTTTCTAAAAGTTTGCTTTGAAATTTCAAACCGATGACTTGAATTCAAGTTTCTATTTGATTTCAGAAAATTGTGTGTATAAAAGTCTATGGAAATAATTTTGTAAAATACTAGATTAATTATCATGGTTTGATATAAATTTTCTCAAATTTTTAGAAGTTATTTTGACTTTATCAAAAGCCAAACCATTTCTCTAAAGTAGATTTGAAAAAGGAATTAATTCTCACAAATGAGTAGTGAAAAGTGGCCAAAATAAAATTTTCTAAGTCCTAGTTGAACCTGAGAACACCCACAAAATTTTTAGAATTTTATTTCTATTTTAAACGGTCGAGTCAAACTAGTTGTTTTTCAGTCAAAATCCCATTTAAACCATAGTTCCGATCCGACCGAGCCAACTTGGTAATTATCTTAAGTGTGACAAAATTTATCCATTTATACTACCATAAGTGTGACAAAATTTTAACCAACATAAACTTCTATGTAATTATCTAGTATACCTTGGGGTGACCCTTAGGCCATCATCCCTCTCCAATGCATGAGCAAGTATGAGAGCATCATGGACTGACCCTTCCCAACCAGTAAGGACATAAGTAAACTTAAAATCAAAGTCAACAGCGGCCATGACATTCTGGGTAGTAGTGCCCTTCCTACCCCTAAAGGCTGCCGAGACTTTCGTAGGAACCCTTGCGAGCACATGGGTTCCATCAATTGCACCGATGCAATCCTAATACACATGGAAGCAATTTAGGCTAGCTCAAACATCTCTACAAGTTGAGTAAGCATATTGTTACCTTGAAATAGGGATTGAACCTCCTATTTGTTTCGATTTTAGCGGGGATTTCAGTGGAGGGTGGTCGGATCATCTCGTTGTGCAACTCCCCAATAGTAAACAGAACATCCTGAAAGTACCGACTAATGGTCTAAATGGATCTCCTAAATATTGGCTCCAAAGCCCTAAACCTATGGTTGTGGCCAACAACAAGGAGAAACATGGCCACTTGTTCCTCAACATAGGTATTAATGTTGTCTCGGAGCAGCTATCTTGAACGAAACAAATTACAAAGATGGAAAAAGGGGGCCCTCCTCATTCTAAGCTGCTCTAAACAAGGCATGTCATCTGAATTGTAGATCCATTGAAGGTTTGAGTGCTAAGCTATGTCCCTTTCTACTATAGGACCATAGGTAATCAAAGAGTGGATCGTCTAGCACTAACTCTTCTAACTATAGCAAGCATGTAAGCGCACAGGGTAGCAACTAGATCAGTACCCCCTCACAATTAGGAGTTGTCGTTTACGCGCCAAGTCATCCATCTACGAACCAAATACATAACCAATATATCAATATTCCACGATGGTGCTGTCACAATGTAGTTGCAATCACATATGCATGCTGTCACATGCAATCACAGAATGATTAACAGGGTTTTCATTATCATTTCAACAAATTACCGTGCAAGAAATGAAATAAGAGTGCGGATCTAAAGCCAACATACAAAAAAGTACCACCATGCCTCAGATCTAGAACTAAATAGGGTGGATCAAACTAAAACAAATACTCTGTCTGACATCCCGAACTAATAAGGGTCGAATCCACTAAAAATAAATACAAATCAAGTCATTCCAGCACGCAAATCGTATAGATCTACGCAATTCAAGGTCCAATGCACAAGATTCAATACCCAACGAAGAGATCAAACAAACAAAACCTCTTACCTACGGACAAATGAAACATATCGCACACATGGGAGAGGGGGAGGAGTGGGAGGAGAGGGGGCACCGGGGTCTGGCAGCGGTGGGTACCCCGGTGGAGCACCGTCCGCTGATCTTACCTCCGGAGGTGAGAGTGGTGAGAGCAGCGAGTAGGAGTGTGGCCATGCGCCTAGAGGAGGAGAGCAGCGAGGAGGAGCCCGAGGGTAGCCGCCGCTGGAGGCGAGAGGGGAGGCAGCTGCGGGGTCAGATGCGAGAGCGCTGGAGGTTGCACGTGCTTATGCACGGAGGGCCAGACAGGGCCGACTTTTGCACGCACGCGGCCTGGCTCGCGAGCGAAGCTCGAAGTCACGTTTGCGTCGGGCCAGGCTCGCCCTCGACTTTTGCACGAGTGTGGCCTGACCAGAGCGTCGATGCAAGGAACCAAACAAGCTACAAGTTGCATCCACAGGTGCGAGCCAACCTAATACAAGAAACCAAACACACTCTTAGTCTTGCAAATGCTTGCAGCATATCATCCACCAGTCTTGTTTTGTCCAGTCCGTTTCTTTGTTCCAAATTCTCATGCAGTTTCCCTTGTGCATGACACAAGAAGAAGAAAAGCCATCTGTTTGTTTAGCCTTCACCTTTTCTTCTGAGAGAAGCTGTAGCTAAGCCTAAACAAACATGCCCTTAGTATCACTGCACGACAGGTGGAACTTGGGGCTGCATGTCACTGACACGTCAGAGTTATTTTGACACATGTGATTTCGTGGTGTTACTGAGCAATTAATTTGCCGAGAAGCATAGTATATCTCTTGAAAAAGAAAAGGAAGAGCAAGAAAGGAAAGAAAGGCCCAGTAAAAGGACCAGCAAAAACAACCAACCTCTCCACCCAAACGGCCCAGTATTTGTAAAGGCCAGCCGAATGAGAGCCCAATTGAGAGGAGCAAGCCAACCGACTCACACTCGCCGTGCCGTCTCGTCGTTCCATCTAGATTCCACCATCCTCCTCCTCTTCCTCCCACTTCTCCATCATTTTCCAGCTCCCCCCCCTCTTCCTTCCAAGCTCCACCAACCGCCGCACACCGCATCCCCTCCCCCACCGACCGCTCCCGCTCACGTTCCTGCCGACGAAGAGGCGACCCCTCCCGATGAACACGTCGCAGTTCATGGACAAACAGATCCTCGGCCTCGCCGCCTCCGCCTCCCCCTCCTCCTCCGTTACCGCCGGCGGGGGCGGGGGCGCTGAGCTCCTCGATCTGATGAGCCCCAACCCCCAGGAGGAGGCCTCTGGCCGCCGCCGCCGCGGCCACAGCTCCAACGGCAGCGCAGACGACGTGCTGCCCAGCTACGACTTCCAGCCCATCCGCACCACCGCTGCATCCACCGCCGCACCGGTCTCCTGGGGTCCTCGACTCTAACTCCAAGGCCACCTCCGCCTCCGCCTCCGCCTCCTACAACCTCAAGGTACTTTTTTTGTCGGTGGCTCCTTCCCCCGTTAGATCTCTCGATCTGGCTGTGTTCATGTAGTTGCATCCCAAATCGAATAGAAAAAATCCAACTCTTTTGTGTACAAAGGCGCCTAGTTTGGTAAGAGAAAACTCGTAGTTCGTAAACAGTTTTGTGATGTAAAGTTACTTTGTAATAGACGCCATGAGTAGATTTTTTAGATAAAAGAGAGAGCCATTTACATCTCTGGCCTCTGTTTTCCAGTGAAAACAGATAACGCAAGTTCTAACCATGTAACAAGCTACTTATGTATAGTCTATTACTCTATTACATGAAACAGAAGATTCAAAGAGCAAACCAAGCTGACACGCCATAAGTAGATGCCTTTTCTGCTGGATAAAAGATATACGAGACTACACTGGTGGAAAGTTTTTATGTTGGGATTTCCTCGGATACTGCTAGTTGCTACTCCTAAATTTTGTGGCATGCTATTGTACCATATAGGGTGGGCTAGAATGTTTGGCTATGTTGTGTGGTTGGCATCAACTGGGCACTGCCGAATGATATGCATAATTGCATTTTTCCCCCATATCTCCACTGATATACTAGTTTATTTGTATTGTTACGAAACATAGTTCAGTGAATTTGCACTACATGCCATGTGTCGATGCTTCTCCGTTGGAGAGGCGATTAATGATACTATACTGATGTAGATTTTTATGTTTTGAGTTATCTTCGTAAGCTGCTAGTTGATTGTACATTTGTGCTATTGATCTTATGCTGAGATATTATTTTGTACAAAGACTATACAGAACTTAGCTGAGATCTTCCGCCTGTCCACCATTTCTCCCATTTACAAGTTCAGATGTGCTCTTGTAATGTTTAATTAGTCAGTATCATATAACCGTTACTGGCTGTCAGCTAACTATTGGTGTTTACAAAATAGAGAGATCATTTTGTAGGCATCCATTGGTTCTGAAGTATTTGATTGCATGGAATGAACCGTTCATGATTCATGGTTGTACATGATAATATTAATACCCTATCCTTTATTATCATATAAATAACACTTACAAATTTTCTTCTGATTGGAAGAGTGCTGGCATATTGGAGCCTCATGTGCTGAAGAAAGTTAGCCACGACGAGGACAGGAGTAACTTTGGAATGGTTACTATGGCTGATATTGATAGAACCATGAAGAAGTATTCTGATAACCTGTTGCATGCATTGGAAGGTGTAAGCTCAAGGCTTTCGCAGCTGGAGGGTAGAACACACCATCTTGAAAACTCTGTTGATGAGTTGAAGTTAACAATCGGCAACTGTAATGGTAGCACTGACGGAAAACTGAGGCAACTTGAGAACATGCTGTGGGAGGTATGTTTCTGTTGACTCTCCCTTCCTAAGATAATGTTGATGGATCATGCAATGATTGTGCTTGCTAAGCAATCCAGCTGATGCCATATTGGAATGAGTTATTGTAATGGGAAGGGAAAACATTTATGCTCCTTTGGATTATTTCATAATCATCTTTTCCTGTTTCATATATGCTACTGCTCTTGTTTACTGCTTATCTTATCCAATATATAGTGTACATGATGTATGTCAATTCACAACGGATTATCCGGCTCATATTTATTGCTGTAACTCTGTCTCTTTCTGCATCAAAGTCATTTATTTGTGACAGCACATAGGATTTCACACGTCGGTCTACCTATGAGAATTTTGCTTATTTCACTTAGTGTTTCTCTTTTCAGGCGAGTTGTCCAGCTATGTAATTGTTGCAGTGCATAGGTCATATTGCTGCTATCACAATCGGTCATTGTTGACAACAGACATGATGCTAAACTTGAAGAATAAATTGAAAAATACTCATTATTATATATAGCTTGCATAAGGTTTTGTACTGCACTCTTTCTTCGAGCTACATACTGAAGTAGTTACTATACATTTGTTTGTTTCGAGGATTAGACCTGTTCAGTGATACATAAATAAGATGCTTCGTTGGCTTCATCTTGTTAGATGCGTAGTCACATCCCAAAATAAGATGCTTCGTTTGCTTCATCTTGTTAGATGCACAGTCACATCCCAACCTTCTTTATCTTTCTTTTCCTTTTTACCTGTGCATTCATGTTGTATGGTTCATCTTTTCTCATGATGATGCTACACATATTCACCTTTTATGTAACACCCACTCATGGGATATTTTTTCTCTAGTATTATTAGAGTCGTATAAATGCATGACTATGTGAAATAGTATATAAGGTACCAGTTAAGTGCTTTGTAACAGTAATTCTGTTGGTACTGCTAGTGCTATGAGGGTTAATTTTGGGATTACTGCATGCAGGTCCAAGCAGGTGTGCAGATTTTGCGCGACAAGCAGGAAATTGTTGAAACACAGCTCCATCTTGCAAAGCTCCAGACACCCAAAACCGAGAACCAGTTATCGGAAAGTAGCAGGGCTGGACAGGCAGACTCACGGCAGCAGCCAGTGGCTCCACCACAGGCAGCCATTCAGCAGCAACATCAAGTCCTGACCCCTTCCCAACCACCAGCACTTCCTGCTCCAAATGTGCCGCCTCCACCTCCGACGCTTCAAACCCAACCTCCATCACAGTATCCAGGTAATTTACCTCACTCACAGGTACCATCAGTCCCGCCTGTTGCACTTGCACCGGTTCCCTCAGTGCCAGCTTTACCACGGGATCCCTACTACACTTCATCTGCTCAGCAAACTGAAACCATGCACCAGCAGTATCAAGCCCCTCCGGTTCCACAGCCACAGGCACCTCCAGCACCACCTCAGCAGTATCAACCTCCATCACAATTTTCTCAATATTCGCAACCACCTCAGTCTGCAAATGTTAACCCTTCAACTCCACTTGCACCCCCTGCATCCCAGCAGCCAGAAGAAACCATGCCATATGCGCCGCTGCCTCAGAGCTATCCGCAAAATGTTCACCCTCCACCTTATATGCCACCGCCTAGTGGACCTGCCCCTCCATTCTATGGACAAAATCCTAGCATGTATGAACCTCCTGCAGTCAGGCCTAACTCTGGGCCACCGCCATCCTATGGTGCCAGTGGGTATGGGCCACAGGGAGGAAGTGGTTTCTCTGAATCATACGGTTACACTGGATCTCCTTCCCACCGCGGCAATGCTGGAATGAAGTCGCCCTCGCCTTTTGCCCCCTCAGGGCCATCCTCCGGGGGAAATAGCAACTACGGCAGGCTCCCCACGGCTCAAATACTACCGCAAGCGGTGCCAATCGGTTCCAGCCCAAGTGGTTCTTCAGGCAACAAGGTGCCACTTGATGATGTAATAGAGAAGGTCGCAACAATGGGATTCTCAAGAGAGCAAGTGCGGGCAACTGTGCGGAGGTTGACAGAGAATGGGCAGAACGTAGATCTGAACGTGGTGCTCGACAAGCTGATGAACGACAGTGATGTCCAGCCCCAGAAGGGTTGGTTGGGGCGATAAGTCGAGCCGCGGCAGCCGCGCACGATATTCTCAATTCCCCCCAGTCTGTGTATAATATTAAAAATGTTATGTGAATCCTCCTCTGCACGATGATCTCGGAATTCGGATTGTTATGGCCTGAAGAACTGGACAGGGCGATTATTAGGTTTGCTGCCCGCCCTCGGTTGCTGCTATCTTTCGTCGAAACAACTACAGGCGTTGTTACCCTTCTTTTCTACATATGTGGTGATGATATGTAAAAAACTCGACCATAGTTTCTTTCTTGTGCTCTGTTAATAAACAACATTTCGCGTGTTTTTAAGCTCCCTTGTACGTCCATGGGTTTGTTCTTTGATATCGACGTCAGCTGTCAAGAGCGAAGATTTTTTCCCATCTCCACTTGCATGATCAAGATGTCAAATCTATGCTGGGCTAGCTCTCAACAGTGTCGCACTCGTGGAGCAAAGCACTCATCCGAGAAGTTGCTGGGCTCTTGACTCTGGTGAGCGGTGAGTGACGTAGCAATACAGCAGTATCTATCCATGAGATCGCTCTCATGGCGTCGCGCATCAGCTCTCATTGCTGCGCGGTGCGCGCGGATGGGATGCCTGCTCGGTCGACGAGAGATCACGTGACGGCATGCACTGTGGCGGCCGAGGATCACGTGCCGGCATGTGTCTGCCATGCACGGAGGTAGGCGAGCAGCAGGAGCAGGGCGGGGCATTGACTGGTTCGTGCAGCAATCATCGTCGGTAAAAATGGATGGTCCCGATCTGATGATCACCACGGCGTCCTCGATCAAGCGTGGTCCATCCGTCCGTCCATCGCATATGGCGCTGGCTGGTTGGTTGGTTGGCTGGTTGCCCATATGGGCCATGCCCGCGATCTCGACGGACAAGTCGCAGTACTATCTAATCTCACTCCCGGTACCCATCAGCAAGTTGGGCCGGACGGGTCATCCGATTCTCCCAGCTCGTCCGGTCCATCTCCATCTCCCCTGCTCTCAGGTCAATGTCTGAATTAGTGTTGTAAGTTGTATACGCGATCAAGGTGCTGCTAACTCTCTCATGCAAGTCTTTTTCCTGAAAGAGTAGGATTGCTGGCTGGCGTAGTTGACAACCTGTATCACGGGTTCAAATTATGAAAAGTCGAATAAAAAAATCCGCTCCAATCAGGGCTTTGTTTGGATAGTGAGGGATTAGACACAATTCCTTCGGATTGAAAAGGTTTTTAGTTTAAATTCCATGTCAATTCGAAGAGATTGAGTCGTTTTACTGTGTATCCAAACAAACAAGCCCTCATGTGGGTGTGGGATTGAACTCGGGCCATCCACGGGAGAGTTGAGGTCCCATAGTGCTGGGCTATACAATGGTTGGCTGAATCACATGTGCACGTAGGGGCGGAACCAGCTACGGTCTAAGTTTCGGGCTGAGCCAGTTGTTTTTGAACCAAACTTGTATGCTTGATGATTTTTGAAGCGATTTACATGGCCTTTAAAGATTTCTAGACATCGGGCTATAGCCCACTTAACCCGAGGTCTGTATCCACCCCATGTGTGCTTGATCAGCAGGAAACATAGCACAAGGTAAATATGCATACGGTAGCATAGGTGCTGTAGCAATACCTAGATGTGCTACGGTGTGCATGTGCTGTGTGAGCTTGTGATGCAATGCCGATCTCGTGATGGCGGCTCACCGAGCCACCAATATAATTTTCAAGTGATAAATCTAAACATTTTGATTAAATATCATCTCACAGTTCCCATGGCGACAATTAACTGCATATCCAGTCCTGGGTAAATATGCTATTCGATCTCAAACAGAGACTAAGTACGCACGGCAATTTCAGCCAATATAGACGGTTGTTCCCCGTGGCTCAGCAGTTACGGAACAAATAGAGCTAGCTCTCACTATTAGATTGGCTGTCACACTGTTAATAGTCACAGTATCGCTTTCGTCATTGCACCGTGCAGTACACTAACCTAATCTCCTGTAGTTACCCAGTAATTGAAGAGGTGAAGGTCCGAGATCTTAATCACGTCAGTGTGACTTGAGTAGGGCCCACATGCAGGGATGGTGTGCTGGACTTTACTCTTACGTGCAGCTCAACTATGTATGCCCGACAAGATTCATAGCCGTGGGCAGTAGCACCGACGAATGTTGCTAAAATGCGCGTCGTTTATTTGCAACAGCAAAACTAGCCCACTCGTCTGAAATGATAAAAGATAACATTTTTATCGTGCTAATTTGCTGCGGAAGTCACGTGCCCCGCCCCTAGATCGCGGCAAACGACATGTTGCGCTCTCAGATCACAGCAGGCCACCTGCTGCGCTCCCAAACCACGACAGCCACCTGTCACGCTCTCAGTTCACGGTAGGAACGTGCGCAGACCACATGCAACGCTAGCATGCCATCTTACCGCGGATTGGGAGCACGTCAGGTCGTCTGTCGTGGTCTGGGAGAGCGCAACACGTAGCTTTCTCGGCAAATTAGCATGATAGAGATGTCATTTTTGTCATTTCGAACATGAGATCTAGTTTTATTATTTCGTTTCAAAAGGAGTCTGGATGAGAAACAAAAACCCCTTGCCCCCGGTATGATGATCTTTTCTAACCCGAAACGTTTCACGCGTAGATGATACTTCGCGAAATCGGTAAACCATATCACTTATTAGTGGGCTCGTACGGTGTCTATTGTAGTCTGGGCCTACGCGTCAGCGACAGCACGGAGTGATTTTCAAACTTTTCGCGATAAAACCGACAATGCTCCCAACTATAGACAGGGGATCGCAATAAGCACAGCAACGTGACGGCGAGCCCCGGTGGAACACCCCTTCGAGATTCGACATGACGGCAACACGAGGTAGGTGGCGGTGCAGAGCAAGCGTGCGATGCGTGGTTCCAAGCGACGCATCACGCGGATGTCAGGTCACGGCCCGGGCCGGACATGGACACGATATCGACACCCGGCGTTGCATCATGCGTTAACCGCGTTGACCGCGTCGCTTATGTATGATAAGATCGCTCCACCGGGTCCTTTCTCTCTCTCACCGGCAGCTTGATATTTTGATGGTAACTGATACTTGTATCGTCATGTCATACACGCATGGTTTGGTGTGCATCTCACAAAAGTATGTAAATTTTTTTTTTTGGGGGGGGGAGAGTTATGGGCGAAAGTACCGATATCTTCTCCTTCTCCCTGATGATATGATCTTTTTCTTCGTCCTTGCCGCTGTAAGCACCGTACAACTGTCACATGAGTATATATATACTCACGTTGTCCGAAAATATGCGACGCTTTGGTACTGATATGGTCTTTAATGCAACTTCGACCGCTATTGTTATATGAATAGGTTCGTAAAAATATGTAAATTATTATATTATAAATTTTTTATGACTAATCTAATGACAACATTCTCACGTGATCAATCTAAATAGTTATATATACTCTTACTCCTGATATACCATCTAAAAGAACTTGACATACTCCTTTATCACTTTGGGTATACTTATATACTAATTATAAGATACTTTAATGTGAACCACACGATAAATTTATAAAAGAATCCATAGTTTTTAGCATATTTTATCAATACATTTATATTCGCACATAAAAAGAAGTATGTCTAAAAAATTGTACATACTACCCCTGAAAATATGTAAATATCACCTAGGTGGTCTTATATACTTGTATACTACACACACACACACACAGATATATATATATATATACTCTCGATTACACAAAATACTCCCTACGTTGTGAGATACAGAATAAAAAGTAACTACTTCCAGAAGAAGTAGAAAAAAAACTTCACACACATATATATATATATATATATATATATACAGAGTTATAGAACAAGAATATTTGGTGAGTCATTTTCATGCATTATATTGGCGTTGGATTCGGGTCATGGCCACATACACTGCTGATGATATGGGAGATTAATTTATTTTCTCTATTTTATTGGGTTGGTCATGGGCATTTGCACATGGGAAAGATAGCGCCAAATGAGGCATCTGCTTTATACAGTGCTTATGAAGCTGCCTGGAAATGCAAGATACGAGTTCCTTTGCTAAGTAATGTGCTAATCTACGCATAAAGTGCAATGCAGTGTCAAGAGAAGATAAATGACATAAACGAAGTGCACAGCAACGAAGAAAACGAGTTTAATTTGGAGATGTATGCATGGGTGTCATTCCAAAACAAACTTTTTTCTTCCTTTTTTTCGTTGAGAATAAGTTACTTTTTATCGAAGTAACATCCATTATTTACTAGCGGCGAGGAGCCTCCAGGACCACTTGATTAGCATCACCAGTGGTGGGCTAGCCAACTCAAATTTGAATATTTCTTTCTTAAATATATTGTGTGGAAAATCAGTCTTAGCTCTCGGTACCAAGTTTTTTTTTTACTAGTAGTGCATAACACACTACGCCACTATTCCAATCCGATAAGGTTGAGGTATATTCTACGTTGCTACGATGAATCTAGACAGAATGTTTATAACTATGCGTTTTTAGGGTAATTTTTTAAGTTATAACCATGACAGGTAATGTCTGACGCGCGGTGTCCGTCAAGGATTGCTTTCACTGTCGGTTTATCCTTCATCCTTGACAGTTCCTGACCGTCGGTAATAATCCGGACTCTGGTAGTGACTATAAAATAGATGAAGAGAAAAAACTTATGCAATATCTTTTTTTTTTTTTTTTACTTCTCGCGTCAAAACATATGTTTCATCTTTATCAATCTATCCTTGCTTTGATCTAAAGCAAAAAAAACTAGATTATACGTGGTATTTCTCGAAGCCGTGACTGTTGTGCTTCTTTGATGTTTCAAATAAAGAATAAATAATAATATACATTGTTTCAAAATCACTATACAAAACAAAGGAAAAAAAATGTAGATTTTAGACAAAAATGTAGACTACTTAACACTTCCCTTAAAGATTGTAATTTACAGGGATGTTGCAGCAAGCAGTATAATTTCCATATGAATATATAGTGTGAAATTCCCGTGTTCACGGGGTCTTTTTTATTTTAAAAAAGAAGGAAAACTCAAAGAATATGGAATGTGGTTATGTGGTGGACTAGTAAGCTACGTACTCTACTATCTATCATATGAACCATCCAGTTGATGGAACCTCCAATAATCTATAGAGGTGCTTGCATGCTGTAGAGCACTTTCAAGTTTCAACCCCCATTCTCAATTGCATATCATGTATTGTATGTGCGATTGATTTGTTTGTTCCCAAATGGACCAACCACTTTTTCCCCACAATTATTCTTCGTGCGCAATTCTACATGTCAACCAACATTTTTACCCATCCCTTTAGTAGTAACAAATTAAAATAATTACCAGTTCAGATATTTTCTTCCATTTTCCAATTTTCAATTAGTCTATAGAAATTTTAGGTTCAATTTATTTCCATCTCTCTCTCTCTCTTTTACCAAGACAACGTGTACACACGGATGAACGAAAGGAGTGGCTAACCCAGTATTAGTAGTAATCACCTATTACCATGCACAGTGTATGCCATGTACAGTATGTTTGTGGGGAATTTTTGTTAGGAATGTTTATGAAATGATCATACGAATCATTGTCTGATTGCTTGATTGATCCTTTTCATAATTAAGGGGTACGTCCTTTTCCTGAAACCTTATTCACCTTCTTTTCCCCACATATCATCGTAAACAATGTTAGACACGATCTTTTTAAATTATAAACTAAGCTAAAGCCATCACAAACTCCACAAACTTTCAGAAAGCTGACGAATAATACAACCTAAAAAACATGGAAATAACCTAATCGAACGGTTTGCATTTGTCGTTGCTCTTGCTGCCTTAAGCTTGCACGCTTTCAAATTGAGGAAAATTTTATAAACAATTGCCTTGTGCTTTATATCGGCATAGATGCAAAGCGTCTACTCGGTTTCTTTTTTCTAAATTACTAGGTTGGTCCAAAAGCTTATATTTTACCATTTAGGAGTTTGGCTACTTTATACCAGAATAATCATTTGGCGAATGACATTAATATTGAATAAATATTGGGAAGTGGGACTCCACCTAAAAAGGCAGTCAATTGTTTAGGGACCTCTCTCTCACTACTAGAAAGCGAAAGTCTCCCGGCCTACTGTTTTCCTGGCGGGCCCGCACCAGGCCACCGGGACGTATGATTTCCCTATCGTGCTTTTATAACCCACAGTAAAATTTCTCGTGGGTAAAAGGTAACCAATACGGAAATTACGTTTGCTTGACGGTTTGTAACCCACAGTAAAATAGTTCCACAGGACATTGGCTGGCCTCGCGCTAACGCGTGTGAAGTTTGGAAATTCCCACTCACGGCAAAATTTGGCTGGTGCCTCCCCCTCCTCTCTGCTTGTGGCTGGGTACCACACGACTCCTCCTGGAGGACCCTCCTCGGATCCGTTGTATCCATGCCCTCGTCACCATCAACCGCTGCTTTCGCATCCCCATCGTCTGGTTCGACCTCTGGTTCCCCGTCATCCTTGACCACTGCCTTTGTCTCCGGGCGCACACCCACCTCCTGGTAAGCACGAATAGCAATTAGTGGACGCACAAGTATACTTACGGCAAGAAATAAAATTAGTACCTTATGTGTAAGAGTGTTTCGTGTTCTTCCTGCTTTGTGGTTGCTTGCGTGTGTGTAATTCATGCTCTTTTAATTAATCTAAGATACAACAACTACTTAACTAAGATCTCCATGTGTTGTCTATGTGTTAGTTGCTGGCTGTGTGTGAGGTACATGAATGATAATTTTGTAAGGTTTGTTTCTTTCGGTTGAAATGAATTTTCGGGGAATTTGGTGTATTGTAGTTCCTCTTTGTGACCTAGAGTTCTGAACTCTTTTTGCCCTTTTCCCAGCAGATAACGTCTTGGGATTAAAGGAGAAGGAGGCTTGAAGGTGCAAGTCTGTGACCGGATTTCAATCAATTTAGATAGGATAGCATCATTTTGAGGGGTATACAGTAGAGGATTTCAGGTGAGTAGCACTCAATGGATGAATGTTCTTACTCTATCGCTGTTTCAGGAGAAGATATCTCTATTTGATTGGATGTGCTCCGACAATTTGCAGCTTGAGACAAGAGCATAGAGGTTATATATAGCAGAACTAGAGTGGAAGGCCGAATCATTTCAAGTCAGGCCTATCACATTCTCAGGTACCTTTCATATATGACCTTTCAATGTAATGTTGTTTCAAATTTATGCAAACTTGTCTCATAAATTGTGTGGTGTGTTTAGTATTAATTTTTAATCGCGTGTAGACATTTTTTTTTTTGCAATGGTGCATTATGAGAATCTGTCCATTACTTCTTTAATTGGCTGGTAGTAGAGAATTAAGTGTGTTGAGTAATGAATTAATGATTCAATCTTCTAATTAATTATTTATATAACTCACATATTCATCCTTTTTTAACACAGAACTAGTTTATGGCAGACCGATACATCGATGTATAGTGGTTGGCAGCGTGGTAAAGCTCCCTCCAATGAATGGATTGAACGCACCACACAATTCTTAGACCGTGCCTTCTCTATCCCTAGTGTAGCTGAAGGTGGCACCATTAAGTGTCCGTGTGCCATGTGTCGGAACTACTTTAGGCATAAAAGGGACGATGTAGAGCAGCACTTGTGTAAATATGGGTATAAGGATAACTACAAAACATGGTCAACACATGGTGAGAGCCTTGTTGGTAGGCATGACGAAATAGACGCTTCAATAGATCATGAGGGATTTGATGAAATTGATCGGATGGATAATATGTTGGTTGACCTAGGTGGTTACCACCCACCAACAATTGATAACGAGCCAACAGCATCTGCCCAAGCTTTCTATAGGCTGATCGCTAGTGCTGATGAATTGGTTCATGGGAACACAACGCACGCATGTCTTTTTGCTGTTGCTCATTTGCTAGCTATGAAATCACAGTATAATATGTCTATAGCACACTACGATGATGTATTACAGATAATCCATAAGCTTTTGCCTACAGAGTCTAAGTTCGCCGAGGACTTCTATCGTTCAAAGAAACTAATAGTGGGCCTTGGTATGCCATATGTTAAAATTGATGTGTGCTATAATAATTGCATGTTGTACTACAAAGCTAATGAGTATAAAGAAAAGTGTGACTTCTGTTATACCTCTCGCTATCAGGAAGGGCAGAATAAAGTCCCACGTACGTAAAGTGTTGCGCTACCTCCCTATGATAGATAGACTACAAAGGTTATATGCACATGAGGAGATGACAAGACCAATGTGGTCACAAAGTCGATCTGAGTCTCATAAGATGGCTCATCCATGTGATGGGGAAGCTTGGCCATAATCTGATAAGGACACTCTAGACTTTGCAAGTGATCCTAGAAATGTGCGACTTGTTGTAGCAACAGATGGTTTCACACCATATAGTTTGGGGCTGCTCCTTATACATGTTGGCCAGTGTTTGTAGCTCCATTAAATCTCCCCCTGGCACGCTCATGAGGCTGGAGTACATATTTCTTAGCCTTGTTATCCCTGGTCCTCAACATCCCGGGAAGAAATTGAGTGTTCTAATGCAACCTTTAGTTGATGATCTTATCAAATTGTAGAATGAGGTAGAAACATGGGATGCTTTTATCAGGCAGAACTTTATAATGAATGCAACATATCTATGGTTAGTCCATGATTTTCCTGTTTATGGTATGTTTGCTGGATGGAGCACCCATGGTTTGTTAGCATGCCCACAATGTATGTGTGATAGCAACACATTTCAGCTCCATAACGGGCACAAGGCTTGCTAGTTTGATTGTTATAAACGCTTTGTACCTAGAGTCCATGAATTTAGAACCTAAGCTGATTCATTTAGAAAGAATGCAATAGTGCTCGTGGAGCCACCAAGGTGACTAACAGGAGAGGAAATTCAAGCTCGAATGAACACCCTTGTAGCTAATACAAAAAACTTTGGTAAATTGCACAACTGGACTCACATAAGCTGCTTTTGGCAAATTTCGTATTTCCATAAATTAAAGCTTCCACACAACATTGATGTGATGCATGATGAGAAAAATGTAGCTGAAGCTATTTGGAACACATGCTTTGACATACTAACAAAACCAAAGATAATGTTAAGGCAAGACAAGATTTAGCTGAAATTTGTAATCGTCCTTCATTGCATTTAGAGTTGAAGAACAACAGGAAGTGGCACAAACCAAGAGCACCATTTTGCCTCAATTATAATGACAAGCCAACCATTCTTGAATGGTTTCAAGAGCTTAAGTTTCCCGATGGATATACAACCAATATTAAGCGGGGCATTAACTTGATGCACAGGAAGATCTTTGGCCTAAAAAGTCATGACTTTCATATCTTCATGGAACGCTTGCTTCTTGTTGCATTCCATGGCTTCATTCCAGAGAATATATGGTTGTGGTTAGCTGAGCTAAGTTGTTGTGTGCAAAAGAACTTAGCAAGGATGTTATATGCTCGCTAGAAGAAAATATTGTTGTGCTTCTATGCAAATTAGAAAAGAAATTCCCTCCTAGTTTTCTTTAATCCCATGCAATATTTAATCATACATCTTCCTTACGAGGCTCGATTAGGAGGCCCTGTCCAGAACCGATGGATGTATCCATATGAGAGGTAAATATGAAATTATTAATACCATTAATATTGTTATTTCTACACTATGTTTCCTAATTTATTGTTCTGCCATTCAGATGTATTCAAAAAATTAGAAAGAAAGTAAGAAATAAGGCTCGAGTTGAGGGTTCGATTGTTGAGGCTTATCTAGTTAAGGAGGTTACTAATTTTCTATCATTGTATTTTAACCCTAAAGTTTGTTCAGTTCGAAACAAGATGCCTTGATATGATGATAGTACCTCTACATTTGAGAGTACATGTGAACTTGGCATATTTCAATGCCCTAGTCGGTGCATAAGCCCCAAGGGTTGTCATGACTCACAAGAGAAGAGTACAAGGCTTATTTCTTGTACATATCTTAACTAATAAAGATTCGGGTTTACCCCCCCTCGCACAGCGGGGCAATCGTCCCGCACCACCCCACCCCACGCCAAATCGCCGCACACGCCAGCCACACCAAATCGTCACACGCCAAACCGTTGCATTGACCCTCCCTCCCATCTGCCTTGTACCTCCCTCGCCTCTGCGCTCACCCCTCGCCTGCCGCTATGACCCCCTCACCGTTCACCCCTTGCCTCCATGCCCATCCCTCCCTCCCATTCGCACCGCACCGCCCTCGCCCCTTAGCCACCTCCTCCACACCCCGAGATCCCTCGCCGTCCTCCTCTGTGCCCGGATGCACCTTGTATACCCTCCTCCAAGGCACCACCTACCAGCCCTGACCCTGGCGCCTTCGTCTGCCACTAGCTCCACGACTCCGTTTCTGCCGCCCTCGACCGCTTCTCCGACGAGTACCACTCCCTCGACGGCGGGGGGTATCTGGAGGCAGTGGCACTTTGGACGCTACTAGTGATGTAGCGCTCCCAGATGAGCATGGAGGCAACGATGGACCTTGTCGGCACAGCGCACGGTATCGTGTACTGTAATGCCTCCTCCGAACGCTAGTCCTGTGAAGGTTCGTACAACCCCCGCTTCGCAGCCATGGTCATACTCCCGTCGTGTGGCTCATTCTCCTTCCCCCATGGTGAACCTAATTTTGTTCTATTTCGTGTATGCTCGTGAGGTGAATTGCCACAAGATGGTCAGATTCATTTTGCATTTTTGAGTGTTTAATGCACTAGGTCATTGCTTGGGTCAGAGAAGACCATGGCCACGAATTGTCCACTACCTATAGGTTCCTTATCACAAGGTTGCTTGCCATGAGAAGGCAAGGGCTTTGGGAAACTTTTGGTGCAATTTGTTTTTGTGGATCTTGAATCGTGTTTGTTTGCAGGATTTGATATCTTGGTGAAATCATGGAATTGGATTGTTTGCCAAGAGAAGGTGAGGATTTCACTTACAAGGTATGGTTGTGTGCTCTGGATTGGGTATTTTTAATTCTAACAATTGGATGCATTGGATAGTTGTGAGAACCCTAAAACTCAAACTAATCTAAACGACGCTAATAGATTATTAGCAGTAAATAAAATTCATCCAAAGCAAGAACAAAACATAACTATAGATCAATACTGAACACATCGCCAAACAATTTCAAATAAGATTATATTATCAAGAGTTCATCCACAGAACTTACAATATGAGTTATTACAGCAAAAATACGATATTAGTTACAACAGGACATCTAAATCAAAATTACAGCCTCATTACAAACGTTAAGTCAAGTACAAGAATTCATTACAAGCGAACATACAACATTAATACAATCTTTGAGATAAGTTACAATATGAATTTATTACAAACAAAATCAAAGCATTAATACAAACTCAAAATTTATTACAAGAATCCTTTACCTCATATCAATATATAAATTACAGCTTTGAGTACATTACAAAAGAAAAATAAAGTCTTACATATCGCCGAAGCCTTTCCTTCTCTTTGTCTGTATATTGCCAGCCAGTCAAACCCATTCCTCGACCAATCCGAAACACTGCCCACATTTCCATCATCCGCCAACAACCAAAAGACCAATAGCAAACACAAACCCATTCCCTTGGCAAAGCGAGCCAAGCCACTGCACCCACCTTGCTCCCTCCAAAGGAACCCAGCCAGCAGCCATCAAGAGCAAAACCCACTGCCAAACAATAGCAAATAAGCAAAAGCCAGGAAGGGAAGAAGCAGGAGGCAAGGAGTTAGGAGGCAAGAAGCTAGAAGCTAGAAGGAAGAGGAAGTGACCAGTGAACGACCACAGCACTAGTGAACAACCATGACACCCAGTGGATGACCACGACAAACATTCCCAACCAGCAAACCAACCGGTAAGCTCACAGGCTAGCCAATCCCCTTCTAACCCTCCTGACATCATCATCACCCAAAACACACTACACACAATCACCATCGACCGGGCAAAGTGACCACAGAAGGAAAATATACCCTGCCCTAGTCGGCATTGACAACAAGCCGCTAGTAGGTAGCCCGCTAAGAGCCACCATGCGCCCTTGGGGCGAGGATGAGCTTCCCGGCACACAACCCTCACCCCGAGTACCGACATGATGATCCTAGCTAGCTAAAACCCCAAGCACACATGGTGAAGATAGGAATAGACAAGATCGAAAGCAAAACAAAAATTCACAAAGTATAAACAGAGGAAGGGAAAGTCATATGCATTAGGGTTTGAAGCCAAGGCAGAATAACCACCAAGCCTCTATGCATCACTATCACCAGAACCACCACCAAACCACCTAAGCCGCAAGCATCTATTGTTAACCTTGGAACCCACTAAAAAGCCAGCCATAAGCTCACCATGTCCACAACAACCATGCTATCACCCAAGCCACCACCAGTCATTCCCAAAAACCACCAAATACATCACCATGTCATTGAGCAAGCCCAACATGCCAAGGAAACCGCACCACAGAGCCCCCACAGAGAACCCACCAAATCTATCACCATGTCCAAGAAAACACAACAACCCTCAAACCTTAACTTGGCCGAAACGCACAGCCAACACAATCCATAACCACCAAAGCCTTCCATACCCAACACAACATGCCCCCACCGAAGCCAGAGGAACTGAGCCCACCTATCATCACCCACATTCCCCAATACCCCAACAAGATCACCAATCGACCCCAAATCAAATTGGGAGGACAATCGGTAACAGGAAATTGTAATACAAGTAAAAGGTAGAAGGAAAAAACCATCGAAACAGCCAAGCCCAGTAGCGAACCGGTGAGGACACCGAGGGAGGCAACCAGGGATCCAATAAGCATCAGAGGCAGTGGAGACCTAGAGTGAGACCAAGGAAGAAGGTGACCGCAAGAACCTACCAGAGGAGGCGGCGACACTGATCCAGCGCTAACCCGGCGAGGAGAGCGCCAAGAGACCACCACACCCCGGGGGAGGGGGGAAGGCCAGAGCCGAGAGGGAGGAAAATCGCTAGGGCAGAAGAAATCGCCAGGGAGGAGAAAGGGGATGGGGAAAGAAACCGAGAGAGGAGAAGATGAGGGAGTGTGTAGTGCGTATGTGAGTGGGGTGTGTTTAGCACGTGTGTTTGTGCAGTGTTGAGTGGTGTTTAGGTATTAAGTGTCGAGGTTTAGGTGTTAGGTGTGGGTGCTGAGTAGGTTTAGCGGTGGAATGTGCCGTTGGGTGAGGTCAACATTTTGCGTTGGTAGCGTTTTGTGTGTGTGCATGTACTAGAGTGCGTGTAAAGTTTTATAATTAGGGTATGAGCGTTCATAGTTAGGGTTAGGATAATTTAGTTTAGGAAAATCCAGGGGTTCCGGTTAAAAGTAGCCTAACCCTTTTTGTTTAAAAACCAACTCGAGTTAGGGGCAAGCACATGTGAGTTTTTTGCGACCTTAGGATCTAAAACTAATAGGCCGTAGGAAAAATAGCCAATGTGTAATGCTAACCTATCGGGGGCTTGGAAATATTTAATTAAAATATACTAAATAATGGACAATGAATTAGTGTAAGCATAATACCACCCAAGCGACTAAGTATTTATATATTATACGCGTCTCTGTATATTTGCAAAAAATGATCTGTTTCAAGCAGGAGTATTTGATCCAGTATCCCTCGATGCCTATCCTTACTACGAATATGAAGACAAGCCTATCTTTTGAACATCAACCTAGTTATATTAAATGTAAAAGTTACATTTCTGTATAATTATACATATGTGCATGAAAACTATTTCTCAAAATCAAATCGGATATAAAGAGATAAAGGAAGAGAAAATAAAAGGATGACTATGAGAAAAGTGCAGTCCAGCTGAGAGGAGCAGCTGTGCTGTATGAGTAAATAGTAAGGCTGGTAAAGAGGGCCCGTGGCAGGAAAAGAGATGAGGGGAGAGGTGGGACCCTTTATGTATGGATAATATATAAGGACCAACAAAACTCTTACTCGGATAAGAGGCTGTATTTAAGTGTCAACCATTTTCTCGTTTGATTGGCAGAAAATGCTACCTTGTTACATGGCTATACTCTCTACATCGGGTAAGTAATAAAATATGTGAGTTATGAAGGAACCTAGGACCGGTAGGAAGTTCGGAAGTAGGGGATCCAAGGCGTTATAGTAGCACAAGGTGGAGTGTTGTGTGCGGAGATGACCGACCCAACCAACATTATGGGAACTCGGTGGAGGACTGAGTGAGCGTGCCAGGACAACGACGGAAAATAATGGGGTGGAGAATTAATCATGTAACTTGGAAAACGTTCCGTACTCTGAACTCGATATTGCATCAAAAGAAATGCGGGAGACCTAGATTAAGAGAGCTCCGAGTAGCTATGGGTACAGTGGTACAAGCCTGTGTAGTGCTATATATCATACCATGAATTCATGTTTGTCTTCTGGATTGGAGTCTAAGGTGACCGCTAGGGGTTTATCTTTTTACCGAGTGATAAATAGCCTTTTCAGTATTAAAATTGGCCACCTAAGTTTTGATAAAGTATTTTCTAGAGAAAGAGATGACTAGAAAATGTGATAAAGAACAAAGGAGAGTCATACAATGCATCTTTACTAATAAATGCTTGCAGAGTACACTAGTACTCATTCTTGCTATTATTCTCCTTTGTTAGATTCTAATCCAGCTGAAAACTATCTCGATTGGGATGAAGGGTACGCAAGTGCTGAGGAGACCACAGGAGGTGAGGGCGCTTACTACAAGGAGCAGGGTGAGGTGGACACCTTATTTGACGAGTGGGACGAGTAGACGACCGGTGGATCAGGGTAGGCAAGCGAGGGGACTCATTCCCATTTTGCAGTTGTAAATTATTACTTGTAATAAAGACCATAGCCTTGCATAGCTAAATGCTATAATAAAATACAGTTTCTATCTTATTGTTCTGCTACGTTAACTTTGGTAAGGCTCACTATTCATCAGAGCGGTGTCCTACTAGGCAGATAAATAGTAATCCGCATGCTTAAGTGTGATTACCCTCCGGGGTAATGACACGGGGCGCCGTAGTTGGTATCAGAGCAATCGGTTAGGGCCACGCTAATAAAATAGAAATTGTTGTAGAACCTAAGTATGCTTTTCTCACTTGCTATATGGTAGTTAGTACCTTACTAATTCTTGTCTCCATATCAATTTCTATTCTAGTCTCGTCTCAAAATTGTTATGTTAAACTTCTTCTTAAAGTGACACCAGTACTAATGTAGAACCATCCCTTTTTTGTAGGATGACTAGGTTTAGTATTCCATCCGAGAGAATACGAGGAGAGCACATGCTACTTCTAGGGAGATTGCTACACCACTTGGGGGCGCCCTTCCCCAAGTACTTCTAGGAGGTCGCGCAGAGGACGTTGCACCGTTAGTCGGAGTCTTAGTGATGAGGATTCCCATGAACTTAGCCTATAGTCTAGAATGTGTAGAGGAGTGGCGTTCAGCTGATGATTATGTACCCTTACAAGAGGTAGTCTGTAGAGCCATCCATGCCCTTAGAGCCCATTTTAGTGACCAGCTAAGAGGTTCGCAGTTCGGGGAGATACCACCCATAGCCCCAGGTAGCTTCGGGATACAATTTGGTCCCCGTAGTACTTCTAGCTACCCCTACCCACCACTCTCCCCATCCACCTTAGCAGTGCAGAGAGAGACCACTGGCACAATGCTCTTAGCCAGTGCTATGCTGCATAGCAACACCAAGGGAGCCTTAGCTAGAGCATAGGAGAGTTCGGACTTCTGGCGGAGGCAGTATAGAGCCTTAAAGACACTCCGAGCAACCCGCCATACCCCAACCCTAGATGGTCCTTCTCACCACCCCACTCACCCCACCACTGGTTTAGGGGCCAGTTCTCCTAGAGCTCCATCCCCAGATCCATCCCACTACTACCCAGCCGCACCACCTCCTTCTGCCTTTGACCCATTTATAGCTGAAGACTTCATCCTAGTGCCTCCAGCATACACCATTCCTACCCCATTTTATGACCATTACCCCACCATCCCTACTCCCCTGTATCCCTACCCTCATATCCCTACCCCACCACCACAGGGAGACTTAGGAGATATCCTAGCACCTACCCCATACTGCCCACTTCCCCACCGTCTGAGACCTAAGCTCCGTGGTCCCCGTATCACTGTGCACTCGGGTCCTTCTAGAGACATACACTTTAGAGGAGATTTACTGCACCTACTTCAGAGATCCCAGTAGCAATCACGCTGCCGGAGGGGGAGCTAGTACCAGTTAGGGACTAGAGGACAAGGAGGAGAATGACCGAGAGGAGATGGTGCCAGCAAGCCTTTAGTTAGTTTGATTCCGGAGTTGTCGTTGTATTAGTCTGAGGGTTTATCTGGCTACTTGCCACCGCTATCCTCTTGTACTTGTATTGTTGTTAGCTTGTTGTTGTATTAAAATTGGGTTGTTATCCCCCGCTAGTAAGTTGTCAGGCTTGCAGCTCGACCTAGGATATGTTATTTGAAAATCTAGGCATGGGTGGTGTATTATTGTAAGATTTAGACTTTAGTGCCTGAACTAGAGGCATAGAGCTAGAATTCTGGCATGGACCCGCTTTTCCACTGTTGGATAAGTATGGACCATACCCATAAGAATTCCTTACCTCTTCATCCGTACAATAAAAAAATGACCCGTCAGCAATTCAAAGTAAAGCAAGTATACTTAAAGAAACCAAATAAAGGCTGATGGTGTAAAATAATGTGACTCCTGAGCATGTAGCTCTGGTGTACCCAGGAATGAAGTCCTGGGGTACTTAGGAATGAACCCTGAGCAGTCCAAAACATGTGGTTTGGGTGGACTCGAGCCATATCTCGAGCATGCGAAATGTGGAGGAAGCCATTTGATAAAGGATTGCCTGAGGGGCACGAACGCATGTTTCCATTGCGGGAAGCCTGGACACCGTAAGGTCGAATGCCCCCACCTACAAAGGACATCTGGAACCCCACCGCAACCAGCTTTTGTGCTAGGACTACCTGCCCCAGCACCACAGTAGATCAACCACCTGAATCAGCCCAGGGGCAACCCACCAGTCACGGGAGGAACTAGAAGAGGAGGACCAGCACGCCTAACCCACGTGACCGCAGGGCAAATTGGAGAAGCCACATATGTAATCACGAGTAAGCTACTGATTCCACCGTCCATGGGTACTTTTTTGTTTGACCCTGGAGTGACTCACTCATTTATATCCCGTAAGTTCCTAGCAGAACATAATTTAACAGCAAACCCACTAGAAAAATCTATGGGGGTTAACACACCTGCTGGAACAATAGAAGTGATGTCAATTAGAAAGGAGTAGGCTATCATAATTCACAATACCAAGTTCCTAGCAGACCTCTTTATAATCAATTTAACTAGCCTAGAAGTAATTCTGGGTATGGATTGGTTATCCGCCCATGGGGTAAATATAGATTGTGAATCCAAATAAGCCTCAATCAGAAAGCCCGGCGGGACACGGCTACAATATCTCGGAATCAGAACTCGACATAAACCATCTGACCTTAGCCTGACCAACCTTCTAGCAAAGGAAGTAAAAGACATACAAGTAGTGAGAGATTTTCCAGATGTATTCCCTGAAGAATTACCTAGTATGCCCTCGTATAGGGAAGTAAAATTATTATCAACCTAATTCCAGAAACAACACCAATTTCCAAAAGGCCCTACAAAATGAATGCAAGGGAATTAGTCAAACTGAAAAAGCAATTGGACAAACTTGAAGCTAAGGGTTTTATCAGGGAAAGTACTTTACCTTGGGGAGCCCCGATATTGTTCGCAAAGAAGAAAGACGGAGGAGTAAGGTTATGTACGGATTACCGGGAGCTGAATAACGTTACCATAAAGAACAAATACATGTTACACAGAATAGATAACCTCTTTGATCAACTGAAAGGAGCACGGGTATTTTCAAAGATTGACTTAAGATCCGGATACCATCAAATCATAACCAACCCCAGAGACATTGATAAGACCGCCTTTTCTCACGGTATGGGCACCACGAGTATACCATAGTTCCCTTTGGAATGACCAACGCCCCTATCGTATTCATGAATCTAATGAATAAATTATTCATGAAATATATATACAAATTCATCGTTGTCTTCATTGGCGACATACTGATCCACTCTAAAAGCGAGGAAGAACATGTGCAGCACCTCACCATCGCCTTGGAGATCCTCCGAGAAAACCAACTTTTTGCCAAATTCAGTAAGTGTAAATTCTATCTAGACCAAGTGGCATTCTTAGAACATATTATATCAGGGAGAGGAATAGAAGTGGACCCTTCCAAAATTGAAGCAGACACCACATGGAAGCATCCAACGAATACTACAGGAATTAGAAGTTTCCTGGGATTCGCAGGATATTACTGGAGGTTCATAAAAGGATTTTCCCAAATCACCTCACCTCTCACAAAACTCCTGAAGAAAGACGCAAAGTACGTATGGACGGACTTATGTGAGAGAAGCTTCCAGGAGTTAAAACAATGCTTGACCACAGCACCCATCCTAACCCTACCTAAAGACGGAATTGACTATGTGGTATACTGCGATGCATCGAAATATGGACTAGGATGTGTGTCAATGAAGGATGAGAAAGTCATTGTCTATGCTTCCAGACAATTGAGACCCCATGAGATGAATTATCCCACCCATGATCTCGAATTGGATGTCGTAGTGTTTGCCCTAAAAATTTGAAGACACTATCTCTATGGATCTAAACATTGTACAATGACTATAAAAGCCTCAAATACATCTTTACCAAGAGAGAGCTAAATATGAGGCAAAGAAGATGGCTAGAATTATTTAAAGATTTTGAGTTAACCATCAATTACAATCCCAGAAAAGCCAATGTGGTAGCCAATGCCCTTAGCCGAAAAGCTCAATGCCATCACCTTTCTGCTGAAAGTTACGTCGTGGACCTAATTCAAGCCTTGGCCAAAATGAAGATAGAAGTGAAAACAACCACCTCATAAGCTACTATCGCACCCTTGGTATTTCATCCTATCCTCCATGACCAAATACAAGAGCAACAACTCTCAGATCCCTTCACCATGGAAGAAATCCAAAGGATTAAGTTAAGCCAACCCTCGGAATTCAACATAGATGATTCCGGAGTACTATGGCGACAAGCAAGCATTTGCGTTCCTAACCACCCTCAAATTAAAGAGATCATACTACAGGAAGCCCATGATACCCAGTGAATAGTGCATCCGGGCAGCACAAAAATGTATAGAGACTTAAGGGAAAAATTTTGGTGGGCAAACATGAAGGGGAATATAGCAGAATACGTAGGTCAATGTGACACCTGTCAAAAGGTCAAAGCCGAGCACCAACACCTCGCAGGATTGCTAAAGCCCTTGAAAATACCTGAATGGAAATAGCAGGATATCTGTATGGATTCTATAACAGGCATTCCCCTAACAGTTAAAAAGAAAGATGCAATTTGGGTAATCGTGGACCACCTTACCAAATCGGCCCACTTCATTGCCACCAACCAGAAATATTCGATCAATAAACTAGTTGAACTCTACATGGAAAGGATAGTCACTCTGCACGGGGTACCAAAGACCATCACATTAGATAGAGGATCTGTATTTACTTCAGGTTTTTGGAAAATCCTACACAACGTCTTGGGCACCAAACTCAATTTTAGCATAGCCTATCACCCATAGACTGATGGCCAGACTGAAAGGGTAGACCATATCTTGGAGCACATTCTATGAGCCTGTCAGAACCCGGGATTAATATCCCAGATCCTCTGTGTATTTCTGAACTAGTCCCATGATCAGTCGCTAGTTCACACAGTAAACAAATATGGTAACAAATTCATATCACAACTTTATTAATAAATACCAACAGAGTTAAATTACAAAGGAGGCTTACAGGCCAACAATAAAATAAATACAGCGGAAGACGAAGATGTAGTAGGGTCCAGTTAATCTGCCACAGGCAATCGACTAGGGAAGCGGCCTAGTCGTCGAGATCCACACTGGTAGTAAAGTCCTTCTCCTCTGAAATTTTATTTGCATAAAACAAGTATGAGCACAACTTCCGTGCTCGCAAGTTACACCCGTCAAGTAACAGAATGACATGCATATATGGATGTAACAAAGGATGACTTATTGGTTTATTTGCGTAAAGCAGTATTTTCTTTAAATACTTGTATTAAGTTCCAAAGCAGATATTTTATACTACAAATCATTTTATAAATTCTCAGTTTTATAGTCAGATAACATTCACACATGAATGGTGAAGGATACCCTCCTATCACATGGCTTCCTGCCCAAATCCCATTTGGATAAACCAGTTTGAAAGAAGTCTTTTTCAAACAAAACAAAGTCTAACTTTGAGCAGTTCTGCTAGCATGTCTATGACCGTGAACACGGCTATTCGAATAGTTTTACACTCTGCATAGGTTGTACAGCTTTACCCACAAGACACGACTTCTCTAGTTTGCTTGGCATTCGTCGATACCACCGCTCACTACCTTAGATAAGCAGTCTAGAGCATGTGTCAAGGCCTTTACAATGCGCCATTCCCTCGCTAAGGTTTCGCCACCCCCTTTGGAATAAAGACCTCCGGGTTCGGCCCCCCTCTTGCGCTAGGTGGGACTAACATAAGTCGTAACATGACTACCCAATGCATCTGTAGGGAACGACCACGGTGGAACATTGCAGATTAATTAACCAGGTCCTACTCCCCACACTAAGGATATGTGGTGGTACAGTATGGCTTAGCATCATACACTTGAAGACCGGTCCTTAACTGACTTGGGCAACTTTCCAACAAAACCCATGGGTCTCAACCATACCCGATTGAGCCCGTGCATGAACATGCACCCACCAAACTTCCATTATGCCCAAGTACAAACCCATTTTCATTTTATTTTCCAAGTAAAGGCATTTTATAAATTTTCTATGGCAAAACAATACCATATACCCAATTTAAATCAAATTTGAAAGATTTGGCTAAAAACTTCCCAAATACAAGATTTGATCTAAGCATTGGCTAAGCATATGATTAATTTTAGTATCATTTTGTCTAATGGTGACAAGGTATTCACGTTCAATATTCAAATTGGCCATACAAGGAAAATTGGAATAGCTAGACATTTAAAACAGGGAATTAAAATAATTGTATAAACATATGCATGCAGTAATAATTTAAAACAGAATATAAATAATTTAAAATAATGGGATCAATATGATCAAGGGTATAACTTGCCTTGCTTGATGAGGTGATGCAGATCACCTGGTACTGAGGTGATGTTGTTGTCCTTAATAGGTCACCTAGTACTCACAAGCACTTTCTCCAGGTAGTCCACGTGTACAATCATGATGATCATACAGTCAAAATCAATCCTCTTAGGTGCTCTTCAAACTTCGTCGAAATCTGACTCTCCGAAGTCGTCGAAATCTAATCGCGAAATAAGCTAAATTCAAATAAAATTCAACTAACAATTCAAATGAACTTCAAATTAAATGATTTTGGTTTGGATAGCTAGATCTTGAATTTAGATAAATTTAGAAATTTGAATGGGCTCAATCATAGTTTGGATGCAAAAGATATGAGCTCTAGAAGATTCAAATTACATGAAATAATAGAATTAGGATTTAAAGGAATTATTGGTCAAATGAGCTCAAAATTAAATAATTTTGGTGTAGTTGGTTAGATCTTGATTTTATAGGAATTTAGGAATTTGAATCGACGAAATCGGAGTTCGTATGAGGGAGAACGAACCCCGGGAAGTTCTAAATCTAAATAAAATCCTAAAACAGATTTTCTTGATTTTCTGGATTTATTTTCCTAAAGGAAAATCAAATTATTGCGAAAGGCTGATGTCAGCGAGTGGAAAATGGATTTTCGACTGAATTATTTTCCTAAAGAAAAATAATTTATTTCACTGACAGGTGGGCCTCCAAGTCAATGGACTGGGTCCATGGGTGGTCAAAGTCCACGGTGGACTTGGTCTACCGAAACAGTGCACGCGGAGTGCGTGTGCGCTGGTGTGAGGGATGTGGCAGCCATGTAGGCGGACACGTGCGCAGGGGGGTGACATGGCGAGGAGGTGGCAAGGCCACGTAGGACCGGTGATGGCGGCGCTCGGGTTTGCCCGACAACGGCGCTACAGGGCTCGCCGGCGGCAGCGGATGGGTGCACTGGTTAGAGGAGGTTATTACGGTCCTAGGGATACCTGCTTTGGCTCGGGAGGTCGACGGTGATGACCGGAATGGTGCCGGAGCGGGGAGTGATGACCGGTTTTGTCGGGGATGGAGACTAGAGGCGTTCCGGAGCGAAGAAGGAGCGCGCGAGGTAGCACCGGTGACGGGGAGGGCGGTGGTGCGGTCCACAGAGGCAGGGCGGTGCTGGCGGCGGAGTACTTGAGGTTTTAACTGGCGGCGGCAAAACCCTAGAATCAAAATTGCGGCAGCGCTAGAGAGAGGGGAGAAGTGGGTGGCTGCGCTGGAATGAGGAGAAGGGGGCGATCCTAGTGCGCCTTTTATAGGGGCCGGAGGAGGCTAGGGGCGGGAGATCGAGTGCGGGGTCGCGGCGGCGATTGCGGGGTCTCGACGGTGAACACGTGCGTGATTGAGGGGGGAATGGCCAGGAACGGACGCGGCGGAACGTGGGAATTTATTGCGCGTGACCGGGTGAGGAAGGGGGCGGAGATTGCGGCGTTGATGGAGCTCAACGCGTGCAACCATGGCGGCATTGGGCGCGGCTGCGCGAGGAAGAAGGGTGGGGAGGAAGAAAGGCGCGGGCCGTCGGATTTTCATCCGATGGTGCACAGGAGGCGGGGTGCGTGGGTGTTTGTTGGCCGTTAGATTGAGATCGTACGGTTCACCTAGAGTGGATTGATCGGACCTCCGAAGGCGACGTGAAGGCTGGCCGTTGGATCTTGATCCAACGGTTGAGAGGCGTCGATGTGAGTTAAAGTGCGTGTGCGTGTGTGAGGCTGACACGTGGGGTCGGGGAGAGAGAGAGAGAGACGCGGTGCGGGGTGGAGCGGGCTGGTGGCGTGCGGGCCGAGTTGGGCCGGACCTGTGGGTTTCGGCCCAAAAAGAGGAAGAGGATTTAAATTGAATTTTCCAATTGATTTAATTCCAGATAATTAGAAAGGGCTTTAGAAAATAGCAAATAAATTCTAAAAATTAAGAGAAAATTCACAGAAATTTCCTTATTTATTTTAGACTTAAATAAAATAGTTCCAACTTATAATTGGCTATAGTTTTTTCCCATAAATTATTTTGGCTTTAAAATATTTAGGAAAAAGCTTTTAAATACTCAGAAATTCTAGAAATTATTTAAAATTTTATTTTTCAGATCAAACCAACTGAAACTTCAAGAAGTTCAAATAAATTTTAAATTTTGACTTTTACAACTTTAGAAATTCAAATAAGACAATCAAACTCTTTTAAATTTCAGAAAAAAACCAATGAAACGATAACTTTATTTTATTTTATTTTGGAAACAACACTTTGGGATGTTACAGAGCTTATGTGTTAAACTTTGGAGACTCCTGGGAAAAATATTTAGCTTTGGTAGAGTTCGCATATAACAATAGCTATCAGTCCAATATTCAAATGGCACCGTACGAAGCTTTATACGACAGAAAGTGTAGATCACCCATCTGCTGGTATGAAGTTGGAGAAAAACCATTATTAGGTCATAAGCTTCTACGGGAGAATGATAAGAAAATACAACTAATTCGGGAGCGTCTCAAGATTGCTCAAAGTAGGCAAAAGAATTACGCAGAACAACACCGGAGCGACCTTCAGTTAGATGTTGGGAATTATGTGTATCTAAAGGTATGACCTATGCACGAGGTGCGTCGATTCATATTAAAAGGAAAACTAAGTCTACGTTATGTTGGACCATTTTGGATCCTAGAGCGTAAAGGCACCCTAGCATATAAATTGGAATTACCGAGTCAGTTGTCAAGAATTCACAATGTATTCCATGTCTTCCAACTCCGAAAATGCTTGAGGGAGCCCTCACAACACCTAACCAATCTCGACATACCACTACAGGATGACCTAACCTACGAAGAGCATCCAGTGAAAATTCTAGCGTCCGAAGACAGACAGTTAAGAAATCAGACTATACGTTAGTGCAAAGTACAGTGGAGGAATCACTCAGCACAAGAAGCTACGTGGGAGAAGGAAGAGGAACTACGCGAAGCCTACCCCAACCTGTTCAAGTGAGAATCCGATTTTGGGGATGAAATGTTCCTAAGGGGGGAGGATGTGAGAACCCTAAAACTCAAACTAATCTAAAGAACACTAATCGATTATTAGCAGTAAATTCATCCAAAGTAAGAACAAAAAATAATTACAAATCAATATTGAGCACATCGCTAAACAATTTTATATAAAATTATATTATCAAGAGTTCATCCACAGAATTTACAATTTGAGTTATTACAGTAAAAATATGACACAGTTACAACAGGACATCTAAATCAAAATGACAGCCTCATTGCAAACGTTAAGTCAAGTACAAGAATTCGTTACAAGCGGACATAAAACATTAATACAATCTCGGAGATAAGTTACAATATGAATTCATTACAATAAAATTTAAAGCATTAATACAAACTCCGAATTTATTATAATAATCCATTACCTCAGATCAATATATAAATTACAGCTTTGAGTACATTACAAAAGAAAAATAAAGTCTTGTATATCGTCGAAGCCTTTCATTCCCTTTGTCTAAATATCACCAGCCAGTCAAACCCATTCCTCAGCCAATCTGAAACCCTACCCACATTTCCATCGTCCGCCAACTACCAAAAGACCAATAGCAAACCAAAAACTATAAATTGAAGTTAGAAGTAAAGAAGGTCTGTCGTCAGATTGCATGAAGTTCATTGAGGTTCCCAGACCGACTAAGGTCAGTCGGCACCATCTCACTTCAGTGGGTTTCATTACCCAGTAGTTATAGAAAATCCGACACCCACGTTATACCGACTTACTTTAACCGCAAAAAATCTGACGAATGGTGATCTATGGACCAATGGTCCATAAGCTTTAACTAGCCAAACAACCCCCTCTGAGAGCCAAAGGGATAGGGTGAGGGTAATTCAAGTAGAAAACAGGGAAAGGAAATAGAGGGAGCCAGTCAAAGCCCCATTTAAAAGCCCACAAATTTCAGCCAGCCAGTTGACCACTCCATTGCCACCTTGAACCATCCAGAACTGAGAAGGAAAAACCAGTGGCCCCACTGCCGTCCCAAGGCAAAGCAAGCCAAGCCACTACACCCACCTTGCTCCCTCCAAAGGAACCCAACCAGTAGCCACTAAGAGCAAAGCCCACTGCCATCCAACAGCAAATAAGCCAAAGCCAGGAAGGGAAGAAGGAGGAGGCAAGGAGTTGGAGGCAAGGAGCTAGAAGGAAGAGGAAGCGACCAGTGAACGACCATGGCTCGAGTGAACAACCATGACACCCAGTGGACGACCACGGCAAACATTCCCCATCCATCAAACCAACCGGTAAGCTCACAGGTTAGCCAATCCCCTTCTAACCCTCCCGACATCATCATCACACAAAACACACTGCACACAATCACCACCGACCGGGCAAAGTGACCATAGAAGGAAAAACACCCTGCCCTAGTCGGCATTGACACCAAGCCGCCAGTAGGTAGCCCGCTAAGAGCCACCATGTGCTCTCAGGGCAAGGATGAGCTCCCCGGCACACAACCCTCACCCCGAGTACCGACATGATGACCCTAGCTAGCTAAAACCCCAAGCACACACGGTGAAGATAGAAACAGACAAGATCAGAAGCAAAACAAAAATTTACAAAGTATGAACAGGGGAAGGGAAAGTCATATGCATTAGGGTTTGAAGCCGAGGCAGAATAACCACCAAGCCTCTATGCATCACTATCACTAGAACCACCACCAAACCACCTAAGCCGCAAGCCTCTATTGTTAACCTCAGAACCCACTGAAAAGCTATCCATAAGCTCACCATTATTGGAATTTTGGGCTTGGCCCACACAATATTTCAATTAAATTCCTGAAAAATCCCAAAGGCCCACTCATACATGGTGGAAGGTGGGATGTTTAGTACCATATTGCTAGTCTAGGTGGGAGGAGACCAAGATATAAGGTGGAGTTGGTCTTACCTAGTTGAAGCAAGCAAAAGGAGAACACATGTGCGCGCTCACTCACTCCGCTCGCCTCGCCACACCATGCCATTGCCCGCCCGCGCGTGACGTGCGTGTGAATGGTTCGGCGATTTTGTGTCTGGCTGGTTATGGAGCCGCAGTTTCTTTTTGCACCTCATAACCATGCACACTGATCAGAAACTGAATACATTGTTTCAATTGGCTTTTATGGAACGCCTTAACCACGGTTAAAATAGTGTAATGTGAGTTATGAAAGTAGTTTCTAATCAGCATTATAACGACAGTTTCTAATCAGCATTCTAGTGACAGTTTCTTCTGCTGACTCGCCTTTATAAAAAGGAGACCTCTCCTCTCAGACAACATAACCACAATAGAGAGAGGCTCTCAGAATAGACAGACTCAGTTTTGTGTTGTTGCCCTGTCTACTCGGCTACTCCATCCCTTCCTTGGCGTGCACCGACGTGGAGAGAGCAGTGTCTCCGAAGGTGTCATCCCTCGTGATCCTGCACGGGTTGGGGCGAATCAAGTTTTTGGGAAGCGTTCGCGCGACTGCTCACTACTTCCTTCTCTGCATGTCGTATTCTTCGGATCAGACTCTATCGTGACCTTCGTCGGAGCGATCATCTGTAAGTCACGGTGATAACATTTCATATGGCTAGGCTTTCTTTCCTAGATATTTGTTATATGATGATGTTGATGGCTACTAATGTTAGTAGCATACTTGTTCTAGACTATGCCTTGTTAGTGCATATATATAATATAGATATATTTGAATTGATGATTATATTACTATTTATAGTTCCAAATATGCCTAGTATATATGTTGTTGTCGATTCAATTATTATTTTAGGAATTATAACAATCACAAAAGTGAGCAAATCTCAAACAATCATGTCCACAACAACCATGCTATCACCCAAGCCACCACCAGTCACTCCCAAAAACTACCAAATACATCACCATGTCATTGAGCAAGCCCAACATGCCAAGGAAACCGCACCACAGAGCCCCTACAGAGAACCCACCAAATCTATCACTATGTCCAGGAAAACACAGCAACCCTCAAACCTTAACCTGGCCAAAACACTCAACAACCACAATCCAGCTATAGGAATCGTGCCCACCTACCATCACCTAAATTCCCCAATACCCCCAGCAAGATCACCATTCGACCCCAAATCAAATTAGGAGGACAATCGGTAACAGGAAATTGTAGTACAAGTAAAAAGTAGAAGGAAAAAACCATCAGAATAGCCAAGCCCAGTAGCAAACCGGTGAGGACGGGGAGGGAGGCAACCAAAGATCTAATAAGCATCACAAGAGGTGGAGACCCAGAGTGAGACCAACAAGGAAGGTGACCGCAAGAACCCACCAGAGGAGGCGGCGGCACAGATCCAGCATCGACCTGGCGAGGAGAGTGCCAAGAGACCACCACACCCGGGGGGAAGGTCAGAGCTGAGGGGGGATGAAAATCGCCAGGGCAGAAGAAATCGCTAGGGAAGAGAAAGGGACGGGAAAGAAACCGAGAGAGGGGAAGATGAGGGGGTGTGTAGTGTGTATGTGAGTGGGGTGTATTTAGCGCGTGTGTTTGTGTAGTGCCGAGTGGTATTTTGGTGTTTTGGTATTAAGTGTCAAGGTTTAGGGGTTAGGTGTGGGTGCTGAGTAGGTTTTGCGGTGGAATGTGCTGTTGGGTGAGGTCAACGTTTTGCTTGGTAGCGTTTTGTGTGTGTGCATGTACTAGAGTGCATGTAAAGTTTTATAATTAGGGTACGAGCGTTCATCGTTAGGGTTAGGATAATTTAGTTTTGGAAAATCCAAGGGTTCCAGATAAAAGTAGCCTAACCCTTTCTGTTTAAAAACCAACCCGAGTTAGGGGCAAGCACATGTGAGTTTTTCACGACCTTAGGATCTAAAATAACAAATCGTTGGAAAAATAGCCAATGGGTAATGCTAACCTATCGGGGGTCCAGAAAGATTTAATTAAAATATGCTAAATAATGGAATGGCGAATTAGTGTAAGCATAATATCACCCAAGCAACTAAGTATTTATTTGTTATACGCGTCTACCGTATATTTGCAGAAAATGACCCATTTCAAGCAGGAGTATCTGATCTAGTATCCGATGACACCGATCCTTACTACGAATATGAAGGCAAGCCTATCTTTTGAACATCAACTTAGTTATATTAAATATAAAAGTTACATTTTTGTATAATTATACATATGTGTATGAAAACTATCTCTCAAAATCAAATCGGATAAAAAGAGATAAAGAAGAGAAAATAAAAAGATGACTATGATAAAAAAAAGTCTTGCTGAGAGGAGTAGCTAGGCTGTAAGAGTAAATAGTAAGGCTGGTAAAGGTTGGTCTTGGTAGGAAAAGAGATGAGGGAAGAGGTGGGACCCTTTACGTATGGATAATATATAAGGACCAACAAAACTCTTACTCGGATAAGAGTTCGTATTTAAGTGCCAACCAATTTTCCATTTCGGCAGGCAAAAAATGCTACCTTGTTATGTGGCTATACTCTCCACATCGGGTAAGTAATAAAATGTGTGAGTTATGGAGGAACATAGGACTGGTAGGAGAGTCCGGAAGTGAGGGATCCAAGGCACTATAGTAGCACAAGGTGGAGTGTTGGGTGCGGATATTACCGACCCAACCAACATTATGGGAACTCGGTGGAGGACTGGGTGAGCACCCTAGGACACCGACGAAAAATAATGGGTGGAGAATTAATCATATAACTTGGAAAACGTTCCGTACTTTGAACTCGATACCGCATCAAAGGAAATATGAGAGACCTATCTTAAGAGAGCTCAGAGTAGCTATGAGTAAAGTGGTACAAGCCTGCGCAGTGCTATATATCAAACCATGAATTCATGCATGTCTCCTGGATTAGAGTCTACGATGACCACTAGGGGTTTATCTTTTTACCGAGTGATAAGTAGTCCTTTTAGTATTAAAATTGGTCACTTAAGTTTTGATAAAGTATTTTCCAGAGAAAGAGATGACTAGAAAATGTGATAACGAATAGAGAAGAGTCATACAGTGCATCTTTGCTAATAAATGCTTGATGAGTACACTTGTACTCATTCTTGCTATTATTCTTTTTGTTAGATCCTAGTCCGACTGGGAACTATCCCGAGTGGGATGAAGGATATGCAGGTGCCAAGGTGACCGCAGGAGGTGAGGGCGCTTACTATGAGGAGCAGGGTGAGGTGGACACCCTATTCGGTGAGTGGGATGAGTAGACGACCGGTGGAGCAAAGCAGGCAAGCCAGGGTACTCAATCCCATTTTGTAGTTGTAAATTATTACTTGTAATAAAGACCATAGTCTTGCATGGCTAAATGTTGTAATAAAGTACAATTTCTATCTTATTGTTTTACCACATTAACTTTGGTAAGGCTTACTATTCGTCAGAGCAGTGTCTTATTGGGCAGACAAATAGTAATCCGCATGCTTAAGTGTGATTACCCTCCGGGGTAATTGGGAGAGTCGCCAGGCAATTTAACTCGAAATGCTTAACCTTCCAATTGGTCCTAGCATCCCGAATTAAATTTCATCACTCTCAAGATATTATGTACCTTCCAGAATAGTGGTACACATACCCCTTCACGAAACATAGCATCAATTCCATACACCAGTAATACAATACCGAGTCTTTATAATTTACAACATATTCTACATACACTTAGACTTCATACAAAAGGCCGAACAACCAAACATAAGACATAGTATTAATATTGCAGCGGAAAAACATGCCTTAAGATGGCGATAAACAAAAGCCGATTGGTTTTCCCCTTACTCACAAGGCAATCGACCGGGCCGCTGAGCTAGTCGTTAACTTCGTAGGCAGTCTCACATTGATCAACCCCTTGGGGGTCAACCTCCTCTGCAACAATTAGACAATGCAACTCCGACTGTTGTTTGTGTTGAGCGGTAGTACCGGGTTTGTTCGGCGATATTACCGCAAATCCTGAATTTTTCAGGAGTTCGGTTCAAACGGCTAGTTTGGTTGGTGAGGGCTATAAATACACCTCCACCAGCACCAAGCCAATAACTTTTAGAACATATTCACTCCCATTGAATACATTTGAGCTCTTAGACACTCTCTACTACTCATTTGTTTTGAATTCACATTTTGAGGTAGTTGAGAGTATTCAACTGCATCGCATCATTAGTTGATCTTGTTGGCACTTGAATCTTCTCAAGCAAACACTTGGTTTATTACTCTTGGTGTTTGCCAGTACCTAGACGGCTTTGGAGGAAGTTTGTGCGATGAGCTCTTCAAAGAAGATTGTGAAGAGTCCCAGCAACGGATTATGAATGGGTGTTATGCTCACCACCTCTCGAGAGGAGAAAGAGAAACTCTAGTGATAGAGGGTTAAGGCTTAATTCGTTGAGCTGGTCCAATTTGTTTGGACTTACATCAATGTGAACTAGTGAAAACTGGCAAGTCTTCAATACCACGGGAAAAACATCATTGTCTCCTTTGTGGTTTATTCTTTGTCTCTACTATTTTTGCATTTACATTTCTAGCAATTTACTTGTATAGAATTGCTTAGCTCGAATTGTACTTAGTATTGACATAAGCTTATAATTGTCTTAAAAAGTACAGTAGTTCTTTCATTGTATTTGAGCTAAGAAGCTTTGTTAAAACAATCAAGGTTAAAATTATTAATTAGTTGATAAGTTTTAAAAACCTCCTATTCACCCCCTCTAATCGGTTATTCTTAATCCTACACCAACTGTCCAAGACATGGCCCATGCTTGATATCCTCGCATCCATCCTGATTACAAAGTTCAGAGGCATTTACGCACCCAAGTCAGCCGCCCCTTGCCCACTGCTTCTTTCCTCCCAACCCACCGCCTATGTTGTCTCCACCTACGCCGTCGATCATCGCCTCTACCCTAACCCCCATTGTCCATGCGCATGCCGCATCTCCACTGCGCTAGATCTGAATCCAAGGTCGTCTTCTGCCTCCCCTGACGACCTCGACCAATGGTATTGGGGGAAGGGGTCCATGCACCCCGGTGACCAAGAGTTATTCGGGTCGGATCATTACGTGAGCGCGGAGTCAAGGTGCAATCGGGCCGGAGTGCCCTCTTCTCAAGTCGTTGCATGGAGGCGAAGAGTTTCCAAGCCGAGCCGCTCCCTCCACGTTAGACAATGGCCCATAGGACCCTCCACCCTAGGCGGGGGTAGGACCACAGGTGTCTTTAGGAATTAGATTAACTTTGATGTAAATGACCCACTCCATACCTTAGCTCTATAAATAGGATCCCATGTGGATTGGAGAATCCAACTATGGTACTCATTTGAACACTTGTAATGCATGAAATCAACACTTATCTTTCTCTCGGTCTTGTCTCCCCTCTTGCGTCCCCGGAGGTCTTTGCATCCTACTAGGGGTGCCCAAAGTTTACTGTCCGGTCTCCGTATCGACAACAAGTGGCAGTGGCAACAGAGACACTACTCGGATAGCAACCTTGTCGTCGAGACCTCCTCAATGCCGACGCCTAGCCGCCTCGCTAGTCACCACCAAGGATTCAAGGACCACCGGCCACCACCACCTCCTCCTCCTTTTCCCGAACAGCTGCACCACCAAGTCTCCCACACCACTAGATCTAAGTATGTTATGATTCCTCTAACCCCTTCTCTTCTTTCCTTTAGGTGAAAAGTTTCTCTATTCCCAAACTGTTTAAATCATGCCTCTACATTGTTCAATTTTTCAAAATGATCATATGTGTCCATTGCAATGTGTAAGAACTATGTGTTGATATCCTAACATCGAGCTTACTTGAGCCAAGATCGTCGAACGAGTTTTTGGCTAAAATGATACTATTGACATCGTGATTAAAAAATTTAGCCCCCCTCTCGAAATCAATAGTAAAAATGGCACCACGGAGCTAGCGCCACTTGACACATCGCTGAGTTCGGTCCCCAGGGGGTCGGGCCTCGCTTGTTTGTGCCCCAGGAATCCAGACTCCCAAGAGTCCAGACTCCCACTCATCCATTCATTAGGAAGCCGAACGCCACCTCCACGCAGCGCGTAGCAACTTCATGCCCCTGGGGGCCGAGCTTAGCTCGTCCATGCCCCCAGGGCACGTTGTGCCCTGTCCGTTGCTCCGGAGCACGATAGAGCCCTACTCTGTGCCCTAGTCCACGATGTCCCTTGCTTGCACGCCTGCCTTGTCCGTTGCATGCACGCATATCTCACCCATATTGCATTGCTACTGCTCACTGCCTGTTTGGTTTCTTAGAGGTGGCTACAGCTCTCCAGCGAAAGTCACGGAGATGGCTTCCTTAGCGGCGGCAATGGCGGGGTTGTTGTGCTACTACTAATGGACGTTGTGCAGTGTTGCGGCAGCATGATGTCACTCGGGCACATCCACTACCTATTGGGCAGAGTTTCTCGGTCTTTGTGACCACCGGGTTCGACAACCAGAACCGCGAGTGGGTGCTCTAGTTCTTGATCTGAGTCTATATTAATGTTTGTTTCATTTCTTGATTGGGTTCTTGGAGAGTGAAGTAGGAGGGAAATGCCAGATGGGTCCTTGTGCTATGCAAAATTTGCAATTTAAGCTCTGAAGTGAGTGTGAGAACCCTAACGGTTGAACTCATTTAGGCAGTAATAAGCGGTAAATTAAAGTCATCTCAATAGTAATTGCAGATAATTAGAATGTGTGACAGCTCAATAACGTACAACATTTCATTATCAAGAATGTACAATGGGAATTATAAATCAATGTTACAACATCATTACAAACTTTGAATTAATTGCAAGCATTCATTACAAGCAAAAGTAAAACATCAATTGAACCTCGGAATTGATTACGAGAATCCTTTACATCGGAGCAAAATAAAAAAATTATAATATTTATTTAAGTCACAAAAATGATTCCTTGCGTGCTTGATAGCCTGAAGCCCTTCCTTCCCTTTGCTCGTGCATCACCAGCCCTCAACCATCCCAAATCCCTGCCAATCTTTTATTCATCTGTTAGCAAAATCCCAAAAGAACAAAAGCAAGCCAAAAGTGATAAAATAGAGTAGAGTAAAGAAGGGTTGCCGTCAGAAAGTATGAAGCACATCGAGGTTCCCAGACTGTCCGGGGCCAGTTGGTGTCCTCTCACTTCAGTGGGTTTCGTCACTCGACATTTTGAAAAACCCAACACCCACTTTTCCCGACTTACCGTGGTCGTAGAAAATCCAAAGAATAGTACTCTATGGACCAATGGTCCATTCCTTTTTTCCCAGCAAAACAAACCCCACTGAGAGAGATGAGGATATGGCAAGGGCAAACTAGGAAAGAAACAGTAGCCAAGTCTTAGCCAAAGCCACAACAAAACCCTAAATAAAAGCCATTGCTCACAGCCAAGCCATCCACTGCCTCACTCCACAACCAACCGCAAGAAGCCACCAACCAGCCCACTGCCACCTCAAGGCAAGCAAGAAACCAAACCAGCTCCACTACCAAAGCCAAGAGCAGAGGAGCAAGCCAAGACAAGCTCCATCAAGCACCCATAGCCAATAAGAGGGAAGCCAAGAAGGAGAGCCAAAGGCAAGGAGGCAAGGAGTGAAGAAGGTAGAAGAAGGCATGGCCAAGACCACCAGTGGACGACCACAACAACCTTGGACCAACCACACTTCAACCAAACCACATTTCCCAACTAATTGCCCGTCAGGTAAGCCCACCATGTTAGCCCTCCCATTCCATCCTTCTTGACATCATCATCACACACAACACTCATTGCACAGACAGCCACCACCAACCAGGCAAGGGACCAAAGAAGAGAGCCACCATGCCTTAGTCAGTATGGTCATCACATTGCTGGTAGAAAGCCCGCAAAGGCCACCATGCGCCCTCGGGGCAGGGATAAGCATGCATGGTAAAAAAATAAAGTGGACAAAATAAAAGCTAATTAAATATTGCAAAATATGAGAAAAATGAGGAAAAGAGATTATTTGAGTAGGGTTTGGCACCAAGAGACCGAGGCCGAAGCCCACCATTGCCAAGCATCAGAAAGCCATCACCATCAGAACCCACAAAGCACCACCAATCCACCATCACCGAAAACCTTAGCATCACTAAGGTCACCACAAAGACCCACCAAGAACCACCATGCCGAAAGCCGAAGCATCGCCAAGCCCACCATCCAAACCCTAACCATGCCCAGTACCCAAGCATCACAACAGCCCATCAAAACCCAAGCCAAACCTAAGCCGAAGCCATCAGCATTACCAGGAAACCGAAAACCACCACACCATGCCCATGAATCATCACCACCAAAACCCACTGCCATCACCACCACACCATACCCATGAACCATCACCACCGGAGCCCACTACCATCACCAACACACTATACCCATGAACCATCACCATCGAAGCCCACTGCCATCACCACCACACCATGCCCATGAACCATCACCGCTGAAGCAATCATGCTCATGCTACCACCACGACATCCCCACAAGAAATCATCCAACAAAAAAAATCCCCCAACACCCACCAAATATATCACCAAACAGTATACCCCAAATCAAATGGGGACAAATCGGCATAAAGAAAAAGGGGTAATGCTTGTAGAGATAGAGGGGCAAACCACCGGGGTGGACGATCAAGAAGCGTCCGAGGCGGCCGGAGCAAAGGAAGAAGCCCACCAAGAAAAGCAACCGAGGTGGCGTCCACAGACCCGGAGGCGAAGCCGTGAGGAAAGAAGCCGAGGCCCACAGACGGTGTAGATCCGATGAACAGCCAGCGAGGGTAGGCGGTAGGAGGTCAGTAGTGCTGGGGGGAGCCAGATCCGAACGAGGGAGAAGGGGGAAATCACCAGGGGAGAAGAGAGGAGGGGAAAAGCCAAGAGAGAGTGTGAGCGTGAGTGTGGGGTGTTGTGCAGTGTGTGCGCGTGTGTGTGCCGTGTGTTGTGTGGGCAGTGTGTGTGTGTGTGTGTGTTGTTGTGTGGGCAGTGTGTGTGTGTTGTATAGTGTGTGTTAGTGCTAGGTGTGTGTTTAGTGTTTTTAGAAATGCTCATGTGTTAGTTGATGGATCACCGGACCATAGGCATCGTGGGCAGAGGGAATGAGGCCGGGTACGCGGCGAGGACATTCGTCAAGCATGGCATGGCTGATGGTCGCCTTTGCATCGTCTCCAAAGAGGTAGTGCTAATCTGTTTCAGTGCATTCACTTTGCTATATTAATTACAGAAATATATTAAGCTTTTTTTGCCCATTATATCATTGTGTTGTTGTTTTTCCATTGCTCTCATGTAATGTGTTGTGAGTAGTAGCAATGCAATATGGGTGAGATACGCATGCATACAATGAACAAGATAGGCGTGCATGCAACGAACATAGTGGACTGGGGGCACTGAGTAAGGCTCTATCGTGCCCCAAAGCAATGGACATGACACAGGGGCACGGACTTGCTACGTGGCATGTGGAGGTGGCATCCGACTTCCTGATAAATGAACGAGGGGAGTTTGGACCCTTGGGGCACAGACAAGCGAGGTCCAGCCCCCTGGGGATCGAACTCGGCGATGTGTTAAGCGGCACTAGCTCCGCGGTGTCATTTTTGCTATTGATTTCAGGAGGAGGCTAAATTTGTTAATCACGATGTCAATAGTGTCATTTCAGCCAAAAACTCTTATCGAGCTTACTCGAGCCAAGATTGTCGAGCTTTGGACGAGTCGAGCTCAAGCCCACTTCCTAGCTCGAGGTCCAACCTAGACTTGCTCGAGCTGAGTCATGAGTGCATCGAGCTCAAGACTAGAATTTTTAAAAATAATATTAATTAAAAAGATAATTACAAAAATAGTCAAAAATTTTACAAAAATAGGTGCCTACCGCTGTTTGGAATGACGACATGCTCCTATCGCCATTCCAACTGGCAATGAAATCCTGTCACCAATTGGAACAGTGCGGAGAGGTTCCTATCGCCAATTTAACTGGCGATAGGATAATTTCGCTAGTTCAATTGGCAACATGAACCCTGTCACTAGCGATAGCATTCCTGTCGCCAATTGAACTAGCGACAAGGTCATATATATATATAGAAAAATACTTTCTACTCCCGGGTGTAGTTACTCCCACTTTTGATATACCACCTAAAAGAACCTGACATACTCCTTTATCACTTTGGGTATACTCATATACTAATGATAAGATACTCCAATGTAAACAACACGAAAAAATTGCAAGAGAGTATATAGTTTTTAGCATATTTTGTAAATACCTTCATATTCGCACATAAAAAGGAGTATGTCACATAAAAAGGAGTATATCTAAAAAATTGTACATACCACCCCTGAAAAGGTGTGAATACCACCTAGGTGATCTTATATACTCGTATACTACACATACATACTCTCGGTTGCGTAAGATACTCCCTACATTGTGAGATACGAAATAGGGAGTAACTACACCCGGGAGTAGAAAAAACTTTTATATATATATATATATATATATATATATATATATATATATATATATATATATATATTATGTCTAGAGAATTCAGCCTAAATATTTAGTATATTTCACTGAGATTTTTTTGGTAATACCTTGAAGTATTTGCATAGTTCGTAATCCGAAATTGAAGAAGATACCAAAATGTGTAGTAGAGAATGTGAGATCGGCGGCACAATTTCGAACCCAAGTTCTATGGTGCAATAACACAAATAGCCCCATTTCGAGCAAAATGAAAAAAGCATTTGGGTTTAGGGAAGTGATGCGCGCTGTTGTCCCGGTTGTATTGTTCATGGAACCGATTCATTCGGGAAAGATTACGTAATATTTAATAGTCAAATATTTGGAAAAAGATATTTAAGGTCAAAATACTTCATAATTTAATTGTGAAATACATGGCACGCCCAGTTTGGTTACGTACATTAGAAACGACAACATGCATGAATCAATAAACTAAAATACATCTACGATACATGTGCGTCTTTTTAGAATCTGAAAGAAAAGTTGATTGAAACAAAATCGGTCAGTTCTGACGGTCCATCGGTCCCTTCCCCTTGTCTCTGGACTTCCCACTGTGGTGGCCAATCTTGAAGTTAGCGATGTTCTACGAGTCGGGTTGGATGATTGAATAATGTTAGGATAGCACAATGTAGAACCAAATTAATAATCAGGATGCATACTGAACATAACTTACCTCTTCAATCTGGACTACGCACGGGTGATATGGAGCGCTAGGATGGCTGCTGATCTCACTAGCAGGAGCCTTCCTCTTGTGCACCGAGCGCTTGGCCTGGTTCTACTCAGCTTCTTGTTCGGGGGTTCTCCACCACCACCCTGCTCTCCTGGGCTCCTTCTGTGCCTTTTCAGTAGGGTTGGGTACGCAAGGTTTCCAGTGTTTGGGTCTCGGCTCGTATCGCATAGCTCAACATGTTCTTCTGCTCGATGAACACCCTATCGTAATGTCCAAGCCGTCGATCCATTTGAAGAGGTTGCATCGCATCTTTGGCTGCTATTATGTGCGGATGTAGTTAGGAATTTGTGTAATGAAACATAAGATGTGAAAAATGTATTTGTGTGCAAGACTCACTTACGAGGATGTTCCCGCACGTGTAGTACACCCGGGCGACCATCGCCTGGTGTGTGGACTGGGTGATCTTAGCCGGTTCTTCGCACACACATTGTGAGCATGGAAACTCCAGTGGTACCAGCGCATCATTCATAGAAAAATCTGGATAGGGTTTACCCTCTAGGCAAGCCACTTGCGCTTCTGTAGCATCTTTGTGTAGAAGTTTGCCGACGAGTCTGACATCTCGTTCCTCTCAGTTGTGTGAACCAAGCTTTGGTGAAGTGTTGGGTGTGGTGGTTTAGTGTTCTCCTGTAGCTCTCTTCTCCTCTAGTTCTCGACTACCTCCTTTATAATAGGCCTTTTTGGTCTGAAGAGGTAGTGTGGCGGAGTGTGGTATTTTCGGTCTGCAAAGGTAGCATTGTAGTGTGTCATCATCTCGGTCTGCAAAAGTGGTAGTTTGTGGCGTGTCGTGGTGTGTTTTTTCGATCTAAAAAGGTGACGTGATGGAGTGTGGCCTTTTCGGTCTAAAAAGGTAGCGTTATAGTGTGTTGTCAACTCAGTCGGCAAAAGTGACAGCGTGTGGCGTGATAGAGTGCGATCTTTTCGGTCTGAAAAGGGGGCGTGGCGTGACAAAGTGCAGTATTTTTGGTCTTAAAAGGTAGCGTCATAATGTGTTGTCATCTTGGTTTGCAAAAGTGGAAGTGTGTGGCGTGACCCGGTGTGATCTTTAAGGTCTGAAAAGGTAGGGTGTCGCGATGCTGACTCCCTCACATGGTTTCCCATAGACACAAAAATAAATAGTATTGAAACACAAGAACAAATAGTATCAAAACATGAGACTAGCATCATGTAAGTTCTACATAAATTTGTGTTTACACGATATGACTGATGTTTACAAGAATAAATATCTACTCGCGGGCCCTCTTAGAGTGTACCCTACATGTGGCTCCTGACCTCGTCCAGGGCTCTTGTGGGCACTAGTACGAGTAGGTCAAAGGCTCAGGTGGCCAAGGCACCCTACTGGCGCGAGTAGCCCGATGGTGTGTCGCGAGAAGGTGTTGCGTTGGCTAGCTCACTTCGAGCGCACCGTGCAGCTGTGAAGCCCCTATGGAGATCTGCTGCTCTTGTTGTGTGAAGGCCCACCACCACCCTAATCAAAATCAAAGCCCCGGAGTGTGACTCCTCGTGTGACACTAACTCTTCTTCCCAAAAGGGTGTACGAGCTGTGAAACAGTACGTTATGCATGTAAATATGGCAAAAATGATGAAATAGTACATTGTGCATGCAAACAAGATAGACATACCTCATCGCACAAAGGTAGCGGACGACTCCTTGTCCTCGTGCCGCATGTACAGGTGGAACTCAGGACCTGTCAGAGAAAATTGTTGTTAGTAACTAGTGGAGTTCGAACAAAACAACTAGATGTGTGCTTCATACTGACCTGCGAATTGTGCCGGGGTACTCCCAACACGGTGCCACAAGGGCCCGCCCGCCACATCTAGGTGAGGAGCTATGAGGCGTGATGCATCGTGGCTCACCCCCCGTCCACACACAGGTGGGTCCCCCACCTCCCTCGACCTATGGCAGGATGCTAGCTCGAGGCCTTGCCTTGTCTTCTCAATGAACTGGTCCATGACCCCTCTAATCTCCTGCGTCATTATGCTAAAACGCTCCCCGAGCATCATACGACGCACAGAGGTCATCAACTCGTGCATCTCCCAATGTAGATCTGCATGTGTACTTAATTAAAAAGTTATGAACCGAAAACTTGCGAAGCAAATAATATCTACGGACCTTTCAATACGTACCACACGATGGAATACAAAATCCGGCTGGGTGGGGTACGTGTCGAACATCACGGTCTCCTATCTTGGTGGGTCGTCCATGACCCTAATGCAACGAAACCTCGCCCAACTGGAGTACCACTCGATGACTCATCGTACGTCCCTAGGTCGTAGGGAGCATCCCCCAGGACGACGTCCTCCAAGGCGCGGAGCCACCCTTGAACCCAAGGGAATATCCTGTCCATCTAGGAAGTCGTAGCAGGGACTCCCTTCCTAGTGTACCTGTAGAAGGCAAAATGTTTGTTTCGTAGGTACGTAAGGCAAATGGTGCGACAGAAGTAAAACGTGAACTTACCCATGTATATTCGACGTCACCCGCTGCCCCCAGGGGGCTGGGAGCCTGGGACCTCCGGTCACAAACCAAACTAGCGCATAACCTGGTGCACGTGGTACTCTTCCACAAAGACATCGTGCACCAAGCATCTCCACGTGTACCAGTACGTGTGGTCTCACGTGCACAGGTTCGACAGGCCTCGAGGTGCACGAGCGGACACTCTCTCAGGAGTGTACGGTGTCCAGACGATGCAGTCATCCTTCAATTGATCGAACATCGTAACATAGTCTGGGTAGGACGCGTGCGTAGTAATCGGAGTGAAGGTGATCTGTCGAATGGAACAATGGAAACTTAGTTAGCACAAGAAGTTGAATTGCATTATGAAAAAGAACAAATATTTAGAAAACTTACCGTCGGCGACACCACACTGTACCTATGGTCAGTCGGCCAACATTGTAGTCGTCGGCGTACATGGCGACTATGTAGGTGCCCGGGTCTAGCTGTGGTTGTCCGATTTGTAAATGCTCGAAGGACCATAGCTGAAGAAGCAGCGGACATCCGAAGAGTATGGAGCTATCCCAAACCCGATAGGACACATCGCATAGGGCGTGGTACGTCGAGCACAGCACCGCTGGGCCCCAAATGTAGGGTTGGATCTCCTCCACCTCCCAGTCCGCCAGCTGGCGTGCGTACCGGATGAAGTGCTTATCGACGCTGTCACCGTGGCACCTTAGGAACATCACCCACCCGAATAGCCATAACAAATAGACCTCAAAGTTCCTCCTCACCGTGTGCTCGTCTGCATCCTCCGCCATATGCTCTGGCTGCAAGAAGACAGATTCACATCAATAAGTTGCACAAAACAATTTAAGCGGAAGGACAAGAGTTACAAAAACTTACGTAGAACTGGCAGATCCACTGCAGCGACAACCCGTGTGTGCTTCTGAACTCCCTATAGCCGCTTGGCGACAGCACCCCTTGGAACCACGCGAGGAACTTCGTGTGCCACGTGACCAGGACATCATGCGCTACCAGGGGAAGCCCTCATAGGGCAACCCGATCCGGAAGGTCATGTCCTGAAATGTCGGCGCCACCTCCCCGCACAGGATATGAAACATGTGCGTCTTTGGTCTCCACCGGTCAACCAGTGCCATTATGAGGCACCGGTCGTACGAAAAGCACCTTAATGTACGACGACCGCCCGCGTGGTCTTCGTCATCCTCCCACGTCGTCTCCACCATCCTCTCTAGTGGAAGGAGGTCTGCCGCTCTCAAACTGCGTTGAAAGGATTAAGAACAAACGTGAGTCCACTCAAAGTAGTCAGACTGCAATTGAGCACAGGAAGGTCACAACTATCACGTACCTCATAACCTAACGTAGGTCCATCCTCCATGCCCTGATGGGCGTGCGCAGCCGCAACGCGCCAAGCTCAATCACCGCCTCGCCCTCCGGTGGGAGGATGGAACTGAGGCAGCTACGGTGATGCGCGTCAATGACCAGATCAAGCAGCTCGTACGACCACTGCGTAGCGTATCCGGTGTCCGCCATACCTAAAAATTCAATGCGTATATTGTAAATACTACGAAACATATACAAAAAGTAATAAGAAGCGACATATTTAATTAATTCAATTATTGCACGATTAGCAACACATAGGAAACTAATATGCACTATTTAACATGCACAAATGGAAACCAAAATTAGTTTAGGATTATTTTGATTAAGCTCTACATATCCTATTTAGCTACTCTGCAATTTTTATAGATTTTTTATAGGTACCTTGCTACTTTTCTCGTTTCCAAAGTGTCTCCAACATTTGCAAAATATTTACCGTGTACAAATGGAAACACAAATTAAGTTTACTATATTTTAATCCAGCTTTACATACCCTATGTACCTACTCTGGATTTCTTAGCAATTTTTAGAGGTGTCTTGCTATTTTTCTAGTTTAAAATGTATTTTTGGTATTGACAGAATATTTACCGTGCATAAATAGAAACCAAAATTAAGTTGAGATTATTTTGATTAAGCTCTACATACCCTATTTATTTACTATGTAATTTTTACAGATTTGTAATATGTATCCTGTTATTTTTAGAGGTGCCTTCCTATTTTTCTGGTTTAAAAAGTATTTTTGGTATTAACAAAATATTTACTGTGTAAAAATAAAACCTACAAAGTATTCTTAGTATTTTTGCAGATGTGTTATAAATCGTACAAGTACTACAACATAAATAATTTCTATACGACGAACTAAACTATACACAGCTAAAATGATCTACTACATCAAACAGCGATACAACTAAAATGATGTACTGCATCAAACAACAATGCAGCTAAAATTATATAATGCATTGAATTCTATGTTGTTATTTTTATTTTCTAACCTACAAGGTTTCGAATTTAGGTACAAAGTTGCAAAAACATTTACCTGCAAAATGAGCGATGAGATCTGCGACTCTGTCTCTCTCCTCCGCTACAAACCGGTAAGATTTCGCTACGTCTCTTCTCCCATATCCTCTGCTCTCTTCTCATTTTTCTGAAATTTAAATGACTTTTACACTAAATTTTCGAGATTTAAATAGCCAATTCATGTCGCCAGTTCATATATCGCCTGTTGAACTGACGACAGAAATCTACGGTTTCCTATCGCTATTTCAACTGACGATTTGCATACTATTCGATGCATCAATGCAAACCGTCAGTTGAAATGACAACATACTATTTGATGACATCGATAGTAATAACCGTCGTTGGCGGAAATTGAAATGACAACATACAATTGGAACGACGACTGATATTAAATAAGTTCCTGTCGTTAGCCGGAACGACGACAGAAACCAAACGACGGTAGACAAAAAAAAGTTTGACTTTTTTTAAATTATTTTTAAAAATAGTATCAATTTTAAAAAATCCACGAGGCTAGAGCCCACCCGTAAGCCATGTAACGGCAGAAGGAATATGTTTGATGGTGGGGCTCTATATAAATAATCGAGATGGGCAGTGCCTGCACTGCACTACATATGCGGACATATGCTTCGTCTCTCTGCAGCACTCAGTGTCTCAGACCTCCTCCATCGTTTCCATCACCACCAGTAGTATTTTCTCTCACCTCACCTCGCTGCTTTTCAGTTTTCCCCGCCTCTATCTCCCTCTCTTCTGTCTTCCTCTCCCACTTCCCTTGCCAATTTGCCATTTGCTCCTGTTCAGATGTTCTTGCGAGCTACTAACAAACAGTTAGCTAGAGCTTAGAGCTGTTGCCGCACTAGAGAGAGAAACAAGAGAGTGATTACTTGCTGTAAGCAAGCAGCAGCCTTGCTCCGAACCTCCGAGGTCCGAACCCAGACCACGCTGCTTCGGTCCCAGAAGCTTTTCTTGCAAAAAAGTCTTGATTTTTTTAAAGAACCTAAGGGAACCCCCCGGCTCCATTTTTCATAGAAAGTTTTTTGTTGTGTCTTCTTCTCAAGAAACATTGAGAGCTAGCTTTTGCTCGGTTCGCGCGGTCACGAGAAAAAAAAAAAACTCCGCTTCCGGCATGGCGGCATTGTGTCTGGGAACGGCGGCGGTTGAAGGGAGGTTCCAAGCGAACGGCGGTTTGATACCGTCGTCGCCCATCCTGGCCGCGCCCAGGAACCCGCCAAATCGGGAGGAGCCCGCGCTCGCCGCGGCGGCAGCGAACGGCGCGGTGCTCCGGGCAAAGCCGAGAGGCAATATGCTCCCCCCGGCGAAGGCCAGGAGGCGGACCGGGCTCATGCCGCTCTGGCGCGTCGCCGTCTTCGCCTCCGTCGCGTTGAACGTCACCACCCTCGCCCTCCTTCTCCACCACTATCACTATGCCAACCACCACCAACGTCCCGCCATTATTTCTCCCCACCAACACCACCACACCTGCCTCCTGCAACCTGATGCCAGCGGCGAAGGCAGCAAGAGCAAGAACAGCGCCCCGGCGCGGCAGGAGGAGTCTAGGGAATCCGTGATGTGGGCGCCGTCCACCGGGAAGCCGGCAGTGACGCCCGACTCCGTGATCAACCTTGACCAGTGAGTCTTTCTTGTTCCTTTATTATTTCTTCGTTATAATATCTGCAATTTGCGAGCGTGGGGAGGTGTTCTTCCCCACGAAGCATGTCCTTGTGCAATGTCAATGTCAAGGAGGAATGAACACCCATCTAGGGCCGATTGATGCCAAGATTGTGCAGATTTACTCACGATGCATGCACCTAGAGCCCTATTTTTACCACTTCTTTTTTCCCCACTGTTGATGGAAAACCACATGAGCATGCTCCCGGTTGCTCGATTGATTATACAATGCATTTGACATTCGTGCTGCCGGCTGCAGCGGGGACCCTACCATGTTTGAGGCCTTCTGGAGAGAGACAGGGGACGCGGCAGAGATCGTCATCCCGGGGTGGCAGACGATGAGCTACTTCTCCGATGTATCCAACGTCTGCTGGTTCCTCGAGCCGGAGTTCGATCAGCAGGTGCGCCGCCTCCACCGGCTGGTCGGCAACGCTGCGGTGGACGGGTACCATGTCCTGGTCGGCACCGGCTCAACGCAGCTATTCATGGCGGCCCTCTACGCGCTGTCGCCTGCGGATGCCGACGAGCCGATGAGCGTCGTCTCCACGGCGCCCTTTTACTCGGTAAGCGGGAAAACAAACAGGAAGACAGTGAGATGCATCACTGTCGACTCTGTCGCCCCGCAGTATTTTCAACAGTAAAAAAATAATGCATTGGGCTGATGAATTGTTGTGTGACAAGGATGGCTGGATGGTAAGGATGGCAAGGCCTGTTATTATCTTATCATTCCCCACTAAACGAGGAGATAGAGCAGAAATTAAGTCATAGGGGGACACTGATAGTGCCAGTTAATTTCCCCCCTTGTCCCAATCCGCTCTGTGGTCATGTGATGGTTTGTGATCAAGCATATGGTGTGTTGCTAATCTTTGATGAAACTTGAGGAATCAATCTTGCATTGTTTTTTTTTTTTTTTTTAAAAATGGGAGTATAACTCCCAACCTCTGCACCAACTAAGGATGCATAATGCACCCAAATTCGCCTTCCACCAACTGAGCTAGGCTCAGTTCCTGTGATTTGCAGGTAGACGGCATGTTTCTCTAAATGATCATAAGCTTCTAGAATCAAATCTGAATCTTAGTTCCGGTTAGCATGTTAGGCGCAACGCATTGGCCTACAAAAATCCACTTGCATGTTCTGATGAGAACATAGTTAACACATGGCAGACCGCCTTATGCTAGTTCTGTTTATGTTCATGTGATATGATTGATCTATGGCTAACCTGGGAGAACAGGAAAGTACAGGCATTCTATTTTTATGATTTCAGTGTCATGTGTCTCTTCCATATCCAGTACTAAATCATGTGTTCAGTTATGGGTGTCGGTGTACAGTCGATAGTTTATTTGTTAGTTCCATATTCTGAACTATACCAATAATTGATAAGAAAATAGTAGTGCTATCTGATTGTGAGTCAATTCACTGGCTTGATCTGATCTTGGATGTAGTCATATGCTGCCGTGACGGATTTCCTCCGATCTGGGCTCTTCCGCTGGGCCGGGGATGCCAACTCATTCGAGGGAGACACCTGCATTGAGCTGGTATGCTCCCCAAACAATCCTGACGGCGCCATCCGTGAAGCTGTGCTGACTTCCAAGGCCGGCAAGACAGTCCATGACTTGGCGTACTACTGGCCGCAATACACGCCCATCACTGAACAGGCTGACCATGACATTATGCTCTTCACGGTTTCGAAGAGTACAGGACATGCTGGGACGAGGATCGGGTAAGGCTCGCCGTTGTAACTTCAGGCCAGAATGTTAATTACTTCGCTGAGTGACAACCTGAATCGCAACGGTTATTGATTCGATGACCCGCTGCATGCAGGTGGGCTTTGGTGAAGGACCGCGGCGTTGCGCAGAAGATGACCAAGTTCATTGAGCTTAACACCATTGGGGTGTCCAAGGACTCACAGCTGCGCGCTGCGAAGGTCCTCAGGGCAGTCTCTGATGGCTATGAGCTCTCGGAGGCCAAAGAAACCCCTCGCTTGTTCGACTTTGGGCGACGACAAATGGTGGAGCGCTGGAAGATGCTGCGCGCAGCCGCAACTGCCTCGGGCATTTTCAGCCTGCCTGAGGAGAATTCAGCCTACTGCAACTTCACCAGGGAAATGGCGTCGACTAACCCTGGTATGTTGTTGTACATTGCCCATGTCTCCACTCTCAAGACATGGTTTGCGTAATCTCACCGCCATTTCTCGGCCTGCTTGCAGCGTTCGCATGGCTGCGCTGCGACAGGGAAGACGTGCAAGACTGCGCGAGCTTCCTTCGGAGCCACAAGATACTGACCCGGAGTGGGGATCAGTTCGGCGCGGATCCGAGATACGTCCGGGTCAGCATGCTAGACAGGGACGACGCCTTCGACATCTTTGTGCAGCGCCTGTCTTCTCTCGGTGAAGAGGCTTGGGCACCGCATGTCCATGAGAGCATGACTGCATCCGTAGAGCAGTATCAGTAGGAAGAAGAGGAGCAAAGTTTTGTCTTACCTTTTCTGTGTTCAAAAATCTTTGGTTTTTGGTTTTTGGTGTTGTGTTTTATTGTTTAGAATGTAACATTATCTCAAAATTCTTATAAAAGTTTCATTTTTCTGTTCCCATTCTTAGATAGAGAACTGACGTAAAAAGAGAATCGATCTATGAGCAAAGCTAAAAAAAGGTTGGAAGACAAATTTCTTTTCTTTTTTCTTTTGGAGATGATGAAGACAAATTACCTGGAACCTCCCAAATCGAAGGTGAAGAAGAGCAAGTCAAGGAGAAGTAGATAGCGCAGCCAAGTCAACCAGAAGAGCCAACCGTGCAACCAACGGGATCTGGGGAGTAAAGCCCAATTGTACGAGAGGCCATCTATGTGGCTAGGCCCATAGACGGCCCACACAAAAGTTTCGGCCATCCTTGGCCCACACTCCGATCCGTCCCCGTGCCGGACGTTGGTCATGGTTACGTCCGGGCTGTTGTCGCGCCGCCTCCCTCTTTTCGAGAACCCCAAAATGGCTGCGAAAAAATCTGAGAAAAATCGTGGAGATGGGGGATCGACTGGGGCAACATCGTAAGAAAATTTTATCTAAGATGAGATTGGCATAGGTACAGTCGTAGAGGGAGGGGTGAAAACGGATGGGAAAGTTTTCGACGAGGAAAACGAATTTGGATTGTATCGACTTGGATTTTTCTCACATAGTTCTTAGATCGGAAACTAATATGATTTTTTTTTTACAAAATTGGCTATAAGGCACTCAACTTTATCGCCCTTTGGCATTTGCTGATGAATATCCAAAAAAACATTGAAATTTTGTGGATATTGATTGTAGGACACAGAGACGAGTATAATATTATTTTCGAGCGAGAGAGAAATCCAATGAAAAGTCTATTTTGACCTTTATCTTCTTTTTTTCTCTTTCTTCTCCCCCTTTCTCTTCTTTCTTCCTCTTCTCCCATCTTCTCTTCCTCCTGAGCCGAACCGACCCGATTCAGCCATGGGCCGTCCCCCGATCCAGCCGCCGCCGCCTCCACCCATTTGTGTATCGCCGCCCACGACGTCCTTCTCTCATCTTCTCTTCCTCCCCAGCCAAACCGACCCAATCCGACCGTGGGCCTCCCCTCGGTCTAACCGCCGTCGCCCACAGCATCCATATGGCACACATCACCTTGCGTTGCACGCCTTGCGACCCATCACCTCTGATGCCTTAGCGCCGTCGCTGGAAGACCTTGCCATTGTACCACGCGAGCTCATGGAGTTGGAGCTTCTCCACTACTGCCATTGACGCCACCCTCAAGATCTTCGTCATCGTTTTGCACCGCCGCTAGTGAGGCTCAATCCTGCCATCGCTTTCGCCAAGATCCCCTCATTGAGCTCCACCTCGTACAACCATCGCCTTTCCCGATCGGTGGCCATCGTGCATCCTTGTCAAGATCCAAGTGTCGTCGTCAGTGAGCCCCTCCTTCCCTTCCCGCAACGATCTCATCCTCCCTCCTTTCCTCTTAGTGCGTCGCCCGCTGGACGCTGCGCTGACCAATGCCGCTTGAGGAAGCTCTCTAGGTCGACGCGGATGCTGGCCTTGAGCTCGGGCCCATGGCCACCATGTCGAGTGTGGCAGGGTGGGTGAACAGCATTGACGCCCACCATGGAGCGAGGGTGCCACCGCCACTAGTGTTGGCATACAGCTGCAGCTCGCGCCAGTGCAGCTCCATCTCATCGGAGATGGACTCGAGATGCTGCAGGTAGCGCCACAGCATGCTGGTCCAATAGTGCCAAGGAACGTGTCGTGCGACATTTGGCCAGGCCCGACCTGCAATGAGAAGTCATCTATTTTCTCTCTCTTCTTCTTCTTTCACGGACCCAGGGCCCACTCATCATAGAGGGAAGGGTATAAAGGTCATTTTATGGTGTTTCTCTCCAAAACAACGGATAATAATATAATACTCGTCTCAGTGCCTACAGCCAATATCCACAAAAATTTCAGTATGTTTTGACAAAGCCACATTTTTGGATGTCCATCAGCAAAAGGCGACAAAGTTGAGTGCCCTGTAGTCAATTTTGCCATTTTTTTTGTCAGAAATGAATACGAACACAATAGCACCACTATCCGTCGAATACGAATATAAATATGGACTATCCAGAAATTAAGAAGGCCAGATATCCAGAGTTCATAACCCCTTCAAGGCTTCAACAATTCAGCCCAACCTAGCCCATCATAATCAACACATAACACATCAACATAGTAGGGTTTCCTCAGGCCAATCCCCATTTGGTCAAGGTGTAAAGATGCCTCCAAGTCCAATCCCCTCGATGCCACCGCCCCTTGTCTAGCCGTGGCCTCGCCGATGTCGCATCCCAGCTTCGCCCGTCGACCCTGTCGGTTCCACCTGTTGACCCCGTCGGCTTCGCCCGTCGACGTGATCCTCCGCCTGGCCTACTTGCTGACACCGACACCCACTCCTTGCCCTGCTCGCTGATGCTACCCTCCGCTCGCCCTCTAGGAGCCTGCTGTTGAGGTAAGTGTCCCATCTCCTCCCTCTTGCAATCTTCTCCAGATTTGCTCTCAGAGCAAATTGATTAGTACTAGCTGATGATGAGTCCTTGTTCTGATGTGCAATGCAATCGATCATATATGAGCTGATTTGTACCATTAGTTGGTCTCCAGTTGTAATGTTAGTTATAGTTGTAGTGCTTGGTATAGGATGCTAGTTGTTGGTTAGTCTACACTCCCTCAATTTTTACAACAGTAATAATAGTGAGTAGTGGTCAGTTCATTCATATTTTATTTGTAGTTTGTAGTCTATACATGCCTCATTGATTTCTTATGTATTGCCCCCACTATCATGTGCTAGATTTGTGATAGAATCTACAACTACAAGTAGCAGTGCAAGTGTAAGCAATACATCTCCAGCTTTGTCAGTGCTACAACCACCTGCCGCTGCTACAAATGTTTCTAAATCAACTTCTGGTGCATTTGTGCCAAGGAATGAAGTTGGTTTGACTAGTGAAACTAGTATCGAGATTGACATTCCTGTTCTTGCTGGGAAAAGAGCAAAGAAGTGCAACTGCGATGTTTGGTAGCACTACACGAAGTATGAGAAAATAGAAGAAAGGATTAGATAGCAAGATGATTACAGGGCTTTGGGCTAAATGCAACAAGTGCAATTATGAACCTCATCGTGAGAGCGCAAGAGGCACATCAATCTTTTGGAATCACTTGGTGAACAAGCACCAAATCAAGGGAGGTCAGCAGCTTCTAAAATTCAAGAATAGTGAAGACGACATCAACATTGCATTGTTGAAACTTATAGGTATGATGAGACTGATAATTTGCAAAAAAAATGGCAATAATCATGCATGAGTATCCTTTTAATATTGTTGGGCATGAGTACTTTGTAGAATTTATCAAGTCATTGTGCCTTAGTTTTTCAATTAAGAGCCGCATTACTACCCGAAAGATATATTAAATATCTTTGTAGTGGAAAAGAAGAAATTGTTTGATTACTTCAAAACACTTCAATGTTGCTTTAGTATAACCATTACATGTGGACATCAAACAAAAATAAAGGTTACATGTGCATCACTGTGCATTAGATAGATGATAATTGGAGCATGCTGAAAAGAATTCTTAAGTTTATCAATGTAGAAGGACATTATTTGGGAAGGAACTTATGTGCACAGTTTCATGATAGTGTAGTGGACTAGAATCTTGTTAGGAGATTGCTTGCTCTTACTTTGGACAATGCATTGGCCAATGATGTATGTGCTAAGGGGTAGTACTAAAACTCAATAAGCCAGCTCCCTTGATCTGTGATGGTATCTTTTTCATGTGAGATGGTTTGAAGCCAATTGCCATCAAGATAACATCACAAGTACAAGATGGTAAGATGGTAAGTGATTAGATGGCAAGATGGTTTGAAGCCAATTGCACTAGCTATTGCAAATATCATAAGTACAATTGCAATTGTGAAGAACTCTCTATTGTAGTATGAGGAATTTATGAAGTGTGCATCAAAATATGACTTAGATGTGACAAATGGTCTCTCCCCTTGGATGTTCCAACAAGGTGTAACTCCACACATCTCATGTTGAAGCAACCAATTTAGTATAGTCATGCTTTTGGTAGCCTTTTTCTTTAGCACAGAAGCAAATACGTGAAATGTGCCCCAACTGCTACAAGTTGGACTATGGAATACACACACGCGCGCACGCACACACACATGTTTGAAGAAATTTCATGATGCTACTGAGATCTTCTCCGGCACTAAATATCAAACACAAAACATGTTTTCAATATTTTTTGTAATATTAAGCTCGCAATTGCAGACTGGTGTAACAACACTAATCCTATTATAGCTGCTATCGCACATTCTATGCAAATTAAGTATGATAAGTATTGGGAATATTCCAAGATGGCTCTTGCTGTAGCATGTTTTCTTGATCCTGGATACAAGAAATAGCTGATACACTATTTCGCATATAAGACTTACTGTAACATCCAAAAAATCCTAATTTTGAGAAAGTATATTGAAAATAAATAAGGGAACTATTTTGAGCATGTTTTTTTGAATCTTTGCATAAATCAAATATTGAATTTACATTCAAACAACAACTTGAAAGCATTTTCGAGAAAAATACTGAATGTGTAAAATTTTAGAAAACTTACACAACAAATCATACTACGACACGAGCTTCACAAAAATTTTCATAAATTTTGGAGCCCGATTGCTATGTTTAAAATTTTGGAAAACTCTCAGCATTTTCTGGAAATTTGAAACCTCATTTCAAATTTCCCGCATGCCATTGGACCAAAACCCAGTGCGGCCCATTTCCCTTCGCACGCCACTACAGCCCACCTGCCCACCTCGCTTATGCCCTCTACCCTCTCGCTGACACGCCGGGCTCACCTATCAAGTGGCTTCTTCCACCTCACGCTCACCTGCTTTGCCCGTGGTTCACGACCGCCGCCCACAATTTTGCACCTCAACTGCCCCCATCACCTCCACCTGCTCCTCGCCCATGCTAGCAACCCGCGCACACAGAGAGACCAGAGTGAGCCTCAAGTTTCTCGCTATGGACGCATTTTCTTGCCACTCATACCATGCGCTACTCGCTGCTACATAAGCCTCCGAGCACTTCACCATCTTCTAGCTCGCCCTTCATTCCATCTCGCACTTTCTTCGAGCTTCTATCTCTCTGAATCACCGAGAATGAGAGCATTGTCCTCGACATCGGTGAGCAAGCCTCACACTGTCGCGACCTCTAGTAAGCTTCCTTGCCCTTAGCTTCTATGCCACACACGCCTCCTAAGGCCATAAATAGCTGCCCGTCCTGTGCGCTCTCCCTTCGCTTCGCTCAGCTGCCGCTACTCGGGACGCCGTGGAGCACCGTCGCCGAGGTCTTCTTCTCCGCAACCGGCACCTACCGTGCCGAGTCATTCCTCCACCGTGTGACCTCCTCGAGCCTCCGTATTTGCATCACTTACATTGCCTTGTCCTCCTCTCCGCATTGCCACCACCCATTGGAGCTCACAAGCCTCCGTTTGTCGCCGCTAACATCATCTTCTTCCCCTTCGGCCACGTCCCGCCTCCCCAAAATGCCTCCATCGTATTCCTCATCGCCTTGGTGAGTTTCTCGCTTCTCTAACCACGTCACACTGTGTTCTACATCTTGATCTACAATCCCCAACTCTCGATTTTGCTTTTCATCCTCCGTGCATCGAGATCTCCTCTAACTTCAGCCGCCACCTCTTCCTTGTTTCGATTTGCCGCCGCCGGTGATCCTCTGCCCTTATCATCCCCACCATCTCCTTCGCAGCTTTGTGTTCTACATGGTGCTCCCCTTCACTTCACCAGTGTATCGCCATAGCACGTCTCCATTGTGAAAGCCACCATTGCCACCGTTTTCCCCTCGTCATCGGCGATTGCCGCTGTTCCTCACCACCGCACCTGTGTCACCATGATTGCTATGCTCTCCTCTTTCCATTTTGCCACTTCTTTACCGCCGTCGCGAACCCTAGCTCTGGCGAGCCCTTGTGCCTAAGCACCACTGTGCCACATCGCCAGTGTCACGTCACTTGCCACCTCTTTGCCACCTCAGCACCATACACATGTGTCAGCCTTATCATCGCTTGCGTGGTAGTCCAAACCCTACACCATACTATGTGGATTTGGTCCACTGTGGATCTAGTCATTAACATGTGGATCCACCTTGTCAATACACTATTTTGCAAACCAAATCCACCATGAACCGTAGACTAACTCCGTGGACTTGGTCCATAGACCATTGGCCCCACATGTTAGCCTCTTTTCCCTTTTTCAGGAATTAATTTAATTACTGAAAAATCATAAATCCCCTCGGCCCCACATGTCATACACTTAGTCTTTTTCCTAAATTTTCGAAATAAAAGATTCCAGAAATATTCCGTGGACCCTACATGTTAGTTTCTCTCTCCCTTTTACTTTTTTCAGCATTTTCTTTCCCAATCAAACTTCCAAGAGCACGTTCTTCCTCATACGAACTTCGATTGAACCCATTCAAGTTTTTAAATTCATATAAAATCAAGACCTACCCTCCTGTACCATTCATTTTCAATTTAGAATTTATTTGATTTATATTTTTAAGTTTTATTTATTTTACGCTTTCTTTCTCGATAAATATCGTTCCGAAATCGTCTGAATGAGCTAAAAGTCAAGGAAATCAAAGATCGGAGATAAAGAACAACAACATTGTTATAGCAAGGTAAGTTGTACCTTTGACCATGTTGAACCCAGCTTTACAAAAATTATTTTGATTCAAATTATTGCATGTTATTTCAAGTATTTAATTCTTTAAGTGTTTTGGGATTAGTTATACATCCATTTGATTATATCCACTTTGCCCATTGTATTACCATGACATTTTGTCACCCTCACTTGGTTAATTATTAGTTGGTATTATCATAGAACCAACGTAAGTTCGTTAGATATGAATAGTCTGTTTAGCCATGCAACGGATTATTGATATCATTTTGAGTTGCAAATCTAAATTTAACTAAGTGATTATGGAACAACTTTATGTAAAACTTATGTGTTGTATGTTATTATTCGTTGATGGCATGTGATGTACTTAACCAACAGGGTGGAAAAAGATTTAGACTTAGACGAGTGAAAAGGATTTTGTGATATGGTGGAACTTAGTGATTGGGAAATAGAAATATGGTTACTTATTTAGAATTTGGCAGTCTCACCTTGGTCAATTAAGTACTTAATTTTGTACGCCATTGAACTGAGCCACAACTATACGACCACATGCTTGGTATAGGACAGACCTAACTTAGTAAGTTACGGAGTCTTGACATTAACTACTCAGATAGTAGGTTATGCGCTCGGTGATGGGTGGAGGTGTGAACTACTCTGTAGGTCACATTTATGAACGGTTCACCGTTTTCATGTCCAACGGTGTGCATCAGACCAACGAGTGAGGTTGGGGTCAGTAGTATGCACATCAAGAGAGTCAATGTCGAGATGAAGTTTTGAAAATATTTTGTTGTGATCATCTCCGATCAAGTTGATTGCATCTTGTTGGTAAAGTGTACAACATCTACAGAGTATTAACAATCTATTCGAATAGCCGTGTACGCGGTCATGGATATGCTTGAGGATTTCACACGAGAGGTAGATTTTCATAAAACAATTGGGAAGGAATTGATTAGGCTTGGTGAGCTTTGTGAAAATAATTGTTAAATTATTATTGTTTTTTGTTTTAAATTATACTTTCAATCTATTATTCATATTCAACTGCAGTTGTTGCTTTTATGCAAAAGAATTATAGATGACATATTCTTTGGAATAAGTTATCATCTATAATTGCATTCTATGGTGTGACTTGCTGAGTACTCTATGTACTCATTCTTACTATAAACAATGTTGTCCAGTGATTGAAGACTACATCAGTTCATCGTTGGTCAACAAGGTCTACTTAAAAAAATCGTAGAGAACTAGGTCACGCCCCCCCCCAGTCGATTGCCTGTGAGCATATGGATGGACTTCACTGAAGTTATTTCGTTTCCTTCCGCTGCAGCTTATTTGAGACATTTGCCTTCTGAGGCATTAATTGTAAGCTTTGACCTTAAGGTCATTACTATGATAATTTATGTTAATTGTCTATTTGTTAGTTATCTCTGCATATGCAATGGTATTTCACCGATGTTGCCACTATGTGCACTAATATGATCCTAGACTAATGCAGTATACATAGAGGGTCCAGATTTACATATTTGGGTCCCGACATTAACCTACAGTTCTAAGCTTATGTGCCCAATCAACCTGTAACTTCAAAGAAGATAGCAACTATGAATGTGCAAAAAGTGGATTCTCAACTATTAGACAAAGAGGTTGAGGATGAGGAGAGTGAGGACGATCTTGATGTAGATCTTTAAAGGTTCTCGCAGTAGTGCGGAAGGACAAAGTACCAAAACTGAGTTGGAAGTGTACATGGAACAACCACTAGTAGAATGGAAAAGGAAAGGCAAAAAAAGTATCTGATGTTTTTGTCATGGTGGAAGCTCAAGCAACATGAGCTCCCATTTCTCTCCCGACTTGCTCGTGATGTCTTATCTATCGAAGTGTCGACTATTGCTTCGGAGTCAATTTTTAGTGCTGGCGGACGTGTTGTTGATCCATTTTGGAATTGTCTTGATCCCGAAGCTGTGCAAGCTTTGATTTGTACCCAAGATTGGACTACAATATTTCAAAAATGTAATGTTAAATTCCGCACTTGTGCTTTATTGGTTTATGTGTAGTATGTGAGGAAATCTTTGAGCAAAATTAATCTTTTGACAAAACATGAAGGTGGAGACATTGGTGGATCTATCCTCACTAAGATGGACATGGAGGGCATTGAGCGACGTTTCGTAAGCTTGACAATGGTCTGCTTTTTTTAAATCTAACTCTCTGAAGAATCTAGACCTATTATTATAAGTTAATAGAGTATTTTGGTTATTAATGACAATCTTATTGTGAGACTAACACTTTATTGTTATACCTATTGTTTAGTCTCAATTGGATATAAAGGTGAAAATCAAATAGGTATGCATTCGACATCATATTCTTATATCTTGTTGCATTCATCAGATCCAAAATATAGGATGAACTCCAACAAAAGTCTAACTTGAATACGTGCATATGTTCTTATTACACATTTGTGTATGCACACATTTAGGGGGAGTTCACTCTATGTTTTGTGGTTTCATGAGTATTGATCCATATTCCTCTTTCCACACATATTAAGGATATTTATTTTGAAATATATCCATTAAGTATATAAAACTTGTGTAGTTCATATATACTTATATTTATCTATATTCAATTATTTGTAATTGAAGTGATTATCATCAATTACCAAAGAGAGAAAGATTGTAATATCTTATCCCACCATTATGAGTTAATGGTATGATGTGATAATTAATGATAATCATATTGTGGAACTAACATTTTTCATGAGTTGGTGAAATAGGTTATGTTCCATAGAGATGAAGACTTGGGATGACATCATGAGATGATCGTCATCATGTCAAGACTTGGGAAGAAGGAAATCATCATGTGTTGATGATGTTCAAGTCAAGATCCCGAAGTGAAGAAGATCATCATGTATTGATGATATTAAAGTCAATAGCTTGGAGTAAAGGATGCATCATGTGTTGATGCTTATCAAGATCTCGAAGAAGAGATAATCATGAGTTGATTATTAAGTCAAGAGAAGACCCATCATGTGTTGATGGAGGTTAAGTGAAGAATACATCATGTGTTGATGCATATCAAGATTCGGGATGAAGGATGTCATCATATGTTGATGAGCATCAAGTCAAGATCCCGAAGCAAAGAAAATCATCGTGTGTTGATGATTATCAAGTCAAGGACCCGGACTTGAAGTGAGGATGTGCGTCATCAAACTTCAAGTGGATGTGCAAGGCAAAGGTATGACTAGCTAGGGTTAAGGATATATTCTTAGTCTTTTACCGATCTTGGTGTTTGGTTGGAGATCGGATTGCTAGTATATGTTACCGTACTATTAAGAGGAGTCTTGACTAGTAGCTTGAGTTAATCATGTGTTGATAAGCTCGTTATGTTTACTCTAGCTCTCTTTAACATGTTGCCGGTATTTACGAATATGTTTTGCAAATGATCGCGGCTCATGGTTAATCCTTGTAGCATGTGACTTTAGTTTGCAAATGTATTTTGCAAACAGTTTAAATCCATGTACCTTATTTCTTGTGGTGTGATTCTAAAAGTTGGCAAATATGTTTTGCAACTTGTTGAGAATCTCACTTTAACCCTTGTTTGTATCTTGCATCAATTTGGCAAATGTGTTTTGCAAATTGAGTTGAAGCAAATGCAATCTTCTGCTTTTATCAGAAAAACCGGTAGTACCGACGTGTGTTGGGCGGAACTACCGCGCTGCGGTAGTACCACAGTTCCTTTGGCGGAACTACCGGTGAACATTCAGACCGTCCGAACGTATCAACTGATCGTGTGGTTAAAACCCATGGTCCGAACGTTCAAATGAATCTGAGCGGTCCACGTGGCAGTCCGATCGGGTGAAGGTGGTCCGTTCGCTTTTTGTAAAGCGGTAGTATCGGAGCCTTTTTGCGGAACTACCGCGTCGCGGTAGTACCGCGGTTCCTTTGGCGGAACTACCGGTGAATATTCGGACCGTCCGAACGTTTTGCCAATCGTGTGATCAAGAGACGTGGTCCGAACGTTCAAATGAATCTGAACCGTCCACGTGGGCGTTTGATCAGGTGAGATGGTTTGGTCATTTCTGTGTTAGCGGTAGTACCAGTGTTCCTTGAGCGGAACTATCGCACCCTAGTTGTACCGAACTAAGTGGCAGTACATTTTTTACAGAACGACACCTTTTGAGTATGTGTTGCTCTCTTGGTAGTACGGTAGTACCGGAGCTCTTTGAGCGGAACTATCGGAGAGCGAAACTACCATGTATTACTTGGCGGTAGTACCGTGCCGCTTTTTCAATGGCTAGTTCAGAGCGCTTTTGGCTGCTGTTTCGACCGTTGAGCCAGGTGTGGTAGTACCGACCATTAGTTGGCGGTACTACCGATTGTGCTATTTCTTCAGCGGGTTTCCCCCCCAACGGCTACTTTTTGTGTTTGGACTATATATACCCACCTTGGCCAGTTGTGGGCAAGTTGCTGGTGATATTACACTTACCCTTGAGCAAAGAGCAAGCCTTCTCATCTCTTTTGTGCATATATTGCACTTAGTGAGCTTGGAGAGCCCCGAAGTGCATGTGTTGACTTAGGTAGTGGATTGTGTATCCATTGAGTTTAGACACTTGATTAGTTCAAGTGAGAGTTCTAGACTTGTTACGCTTGGTGTTTGCCGACACCTAGACGTCATGGAGGCGTCGTGGTCCGGTGATTTTTTCAAAGAAGCTTATGAGAAGGCCTCACGATTGTGAGTGGTAAGAACAACCACTAGTGGAATCGAGGGAAAGCTTAATTTGTGGAGTCAGTCCAATTGGTTTGGGCTTACCTCAACATGGATTAGGGGAAACCGGCAAGTCTCCGAACACCACGGTAAAACATCATCGTGTAATTGTGGTTTGCATTCTTGTGTTTTACTCTATTGCAATTTACATTGTGCAATTTACATTCATATAATTAAATTTCTTATTTGTATTTGTATGATTGCTTTAATTCAATAGTCTCACATTGTTAGTGCACTTAGTAAAGACTAGTTGATTTAGACTTTAATTGTGAAAAAAATATTTTGATATTAGCTTCTGCATTAAAACTCGGTTTTAGCCAAAAGATTTTTTTAAACCGCCTATTCATCCCCACTCTAGTCGGCCTCCTCGATCTTACACTTTCTAGTTGTTTGGCTTAATTTAATGCCACCATTGATACTTGATACTCATTGAATTATAACTTGCAGTTGGAGGAGCACGGTGATATGTATGATTTGAAGGAGGATGTGTTGGTGGACATGGAGGAATGACCAAATTTCGCATGAGGTTGTGAAGCCTGTGATGAATTTATGTATGTTATTAAAACTTCCCTATCAACCTATGTATGTCAGTATGTGATGAACTAAGTGTTATGCATTTTTTTAGACATGTTATTTTATTATTATTGAATTATGCATGTCATGAATGAACTAGGTGTGCCGAGCTAAGCGTGAACTAAGTTTTATGTATATAGTGAACTAAGTGTGAATGTGTAATGATTTATGATCTAATTGTGATAATTCAAGTGTTATGTGTGTGATAAACTAAGTGTGAGCGTGTGATAAACTAATTAACGTAGCTTGCAAGTGCCAATGTTACTTGTAGTTACTGAAAATATGAATAATTCATTAATGGTTGGATCAAATAAACTAGTTACGTGTTTCCATTAATTTATAGCGTGCAATTTAAAGGGGTTTTATATTTTGAAAAATACTTGTGATCATATTTGTTTCGTTCCGTATTTATATTCGATATTATTCGTATTTGGATCAATATCCACGAAAAATATGAAAACAAATAAAGCATACCTATTATTCATCCGTTTTCAACCCATTTTCACCCTAGATGTAAGGAGAAATTAAAAGGAGAAAAAAATGGGCAAGCGGGACGTTCGTCGTGGTTACTTCCGAGGGTTGTCGTGCTGTCCCGCCCCTTACACCGATCAAATCGCTGCGAAAAATTCCAAGAAAAATTGTGTAGATGGGAATGGAGTGGCGCGACATCGTGCGAAATTTCGTGCTCATATGAGATCAGCACAGGGAGAAATCAAAAAGAGGGAAAAAAAAGATGAATACATGTAGCTAATTTTCATCAATGTGTTCCCTCACTGGCATTGACAGCGATCACGTGCACGGGCGGCTGCCGAGAGCCGCTGCCGCTCGTCGCCGCCGCTCGTCGCCGGTGCGCGCGCTCGCGCGTCTTCTGCATTGAAGACGATGGACCAGGAGCGGGGCTGCGTTGCTCGTTGGACCAGGCGTTGAAGACGATGCTGCGCCCTCTTCCTCATTCATGGTAACCTGCTGTGAACTGAAACGACGACTGCCACGCCGCCAACGGTGAGCCTGCAAGGTATTGGCCGACTGACATGCAGGGTGCATCTTACGTGGTGCCCATCTGTCAGTGCCGTTCCAGTCGGCGCGGCGAATTTCGCTCGCAAATAAGCTGCGCGATCCAAATTCGGAGGGCGGAAGGCGTAATTACAAGAGGAACCGGAGGGTCCCCCGCGGAAAACTCCATCTGCTGCAACCCCGATCCTTGATCCGAGCCGCACAACATGATCGGACGGCGTCCGGCAACCCCACTTCGGGTTCCGCTAGCTCGGCGGCCTGGCCTAACTGTAAAGGAATAATAACACGAATGGCCATCTGTAAGATGAGATCGAAGCAGCATGTGCATGAGATGAGATCTACACGGGGGACAGCCAGCACGGATTGCTCCATGCATGTGTGGTCACACTGGTCCGCTGCTCCGTTGTAATCTCGCCATGAAACACAAATAAAGCCATGTGCTGATACACAGTATACTACTACCCATAAAAGATTACCATGGGAGAACAAACTAACCCAACTTGCTGTCATGGTATGCAATTATGCATGGCCAGGCAGCCATCCTTGTCACGCAGCACGCACAAATGCCTTAGCCTTGCGTTTTTTTTTTCCAAAGGAAAAAGTAGCCTTGTTTGACCAGTGGTCATGATTTGTTAGGGAGTACTCGAGTGTTTTTTGAGTTTATGAATACTTGAGTTTTTTTTTATCTATATTATGCTTTGATATCTTATTAGAGGAGGAGGCAAAGTGATCAGATGCATTGAATCTAGATCTAAGAGTTCAAAATTTGGGTACTAGTTAGCAATAAAACACTCAAGTACTTTAGCTCCAAAGTAGATGGATACTTAAGAGTTAGCATCTTTCTGTATCCTTGCTGGTATTGGCGGCGATCACGGCCGGCCGGCGACCGCCGAGAGCCGCTGCCGGTCATCGCAGTCGCTGGCGACAGATGCGCGCGGGCTCGTCTATGGCATTGAAGATACGATGGACCATGATGAACTGATCTGCAGTGATCGATGGACCAGGCGTTGAAGACGATGCATGCACCTTCTTCCTCTGCACCAGATCAGGACGTTAATCAGAAGCATGCTTCGTTCTTGGTGAGGTGCCATCATGATGCAGTATGTGAACTACACGACGAGCGATGGACCTGATGGTAGAATTGGATGCGTCTTGTGTTCATCTTTGTTTTCGACGGTCTTGTGGTGCACGCCATGGTGCGAGTTCGCTAAACAGTCGATTAGTATACTCACTCGATTCACTGCAAAGAGGCCACGATCGACTCACTGAAATACTGTTTACAAAGGAGACACACATGCAGCTGATTACAAATGGAAGAGAAAACCAGTTCGGCCAGACCTGGGAGAGCTCGCTCATTAGCGAGGGGTATTGACAATGCTGATGCTCTCCAACATCTAGTCGACCTCGGCGATGACAACCCATTTAAGATTGAATGCAGAGCAGTTGTGCCATACGGCCATTATTAGAGGAATTGAGCTCTTTTTTCTTTCAAAAAACAAAAAGCTTGAACAACTCGGTTGGAACATGCATGCAAAAATACTGTCAGTCGATTATAGTGTTCGGAAATAGTCCCGAGCTGGGGATTTTTATTTAAGCGATGAAACAACACAGGAAATTAATATTGCCATCGTCACTGTAACCTACATTAGCAGTTTTTTTTTTTGAGCCGAACCTACATAAGCAGCTAGTAAGATGAGAGAGATAAGTTCCAAAAAAAAAAAGAGCTAGTAAGATGAGAGACATAAGTTCCAAAAAAAAAGAGCTAGTAAGATGAGAGATCCTTGTGTCAAGGCATAATTCGATGCCTCTGAGTGCCACAGTGACGGCCCATTTGGTCTCCAATGCAGCATAACTCTCGGCCCACGAACGAACCGTACAAACGTACTCGACCCAGTGATCTATAACCGTACGAACGCAACGAACCGCGAGCTCGCAAGAGTATAATCACTGACATGTGGGTCATGAATCTATTGGGCCCATATGTCGGAGGCTTTCCAGGACCCAGGTTTAGGTTTGCAATCTGATCCGATCCGCACACACGCTCTCCTTATTGCACGCGGCAAACTACGAGGCTTTGGCCTCCTGACATGTGGGGTGGGCCTTAGGTGGGGAACTCCATGTGCTGCTCTACGAGCCTTGATCTGAGCCGCACAACATGATCGGACGGCGTGCGGTGATGGCCCATTTCATCTCGACGACTTGATGGGCCTAGACTCCTATTAGCTTAAGAGTTACGATACGAAGAACGCTACAAAAACTAACCCCCCGTTCTCCCCAGTCCACACTCCACAGCTACCTCCGTCTCCGGCCACCGCGTCGCCATGGCCTCCTCCTCTTACCGCGCCACGGCCTTCTCCCGCCTCATCGACCGCACCCGCGTCCCGGACGCCACCCTTCAGCGTCACGCCGTCGCTGCCTTCTTCTGCCACATCCTCTCCCTGCCGCCGTCTCTTCCCTCCTCGCCTCTCCCCACCCCGCCGTAGCCGCCCACACCGCAGCCTCCCTCGCTCGCCTAGCCGCCGCCCGCGCCGACCTCCTCCCTCCCGACCTCGCCCTCCCGCTCCTCCTCCCGCTCCTCCTCACGCCCCTCTCCGCGTCCCCCTCCCCCCGCATCGACTCCTGCCTCGTCAAGGCCGTCACGGCGCTCGCTTCCTGCGTCCTCCGCTCCGGCCCCGCCAGCTCACGCTTCCCGCCCCACGATCACCCCTTCGTCCAGGCGATCGCGTCTGGGGCCGACGGCGCGCGCGCGGAGCTGCCGCGGCAGGCGGCCAGGATGGTCACCGACGGGGTGGACGGGGTGGTGGGGTTCCTGAGGCCGTTCGTGATGTTTGCCGTGGTGGGGAAGGGGGACGCTGCGTTTGCGAGGGATTTGATCGGCGCACTAGCCGCCGCGGCCGCTGCAGCGGCAAAGCCGAATTCTGCGGTCCCGGTGCTGAAATTGCTCGGCGAGAGCTTGCTGCATTCCGGCCGCGGGGATGGCGAGGTATGTGACGTGGTCTCATTCTCTCATGGATGGTAGTATTGATGCTCAGGGTGATGCAATAGTTGGCAATGCTCTCGTCGATGTGCATTTTATTGTGTTCGGGCAGCCCTGGTTGTGGTGGGCAAGCAATTATGGGAGTGATCGGTTCCTGTTCCCGTGGATGTTAATGTTATTGTTTACTCGGGATTTGTAGATAGAGCACATTGCCGAAAAAAAAACGAAGTTCATGTAGCTTATCGTGCATAATTGGGAACGTGTTTGGTAGTGTATTATGTATTTGTCAAAGCTTCAAAGGGGAATTAGCTTACTCTGAGCTTACTTGTGCCTGCTTTTCTTCAGGAAGTGCGGCTCTGGCTTAGTTCTGTGGAATGCTTGTGGATGCTTATGTGGTATTATTGAGGAAGTTGGCTTATGCTCAAATGGTACTGCTCTCTGCCAATTGCCTAGTTTTTGAAAAGAAATATATTCCTGTATTATTGATATTTTAAGATCCAGTCATGTTGGTTCTGAATTAGATATTCAGGTAATTTTCATATCCTATGCTGTGCTCCTTGAGTTAGCACCGAACAGTTTACGTGTGCTCTTTTTATAGAGCTTTTGTCTGCTAGGACCTAGGAGTTATTTAAATGGATGGAGTACTAGTTTTATATATGTAGACGATCATTAGTGGAATAGTGTTTTCCTCACAAAAATTATCACCCTTTGAAAACTTAATTTATGTAAAGGTTATGTAGTTGCCTTCATGAACTCACCCATACTGATCAGTACGCTGCTGCACTTGTTTTATACTGAAAACACGACCAAAACATGGTCTACATACTTGTTTTATACTGCCTACATACTGATAAGCATGCTGTTGCACTTGTTTTTTTTTGTTTTTTGTTACTGGAAACACAAACAAAACAGTATTGATTCAAAGTTGAACTTTGTCCTTTATGTTTCTCTGAATTTAATAGTGTAATTTATAGCTGATATACAAACAACAATCTACCATAAAATTTATGTCTTTAGTTGAAATATTGTACTATTCAATTTGTTGAAATTTCCTGTGTATTAATTCTTATGCTATGTATTTGGGCCATTAGTAGCAAACTTTCTGAGAAACAGAAGCTACATGATTGTCATGGGTAGTTCTATAATTGTTATGAGCATACCTCTTGCAGTTGCAGTAGGAGTGCCAAACCAGTACTTCGTCTGTACAATGAACTCTTGTGAGCTGCCCACTTCATTTTCTCCTGTAGCATTGGATCCTTGCTGAGCTATGGAAACTCGTAGTGACAACACTAAGATCTAATTGATGCATGAACCTCCTACTCCCTCCGGTCACAAATACATGTCGTTTTGGGATACGTGCATTAAAACTTTCAAAACTTAAGCTAGATTGGATATATGAAAATCATATATGTAAATTTGTCTCGAAAAGTATTTTCATAATATTATAATTTTATTGGGTGCTATAACTATATTACATAGAAATTAGTGGTCAAAGTTACGTTTTGGGGACCATGTGAATGTCCAAAACGACATGTATTTGTGACTAGAGGGAGTATATGTTTTATCATCCATTGATGAAGTAAGAGGTAGATAGGCAACTGATCAGTTGGTTATTGGGTGTTTTTTTACCCTTACGGTTAATTGAGTTCAAATGCTTATATAGCTGCTGTATATCAATAATGCATCATATATGTGCTATAACTTTCTTCTTTTAACAGCCAACCTATGATGCCCAATCAAGTAGTGTGGAGTTGATACAAACACTTCTATCACAATGTTCACTTCATCAACAATTTCTGGGAATTGCTTCTGTAGTTCTTGGATTATCAAAACATTTGTTTTCAGTGCAAAAGGACCTTGGTTTATGCTATCTGCCCAACGTTTCTGTTGTTCTCAGTTCTCTTTCTTGCATTCTTAGTGGGCTGGAGTTTGGACATGAGCAATTGGCTGGATTGAAACTTCTGGCCTTTTTAATTGAGTGGAGACATGAAAATGGTGCATTCCCAACTTTTTAGTACCCCTCTCTCCTTCTCATGCGTAACTGTGCAACATACAACTTAAATTTCAAATTGTTGGAGACGCTACCAACTTGTTTTTCTTTCATATTGTTGCAGACACTACAAGCTTGGCTTTATCATAAACTACTATCTTTTTGTTTCTTATGAATAGCCTTTTTTTTGCATATGAAATGCAAGAGTTTCCAATTAGTTAGAATTACAAGTAAACTGGGCATCATGGGAAGTCTGGAAGGCTACCAGCTTCTTCTGCTTTAAAATTGATATATAAATTTCAATGTGTGTTACCTTGTGCATCTAATACTCCCCATGTAAACTATTTGCAGCATATTCTTCAGTCTGTCATTAATCTAATAAAAGCTTTCTAGACTGGCCACATAATGATATTAGCAGATCAGTGTTCAAAAGTACATCAATATTGTGAATTTTATAATTTTCACTGATATGTCCTTATAAAAATCATTGAACAAAGTTGTATCTTGGGGACTGTGAAAAGTTAAAAATGACATGTACTCCCTACCTTTTCCAAAAGTAAATAGTTTATGACTTTTCACGCTTTCACGGTCTCCAAAGTACGACTTTGACATTTGATTTTTATAACAATATGGTAGTAAAAATAAAAAAAACTAAAATTATGAAAATATTTTTATGACAAATCTAATCATACCATTTTCATGCAATCAACGTAGATGTTTTTGTATATAGTTTTGGTTAAAGTTGACAATGTTTGATTGCATGCACACCATGGTGGCTTACATTTGGAAATAGAGGGAGTAATCTATAAATTATTTATTTCTAACCATTTTTTTTCAGTTTCACAGTCAACCAGCTTCTTTTTGTTAACACCATTGCGATACAATGTCATATTGCCAGGAAGACAGGAATGCCCATAATGTTTGACGTTTATGGTTGCAGCGCTCAAAACAAATGAAGAAGTACATTACTTCAGCGAGGAGCTTCTCTGTGTTCTGCCAGTTATCAACCTTGTTATTTCACCATCAAAATCTGTCAAAGCAGTGGCATCTCATGTTCTGTCAAGATTTAGATTGCTTGTTTTAGATTTGCCTACTTCTTGTTTATCAGAGCAACAATTCAGTTCAATGGTTCACCACATAAGCAAACCTACATTTATTCTTCCAAAACTTGTACATCATCTATGGTCTCAGGTGATGTTTTGCTGCTTACATTTTGCTATGCTGCCCTAATGTTGTGACCCTGCTCCTTTCCCCCTTCTTTATGTTAAGCACTTGGTAGAGAGATGAAAATGGTCGTGTGACCTTTTTTGCTTCTTTTGCACACGATGTGGGTTGAAGTGTTTAGATTGACATCTGAATTATCAGAGGGTGGCAAACCAACACTTTGCATCCTCAGCAATTACAGATGCTGATGTGGCATGGTATACATTAGGAGCTGTGCTTCACAAGCACTGTACTTAGATGTTCCTCCTTTTCTTTTCCTGACACGAGTGTGGTTTACATACCTCTAATGCTGCAGTGGGTGAATTGGGTGATATATTTTACTGTTGTGTTTTTGGATTTGAAGTAAAGTATCCCCTACTAATGCACCAATCTTGAGGCACATTTGATGGTTAGGATAGTGGGAGCACCTGCCCATACAGGCGGTTTTGCATTTCTCTTAATGCACATGCATATCTTATATTTTTTTTCTTTTTTTCTTTGATGCAAATATCTAATAATGCATATGCCCTTCTACATTATAGATGGTAGCTTTGGTTCTTGGATATTATTTTTCGAACTCCACAGATAATTTGAGTCATGGTGCATATATATATATATATATAGGAAAATTGTATGGTACTCCCCCACCTCTCATATTCTATAATTGGTATCTAAGTATACTGAAAGTGATAAAGAAGTATAATATATTTGTTTAAGTGGTATATTGAAAGTAGAAGTACATACTCCCAAGAATACGAAACTGACATCATATATATAGTTACGCTCTATTCCGTATCTCATATATCTCATAACGTAGAGAGTATTTTGCACAACCGAGAGTATGTATGTGTAGTATACGAGTATATAAGACCACATAGGTGGTATTTACACCTTTTTAGGGGTGGTATGCAAATTTTTCGTGTGATTCACATTAGAGTATCTTATAATTAGTATATGAGTATACCTAAAGTGATAATGAAGTATGCCAAGTTCTTTTAGGTGGTATATCAGAGGTGGGAGTAACTACTCCCGGGAGTAGAAAGTATTTTTCATATATATATATGACACCCGTTTCGTACTCCCGGGAGTATGTACTCCCACTTCCAATATACCACTTAAACGAATATATTATACTTCTTTATCACTTTCAGTATACTTGAATACCAATTATAAGATACTCCAATGTGACTTAATCGGAAAATTTTCATTGGAGCCCTTTATTTTTGCTATATACTATTTTTCATACATAAAAGAAGTATATACACGGATTTTGGTATAAAAAGTGAATTTTCATGAAATTTTTCATAGAACTCACTTTAGGGTATCTTATAATTATTATTGGAGTATACTCAAATTGATAAAGAGGTATCATCATACAGTTTAAGTGGTATATAAGAGATGGGAGTACGTACTCCCAGGAGTATCATACCATTTTCCTATATATATATATATATATAAATTATCGAAACAGAGTACAACTTGTCATTTTGGGCGAGTCACCTTGCTACTTATAGGGTTGTTGAGTTAGAAGAGTAATTCTTGTTTTGATAGCTCTTTTCTATTGACTTTTATTACTTTACTATCTACAGCCTGGTGATATGGTGCCAGTAAGTACAATTGCAACTGTTTTGAAATGCCTTTCCAAAGCTCCTAGACTGCCAACTATAGACTGGGGGGTTATTATTCGACGTTGCATGAAAGTTGAGGTACAGATTCCTTTCCAAAGCTCCTAGTCAACCAATCATCGAGATCCTAAATTATTAAGGGAAGAATGCTTATATTTTTCTCTAGCTCATGCTGATCATATCAGTCCCCTCCTGCAGTTTTTGGATGATCTGACAGACTTACCCAGATTCAGGAGATTAGAAATAAACGTGCAGTCCATTTTGCTCCAATATTTGTCACACCTAATGAAGCTCTTCTCTTATTCAAGATTAGAGAAACTCTGTATGACGATTTTACAGACTACTTTTATTCGTCCACGTCTTCATACTTGGATTACTCATCTGAGCAGAGAAGCATGTTAAGAATGTCATTCTGGAAAGGCATTTGCAAGTGCCTGGTAGAGGTGGTCTCTGATGAGTCTAGCGGTCTCTCATATATTAAGAAATGCATTTAATGCTTGTTACCTCTCTTGAGTCTCTGTAATGATGGTCAACCTGAATTCATGGAGGAGTGGTCTGCTGCTATCAAGTGTCTTACTGTTGCCCAGAAAAGTTGGCTGGGTGATATGCTGCAGGTGCTCTAGTCTGTCTTCAACTCTTCAAAAATAATTCTGCACAAGTTATTTGTTTTAGCAAGTTCTATGTTTTTCATGTAATTCCATTTAACAATGTTGTGTTCACCTTTCTTTTCAGGTTTACGATACATCATCCTTCAGTGAAGGAGAACACATTGATTTCGCAAAGAAGATTATCATCAGAGCAAGATTATGTTCGACCGGTTGTGTTTCTGCACATAAGCTGGGGAACATAAAGACTACTATATTGAGTACAATGGCTGATGGTAAGCGGTAACTGCATCCCTTAGCTTTGGTTTATACTTCAAAACTTGCTGCTTGTATGTTGTTGGGGCCATGTTTAGGAGTAGTGCTTAATCTTCTATCTTTTCCTCTCTTATATTTTTTCTCCCATTCTAGGATATTTATGGTTGAACTTTATATTGTTTCGGGAAGCTGACAAATACTGTTTCAGGTGTCTGGTGGAACGTCCTTGTTGAGGTTGCTGCAGCTGTATACTCTGCTGACAATAGTATGAAGCAGCAGTGGCTTCTGGATGCATTAGATATTGGTTGTGTTACAGCTCATCCCTCCACGGTAAATATTCAGTTGTAATGTGTCCTCACAATGCTTGATTGCAAACATGAACACGCTTACCCTCACACATTGCTTTACCGCACCGCAAATACAAACACTTTTAACTCCTTGTTCTAATATTGCAGGCATTGCGTTTTGTTGGCCTGCTATGTGGTAGCTGCTGCATCTATATGCCACTTCTCATTGTTAATCCAACAAATGTACTGAGTGACTTGCCCGTCACCCTGCCTTCCTTTCTCTCCAGCGGCATTTGGGATGACCTCAGGAATTCTGTCGCTGATAAGCTATGGTTGTTGACAACTCGCATCTACACTTGGGCAGAACAATTGACTCATGGAGAAGGCCTCCCTTGCCATGATCATATTCATGGAAGTGAAGCTGAGAAGGCAATTTTTCTTGCCAATGTGCTGCGTGCTACATGCATTGCAGTGGAAGACCACTTGGCTGTTTATAAGCAGCTAAAGCTTGCAAACCTGGAGGCACTATGATCATAAGGAGAAGTGTTTTCATTTTTATCTTATGTATGTCGTAGCATATTTGTCTAAAATGCATACTTTTTGTTGTTCCCACTGGTGATGTAGCAATGCCTTTTCTGTACATAATTTAGCTTAACAATCTCACCCTAGGCAAACAAAAAATTGATGTTCCTAGAGTAACGGATGATTTATCTGATGGAAAATAAGTTGAGATTAAAATTATCTTGTTGCAATAATTTGAGAGCACTATATATCATGCCAACAAACAATTTAAGAGCAGTTTCTTAGTGCCCAACAGTTTGAGAGAGTATAGTGTTGTAAAAAAATGGGAGTCATCACGGAGACAGCTGAGATGGAAAAGGCTTGAGTGCAGGTTTACCTGGACAGTATTAGATGTGAATCTAATCATGATATGCCATTTGTCCTGTCCTTAAGGGATTGTGTTTTCTATATGTTTCTGACCTATGCTTCTCTAAATGTGCTTACATTTAATATGGTACAGGAGCCTTGCGTTTGAATCAGAATCTGATGGGGACCCGCCTATACTTTGTTTGAAGATATTACCATCGTTTTCGAATGCAGCGTGGATCATTCACTGATCGTTGGTAGCCCAGCTGATAAGACATCCGATTGTTTTGAAGATTGCCAGAGTTCAATTCCCACCACCCTCATTTTAAGGGTTGTAGTGGGTTATATTTGAGCCTTCTGGGATTTGATCCCGCGATCTCCTTGGTGGCTACACCTTGCAGGTAGACAGGTACACATTTTAACCAATTCCTCTTACTCTCGAAAAACAAAAAGGAAAAACTATGGTGTGGATCGATAAATATGATATCCTGCTCTATAAAAAAAGATCAAATCAATATACAAATGCTCGATATAAAAGCAATCACTAGTAATGATTCTCATTCTTGCAGAAAGAACTCCCACAAGAAATTCCCCCGCACCGTTTCCTTTTAAAGTTTCTCCCATTGACTTTTTATTTGGTGGAATCTTTTTTTAAGAACTTACCAGTGTTTCTAAAAAATAGAAAAGAAACTAAACGCAGAAAGGCTAGTAGTACCCATATCTTTTTTTAATATCCATTTAGCCTTACCCCATGATGTCTCGTTCACAAGTAGCATGCCGAAGCTAGCACTGTTCTGCCTACTGCTAAAAATATGTCTCGAGAAAGATATTATGTTATGCATTAGTTTGCAGGATAGAATTAGAGATGGTAATTAGAAGAAAAAAATGGAACTCTTCTTGGAAAGTGAAAAAAAAAATCAAATAGACAATGTCAAATCTAGGATAGAGTGAGCTAGAATAGACCTGAGACTTGGGCCGTGCTTTTTTGGGCTGGCCCTAGGCCCAATCGGCACACCACCCCACGTGGCAAGCTGGACCGGGCCAACATGGCACGAACGATGGGTCGGGCCGGGCTTGAGAATTCTGCCCGTCGGGTGGCACGACACAACCAGTTGGGCCGTGCTCGAGACGGCCCAGCACGAAAAAAGTTCGATCCTTCTCCTGGCCTAATCCCCCTGGCCCAACCCTTCCTCCTGGCCTGGCCCAATCCCCCTAGCCTAGCCCAACCCTCCCCCTGGCCTAGCCCAATTTCCCCCCAGCCTGCCCAACCAACCCTGTCCCCCACCTCCTAGCCTAGCCCAACCCTTCCCCCTGGCCTGCCCAACCAACCTCGTCCCTCACTCCCCCTAGCCTGGTCCAACTCCCCCATCCCCAACCCCCCGTCCCGACTTCCCGAGTCTCGGCTCCCAACCCAATCCCCAATCCTCCAGCCGCCTCCCTCCCTCTCCTTCCTCACACACCATCGGCTGCTGCCCCCCTCTCCTTCCTCACACGCCGTCGGCCGCTGCCCTCCCTCCACTCCAACCACCTCCCCCCTCTCCCTCCCCACACGCCGCCGACCGCTGCCCTCCCTCCACTCCTCCAGCCGCCTCCGTCCTTCCAGTCTCCCTCCCTTCAACCGCCTCCTCTCCTCCCTCTTCGTTGGCGTCCGGAAGGAGGCCATGGCGAGGGGGAGCGGGCGTGGATGGCAGAGGTGGCGCACGGCCGCATGGGCGTTTTCATCTTCCTGGGCCGCGGCGGTCGTCGTCTTCCTGGGCGACACGGTCCTCGTCCTCGGCCTCGTCATTGTCAAAGTCGTCAACTCGTTCAAGGTCGGGCCTGAGCCAGCACGGCACGGCGACAACCCGTCGTGCCCTGGGCCTCGCTGGAGGCAAGTCGTGTCGCACGGCATGGTGAGGTGGCTGTGTCCTGGCGACACGACCCGAAGCACGTCATGCTCGTGTCGTGCCCCCAACTCCTAGCTCTAAGCTAGATGTCACTTTTGCACGTAGCTAGGTAGCCTCCATCTAACCCACCATTCTTGTATGGACGAGTGAAATAAATAAATCCAATGAAATCAATATCTTAGTCAAAACTGACTACATGATTTTACAATTTGGTATCATTAATTGTAGGACATCTAAATTTCGTGTCTTCGCTGAAAGACCCTACAAAAATTGCCTATTTGCTCTGCGATACTGTGGATATTATATATCATTTCTGGGCGGGAGAGACAGAAAGCCTGCGAAATGTCCAACTTGCCTTTGGGTCGAACTAGTTGGTTATTGGTTCATCCGGACCATTTAGGGCCACTCCCGACCCAACCGATCCTGTCTCTTTTGCATTGGCGACGATCTACATTGGCGGAATGGCCTGGATGACGTGAGCACGACACATTCCAGGACGATTCAGAATGGATGGGGGTGGTCCTCAGCAATAGGGAGTCTTGGGGTGGTTGGCACGCAGGCGACGCCAATGATGGGCAGAGGCGGACGGCGGCGACGGTGTTCTGACGAAGTTCCGACGAGGGCGAGGTGAGCATGATGTAGAACACGACGCGAGAATGAAGATGATGGGGTTGGTGATGGCAGGGGCTCACCAACAGGCATCAACGGGGCAATCGACGATGACGGGAAAGACAGCTTCGACTCCGACGGACCACTGTAGATAGAAGAAATTGTTTAAGGAAAAAAGATAGATCGGGATGTGGAACATGTTTTGACACGGACAAAACTTTGGGGAGCTCACCAGTGTGGCAGAACGGAGGGTCGCGCGTAGCTGCCTGGCCGCTGCAGACTGCCTACCGCCTCACCGTCACTACCCATGGGGTCGCCAAGGCCGTGGGGTTCCGTTTTGGTGCTCGCTAGCCACCTCCTCTATCTCCCGCACACTCTCCGTTGAGGAACGAATGGATGAGCCCTATTCGGTTCGACTGAACCAAGAAGTGACAGGGACACCGGAAGTCATTTCCTAAAATCTCTCTCTCCCCAACAACCGAAAATCATATTTTATTAGCCTCAGTGTCACAGAGTAAAGAGGCACATTTTTGTAGTGTCTTTCGGCACATTTTTTTAGTGTCTTTCAGTTAAGACACAAAATTTGAGTGTCCTACAACCAATAAAACTAAATTGTGATGTCCTCTAGCCAATTTTTCCATATTTCTATAGCAGTATTCCCCTTCCACTCACCCAAGAGCATTTGGCAGATTAGCAGTGTTAAACCTTCTATGCATTCATATGTAGATTATCCTATCTTGATGGATCTCTCCTTTTATATATTGTGATGAGATATGCTGGCAAGGGTAGCCGCGCGGCTACCTACAAACATCTTTACTGAGATGTTTCCACGAAAGAACCAATTAGATGTCCCAAGAAACCTTGCTTTGCTACCCTTCTTGAGTATGATATCTATGTGCATGTACTGGTTAACAGATTCTGCCAACAACCTAATTATCAAAGCCATGTCCTTTCACCATCACTTTATTTTATCCCTTAAGTATAACGTGAGCCTATCATAGCACCTGGCCCCAAAGTGCAACCAATCACATGGTTGCAAGTCCAATAGCTAGATCACTGAAAGGTCCAATAATTTATCCTTGTGTGGCTATCAAGGGTTTGGGGGCATTTATGCACTGTGTAATGGTGATCATGATTTAGAGCACACCAATACCCTTTCAAGGGAATTTAATTATAATCGAGGTGAATGCATTTGAGGTAATTCATGTTCTCGGACTCGATCTGGTTTAGTTTGCTGCAAGAGGAGAAGGATTAAAACTGGATTTGATTGACATGCTATGGATGGTCCATGGGGAATGATGGAAAAATACGGGGGCTTACATGCAATATGGACGATTTGACAACATGATCAATAGCTTAGAGCCTTAAGACACATGAAGATGCGGTGGGCTCAATGTGAGCGGATAGCTACATTCTTCTGTTTTTCCGCGATTAAATTGCCCAGGTCTTTTAATTTTGCTTGATTGGTAACTTAAACCTTGACTTCTGCTAGGCCACTCAAAACTTGATTGACGCGGATAGCTCCGGCTCCACACAGGCCAGATGCAGCCAAGGCTGTTTATCAAGATGGCATCAGATGATCATGTCATGAGATGATCAGCTAGCCCCAATCAACCAAAACATCACCACTATGTTTCGACAATCAACGTGGGACTCTGCAGGCGCAGGTCAGTGATGCTATATTTGGCAACTATTATCTGCATGATACACCACACTAGCAAAACCACACTGCAAGATGTCTTGTGATCCAGAAGGATTTGAAAGATGAAAACATGGTGAACAATGCTGATAACAATAGCTTGGTAGCCCCCCATGGCCTGGCCAGACAGACAGGATTCTTTATCGACAAGTACGGTTCCATGCACGCCCGTGCACAACCCCTCAACCCCACTGCATGCCCCTTGTGACCAAAATTCAAAGGGACTGTGCCCTACCACAGTGCAGTGTAACCTTGCATCTGTAGCACAAGGACCCATCAGCTCAGCTCAATATATTTTTCACACAACCCCATATATATATATATATATATAGCATTTTTTTACTCTCAGAGTAGTTACTCCTTATTTCATATCTCACAACGTAAGAAGTATCTTGCGCAACCGAGAGTTTGTATATGTAGTATATGAGTATATAAGACCACATGTGTGGTATTTACACCTTTTTAGTGGTGGTATGTATATTTTTTTAGACATACTGCTTTTTATGTGCGAATATGAAGGTATTTACAAAATACGCTAAAAACTATGATCTCTCTTACAATTTTTCGTGCGGTTCGCATTGGAGTATATTACAATTGGTATATGAGTATACCCAAACTGATAAAAGAGTATGTCAAATTCTTTTAGGTGGTATATCAGATGTGTTATATATATATATATATATCTTTCACATATGCACACTAGTATTGATTTACTTGCATTAATTGTTCCTGCCTCACCTCAACCTCTCAAAAATATGGGCATGACCAACCTAAACTACACACACCCCCTGATCGAACAGAAGAGTTTCGACTTCAGCTCAGAGCTACCGTAAGCTTGGGCCTTTTACAGTTAGTGTAGATAAAGAGATTTTCTAAATAAACTGGGACTATTCAGCTGAAGTCCCCTGAGAAGCTAACTTATGGAAGAGATAAGCGAAGCCAGCCAAGCTCAAACAAGATCCAGATCCTCTGTTGTACAGTAGAGAATCACTATTTGAATAGTGAGTTCAGCCTGCAAGGACAGTAACATGCAATAGTACTGTAGCAAGTGCTACAGGCTCAAGTGAAATACACTGTAGTAGCTTTACTGTTTTTGGCGCTGCAGCGCTCGATTTAGACCTCGTTTTGGATTAAACGGCAGAGAGAAGAAACTAATGTATATCACTGTACTCCTCTGTATTAGCGTATTAGCTATTGGGCTATGGCAAGCTACTAACTAGTATAACGGCTGGTTCCACTGAAAGATTTGTGATTTTGTTGGTGATGAATGGGTTTTAGCCACTTGAGTGCCATGTTGCAAGAGGGTGCAGCTCAAAAGGACAGGCAGGCTAGGTCGTGATTGTGAACTTGGGAAAGGCTGCTCCCATGCATGCATCCAGACAAAAATGTAGGGACTAGCTAGCCCTAGCTTAGCTCAGTAGCTCTTCTCGGTCCAACGATTTGATGGGCTGTGGATTTCAGGATCGAATTAATGTTGGTGTACTAGGAAAGTGGCTTACAAACGAGATCTTGTGTTCTTACTTGGGGGATCTTAGGAAGATCTAATGGTTTCTTACGCTGCATCTTCTTAATAAAATCATATAATGACATGACAGCCTATATTATATGTATGGCTTCCAGGAGAGATGATACCAAATCTTGCTTGGTGCGATTGCATGTCATAATTGAGCCCTTTTTCGTTTCATGCATATAAATGTCATGCGGCATCATTGTACATGTGGAGATCAAGGCGGCCTAGCTACATATATAGTAGAGCTATATATCCCAATGGTGGAGCCTGCCTCGTAGGGCTTCCTGTTACCACTGTGAGATAGCTTAGTGATGTGAATCTATACTTGTCTGTTCTTGCCTTCTTGGAGACCGTGATCTCTCTTTCTTGAGAAACTTTTACATGTTTGATCTGTTGACAACTCAAATTGACCTGACTTTTCTTTTGGGGAAGTTAAATTGACCAAACTATATGGTTCTACTGGTTCAGATACTGTTGTTACAGTGTGCTTCATTACGGCTGTAGCTAGTAGGTGTATAGTTTCAATTAGTACAGGAGGTGGATTAAGTTAACTATGAATATATATCAAAATATTATTTCTCTACTAGTTTCTCTGAAAGAAGGTATGGACACTGTACTTGATTGTTCTCAGTGATCTGTATGATTGTTGGCCAGACTGGATTATGGGTACTTTCAACAACTCTTTGGCTTTGGAAACTTTGCGCGGCAAGTAGTAATTACGTGGTGTTGAGATGGCATGTAGATCATGATGATGCTATTTACATAAGCTTCAGCTACGTACGTACCTATAAATGACAAAAATGACAAAATCTAAGCCAAAGCCAGCATGCTGCAACAGTAGCCATCATTGAGGGCCACATGTACTTGAATTATTTTATCAGACGTGCTCGTCATCGAGACATTGACTTGCAAAGTAAAAAAAAAAATCAACAATAATCTATTAATTGGGAGCTGTTGGGGGCAGAGTGCATACACCATATACAGTGAGCATAAGTCTAATAACCTCCAGGTATTTTGATCTGAGATTAATTTTAAGAATACCTGCTTTTTTTTTATAGAAATTCTGGGTGAATTGCACTTGTTATTTTCTATAAAAATCCCTCCAACATTCCAAGCTGCTCGAAATGAGAATAACTTTGACTGCTGTACTGCTGAACCATGGGTAGAAATGTATGAATTACCTTTTTGAGTTTGATGCGCTGTACATGGCGCTAAGGGCAATGCTTTCTGTACTATTTAGAATAAGTGAATTCTATCACGTCAAAAAAAATGAGTGAATTCTATGTACAAATTCAATTATTGCTTTAACGTGTGGCATCTACATTGTTTGATATTTTTAAGTATTGTACACTGTACACTGGTGCAGCTTGGGTCCAAAATTAATCATTAACCAGAGAACATCTATATATAGGGGCTAGCTAGCTAGACCTGATTAATAGGAATCTCACTTAATTCCCTAGGCATAAATGGAGCATGACAATGCATGCCGATAACTTGTATCTGATGGGTTCCTCACTAATGATTGCGAACGAATTGTACCGCCGCGCTCTTAATTATGAGACCGAAGGCATAAACAAAGGATTAATTAGTTAACAGCAGCATCTCACACCCGGCCTGTGCTATTGATCGTCACACGGTGTCAGTGTCTATACATACATTGTTAGCTTCTTTATTACTGTGTTGCTTGCTAGGCAAAGCGCTGGATTAAAATTAAGCAAACTCGCTCATGCACGAGAGGCCATGATTACTCTAAAATCGGACGCAATGAGGAGAAATTACTTGTTTTTAAGCAGAGCGTGACTGTTTAAGATACTGTGGTGAAATTAGTGCTTTTTTTAAGATACTGTGTTGAAATTAGTACTACGCCACTGCTGTATTAACGTTCAATCTCTTATTACTTATATGAAGTTTCTAGTCTTTTCCCTTGGTTCTAATTGAGATTAATAATGCCTGACATTACAAAGCAAAAGTTATAAACCGGCTGCGTGTGCTTTATACTAAGCATGATTAAAGGCAGCTAGTGAGTATATACATACAAGTTGCTTTCAAAAAAGAGTATATATGTATACATACAAGATTAATACGCAGCTAGGGTACGCTGGTTAATTAAATTGGCGTGTATATTTTGAAAGAGGTATGCGTACATATATACGTATGCATATACTAATTCTTTAGCTACACGTACGCAGTAGGAACTATTTGTGAATGGTGATGAGATGAGGAGGCACTGTGGTAGATATTCTTACGAGTAGTGCCAATGTCACCCTCACACTTTTGCTTGTACTGCCATTAATCTCGATTTGTCCTCATTTATCTGTTTACTCTCTCTCTCTCTCTCCCCTCCCTTTTTTGCAACACCTCCATAATATTCTTCAACTCTCACTCCCTCATTCAATACTGGCCGGCTTGCTTTTTCATATTTTGTTGTCTACACACCTCACCTTTCCCTTGCTGCAGTTGTGTAGGAGGAGAAGCTGATCTCTATCTATATCTCTCTCCCACAGATCACTACCAGAGAGACAAGAGTTAGGCTGTCCTACCTGATCATATGCTACCTCCTGCAATTCTTTGATTCACTGCTAAACAGAGACAAGAATTGCTGATCTTGTTTGTTTTTCCATTTCTCTTTGTTCTCCTCTCTTATCCATTCTGCAGCTTGTTGCGTAGCACTGGATCTTGGAAGAAACAGGCAGCAACAAGGGGAGAGAAAATTCCTCCCAAATACTTCTTTATCCTTCTTCATCGGATCTATCCTCCCTCTGACCCCCCAAAGAGGTAAGGATGAGCAGTTTTTTTTCTAGCTCGCCAGATGCACCTGAGAGAATTTGAGAAAAGAAAGTTTGCAGTCTAGTCCTCTTTTCTTGCTACTAATATGTTATACATGCTCCGTCAGATTTGAGCAAACATCAGGTTATTTTTACTTGGAAATTCGTGCTTCTTGTGCCATATCATCATACATGCACACATATGCATTCATACAGTGGATCACCTCCATGCATTTGTTTTCATCAGGTCATTAATTCTCATCTATATCAAACTATTCCTACTGCTATGAAATCTACAGTTCTGTGCCCCCTTCTGAAGTTACAAAAAAAGAAAGCAGATATGACTAATTTCCCCCATTTCTTGCATCCAAAGTTTGCACAAGATCAGATCAGAACACCTTAAACTCCCAAAACCCTAATCTCCTCCTCCTTCCACCTTCCCAGAACGATCCTCAATTCAAGAAAACCCTAACCCTAGAAGAAGTAGTATTAAAAAACGTACAGTTCTTTGCGAAAAGAAATAACAATTCAATACCTCTATTTAATTCGCATCTATAGGTAGCCAGCCCGCCGGCAATGGCATCTTCGTCGAGCACCAGCAACTCCGCCGTCTCTCCGGTGATCTCGGGGGCGGCGACCACGCCGGGGGCCGGGTCGCCGTGCGCGGCGTGCAAGTTCCTGCGGCGCAAGTGCCTACCGGGGTGCGTGTTCGCGCCCTACTTCCCGCCGGAGGAGCCGCAGAAGTTCGCGAACGTGCACAAGGTGTTCGGTGCCAGCAACGTCACCAAGCTGCTCAACGAGCTGCTGCCGCACCAGCGCGAGGACGCCGTGAGCTCGCTCGCCTACGAGGCGGAGGCGCGCGTCAAGGACCCCATCTATGGCTGCGTCGGCGCCATCTCCGTGCTACAGCGCCAGGTCCACCGCCTCCAGAAGGAGCTCGACGCCGCGCACGCTGAGCTCCTCCGCTACGCTTGTGGCGAGGTCGGCATCCCCACCGCTCTGCCCGTCACGGCCGCCCCTAGGCTCGCCGCGGCAATGCCAGCCCCCGGCCAGCTTGCCGCGGCCAGTGCCGGCATGTACGGCGGTCGGAGGCTCGGTGTGGTCGATGGGATAGTGCCGCCGCCGCCTCCGCCCACCGGATGCTACTACATGCGGAACAACGCTGGTAGCGTCGGCGCTGACGTCGCGCCCGTGCTGCCTTACGCTTCCATGGCTAATTGGACCGTGAACGCCATTAACACCACCACCACCACCTCAGGATCAGAGAGCATTGGGATGGATCGCAAGGAAGGAGGAGACAGAAGCATGTGAAGCGCCACAAATAGTAAGTGATTTAAGTAAATTGTTGCATTGCAATCATGCATGTATGCGTGTGTTTTATGTGTTATCTGTGCTATATACTTGTCTTGTGCAGTGGATTACTACTCCCAAGATGTGGAGATATGCACTTTGTCCTTAATGAGGGAGTACTCAGTGAAGGAAGCTTCAGGGAGATGGGAGCCCATTCTCAGGTTAATTAAGAGCTAAGAAGCAATCTATCTATATATAGCCGGCATGAATTATATATATCCGTGTCCCTTTTTGCATGTTGTGCAAACCATACTTTGGAGTACTATATGTAATCAAATCGAGATCTTGATCTCTCTTCTTTTCATGATTAATTCGGTTTCGCAGGATCCATCAAGTCATTAGTACGTATAGCATGCTTTGTGATCAGAAAATAACCACCTTTAGGCCAAACAAACAATGCACTGGAAACACATCGATATGTGAAAATATCCTACCTGCATGTATGAGAAGTTCTAAGCTAATGGGTTGGGGCTAATTAAAGGCTACATGATCTGCATCTTATATCATATGTCATAGGTACCAGTGACCTGTGTTTGCATATATGCTCCAGATATATCATCTTGAGATGCTTAATGGTCAGGGAGGAAGATTAAAACAGTTGTTTATGGAGAGCATCACATCATTTGTTTTGCAGACATTCTTCCCTTCCATGTTAGTAAACTGTAAAGGTATGGGAAAAGCAGTATTCCCGGCACTATTCTTATAGGTCCCAGATCTTTTTATGGATCTCACTGTTGTGCATTGTACATGTATTTATTCGATCATCTAGAATTTTCTTTCTTTGGGATTAGTTGCCTTTTTCCCCTTTAAAGGCTGGGGATTTGGTTTGCTAGTGCTAGAGGCACTTTTCATACTCGCGTGCTGTTGTGTGAGAGAACTCTGTTCTTTTTGTGGTGAATTTGTTGAATCATTCGCAAGTTTGAAGTTTGTGCAGTTCTGGAGGCTGACAGTAGGAGTTAAAAAATATATTAAAGGAGGGTTGATATATACAGCCAAAAACGAAAAAACACAAGCAAGATTAGAATGTACAAGGACCCTTCACAAGGGCATACTTATTGATAACCCTTTTACCATTTGATTTAATTTATGCTCGAATTTTATCTCCAGTGTATAACTGAAGCTAGACCCAAGAGGAACTTCTTAGATATCCTGGCCAAATCTTTCGTTCTTCTTTTAAAAGATTTCCTTAATTTTTTGTGTGTTTTCGGTCTTGTTTGGAACACGGGAATTTTCCCACATTTTCAGGTAATAGGATTGTTTCATGTAAATTTCTTGTGTTTCAAATAGGACCTTAGCAGTTGAAATGTCTTTTTTTCAAACATAGAAACCACAGTATTGAGAGGTTTTTTAAGTTGTATATATATTTAGTGTGACAAAGTTGCACATTTTACTCAACCCATCGAACATCAATTCTCCATGAATTTATTGAAGTTATACAGGAAAAAATATTTAAAATACGTGTTTGTTTGCAAAAATATGCAAATGGATATTAAACTAGCTTTACCAGTAGCGTCTTGAGTTAAAAATGAGGTTGTATATTTTTCCCCCACTTTTCCTAGTATAAATTCGACTTGAATCAATTGAAATATGGATAAAGATACACAAAAGTTTTACATATTTATTTGCTAGAATGTTCCGTATTTCTGTGGTAGTAAATGCATGTACAGTTCAAGCTATTTTTGAGAATGAGAATAGCCATCCTATGCTTAATGCCCATTAGGTTATTGAGGTAGGTTCCATATGCATTGTTGCAATTGCTACAATGTTTAGTGCTAGGAGATGTTTAGTGCTAGGAGGTATTAAGGTGGGCCCTACGTTTCAATAAAATATAGAAAAAATCCACAAAGTCACCAACCGCCGCCCCTCTCTCTACTTCTCCAAACAGTCGACTCGATCCCTTCCATCTCGTCGCCCTCTCTACAACCACTCGATCCCCCCCTTCGGCCACTCTATCTCCATCATAGCGTCGATCCGCCCTCGCCACTCCCCCTCTAACCACAGTGTCACCCCTCCCTTCCCCCCTCTCTCTTCTAACGACGGAGCAACAAGGTGGCAGTGATGCATCTCCCTCGGCTAGATCCGGTGGATCCAGTGAGGGAGTGTCTTCACTAAGCTCCTGACGGTTAGATCCGAGCTCTCGGTGGTACGACGACGGTCGACGGACTATTTTCTATCCGGATCCTGTGGTGGTGGCCACCATTGACCACGCATTCGCCCCACCGCAGCACTGCATCGAGAGAGATTCAATGAATTTTTTTTATGCCTTAAAGACCGAGCTTTAAGCTTGTGGCCGGCTTCAAGTTATGCCCGACTTAATTTTTTGGCCACAATGCTTATGGTCGACCGTAAGATTGTCATGTTAGCCTTATGACTTGCTTTTTCATCGCATCGTAGATGCCCTTATAATATGAGAAACATTTAGCTTCAAATTAAAGCCTTCACTTGTTCGCACGCACCCATTATTAGGACCGTTCGAACGGAACGGTACTAATAATTGGGTCCACTGTGGTATTAGTCGTCCAACCGCTAATAATTGGGTCCTCACGAGAGAACCGTCTTCGGAATTCCCTTTTATTGGTACAGTGCACGGCATTGCAAATCAGACTTGACATCTAAAAGTTAACTTCAATGCGTTAACGCTGATTGTGATCAGCTTATCATGGAGTATTAACACCCTGACATGATTCACCGTGTCTTGTTTTCATATGTCGCGCTCCTAATTAACGGAAGAATAACGAATGTGATTGGTTGGGACTGAAGATAATGACCGGCCGGGATTATATACCCCGTTGGTGTCCGATCAGTTGTCGGTTTCCACCGATAGGGATGTGATGTGCAATATTGGAGCAGTTTGACACTGTACAAGTGGGAATTTTAATTTGTATGTAGATTGTAGGGAGTGACTAAGGGATGTGTGTGTTATTAATTTACGCACTTAACTTATGTTTTCCACTATTCATGCTACAAGTGGGAATAGTATCGAGTGGAAAATTTAATTTGTAGATAATGTATGTGTGTTATTAATCTAGCAAAAAACTATAAATTTTTAGAAAAAAAAAAGCTGTTTGTTGAATACCTTCTGAAATATGAGTTCCAATTAAAACTACAGTATTCCCTAAAAAAAGTAAAGATACAGTATGTATACATCATTACGAGATTAGAATTGCAGCCAGGTGAAACAATTTGGAATTCAAATACATTGTTCGAATTTAAAGATTGAGACAACAAAAAAAAGACATAGGATTGCAACAACAAATTTAATGAAAAAAGTTTGGCTGAAATTAAACTGAGATATAGGATGTTTGCATCTCATCCAAGTACAATTCAGACATCGTGCTTCTCCCTTTTATCAGAAAAGCATTTAAGCACATAATGCATACCATTCCAGTACTAATATGTTTAGCGGGCATCATGCATTTGCATGCACATTGCACAGAGGCACTACTTACTGCACCAGATTTAACATGGCATGGTTCCTCGTATTCGAGCTGCCTGTTCAAAAAAAAAAATACACTATATATATACATACCCAGTGTCTCTCCTATTATATTCAGGGAAAGAAAAGACAAGTAGCTAGCCAGCTAGATCCAGTATTATACGTGCATATATACAATACAAAACTGTATATATATAGATAGAGAGAGAACAAAGTGACATGCATGCAGTACAGTCGATGCTAGCTACTACATAGTATATAGTAGGCAGGCAGCTTCTCTTTAAATACGCACGCTGTTGCTCCGATTTGACGTGACCAACGCGAGGCCAGTCTGGGATCACACTACACGATCGAGCGAGCTAGACGACACACGTACGCACTTGTGTTCCTCCTGTCCTCACGACGAATTCGGTGGCTCCCAGTGACAGTGAGCCACCTTGTGATGTGAAGTCCCAAACCAAACACACACACACGAATTGATTTTGCTACGATTTCTTCGCAATTATACACACATGTATCGATAGTTAAAAGACGATTTATTATTTTTTATGAAAAGAAAAAATAAAAGAAAAGAAGAGGAACGTGAGGCCCTTGCGTGTACGTGCAATGTCGGGTCTATCTCTACCGGTCAGCTGAACAGTCAGTGGCAACTGTTTTTGCACACTGTTCATGTAGATGAATAATTGGATTGTTCGTAAGGCCGCTGTAGCATTGCACGCATGTATGTTTTTTTTTTTGCCACCATCGCTCGATGCATGATCGATCATGAATAAAATGGCAAAAAATCATCAGCACCTCCAAGAGAAAATTTCTTCTGTGCCGGTTACATTGATGTAATGTCTATGTTATATATATAACTCGCGACGTAGTTAAAGGTTGAAAAATTGATTTTTTTTTCCTCACGTATATATGCTACAGTTGGTTTCTATTTGAAGGATTTGTACATACGCTGTGGACAGTGTACTAGCTACCTGCATTCATGTGCAGTAGAATATCGTGTATGGTTGCAGGTACGTACGTGTTGGAACACCGGTGTCTTTGGTACGTGTAGGGAAAAGTACACCATACCTGATACAAATATGCAAATGGTTTTTACGGTTGGGCTGTGAATCAGGCACTAGGACGCCGTGCAGTGATGGTCGCAGTGCGAGGAGTGGTCGGGTGCGTGCGCGTGACACCCACGCTCGCACGCACTGCACCGTAGGACGGAGAGCGGGGGAGAGAGAGAGGGATCCGGATATCTTCAGACGTTCATCTCATGAACAGTGTTTCGAGAGGGAGTGAATAGTGCTCTAGCGTAGTAGGACGTACCAACTGTGGTGAGCAGTGTTGAGAGAGAGAGTAAATATTGCTCCGGCGTAATGCAGCAACCGAGAGAAAAGTACAGTAACAATTTACTGTCGCTAAACACCGTAGTGAGAACTGCAACACTCGGTATCGACACTTGATTTTTGATCGGACGGCTGGTCAGGTCGTGTGGAGATGATCGCTGTTCCTCGTTGAGGGGCGTGGGGACAGCCTAGCCAGCGCTGGTGGGCCCATCCCAACAACGCATTGCTTTGCACCCACCCCACCCCGCCTCGATCCCTATGGTGTCAGCAGTGCACTTGGAATAGTCGTCGCTCCTCTTGGCTATCTGAGCAATCAACTTTTCGGCCAGTTGTGTTCAGAATACCTTCGATAACTAATCTAGATTGACCTTAGTGTAGCACAGGCGGAGGAAACATGGATGATTAATAAGAGCAAAAACAGGAAGTTGCGCATCGAAAAATACAGAATGTCGAGTAGTCCTGAACAAATAACGCCGTCAAAATTAAGTGAGATCTTTCGAGAGGGCCGAGGAGTCCAGCCTGCCTAGTTTACAGTTTTTGCTCATTTAGCACGTTTTTACAAGAGAAATAGCAAAAATAATCTCTTAAAAAATAAAATAGTAAAAATGACACCTCTGTCACGTACCCAGTCCGCGGGAAATCCAACGGTAGACGGCCTGCCACGCACACAGATCGTGGCAGGCCACCTACCGTTAACTCAGTCCGCGGTAGGTGCTGTGGGTGGGCTACCTGCTGTGGCATTTTCACGTGGCAGTGGTGCTATTTTTGCTGTTTCATTTTTATGAGGACTATTTTTTGCTATTTCACTTAAAACGAGGCTAAACGAGAGGAAAAAAAACTCTTCAGCTTGCTCGGTAGCTTTATCAATGATCATCCGTCGTCGGTCCGTCCCAGTCAAATCGATAGACCCACGAAGATGTACACGTGAGTGTGTGACGGACGTGATACGCGCGCGACAAATTATTAGCCACATTCCTGTTGGCGACCCAATGATCACTTGGCACGTCTGATCCATCCACTCGATCATCGGCGTACGTTGCCCCTCGTTTAGTTCACTACGTCCGTACGACGAATTATTGGATGCAAGCTACTCCACATACAACTTACTATAAAATTAAGGGAATTGATTGTACTCATATGTCCGACTAGAGACAAACAATTGAATGGCCTTAACCACTGAGCCATGTTGCCCAACGCCTCCAACCACTCTTTCCTGCCTCTTTGTATTCTCTCTCCACTCTCATCCGCCCCATCCGGATGAAAATTGTGAGGTGCTCATCTCTCACACACCTCTCTCTCTCTCATCTCTTTTCTACCTCCAAGCTGGAGAAGAAGCCAGCATTCACGCCCGCCCCACGGCCGCTTCGCCTCTACGCCCTGGCCTCCTCCGCCACCCCACCTCTGTCGTGCCCCGGCCACACCCGCCACCCCGTGACTTGGCCTCCCCGCGCGCCAACTGCCTCTGCCGTGTCCCCGCCTCCCCACGCCTTGGCCTTCCCGAGCTCGCCTACCTCCTCCGTGCCCCGGCCTCCCTGAGCTCGACTGCCCCCGCCGCCCTTGTTGCTAGCATTTTCTCTATTTGTTGCAGTGATTCTACCTAATTGTTTGGGGGCAAGTGTTAGTGTTTGTTGCACGGTATTTTTTGAAATGTAGAAAATGGTTTTTTGTTGCAAGCATTTAATTTTGTTGCAGCCCATTTGCTCAATTGTTGTACCAATTGTTGCAGCAGTTTCACGGGATGTTTAGTTCTAGGTGGGTTTTTGTTGTTATTTTTTGTTGCGCCTGGCACATTGCAATTTTCTTAAATGTTTCCTCTTTTTGTTTTGATTGTTGCAACAATTTTTGAACAAGCCTGTTTGTTGCGACCGTTGAAAAAAATATTGTGACCGTTAAAAAAAAATGTTGCAACCGTTGGGAAAAAATGTTGCACACGTTTCTCCAGATTTTCCTCCCCACACCCCTTCTTTGATAGTTAGGTCTTTTTGTTGCGACCGTTGGAAAAAAAATATTATGATCGTTGAAAAAATGTTGCATACATTTTTTTTGGCATCGGAACGTACGATGGTTATGTCCGAGCGCTAGTTGCTCCCTATGATTAATTACCGCACATTTTGTCTGCAGCTATGATCAAATCCGTGCATGATACCGCCTAGCCTACGCTTGTATGGGTATATATGGGTATGGGTATGTATACACCTATTTCATAATCTCCTAAAAACTTGTTTTCACTTGGCACAAACCCTTGAAACTTGGTCATTATCGATAGATCAGAGCTTGCGGATGCTTCCAACCTCAAGTGAATTCTTCGTCGAAAAAATTTATGCAAACTAGCACAACGGACGAGTTGAGGTGGCGGCGAAGAAGAAGACTATAGCCAGGGTTCGAGGACCGTGGTTTGCCTGGTTGGCGCGGTCGTGCACACGCACGTCGCTCCGCCCAGGTTCAATCGTCCTCATTTTTTCTACTGGCTGTGCATTGCAACGAATTTTAAATAAAACATAATATAAGTTATAAACTTCAAAAATCAATAAATATAAGGTAATTATCCCTATAAATAAAAGTTCCATACATAATTTATATCTAATCAACAAGCCACATATAATCTTATTAGAAACCACAAACACAAATAAGTTGATTATCCACAGAAGATCCTTCAAGTATGTTATATATCAGAGGCGCGGACCCAAGTGGGTTCAAGTGTGTTCATCTGAACACCCAAATTTTTTGGACAAAAATTCAGTATATATAAGGTATAATACATGTATATACTAGAAATTGGGTTAAATCAACATGTAATGTCCCCAAAAGCCCATTTCGTCAGCATCTCACTCAGCACTCGCATAGCCCACTAAAGCAAGACATTCCACATTCGGCCACTATTCCAGCCTTCTCCCATAATGACTCGGCCCAATATCTCAAGGCTCATTTATTGGCAAACCCTAACTCGATCTCTCTTTCTCTCAAAGAAACACACGCATACATAGCCTTGCCCTTGCGCCGGCGGTGGCAGGCCACGATGCCACGCCGAGTGGGTGAGTGCAGGGCTGGTGGCGGCCTAGGAGAAGGGGATGCCGAGACAAGGGGAGGAGCGCAGTGGCGCCGCCACGGCCTGCTCGCCTGCTTCGAGCGCAGCGGCTAGCTGGGTGGGTTAGCTGGCGGGGTGAGGCGCGCCACGCCATGCTTTGAGGACCAAGGCTCCAACTCCGAGTGGGTGGCGCGACGGAGGCGATTTGGCGATGGACCGGAGCTAGCGACTAGGGTGAGCCATAAGCGGGGCTGGCCGACGTCTGTGGCGGGGCAAAGCGTGTGGGCGTGGCCATCTGGGTGACCGAGCGACTAAGCCGGCAAGCCGCGACCCCCGAGCACAGGTCCTGAGAAGTGAGGAATGCGTCACTAAGGTGAGGTATCCAATCTCAAATCCATAATTCCCAAACGGCCAAACCGGTTTGAAAAATGAATTGTGGTTGATGAATCTTGTATTTATGTGAATTGTCGATCTTAGAGCTTTGAAAAATATACAAAGTAGTTTAGATTATTACATTATTGACTGACACCAAAATGAAGCATTAGATTGCTCTCATAAAATTTAATCTTGTATAAACATATTATCTTTTGAAAACTTTCAAGTATCCATGTGGAGTTCTCATTGGATAGGAAGACTCTAAGCAATAACAAACTAATTGTTATTGCTAATAATGGAATATCTATATCATTTTCGGCTAAAGCAACTAAACTTTCAGCTCAACTGAGAGCATTAGACTAATAGATAACTCTAGATTTAAGTTAGATTACCAGGCTGTAGCAAAGGATGGTGGTATACTTCAGCGATATGAATATAAATTCATCCAAACATGTCTATATAATTTATTGATGATCTCAACTTCTCAAGTTACACAAATTCATGTGACCAATTAAACTTGCAAACTACAAATTCATTGGCCAGCGAGTTAGGCTACATACGTCAATAGCAGCACATGTACATCCCCAATTCTCCATTCATCAATTCCCCGGTCCCAAATCCCAAATTCTCAATTCAACATTTTTTCTTAATTATTTTGTAATTTCTTTCAATTTTTTGTGGTGTTATTTCTAGTATGGAAAAACCGTACTTTGTTTTTTTTTTTTGCTAGCGTGGACATTTATTTTTTCATTGAATAATATTTTATTAACTTCGAACACTATCCGATAGATCCTAAGTCCGTCAGTGTTAAACATATGAGCATATATTTATCCATAAAAGACTTCTCCTACTCAACTCAGGAGGGGGATATCTCTTGTATCAGTGAATACCAGAGCTTGCGACCAAATTGCAAAAAAAGAAAAAAGAAAAAAGAGGCGACTGTAGGCATGGTCTATTGATTCGAACGTACGATCAGTGGTCCATGAACCAGAGACTACTATTTAAGTACACATTGGCCAGAAACGATCCTCCAAATAATACAAGTACACATGCAAAGCTGCAGGAGTGCGTGTTGGAGGGAGAAGAAGAAGCAGCAGCAGCTTGAACCAATGCAACCGTTGGCTGGGGATCCTGCCTCGATCGTCCGTAACCATGGATGGACCCAGGAAATGAGGCTACCTAGGGCTACTAGTGCCGGGTTGGCCCTAGGCTTACATATTGCACATGCATATGCATACCCATGCTGTTCTTTTGGGATTGGGTCGATCGATCGTGACAGGGAGACACACACACACAAAAACACGACGAGTAAATTAGCGGTCACATCGCATGGGCTCGCCCTCGCTTGCTCGGCACTGTTGCTTCTCCAGTTCAACGGCACTGTTCTTGTGTTCTTCAACTGTTCCCCTCCTTTCTTGACAGTAGCTTGCTTCGGACATCCATTCTGGCATTTCTGTAGTGCTAGCTACCGGGAGTTTTTTTCTTCATTTAGCCACCTTTTAAATAAAATACAAAACTAGTCGTTATGAATGAAATAATAAAAATAACACATCTATCACACGAAATAGCTGCAAAAAAACATGTGTCGCTGGCTGGTACCGCGTAAAGCCACGTGCCGCTGATCGGAACCACGTAAGGCCACGTGTCGCGATCCCAGACAGCAGCAGGTAAGCATGCTAATGTGACAGGATGGCCCACACGCATACCTGCCACCGACTACCGCATCACATCATCTGTCACGATCTGGGATCGCAGTACGTAGCTTTCCGTTGTCCCAATCAGCGGTACGTGGTTTTCCGCGGCGATTTTGAGTGGTTGAGGTGTTATTTTTGTCAATTTTTGCTAATTCGTTTAAAAAAAACGTGTCATTTTAGCAAAAACTCACCTTATAATTTACCAGCTCTAGCTTTCTGTTCAGTTAATTCCATCGATAAGGTACTGTGGAAATTGAATTATCCGAAGAACCACTCTCTTCGTAGCTGACGGGTAGACCTAAGTGGCACAGTTAGTAAGCTGACCTGAAAGTACTACTCCTACGTCAGAGTTCAAAAGAGGTAATCTGATGAGAAATTCGGTGACATACGAAGACCGCGATGCAATTTAATCAGTCCAAAACAAATGCCTCGTGTTCTCTAGGCACTTCCCGACTAATTAACAAGGTAGTATACAAGATATGCCAAGCCGTACTCTTTTGGCTGACTTAGACTCAAGAGTCATCATCAGCGAAGAAGCAAGGAAGATATTCAGGAGGGGAAAGAGGGAAAAAAACAAAACAATCCCTGATATATAACTATTAACAGTCATGTTAAGATAACGTAGTCCTCAAAAGTATGCCCCGAGTTGACATCGATCGGCAACACATGCGACGACATATATGAATAATTATGTACCCTACATAACGATAAGATCGAGTTCAGGTTCTTTGACCACAAAACTATGATCTATACATATTTGCACAATAAAGAACGAGAAAGCAAAGGAGCAGCAGCAGTAGCAGTACTATCATATAGCAGCTAGCAAACAACCAAAACTAACAAGGGCCTGCAGAAATCTCACTCTCGCTTTACTTTGCGTCCCTGGCATATAACAATGCATGTATTGAATTGCATGCTGCAGTACATTACATCCATCACAAAGCATGCATAAAGCCGGCAGTGCCGCCCGGCAAACAGTTTCTTTGACTGGGTTTAGTAATCCTTTTTTTTTTTGTCAGATCTTCCAAAAGCGAGAGGAAAGAGCTAGCATCTGATGAGTCCAAAGTAGTGCAGTACTGAAGTCTGATGAAGTGTAGCTAGGCGTTTCCGAAGAAAGTAGAAGCCACTACATATATGCTGGACACTTGGATAGAACATTCGGAGTGTTCAGGTTGCCTAGCCTGTCTCTTTACGAGATCTCTGTCTGCTCGCGTTCATCTCGTCGATGCCCCCCCTAGTGTGTGCTTGAGCTAGCGCGACACCTGTGTGATGGAATAGTCAGGCAGGCAGGTCAAGATCTGTAACAAGCTGACGGCCATGATTTCACTGCAGTCGTATGAGCAGACAGAGATGAGATGGAGTCGCTTTGCACGTCCCTCGTGCTTGGCCTAGCATGCAGCAGTGTAACTCTAGCCATCTTATTCTTAGGCGTGGCATTCTCTCTTTCTTCCTCTATTACCTTTTGAGTACAAGCATATACACGCATGCACTTCATGTAGACAACCCCTAGCTAGCTTCTTCCTTTTCGGACTTGAAAGGAAACAATAGGATACGTGGCAATCTTCTATCTTTAGTGTAATGAAATGGAATGAAATCGTGGACATGATGATCACATGACAAGAAAGGAGAAAAGGGCTTGCGATCGGTAAGTTGCGAGTGTTTTCTTCTGCGTTTATTTTTTGTCCCCCTGCTACGGCGGGGCACAACACATTGGTAATACGCTCGAGTTATGGACCATTAATTTATGCGCTGCCGCACCGTCAGGCCCAGTTGAAATTGGGCTGTGGGGGTAGTGGGTCTCATGGGCGAGGAACGAATGCCTAGATCTAGCTGGCCCGGGATAGTATACAGTAGGGAAAGCTAGGTCGATATATATGGACTGATCGACCGAGGTGTCAGGCATGCATGCAAGAACATTGAACGAAAGCTTGCAAAATTGATGTTGAAACTCAACCCCTCGACCGTATATAGGCCAAGTTTGGGAGAGATGTAGCTTTTGACTTAAGTTGTTTTTTTTTGGTTTTTTTAGCTGAGAAACAGCTGTAGTGGATGGATGTAGCTTTTCTTCGGAGGTTGTCTGTCAGCCTGGTTTTTTTGTTGGGATAGTTGTTTGCTTCATCTGCGGATGAAGTTTCATATGTCTGAAATACCCTTGAGATCTAATGGCATGTCTGTGTGCTGATTTAGTGTAAATATTTATTTATTTATTTATTTTGCTGAAGAATTGATTAAACAACATAATTTCTTTACAATTTTCGTGACCAATTGTCGCATTCATTTTGGATCCGACACATCCGCACCTTTCCCCCCATGAAATCATATTACAATTCATAATATAGTTTACCCAAAATTTGAAACACTTCACAAAGTTGTCATTTAAAGCATTTTACCGAAAAGAACAAAACACTAGGAGGGAAAGTGGCGGCGGCGATGTCAACCAGAGGGAAGCGACAGTGGTGCCCTCCCAGGCAAAGATGGGGGCGTAGGGACTGTCTGCGGCAACCAGAAGCAGCCAGAGGCGAAGGCGGGGGTGTATAGGCCAGCGGCGGTGGGAGTCCAAAGGGCTAGGAAGGAGAACGCCAAGTGGCGTGGCTCGTGGTAGGTGGCGGCTTCACGGTGGCGCCGCGCAGCAGGGGGGAGAGGAGGCCGAGCAGTGTGAAACCAGCGTGGAGGAGACTAAGCGACGCAACACGGGGTAGGAGACGATGACATTGCGTGGCTCGAGGAGGAGGCGGTGGCACGAATCCAACATTGGGGCGGCGGGGGCGATTCGGGATTAGAGCGGCGACGCGCAGGGCTTGGGGCCGCAAGGGCTGGGAAGGAATGGGGGTACGGGAGGGGGAGGGGTTGGAACCGGTTGGGTATTTAAGGAGCGACATTTGGTGGGTAATTTTCTTGAAGTTTGAGTGGCAAACAGGTATATCCCTCCCGCAATAAGCCCTAAAAGCTGATAGGGAGATGCTTCTGCTTTTAGCTGTGCTTTGACTTTGGCTTAGGGCATGTTTTGAACGGTTTCGGCTTTTCACTCGGAAAAGCCGGAAGTCGTTCCAAACATGCGGCACCTACGTCCTCCCCAGCTCCCCCCCCTTCCCCGACGCAGGTGCACCCCCCCCGGTTGTGGATGTCGCCGCCCCCTCCCCCGTCCTCCTCCTACCCCCTGCCGAATGTGCTACCTCCAGCGTCGCCTCCATCTCTCCTCCTCACTCAACGTCTCCCCCCCGGACCATTGCCCGCCTCCGGCCCCGACTAGATATGCGCCTTCCGCGTATCGCCTCCCTCCTCCAAGGCCCCACCCGCTTCCGCCCGACCACGCACTGCCTCCCTCCTCTGACTCCGACTAGGCCCGAGCGTCGCCTCCCTCTCTCCTCCCCCCTCGGCGCCTCCGCCCACCTTCGGCCCCGACAGGTCCTGAGCGCCTCCTCCCTCTTCCTCTCCTTATTCGACTCTCTCCTCCTTGCGCAACCTTTTTTATTTGTTTAATTTTATTTTTCCTTTTTTCTTTTCTATTGTAAATGAATTATTTATGTAACAATTATTTATTATTAATTGTGGTCTATTACATTAATTCCGATCAATTACGATAATTGTGTTAATCGTCGTTAATTGTGGTAGTCGTCGTTAAGTGCAGTCAATTGCGGTAGTCATTGCTAATTGCATTAACTGCGGTAGTTGTCGTCAATCACGTTAGTTATCATTAATTATCGTCAAATGTCGTTAGTTGTTATTAAATGTCGTTAGTTGCCACCAATTGCGTTAATTGTCATTAAACGGCATCAAACAAGCCATTATTTGTCCTAGGGGTATTTCAGACATTTCACATCTCAGAAGCTGCAGTCAGCCTACCGAAAATCTAGACAGCCAAACACCAAACCTCTTTAGCTTAGCCGTTCAACCTTGCAGCCCAACTGAAAGTTGCTTTTCAGAGAAGCTACAACCATGTCAAACAGACCCTTACTCTAAAGCCGAAGCCGGCTTAAAGCTCCCTGTGCATGTTTACTTGGCACCCTTTTTTGTTCTTTTAAGTGAATGAAGCCATGCGTGCATGAAGGTGGAACACATAACAACTAGTAGTAGTACACATAGTGAAGCTGCTGATCCATAGTAATATATTAAGCTCTAACTAGCTTAATGCTGCCTGCCGGCCGCGCACGCCGTCACGTCACATCGGCGGCGGCGGCGAGAGGATTGATGGGAGAGGGCCTATTGGAGGCCCGGCCAACGGAGCCGGAGGCGGCGGCCCTTCCCGCAACCCGTTCAGGAGTTTCCGGCCGCCGGTCTGCATCTGACACCGCCGCGCGTTATTGCCACCTGCAAGACTCACCGGCAGCACTGCTCCCTCTCCTGTACAAATGAATACGTGCACAAGCCAAAACAAAGACACGGCGAGTTAGATATTTAAGCACGAAGACATGCCGCAGTAGTACATTGATTAGTGGAGTTACTATACATTGTGGGGCGCAGGCTTGCAGAGGATACGGGCACGAGACCATGTGAAATACCGGCAGGATTGATCGGGATCCTCTATATTTAAGTAGTCAATATAAAAGAATCTATAGTAACACGGTAGGAGGATCACCACCGTCCTTGGCATCTCCAGCAGGCCGGCTGGGAGCAGCAATGGCGGCGGCCGAGGAGCAAAGAACTCCATTAACAATTAATGGCGATCAGAATACTACACTGTACCGAGATCGTAACTAGCTTGCTAGTACTAGCTAGGCAGCAGGCACACAGCTAGTATTATTTGGAATCTCATTACTAGTAACCTATGGAGCAGTCTTTTGGCATCTCCAACAGTATCATATCTAATTTTGCTATATCAACGTCACGTCATCGAAAGACAGATTTAGAGTCAACACCTTCAATAAGCTATCTCTAGCAAGTTGTCTTTAACATTCATGCTAAACTTATAATATTCCGACTCCTTCACCCCTCTCACATGCACTGGTTACTTTGTTTTGGTTCGTGTATAGAGATAGTTGTTTGAGGAAGAGACAATTTTCCTTCTCTTTTATGTTTCTCTCTCTTCTACCTAGGATTTTACTAACATGGAAGGGCTAACCGACGGCTGACATGATACTATTAGAGATGTCCAGTGTATTTATTGTCGTCGCTTAGCTATGCCACGTCAACAAAATCCTACGTGGAAGAGAGAGAGGGAGGGGAGAGCACAGGTCGTCTTTTCCTAAAGAGATTGTCGTGCACGCGAAACAAGACATGATACATTATTTACTCTAGTCGACATGTAGTCCTATTTTAAAGAAACATTATGAGATATAAATAATAATAGAGACTATCCATTAGAGATATTATCTTTAAAGATGATGTAGTATATATTAGATATAAAATTATCTTTATCTATTGGAGATATCCATCGGTAAGTTCGGAGGATAGTGTACGTACACCGTACTTACAGGGAGGTAGGGAAGGGTTTAGACTTTTGACAATTGGGCATGCATGTAGTGGGGTCGCTAGTGGCCAGGGTAAATTCGTTTGTTCTTGCCAAGGTTTCGCGCGCCATGCATGTGGCCGAGCCTAGGCGCTCGAGCTAGCTACACATGCTACCTCCAGATTCGCGCTCCCTCGGGCTTCGTGGAGATGGAGAGTACAGAGAGTGATTTATGGCTAGATTCCACCTGTCGTCGGGTCGCCCCACTGCATGGCTGTGCACTTATTTTGAAAAACATTTGCTCGATAATATCGTAAATATGTATAAATTGAGAAATAATATTTATTATGAGAATAACATGCGGGGCCAGAAGCCTTAGTATTTTTCAACTCGTATGATCTTTGCCCTCCCATTTTACCATGCATACAAAGAAAACACGCAATCAAGAGAGAACTGAATAGAGATGGACCAGAGCTACCGGCATCATTCAGCCAGAGGTTGGGCTGAACCGGGGTGCACAACTTTTGAGTCAGGGGGTGCACGTGCAGTAAAATTGGACTAATCTTTGCTATTTTTTTTGACCCAGTGTTCTGTGACACCGGGTTCTTCCATTTGCCTCCGCCCCTGATCATGGAGCCGACTGTATCACCAGAACCAAAAGGAAATGTCTTAGGTGCATGAAAGCATTAAAAGATTGTGTCATCTATAAAGACAAATGAAATACAACACATTGTATGGGCTGTCAACAGGAGACATAAAAAGTTGTTATAGACAACGATTATCTGTACCATTATACACGCGCTTACTCAATCCATTGAGGTGATACTAAAGTTCTTTTTAGGGCATAAACTTTAAGGAGCACTAGGAAAGGCCGGGATCTCGGCCTAATCCCAGCCCACCAGGGGAAGCAATCCACGCAAGGAAATTTGATCATGTGGCGTGTTGCAGGGAAAGGTAATTGTCGCCCAATCCCGGGGATCCACGGCGCTAAAGAAAACTCCTTGGCGGGCCGGGATTTCTCCCTGTCCACGTCTCTCTCACTGGCTCACTGCGCTTCGTCCTCATCACTCCCGACCCTGCCGTTGTCTCTCCTCGCTGCTCCAACGCCGCCGCCTCTTGATCTCGCCCCAAGATCAAAGTGAAAAATCACATTGCTACAAAGTCAAAACGTCCCCCGGTCGGCGCAGTTTCTCTCTCTCTCTCTCGATTTTTTTGGGTTATTTGTGAATTCTGGACAAATTTTGGGATTGGGAGGATTTTGTCCCATCCCTCTCCCCAAATGATGACGGGGTTTATTATCCCAAAGGCATTGCGTTCCATGGGGATGCCAAGAGACAAAAATAAATCCCCTGGGAATTTTATCCCTAGTATTCAAACAAGCCATTAAAGAACAAGGTGATCCTAATGATTTAATCCCAGTTTTACGGATTGGCCTATAATCTACATGCGTTACTTGCCGGCCCGAAGAGATGCATGGGGGCCGATCGAAGCTGCGGTTGCACCAGCAGGAAGCTAGCCTTGTTATAGCTAGTAAAAGATTTGGCGAAAGCTAAAATATATAGTTTTATTGCATGCGTAAATCGTGGAACAAACACTTATGTTTGGCCGGAGGGAGAGGTGAAAAAGAAAATCAATAGCATACTCCACAAGTCCACATATAATCCAAAGGAATGATCCAAGTAGTTCAGACTGACAGACTGTTACCAACGAAACTCCATCACGAAACGGTTCATATCATATCGTAGTACAAAAAGTCGGACCGGACAGCCGGTTAAACCGGAAAAGCCACACATTGCCACACAGATCAAAGTGAAGGTAATTGACTTGTGTACTTAATCAGGGAGAATGTGTGGGGCGAGCGTGGTGAGGAAAGCTAGCTGTGGGCATTTGTAGGACGTAGAGGACCCGGAAAGCAGCACGAAACTTCTGAAAACGCAGCTGGTAGGAGTGTCAGTATTCGCCTGCAAAACTATTTCACCTAGACCTCCAAATACTTGCATAAGTGGAAGACCAGTGGGCAGTGGGTAGCGGATCAGGAGCAGCAGTCATTGCCACCGTACGGCACAGGCATTAAGCACATCACTGGAGTCACCATGGGCATGCAAGTGGCGGAGCTGAAAGAGGTTCATAGGGTATACCTGAACCCCAAAAGTTTTGCAAGAAAAATTCACTGTATAGTACATACATGTACTAGTAAATACACCATTTATATACAAACTCATAAAGTACGATGTCCCAGTGTCCCAACAGGCAACAGGGCCAACCCACTATTGCATGCATTAATTAGTTACGATACCTTGTAATATCGGCATGCATGAGCATTAGCTTTCTGATAGGTTAAATTAGATGGCATTAGGGTCACTCGACCCCAACTAATCCTTACACGCCGGATCAACCCTTGCCTCTTTGACGTGGCAGCTAGCCCTTGTCCACGTTCACATCACTAAGAATTAAGGCCGAGTGTACATGTGTGTGTGTATACCTAGTATAGAGAGCTGTATGTAATGATACGATTACCATAAGTTATCAATCCACTGTGATTTCACCTGGGGTTTGATTAAGGAGGCAGTCCATATTGGTGTAAATAACTCCGTTCTGATGCTGCTTGTCGCAGGTAGAGAGTACTACCAGCTAGCAGCACTCCCCTACATGCCCTGTGGCCGAGGTGAATTTTGACATGTGTCAATCAGCGGATGTAGGTAGTACTGCTCGAGATTCGCGCGCTCGGATGCAGATCCAGCAGGTCAAGAATTAAACTAGGGAACTATTGAACGGCGCAGATTCGATTTGTCGCCAATCTGCAACTCATCGGAAACTCGAGGTCCAATCGCCAGAGCGGTCGTTCACCATGCGCGCCGCAAGCAACGGCCTGGGTGATTTGTTTCGTGGTGGGCCACGGAGGAGGCGGGCTGGGTGAGCGCTCACGGCCCAAAGACCTGCTTACGTACTGCGGGCTTGCGGTTAGAGGAGAAGCCGGCCCAAATAGGAGTAGGGGCCAGTTAAGGCATGTCTGAAATGCGAGAATGTTTCCCAGAAATTCAGCCGTTCTTCGTGAAATTCCGGAGAAATTTAGGCGTCAACGACCACGGAATATGCTCGGTTGGAATCTCCATCAAACTAGCTGGGCCCGAACTTTTAATTGCCAAATATATAGAGCTACCAGTAGTAACAGTTTGGTTCTTTCGCTTTTGATGAAACGTTGGTGACTCAAGGGACTAGCACGTCAGTCGTACACACTGACACTGAGTAGTTGTTTTAAGGTGCACTTAAGTAGTTCGTTCAATTTGCCCTTGTTCAAATTATCGATTGAATTTGCAAGTTAAACAAAATAAACAATATGTCAACCTTTTTATCGTCGGCCGGTCGCCCGATCGGTAGATGAAACACCGCTCGGCTGAACCTGGAGATGAACTCACCTAGGCGGAACCAGGAGATGAAGGCACTGTTTGGTTCGGCTTCGGCTTCCGGCTTCGGCTTTCGGCCGAAAAAGCCGGAAGCCGAACCAAACGACATGCTTTTTAAATCGGCTTTCTCGAAAGCCGCTTTTCACATACACGTAGGAAAGCCGAAAGCCAAAAGCCGCCGCAGGGTAGTTTCCGCAGCTTCCCACCACCCCCTTCCACATTTGCCCCTCGATTTGCATGATATTTACCCGCCTTTTGACATCCAATAAAACAGCCCGCAACCCTGCCCCCTAGCCCCGCCCGCACAGCCCCCCCCCCGCTCGCTCGTCTCCCTCCTCCCACGCTCGCTCGCCTCCTCCTCCTTCCCCGCACACCTCCGCCTCCTCCCCCACCCACCCGCATGCCTCCTCCTCCCCGCCGGCCACCTCCTCCTCCCCCCTGGAGCCCTCCTCCCCGCCGATCTCACCTGGATCCAGATCCAGATCTGGACCTCCCCCGCGCCTCCTCCTCCTCGGTCTCCCTCCCCCGGCGCCGGCTCCTCCTCCCTCCTCCGTGTCGCCTCCTCCTCAGGCTCCCTCCTGCGGCGCCTCCTCCACCTCCCTCCTCCGCGCCCAACTCCTTGGGCTCCCTCCGAGCCGCTGGCGTTCTCCCCCGAGCCACCGACCTCCTCCATCCTCCCCGGCTCTCTCCTCCCTCGAGCCACCCATCTCCCGCCACCGCCGGCGGCGCAAAATCTAGCCCCGGCGCCGCCTCCCTCCCTCCTCCACCTCCTTCCTCTCGCGGCCGCCGACCTCTTCATCCCTCTACCACGCGCTAGTCCGGCCGCTGGGCTCCTCCCTCTCTCTCGGCGCTCAACACCTCTCCCGGCACTGGCTCCCTCCTCTCCCGGCGCCGCCTCCTCCTCAGTCTCCCTCCCCCGCGCCGCCTCCTCCTCGGTCTCCCTCCCCCGACGCTGGCTCCCTCCTCTCCCGGCGCCCAACTCTAGGTGTTCTTGCTTTGATTTTAGGTTTTAGGATTTAGTCTTAACAGATTGCTCTGTTAACTGAATTGAACATATTTTTTGTGTTTGATTAATTCTGGAAATGGCTATCTAATGATGATATCTAATGGCAAATTCTTTGCTACCATGATAGATGGGTTGGAACCTGGAAATGGCTATGTAACGATGCTTTCATCTTTTTTTGTTTGATTGATTCCCTATGGTGAATGCTCATGAGGTATTATCTGGTGAATACTAAACCCCCCTGCACATGTTCCTGGATTGCAATTTTTGCAATCTATGTGGTGAAATTAGTTATGCATCAATTATCTGATTGAATTTGTGATGAATATATTCATCAATTTTTTTGGGTATAAGTTTGAGCTGTTTGCAATCGACCATTAGGAGTTAAACATCATGTAGAGTATTTAGATATATGTTTTACCTGAAAATATACGCTTTTGTTTGATGTAATTAAGAATTGACATGATGTTTTAAGATAAATTCTCGTATGTTCCTGTAGTACATGGTCATATAGTATAACTGATATCATGGCATTGACCTGTAAGATATAGTTTAACTGACACAAGGTGATATGGTTTAATTGAAATATTTTTGTAAATTGATATATGTCACTACCATTGATACTTATCCATAAAGATTACATTAAGTATATAAGTTGTTGACATTAATAATGCATGGAGATACAAGATGACCAGTGTGTAATTCTATATGATATTGGGTTAGTTTTAGATCAAGTGGTAATTGTATGCTTACACAGAATTGCTCTTCATAATTAAAAGCCTAACTTTCACAGTGAAATCGTCTAAATTCCTTATTGGCCTAACTCTCACTTTAGTAAGACCATATCGCTAGTACTGGATCGCAACGTATAATGGATGATTTCTTCTTCAGTTAGTACCTCCATTATACATCTTAGATCTTCCAAATGGTTATGATCTCTTCTTTACAGAACATGGTTTCATTTCTTGTTAAATCTTACTTGCAGATGTTAAGTATTGAGTGTTGGCACTTTGAACCATTGTTCATTTAGCTAACTAGATAGTTGTACTTTCATTATCACAACAATTTTCATTACTACATGCAGATGACTAGCCATATGATCAAAGTACTTTGCTCTGACTAGCCATTAATTTTGGAAACTGGATGATTGTTTTGAGGTCAAAGTAGTGGCATCTGATCAATACGATTCTGGTTTTTATGGGTTAGGAATTCAATGTACATGAGCAAATTTTAGTTTTATTTTTGGGGGTACGTGTGAGGGTGGGGGTGTCTAACACTGCCGATGCCGGTCCCAAGCCGGAAAAAGTGGAGGGGGCATGAATAATTTATGTAAAAAAATGTTTGTAACAATTATTTATTGTAATATTTATTCATTGCAATAATTATTTTTAATAATTATTTGCTGTAATAAATATTTATTGTAGTAATTGTCTGTATTTTTCTTTTTTTTGATGAAATAATTGTTAATGAAAAAATTGTGTGTGCTCATTATTGTTGTAAATGAAATAATATTGTATTCATTATCCACTGTAATAATTGTGTGTAATAATTACTTATTGTAATAATTATTTATGTAATAATTGTTTGTAATAATTATTTATTGTAATAATTATCGTTAAATACACTAATCGTGGTTTATTACGTTGTTTACGGTATATTATCGTTAATCGTGGTCAATTGCGGTAGTTGTCGTTTATTGTGGTAGTTCTCGTCTATTGAGATAGTTGTCATCAATTGCGTTAGTAAGGTGTACTTGATATCTAACGGATCAGTGAAACTTGCTCAGAAGTAGTTTACAATGATTATGAAGAACTCTGGATGCCTCAACATCTATAGAAATTTATCCAGTTACTCTTATTGTTGTTAATCGCGGTCAATATCGATAGTTCTCGTTAATTGCGTTAGTCGTCGTTAATAGTCTTCAATTGTCATTAAATATTATTAAATATTGTTAAATGCCATTAAATATTGTTAATTGTGTTAAACGGCATCAAACAAGCTATTACCGACTTCAGGAGCATTTCAGACATTTTCTATCTCGAAAACTGCAGTCAGCCTACCTAAAAGCTAGACAGCCAAACACCAAATCAGAAAATCTCAGCCATTCAGCTCACAGCAAGAAAGCCCTACAGCACAGCCGGAAGCCACTTTTCAGAAAAGCACAGCCAAAACAAACAAGCCCGAAGACAAGCATACGCCACTTGATCAACACACGCACGCGCTGGAACTCACGAACGCAAGAATGATAGAAAGGTTTTTTGTGATGCAACGTTTTCTGATTTTTTTTCTTTCTATTACTTAAAATTGATTACAGGGTGTCTTTTATTGAGTGCAAACGACTATTTGTATCTGAAAAGGATTCTTCGTATCCTGAAGTGATACCAAATAAACTCTAGTATCCATAATGAATACTGGTTAAATACTGTAGCACCACGTAAACAAACTATACATAAAATCGAGATATACCATATGCACAAATATTACAAACAAATCACTCTATAATCTTTGTGCACTTACTTATTAAGGCAGTCGGTCTTAACTACGACTTGCCTAACTGTTATTCAATACAGGACGGCGAACACATCTCCTCAGCGTCCGGGACTTAACTCCACGGACTCAACTCAGGACGGCGAACACATCTCCTCAACGTTCCAGACTCAACTCACCATCAGAGCAACGTCGGTTCGTCTTCAGCATCAACCTCAATTAAATGCATCTCTGCTTTCTCCTTACTCGGCTTACGGTATTCGGAAGCAAAGTGTCGACAGTCATAACAATTGTAGCATCACACCTTTGTCTTATCGAATTTTTGATTCTTGAGGCCTCGGTCACCACCGCCGTTAGAGCCACTAGAGGAGTCCTCACTTTCGTTTTTCGACGTTCGGGCCTCCCACTCGACGCGGGTTAATAGTATGTGCTCATCTTCGCTACCGCCACATCATCGGATCCGTTTCTCATGCGCCTTCAAGCGTCCGATCACCTCCTTGACCGTCATCACCTTGAGGTTGCCGAATTGCTCAATAGTGGGGATGATTTAAACTTTCTGGGGACTATCTGAAGGAACTTTCTTACAACATAGCTTTCTTCCATCTTGTCCCCCCAAGGCTCAGATCTGATTGACAATGGTCGTCAACCTCATAGCGAAGTCGTCAATTGATTTCGTCTCTTTCGTGCGCATTCCCTCGAACTCGCTCTTGACGGTCTACACTCGCGCTTCCTTGACACGATCGGTGCCAAGATGCATCGTCTTCAACGCCTCCTACACAATTTTGGTCGTCCTCTTTTCGGCTAGTAGGAAGAGTATTTCCTTCGGAATGCCTCCATACATGGCCGCCAATGCCATCTAATCCTTGCGCATATCGACGTTGCCGTCCTCGACCGCGTCCTACACTCCTTGAGCGTGCTTGTACACATTCATCTTGATTGCCTATACTGCATAATTGCTCTTCGTGAGCATCGGATAATGCAGCAAGATGGCGGAACTCTCATTCACCATTGCACCCGACGTCGCCTCATCACCAGTGACACCACTTCCCGGAGATCATGGCATGATCTTGAATATACACACATCAAGAACTACTTGTTATTGAAGTGCTCGATACCAATTGTTGGCGATCCGTTAGATAAAACACGATCATCAAGATTAAACATACGCATCAAGACAAGAAAGAATCCATCATGTGTTGATGGAGGTCAAGTGAAGAGTGCATCATGAGTTGAACCTAAAGATGAACTCACGTTAGGGCAGAACCAGGAGATGAAGACAAGCATATTGTGTTTGCTCTAGCTCAACCATGTTGCCTATATTTGCGAATGCGTTTGCAAATAGTTGTGGCTCATGGTTATTCCTTGTAGCATGTGACTTGATGAACACACACACCAAATGAAACACATGCGCACGCGGTACTACTGAGTGCGGTAGTACCGATATTTGTTTGGCGGTATGTATTTTTCAGAAGAGATGTTTTTCTGGATTGCTCTGTTGCTCAGTTGAGCGGTGCGGCCAAGCCCCTCTGGCGGTCGGCGATTTATGTGATCTGACCGGCCATTGGTTGACGGTCAGACCGATTGTGAGTCCAACGGCTAGTTTTATAGCCGTTGGCACTTGGGCGGTCCGACCGGTATTTAGTTGGCGGTCAGACCGATTTTGTTCAGATTCTCTGGAATCTTTTCTCAACGGCTAGTTTTTGTGTGTGGGCTATAAATACCCACCTTGGTCGTGTCGAGGAAGGAGTTCTTTGAGTTCTTTGGTGCCCCATTGGTTTTCTTTGAGCTAAGAGCAAGCCTCTCATACTCTTGTGTGCATGTGTTGCACTTAGTGAGTGATTGAGAGCAAACCCTAAGTGCATGTGTTGCATTAGGTTGTGGATTGCTTATCCATAGAGCTTTGGCACTTGATTGGTTCAAGTGAACTGGAACTGATCACGAACGCAAGAACGACATAAAACACATGCACACGCTGTAGCATTTTTTTTCTTCTCTCTATTGCTTAAAACGGGTTACAGGATACACTTTTATTGAAAGCATTGACTATTTGTATCCGGAAAGGATTATATGTATCTGAAGGGAAAGTAAACAAACTCTAGTATTTATAATGAATACTGTCTAAATACTGTAAGACTACATAAACAAACTTTATATAAAATCTAGACATATTATATGCACAAAGATTAATAACATTTATTTTCTTTAGTTTTGCACATTTGATTTGACATACACAAGCAGCTTGTATTGATTTTGCCCCAGGCAAATGAAATCGATGATTAGAACGTCAAGAAACAAATCAACTGAACTCATGCCCTCCCCAGAAGAGCCCATCATGGGAGCAGTCGAGGTAGTACTCCCCGAGCAGGAGGCTGACCTCATCATCCACCATCGCCGCCAGGAAGCCGTCGTCGCCGTGATCCCGCGTCGCCTCCGTGCTCGCGCTCGTGCTCGGCGGCGTCACCGACTCCGCCGCCGCGTTCCGGTGATCAGCATCCGCGAGAAGAACAGCATCGCTTCTTCTTGCTTCATCACCAGCTTGATGAACCGCGTTGCCGACAGTAGGGGTGTTGCTGCTCCTGTCGGCGTTGTGGTCGGCAGGGCCCGCCTGATGTTCGGGAGCCGAATGGTGAGGGAATGGGTTGAACACGGCCGCAGGTTTCCGGTCGGCCTCGCCGCGGCGGCGGCTCTCGGCCGTGGTCTCCTTCTGCCGGAGCTTCTTGCGCAGCCGCGCATTCCAGAAGTTCTTGATATCGTTGTCCGACCTCCCCGGCAACCTCGCCGCGATCTGAGACCAGCTGCAATCAATCAATGCACAAACACATGACGAATTAGAACGCAAATAATTAATGATCTGCAGATAAATTAAGGTGAAAGATTAGGATGAACAAGTGATTAGCTAATTGGTAATTTTACCTATTGCCGAGTGCGTTGTGGAGAGCCATGATGAGATCCTCCTCTTGCTGGGAGAAGCGGCCCCTCTTGAGGTCCGGGCGGAGGTAGTTCATCCACCGGAGCCGGCAGCTCTTGCCGCACCTCTGCAGGCCGGAGAGGTCGGGGATGGAGCTCCAGCAGCTGACGCCGAAGCGGGCGATGTGCGAGGCCAGCCTCTCGTCCTCCTCCGGCGACCACAGCCCCTTCCGAAGCTTCTTCTCCGAGCAGGCTCTCCCCATCTGCTATTACGCAAACAACTGCAGTACGTCTGCAGCCACTGCAGTTCTTGAGTGTGGACTTTTATTGACCAGCTAACTAGTTATCCATCGATGGCATTGCTGTCAGGCCATCTGCCTGTTATAAGAGTATGCAATGCAGGTGTTTAGAGAGGTGTTTAGTAAAGAAAAAACAGAATTTTCTTATCACGTAGCACAGATAATGTGCTTATTTTTTTAGTATCGATACTTGATTAGGCACCGGTGTTTAAGAGGTGCTTATGTATATGACTATATATAATTAATATATAATACAATCATCTAAGCTATTGAAGGAAACAACTTTTACATAAGTACTCGATGACGTGACTATATTCTCTTTTTTAAACACTCGTATATAAGCATCTCGTATTGTATATACCGGGAAACGTACTACATAGAAAATAGGGGTAGCTAGCTGCTGCATCTTGCACTGTTACTATTAACTAATGTATGTATGCAGGGCCGAAGCTAGCCACGGCTAAGCCTCGGGCTGGGCAGTTGTTTTTGGACTGAACTTGAATGTTTTTTGTGATTTTTCAAGAAATTTTCATAAACTTTTGATTCTAGGCACCGGACTATTGCCATAGCTGTCCGAGACCCAGCTCCAGCACTGTACGAATGGGTCTTATTTTAACAGGGAAATTATCTAGAATTGGCTGTAAAGCATCATCCATGATCAGTGGATCAAGCCGGACTAAAATACATGCAACAGTAGGTGTTGCCATCGCAAAAGCTTGGCCCTCAACCACCACTCGTGTCGCTAGCTGCGTCCATTCCATTATTCCAACGATGATCGATGAGCTAGTAGCTTACATCATTATGGGAAATTAAGGAATTAGTGTGTGTACTGCCTTTAATTTCTATGCCTTTTAGTTTTTCCTTTGCAGGCATATGTGATATATATGGCCAGGAAACAACAGGTCCATGGTTAGTGTGGAATGATGCCTCTCTCTACAATCTTTAACAATTAGTACTATTATTCCTTGCTGGATTAATTAGTTTAAGACATGTCCATATCTGTGCATGCCTGTCTCTGCATGCATGCTGAAGTATGATTTACTGGAAAATCTTGTCACTTGTGCGAATGTATCAGCGATCTTTTCAGTGTGTAAAGGTGCTGGAATATGTAGCATTAGGGTTCTATATAGTATATGCGTAGGGCCGTTATATTACCTAACCAATTGCGAGATCATCAACTTTTATGCATCCATGCATGATCCATGGTTGTAGATCGATGTGAAACAAACATCCGGCACTCGACTCGTGATGCTGTCATCCACTTGTATTCCGGAACAGCTAACTGCCATGTGGTAGTAGATCAATTCCACGGAGCTATTCACAATATATCACGCACTTTCCATTTGTTTTATACTCTTTTCTTATTCATAGAAAAAAATTATGCTCTTTTAAAGCATCTCGCCACATGTTTAAGCATGAAAGGTTTGCTGTTTTTTTTTTCCTTTTCCTTTTTACTATAGATTCTTATATCACATGGAAAAAACTAGAAAACGGTACAGCGTGGGAATCATTTCCAACGGAATAAGTCCTCACCGTTCGATCCGTTCTCCCACACGCACAGATCCCACGCAGCGACGCGGAGCAAACTCAGTTACTCAAACCTAACACGCCAGGTCTGGTTAACTCGTTCCAACTTCCACTCTCTCTCTCTCTCTCTCTCTCTCTCTCTCTCTCTCCGAGCAACCATAGCAACCAAAATCTAGAAGCGAAACTTGTTGAAACTATATAAACCTTTGAAGCTTGTCTTTTGAAACTCAGTTGAAATTATTTTGAAACTCGTTTTCAATCAAGTTTCATATTTGAATTGGACGAAACTTATAGTTTTATATTTGAAACCCATTGAAATTTTGTTGAAACACACTGGAACCTTATGATACTCTTTTGAAACCTGATGAAACCTTCTAAACATGCTATAAAACTTTGCAGTTTGTCTTATGAAACCTTATAGTTTCAGGAGGTTTTATGCAAGTTCCAAGTAGTTTATATTAAAGTTATTTTCGGGAGGTTTCATTCAAGTTTCAAACAGTTTCCCTCGAGTTTAGGAAGTTTCACTCAAGTTTCAGGAGGTTCCACCCATGTTTCAGTATGTGTTTTGTTCGCGTTTTCAGGTGGTTTCATTCAAATTTCAAGCAATGCCATTCAAGTTTCGAGCAATGCCATTCAAGTTTCAGGAGGTTTAATTTCACTCAAGTTTCAGGAGGTTTTGTTCAAGTTCAAGCAGCTCCATTCAAGTTTCATGAGGTAAGCTCAAGTTTAACGAGGTTCTACTCAAGGGAGGTTTCACTTAAGTTTCAGGAGGTTCATTCAAGTTTTGGGTGGTTTGAGGAAGTTTTATTTGAGTTCGAAGATTTTTCAAGATGTTTCTTCCATGTTTCAGAAAGTTTCGACATACATGTTGTGCTCTTTTGTAGCATTGCACTTCTTGTTGCTTGAAACTTTAGTCCTAAAACCTACATTGTACGCATAATAGCTGTACTACTTATGGGTTTCCTCTACAGTGTAGAACTTCATTCCAACTATAGGCTTTACAGGTTGTGAATGCCTTCGTCATCTTGTACAACCACTCCATCCACCGTTACATCTTCCTCTTTGTGACCAACATGCGCCCCTGGCAAAAGCTTGATGAAACATTGAACCATTTGCTTGAACTGTTCATCTGGTCAATGGGTTGCATCACATGAGTTCTTTGCAAAGAAGCCAGTTCATAGAAATTTCCAATGTTTCGTGCAAATTTCTTGTAAGATAATCAGACTGCTATCAAACCTCCACGTAAATTGCTGCAAAGACATCAGATCAACAAAAAAACTTCAAAGCTAGCACTGACACGTGCTACTATAACCAGGCCAGGCATTTCGTCGAACACATTACATGCAACATTTTTGCTGACGCCGTAGCGCGACCAAAACAAAGCTCTCCACAGCCGTCGTTGAGGTCAACGTGTGGACGAAGAGCCCGAGGACGTTTCAATTGCACACGTGGAGGAGCTCGGGTATGCTTCAGTCGTGCGCGCAGAAACCCGGGAGGGTTTCAGGGGCTCGCAGAACACGCACCTCGAGGACGGCGTCGAGGTTTCAGGTGCGGACGTAGGAGGAGGAGGAGACTGATACTGCCCACGCAGAAGAGGCGACGCCGCGCAGGGACTAGCTCGCCCAGGAGACCGCGGCGTAGGCCGACGTCGGGCGGTGGTGGAGGAGTGCAACGGGTTGTATCGCGATATCTGCGATCATTAAGTAATGATCATGGACTGATATATATATATATATATATATATATATATATCCTCTCCACTGCAAATCAAAACTAAGGCATGTATATATATTGAATTCTAGTGAGAGGTGGTTGAAGAGAGCTGTAGCTAGTGATTCCAATGGACACTGATCCGCTGCAATGGCGTGCGTGAGCGACCGGGGACGTCATGCCAACTGTTGTATAGTTCAGTTGGTGTGCCACTTCCGTGAATTTCTCGCTGTGATTTCGGAAGTTTTGATCCTGTAATTAGGGTACAATCGGAGCGGAGTCCGTATATCGTTTATTCTGTATCTTATTATGTTTTTTTTCTCGAAGTCAGAGTCGAACATGGATGATACCGGATAACCATTTCTCTATTCCGTATTCGCATCGCAAACCTTCTGTCTGTCAGTCGGATGAAAATTATCTATTCTGTTTGCACATTAGACTATAGAACTCCTAATTTTAGAAACAAATCGGGAAACACCTTTAGAGAAGTACCTCTCCGTGGGGTTTTTATTTCTTGTAGTGTGTGCAATCAAAGCAGATACGGACATATATCGCTCACCTTGTATCCTATTCCATATTTTTATTCTCAGAGTTGGAGTCGGACAAAGATATTATCGGATACACATTTCTCCCTTCCGTATTCGCTCCGTAAGACTTCGGACGGTTGATCGGTCGAACAAAAATTATCCGCTTCATTTTCACGCTACCTGTAACCCATGAGCTGTGAGACGGCTACACATACTAGTCGCTCAAGAAAAGAAGAACTAGGGACTTCTTGATCTTCCAAGTCATCATGGAGAAAAAACAGGGCTTAACCTTTTACTGTTTTGGTCTTCTCGGTCAATACTTTATTCTAGAGTCTAGACCAGAATCAAACGATTAACAACTTGTGTAGACTAGTCAGCCTATATATGAATATGACGAGAAATTTGCATATGTATATTTGATCTGCATGCCGACTTGACTCAAATTAACAAATTATTAAGCCTCCAACAACATGTGCTGGCGGCGGCGGCCATGCATGATGCATGGCATGCATCATCGAAGCCGACCGTGGAAATTTTACAAGGGTCGTCGTATATAAAAACCCATCCTTTGATGGATACGGTCTACCGTATTTTCACGTGCCAAAGTGCCACGTGGGACTGGCTGATTCAATATTGATCCAATCATATCATATCGTTATATGTATAATATGTCTTGTTTCTCGTGTTACAATCAACTACTGCATGAGAGACGGCTCAATTCTCTATGCTCCCTCTCTCTCCTTCATATCATATCGTGTCCTATATGTTAAGACTTACAGATAGTTGACGTCACACCATTGTACATGCTCTGAGACTAGTTAACTCTGTTTGGTCGTTGCCCAACCTAATTATATATGAATCACAGGGACCAGTTGTCAATGTTGTGAAAAAATGTAATGTTTTTTGTAGATAAAATTGTCTGCGTGGCGGTGGATCATAGTACAGTTCAGTAGTAGGTAATTGCATGTAATTAAACCCACCACTAATCACGCAGCTAAGGTGAGAGGCTATACGTACACTAATCTCTTCATTTGATTATTTCCCCCGATCGACACTTTCTAACCACCTAACGGCTAATGAGACTACCATGCTTCATTAGATTCCAATAAAGTATCATATTCCGAACCAGCAACTTGCTCCTTAATTAGTCCAATAATTAAAAGATCTCCCCCCTAAAAAGCAATGGGGGCCATAGATCATTGCGGGAATCTTTTGATGCATGCTTTAATTAGGATCGTATATATAATTCATTCAGAATTAGTGATCAATTATCGAGATGGTCATGGGACTAATGACCAGAGATTAACTAATTAACAACCAGCCCAAACTAAACTTTTGTGATGTCTCTAGTGCGCGCAACAGTGGCATGAAGCAGCATGAGACAAAGGGCACACATGTCAGCCGTTCGCGCGCTGTCAAGCTAGCTAAATTAATGGCCATGTTGGGCATAATAATGTACGTACTAATCTTTGTCTTGTCAAAAATTAATTAACTGCCATCTAACCACAGGCTAGTAATCAATACACCAGATCCAGCATAGTTCAGGCAGGCGGATGCATGCATACGTAAGGCAAGCAGTGTTGTATATATATATTTTTTTGAACAGGCAGTAGACCTGCGTTTTGTATTAATAGAGCAGAGCGAGAAATAAGTTTACGAGTGCCGAAACCCTAAAAATCAAACTATACACTAATTACACAGGTATTAATTTCACCACCATGCTTTTGTGTTGGTCTCGAGGCCCAAGGCGTTCCCAAAGAACTGCAGAATGCTGGCTATCGATTGCACATCTCTTGCGGTAGGAGAGATGAATATAGCCATGTTATCCTGTGTATAGCAATGTCTTGAGCATGTGTATGCGGCCGCGGTGGGGTTCCAAGTGACCCATCTCTGTTGCTCTTTTAAACAACTTTTGTAGAGGGTCGATTGCCAGAATGAAAAGAAAAGGAGACAGCAAGTCTCCTTGCCACAGACCCTTACCATGGTTAATGTTGCCTCCAGGAATGCCATTGAAGAGGACTCTTTAAGAGGCCGTCGACCACAAAGCCGTAATCCAATCTCTCCATCTGGAGGGGAAACCCCTTCTTTGGATGAGATTCAAGAGGTAGTCCTAGCGCACAGAGTCGAACGCCTTCGTTATGTTTAACTTGAGGAATAGCGTCGGTGTTTTGGATTTGTGCAGCCTCATTGTCAGGTTTTTGACGTACAAGCTTTTTTTTTACAAAGGCGTTTTGATTTATGGATACTAGCCTTTGGAGGTGCGGGGCTAGACGTAATGCCAATGTCTTGGCAATTCACTTACCTACCCCGTGGATGAGGCTGATGGGTTTGTAGTCTGCCGCCCTTTCTACCCCTTCTTTCTTCAAAAGCAGAGCGATGTTTGCTACATTCAGTAGGTGGAGGCTCGTCGTTCTGAGGCTATAAAAGCTTTGGAAAACTACCATGATGTCCGCTTCGATGATAGGCCAGCAAGTTTTGAAGAACAGGAACGCGAAACCATCAGGGCCTAGTGCCTTGTCGCTTGGGATCGGGTGCTAATCCGAAAGGGCGCCGAGAGGCGACTTCATAACTTCTTCGATTGGTGTGGACAAGCTCCGAAAAGGGTCCGTCGAGCGCACTTTGTGTTTGCGTCACCTTTTTTAGGTTTGCAACGCTTGGGTGAAGTTCAACGCCTAACAGAGGTTTAAATGTGATTTGGATTTGGCCATTTGAGCTGGTAGTAGGTCATAACTTCTTCGTAAGAAATAGTATAGAGTACTACTATACTATACTGTAACATACATACTGTATATGACAAAGTTCTCTGCTTGGTTCATCAAACATCTTTATGTTTTCCACCTATAGTACATACATTGGTGTGGACAAGACGGCCACGTGCAGCTTCCAACAAAGCAAAGGATCTAAGTGGAGGTGTAGGGATCCTTCCTAGTAGAAGACATAATATATGAGTGCAGTGCGAAGGATCACTGCGACTCGGTGCACACATGAGAATCGACGATGTGGGCACTCGAGAGAGAAGGGAAGTAGAATTGTTAACCCATACAAAGTCGCAAAAGCGAAACAATGTTATTTAGAAGTAGGAATAGAGAAAGATAGCAGGCATAGAATTATAGAAATTCATTTTCACCTGTCAAAGATAGCATTTAAGTATCTCAGGAGATTTAAAAAGTGGTCTTGCTTCTCCAGATTCCACATCTGCAACCCACACCCTTAGCTTGCCACTTTTATTATCCTCCTGTTTGACAAACAATAGTCCATTATAATTAAATAATTAATCATCGAAACACATCAACTCTCTCTGTTTCAAAGCCAAACTAATCAATTACCTCATCAACTCGAACACTGAATGATAAATGACGACCATCTTGTGACCTAGCTCACATGGTTCAATACATGAAGTAAAGGTTTATGCAATCCATGATACAAGTAGAATTTTGTTTGTGAAATAGTTAAGAGTGAAAACAAGACAAATAAGTACCAAAGGAAATTGCATAAGTTGCTTAATTGAAAAATCTGGAAAACTACCAGGTGACGAAATTAATCCTTGCTCCTTCTGGGTATCCATGGACCTCTTTCTCTGGACCCAAAGTCCCATCGTCCATCAGCTTGTGGATACCTAGCTTGTGGATACCTATTCCAGTGTAGAAGGACCTACAAAACAGGTTTATCAGATTTCCAATGATGGCATGCCGTAGAATGTAACAATAGATTTGTCACAAATGAAAGGAAATAGTACAAGGATTGAAAATTTGGTGAACTTTACGTTAAAGCAATGTTTTCCTGGTATTCCGTGAAATTGCTTGTGAACTCTTAGAATGGAATAAGAACAAAGGTCTTTCTTAAATACTACTACCTCCGTTTTTTTAAATGACGTCAAGTAGCTCGTAATTACTCATGTCAACGTCAATTAAAAAAATACGGAGGGAGTAACATACTGTGACTCATATCAGGCTGTCAAATGCAAAGAGAGAGAGAGAGAGAGAGAGAGAGAGAGAGAGAGGACATTGTAGGGCAAAATATTTCGATGGGTCTAATGAAATCAGCAAGAGGACACGTTAGGTGCAAATTATGGAGGCACTATTTCTCCCATACCTTTCTTGGGATCATGAATCCACTGAAGAGATTCCATAGAGTATAGAATGGAGCAACAATAATAGGTGCAACCGTATGGTTTGGAGTGATCGCCGTTGTCATCATGCCATAGAAGGTGAAGTACAGCAAAGTGAAGTACATGAAGAACAGATACCACAAGAACTTCATCACTGTCCACTCAAACGAGCCCAAATCGAGAAAATTGTACCATAGATAAGTGATCGCACAAGAATGTAAAGGAACTCCACAAGAACTCGCCAAGAACATTGTGTTGTTAGTCCTATTCATGGTATGGGCACCAAATATGCTTGAGGGGATAAAAGTTCGGACAAGAAAATACCGGAGAAAATGCAAAGGTAATGCTGAATACATCCCCCTCTCTCTCTCAGATGATACAAATCTTTCGATGGAAATCACAAAGTTGAATGTATAGCGTTAGTAATTCCTACGAAGAGTACTGCGCATACATGGCACCCATGGCATTGAATATATCATGTTGGGTCTCCCGCAATTATACAACGACATTATGCTCATTTCATCGAAGACAACTATATGTAAAGGTATGCTGGAAAATTGATGGCGAGAACCATCGGTGGACATACCTTCTAGAGCCAAATTTCCAAAAAAATTGTCCCAACATCAAGGAAATGATGACAATGTAGAAGAATCGAATCATGTGTATTGAGGATTCCTCCAAGATGATAGGTTCTCGCTTCCATAAGCAAGCGACATACCGAGAAAAGAATGGTTGAGAATACTTGGTAAAGAATGTGGTTTCTTCGGGTTTCAACCATTTCTTTGGTCCACCTCTTTGAATTTATTTTTAGGTGGAAAAACTTTGTGTTTGCGTCACCTTTTTTTTAGTTTATGATGCAGTAATTTTGTCTCTTATGGAGCGTTCTATTACTACCAGCCCATCACTCTATTACTGTGTGTTGTGTACAATTTGATCATAATGCAAAGTTGAATCTTGCATCTTCCTTTTGATTCTGGTTAGCCAGCTAGGTATAGCATATTGCATCTTCTGCATTGAAGATATGGTTGTATAATATTTCTTCCAAGTTCCAATGCATGCACTTAGACAAGGTAATTGTACAGCCTTCATAAGTTTAAATTAGTGCAAATACAGACAGCGGCCGCCACAGGTTTGTCCTGTATGCACTCCCTCTCCACACATGCATAAATGCGGCCTTAATTAATTAGACTAGCAGTTTCTTGTTAATTATTGGAGCTAGAGCATAAGAATAGCTAGCTGGGGGCAATACAGTTTTGACTATTTAGAGATCTCCAATTGAATAGGTGATTTGAGCAAAAAAAAAGTGATTTGAGCAAATTTTAACCGAACTGCACATGCATCTTTGGAATTCAATCACTAGTGGGCATGCATGCCCCCATCTCTCCCTCAAAAGCCACATAGGATTAATTTTCATCACTTATTAATTATTACCTTTCACGAACATGCATGCATGTATGCTGGAGTACATACAAAGTTATGCTGCATGGTCATTTTTCAAGAGTAAATCTACACTTTTGACCACTTGCCAGAATATCTTCTTCGATCACTAAGTTGTAGCCAGAGTGGTAACTCTCATTTAAGCTGCAAAAAGTGAATATCATGACTACCTGCGCTAGCTGATACACAAGATGTACACTTGTGGTTGGTTGTAATGTGCATCTAAGTTGCAAATCATGCAAGCGTAACCGATCAAATGGCTCAATTTTCCCAAAATAAGTCAAAGTGTAACTGGCTTAGTATAGTCAAGCTAGCCAGCTCAAACCTTCTCTCTCCAGCTTAAGCTTTCCAATCATTACCGCAATTAGAAACCATGCATACTATATACATCGAGGCCCCATTTAGAACGCACGAATCAGTTTACTGCAGGAATTAGGAAAAATTCCCGCATTCCAAACAAAATTTATACTTGTAATTTACAGCTTGTGTTTACATGTATATGCTAGCTAGTAGAAAGGGCATGACTTGACTAAAATCTTTGCTCTATGATTAGTACAGCAAGTTTAGTAGGATGTTGATCTAATGACCTTATGCATGGGCCCTCCTTTGAATGTGCCAAAGCAATCTGGCTATCAGGGAATACTAAGATGGAATAGCTAGCTACTAGCTGATATATAGCCAACGGTTCAGTGCATTGTGACCATAAAATGGGCCAGCACTTCATAAAAAAAGGTGTAGCTGACAAAAGAGAGCTAGCTAGCTGCAGGGTGCTTTCTTGATACTAGGTTTGTGACTAAATATGATCATGATCCATTGGATAATTCCTTTGGCTGGCCGGGTAGGAAGTCATAGTCATTAGATGGCTACAAACTTTTTAGGAACAAAAACATTTGGTGCATGCTATTACTGTATTTAAGATGTGATGTGCCAAGTTAGCTAGTTATGGGAGTACTATTCTAATGTTTCAGAGTGGTGCGTTAGTCTTTGCTGGATAGAAGTTCCAAGTCTCTGCTGTACATAACCAAATTATATTATCTCTTCTCCTTAGGGCATCTCTAATAGTGCCGTTTTTAATTTTGCTATATCAACTTTACATTACCGAAAGACAGATTTAGAGACACACCTCCAATAAGCTGTCTCTAGCAAGTTGTCTCTAACATTCATACCAAATTTATAATATTCTCGCTCCTTCACCTCTCTCTCATATGCACTGGTTATTTTGTCTTGGTTCGTATGTAGAGATGATTGTTTGAAGAAGAGACGGTTTTTCTTCTATCTCATGTTTCTCTCTCTTCCACCTAGGATTTTGTTGATATGAAAGGGCTAACCGACGGCTGATATGATACTATTAGATATGCCTTCGGACATCCACGGTGTGAGGTATCCGAACAAGCGCTAAGAAATGCCTCAACTAGAATAGATACCTCAACCAGTGTATGTTTTGGCTTGGTACCGATACTAGTACTTGTTCAGCTCAACCAGTGTATGTTTTGGCTTGGTACCGATACTAGTACTTGTTCAGTGCCACTCATGGATGAAAATTCAGCCGATTATCACCAAAATCGGTGAAAATCGTTTCTATTGGACCTCTCAATAAATTTTCAAACTGGTTCTAATTTGCATGATTTTTTCAAATATAAAAAAAAATTATACCAATTTTTGTTTTTTAAAAAAATTCAATTTTTGATTTAAAAACTTCGGCCGAAATTTTCTTTCGGCCAAACCGGCCCTACCGGACCCCGGTAAAATTAATTTTGATACCGGTTATCTTGACCTGCTGCCACTAGCTAGCTAAATTACTGACCAAGCGAAATCCTTCTATATAAAAGGAGGCTAACTTGAGGCTCAGCCAGGACGTCCACGTCGCCCTTTTTTTAGGGTCGTCCGATGCTGCTCCTTTCGTCCTCACCCGTCCAATTGGTTCGGTGCTGGCTCCAGACGCGTGGCCTCGGTCTTCCACGTGTGCTCACGTACAGGCAAAAGGGAGCCGTCCAGATCGCTCGACCAACCTTCGGTCTTCGTTCCTTCCGCCGCTTCCCCCTCTCTTTCCCCGATCCCCACTGCTTCGTCCTCGTCCCAGGCGGCTCAGCTTCCTTCCTCCTCCTTCGTCGTCCCCCACCCCTCCCGCCTCCTTCCTCTTCCCCATGGGCGCCCCATCCTCCTTCGTTCTTCCACTTGCTCCGCACGCCCCCCCCCCCCCGCTTCCTCCCGCTCCTGCTTCACCACCGTGGCCTCCGCCACTTCCCCTCTCCCTCCCGACCCCCGCTGCTTCATCCTCGTCCCAGGCAGCTCAACTTCCCTCCTCCTTCTTCGCCGCCCCTCTCGCCTCCTTCCTCTTCCCCAAGGGCGCCTCCTTCAGACTCCCACTTGCTCCGCACGCCCTCCTCCCGCCCCGCTTCCCCCCCCGCCTCGCTTCCACCACCAGTGGCCGGCGGTGGACTCGCCGCCTTGCGCAGATAGAAAAGGGGAGCCTGTTGCCGCCAGCCGCCGTCCTCCTCCCCACCCGCCCACGCTCCCCTCCCGGCCCCCGCTCCCACCACCAATGGGCGGCGGTAGACTCGCCGCTTCGCCGAGCCACACCCTCTTCCCCACCGCCGCCTCCTCAGATGCAGGGGGCAATCATCCCACCCCTCAACCCGAACTGCTTGCCTCGCCCACCACCTCGCGCCGCCCCAACCCCCGCCACCCTACTACGCCTACCCAGCCACCGCCTACGCCTCGCCCCCGCTGGTGCCTCCCCCGCCGCTCGTCCTCGTCCCTCCTCTCTGTCCTCGTCCGCCTCTGCCCGCACCGCTTCTTTGGGCTGGTACGCGCAGCGGCGCGGTCGTGGGCGGAGCTCCAGGCCGCGCAGCACCACTGGCCTTTGGATCTCACCCGCCGCCTGTCCCACTCCGGGGCGGTGCCGACGAGGCCTTCCTTCAGTATCGCCTTCGACGTCGACGGGGACATTATGCGCGGCAGCAGCCCTATCGGGGGCTCGCCGCAGGCCATCCGCCGCCTCTACTCTGACGAAGGTAATCCCGTGCTTCTCAGGCTCTCGTGTCATTTCGGTTTTCGGGGTTATACTGCATTGACCGTTTGGCATTAATTGTTTGTTTGCATATGATTGCGAGAATTGATGATCCATTGATCATTGAAGCTTCTTTGTTGCGGGCAGATTCTAACGGTTGATTTTTGGATGTTTTCTAACACAATTTTGCAATTGCTTTCCAGAGTTCTACAGAGGCGGATTTTTTCACGGAGTCGTCGATACAAGATTCAGGAAGTCATTGGGAAGGGAAGCTATGGGGTGGTGTGGTCCGCAATAGATGTTCACACCGGAGAGAAAGTGGCGATCAAGAAGATACATGATATCTTTGAGCACATATCTGATGCCGCACAGATTCTCCGTGATTCACGGAGTATGGCGACGCAAGTCGATACAAGATTCAGGAAGTCATTGGGAAGGGAAGCTATGGGGTGGTGTGCTCCGCAATTGATGTTCACACTGGAGAGAAAGTGGCGATCAAGAAGATACACGATATCTTTGAGATAATATCTAATGCTGCACGGATTCTCCGTGAGATTATGCTTCTGAGGCTCCTAAGGCATCCTGACATTGTTGAGATAAAGCATATTATGTTGTCTCCATCGAGAAGGGACTTCAAAGATATTTATGTTGTGTTTGAGCTTATGGAGTCTGATCTTCACCAAGTTATAAAGGCTAATGATGACTTGACGAAGGAGCATTGCCAGTTATTTCTTTACCAATTACTCTGGACTTTGAAATACATTCACACCGGTGGGCAAAAATTCCCTTTTAGATCATTGTTTTACTTTAAAGATCTTACGTTATACATATCATACAGTATGTGTTCTTTGTAGTGAACTTGTATTGAGTCACTATCTTCCTATTAGATATATTAGCTGTGTAGCCTTCTGTTTATAGTTGGTGTAATGTGTAAGATGTTAGTAGGATATTGATTCATTTTACATATACTAGCATTTATGGGATTAGCTATAGTTTCTCAGATTTACAGCAAAAAACTGGTACCAACTGGTGCCATACTGGTGGGTAGGGGGAGAGAGGCTATAAATATATGGCTCCTCTTGAATTCAAGATGCACTCTAAAACAGCTTATTTTTAATCTTTATTGGTAGGAATGAACAACGAATCAGGTTTTTAATAGAGAATGTGTTATTTCCTCATTATTTTAGAGTTTTTGTTAAATTATTTGCTAATGACTTTGCATATTGGTTGGTTCAAATGGTATTCTGGTGTGCTGTAGTCTTCTCGACAACTCAAACTACCTATCTCGACAGTTCTTCCATCAACAGAATCTGCATAGATATTCTGTGCAGATGTGCTACACTACTACTTTTTCCACCTGTAATCTTAGCTGATACTGATACTAAGTCCATGTAACTGCAACTAATGTTTATCACCGGGACTTGAAGCCAAAGAATATATTAGCAAATTCTAACTGCAAACTGAAAATTTGTGATTTTGGACTGGCACAAGTTGTATCCAACGATACCACAACAACAATCTTTTGGATGGTATGTTCAGGGCAACACCTATCTTTAACTGTTTAGTTTTCTTTCGTTCTTTCGTTTCAGGCTTGTTGCCTGTGAACTGATCATAATGATGTCTCTTTGTTCATATGCCCTGTAGGATTATGTTGCAACAAGACGGTACAGAGCTCCAGAGCTATGTGAATCCTTCTTTTCGAAGGTAAATTTTGTGGTGCATTATAGCATTCTCTTGGTTGAATTTTGATTCAAGCATTGAGCTGAGACAAGGAAAGGTCCATGGTGCTATACTGCTATGTCATGCATTTTTTATTATGATTAATCAACCTATTAATACGATTTTCTTCGGTGATTGGTCCCTTAGTTCATTAGTTTTGGTCCAATCTTATTTACATTGTGGCACGGTAACTCATTCCCCCTAGAGATCACAACTATATCAAACCTTGTGGGAGCAGATGTATAATAGTTTTCATGTGAAAAGCTATAATTTAATTTGTAAACTGTTGCATCACCCTTTTCCATTCTCAGGCAAATGTTGCTATGTTTGTTTACTCTTGTCCTTATCAGGCAAAGTTGCTCTGATTTTCTTTTGATTTGTGTTCTGAATTTGTACTATCATTTTCAGTAGCATCTGTTAATACTCATTTGAGTTGCATTTGTGTTAAGAATATCGAAAGCATTTTAGGCATCAATTTTTTTAAAAGAACTTTATCATTATACGACTTTGTTACTCTAAACGACTTTGTTACTCAAATGCATGTTTTAAGTGTTTCCATGTCTAGGGTTGTAGTTAGGTTAACACAAACGAGTTGTTATTCCCAACAAAATTGCAGTATACACCAGCCATTGACATTTGGAGCATCGGACACATCTTCGATGAGGTGTTGACAGGAAAGCCTTTGCTTCCTGGTAAAACGGTTGTCCATCAGTTAGATTTGATGACTGATCTTCTGGGCATGCCATACATGGATACAATTTCTCGGGTATGGTACTGGTTCTATTGGGGAGGCCTTCTGTAGTTTAATCTGGTGGGCATAGTTCAAATCATTGAAAGTTGAGATTGATAGTTTCTTTCTTTCCAGGCCCAGAATGAGAAAGCAAGGAGATATATGAGTAGCATGAGAAAGAAAGAGACCATCCCATTTTCACAGAAGTTTCCTAATGCAGAGTTACAGACCCTTTGGCCTTGGACCTTTTGCAAAGGCTTTTAGCGTTAGATCCGAAGGACCGTCCAACCGCTGAAGAGGTAACTATATTGTTAGTGTTGTACAATTCTACTTATCTCAGCACAAGTCTTGTATCTTCAGTTTATTGTGGGGGCAAACTGTGATATTTCTTTGGATACTTGTGATTTATGTCAGACATTGGCTCATCCATACTTCAAAGGGCTCGCCAAGGTTGAGAGAGAACCTTCTTGTCAACCAATCACAAAAATGGAGTTTGAGTTTTAGTGTAGAAGAGTGTCAAAGGAATATATAAGGGAGCTGATATTCCGTGAGATACTGCAATACCATCTGCAATTGCTGAAAGACTATCAATGGCACTGAGAGGACAACCTTTCTATACCCAAGGTTTTAAAAATCGTATCTTTGGACATATATGGTGCTTTAGCACATGCATCTACTAACCTTTGTTTTTCGTTGTACCTTTTCACATGCATGTACTTCATTTTTTCATTGTATCGACTCCTGCTGACAATAGCGCTTTTCTGCCTGTGTTCATGCAGTGTTGTTGATCAATTTAGGAAGAAATTTGCTCATCTCGAAGAAAATAGTGGAAATGGCCCGGTAATTCCAATGGATAAAAAGCACACCTCGCCTTACACCTACCCAGGAAAATAGTGCTCAGGATTTTGTTCATTATGTATTCTTCGTGTTAAAGTCATTTATCTTTATTGTTAAATATCCAGCCATAAAATATTGAAGCACCACTTACACCTACCCAGCATGCAAATTTTAGTTTTTTGTTCTCCTTTAAAGTTACTTGGTAAAGATCTAATGGCAACATCTGGTATGACATTAAATTTTGAACAAGTATTTTGTGTGTCGGATTGAATATTGGCACCGTCTTTGGCGTTCCTTGTGAAGTTCTGAGTTTTTACCCTTTTCTTTAGGGTTGGTACTATTTCCGCAGTGGTAGCCGTTGATTTGCGAACTTTTGGAAGTGGAAAGCTAAGAGTGAGATGAGAGCATCTTCTTTGACAATTTTAAAAATGGATGGAGCCATGGGGAGATCCTGTTGATTGATTCAAATGGATCAAGGTGGTTGTAGCCTATTTTTTGTTCAAATGTGCTCCAAAAAAGGTTTATATGTATTTTCTTTTGAACAAGAAGGGAATTAGCTTTAATATGGTTGTGGCTACAGATGGCTTGATGTTTGGAATGAGGGTTTACTTATGAGCCGGTTTAAATTGGAAAAATATGGTTCTTATCTAATTGATTTTTCTGGAAGTTGTTGGCAGAGTCTTGCTGTTCAGAGGCTGGAGGACTGTGTTTCCAGATTGTAAATGCTTGAAGATAGTCTAGTATGAGCTTCCGGTACACTGGATTGCTTCTATATTGACTGATTCATAGACTTCAGCCGCTTCTAATTTAACTATACGAACAATGCTCCTTGTGCATATCTAAAATGTTAATTTAGTCTTGCCCAATCGTAAATAGGTGTGCCTGTTGGTAGCGCTGTTGAAGTGTTTATGGTTAATTTTCCAAACCTATGCACTGTATTGATTGCATTTTCTCTCTTGATTATAGTCACATTTGTTCAACTTGGCACGCGCGGGTTTCTAGTAGATATACATACACTGCCATTAGGCCCCATGGCCCATTACAGCATGCGCCTGCAGCGAAACACTAGTACTTGTTCAGGTACATGATGAATATACATGAGATATATACATGTAATTAAGCACATGCTCATAGTACTGTAACAATTAATGAATGGATACCTTCACCGAATTAGTACATTAGACTAAAATAAGACCAACTCATCAACACAATGCCAAATATGATTAATTAATTATCTGTATAAACATACATGTACATATATTCCTCCTACCCAGCTCTTACTGGTAGGGCAATGTAGGAGAGCATATACCTCTCCTATAAATGGATCACCATATTTATACTATATAGCAGCATACAGGTAGCTATAGTTAGTATACTGCAGATCCTATTCTCACATAGTTAAGCACCAAGAAATCTATCTGAACTTTCCATCACAACTTGCAGCCAGGAGTAGGAGAGTAGCTAGCTAAGCCACCATTACCTAAGCATGGTGCCAAATCCGAGCGATGCTGACGGCATCGGGGAGGCCAAGGAGAGGAAGGGGCTGTGGTCGCCGGAGGAGGACGAGCGGCTCTACGCCCAAATCACCCGCCACGGCGTCTCCACCTGGAGCTCCGTCGCGCAGCTTGCAGGCAAAAACTTTACTAGCTTAATTTGCTGACAATAAAGTGTATATGCGCAGTACAAACCATTCTTTCGATGCATTTATCTGAGAAGCTTTGCATTACATTCCACCATCGCCAGGGTTGAGGCGGAGCGGCAAGAGCTGCCGACTGCGGTGGATGAACTACCTGCGGCCGGACCTCAAGAAGGAGCCCATTTCCAAGCGAGAGGAGGAGATCATCGTCTCCTTGCAAAAAGTCCTGGGCAACAGGTACATATACGCATACATCAGTGCTAGAATTCACGCTTAATACTGGTTAGCTCATGAATTTGCATCATCAATAATGCATCCAGGTGGTCGGTGATCGCGGCGAGGATGCCGGGCAGGACGGACAACGAGATCAAGAACTACTGGAACTCCCGCATCAGGAAGCGGCACCAGAATGTTAATGCCGGCGGCTGCACTAAGGAGGGTGACCCCCCGGCCGAGAACTTGGAGCTAACACCGGCCGGAGAGCAGGAACCGATCAGTGCGGTCACCGCGGCGCCTCCTGTCCCGGTACGGTTCCCGGTGTTCGCGTGCCAGCTACTCGGCGGAGGCGGCGGGGACGCCATTGCTGCAGGCACCCAGTCGACCACCACAACCCATGAGCAGAACGCCGGTTCAGAGAGCGAGGTGATCGGCAACGGCTTCGAGGATGCTCGGGAGCACTACTACTGCGCCGGCAACGGCGACAGCGACATAATCCATCTCCTCTCGTTCGATGACCTCGAGTACCAGGCCGATCTGCTCATGGATGTGCCAGGAGTGCTGGACGCATGGGAGAGTGAACTCCACTGTACAAAATTAGAGGAGCACTGTTAATTGTTAATGAGCCCAGCGTGCAAGGGGTTTAGTTGTTGGTAAATCTGCTCGGTTACATTTGTACGTACCTAGCTACCTTGTGTCAACCCATCGTTTGTTAAGTTAATTGATCGAGTGTCGTTAAATCTGTTTATTTCCACTCACAATTCGTTAAATTAGTTTCTCTTTTCGATTCGAGTACAATTGGCAGCCACCTATAAGAAAGGAGTGTAAAAAAATGCTAATCTGCGGACATTAATTCGTCAGTTTACGAAGTGACTGACAAAGAGCTAACATGCAAATCGGTTGAGAGTCGTTGTGTACTTGTCGAAATATTTACTTTTTCTTGCATTGGTATACATGGTTGATGATGGCTACTGCAGAATTAAAGGGCACATGCTGCACGAGACAGTATTACGTGCGACAGCAAAGTTAATGGCTTCTTTTTAGCTACATATACCTTACTTTCCAGCACAAGTCTAGCCTAGCCTAGCTAGCCGACGCCGCCCAGGAGCAGGAGCAGGTGCAGGTGCAGATCAATGTTTAGTTAGTTTAATTAATTACAGTAGCTGCATGCCCTGGTGGTCATTAACAAATGGAACCAGGCCAGGTCTGCCCAGGTGATGCATTGCACGCACGTGCTTACCTGCTCTATATTATCTCCTGTGTTTCGTCTCTCTCTCTCTATATATGTATTTACCTCTGCATGCACGCATGACTAATTACTGTATTGACCAGCTGCTAAGCTGGCTATTGTCAGCATGCATGCGCATGCACGCGTACTTGCACAGTTACTTAATTTACTGCATGTTCCGGCTAACTTCTTCTACTTTTAGTCTTTAATTTTAATACCAGTTAATTAATCAATCATTAGGATCGTATCGGAGAAGAAATATTCAGATCAGGTGTCATGTTGTGTTTGTACTCAAGCAACGGGAGAATGTCTTCAAGAGAGAGAGACGGGAGAACCAATTCCTAGCTCATTCGTGACTGGGCCGAGCGCAAAAATAACATTGAATATCGATCTAATTGGGCCGGGCGGCCATCAACTGCAGGTTGGCCTTGTTCGTTCGTCTTTGTTAATCCACTCGTTCGGGCATGCATGCCTGCGATCGACGCTGTCATGAGCTGCGCCCAGAGATAAATACCGTAGATTCATATTAGGGTTTGCCGATGGGGAGAGATGACAAGACTGCAAATTAAATAACTACAGTCACAAGAAGAAAATCAGAGAAGAAATGAGGTCGAATTAGGAGGCCGGCAGGTTAATTACTTGCACTACCTGACAGTACCAGCTGCGTGGATGCTTGCTAGCCTTCGCCAGCCACGCGCGTGTTAGGTGGCCACCAATAGGACTGGAAATGCATACGAGTAGTGGAGCACACACTTCACTTCACTTGTTAATCACTCGCCATCGTATCGACCTCCCAACTGACAGACCATCTAGAAACTAAGCCACTGCGCGCTGCACTAGCTGCATGCACACAGGGGTGAAAACGGGCCGGATAAGGGCCGATGTTGCTCTTTTCATATTCTAACCCTTTTTTGTCGGATTCAGAGCCAGATACGGATATAAATTCAAATTATTCGGGATACAGACACGGAACGGATACCCGCTGGATTCGGGTCCGAAATGGATAAAAATACACGGATAATACACGTGAAAACATTATGAATAAAATTGTTCACTACAATTTCAAAAACAAAGGGATCTGATCTGTATTACTCAAAAGGAATCTCTATCTTACGATCATCCTCTGTCTCCCATGTGGATATACTGTTACTGAATATAAATCCCTACACAAACACAACATGGCTGCCTAACTTCCAGAGTTCGATGTAGTCCTGGGTTTCTTAAGAACTTCCCGTGATATCTCTAAACTTGCAACGAAGCCATCACCTGCTGCTCCAAATTCTTCAGCACCATCCACTTCAAATGGGGCAAAAAAAAAAAGGAGAGGAAAGATCTCAAGTGAAACAGGTGACGATTTGGCCTTTCCTGTGCCAACCATGCAGTCGTCACCTCACTGGATTCTGGCGTTTCACTTTTGCTTTTCTCTTTTCATGCAGATCTATTGTTGGTGGGCTACTTACTGGGCTAGACAACAAATTATGCTCCATAATAGTTTTACACTGGCCCCATTATATTCTGAAGAAAAGCATGAGTTTAGGAGCATTTGGATTCGCAGCTTGATCAGGATTTGTTCGGAATTAAGTGAAAAGATTATGCCTAATGTCATACTTTGGCCATAGAAGAACCCCGTTGTGGAGCTCTCGCATCTCTTTGTTCTCTTCCACTACACCCGCTGGAGGAGCTTTGGTTCCCAAATTAGTCAAACCGCATTCCTGCAAGAGTGAAAAAACCAAATGAGATGTGAAATTAACATTCTTTCAAGAGGTATACCTGAAGATTTTTTTTCCCCTTCTGCCTAAACTTCGTGATGCATTATCTTCTCAACTTCAGAGCAGATAAGTGGGGGCGGAGGAGGGAGTGGCGGCGGCAGCAGTCGGGCGTAGGAGGATGCGGCGGCGGGGGCAGTCCGGCGTAGGAGGGAGCGGGGGCAGGGCGAGGGCAGTCGGGCGGAGGAGGGAGTTGTCGTAGCATGAAAAGGCTAGACAGTGGGTACGGGGGTACCCCCGTACCCTTTGTATTTGAGGAGGACCGGAGGGAGAAGCCAAAGACACCATGCGAATGAGTGTATTGCTTTGTATGTGTGAATGAGAGCCAACCCCCTTGTTACATGCCCATGGGGCTCTACTTATAGGGGGCAAGAAGGGACATTTACCTTCTTGCCCCCATAGGCGAGAAAGAGACAAGGGGTATCTAGGTACATTAGCCTAAAATACACTATACAAGCTAGGTCTACATATGTATAGTATTCCTGACGGCACACCGGTATTCCTGACGACCTCAGGGTGCGGGGCATCCCATGGGGCCCTGCTACGACAGGAGCAGTGGCGGGGGCGGAGGACTGGAGGAGGATGGGTGTGGGCAGTGGGCGTGTGGCGTCGGGCACTCAGGTGTCGGTGGCTGGGGGGCAAACACTGGGGTTAGGGTTAAGGAGAAAATGAAAATCGATGGGCTGGGCTGGCGCCTGGGCCAAGTGGCCGAAATGACGAAGTTCATTTTTTCCCAGATATCCGAATAGGAAACTTCGCAATATCCGGGTCCCGCCCAGATTTTACGGATAGTGCTTGCTGTGAATTCGGATTAAACTATTCAGATCCTCTCCCGAATTCGTCAGGATATTAAAATGTCTTTCTGAATTCGGTCTCACATGGATCCGGCTCCGGATCGGGCGGGAAAAACTCGTCCCGTTTTCATCCATACACACACACACATATGGGAACATATCTAGTGCTAATGGTAATTTGGGTACTAAGGTGTTAATGTCAATCTTAGCTGTTGGATCATTAATGCCAAACAGCCAAGATTAATGCGGGCTCCCACCTCCAATCCACTTATCATTAATGCGCTAGCATTAAATACCCTACATGCTCCCACATCCATGGTTGTTCAATTCAAATCCAACGGTCATGATTGGCATTAACACCTTAGCACCCAAATCATCATTAGCACTAGATATGTATGTGTGTGTGTGTGTAGCGCGAGTGCGCTAATGGCTAATGGACAACTAGGGATGTCGGATCAAAGCCCAAACGGATTGGTTCGAGGCGAGGTGGGAAGCTTCATCCCACTTATGCAGTTTTACGATAACCCCCGTGCATCCTTTTTTGTGGAATATCATCCTTCCTGTACCACTTCACTCCCCCCTCCTGACTCATCGCTCGCTCCTTCCGCTCCCAGCCACACTCTCGCTTGGGAGAGCTAGGGTTAGGGTGCCGCCTTCCACCCCGCACCCGGTCGCCGCCCTTTGCACCCCGCTCCTGGACACAACGCCGCCTCCCTCCACCCCCAAGTCCCTGACGTCGTTGCCTCTCCTGTCGCCCAGCCGCACCACCGTCGGCCTGCTTGGGTGGATGGGACTCTGAATTGTTGTCCTGGGTTAATAGAACCCAATGAATGTTATTAGGTGGATGGAACACTGAATTATTATCATAGGTTGATAGAACCCAGTGGATATTTTTGGGTGGATAGAACCCTAAAAACTAATATAGCATCTAGTGGATGGAACCATGCTATGTGCACAAGTGGATGGAACCTTGCCAGTATTATACAACAAGTACTCAAATTCATATAACTAGTTCAGTCAAAATGCTAGGTCACAAGCTTTTTACTTAGCCTATTTGAAAGATAACTTTCGGCAAACAAAAGAACCCAAAATATTTCTTTGATCAGCCTTGTATCTATTATAATTGCATTCTGTGTGGTGGCTCGCTGAGTACCTTTGTACTCGTTGTTGCTCAATTACTATCATCCAATAAGTGGAAAATAAGAAAGCTTCGCAGGCGTTTAATCACGTTCGACAAGACTGGAGATCAAAGAAGCCAAGAAGTAGGTCGGACTCCATTCGATTGTCTGTGGTCATATCCTGAGAGTACCACCTATTGTGTTATTGATTCCGCTTCCGTTGCAGATATTTAAGGTATTTGACCTGATCGACTCGTGTTTAAGTCAAGCGGTCTTATGGTATACTTATGTACTATTTAATATTATGTATAAGTTTTGCGTTTGCGAGATATGTGTTTAATATTCAATGATGTAACTGTGTGCACTAACTACTGATCCAGAGACTAGTATTGGTATACAGAGAGGGTTTGGAGTTGCAAATCTGGGTCCGGACAATGTGTTCTTTAATTGTAGCAATATGCCAACCAATCAAGATGAGCTGGACTCATCTAGTACAAGAGAACATGATGGATGCCTACCGGATGCAGATCAAGCCTCAGCTAGCAAACCCGAAGCGCTGCCTGTCTCACAATGTTTTAGTAAACTGCTATGGATGCCCCATTGCCAGCACAAAATTTAAAAAAAATGGGAAAGTGTGAGTTTTGTCAAACTTCTTTGATTTATTTTCCAATCTCTTCATATTATAAATATATTGGTTTGCCTATTGTTATTGCTCATGTAGGTAAATTATTGTGATTGTGTGAAAGTGTGACATCACCACATCGGCATTCCTCACCATCCTTTATGTGAACATGCCTTGAAACGGCTTGGTTTTTATCAAATTGCCCAAATGGTTGGGATGAACGTGAACAGATTTCTAACAGGAGCACCAGTAGAGCGTGGGTGACCTGAGACACACCTTCTACCTACCGGTCGAAGAGATGATAGTTACCTTATGTGGATTGTTTATGGGGTTTACCAATGCAAGGTGGGCCTATTACAGGAAGATTTGAGGAGCCATGGATCATACAATCTTCCCTGACACATCAGGGGATGGGGTGCCAACACTGTACAAGCAGTTCCTAGAGAATTTGAATGACCCAGAGGACTACAATTGGGCGCAATGCTTGTTATGCTATTCAGACAATTGTGTCTAGGTGCGGAGCGAGAAACATTGGAGATAGCCGGTCCTTGGTGATTTTACAACAGTGGTGCTGGTCACGGTTGAGCCCAGGACGGCCGATGGATCAGGGAAGCAATCCCCCAAATTGGGGTGATCCTGAACATTTGGGTTGTCCTGCATCTGGGGCACAATGGTGCTGTCGGCAACTGTATCCTCTCCCACACAACGCATGTGTAGCATTCTATCGGAACTTGCTAGACCATGTTCAGAAGAATGAGGTTACATGGGAACCTTACAATGCGCTTATAATGTCAACGCCTAATCGAGAATCCGAGCTGAACATGCATTCGGGTATGCTCGAGTACCTCTCATCCATTTTTGGAACATTGAATTCCATTATCCAGATAGGGCGATGCGACAATTCGGCCGAAGACAGATAATTCAACCTCCTCCTCCACGTGATGAGAGCAAGCTTCGCCAACTTCAGAAAGTAAATCATTTAGGGAAGCCACATGATTGAATTGAGGCTCATTCAGAATACATAGGTCAATACTGTAAAATTTAGCAAAACATGATTGATGAAGAGCATCATTTTGATCAAGCAAGCTTGCCGGCAAATCGTCGTTGGTTTCAGCAAAATGGCATGTATACCGTAATACCTTAGCCTGCTCATAGTGCGGCCTATGTGGCTCATGAGGAGTTATGTGGTAGGATTAGTTCTATATGTTTGTCTAAAGTGAGTTGTAGTAGTATATAATATATGTTAGGTCCAAATTTAGCACATCCGGGTTAATCATTTTACATAAAGTGATGGTGAAAGTGTAAGTGGGTTACTATGTGTGTGCGGGTCCGCTCCACGATAGGCAGGCATTGAGCGGATTTTGGATCAAGGTACAGATAGAATCAAAGCATCAACCTTCGCTGCTAGTTCAAACCCAATTATGGTAAGCAGTGTTTATCAGTTCCTGATTACATATTGGTTTACAGCTTTGACCACTGGTCTACAACTTTGATCAGTGTATTTCGACCATACTAGTCTATGGATCCGACCACATTGTTTCGATTGCCACACGAAAACATGCGCGTGTGCATACATACGTGTGTGTGACTTTAGCTATAATTCTCCTCATATCACCCTATGTCATGTGACAAATGTTTGAAGGTGTCTGCTCTCCCACCACTTGGTTAGGTAGTAAAGGATTAAATCATGCATATTTTAAAATTTAAGGAACGAATGAGCCTATACACTTATGTGCCCGTTTCTAACACCCTTTTTCCCAAAAGAAACACCATGAACAGCTAGCATTCATATGATCGATCTTGCAGGAAGTCTTGATGCATGGGCGAGTGCAACGGCCTTCTTCGTTTCAATTTCTTGTGTGTTTTGAGAGCCCACGGATGTAGTAGTAATTGAGGGTGTAAGGATGAGAATGTATCGCGTTTTTTTATATATAGTCAAATGTATCGCGTTTTTAATCAATTCGAGTTTGATACGATCCTTTTTTTTGCCCCGGCCAGTACGTTGGGTGTCAAGTTATTTTCAGATAGACGCATGTGCTGCTGTATATCTTGCCCGTTTTTATTTCGGCGAGTTAACACTCTTGTTTACTTTCCATAGGCCATTATCTAGGTGCCGTTTCAAAATGATAAACCACAATCGGGTCCATAGCTCAGTGGTAGAGCAATTGACTGCAGATCAATAGGTCACCGGTTCGAACCCGGTTGGGCCCTTCCCTTTTTTTTTCGGAAGCTTATATAACTGGGTGTCATTTCCTTTTTTTATTTTCAAAATGGTTTAATTGCTACTACGAAATCCTCGCATTAAATCAGCAAGGTAGCATCTGGGCTTAAACATGATATGACGTCATGCGATTTATTTATTTTTATATGGCGGCGGTTTTTTAGTTTTTGCTATTTTTGGAAACGTAGTACTCGAAAGTGTCTTTTACTATGCCGAAATTAGCGACCACGGCTGGCGTAATCACCGCCGAGCAGGGCAAAATCGCAGCCACAGTAGCTCAGTTACTAAAGGCATCTTCAATAGTGATTACCTGATGAGTCGTCTCTTATCTATCATGTCACTCAAAGTCTAGTCGGAGAAGAGAGGATGTGAAGAGAGAGAATATGTCATCTCTTATATAAGAGACAAGCTGAGCACATAAACCAACACAAATGGTGAGTGAGTAATAAAAGAAGTTGTGTTTAAAATGATAATTTATAGATAAATAATTGGAGATGTTGTCTTTAACGTTGTTTGTAGATAAGTTTGAACCTTTAGAGACAATCTTTTAAGATAAACTATTATACATACTCTAAGAGCATCTCCTATGTTTACTTTTAGCTGGTACCAAGTCATACTGCCGGCGTCAGGCAGTTTGAAACATTGGAGGGGGTACCAAGCTGCCAAAGGAATCTTTCAAATATGAGCCCACATGTCAGTGATCAAGAGACAGAGGGGTGTTAAAGACGCTCGAGGGAAAACGCAAACTTAGCGCCTGAGTGACGTGGTATTTCTTAGCGACTGTATAGATACTACACATTATGAATGCCCTTGGAATTTAGTTCAAATTTGTACTAAATCCTCAAGAAAACTCATCCAAACAGCCCTTAGTTTTTTGGATGTACAAATCGAACACAAAACGGTCTCCAGGTCAACATGCGCTGGACCATCAATTGCATTCTGTTGCCAGCAGAAAATGACTGGGACAATACAATTATCGCCAGGTCCGCAAAACTTGCACGGACAAAACACACATTGAATTAATTCATCTAAGGATTCAAAACGATTATATACACTGACGTCGAGGAATCATTGTCACGCTCACAACAAATGGGATCAGCTGATTCAACATATTCTTTTCTGCTACCAACCAAACTGCCAACTGCCAAGAGATCAATCGTTAGGTTGACAAGGGGCGTGCAAGGAAGTGGGAATCAGCTGATTCGTTTGCAGTTGCAGGTCAATGTACATAACATAGAAGCAGCCACATCGAGGTTTTTTATACGCATATTGTTCGATAAAATAAGCATACCATCCATGAATCAGTTGCTGGAAAGAAATAAATCGATCGTCATATCTTGATCACTCCAGAGTAATGTTTGTCAGGAAATTTCTGTATTGAGCTGAAAATTTCCAATGGTTTTGGTGACAAGTACCCAAAAAAAAACCTTTGAGGAAGCTCCTCACCAAAAAAAAACACTTTGAGGAAACTGAACTTCTACATACGCATGACAAGTACAAAAAAAACAATGAGCATAGAAGAAGCAGAAGGGGGAATGAAATGAAAAAACTGACCAATTAACGAAGAACTACAACAAGCATAACTGAAGGTCGGAAAAGAGCAGACTGGCTGCTCGCCGGCATCTCTTCTTTCTGAACCCGGAGGTCTTGAGCTTCTTTTCAGCTTTATTCTGTGAGGAAAACCGGTTACAAACATCCTGCCTGTACTTGGAAGTAAATGCTCTGTAAGCAGAAAGAACTTTGGTCAGCTGTACAGAAGTGATGGTCACCAAAGGAACACGCTACACTATCAGGTTAAGGCACCAATTTGCAATGACAGTGCTTTTCCAGTAAGCATTATCAGATAATATCTCTTGATCCCCCGTTGGAACCAAGGCATTCTTGGGGATTAGCGTAGAAATAGTCCTCTTCCTTGGGCTGGCCACGGATGATCCTTCTGTCTGTAGGTTGGCCCATGCGATTCTGGTGCACCTCCTTCACAGCAGCAGAGAATTCATCCCAGGGCAATGCACCTCCTTGGAAAAGATCCAAAAGTTTGACAAGTTTCATCCTGTCTAATAGGATGGTCTTGCGGAAGCCCGTATACCTAAATGGATCAATGAAAATGTTCATCAGTATAACCTCAACTACAGTAGTTTTGAAGTCATTAGAAAGCAGTTACTCCTCTAAGAATTCAAAGTTTACACAAGCTCAAAACATTTTTTTACTAGTGTACCATAAAAACAAACCACAAGTTCAGATTCCGAAGAAGCAGACCTGCGGTGACCTTCAACAACCCTTGCCATATTCCCATCATAACTGGGGATGAAAACATCGCTTGCTATTGAAACCATGTAGTCCAGTGCTGCCATCTGCGTTGAATGGTTCTGGAATGGCCGCAATTCATCAGGAGATAAAAGTTTCTCCTTCCTTACCTAATATAAGACAAAACTGAGCAAATTAGCACTCAAGTAAAATATCAGGGAACAATGTAAATGAAAGAAAACACACTCACCAATCTAGGATATGCAGCCTTCAAAGCTGCCAACCGCCTTTCACCTCCATAGATTTCACCAGACGCAATATATATCAGTGTATCCTTATTAAATCCTAGGGCTTTAAGCACTAGAGTTATTTCCTCGGGTGTGAGGGGGCAAAGTCCCTGAAGCCTCTTAACTTCAGAATCAATCTCCTTTTCTTTCCACCATGGATATGCATATCTGTAGTTCAAATGCGATTAGTTTATATCTATTGAAGCAGCAGAGCAGCACAACATGTAATACTAAATTGTAATGCAAAATACAAACCTCATTCTAGTGAGCTCCTCAGTTTCTTCATCAGAACAGCCATGTGTGCAGCCTGAAAAGGAGAGCATATCCATTTCATAGCGTAAGTGGAGCACAACAAATTGCCCACTTATCTGAAGGGTGGAGATAAGTTTTCGGCCAAGAGCCTCAATCTGTGGGGTGAATCTCAAAGACTCAAAGTTGACACGGCAACGCAGCATTTGGAGCTGGACAGGCAGACCATTGTTTGCAAGGCGAGCGTCTGTTTTATTGAAATGGATTACTTTGTGCTTCCTTGCAAGATGTAATATCTGCAGGAGAGGAGCTTTCAGATCACATGGTTATAACTTTTTCTATGCTGCTACATGCAAACTGCAGTAAGAAAAATCGTTTGTACCCGCTTTCGGTAGTACGTCTCATTTGACCAGCTGATAGGAGGCATCGAGTATACTCTTCTCTTAGTTTTTAGCTGGAGTTTCAAAGGTAGTTCTTTAACAATCATCAGCTCATCTCTTAAGGAATTAATGAAGTGATCCACGTCAAAAATATCTCCAAATTCACTGCAAAATGAAAATGGCAAACTAATTTGCAGATAAAAATTTAAGTTCAACGAAATAAATAATTCCAATTCAGCAAACATTTTTCACACACAAAAATCCTTGATTGTTCAGAAATATGGAGATGAAAGCTGTTTTACAACAGCACAAGATGATAACTCATGTTTCAGTATTTTTCAGAAAGCAAATCAGGACAAACAGCTCATCGAACAGGTACAATCTTGATCTTACTGAAACAATGTTATATGGAAAACTTTACCTTGGATCAGCCCAGAAAGATCTTTTATCCAGTTCAGGCACCACTAATGTCAGATTCAGATAGCGTGCTATAGTCACCATATCACATATCTGCAAGATACTCTCTCATAAGCAATTTACAATCAAATAAAAAACGATCAATTGAACTGGCTCGCAGCCTGTAGCCAGGCAACAAAGCAACAAGAAGATACTATGTCTATAGCTAAGGTACAAACCCCAGCTCGCATTTGATTGAGGCCTCCGTTGCAAGTCACATGTAGATAGCCATTGCTTCTATAAATTCCTGCAGAAAGCAACCAGGCCCTAATCAGCTCTAGTGACAACAAAAGGGCTGAGACAGCAAGATATGTCAATTGTCTTCTAGTTATGCATCTCTACAAGGACGCTGCTCGGATACTGCAAATATATATTCTGCAATATAACCGGTAGAAGTTAGTATAAATCAGAGCTAGTTTGGCACATTGAGTGCCGTACATTTTGATTCCCTCATGCGCGGGTGTCTAAGGAAATGTATCGAAAGTGCAGAACCAATTTTAACAGCAAAGCAAAGAAGTCCCCTGATCATTCCACAGCACCAGTTACAGATTTCATTACCAGCCCAATCAGCACTAAATATAGCACATGAGCACCAGAGGAAATAAGATATGAACCCACATTTAGGTCAGGTTCAGAAAGGCACCTCCTTTGAGCAACCAAAGGGGTAAACTGTAGTACGCCAAACCATATTCCAAGAAGCAATCGCAAATTCAGAACGTTTACACCCCAATCCAAACCCGAGATCCCGAAAAGGGCACGAAATTTGCGCCAAAATCGCCAATTTGAGCCCGCGATTGAGCCGAATCGCCAGGAAAGGCGCCTCCTTTGACCAGCAAACGGCCGCATTTGACTCGTCCTCCGCCCAAATCCGAGAACCACGAGCTCCCCCAGATCGCGCAAACTACACACTACGAAAGCGAGAAGGAGCAGAGGAGCAAGAAGAATAGGCGAGCACTCACTCCTGGGCACGAGCGCCCGCGGGGAGAGCCGCGCCGCGCCGCGGTCCTCGCCAGCGAGCGCGGCGAGGCCCGCGGCGCCTCCTCCTCCGCAGTCCGCGAGGACCCGCGGTCGCCAGAGCGCAGCGATGGACGCCAGCTGCACCACCGCCGTCCACACCACCGCGCTGGCCACCGCCCGCATGGCCCACCGCCACACCCGCCTCCGCCGCCCCCCGCCAAGCGCCGCCGCCGCCGCCATCTCCTCCTCCGCGGCCGCGGCCGCGGCCACTCGCCTCGCCTCCACCTACCTACAAACTAGTACTAGTACAACAAGAGTAGTACTGGGAGGCGAGTAATCAGAGTGGAAGGGGATGGTGCTTATGCCAGATTAGCTATACTAGCTTTTGTGATTAATTTAGTGTTAATTAACCACAAAAGTTTTGGACTTTGCTGTGGGAAGAAGAAAGGGAGAAATGAAACGAAGCGGGCGGTTGTGGAGGGGTAGGCAACATTTGGAGGATACTCTTCGGTGGGTAGTAGTATAACCCTTTAAACACGGCAATTAAATTCATTTTAATCTAATTAGCCATTACTCGTTAGCGACAGGTACTCCCGGTTTCCTGACTGATCTCCAGGGACCAAGGAGGAGAAAACCCTTTCAAAAAAATTCCAGGGCGGGGAAGGCACAGTACAACCGTTTAGGCATGGTTTAATCAATCTGGCTAACTAAACAGATTTTGTTGTGCCAGCCCGTGGGCTCGCTTGCCGACACAGGCACGGCACGCGGAGCTCACAGCCGCACCGTGCCAGTCCGGTCACGATTAGCCTAGCACCGCTGCCACCTCCTTGGCTTCTCCTCCACTGTCGTCATCGTCGCCGTGGGGGCTGGTGCCGAAGCAGGGGCGACGGTGAGGTGGAGGAGGTGGCGGCGGAGGAGAGGGGGAGCGTGCCGTCAAGGATGACAGAGTAGGAGATGGGCGAGAAGGGGTCCGTGCTAGGGACAGGATTTGGGGTGGGGAGGAGAGGAGGGAGTAGGCACCGGCGGTAAGGCAGCGGAGGCGGAGGAGTTCAGCGATGGTGAGGTGGCGCGGCGTGGTGACGGGCTCCGGCGGCGACTCCATGGGTAAGGATTGGGAGGGGTTTGGGATTTGGGAAGGGAGGGAGAGAAGACAAGACTGCGAGTTGCGGGAAGTGGAGCAGGGAAATGAGAACCCCGGAGAGAATCAGGGGGAGGGGAGTTGGGCCGTGTCGTGCTTGGGCGGGGCTGTGTCGGACTAGACCAGCCCGGTGGGCCAAGGTGCCGACCCAAGCACGGCACGCCTAGTCAAGCCGTGTCAGCCTGGCTCAACTACAGTATCATGTTGTGCCTAGACTGAGCTAACAGTCCCGTGCATTGGGCCTACCCGGCAAGCACGACCCATTTGAACACCTCTAAGTTGATACTTGATACCCACATGAAGACTACTCCCACTTTCAACCGTGCCTCAATATTTGTGAGATCACGGTCGGATGGTAATGGGGCGGTCTTTGTTCGTGGATGAACCCCATAGAATTATAGAAGAAATTTTCATCCACATTTGTGCATGCATGTTATTACTATCAATTTATAGCAATGCATATTAGATTGTACTCTCCGGTCACAAATACATGTCATTTTGGGATATGTGCAGTCAAACTTGTAAAACTTCGACTATTGATATAATTTTAAATATTTAAATTGGACATATGAAAATCATATATATGTATTTGACTCGGAAATATTTTCATAATATTATAATTTTACCGGGTGTTATAACTATATTGCAATAGAAATTAGTAATCAAAGTTGCGTTTAGATGACCGTGTCAATGTAAAAAATGATACATATTTGTGACCCGATGGAGTATATTACACAGCTTAAAAATAGAGTAATGCTGTCATTAAGGTAGCTTTATTTATGTGTCTGAGTCCACTCTACGTGGTGATCCACGGGTGTCGCTTCATGTGAGCAGATTATAAAGTTAAATAAACAAAACAAGTGTGCCTCGTGATGGAGCTGCAGCTGGTGCCTGGTTGCCATTTTTAGATGCTGAAGCTTCAGGTTAACCACATTGCTAGAGCAAAATAATTACATGATAAAATAACGGTAGGCTCTGTGCTTCTCTTGCTTGCTTGCTTCCCAATCTTTCTTTTCTTTTCTTCTCCCAGTCTCCAAGGCTGCATCTACAAGTCATTGTCCTTGATGATCTCGTAACAGCAGCTGCCGAGACTTACCCACATATACGTTCATTTAGAGGGATGTGTCATCTCGAAAGTATGATAAAATGTTGCTTTTCAGTCGTGCTGGCGAGATTTGGGTCTTAATCTGATCCACGATTCCGATCATCTCAAGGAAAAAGAGAAAATTAAAACGCAACCACTGGAAATGGACCGCTGGGCTCGTGAACGAAGGATTGTATGGAAGATGATTAAGGGCAGCAAAGAGCAACCGGTCAGATGTTGTTTTCACGGAAATTTATATGAGCTGTGCGAGAACGGTGCACTGCACCTGAAACTTTTGGAATTCCTTTGGGCCTCGTTCTTGCATAAATAGGTATGGTACTATTTGTTGGGGTAAAAGGGCAGCTCCCTTTAGCTGACTGCGATAATTTCTTCCATGTAGCCAGCACTATCCAGCGGCAGGCAAGACAATCTTATCGAATCATTCTATTTCTGAAAGATTCCCTCGCAATCATGTTAAATAGCTTCATCAGATCTAAATCCTAGTCACTAGTCAGGTTCTTGAGCAACACATGCGCAGCAGCACGGGCATAAAGAATCGATCATACATGCCAAGCACAAGAACCAGACCTACCAACCCAAATTAGAAATATATGCCATACATATGGATCTAGTTATCTGAATTCTTTTTTACTTTTTAGAAAATGCATGTCACAATACGCAGAAATCCACAGTGGCATTAGTGCACTGCACGCCAAGGTAGCAGTCAGATTAATAAGGTACTGACAATGGACGTTCTTGCAGACAAGCTCATATTTGTTTTCCTTCTTGAGCTTTTATGTTACATGTACTAGTAAGGTGGCTGTGCGTTGCAACAGAATCTCATAAAACAATGATATATATCTGCAGACGGGACTCTAAACCGTATAATAAATATCAATTTTTTCACAGACATATAAACAAAAACATTAACTATGTCTATTGCATCACCTGCTACTACTATCCAAAAATTAAAATTTTAAGCTCATAAATTGTTTACCTTTGGAAGTTGAAGATTATACCGACTTCTCTCTCCGATATGCTGCCTATTTCTAGCTATTGTAGGCCGGCAAGAAAGAGGACTGCGCATCGATGACCATCTTCTTCCATCTTGAACCCAAATCGCGACTTGGTTTTCATAGCTATTGACCTCTGCGGCCCTCTCCAGACACATCGTGGCGAGGTGGGAGGCTAGGGGAGGAGATGCAGGGGATAGTTAAGATGAAGAGAACGTAGTACGGTGAACTCGAGACAGCGGCGTTGTGAGGGAAGGATGCTTTCATCTCTCTCTCTCCCTTCCCTCTCCTCCCTTCCTCGTGATGCCTTCTCCCACCCTCAACGCTGCTACCTAGCGAGGAGCAGGCGAAGGACAAGGCGCGAAACAATACGGGGTAGGACAACAATGAATATCAATGCGTGTTTGTGTGAAAAATAAGTGAGACAACAACTGTATCTGTGGTTATAGAAGAAGTGGGGGGCATAGACACGCTCCCAAGTCGTAGGGGGAAAGAGGTAAGACAATTTCTTACTACGTAAGGTAAACTCCTTTTATTAGTTAAGATATATCAATGGACGCTCTTGTTCGTTTAGAGGAAAAGTGATCAAATAAACGTTGCAATTTGGATGGGAGGACACCTGCCTGCAAAATGGGAAAGGAAATACGTTGCGATCGGACACCCAGCTCTCCTTATTCCGGCAACCAAGAACTTTGCCGGGGAGAAGACGATATATACAATGGACTGAGCACAACCTTCTATGTACATGCAGCGAGGCCACATCATATCATTATGCAGTTCAGGCGGTCAAGGTTCTTAAGGGAGGGCTGTCAGCCTTCAGAAACAGGAAATATTCCTTCTGCAACATCTGCCCGCCATTTACTTGGTCAAAGCTGCACCTGTAGAAGCTGAAAATGCCAAAAATCCATGCAAACAGAGAAATCAGCAAAACTTCCAACAATTTCAGGAGGAAGGTGCTGGGGCATCCATTTGATAAAGAAAATATTTGCCAAAACAACTAAATTAGCTAAACAGAAACTGTTTTATGCTGCATGCCTGCAAAGTAAATTGCCCACTTTACTCCAATCTAAACAGAGAGGATATGTATAAGATGATGTCAGCGTCCATGTGTAAAATGATACGGTATTAGAAGTTCAGGGTATTAAGTGGACTAAGAAAATGTTCAGAGGGGTTAAGTGAACAGTTCAGGGTATTAAGTGGACTAAGAAAATGTTCGGAGGGGTTAAGTGAACAAAGGCGATACTTTAAGGGAGTAAAGTGGACTTTTTCCTCTCTTTTTTTCCTATTGACTGGTGTCTTTTTCAGCAGCTAGATATGACACAATTGTCATGAAATTATGTAGTGAAAATCCCACATAGCTACAAAGTATACATGTGCAATGACTATTAACAGCAAAGCTTGATTGAATAACATGTGCTACAGCCTACAGGTGCATATTTCATTTCTAAGTTACATTTGCTGAAAAGACAATCTTGTAAATAAATTTTGATCTGAAGAGGTGAATACCTGCCATCCAGGCCAACCATCATTACAGTGTTTTGAGCGCCAAAAGCTACTATGTAGCGTGTGACTTCTGGTAAATGGAACTGAGCAAATGACCACTCTGAACTGAAATACTTCGGCAGAATACCTGGAGAAATTCAGCACAGTAAGTTAACGAGATGAGTTCTTTGAGAAGACAACCCAATACTTTCTAAAGAGTATAAAATGAGACAAAAGAATACTCTCAACATGTATACATACTAATCCAATAGGTTCGAAAGAGGACCTCGGAGAATTGATAATAACACTTGCATTTCTGCTCTTGCTGCTAGAGGTTGGCCTTTTTCAATAGTTTTTCATAGTAATAGCAGAGTAGCAGATTGCCTGATCTGACATTTTGACATTACTCCTTACATGACATCACACTTCACAGCATGTTTTTTTTAATGAAATCGCCATTAAAGTTGAAATTTTGATATCTTATATTTTCAGATACATTTGCAGCAAAAGCTAGACTGAATATTCATCACATCATTTCATAAGCAGCATGCAAAATTGGAGAAAACTGTGTAGCCAGTTAATGAAATTTAGTTTTTCATTTATGCCAAAAGCCACACGGAACTCACATGAGATACAGAACAGATCAACTAAGAAACACTGCAAACAATGGTAACATTCTAACCTTTCATGAAAGACAATGATGAGCTCGCATTGGATCCAGTGTTTGTTTGTATAAGAGGATCCATAGAACTAGAAGAGCTCTGGTGATCCATCCTTGGACCTTCAAGGCTACGCTGCTCATTACTTGCATCTTCCCCGGCAACTCTGACTCTCAGACTGAAAATATGAGCAGTTCCTTTGTCGCTGGACACTGCCAACCACTGCACATTGGGCGATAGCGCAATGCTGTGTATCTCTGCTTTGTCAAGCCCTCTGCGCACCTACAAGTCATTTAGACAAATAGATCATTACAGGCTCATGCTAAACATCCACAAATTACATATACTACAAACACTTGTGAGGCAAAAAAACTCAAGAGGCAAAGAAATAACGAAGATGCCCCTGCTGTTTATTCACAAAAAGGATGTCATGGAACCAAAGTAGAATCATCCAAGATATCATCATAGAGAGCGATAGAAAATCTTGCTCACCTCTTGCAGGCGAGTGCCATCCATTGTGTTGAATATTCTGATCAAAGTACCCTTCATGCTTGCTGTTGCCAGTAAGAGACCATCCATAGTCAACGCCATGCAAGAAATGTGTGAGTCATGAGCTGTAATCATCCTTGTCACCTTCAGCCCGAAATGCTCTACCCGAACATGTCCCTGTTGCAGCCCAGGACAGGCTAACACTGAAGTATTGGAATGATGAGAGAGGCAGCACAATCCTTTGGGATTTGACTGGGTCTCAATCTGATATAGCAGCTTCAAATCCGTGAAGTTGTAAACGTATATCTTCCGCTCAAGAACAATCACAATGTAGTCCTTCCCCAATTTTACAGCCCGAACATCGGAACGGAAGGCAAACTCTCCAATACAACGGCTCTGGTGATCATCCCAGATCATCACCTTGTTCGGTGGATACTGCGAATTGGAGCCACCGCCTACAAGAGCAAGGATGTTGCAACGGAACAGCATCTCAACAATCCCAAACCCACCACTCTTAAGATCCCTCCTGAAAGTTTCCTTAAAAGGGTCGCAGTTAAATATCCTGAAGCCGTTGCTCGTACCAGCCGCAAAGCAACCAAAGTCCTGATTCCAAGAAACCGACAACAGCCTGACCTCCTGGTCATCTCCGCTGCCTGCTTCAGCCTGGCCCGTAGGTGCCGACAGTGGCCACGTGTGAGGGGACTCAAAAGTCCCAAGATTGCCTGGGGGATGTAAACCCCGTGAGGTGGAGACTTGTGAGCTCATGAGGATGGCAGACAAACCAAACCAAACGACTCCAAATGCAAAGAGCTCAGCTACACCAAAGGTTGTTGATGCTCTGTGACAGCAACGTCAAGAAAGAACAGTGGTTAAGTTTTCGGATATGCTGCAACAAGGAGAAAACATCAAGAGTAGCTAAAACAAAAACACCTTACAATGAGTGTAATAAACTGGTCATTTAAACCTCCTCCCAATCCAAACACTAATCATTCAAACAAGTGTTAAAATCTAGATACAGTGCCAATAATTGACAGACTGTCGAGTGCATTGCAGGAAAAGACGACCAGCAGAGCTCGATGCATACGAGAACCTCGGATTATTGTGCTGCGCATATTGTATCGTGGTGCTTAAACTTGTTACAAGAGTGTGAGATCGACTTGCTAAAAGATCATACGATCGCACACAATTCTACTCGCGACCAGTGCTACCTGACCCTATAACCCCAAATCAACAAGACGATTGATTAGCGCCCTGTTACTCCGCTAACTGTTGCGATACACTCAAATACTTTTAATTTCGGCTCAAACCCACGCGATTCGCGTCGGCGCCACCTGAATCACAGAACGCCCAAATCAATGGGCAAGGGCAATCAACGGCACCACCTCCCGATTAAGCGGGCGTAGGATCCCGATCCCCAAAATCGATAGCCGCGGAAGGTTCCAGAAGAACCAAAAACGAAATCGGCACTGCACGGCACGCAAGGGAGATTCGAATCCCCAAGTTTCGGAGGAGGGTACGGGAAGAGAATAGTACGTACCTCTTGCGCTTGCGGGTGCGGAGGAGAGACGAGCCACGAGTGCGCGCGGCGGAAGGGAGGAAGGGAAGGGGAGGAGAGGGAAGCCAAGGTAGGCAAGGCAAGCAACGGAGGAAAGGCGAGTCGGCAAGGAAAAGCACAGGTGTTCTTGATTTTTCTTTTTCTTTTTCTTTTTTGAGAGAGAGCACGCGCGGGGTCAAGGGTTTGTTTGTTTGGTCCATGGATTTCATGTCAGAAAAAAAATGATATCTAAAGTTAGTCTGAAAAATAGATGATTTATTTGATTGAAAGCTTATATCTGGAATTAATGAACGAAAAATAGACCGTTGAATTAAAGCAATGGACAGTGAATGAAGTTGTCTTGGAGGCTCGGGAGCCAGGCGCTCGTTTCCTGCGCTGAGCCAGGCAGCTCGGCTGGCAGAGTTCAAGCAGCAACGCGTTAGATTTCAGGTGCTCTGCCGACCAGGCAAAACTTCTCTAGACCCGGAAGCAAACACCCCCTAAGTTAATGAAAGAGCCACCTCTTCTACGGAGAGGATGTAGTACAATGGATTCATCGTTCACGTCACGGGTGCGTGAAGCCGTGAACTTGCAAGTCTGCAATTAACCACCACCTTATCGTTAACTCGTCATTATCATTTTTAGACTTAGTTCTTACAAACGAGTGCGTCTTTGTTGGTACTACGGCGAGTGTGAGACCAGGCTTGGCATGGCCGGACGCACACAGGACGGGATAATTTCCGAACCGTAGACCGATTCGAGCCTAGGCACACAAGACACGAGTCCTTAAGATACTCCTATGGTTTATTATAAAAACAAGTCGTTTTAGATATCGATATAGTCTTTCAAACGCAACTTTGATCACTAAGTACTATTGTATTATATTTATAAAATATAATAAAAGTATAATATTGTGAAAGTATTTTTCGAAACAAATCTACATATATAATTTTTATGTATCTAATCTGTATATGTAAAAAGATATCGATAACCAAAGAAATACACGTATTCCAAAACGACTTATTAAGTGAGCAGTGGACTGCGCATCGCCGTCCAGTCCATCCATGCTTCAATGTTTTGGGGAGTTCACTTCTATTCGTTAGGCATATCTGATCACAAGCCTTGTAGGAATTAGGATCATAACAGCTCATCATTACTCGTTTCGAACATACAGACATATACTTGTGTTTTTATTTCTATTTACTTAATGTAATTCGTATAGGGTCAGGTAAAAACTGTCTGAAGCGATCTGCACAAGCATATCCCGCAAGAGCCTACACACTATACAGGGGGCAATATGCACACTCGAAAACACACGCTCGTGTACTCCTTCAGCTGGGAAAGACGTGGAGATTCATTCAACACCACACCGGGCCGCTCTGCTCGCAAGCACACACGAACACCTAACATCTGCCTTCTAATCTGCACAGAGTAGAGGCTTCGGTTGCCTAGAATAGCTGGAAAAAGAGGCTTGTTGAACCATCGCCAAAAGACCGGAGGTCTGCTGGTTTCACCAATGCCCTGCACAGCGGGCATGTCCGCTCTCTCTCAAACCTGCCGTCATCCAGAAAGTGTTAAGAAGAAGGGAATGCAAGACTGGAGATCAAAAACATGAATTCGATAAAAGATGTAGGAGGAGGAGGTAAAAGAAAGATCAAACGCATGTGGATTACCATTCAGAGACACAATCTTCGCAGAAGATATGTTTACAACACAAAAGAATGGGGGCATGCATCTTTTCTTGGCAGATAGCACACATATCTCCAACATCAAGAACCTGAATCCAAGCACACCATATAGGTAGTCAAGCAAAGAAAAAATATGTGTCAAAAGCTCGGCTTAGTTCCCATGCAATGCATATTTCACTAGCCATTATTACTTCTGGACATTCGGTGACAAGTGACAACTAACCACGGCTTAGAGCTTAACGCATATTAGTTACCTGCTCACTAGTTGCATACAAACCATAATGAAAGTCTTTATGAGACAACGCTCTCAATGCTGTCAAAAACGATTGAACCTGACAAAGAACAGTTGAAGTGTTAGAAGGTGTCCACTCAGTGTCACACTATCACTTCTGAAATTAGATAGGGAAGGTATAGCACCTTTTCCACAACAGATGTCAACTTAAAAGTAAGATACAATCCGGTGGTTAGAGAAGAAAAGAGGCTTCCATACTCCTTGTTCAGGAAAAAACGGTACCATACAGGAGTAGGCAATAATGCACGGTACAGAAGTAGAAAATATTCCACAACTGTTAACATTTGACCCTGAACAAATAAAAATAACAGTTATAGCTCCCCAATTATACAGAAACAATAGCACTGCACTTGGAGCTATCAGGGAAAAAAACAAAAAGATACATCACAGAAAATCTAGGATTACTGATGTAGAATGACCTACCTGCCTACGATAGCTACGGCCTTTGCTGTTCCTATAGTACATCAGCACCATGCACTTGACGACCATAGCAGTTTGGCGTACCATTGTATCTGCATAAAATTAGAAGAAGCACACGTGATTAAAAACTTTATGAAGGTGTCACTTCTAAAGACAGTATGGCTAATTTGACCTATGTCATCCATTAATATAAATGGCCGTGCTTATAAGGACACGTTGCCACTTACAACATATAAAACAACCCAATTTATTTGTAAATAATATCCACATGAAGTAAATCCAAGTGAACACTTGAGCCAGATGACAAAAATGAAAACACTAGTGCCAAAAACTAAATGTGTTCAGGCAGTATGACTTTACTGATATCAACAGTGTGAATTAACAAGCCATCTCAGTGCCAAAAACTAAATAAGTTCAAGCAAAATACCATTCACCAAGATGATGAATATCGCATGCCAAAATGGTGGTATTTCTTTTGGAGGAAGCATCACCAGAGGTTTTATAAGGTCGCCATTCTTGTAACACCAGTAAACTCCAAATACATGAACAACAAATAATATTGTAATCCCAACAAGAACTGAAATTTTTCTCTCCCCCTGCATCAAGCAGAAGAAAACAAGCAAAATTAGCCAAATGGAAAAAGACTATAGTTAAGCACCGTATTGTCAATAATAGAGAACATCTTTGATCTTCCCAAAAGGATCAAAAGCAACAAAGTAAGGGGGTTGTTGTAACTCAAAGAGCGTGCTGGAAAAGGCAGGAACACGAAGATAATTACAAGTCCCTGTACAAATAGAACTCTCAAGCAATTTCAGGAAATGATTAATTGCTGCATTAAAGCTTAAACCAGCGGACAGCCTATTAATTTATATACACACATGTTGCCATAGCCATTTGTACGACAGAGGTTATTAACAAGCAAAGAAATCCACTTAATTTAACCTTGGACAACAGCACAGCACAAGTGCAAAGCACAGCATAGCACTAGTGGTTGTTAATACACAAGCATGGAATGAGAACGTGTTAGAATACAGAAAATCCATGAAAATGCTCGATACAATGGTGAATTGGTGATGTGACAAAATAACCAAAACATCGCCAACGCCTTCATTCAAAGAATTGCTACACTCAAATGTTTTCATTAGAACAAATTAACTCTAAGCAGCGTGATAGCATTCAACAAATTAGATTTATTTCACTACTCAATTCTCTTGTCACACTAAGTCACGGGTAAGTTACACCAAAAATTCAACAAAACAAGCATGAACCTTCAAAGAAGTCTGCTTGCGCAGGATATCATTGGACTTGAACATCACCGCGGCAATCCAAATGATCACAGAGAAACCTGCACAAGAAACAACCCAAATCAAACCTAGCCAACATTCCACGTTTCCTCTGCGATTCTCGCACACAAAGAAACGAATGCAATCATCTATGCACCAAACACATGAGTACATGACAACATATCGATTTGCGCTAGTGGATAAGGTAAAAATAAGGGGGCACGACCTTGCAAATGCTGTCTGATGAAGACGACGAGCAGCAGCAGGGAGAAGGGCAGTATCTGCTCCACCCACCTCGCCACCTGCTGTATGTCGTACCTCTGATACGAGGACAAGGACTCCCTCCCGCCCTCCCCGCCGCCAGTCGCCGGCGCCGGCGCGGAGGGGTGCGCCCTCGCGGCCTCCCCCTCCTCCTCCACGACCCCCTCCTCGCCCCTCTCAGACGACGCCCCCGCCTCGCCGGCCCCGACAATCCGGATCGACACCTCGCCTCCCCCGCCCCCCGCCTGGTGGGACCCGCCGCCGGCGTCGGCACGGAGGATGCCAGAGTACTCGAGCAGCGCGGAGAGCGGCGCCTGGATGAAGCTGGAGGCGGAGAAGTGCACGCCGTACCTCCTGGACGCCGCGGCCGCGGGGGCAGGGGGCGGGGACGGAGGCCGCGGCGGCTGGGGCGGCCCGTCCATCGGGTGGGTGGGACGGGACGGCAGCTTCCAGAGGCGGCGGCGGCGGTGGCGGAGGCCGGGCGGCGCCGCGTCGGAGGGGGGAGGCGGAGGGGACGACGTCGGGGAGGCGCGGAGGCAAGCGGCGAGGCGGAGACGGAGGCGGTGGAGGGGTCCCGTGCTCGTCGTCGTCGCGGTCGCAGTGGGAGGAATTTCTGGATGCTTTTAGGATATTTTTCGGTCCGCCTTTTTTATCTTTTTTTCATTCGGGCGCGGGTTTTGTTTTTGTCGTTTCGTTGGAGTAAAAAAAATGAGCCATGTCGCCGAGCTGGACAGAGGAGATACGCTTATCTATCGTCCTTCGCTTGCTTGCGTTGCGTCCGGGTTTTTTTGGTTGCTTGTGTGTTTTGGTTTAATTAATCGTTTGTTGGCGCGGCTTAATTAAGCGGCTAATTTGTCGGCTTCGGCACCTGATTGGAGAAGGTTCATTTTTTTCCCCAGAGCCATTCCTCAGCTCGTACTACTGGACCATTTCTCTCAAAAATATTATGTTGGTAGGATGCAATATACGGTAGCAACGTATCATAGCGATTGATCGGTTTTCCTATTAAACGGCATACAAGTCCCAAAGGGCACGGTTTTATGACCACGAAAGCGTCAGAGTGGGTCCTCCTTGGAATATGACACGCGACCTAAATTTAATAAGTGAGTTTACGAGACGGTTAATGGAAGCAAAGATAAATACCACTAGAGTCGTCTCATTCGATGCGGATTAGTTTAATGCATCCGATGAACTGCTGCTCTGCTAGTAACTTGGAATAATTTAATCGGTAAATTACGTGTTAACCTCTGGTTTGTTAACCAATGGAATGACTCAACACATCCAACTACTGATAAACCAACAGAGAAGTTGCCATGCTAGGCACTTCTTAACAACCTGATTTGACAACCGCATGGAAAGACAATGGTTTATTATGTTTAACACAGCTACTGAAGTACTAGCTTGGCCTAATCCAATTCCAATTTAGTATCTTATCGCCCATACCATACCACCAAACATATATAACCCATAAGATTCTCTTGATGCAATTGTATACATGGCCACGGACGGTCGTTCCGTCGGCCGCCTCAGGCAAGAAGCACGCGCGACGCTACACCGACAGGGGTGAAAATACACGGCCACCAACCTCAGGCTCTTTTTTTTTCTTCCTTGTTTGACACTAAAAAAAGGAGCTTAAGTCTTCAAAAAAAAAAGGGAGCTTAGTTGCATCACCGATCCTCTGTTTAGGGACTCCCAAACATTAACAGTGTGATCATATTGGGGAATTTGGTTGGAGAAAGCTATCATCAAAATTCAGCTTAGGCTCAGGGGCAGAGTACAGTAGAGGTCAACATGCGCCATGAACACCCCTGCATTTCTAGATTTCTTGAGAGTAGACAGTAAGCATTTAGGCATATATATTGCTTGGAACTTTAGATTGCCACTGCTTAGGTATATGTTTTATCCTTTTCTTAGAGGGTATGGCTATGAAAGGCAGAAAATGGGCATAATATTTGGCAGGGCCTGGCTTCACAACAGCAGTGCGTATAAGTATAACCCGCGGTAACAGGCGGGTTCAGTTGAGAGGATTATCGTCATTTCACGTCTGTACTTTGTGCTATAATTTCATACGTACGCAGGTGAATTCTCTGTTTTTAATCGGGTTTCTACGATATTTATAGCATTGAGTAGAGGAACCAAACCGGCACGTCTGACAGGCTCTCGCTCGCATAACCCCTCCTTGAATCCTTGCTTCACTTTGCTTATACCCGCAGTGATATCTCATCTCCCTTTCCCCTTCCTCCACTCAAAAATCGAGTGTCGACGTCAATGAGGATGCTCGAGGGTTGCTAATATCTTCGCCTTGCAACACACAGATCAGAGAGCCACCTGCAACCGTCGCAGAGGGCATTGAAGAAGCTGCGGCGAGGCAATGATGCCGTCGGTTGTGTGCGCGCAACAATATCCTTGTGCAGCTCGCTTCAATGCCTACCCAATGCTTCGAATTAATCGAAGCGGATGGTTCAAGCTGCGCAACCAAACGTGCAGATGCAGAGATACCGCAGGACCATGAGCCGTGCCTTTTCTTTCTCCAAACGTGCAGAAGCAGAGATACCGCAGGACCATGAGCCGTGCCTTTTCATTCTGCAGCTTCACCACTGGAGAAACGCATGCTTCAGTTGCTTTCATCGGGAGAGGGACATGGTAGATGCTTCAGAAAAATCCACCTGCATACGCATGCATGGTGAATCATTCATGAAACGGATCAAAACGTGGTGATTTGGAAGAGATGTGACTCTGCAGATACAAAAAAAAAAGACGAGAATAACTAAGAGAAAATAGGTATTTTTTTTCATTAAGAAGAAGACTAGGCATCCAAATTCGAGTCGAAGAGGACTCTAAGCTGCAAGAAACGATTGAAAGCATCAGGCTCAAACTAGACAAAGTTTCTGCAGAGAAATTACTAGTTGAGAACCAGGCTAAGGAGCTGGAGGAAGCAAATGCTGAAGCTGAAAAAGTACAGGCAAGAACTATCCAATGCTACCGAATGGCTTTCGGAAGAGAAGTTCAGGCATGAAACTGAGATTCTTACATTGCAGCAAAGCATTGAGGAACTGAAATCCAAAATCGTGGCTCTGCAGATACGTGATCCATACAACATATACGCAGGCGGAACGTAATACAGGGAGTTACTGGAACAATTTTTATCGCCTTAGCGTTGACACCGTCAGGCACAATTCTACCCTCGCCCTTGTACCTGAGATACTCGTCACGGGTGAGCTTGGTGAAGCCCCTCGAGATTGAAAGCAAGTGCAGATCAGCAATGTACAATGCAAATCTTTTCCCGACCATTCGGAAATACTTCATACATGAGGAGTCTCCCGGTATCAGTTGGTCAGCATCACAGGTGATGAGCTAGCCAATCCGAATTCGAATCATTCATTCTTAAATATGTTGTATGGAGAAAATGAGTCTTTATCCATCCACACAAGCGTTTTTTTAAATACATTATAAGAACAACTAGTTCAATTGCAGGCAATCATCCCAGACTCCATTAGGATTTCACATGATGTAGCGCACACAACGAGACAAGTGCTCGAACGCCCTCCATGTGAAGGGAGGAGGATGCATGGGCTTACTTATTCCCATGGCGATGGGGACAAGATCCTTATTTTGGTGTTATGTTTTTTTTTGGGGGGTGGGGTTTCATATAAGGAAATTTCTCATATGCCACTAAGAGTTGTCCCGATCTCGAATTTGCCACTAGAAAAAGTGCTCTCCTCTACGTGTCACCGAGAGTCTATTTTAACCCCTTTTGTGCCATTTCTATCACATTCTTTGTTAACTGACATGCGAAAATACTATTTTGCCTTTCTTCTTCCCCACCTTCCTCTTTCCTCATCCCTCTTCGTCCTCATCCCTCTTCCTCATCTTCCTCTCTTCTTCAACCTCCCGCCGTTGGCCCCCTCCCCTCCTCCTCACCTCCGCTAGCGGCGGTGCAGGAGACAGTTGCGCCTATCCTGTCGTGGCCTTCCCCACCCCCTCCGATCTCGACGTAGGTGGCACAGCCACGGCGGAGTGGTGGGTGCGGACGTTACAGGGGCGCGGTGGCTGAGAGATGCTGACGACGTCTGAGTCCTAGGGCTTCTCCTTCTCTGGTGATGGGGTGTGCGGGTGTAGAGGAGGGGAGGCGGAGGCGCCACTCTTGGAGCAACGAAGGAGGTTGTGGGTGCCCCAGCTGAGCGTCGGGAAGGAGAAGTTGTGGAGATGGGTGCGGGTGGACGTTGTTGCAGGAGCAAGCGACGGAGACGAAGGAGCAAGAGCAGGAGGTGAGGATTTGGCCGCGGGGTCATGGTCGGAGGCGGCGGCCATGAGGACCATGAGAGGTGGGGTGTAGGCGGACAGGAGGAGGCAACGGAGGCAAGGGAAGGGGAAGAAGAGAGGTGGGCAGCAAGGGAGGGGAGGAGGTGGGGGCAGGAGAGAGAAGAGAGAGGGTTTGAGGAGGGTGGAGAAGGAAGAAGATGATGGTAAGATGGAGATTTTTTGAGTTTAACGACGACTCCAACTAACGGAGGTGACGGAAATAACACAGAGGGGATCAAAATAGACTCCTGGTAGCACATGAAGAAGAATACTTTTTATAGTGGTGAAACTAAGATAAAGACAACTCCAAGTGGCATACATGAAATTTTATCTTTCATATATGCAGAGAAGTGGCATGTGGGTTGACACGGCTTGAGTTGGACCGAACCCATGGAGGCTAAGGGTCATAGGCCCATGCGGATAGGAGGCCCACCTGTCCACTTCTTCTTCTTTTTTTTTCCTTTCTCTTCCTTCTATTGATTTGTGTTTTTTTAGGATTGATTGGTTTTTTCTTTAGTCAAGTGTACTGTGCAGCGCACACCCACTTTGGCTTCCACGGTAATTTTCTTTCGGAAGAATATTCCTCTAGTATTTTTGCATGTTTACTTTTGATAATTTTAATTGTACCTTTAAGTTTTAACAACTTTACACAAACAGACAAACTATAGTATGCTTCATCTGGTTGTCCTCCTTATTTGCACAATTTTGTTCTATTTCCTCGCTGGTTTCATCAAAATCCTAATAATTCTTTCTAAAAGAACTTGCAAAAGTTTATAGTATGTTGGTTATTTTTTTTCTCACCTATCGTCATAATATTATTTAATCCCCAATCGAATTAAGCAGGTGGAAAATAGGGCATACATGATTTTTTTCACGAGGATGAACATTCACAAATTATTCAAAATATAAGTTGATCAAAGGCTATGTGTTCCGGAGGTATGGATGAGCCTCAAATAGGCAAACCGGGTTGGATCCCTAGGTGGTTTGGGAGGCAACCACTCCTTTAAAAAAAACCCGACATGTGTGATCACAATAAAGATAATATTAGTTTGGTGAACTTGTTTGGTTTGTAGACAAAATTTGCTAATTTTGAGAACGGCAAAACTATAAAATTAAACAAAAGACTAATATCAAATTTAACAACCAGCTTTTTTTAGTCACAAACTAGAGCAATAGCTCTGAAGCTACACCACACTGATCAAAGCACAAGCAAAACACAAGGGTAAAAAATCATCATCATCACAGCAAGAAGAAAAAAAAGGATACTTAAGAATTTACCATCCAATAGAACAGTCTTCTCACATTTGCCATTATATAGATTGTAATTATTTATTTGCTACTCTATACAATTTTCAATCATTCTTTTGCCACTTTGAACTTTTTAACTTATTTGCCATTTTTCAGGCCAGTGAAAAGACCAGAATGCCCTTAACCTCTTAGACTAGAAAAGACACAGGTAAAAGGTCTTGACTGAAGCCACTCCATTGCTCTTGCTACTTGTGCACACTCCCTCCCGAAACCCTAGCTCCACTCTCATGCGCGGCGGCGACCAAGGCAACCTCAGGACTCCGGCGGTGCGGTGCGCTTGAGGACTCCGGCGGTGTTGTGCGACGGAGCAGCTTCCCTAGGTTAGTTAATGGATCCAAAGGCGCAGCAGCTTCCATAGGCGAGTTGACCCACTCCTGCGCGCCGACGGGCAACCGCGACATGGATCCGAAGGACATCCCCGTCGGGTTAGTTGCAGTTGCTTCTATGCTTCAATTTTGTTTGCTTTTGTTTGTGATTCGGAGAAGGGAAAGTATGATCATAGGAACATAGTAGTTGGATTTTCCCCCTTTCGAGTAGGATTGATCCGGAAAGGACGTTTAGTATATCCGTGATAGTTGGCCCGTATGACGCTAGGCATTTGGATGGTAGCAAGACGAGATTTGAGTGTCAGAGCTTTGAATGAATTGTTGACTCTCGTGGATATACACCTAAAAAGTTCTCGTATCAGTTGGGTGAGAAGATCGTATGGGGTTCTTGTCAAGATGTGCAGCTGCGGTGCATACACAGGGATAGTGGAGAAGAGTTGCTCATTGAGAATGCAATTCAGTTGTGTGATGTTTTTTGACACGATGGAGAACAAAATTTACGCCATTTTATGTTGAAATTATCGACAGGAAAGGGAGTGAATCAAAGCCAATGCTGAATGAAAGCCAACATGATTCCACTCATTCTGTTCATTTTGTCATGACAATGTCGCAGCCGAAATCTCCCAATGCAGCAGCCACCTCCAATGTAGTACCCCCAACAACTGAAGCATATGCACCATATGTCCCAACCAATGCATCAGAAGGCAGGGTGGCTTAGTCAACCCTTCACATTCCAGACCTACAGCATAGCCCAGGGCCTGTAACTAGAGGGTATGCAATTTCTTGTTATCAATTGTTGAAGTGCAGAGAGACCATGTGTGTACAACATAGCCTAATGCAGATTTTACAGAAAACTAGCAATGTGTATAAGTGCAGAGGGACCAAGTGCAGAAAGCTCTAGTGCAGCAGGACCAAGCAAGAAATTAACTAAAAAAAGAAGAAGTGACATGTGCTGTCACTTAATTGTCAGATTTAATGTAGGGAAAGGGAATGTAATGTACTGTCACTTATGTAATGTGCTGAACAAGTGTCATCTGGAGAACTAGTGTCAGATTCAATGTACTGTCACTTATGTAATGTCAACTTGTCAGGTTTCCTTCATTAAATCTGCTTCCTTCGTTGAGGGAGGACCTCCAGGAGCTCCCTACCTCCAGGACCTCCCTCACGACATCCAGGACCTCCCTCACGACCTCCAGGACCTCCCTACCTTCAGGACCTCCCTCACGATATCCAGGACCTCCCCCAAGACCTCCAGGACCTCCCTCACGACCTCCCTCAGGACCTTCTGATTGTGAGATTGTCTCATTGTTCACAGAAATTTCTGACAACCACTCAGTGCATACAGACAATCATTCAGTAATGCATACATTCAAATCCAAAAGGAATAACCAAACTCATGTATGCAAACATTCAGTAATAGGATCCCTTCAGTAATGCATACATGCAGCCATTCAGACCCAAAAGGGATAACCAAACTCACACCATTCAGTTCTTACAACACAACTATGACATCTTCTCTGACCATACAGCTACTTGAATAATAGCACCATCACAAGCAGCACAACTAGGACCACATTCACTGCACACACAAACTTCACAATTTCGACCCCTCCTAGGTTCTGCCTACCCATCTTCATATCAGCAAGGGACTCCTTTAACTCTATTATCTCCTCTTTCAGGGATTTCACATCTTCCCTGACCTTGTCAGACAACTCAAAAAGTTCTGGAATTGTATCTTCGAGGTAGGTATTGCCTATGTTGAGTTGACCGGTCTCAACAAGGTGAGCTTGATATTGTTCGAGCCACACGAAGAAAATGCATTTACCGGGCATCTGTCAAACATCAAGAAGGGGTACAAATCAACGAGGTCAAAAACCGAATCAAGAAAGGATGCCAATCAACAAGGTGCCAAACATCAAGAAGGGGTACTTACATTAGGATCATTCCTCGGACACTTGAAAGGATTGGCCTTAGTGTTCGAGACGTGCTCAACGACCTCGTATTCCTCGCATACGGGGCATAGAATAAAGGGAAGACCCGTCGGTCCATGCTTCGGCTCCGTGCCCTTGCCTGGTCGCACCGAGGAGGATCCCTGAGACATGGTCGTCGTCTTCCTCCGCGGTAGCACTCCGCCTCCGTGGTGAAGCCGCCGAGGTCGCCGCCACGAGCTAGGGATTGTGGAGCTAGGTTTGGGAGTGGAGGGTTTGCAAGGGTGACCGAGCCCGACTAGACCAGACCAGCTCGTGCTAGGTAAAGTGATCGTGAGGGCATTTTGGTAACTTCTGGTGAGGGTAATTGGCTTGAAAAATGAAAAATGCGTTTAAAAGTCTAAAGTGGCAAAAGAATGATTAAAAATTGTATAGAGTAGTAAATAAAAGATTATAATCTACATAATAATAAAAATAAAAAGACTGTTCTATCGAGTGGTAAATTCTTAATTGTTCGGGGAAAAAAAGGCGCAGCCTGCCCCCTAGTCCAAGCCGAGCCGCTCTAGACTGAGTCTTGACCAAACCATCCTTCCTTTCTTACCCGATCTCGATCCCCACTCTCCCATGGCGGCCGCGCTATCCTCCTCGCGGCGAGCCCTGCACACCCTGCACCGCCACCTTCTCCTCCACCCGTCCCCATCCTCCGCGGCTGCCCTCCGCCCTCTGCCCACTCCCTTCCCCCGCCACTTCCCCTCCCCTTCCACCTCTTCCTCCTCCTTCCGCTCCTTCACCACCACGCGTCCCGAGGCGGGGCTACGGCACATGCTGGTGCCGCCACGGCTGCCGCAGCAGAAGCAGGCGCAGAGGCTCGTGGGCGGGGTCCGGTCGATCGCGAGCGGCGGCTCGAAGCTGGCGCCGCTGGGGCAGGGGGTGAAGGGGCTGGGGCGGCCGGTGGAGGCGGCGAGGAGCGCCGCGGCGCGGTACAGGGAGGCCGTGGGGCTGCAGTTCGAGGCCTTCTGGAGGCGCAACTACATGGTGCTCGTCGGCGCCTTCGCCGTCGTCGTCTGCATCGCGCTGTGGAGGGTCATGTTCGGCATCGCCAGCACGTTCGTCGGGCTCTCCGAGGGCATGGCCAAGTACGGCTTCCTGGCCCTCGCCACCGCCATCGTCGCATTCGCCGTGAGTGCTCTTCTCTTATCGGTTTGGGTGAAGAGATTATAGGAATGTTACGGGGCTATGTTCATGATATGACTTCAACTATTCTAGATGATTCTTGGTAGTTCATTTCTTGGGATGCCAATCCTTTTGCCCTTAAGACTGTGTGATGTACAGGGGCGGAACTAGAATGGAAATGACTGGGATTCACCATTTCACCGTACATATAACAACATATATAATTTCGAAACAATATGGTACTAAATAGTAATGTATCTAGCAACTTTTAGCATCAATATTTCAATATAACCAATAGCAATGTACAATGATAAAGAAGTAGTGATCAAATGCTTACCAACATAAAGAAAGTCACTAATAATATTGTTAATTGTAGCAAAGTGAAGCAACTAAGGGTGAAATCATGGATAAAGATGGTCGACATTGGCAAAATACATCATCCGACCTCAATGACCTATAAAAAAGCACAAAACAAATTAAAATTATCTACTAAAAAAAGTAGAATAGTCGAATAAAAATAAATACATTACCTGTGACACCGGGTGTCCTATTGGGCTCCGCCCCTGGTGATGTATATGTCATGCTTCCTAACTTCTCACACTTCACCTTGATGGGTAGATAAAGCGATACATTCAGTCGATCGTATGAAGCACTGACACGCCTGAGTGTGACACATACCACGCTAAACATTTGATCTTATCACGTGGTGAAGATTTTATAGGAATGTCACGGGGGATAAGTTCATGATGTGACTTCATGAAGTATACTAGGTGGTCTTAAAGATGAATCTAGGTGATTCATTTCTTGGGATGTCAATGTTTTGTCCATAGATTGTATGATGTATATGTTATGCTTCCTAAATTGCCACCCTTCACCTTTATTGGTCTACGAGGCAATACATTATGTAGAATTAATGAATTATATGAAAGACTGGCATGCGTGGGTGTGGTACATGCCATAACAAACATGTGAAGAGTGTCTTCTGGGATATGCATTGCATCTGAATTACCACCCGCCATTACTTTTATTCTGTACTTAAAACCTTGGGTTGCTTAAGAACCAACTTCACCAGCTATGTTCGTGGTGTAAATGCATTGTCTCATTCAACCTTCAGGTCGATACAGATCTACAATTCACATTTAAATATGGACTATAGATGACAATTCACAATGTGGAGATTAGAGAATTGTTATGCAGATACCATGTAGGGAAACAAAAAGATAGCCTAGACCCTGTAAAAGTATCCTCTATTAAAAAAATTATCAATAGAAGTTTATTATGCAGCCAAAGTATTGGATAGGCACGCTTATAACATCATCCCTCGCCTTCTTATTTATGTCATTTTTGGTTCTAGTGGCCTAGGCCATATTAATTCTATGATGGAATGAAACCGCGAGGAGTCTTTTATCTGCTGAGGTGCAGCGACAGTATATGAAATGTCCGAGAAGTGTGAACTTGACTGCATAAATCTTTTTAACTGGAAAATTGTCAACAAAATAGTTTACTTGCTGCACATTATAGCTTATTGCCAGCTTTATGTGACTAATTTTTTGTTTGCCTCTCTGTTGTATTATCATGTTGAGTACTCATAAAATGGTGTAATCGACAATCTAAGCTTTTGAACGCTACTTTGCTTGGCAGATGATGCCTCGTTTTTTGGGGGAGCAAATGATTTCAATTTTTTATGTTTGTTATAGGGTATGTATGCACGTGCAAGGTTCACCATAAATCCTGACAAGGTTTATAGGAATGTGATGACAAAGCTCAATACATCTGCAGCAATCCTTGAAGTGATGGGTGCACCCTTAACTGGTACTGACGTCAGAGCATATGTTATGTCTGGAGGGGGCCCTAAACTAAAGGACTTCAAATTTAGGCTTGGTGGCAAACGGTGCTTTCTTATCTTCCCAATCAAAGGATCAGAAAGAAAGGGTCTTGTAAGTGTTGAAGTCAAGAAGAAAAAGGGACAGGTATTTGAATTATCTTTCTCTATTGTTGTAGCAAACACTACTTCAGTGCCTCTAGATTCAACAATCTGATACCTATGCATGCACAATATAATTAAAGTACTGAACCTTTAGTGAATGAACGAAAGTTTGTACAAATGTCACGAAGGCAGAGTTAAATGAAGCATATTTCCCTTTCTCCGCTTCTTCTTTATTGTAAAGCAAATGTTTTTTTTCTCTTCGAATTTAATGTCACTATTTTATATTTGTGGACAATTGTTGACAGCTCATTTGTACAAATGAATGAAGTTTTTCATAGAAAGTTGAGTTCTGCTGGTCGTAGTACATCCCTTGACACCGTATCCGACTAGTTCTTTTTTGGCGTATCAGTTTTTACTGTCCCTTGCCATCCAGAAAGGACTGCTTTTAGTAATCTGAAGAAAACTGATCTCTGCTTGCTTATGACAGTGAGCAAATTAGTGGTATTGCTACAATGTCTATATTTTCCCCATGACAGCAAGTCTTCTGACCTCATTCTAATTCATTTGCAGTATGACATGAAGCTACTTGCTGTTGACATACCGATGGCGACAGGGCCTGATCAGCGGTTATTCCTTGTCGGTGACGAGCAGGAGTACAAGGTGGGTGGGGGCTTGATATCTGAGTTGCGAGACCCTATAGTAAAAGCTATGGCTGCAGAGAAGGAGTTTGATTATCTTGATGAAAGAGAGGATGCGGAGGATGAACTTAGGGAGCGTGAGGAAGCTGAGAGAAGGCAACAAGAAGAGGAAGCCGAAGCATTGAGGCGTGAGGAGGAAAGATTGCGTGAGGAGGCTGAAGAGCAGAGGCGGCGAGAAGCCGAGAGTCTGGAGAAAGCCGCTTGACACAATTAACTGCATCAATTTTTCGTGCTGTGCATTTCCCCCCTTCATTTCACTATGTAGCAATCACCGTTTCCACATCAAGAGAAGATTGCATCTGAGTTTCGGAGAGGCAATTTTGCCTTCACCATACACAGCGTGTCAAGAAAGTAATAATTTTGGCTGCTGCTCATCGGATTACTTCGGAGTGCATTGTACTTAGCGGTTGTTTAATGGTTAGCCTTTTTGCTGCCGATCCGTGGTGCTTTCGGCTGTTTCGAGCCAATGTGTTTGTTGGTATTTGTTGCAGTACTACTATGCTGTTCTCACATTTTGTGCCTCTTGGTTTGATAGGCCAGGCAGCTAGGCAGCTGTATTTTGTGCCACCTTGCCGGTCTGCTCAACAATTGTCGTAGTTGGATGTCTGCGAAGGGTTCTAATAAGCTGACCCCATGAAACAAACACATTGTTTCTATTAAGTCTTTTTCAGGTGATGGATTTAACCATACAAATAAATTTCGGGCTTTCAACTTTCAAAACTGAAGCTGACATACTGGTGCAATGCTCTTGTTTCCAAGGATTTGCTTTGATTGAAAAAATAAGCAAGTTGTTAATGTAATACGATCCAAAACATTCATACATAGAGTTGTAGACTAGATTAAACGGAAAGAATTTCTATAATAACATACGTAAAATTCTCTTTAATCCCAGAAAATCTCGAGCATTGTACTGCCACAGTACAAGCTGTACAACACAGCCGGTCATCAGAAGACTTCATGGTCGTCGTCTCCGCATACATGTCAGTCAGCTACCAGCCAATGAAGTGGACAATGGATTGGGATTAGTATCGAAAGAGTAAGTACAGAGCATTTATAGACTATAGTATACAGGTATTATAAACGATCTCTACTGTCCGATCAAAAGACGAGATTGTGAGACTCCGGTTTATTCGGCTTGTAATACTTAGTCTTCCCTTGGCCCTAACATCATAAACAAAATACACCGTGCCTCGATGGACATGTGCTTCCTAAAATTACAGCACACATACATCTTTACAAAGCATGCATCAATTCCATACATCATGATATAATAAGTCTAGCAAAAGATATAGATAATATCAAGTTGCCATAAGATGGCCATCAGATAAGGGTCGACCGGCCAATGACATCAAAGTAGCATAAGAGAGCGGAAGCAAAAATGCCATAAGATGGCCATAAATAAAAAGTCAATTAGTGTGCATTAACTCACAAGGCAACCAACCGGACCGCCAAGCTAGTCGTCCCAAACACCGCCACAGCACATTTCACAAAAGTGAGGCCCTTGGGGCTCACCTTCTCCCTTTGCACACAACAAGCAATACAGGTTAGTACAAAAATATACTCGCAAGACTTACGAGTAACAAGCATATACATAGCTAGGGGTGAAAACGGATCGGATAGTTTCCGACCGATCCGGACGAAAACGGATTCGGATTGTCTCGGATCGGATTTTTCTCGGATAATTCCCGGATCGGAAACGAATTCGGATTTTTTGCGGAACGGAAACGAATACGGTAGCCATGCTATCCCACGGATACGAACGAATACGGATTATCCGGATAAGACGAAGGCGGATATCCGATTTCAGCCCAAAAGAGGATTTTGGCCCAAAAGAGAAAATGAGATTTTAATTGATTTCTAAATTTGAAAATGCAACAAATCAAATAGCCTTTTAGAAAAATAGCAAATAGAGTTAAAAATTCTAGAAAAATCACAAAATTCCTTGAATGATTTTGAACTTAATAAAATTAATTTCAACTTAAAATTGGTTTTTATTTTTGCACATAAATTATTTTTAATTTCTAAAAAAATAATAAAAACCTTTTTAAATTCTAGAAAAATCAAGAAATTAATTATTTTTTCACTTTAAATCAAATAAAATCCCATAAAACTCAATAAATTTTATTTTTTACATTAAAAACTAGGAAAATAAATAATTAACTTTATTTTATTATTTTTTCTTTTTAACCAAGAAAACTCTTTTAAATATCAGAAAATCTAATAAAATAATAACTTTATTAATTTTATTTTTGGTAATATACTTTGGGATGTTATAGTCATTTGTGTATAAACTAACTATCTAGCCTGATCGATGTTAGTGTGAATTAAGTTTTATGGATGTGATGAACTAAGTATGAATACGTGATGATTTGTGACTTTGTGAGTTATGACTTATGACTTTATGAGTTAAATATGGTAAACTAAGTGTTTTATTTGTGATGAACTGGTTAATACAACTTGCTAGTGCCAATGTTCGTGTAGTTCTTTGAAAATATGAACAATTCATGAATGTTTGCATCAAATAAACTAGTTATATATTTTGTTAATTTCGTATACAATTTAAGGGGTTTTCATGTTCAAAAATATCCATGACCGTATTCGTTTCGATTCGTATTCGCTCCAGATTCGTATTCGATATTATTCAGATCCGTATTCAGATCCGAGGTATTCGTATTCGTTTCCGAATCCGAAAAAAATATGAAAACAAATATGGCAGAGCCATTATCCGTCCGTATTCGATCCGTTTTCACCCCTATACATAGCTACATGAAAGCTGTAACAAGGAAGATTGGTTATATTGTTAATTGGACGCGCAAAGCAATTTTTATTTGCAATAATGTAATAGATTGAAGGCACTTTGTAAAATCTGTTTTCAAGCATTGAAATAACAGCGAGTAACAATAAATAACAAGTAACCACCTAGAGGTGACTAACCCAATAGCCACCACAACATAGCACGAATCTCTGATTCGTACTACCCATCAAATTTTAATTAAAAGTTGTAGTCTAACTCTTGAAAGACTTTTCCAAGCGTGTCTATAACCTAGAACGAGGCTATTCGAATAGATCAAATCCTACAGGGGTGTACCAATGTACCCACACTTCAGGCCGCTTTTAAGCCACAAGATTAGCACACTTCCTAAGGTATGCCGGCACAGCTAAGTCCTACGAGACATTTCCGATATTGTGTATTAACTACGAGTCGCTCGTATGGATAGAAACTCATACGCTTACATTGTAAAGCCGAAAAGACAACTACCCACTCGGGGTATAGCTTTTCGAATAACTACAATGCTCCCAAACACCATCCTTCCTGCAACCCCCTGCGACTCGGAACCAACACATGTCAAAGTACTAAGTCAAGAGAGGTCTCATACTCTCTAGTGTGGTTAGCACACAATAATGCTTGGTTTAGTGTAACAAGATGTTCGATCCTTGTTGACTCGGGCACCATTCCAATCACACCCAAAATCACACCAACATACCAATGCTTCCAAGTCCAAATTATTTTGTTTTCATTTTTAGTTTTCACAATTAAATATAGCACAAAGCTGAAACATAGAGTCATAATAAGCATTTGTGTGATCGAGGTCATCGACTAAGTCGACAACCACCCATTTCTACCGATAGCTAAAGCATGACTAAGCATTTTAACTCGTACTACTAAGTGACAAGGGCTTATCCAACGAACCCAAAATCACAGCAAGTAATCCTAGGCTCAGTAGTAGAAAATAAACATTTACCTACAGATTATGCATCTAATAGGTCAACTAATCGACATTAGTTTAAAACAAGATAGCAATGCATACGTAGAATTTGCAAACAACATATTAGAATTTGAAAATAATAGGGGCAATATGATCAAATGATGTTACATCTGCTTGCCTTACTGGAGGGCAGAGTCTGGCTGCTGAGGATCAGATTCAAGATCAATAATATCGTCGAAACCTAACGCAAAAACGCAATAAAACCAATAAGAACGAAGAACACCAAACAAGACTCAACAGCAAAAGTCATCCAAATCTCACAAAATTTATACAACAGCAAGGTTATGATTTTAAATGAATTTAGAAACAAGAATCAAGTCATTCGGACTAAGCATGCAAAAGTTATAGCTAAAACAAATTCTCTCAGCCTAGAAATTCAACTAAATTAATTACTGGTATTGTTCATGGTATAAATTTCTAGAATGATCTGGAACTTGAAATTTTCATGGTAGGTAGAACATGGTATTCTAAGGATAGCAAAGTTGAGTTTACTCAATTTGGAGTTAAAATGAATTACTTATGATTTTTCTAAGTTGTAAAACTAACACCTATCATTTTTCAGAAATATAATTTTGATCAAAACCTATTTCATATTAAAGTATGCTAATAGGGGAATTTTACAAGCTCGAGTTTACTCAGCTTGAAGTTATACAGAAAAAGTTATTCATTTTACAAATTTTAAACGAATTTCTGGAATATCAAATAATGGCTGAAAACAAGTTAATATTGTTTACAAGGTTTCTGACATGGAACAATGTCTATATGCATTTTTAGATTAAACTTTAGTGAAACATGAATTTAACACAGTTGGAACCATCTAAAAATAATTTAAAACAGATTAGTTATGAGTTTTCAAAATTTGATACAATTTTTAGTTGACAAATAAAAGATCACCAGATTTAAACAAAACCTACTCAGAAACAAACGACATGGAACTCTGTGGGCCGTTGATCGCGAATCGAACGGCCCAGACACGAGGGCCGAACGAACGCGCACCGCGCCATACGCGATCCACCATTGTATTAGATCCAACGGCTCTCCATAGAGGTGACATTCGAACTTCCCGAATGCCCCAACCAAACTGGGCCATAGATCAAAAGATGAACGACCCAAATCAACGATACAATCGGAAGTCCGAATGCACCCAAGATCTGAGACGTAGATCGAGAATTGGACGGTCCACGAGGACTAGAACGCTTAGAACTCTAAACGCGCCGAGGAGGTCTAGCCCGTTAGATCAAGATCTAACGGTCCAGAGCTACAGAGAGGTCCTAAGATTAAGGTTCTAACGGGGGAGGTCTGGGACGGCCAAGATCTACCAGAGGAGGTCTTGAGCGGTCCAGATTTACTCGAAAAAGGTCCTACGCGACAAGATCTAGAGGAGGGAGATACCGACGGCTAAGATCTCGCAGGGGAGGTCTTCAACGGTCAAGATTTACACGAGGAGGTTCGCAAAGATAAGGTCTTAACAAAGGGAGGTCTCAACGGCTCAGATCTCCACTAGGAGGTCCTGAACGGTCAAGATCTATCCAGGGTGGTCCTAAAGGCTTAGATCTCCGCGATGAGGAGGTCCTGAGGTTTTCTTTGCAAAAGACCAAGAGGTGGTCTTTTGCAAAGGAGACCCCAAGGGATGTCCCGAGGGTGATTTTTACAAAAATAACCGCGAGGTGGTCCTTTTTGCGCAGGAGTGATCCTAGCGGCTCACATTAAACACAAAGAGGTCTTGAATGGCTAGAATCTAACCAGGGGAGGTCATAGTGCTTAAGACTTTTACAAAGAAAGATCCTACGGCTAAGAGCTAAACCGCAGAGGTCATTAATGGCTACGATTGATCCTAGGAGGTCCTGGCAACTAAGGTTGTTTTACAAAAAGAGATCTACAGTTTAGATCTAATCCTGGGGAGATCCTCAACAGCTAGGATGACACCGAGGAGGTCCAGTGACTTGACAAAAACACGACAACAGTATAGAGCACCGTGCCTTGGTCACCGGCTTGTCACGACTACACCACGACGGCGCGAATTAAATAGACCAAAATGTACACAATACTAATGCGAACCTAATGAGGGTACTCTCGACAGCGGAGCTGACCTAATTCGCCGACGAGCCAGAGAGGGGTGGAGGAGTACTTTCGGCAAAATCCGAAAACGGCTAAAAGCATTGCAAGGATCTAAACTAGCGAGTCCTAGAGCACTACGGGGCTAATGTGAACTCACCAGGGCATAGGAGAGGTCCGAGGGAACTCGGAGAAGACCTGGCGGCGGAGCAGTTCACCGAAGATGAGGAAGACAATGCGGACAAGAGCCTCTGGACAAAGAAAAGCACAAAAGATGGTCAGGATAACATTGCGATGACTGGAGGTGATCCAGGAGCAAGGGATTGAACTGAGAAGACCTTACCGGAGATGGGGACGAAGGAGCCCTTCACGGCCACGAAGATCCCAAAACTTGAAATTAAGTCGTTCCTGAGAAACAGCCAAGGATCAAGTTAGGAGATCCGCTCCAGACGACCAGGTGGTCTAAGCGACATAAAAAGGAGAGTTGAAGAACCACTGGAGCACCCAGGTCGCCAATAGAGCTCCACGACTGAAAATGGCGGTTTTGATGTTTTCGGTGCTTTGAGCTCCACCAGCAAAAGGGGAACTAAGAGGTGCTGCAAAGGCACTAAAGAAGTGGTTTAGGGAGCCTTATAAAGCTAGAGAACTAGGGTTAGGCAAAAAACAAAGGTCCAGTTGTGAGCTCAACGGTGAGCGCAGCTCACGACACTACTGTGGACCAAAAGAAAATGATGGGGCCAGTAGTAGGGCACGACCAAGGTCGAAAGCGAGCCAGCGTGCATTAAAGACCCCGACCAGAGTGACGAGGGAGCAAGACATGACCAAGGCTATACTGCTCACTGTACAGCGCACGGTGCGAGAAAGAAGAAGAGCAGAAAAAGGCTAGGGTGGTCGTGGGCGGTCCGATTTTAATCGGAGGGTCGGGATTGCCCCAGAGCTCCTGAGGTTCAAAGCACGGAGGAAGGTCGTGAGCGTTGGATTTGAATCTAACGGCTCAGAAACGAGTCGCAACTAGGGGGTGGGGGTTCAACCCAATCAATTAGGTTGGGCTCGGGTCTGACTCGAGCCCAACACACTTTGACTTAGGTTTTTAAATTAACAATTGGATTTTGGGTATTTATTTGAGGTAGTAAAACAACTCTAAAAATTCTGAATTTTTTACCGGAGCTTGCTAACTAAGATATTGACCTTGCATAAAATTTTCAGAGGTTTTTATGCAGTGCATTTTTTTCCAAAAATTCTGCAAGGTGTTGAAATAGGGTTTGACTAAAAGTCAAACAGATTTGACTGACCCCTAAAAGCATTCAAACAATTTCTAAAAATTGTAAAACTTTTCAGAGGGGTTACACATCAACCCTAGAACTTAGAAAAAAAATATTTTCAATGAATGATCACACAACTTGACAAGAAAGATTTTGGAAGAACAAGATTTTGGTCAAAATGATTTGTGACTTTGTATTTCAATAATTCTTGTACAAGATCTTTTTAGATCATACAGAAAATAAAAGATGTAAGAAATGTTTTTTTTCTCATTTTCTTACATTAAAAACACAAACCTGAACTTGAGATGTTACAAGATACATAGCTGTCCACCCTCACGAAAAACACTGTTTACTTGGTCATCCGTGGCCGGCGGTCCAAGACGCCTTTGTCCTCTGCTTTTTTTCTTCTTTAGCACAGTTCGTGAAGCACGCCCTCGTCATTGATTAGAGAAGAAGGCGGTGATTACTGCCTGCTAATGCGTCCATGTAACCGCAAGTACTAGGGGAGTTTTATACTTACAATCTATTTAGTATAGCAGGTATAGCAACTTCCCCATCTCTGCCAGTTCGGCTTCGCGGCTTTGGGTCTTCTTTGGCGCCAAATCCACCCCCCCCCCCCCCCCGGATTCCAGGTAAATCACTCCAGGTTCTAGTCTAATCGAATCCGCATGTGTCTGTGCTATTCGATGCGGTTATTGGGAGCTAATAGTTTTTTTCTCCATGTCCTGAATTCATGACCATGGATTCCTGATGTTTTCTTGGTTGATTGGCGACTGTGAATTCTTGCTTTTTTTTATATTCCAATTTAGCTGAAACTCTGGGTCTTGGAGAGTATCTAGGTTGAATTAGACTCCATACTTTTCAGATTGTTGTGGTATGGACGGAGGTGATTGAAGTTTGGTCTTGAATGATGACCTACCAGAGTACCAGTACGAACAACTAGGATTACAGCTCTTTCTGTCGTTGATACGTCTAGTAGTTGGTTAGGACTTAGCAGGTTAGTCCTATGATCTTTACAGTAGCAGATGTTTGGAGGTTTGATAGTGGGTAGAGACTTAGTAGTATTGCTTTTGATCGGGGGGTTATCACTTGAACATGTACCTGTATCCTCGTTCATCGACAACCCATTTGTTGACCGTGACCTAATGTTGCGTTTGTTTTGTTCTTGTCATAGCTTCAGAAACACTTTACTGTTTGAAGCAGAGTCTAATGGAATTTGCAGTTTGTCCAGGAGTCAGTTGTTGCGAGTAGTTTCCTGGTTTTGTTCGTTGAAGTTCACTATGGGATGCTGCATGGGAAAGGTCAGTTTTCTTGTGAACACAATCAACTCTATCTGACCGACTATAAATGCAATTTTGTTGGTGTCTGTTTTCAAATCCACAACTAGTTTCCACTTTCCAGTGCTTCTCATGTTTTTATTCCTGGACAGGAACACAATGACGACAAAGACAAGATTGATTTCAAAGGTGGCAATGTGCATGTCATAACAAGCAAGGAGAATTGGGACCAAAAAATTGCAGAGGCAAACAAGGATGGGAAAATTGTAAGTAAACGTGTCTGTGCCTTGGAGAAACCATATGTTTACTATAGGATATAATGGATACTTGAAGTTTCTCACATTATTTACAATCTGTATACATGGGTGTAGCTTGCCAGTTTACATTTGTTCCATGCTGTACTATGCAACTGATGTATTTATAGTTGTATCTGTCCTGTGCTAATCATCATGTCCCATTCTCTTGAAATGAGAAACAATGCAAATGCGTAGACAAATATGCTGGCATGCTGCTTTCCTGTTTATTTGAAGAAAATATGGAAACAAGTCTATTTGCATATGATACGAACAGCAAATAGCCACAGATCTGAGTGAATAGGGGCAGTCTTTGCTCAAAATCTGCTAACGCAATGGGAAACCTGGAGATACTCAACTAGAAAATCATTTGTTCATTGCTAGAGGTTGCAGGTTTGATAGCCACTGCAGCGTGTTGGTTTAGGAAATTAAAATGCATGATGTGTTTGCTTGCTTGCTTGTTTGTAGTATAAAACACTTACACTAAAAATGAACTATGAGGTCATTTTCTGTTCAATCTTGAACCTACAAAAACAGTAGTATACTTTATATGTTTGCAGTGGTTTGCCATCTTGTGTAAATAGGAATTGGCATGCTTAGTCCTGACTCCTAACAGTTAAGAATTGGACAAATTGATCAATGCCAAAAGGTTCCCATATTGCTTATATCGACAGGCTTAAAACCTCCTCCCTTTAAGTTGCAGTGCTCTTAGGTTGTTATGTTGTATTTTAACTTTCTGCTGAAAGGGATGCATTCAACGCTGCAAATATTTCTATCCCCTGGCATATATGCTATCCACTGCAGAAAATTGTGCCCACTGTGGTCTGACTAACGAGACACCGTCTTGGTGGGAAAAGCAGATACATTACCTTTTTTCTTAATAAAGTGTGGTGTTTATGCTCATAAGTTCATGGTATGATTTGTACTATAAATGGTGAATTAATTGACCTTTTGTAGGTAATTGCAAATTTTAGTGCTTCCTGGTGTGGTCCATGCCGGGGCATTTCACCAGTTTATGCTGAGATGTCTCAGACATACCCCCAACTCATGTTCTTGGCAGTGGATGTCGACGAGTTAATGGTAACCAATGCTCTCAAAATCAACCCCCCTTTTATATGCAAGCAGTTTCATCTTCTGTGGACCACTTCCCGGCATTCTGATTCCTGAAGACACCCTTATTTCTTTGAGGCCGACAGTTTTCACGTTTTGAATTTACATAGGTGGTTAAGATATCACACACTCACTTTTCAATAATGCTCCAACATTAGTCAAATGTAGTCTCGTACTCCTCTATTCTACGTTTGAACCTTGCAAGTGACATGTTACCTTGTTCATAAATTATCACATACTACCGATAGCTGCATGCGCTACACAATTGATAATGCCCTTCAAAAACTTTTGTGGACAAACTCCTTAGGTGCCTAATCTGACCGCCTAAGAAGTAAGAACAATTGATATGTTCTGATGCTTTTCTCATCTGAACTGTTTTTTTATCACATGTTATACCAGATATTTCGATGGTGAAACCAGTAACCATCTCTCTAATGTTTCGGCAGGACTTCAGCTCGTCGTGGGACATCCGAGCGACCCCGACGTTCTTCTTCCTCAAGAACGATAAGCAGGTGGACAAGCTCGTCGGGGCCAACAAACCTGAGCTCAAGAAGAAAGTGGTCGCGCTTGCAGATGGCGTTGGAGACAACAAACCTGAGCTAGAGAAAAAAGTGGACAAGTGATGTTAGTAATCTTTGTGCATATAGTATATCTAGATTTTACGTAGAGTTTGTTTACGTAGTCCTACAGTATTTAGACAATATTAATTATGGATACTAGAGTTTGTGTGGTATCCCTTCAGAATACGTAGAATCATTTTTGGATACAAATAGTCGTTTGTTCTCAATAAAAAGCACATCTGTAATAAGATTTTGTGAACAAAAAGCAATAGAAGAGAAATCAGAAAACACTGCGGCACAAAAAAAAATCTTTTTGTTTTCTTGTGTTCGTGAGTTCTTGCTTCCAGCGTATGCGTGTGTTTCATCCAGTGTGATCTCGTGTGTGCTTCATCTTTGGATCGGCTTCCAGGTGTGCGTGTATTCATCTGTTGTGCATAAGGTATATACATCTCTAGGTTCTCTTCGCGTGTTACCTTTGAAGTTCATTGATGAAGTTACCTTAATGAACTGATGCAGTACTAAGAACTCAGCATCTCCTTGATGGCGACCGGAAGGAAAGCAAGGGACCTGCATTTTGCAACGAAACATATCTTCAAAATTGGAAGATGAACTCACATGCTACTGCCTGATTTTGGAATCCTCATGGGAAATAATTGTGTGTATTCATTAGGTCTAACATTGCAATATCGACACAAATTCTTCCTATTTGGTATTTCCAAACTAGGAAAGATACAAAAAAATAAATCAACCAATCAAGCTTTAAATCTAGTAGATAATTAGCAAGTAAGACATGACCCTCAAGAAAATAGTAGCTAACCATCAATTAGCTAATGATTGTTGAGTTCCTCCTCTTGCTTCCATGCCTGAATTCCCTACACAAAAAGAAAACCAAAATAAGCTCATAGGAGATCTACAAAGAAATGGCCTGGTGGATTAGGAGGGATTTCTGTGACTGCTACAGGAACAAAGGTTGGACTCGAAAAAAAAAGGCTGGCCTCGAGCGACACACACAGAGGATACCTGAATGAGTCATGGAGCCCACAGCAGCAGAGTTGACGGTGATGGACGAGGTAGAGGGATGTGCTGGTGAAGCGAGCGGAGCTGGCATTTCCACTTGAAATAACAATAGCAAAAGGAGCATATATGATAAAAAAAAAGCTGATAAGAGCAGAGTTTGCTCGGATCTAGACCCCAAATGTCCAAGAAACAAAAAAATTGAGCAAAAATTTGCTTTCCCATATTTAAGAACAAAACAAGGAAAGAAGACCTATCAAAACAAGAACTCAGGAACTTGAACTCACATTACACAAATTTATTCATCCAATTCAGAGCTCCGTTTTTTACCAACTGTTCAAATTGTGAACATAAGATATTAAGCACCACTGCATCACCATATTTACACTTGCAGTTAGATATATTTAGAAAGTGTTTGCAGCTACATATATTTATTAAAAAAATCTGGATCCTTCTTAATGTATAAATTAGCATCAAGTTTAATGCATCAATACAGGTCAGCTAAAATTAACTTGCACAACTTGCACCAATACAGTATGCATCAATGCATCACCATTCTCCAGATTAGATATTCTTTATAACATGTCCAAGTTCAAATAAATGCATCTTCAAGTATGGTGTGAAGTTAACCTCAAGCATATAACATGATGCATCTTCTTTTTCAAGGAAGTGCAAAAGCTTTGCACATCTTTTTCATTAAGCAGAAAAAAATACAATTGAATACAGATAGGAAAAAAGAAAAAACTCTAAGCACGACCAGAAACACGACCCTCAGAGAAAAACTACAAAGAGAAAGACAGAAAACGCCGCCACGCCGGAGAAAGGCCACGTCGACTCCACTCAATGATGCATAGCCAACCAAAGCTACAACTAGGAAGGGAGATCAAAAACTCCAAGCCGACGCCTCCAAGGAGGAAACGACGCCAAAGGCGTCGCCGTCAACCAATCTGGCAGGAACCAGATATGAGGTTTTCACTCCGAATAATGCCACAATAGCTCAGGGTGAGGAACCAAAGCACCAAAATGATGCCTCCAAGAAGGAAAACGACGCCCGAAGACATCGCCGTCGCCAGATCCAGCTAAAAGCCGGATCAAAGGTTTTCACCCGGAACAAGCACCCCCTCCCCCTAAGCTCCCGCCGTTGCCCGCCATAGCCGTCTCGCAACAGCACCGCTGTAGCCACCTTCTCATCGGTCGTCACCCAAGGACCAACCGGATCTAGTGGAGACACCAAGGTAACATGATGCATCTGGACAGATGCAACTTGGTCATGTCGGTATACTACATACGTAGCTTAATATAAGCAGTGTTAACTGTACATACAGCATAAACGAACCATGATAGCCATATTCCTAAACTCTAGTATGAAAAGCTCTCGTTTGAAATAGCATTGGAGCATTGAGAACACGAAAGTCCAGAAAAAAAAAACAGAATTTTATGTACATTGACAGCATCAGCACAAGAGTTACCTCAAACATTTGACAAGCGATTTTACGAAAGGCGGACAGCAACGATGGAGTCCTCTACTCCTCCTCTGTTTGCGCCAGTTGGGGAGCATCGTGAAGCTCGGGTTTTAGCCACCTCCCTGCTGCTGACCACCGCTATGTAGCCCCTCTAACCATGCCCCGCCGCCCCGCCTTGATCTCCTCCTGCTCCCGCTGCCTACTCCTCTCCCGGCCCTCCTCGCAATTCCCTTGAACAGCTTCTCGGCGTCAACCACCAGGCCTCCCTGACCTGGAGCACCGTTGCTTGCACCGCTCTCTCCGCTGCTCCCCCAGCTCACTGATGTCGTCTTCGTGCACCGACACCGGTGTAGCACTCCTCGACGCCTACAATGCCATCGGCTTTAGTTTCTAGATGTATTAAGAGTTACTGTAGCAGAGGAGATCACTGGAGAGGTAGCAACTATCCCTAGACTGCATCAGCCTGCTGGTTACCCTCCAGGACTCCAGCATGTTTCCTTCTTCACCCACCACCTCAAAATGAAACAAGGCGGGAAAATAAAGGGAAAAATAAGGAAAACTTGTGTAACGAACCAAGAGGCAACGGAAGACATTGGCACTGGCTTGACATCGTTCCGAACTCCCACTGAAACTCAATTCATAGATTAAAAGAAGAAGAAGAAGAAGAAGAACATGCATGGAATCACAAGGAATTCAATTCATAATTGATTGAGCTGTCCTACCCCTACTGAGCTCGTCGTCTCCACTTGTGATGTACCGTGAGGACTGTAGAAAGAGATTGGGGGAATCACCACACTCAGGTATGAGGGGTGCCTTTCATATATATAGCCATGTACAGGTACAGGGGTACAAAGGTAATAATCCTAATACCCGCGCGATGCGTAGCGGTAGGATCACAGACGCCTGATCGTCCGAAATCGATAAATAAGCATGCGGGAGACCCTTGGTCATGATGTCGTGGCCCGGTGTGTCGAGGACATGTAGTACCGAACCTGTCCCAATGCAACCTTCTCGCGGACGAAGTGGATGTCGATCTCGATATGCTTCGTGCGACGATGATGGACAGGGTTGGCCGTCATGTAGACAAGCGCGACATTGTCGCGATGAGCGACCGTCGCGACAGGATCGAGATATGTAGTTCTGAAGAAGCCGCCGCAACCAACAACACTGGCGGCGACATGCGCCACAAAGACGGTATTCGCCAGGCTGAGCGGAGACCGTGGTTCGCGCGCGGACGACCAGAGACCGGATTGTCGCCGAGGAAGACGCAGGCCGGATGTGGAGCGGCGCGTGTCGAGGCGGCCGCCCGATCGGCATCGAGTAGGCGATGATCGCGGTTGGCGGCCGACGCCGAGGTGAAGACCGAAAGTGAACCCTTGACGTATCGCAGATGCGCTTGATCGCGAGATGCGGCTCGCGGATCATGCATGAACAAGCGACCTGCCGAACGACAAAGGCGATCGGGCCGTGTCGGGGTGAATCTTGAGTGCGCCAACGAGACTCCGTGCTCGGAGGGTCGGCCACGGAGCGCCGCGGTGGCGGGTCGCGCGCTTGCTTCGAGCATCCGCCGGTGTCGTGAGTCGTGGCACTCGGACATGCCAAGACGCCGAGTAGGTCGACGCGCGATCGACGCGGCAGAATAACCCGTCACCGCGCGCGTCACCGAGATCCCGAGGAAGTGGTGCGGTCGCCGAGATCCGTCATGGCGAACTCCGGTGAAGCGCGCGATGATGTGTTGGAGCGATGCGGTGACGAGCCGTGAGAATGATGTCGCCGACGCATGAAGCGTGTAGGCGATGCTATCTCCATCTTTGTAAACAAAGAGAGATGCATCGGACTTGGTCGCGATGAAGCCGTCGCGCGGATGTACGAGGCGAATCGGCGGTTCCATGCCCGGAGCCGCTGAGCCCGTCTGGTGACTTCTGCAGAAGACAAACATAGTCAAGGTTGTTGGGGTCGATGAAGCCCGACGGCTGTTGGCAGTAGACGGTTTCCTCCAGGTGACCGTGAAGAAAGGCGTTCTTCACATCGAGCTGATGGATAGGCCAGGCACGCGAGGCTGCGATGCTGAGGACGGTGCGGATCGTTGCCGGTTTGACAACCGGGCTGAAGGTCTCGTCGTAGTCGACACCGGCCTGCTGGGAGAAGCCTCGTACGACCCAGCGAGCCTTGTGCCGGGCCAGGGAGCCGTCAGAGTGGAACTTATGCTTGAATAGCCACTTTCCTGTGACGATATTAGCACCGGGAGGTCGAGGAACGAGGCGCCAGGTGCTGTTGTCCATGAGAGCCTTGTACTCCTCCGCCATCGCAGCGCGCCAACTGGGAACGGACAGCGCGCTGCGGTAGTTCACCGGAATCGGCGAGGCCGTCATGGCGGAGAGGTTGAGGCGGTGGACGGGACGTAGGCTGCCAGTCTGAGATCGCGTCGTAGGGCGCGAAGGTGTCGCCGGCACGAGGCGCATCGTGTCGAGGACACGGCGCCGGCGGCCGCCGGCCGATAAACGATGGGACGCCCGCCCGCAGACGGAGGCGGCGGCCGGCGTCGGCCGTGGCGAGAGAGGCCGACAGGCGCCGCCGCAGCGAGCGGCGGTCGGGCGCCGACTAGTCGGCGGGCGGTGCGAGGACGGCGTAGATGATGGCCGGTCGAGGTCCGTGCGCCAACCTCGCCAGCGAGGAGCAACGAGGCAACACGCGGTCGCCAACGCCAAGAGGCGAGCTTCCGTCGGTGAAGATAGTCCCCGCATCAAAAATCCGGTGAAGACGCACGAGAGGCGCCGAGGGTGCCGAGGCGAACGGAACACGAACTCATCGAAGACAACATGACGTGAGATAATAATGCGACGGCTGGACATATCCAGGCAACGGTACCCCTTGTGGGAGGAGGGGTAACCAAGGAACACGCATGGAGTCGAACGCGGAGAGAGCTTGTGAGGTGTCGTGGCACTAAGGTTCGGATAACAGAGGCAGCCGAACACACGGAGGGATGAATAATCCGGGAGTTTGTGGTGCAGGAGCTGGTAGGGGATACCGTGATGTCTGCAGAGGAGGGCGAGCGCGGTTAAGCACATATGTGGCAGCAGCCAGAGCTTCGGCCCAGTAGGGTGGAGGCATGGATGCATGAATCAGCAGGGTGCGGATGGTGTTGTTTATAGTGCGAATGAGGCGCTCAGCTTTGCCGTTTTGTGGCGATGTGTACGGACACGAAAAACGTAAGGCAATGCCGCGACTAGTAAGGAAGGTAGTGATGGCATTGTTGAATTCGGTGCCGTTATCGGCTTGGAAGCATTTGGGCGAATCTCGAATCGAGTATGGGCAAAAGCTACAAAATCGATAATATGACGATGCACATCAGATTTATGGCGTAAAGGGAACGACCAGAAAAAATGAGAGTAATCATCAAGTAACACAAGATAATATTTATAGCCGGAAGCGCTAAGAACTGGAGATGTCCAAACATCACAGTGGAGTAAAGCAAAAGGAGTAGTAGTGACAGACGTGGAACTACTAAAGGGGTGCCGCGTGTGCTTGCCAAGCTGACAGGCATGACACAAGGACCGTGCAGACTTTTATTACAAGCTATGACCGACATGTGTTGTAGTTTGGCGAGGGCGGAAGGACCGGGTGGCTAAGGCGATGATGCCACAGGTGGACGAGGTGGCGAGGCGCAAGCGTGGGACGTGGGCGAAGAAATGGTGTAGAGGTCCCCGCGGCTGTTGCAGCGAAAAATCACGCGCCCCGTCCGTGGATCCTTAACAGAAAAACCCAAAGCGTCAAACTCAATAGAACACTTATTATCACGAGTAAACTGGCGAACAGACAGCAAGTTGCGCACTAGGGCGGGAGCAATGAGGACGTTGCTGAGGTGAAAATCAGTGCCAGCAACTGGTAAGGTGGATGTGCCACGACAGGAAATGGGGATGGTGTTGCCATTGCCTACGGTGATGAAAGAATTGTATTGAGGTAGGCGGGAGAGCAGTATACCATCCGATGACGACATGTGAGCGGTGGCGCCGGTGTCGAGTACCCAATTGTTGGCGCCCTGAAGCGCCATTTGGTTCGAGCGGCGACGGACCGGATCGATCCCATCCGCCGGCGTCGGCGCGGTGCGGCCGGGCGAGCGGCGTGGCGCGAATCAGGTGGGCGCAAAGCGTGTGGGGCTGCGGAGTGCGCGCGCCCGAGATGCCGAAGGCGAGAAGGGCGCCACGGCTGCCGCGGCGCGCCTTGCGGTCGCCATCGCTGCCGCATCGCGCTCACGAGTAAGCACATCCAGGGCGGCGGCGGTGCCGCGCGGTGACCGCCGCCGCACAGTAGTTGCGCCGCGGCCGCCTTTCTTCCGATTGCGGTTGCCTCGTCGTGACCGCCCGCCGCTTGGCGTCGGCGACCCCGCCATTCTTTGAGCTGCGCTACGTGGCGTGATCGCCACCGGTGCCTCGCCGTGGCGGCGGCATGGCATGCCGCCGCAGGCGAGGTGCCGGCGTGAAGCGCGATCTCGGTGACGACCTTGGCTTCGTTGGCGAGACGGGGTTCCTCGAACCGCCTTCGCGCGGGCGGTGGCGAAGGTGGGCAGCGGATCGGAGTCGGTGATGTTGTCGGAGGTGTTGGAGAAGCAAGGGTTGAGGCCGCGCATCAAGTTGAGGACGAGCTGCGAGTCGAGGACGGGGTAGCCAACGTCACGCAACGCGTCGGCGGTGGCCTTCATCTTCTGGCAGTACGCGTCAATTGAGAGAGTACCCCGCGCTATGGAGTGGAACTCGTGGCTGAGGAAGACGGCGCGGGAAGCATTGTTCGCCTGAAAGAGGGCTTCGATGGCGACCCAAAGCTGGTGAGCAGTCTGGTCAGGCGCGAGGGAGAGGCCAAGGACGTCGTCCGCGACGGAGCCGAGTAGCCAGCTGTGGACGCAGGAGTCGGCGATCGCCCACTGAGCATCTTGTGGGCGTGCCGCGGCCGAGCCGTCGACGTCGAAGCGAGACCGAACTTGCCGCTGACGGGAGAGGAAGAACGAGGACCGGCGGTTGAAGTTGGGACGCTTCAACCTGTGGTCACGGGCGTGCGACTTGACGGCGATCGTCGCGTAGGGGGCGACGAAGATGAGCGACGCGACGTCTGATCCGGTGGAGGCCATGGTAGCACTTGATGACGAGGAGGACGTCGCCATGGCGGGGCTAGATGGACAGCGCCGGGATGGGGATGGCTCGGGGGGAGGAGGAGGTGGCGCCGGTTGGGGTGGGGTTCACGGAAGGGTGGCGGGGGAGGTGCGGCGGGAGGGTGGGTTGTCGGTGGCGGTGGGGGTGTGGCGGGGTTGGGAGGAGGTGCGGCGGGAGAGCGGCCGGGTGTGGCGCGCGGTGGAGGAGCGGCCGGGGCGGGGGAGGGGTTGAGTCTGGCCGGGAGGAGGAGGGGTTGAGTGCGAGGGAGGAGGAGGAGGTGGTTGGGGTTGTTAGGGTTTGTTGGGGTTGTTGGGGGTGGCGGCGTAGAGAGAGAGCCGTGGGAGGGAGGAGTGCCGGTGGGGTGCGGTGGGAAGGGGGCCGGGTGCGGCGGGAGGAGGTAGCCGGGTGGTGGCGGGCAGTGGAAGGGGTTGCTGTGGGGAGAGGCACGTGCGCCACGGAGAGGAGGCAGGGGATGCGGCGGGAGGGGAAGAGGTGGGCTAGGGTTAGGTGGCCGAGGCCCAGACTTGCTTTGATACCATGTAGAAAGAGATTGGTGGAATCACCACACTCAGGTATGAGGGGTGTCTTTCATATATATAGCCATGTACAGGTACAAGGGTACAAAGGTAATAATCCTAATAAGGACCCATTCGCCACCAGTTTTATCCTTGACGACGAGGTCGCCGCCCAGGTCGCGGTCACCGCTGGCCGCCGACCTCCGTAGCCAACCCGCACATGGAGCCACGATTGGTGTGAGGTAAACTCCTTATTTTATTAGTTAAGATATGTTCAATATCGATCACTGACAACTATTTTCGCATGTATGCATGGAAAATTTTCCATTTTCCAGATGAACGGAGCGTACATTTCAGAGTTCTGACGTTGCCTCATGAAACGGGAACGCTGGAATATCTTATGAATAATTTTTCAGAAAAAAAAACCTCCAAAATTCATATGGTTCCAACTTCCCAGTAGGGCATTTCCCAAGAGACGTTGCCGAACAAAGTTCATATGGCATACCGTGGGCCTGCACTGTCCTCTTCTACACATTCAACAACTATTACACCGGCCCAGAAAAACCCATGTACTCTTTGCCACATTATCTTGCTTCACCTGTTCTTCCATAAGACCATGATCACCATTCCTGACATTTGACATGCAGTTGTCAATCTTATCCGGCAACACGATTTGTATCAGCGTGTGTTGGTTCACAAATCACGTGTGCGTGTATGTAAAACCAGACATGAAGAATGGAGCTTAAATGGCATATCGATCATAAGTGTAATTTCCACATAAACAAGTTACCATTACCCGGGTACTGTACAGTCTGTACATCGCCCAAAAGAAAAATGTCATGCAGGCAGTGAGAAGAAATACACAGGCAGAATTGTGAGAAGAAATACACAGGCAGAATTACACATACATGCTGATGATATCTGCCGCAAACGTCTCAACTTTGAAGTTTCTCATCAGGTCAGTTGTCACTGGTTGGCCAAAACCGAAGACAAATGAACTTCAAAGGTAACATAGATCTTCCTATTGACCAGTTTTTTTTAAGATATCAATGAACCTGGGAGTGATGTATAATGCACTTATTTCCTTTTTCTATTCTCATGTGCTTTGCTTAATGTTGGACCCTAGGTTTTGAATACCCAAAAATCCTCTTGTGTGTACCGTACTAGTCCCATGATCAGTGGCTAATACACACATCAACAATATTGCTATACACATACATATATAAATACATACAATATGAAATAAAAATGATACATAACTTAAGCGATTACAAAGGTTACATCATAAGGGCTGATCGGCCAAATAAAAGCTCAAGTATCAAAAGCAGCAGCGGAATTATAATAACTTAAAAGCAAAAGTCCAGATGCATGTCTATCCAAACCCTCAGGCAACCGACAAGGAATAAGACCTAAAAAGTCCGTCCCCATACCCCGGTAATGGAAGCGAAAAAGGCGTCGTCTGTAATTGGTCATCCTCGTCCTCCGAATAACAAATTAAGCAAGATTGAGTACATTGGGTACTCAAGAAGATTTGTAGTGTATCGCAAATTTATATATATATATATATATATATATATATATATATATATATATATATATATATATATGCAAGGCTAATAAGAGATGAGTTCTAAATACAAATTATTTTCAACATTAAGCAAATTTTGTTTGCAATATCAATATGTAATATTTTACAACAAAATTTTCAAAGAGCGGTTAAATACTTAAGGAACAACAAGTATATAACTTAATACATAACCATTAGCAACCCTCCTTAGCTGCAATTAACCTTTTATTCTCAGCCATAGACATGACACTCAATTCAAATGACAACAAACCATCTCGTTCTTTTCCCGATGAAACTGTTTTTGCAAAAGAAGAGGCTATACCCAATGTGGTCACATAATGCATGCTTATGACCACGAGCACGGCTATTTAAATAGATTTACACTACACAGAGGTGTACAATTTTACCCATAATATACGAATTCTCTAGTTTGTTTGGCATCCGTCGACACCACCGCTCACTATCCTTTGGCAAGCAGTCTAGAGAACGTATCGAAGCATTTACATCACCTAGTCCAAACCTTGCACTAGTTCGATGAATGAAAATCCTCACTTCGATCCCGAGTTTCTCCCGTCAAAGTGAGGCATTCACCGTTGTATCAGCAGGCTTTGTGCCCAACATCTCGGTGAAGGGAGCTCCTTCAAACAAGCCTACCCAGTCATGCTCGTACTACTACGGTCTACCAACATGCAAGAGTAGTGTTTGATGACTTAATTAGCTAAGGTTGTTCCATACATGCACATGTGGTTATACGATTAGGCTTAGTTTGGACGCGCCAGTGTTCGGTCCTTAATTGACCTGGGCGAGGATCTCTCTCTATCTACATGCGAGAAACCCACTCACATTCATCAGTTCATAATATAACCCGCTCGCGTCTCAATCCATGTTTTTTATTTTCATTTTTATTAAAAAAAATAGAGGTAACTCCTCTGAACCATTATTTCAAAATCTCTCAAATTTCATATTCCATGTTCCATTCATTGTATTCCATGTTCCATTCATTTACAATTTTTATACGGCTAGAGTTCAACTAAGGGTTTGTACGATATTCACACTTGAATTTCCCAAATTGACATTGATTATTATCTAAACCAATACCTAATAGTTACAACAGTAAGGATAACAATATTTCAAGGAAGATCATGCATTGGATAGAAGTATAACTACCGATATCTCCAAATATAGCTTCCAAGGTTAGAAGATGCTTTTGTATATGCAGGCCAGATTGGGATGCATCTCAAGCCAAACAAATCCTCAAGGTACGCACAAAAAACGAGCATTCTTGTTCATTATATTTCAGTTATTAATCTATCTTGCTAGAGTATTACCTAGTTTAGTAATCTATTTTCGTTGCAACGCACGGGCACCCTATTAGGTCCTGTTTGGTACAGCTTCTACTCCCAGCTTCTCGATAAAATCTTGAGGAGCTGTACTAAAATGTGTGGTCTTGCGCTGGGCGTCAACTGTCGCGTCTGTCTTGGAGATCAATGCATCGGATTACTTACTCATCTTTTTTTTTTTTAGAATTCCGCTAAACTTTGTCTATTGACTTTCCATAATATTTGATACTATTGGCTTTTCGCGATCTCCAAAGTTGAACTTCAACCGCTAATTTTACACTAATATATTTTATAAAATATCATGGAAGTATAATATTTCTAAATTATTTATGATAAATCTAGCCATGTCATTTTAATACAAACAATCTAAATATTTCGAAAATTATTATTGGTCGAAGATTACAATCAATCTAAGTATTGTGAAACGGGGAGTAACACGTACCAGCAGTACTCCTCACCGACCAGGACTAGCGACACTGCCCGACCGACCTGTCCTGTTCAACGCTGCATGATGACCGAGATGGTTCCCGCGGCGGATTCAACGCTCGTACATCGATCGTCGATAGTACTCCTGTACATTACTAACTAGGGATTCTCTGCGCACCAACAGGGGAAGCGGATCGACGCGGTGCACAGCGGTACAGCCCTCTCTCTCAAGCCTCAGACGGTGGCGAACAAGCGCACAGCAGAGGATCCCGGAGGCGAAGAGAGCAGCAGGAGTGCACGGGCAGGGAGGAGGATGGGTGCAGATGTTGACGTACGGTCGGACAACAAAAACGAACATGACTCGTTGTCGTTGCGCATTCGACGTCTGCTGCTCCGCGGCCGCGACACGTCCCGTTAACGTGGCTCGCTCCCTCTCTGTTTTCGAATCCATTCGATGACTAATGTTGTGTTCACGCTACGTGGCGGGGATACTCAGCGGCGGAGCCATAACTTATTAAATCCTGCCGAGTTAATGCATCTAAGATCCTTTCAAAATCCTTAATGCTTCCTAGACAATTGCTTATTTCTTAGCTTATTACTAAGAAAAGAAAGAGAAAGTACTTAATCTAATAAAAACAAACAAGTATTTCATTGTATTGTTTTTTGAGTTTGTACCTAAAACTTTAATTGCTACAAGTATGCTTGGAGACCATGGAACCAGCAAAACGAGTTTTTAGATAACAAGTAAGCATCCAACATAGTATTTTTCTTGTTTCTTATGTTTTGGTATCAACAACTTGATTGTTTCTTCATTTAGTAACAAGTTCACATTCTCTCCTCACCATCTCTTCTCTACATCAGTATTTACCATCCCTTAGGTGCTCTTAAGTGTATTTAACAAAAACATGTAGAATCACTTGACCCCACATGTCATAACGTGGCTCTAACACTGTATTTTCGAATACTACGGAATTAGAGGAATTTGCATTCTTTCTCGTTTCATTCGCCAGGAGCTGGATGAGAGGAAACTCTCAGTGTCCAGTTTTGCAGTGGATACTGTATCTACTCACCACGGTCGTGCACAAGCAAGTTTTTCTGCACCGAAGAAATCGAAGGAGAATCGATCAGTGCCAGTAATTGTAAGTTGGAGCAGTACTAACACGACACCACACCACACCTGATTGCGGCGCGTGGAAGAAGAGGAGACAAGAGGAGGAACGGCGAAAACGAAAGCGAGAACTCTCCTCTCTCTCCGGCTCTCCCCCACGCACCGCCTCCTTTCCCGCCACGATTTTTTCGACCCAAGAACCCAGCGCCGCGGACCCCGCGCCTGGCGCTACCGACACTGCCCGTGGGGCCCGTGCTCTGCCGCCATGATTCACACCTCGCGAGGGGCTGGGACGGCGTGGGGCCACATCCTCCTCTTACCCTGTCGTGCGAATTTCCCAAACTGCCCTTGGCCTCTATTACTCCTAAGTCCTACTCCTACCTTATCCGTCACCCGGCAACGTCACTCTTCTTTCTGTCATGTACTGCTGCTGCTCGGCCTGCCTTTCCCTCGTGTTTCATCTGAAGCATCTCGGTTCAGGGATCATGATGTGTGTATGGTGTGAGCTGCCTGTCCACATGCATATGCTTGCATTGCACTGGTTGGCCTTGGTCAACCATCATGCATGAGCGCATGCGCATCATGAGAAATGCGAATTAAAACATGGCAGCTGTACCGATTAAGATAACTACACAACGTGTCAGCTAGCGTAAATGCAAATGGGGATACGCGTCATTAATGCGTGACAGATTGGCAGTAGTTCCTACGCATTACTGAGCTAAATTAATGCTCAAAATAGCCAAATGGTGGTTTCCCCGCAGGGGATTCGGGGTATCTATTGGGGCGTGGGAAGGGTGACCACGTCGCATGTTTTTTTGGCCGTTGGATTTCCGCTTTGCTCATTCGTGCTGCTCGATCGGATATGGGGCCTTGCTCGCTCGCTCAGCTCGTCACGTGCAGTCGCGTCGCGTCGGTCATCTTCCTCAGCATGTCTCTTTCGTTCTTCTTCCTCTCTCCTCGCGCCCCACACCGCTTCCATTCCGCTCCTCCCTTGCCTCGCACGACGGCCACCTCCTCCCCCTCCTTTGCCTCCCCATGCCTCCGCTCCCCTACCGCCTGCCGCTCCCCCCTCCTTCGTTCGCTACCTTCTCCCCGCTCTACCCTCCTCCTCTCCATTCCTGTGCCTCCCCTGTCGTCTCCCATTCCACTCCCCCCATCCCCCTCCCTCGCCTCCCACGACAGCCGCCTCCTTCCCGCTCTGCCCTCCCCCTCCTCTGCCTCCCCTCTCCATCCCTCTGCCTCCCGTATCGCCCCTCTTCACTGGCGCTGCCGCTTCCTCCCCACCTCCCACCCCGTCGCTGCCTCCTTCTCGCTCTACCCTCCCCCTCCACTTCTCGGCCTCCCCTCCCCATTCCTCTGCCTTCCCTGCCACCTCTCTCCGCTGGCGTCGTTGCTCCCTCATTGCCTCCTTCCCGTTTGTTGAGATGTCTGGAAGCGTTTGGCTTTCTGTTCTTTGCCTGCAAGGCAGTGCCGTTTGCTTGAGAGGGTTGAGCAGGACGTGTTGTCGCAGCGAATGCCGCACCCCAATGATGGTGGCGGACGCGTAGGAGCAGGCGTTGGTCGTGCGTCACTGGATCTCGAGGAGGTGTACACAAAGGTGGCATGGCTGATCGGCCGAATCCAAAGGTATCCCTGCAGCAAGGCCTACTCACTATGAGGTTGTACCACATCGTCCATTTTGCTTCAAACTCCTCACGGCCTCCTTTTGGTATGTACTCTTTGCTCCACAATATTATGTAACATGTAGTCTCGCCGGTGCACCTACCGTGCACGTCATCTTTAAACAACATATCTGTAGTCATCTAGAGAGACAGACTGTTCTACCTGCACTCTTTTATGTCTCTGTTGGTGTAGAGCGTTTGCTTGTGTAGAACACTTGGGCTGTATATAAACTAAGGTTTTGCTAGTTTTAAGTTGCCTGAAATTTTCTTAAGTTTAAGTCACTTGTTGTGACAATTGAATTTGTGTAGAAATTGGTGTGTCATATGATTGGATATTGAATTTGTGATTTAAACTTAAGAAAATTTCAAACAACTTATGAATAAACAGTCGTTATAAACTAAGTACTCTTATCGTACGCCGATTAGTTGTACGGCCTCTTTCCTGCCTGCTATGCTGTACAACACACACCCCCCTTCGTCTCCGTGCATGTTTATTCGTGTTAAAATATTTGTTCGTGTATAGTTACGTATACATGTTGCGATGTGAATCAGATCCAGCCAGACCTGCAGCTTACTCATGCATAGCTAGGATCCGTACATGGATTTCCAGATCCTAACTGCTTTTATAGTATAGCCTATTATTTATGGACAGCCACAATCCCATACTTTAGATCCTATTTCTTTCCTCCTATCAGTGGCTCTTACTTCTAAGAGTATCGTACCATTTTCATATATAGGATATCCATTTTCGTACTCCTGAGAGTATGTATTCCCACTTATAATATACCACTTAAACGAACATATTATACTTATTTATCACTTTTAATATACTTAAATACCAATAAAACTTGATTGAAAAAATATCATTGGGGTCATTTATTTTTTCTATATACCTTTATATATATATAAAAGAACTATATACACATTTTTTTGCTATAAAAAGTAGACTTTGATGAAAATTTTCCTGCAACTCACTTTGGAATATCTTATAATCATGGAAAAAAATCCATTTTACACCCTTGAACTTTGCGCCAAGTCCAAAATACCCCATGAACTCCAAAACCGTCTGATTTGCACCCTCGAACTGTCAATACCAGATCAATTTACACCATACACTGGTTTCATTGGTGATTTAGGATGATGTGATAGCCATGTCACTGGTTTTGGATGACATGGCACTAGGTTGGCAGCCACATCTAGCCAAGTTGGCAACCGGGGGAGAGGAAACGAGCTAGGTTGGCAGCCGGGGGGAGAGGAAGCGAGCCAGGTTGGCAGTGGCGGCAACGTGGGCCGCACATCCAAAACCTGGTGCCATGTCATCCAAAACCAGTGACGTGGCTGCCACGTCATCCAAAATCACCAATGAAATCAGCGTAGGGTATAAATTGATCTGGTATTGATAGTTCGAGGGTGCAAATCATACGGTTTTGGAGTTCAGGGGGGTATTTTGGACTCGGCATAAAGTTCAGGGGTGTAAAATGAACTTTTTCCTATAATCATTATTGGAGTATGCTCAAATTGATAAAGATGTATCATACGCTCAAATTAATAAAGATGTATTATCATATGATATATGATTTAAATGGTATCGACGAAAGCATTTGATCAAACTGCTTCCATTAGCGCGCTTGATTGAATTTATAAGTGTCGAAATAATTGAAGAATAATAATACATCGTATGCTATACTACCCGCCGTTACAGCGGAAAAAGGCCAAAAAAAATAATGCAAAACCCAAAAGAATCGAATGCATTATGATGATGATGAGAGGAGCCCAGCCGCGGCACCAAAATTCAAATTCACAACCCCTCCCACGGTATCAGACTTGAGGACCACGCGTGGGTCCCGCCACCAGTGGCCACCACTCGATTTAATTAATTAACTAATTAGTTAATCCTATTCCACAGATTAATCCACGTCTAACATCATATGGATCGAGATCCTCTACATTAAAACTATCGATACATAGATTTACTTTGCATACGTATTAGATTCGATCTCCACCGTCCAACAAAAAAGTGAAAGTCCACACCGACTGATACAATATTTTCTATAATGTTTTTTTTGCTTTATATATTTTTTTTCCGATAGACCGTATAGTATTATTCACTCCTCATAGAACACCGTATAGTATTATTCACTCCTCATAGAACACTATTCACAGTCATATTTCTACAGGAACGCAAAAGATCCGGAACCTAGTGCCTCACTCGTAATCCACCTGCCCCCGACTCGAACGCGTCAAGCTCATCGTCGCGTCGCGCGTTCGGAAACCAAAGAAGCCTCACCGTCCGTCCCATCTACTCCACGTCCGCGAGGGCATTCTCGTCATTTGGCGCCATGCTTCCCTCTCAACCTTTTAAAAGCAAAAGCAACCCGCTGCGCTTAACGCGGACGGGTTTAAGGCCTTAATCATTCCCTCGCGGTCTCATCTCTCTCTCTCTCGCCTCTCCTCTCCTCTCCTCTCCAGGCGGGGGAAGGAGGCTCGCCTGGTCTTCCTCTCGGGTAATCTCTTGCAGCCTTCGCCCTGCTCCGCCCTGTTTTTCATTTTGGGTGTTGTTTTGCGATCTAGGTGTGTTTCTTCCGTGGTTCTTGGTTAGAAACGGTGGTTTCTGTTTGGTTCTTGAGCAGAGATGTTTCGGTTTCCAAAAAAAAAAAAGAGGGTTTTGCGCTGAGTTCATCATATTCTCCGCAAGATTATATGTCTGGTTTGTGCTTTATCATTTTCGTTGGGTCACTCGAGATGGCGATATGTGCTATGTTTTTGTTAGTTTTTTTCCACATGTGTTGCACACTGTCGCTTAATGTTCACTCCATGTCCATGGTACCCAGGAAAAGGCATAATGATTCTAGACTTCTGGTGTTATTAGTACAGTTTATAGATTCATGTTGCTGTGTCTGCATGATGCCAAAAAGAGAGCCTTTTTTCCAGCTTAAATCGACCTTTTAAACCCCCTTCCTTTTCAACTGAGTCTTGACTATGATAAAGTAGTTGATTCTACTTCATCTACATAATTCGTACAAAAAACACTTGCTTCAGGTTACTCAAAGGCCACCATTAGGAAGCTTCACTACTGCAGTTGGTAGATTCAAGCGTAGCAATTAATCGCTGGTATGTGTAGCCATATTTCCGGAAGACCACCCAGTTGAAATTTCTGTGCCTGAGGTCTCATGGCCTCTTCCTACCAGAGATCAACCTGATGGAGTACAAATTTTGGTTATCCAGGACTTAATTATTGCCAGGTTGGTTCTATAACATGCATATTAGTGACCACCTTAGTTGGTGCATGTGCCCATTGACAACTGTTTGGATCAGGATCAGGGGACCTGCGGCGGCAATAGTTTTGACTTCATTATCTTACCGATATTATCTCTTTTATGACCGCTAGTTCTGACAAGTTGTTAGTAAGAATGATTTTTTACTCAAAAAATTTGTAGCACCTAGCTAATTGGGCTCCTTGAATTAGCTGTGTTTGTTTGGGTCCACTTGTGAGCGGGTATTCCAAATTATTTGTAAGATTGCTTCATTTGCATGCCTAGCTGTGTTCATTAATTATTGCTATCTTCACATGCATGGCCAAATTGCCCCCAAGAAATGAAGATATAGTACAATTCCCTGATATCCAAGATAGGTGTATCCGTCTTGGCATGACTTGAAAAATGCAGTTGACATTAGAATGTACTAGTGAGTCGACCAGTCGTATGTGTTAGAGATATATTTGTATAGTGTGTTATTCCCCATTGTTATAAGGGGTTCTTTGCATATTTACCATATGTACTTGTGTATATATGGTGGCCCATTGGCCCCATATTGAATACAAGCAATATTCACAACATGGTATCAGAGCGTACCTAGGTTTATCCGTCGCTTCGCTTGTCACTCCGCCGCCGCCGCTTGGATCCGACGGCGTCGCTCGTGTCGTCCTCTTCGACGACTCTCGGATCCTCATTGCGCGGGTCGCGCGCGCCGTCGCCCGCTCGCCGCTCGCCATCGCCGGATCGGCCATCCACGCGCCAAACTCGACTTGCGCGCCGCCGCCGGATCGGGCGCGCCTTGCTGCGTCGACCGCCCGCTCCTCCGTCGCCTCTTCCCGCCGCGCTGGCGTCAGCGCTCGTGCGCCGGCGCGCGCTCGACAGTCTTCCGCCGCCGCCGCCCGCCGCGCTCCGTCGCCTCCGCCGACCGCCGCCGTCAGCGCCGGCGTGCGCCGGCCGCGCCCTCGCAATCGTCGCCGTCGCTGCCGCCGCTGGCCACACGACGCCGCCCGAGAGACGCTTCGCTCGCGCTGCGCCGTGCCGGGAACTAGGGTTCCGTGCGGCGTGTGCGTGTTGAGTGGGTCGGCTCGCCGCCAATTTCTGTCGGCGAAAAAGAGAAAAGCGTCGCTTCTAACCGCCGCGCTGCTCGCGCCGCTGTTAGACCGTTGCCTTGGTCGCGCGCCCAGTCGGTCGCTACCAATGGGTACCGTTTCCTCCTTGTTGCTCGGTGATCTTTGATGGTGTTAATTACACCGACCGTGTCTCATGCGCATCCACATGCGTGGTCTTCGTCTCGGGCGTCCTGCGGCGATGTTACTGTCCGCCTTGTCCTACACCTCGACGAGCCTCGCTGTTCTTGGCGCCGCGGCAACAAACAAAGGCCGCTGCGAATGAGACCGCTCGCCTTGTTGATGATGAGGCTATCTCGCCTACCAGAGGCTCGGACTTCTACAAGGATCGCTCGACCGCCTACGCTCGGTGACGACGACGACGGCGGCGCTCGAGCTGCTCTTTGTCCTCATCGCCGATATCCGGCCTCGGTTCTCTTCGAGGTTGTGGGACTACCATCGCTTTCGGATGTGGACTCACCTTCGTCGGCGCTCACGAGCCCTCCGGTGATGCTCTCTACCGTCCGTGGTCCGCCAGAGCACTCTCTTCAAGCAGGTGATGTTCTCGTTGGCGCTTTTACGCTCGAGCTCTGCTTGTCTCGCGTCGGTGGACTCTCTCGCACCGCCGCCGTCGCTCTGCCGATCTTTGCCTGGTTATGCGTCTTGACCTAGAGTTTGTGGATCTACGAGTTCCTTACCGCCGTCCTGAGTTCGGCGTGGCGTGCCCGGCTCCTTGCACGCCACCTCGTGTCACTCTCTGGTGGCTTTATCGAGATACGTGCGGAGAGACTCGCCGAGTGGTGCGGCTCGCTACCACTCCCCTCCGTGCTCGTCGCGCCGCCCACTGCTACACCGCGGCTCCACGCGTTAGCACCTCGCCTCTCCGTGGCCGCCACGGTGGTGGCGGCGCCCCATCCGGCGGTGGTCGTCCTCATTGCTCCTACCGCAATAAGGTCGGCCACATTGAGTCTCGATGCTATAAGAAGCGCGGCATCTTTCTCGCCGTTCTTCTACTAGCAGCGCACTTGGTGCTTCTACATCGACGCTGCATCGACTTCTTCAGCGATTTCTCAGCGGCGGAGATAGCGGACTTGACGCCGCTGCCGCTTCGAGTTCTCCTCGGCGAGTTCTGCGAGCTCGCCATCGACTCTTGCACGCGAGAAACCACCTTCTACACGATCGGTACCTCCCGTGGATTCTTGATTCGGAGCATCTTTTCACACACTGTCTTTCATTACACCCCTTGATTCTCTGCCGGTGTTCTTACTGCGATGGTACATCTCTTTCGTCTCGATCGAGGCCTCTTAGCAACTCATCTTTTCATGTTCCTTACATTGCTTATGTTCCTCGCCTTACCATGCGTTCTTCTTCTCGATCTTGGGCGATCATCGATCTTGGTTGTCGGGTCATTCTCGACTCGACTCTTGTTGTGTTCGGGACCGCCGCACGGAGCTACGGTTGGTTCACGCCTCGGCGCCTTGACTCGCGGCGTCTGCAGGAGCTTGGCGCTTCACCTTCCTTCCGCGCCACCGTTGCCGTCGGTCTCTCGGCTTTTGCCACTTCGCCTACTAGCTCTTTCCAGCAGTGGCATCACCGTCTTGGTCATCTGTGTGGATCTCGTTTGTCGTCTTTGTTTCGTCGTGGTCTTCGGGTCCATCTCGGAGATGTGTCTTTAGATTGTCGGTGTAAGTTAGGTAAACAGATTGACTTCCTTATCCTCATAGTGAGTCGGTGTCTCAGCGTCTTTTGATCTTGTTCATTCGGATGTTTGGGGTCCGCCTCCTCGTTTGAAAGGGTCATCGATATTATATCATTTTTATAGATGATTTTTCTCGCCACACTTGGATATATTTTATGTCTTCTCGTAGTGAGGTCTTATTTATCTATAAACAATTTGCCACTATGGTCCATACACGTTCTCACCCCTATTCGTGTCTTTCGTGCGACTCATTGGGCGAGTACCTCTCGTTACTGCGCGGCTTCCTCATGCGAGCAAGGTACTCGCTTCGATTCTCCGTCCCGGTGCTCATGCTCGAATGGTGTTCTTGGCGCAAGCATCGTCATCTCCTTGAGACGGCTCGTGCGCTCATGATTGCCGCCTATTCCACCTCACTTTGGGCCGAGGTTGTTTCCATCGCCACCCATCTCGTTAACATCCACCTCTTACGCTCTTGGTGCGATTCTTGTTGAGCGTCTTTGTGGTCTTCTTCGACTACTCGTCCTTCGTGCCTGTTTGTTTGCGTTTGCTATGTTCTCTCGCCTCGAGAACGTACCAAACCGATCGCCATCTGTTGAGTGTGTCTTTCGGGATACGATGTCGAGCACAAAGGATATCGGTCTTTGGGATCTGTTGGTCGACGGACGCGGATTTCTCGGGATGTGACTTTCGACGAGTCTCGTTCCTTCTACCCACGTCCTACATCTCAGCCGGTTTGGCTTCCTCTGTGGAGTCTCGTCCTTTGACCTTTCGGATACACCTCTATCTGTCTTGCCTCATCCACCCGCCCCACCGAGTCTCCACATATTCCTCCCGTGGCCTCTCCGTCGTTATCGCCGCCTACTTCGCCGTCTCTGCGGCTCCTCGGGCTCCTCCACTACACTCGTCTCACACTCGGCGACCTCGTATTGAGGATCTTCGGATGACCCATCTTCTCACGATGTTTTCTTCTCCGATGATCCATCTTCCCGATGGGTTATCTTCTCCTCGCTACGCTCTCGCGATCGCCGATCGATTCGACCTCCGCCGTTTTGGTTTTTAGTGCGGCTACTCTTGAGCTGTCTCCTATCGGGATCTTGTTACTCATCCCGAGTGGCGGCATGCTATGGCCGAGAGATTGCGCCCTCAGCGTCTTGGTACTTGGGATCTTGTTCCTTTTCCATCTCACTCTCGCCCCATCACGTGTAAGTGGGTCTATAAGATTAAGACTCGCTCGATGGCTCTCTTGGCGCTATAAGGCGCGTCTTGTTGCTCGTGGCTTCGAAGGAGTATAGTCGTGACTACGACGAGACTTTTGGTCTGTGGCTCATACGACCACCGTCCGCGCTCTTCTTGCGGTGGCGTGCCTGCTCGCCATCTGAGTGCATTTCTCGACTTGATGTCAAGAATGCCTTTCTTAATGGCGAGTTGCGTGAGGAGGTCTACATGCTTCCGCCGCTTTGGGTATTCTCGTTCCGAGGGCATGGTGCGTGCGTCTTCGTTGTTCTCTTTATGGCCTTAAGCAAGCCCTCGTGCTTAGTTTGAGCGCTTCTCTCGTGGTTACCGCCGGCTTTTCACCTAGTGATCATGATCCTGCGCTCTTTGTCTACACTTCGTCTCGTGGCTCTTCTTCTTACGTATGTTGATGATATGATCATTACCGGTGATGATTCTGAGTACATTGCCTTTGTCAAGGCTCGTCTTAGTGGCGATTTCTTATGTCGGGTCTTGGTCCTCTTCGTTACTTCCTTGGGATTGAGGTTACTTCCACTCCAGATGGTTTCTTTATGTACCAAGAGAAGTATATTCAGGATCTTCTTGATCGTGCCTCTCTCACTGATCAGCGTACTGTTGAGACTCCCATGGAGCTTAATGTTCACCTCGACCCTCGATGGCGAGCCTCTTTACGATCCGACTCGCTATCGTCATCTTGTTGGGAGTCTTGTCTATCTTGTCATTACTCGTCCGATATCACTTATCCAGTCCATATTCGAGTCGGTTCGATCCGCTTCCACTCAGTCCACTCTGACCACCTTCTTCGAGTGCTGCGATACCTTCGTGGAATTATCTCTCGCCGTCTTTTCTTTCCGGACTCGGCTCGTTCTGACTTCAGCTTATTCGGATGCTACTTGGGCGCGATCCCTCGATCGCGGTCTATCTCTCGCTTCTTGTGTTTTTCTTTGTGGTTCTCTCATTGCACGGAAGACGAAGAAATAGATTGCAGTGTCCCGTTCGAGCGCAGAGGTGAGTTGCGCTATGGCTCTCTTGACAGAGATTACCAGCTACGGTGGTTGCTTGAGGATTTTGGTGTTTCGTCACTACACCGACTCCTCTCTTGTCCGATAGTACAGTGCTATCGATGTGCGAGACCACGTGAAGCATGAGCTTACCAAGCATATTGGTGTTGATGCTTCCTTCATGCGGTCTTGTGTGCATGACCAGGTGATTGCTCTTCAGTATGTGCCTTCAGAGCTTCAGATAGCGGATTTCTTCACGAAGGCCCAGACTCACGCACAACACGGTTTCTACCTCTCCAAACTCAGTGTTGTTGATCCACCATGAGTTTGAGGGGGGGGGGTGTTAGAGATATATTTGTATAGTGTGTTATTCCCCATTGTTATAAGGGGTTCTTTGCATATTTACCATATGTACTTGTGTATATATACTGGCCCATTGGCCCCATATTGAATACAAGCGATATTCACAACAGTATGGTGATTCCTCTCTTCACCCCTTGCCTGCATGTGCCCATCTAGGTGCAAGCCAGGCCATGGTTTGTGGATCACAACAATTATTATTTTTACTAGAACTGACCACTGACCAGTATGGCAGTATCAATTATTGGGTGGATAGAGGTTGACAAGAACATTTGCAATAGCAAATTTCAGCTTGAACCCTGACCTTTTGATCTGTGGGGACAGAACGACTTGCTTTCCTTGGCTGTGCCTAAGTATATTCTGAGCTCACTGAATTAGTCCGTTATACTCTAATACCCTTCTTATGCGCATCAGCCTCGAGATCGGACACAATATCAAGAACGAAGTAGATGAATCTTGTAGAGAGAACCAAATAACGGCGACAAAATAATCACGACGAGAGAGAGATTTGACGAAGCCGACCACAAATTTCTTAAGCACAACCTCAAAAGAGTACAAGGGATTATAGCTCTCTCACAATCCTCTTGAACCTTTTAGAACTCTCAGATATTTGCCCTATACAAAAATCTAATGGTAAAAAATAACCTAGCCTATAATCCTCTCGTACACCTCTTGCTTTGGATGAGTTGGTTTGTGATTTGTATTCTTCGTGACCACCCCTTATGATTTTATATAGTGCCCCCTAATTCTCATTTAAAAGGAAGATTCATATAGGAATCCTTATAGCACACTTCCCAAAATCCTAGTTGATTAGGATACGAGTCATCATACTCAACATAGTCTTTGGTCCAACCTAACAACGCAGAGGTTGTTGCCACATCTTTTGTGGCCATATTTGTTTCAGGAATGAGTTTTCCAACCAATATTCGTACCTACAATACAAGATGTGATTAACTTCGCTGTCATTAGTTTTCACAGTGGATATTTTCTTTTTTCCATATCTGTTTAGTTTATCTTGAGAAGCTTGGTCTTTTGAGTCTGCTACTGTACCTATCTATTTGGGACAAATGCTAGCCTATGTTTAATCTTCTTCATGTAGTGACATTTCCCAGACAAATGTTCGCATCATAAGCAGTAAATAATCGTAATTTAATTGGTTAGTTTATAGTTGCTACTTTTGTGTGAAAGAAGATTAGTGTGTTATTTCATTCCCCATCAGCTTCAACGAAGTAGGTATATTTTCCCTACCATTTGACAGGTTAGTTTTTTTCACTTCCAGTCAATCCCCACTTCCTCCTTCAGTAGCTGATGCTAATCAATTTTCTGGTCCTTGGTTTTCTGACAATCAATGCGGATTAGCTGATAAGATCATGATTCATGAATGAGATGATAGTTGTGTCTTTTTGGTAGTTAATCAATGTTCTGGTCCCTGCATTATGGAGGTTGACATGTCTAGTCTTTTTCCTCATCCTCTTGAATAGAGTGGAAGCAGTACTTCTCTGTACATAGGCTGGGCAAGACATAATTTGATGTTACTGTATCCCACTTTAAGTTCTTTTTACATGCAGTCAAGTTGCCTTATTCCTGGTAAAGTTCATTGGTTTTTCTGCATTTTGGATATTTTCTTTCCATTTTTGCTTCTTATGGATGTTATTGGTTGTTGTTCCTTGTTTACTTTGTCACCAATACTCAACTGTGTTCTAGTTTTCACACTGGTAGTTTTTTTTTCCCCCCCTAAATTTTGCCACAAAACTACAGAGCAAAATTTTGTTTAGTAGTTGCAGATTACTCTTCATCATAAGACTAATCCACTTATACGTTTCATACTCATTTTTTGCCTTCATCATGATTAGGTCTATCATAGAGGAGATTTTCTTATTTTTCTGTGAGAATGAAGCGCATGCACAGAATGCCAACAAGGAAGTCCCATTCATGGTGGTGGGACAGCCACATTAGTCCCAAAAACTCCAAATGGCTAGCTGAGAATCTAGAAGGTAATGACTCTGTTCTTGTTTCTCGAATGGCAGTATGTACTAAGTACTGAGATACTTCTGTTATTTGCTGGGCGTAGCAATCTTTAGGACAACGGTCACGTATCTTTCTGATATTTCAGCCTATAATCTAATTATTGATAGCACAACCTTTTCTGAATAAACTTTTTCTGAACAAACAGAGATGGATAAGCAAGTTAAAGAGATGCTGAGGCTCATTGAGGAGGAAGGTGATTCTTTTGCAAAGAAGGCTGAGATTTATTACCAACGACGACCTTTGCTTGTTACTCATGTCGAAAATTTCTATCGCATGTATCGTGCTCTTGCTGAGCGTTATGACAACGTGACTGGGGAATTACGAAAGAATGTCCCATCATCTCTCCAATCACAAGGCTCTGTTGGTATATCTGAATCTGATTCCGAGACACAATCTCCTTCCCCATCTTCACAGGCTAACTTGGAACAGAAGACACCGCAGCAGAAGCGTAAAACAAGAGCAGCTGGCTTTGATGTCTTCCTTGGTTCTGGTGGAAGCTCAGACATTTCAAAGAAGGGGAGTGTTGGGTCATCGTCACCCTCTTCAGAATCTGATTCCGATGTTGATGAAGCGGAAGAAGAAAATGGCAATGGAATTTCTTATGCACTGAACGAACGGATTATTGAGCTAGAAGATGAGCTTCATGAAGCAAGGGAAAAACTCGAGGCACTCGAGGAAGCGAACATGCATTGCCAATGTGAGAAACTTGAGGAGAAGCTGCAGGCTTCGCATTCAGAAATCAACAGCCTTCAGAAGGATCTTGAAGAAAAGGTCCGTTCTTTGGAGAATTTGAAAGAAGTTTGCAGTGAAAAGGAAGGTTTGGAAGCTGCAGTTCTGGCCAACAAGAATGAGATTGTGGGTCTAAAAGGAGAAATGGCCTCAGCAGCTAAGCATTATGAAGCCCAACTGGCACACCGTGACCTTGAAATTGAGAAGTGCAAGCAGAAGCTCGAACAGGTTTCTCAAAAGTATTTCCATGATAAGTCTACTCTTGAGGCTGAAATTTTTAAACTCCAGGAAGACCTCAAGAATTTTGAAGGTGACCTAGCAAAAATGTCAGAAGAGAAACTGCAGCTTGAGGCTCGGGTTATTGAGCTTGAACAAGCATCTCACAGCCTAGATGATTCGTCCGCTGAGATTCTGAAGTTACAAGAAATAATCAAGGATCTGCAAGCAAGATTGGAAAATGATTCAAATGAGAAGAGAGGGCTTGAGGAACGTGTTATAGATTTTGAGCAAGTTCGTAGGGAGTTGGAGGATTCAGGGGCTGAGGTGGCAGAGCTACAAGCTACAATCAAGAACCTGAAAGCTGACCTGGAAAGAGCTCTGCAAGAGAAATCACAGCTAGAGGGCCGTGTCAAGAATCTGGAACAAGTAACTGCTCGTAATTTGGAGGAATTCTCGCTGGAGAAGTCCTCTCTTAGTGCCGAGATCCTAAAACTGTCAGAAGCTAAAGCTTCTCTTGAAAGCAAGTTGGCATCTACAGAGGCACAGCTTGAACAACTTCACGCCGAGAAGGCAGAAGCATCCCTTGATAGTGAGAAGCAAATCTCTGCACTGAATCAAGACATTGCTAATCTTAAGACAAAGCTTGAACTGTTGTCTTCAGATAAAGCCGCAGTTGATAACAAGTTGTCCGGCTTGCTGATTGATGTCACTACTCGTGATGAAAAGATTAAGGAGATGGACAGCCACTTGCATCAGCTGCACCTGGAGCATGCCAAGCTGATTGCAGAGGCAGATATTGCACGGAAGGCTGTTTCAGATCTGCGTGCACGGGTGTGTGAGTTTGAGGAAGAGGTTGAGAAGCAAAAACTTATGATCTCTGACAGTGCAGAGGGGAAGCGGGAGGCAATCAGGCAGCTGTGCTTCTCACTTGAGCACTACCGCCATGGGTATCAACAGCTCCGGCAGCTCCTGCAGGGCCACAAGAGGCCAATGGTGATGGCGACTTGAGGGTGAGTAGCATGCTGGATCCTTCTTTCTGGATACCTAAAATCAATCCGTCAATGTAATGTAATCTTCCCTTTTCATTCCCCTTTCTTCTTGTAGCTTCCTTCTACTCCTATATAGTTCTTGTAGCTTCCTTCTACCCCTAAGATGTGTGGAATGTAATGAGCTATGGATAATCATGGTATTCCTTTTTTATTCAATCTGTCTGTTGATGCTGTTTGTGAAATGCTACGGGTTGCTCTTTCAAATGTGATGAACTGATGTCAGTTGTAAACCTGTGACATGAGTCATTGATTTTTGCCAGTTTGGTAAGTCTCTTCTGATCTAATATGAGTTTTGTTGTTGTATCAACTCATTGGTTTTTCCTGGTTGTGTAATTTACTTGAGGTTCTGTGAACTTGTGATAATGACTGATGAACGCTATTTTACAACTCTTCAGTGGTGATGTGAAGTTGTTTACATGAACAATGGATGATCTAGCTTTGTTTTTTTGCCCGTGTACTTTGAGTTAGCTGGAGCTCTACATTTACTTAAATGACTACTAAGCATGGGTTACAAACTTATAATAACTGTTCCTTTATGAATTCTGATCTTCTCTTCGTTTAAGAATGAATACGCTAAATGGTCCTCGACACAGTTCATACTAAATGATTAAATTCGTACTTTGTTCCTTTAACTGCTTGAACATTTGAATTTTTTTCTCTGAAGTAAAGGATTTCAAAATTTTAATACAATACTCAATGTATAAACTGTCCTAAAAGAAACTAGTAAATTCTACCCTAAGTCCTAACTTCTTAAGTCCTACTGTTTCACCTTGGAGTAAGGCCCTTTCACTTTTATTGTCCCAGAAGCCTGAAAGAGTGTTTAAAGAGGAGCAAGTCAGAGATTACGGCAGAAATAATGGGAGGTTGCAGCTATGACCTGTCTGCTGCTATGACCTGTCTAGTGTCTGCTGTCTCTCTCTCTCTGACCCGTCCATGCCTTGAGCTGATCAGACCTTACTTTTCTCCATGATTTGCTCTAGGTTTAGTTTAGTTCTTCCGTCCAAAAAAAAATTTAATTAGTGCATTCTTGAAAGTTGTAAGAAATCCTTACTCTGGACAGACACACGGTAGAATTATCACAACAAAACAATATACATCACACTGTATTTGTAAGTGTAAACAAGCAGACAGCACATCTACTAAAATACGAGATGTGGCATGGATTGGACTATTAAATCACCTGAATTCTTGAGTCGGATGATCGGTTTTTAAATACCCTGGGGATTACGTCAAAAAAATACCCTGGGGATCTGGTATTAAAAAAACATCCCATGGTCAAGCCTTTCACGAGCTGCACTTCACTCAGTTACACGTTTCATACTTCAGTTTCTTGCCCATTCAATTGCCTAACTCTCCTTCATTTATGCCTGTTTAACGTTTGCTTACACTCTATTCCTACAGTAATTCTTTTTGGAGCTGCACGCATTAGCCGTCCAATCCAGCAATGATTGATGCTATATAAGGTCACACGTTGTAATTAGTTTCTTGTTACTCTTCTGGGTTCTTGTTAGAGTACAATAGATTTGGTAGGTTAGAGTCCATTAGGGATTACAATCCCTTGTACCATCTTACCCCTCAAGTCTTGTACCTCTATATATACCGCCCGAGAGGCTCAATGCAATACATCTAATTCCACCCAAACTCTATCTACCTACATGGTATTAGAGCACTAGGTTTAGATCCTAACCCTAACCGCCGTTCGCTTCCGCACCGCGCGCCCCCGGGGAGATCTATCTCCACCGGGGGCAGCGCCACCGTTTAGGCGATGGATCCTATTGATCCGGCCGCCATCGTCGTCGTCGTCAAGCAGCAGATTGGGGTGCCAGATCCGGATGCATCTGGCTGTCACGTCTCCTTCGCACTCCACGTCCCGTCGCCTAGCCCAGATCCGTCCGCCCACGACCCGCGCCATCTGCGCTCGACCACCGGCCGTTGTCGACGCTGGAGACCGACCGCGTGTACACGCACGCATACCCGCTGATCGTGCTGCAGCCGTCGGTGGTCTCCGGAATCGGCGGCGCCGGATGCGGACGCGGTTAGGGTTAGGATCTAAACCTAGTGCTCCGGCGCGCGCTCCCGGGAGTCCCATCCCTGAAGACGACGATCCACGGCGCCGCGCGCCGACGCCGGAGCTCGGTACCGCGGCTCATCTCATCGTCGCCGCCTCTGAGCCGCCCTTCAGCGAGCCGCTCCGCCGACCGCCCACCGGCGGCGACGCGACTGCCGACGCTGCCGTCTCCACCATTGCCGCCGCTCGTCGCCGCCTCGCCGGATCCGCCGTGACTGGATCCGCCGCTCGCCGTGCGCGCCGCCTCCGCAAGCTCGGCTCGGCCGTCGCTAGGCTTCTTGCCTCAGCGCCGCCGCCGATCGGTAGCCGCCACCGAGCCCGCCTCCCGCCACCGGCTTCGCTCGCCGTCCTCCACCCAGCCGGCCGACGCACGCCCTCCGCCCGCCGACTGCCTCCAGGTTGTTTTCCAACTTGGTTACCCAAAGACAAGAAACTCAGATCCAATCTGAGTAAAAAAAAAAAAATCTGGCTAGGTGTACCCGGTGAGTTGCCCATGGAGGATCCCACTGCTGTTGTATCTTTTCTTTTTTACCCGATCACTGATCGGGGTTGAGTCGCCCACTGCCCGTCGACCTCGCACGTTTCTACTGCGACATCGGCGTGGACTACATCGGCCTCTACCTCTTCGGCTGTGCGGCCAGGCCGGGCACGCGATACCGAGGGGACGCCTTCCCGCGTCACGTCTCGGTCATCCCGTCCGCACGTCTTCATCGCCGGTTCGTCATCGCCACACAGATCGGGACGCCTCCGCCGACTTCTTCCATCGTCGTCTCGCCCTCGCGCGTACTCGGTCTGATCAGCCGATTGTGCGCGATCCACCTGGCTCCCGTGACGTCCTTCATCGAGTACTACGCGCATCTTCTCCGAGCAACAGGGCTGCTGCTGTGTCGCCTCCTCGGGCCGCAGCATCGCCGCACGTGTGTCCCCTTGTCGTTGCATCTACATCGCCGTCCCCTGTGCATCGACGACTGTGCTGTGCAAGCTCTTGTGCGCCATCTGTCTGCACCTGGTCTTCGTCATGCTGATCGGGTCTTCCTCGCCGACATCGAGTGCTACCGCCGCCGCCGTACCTTGCGTCAGGACAGCTCGCCTTCGCGCAAGAGCGTCCGCCCGGACTGCTCGCCTTCGGGTTGGAGCGTCCGCTCCCACATTGCTCCTTCTTCATCCAGCACAACCACGCCTGGTTGGGGCCCTCTCCCTTGTATGTCGATGCGCAACACGGTGCGTGCTTCGTCCCGACGCGTTGCGGTCCGCACACCAGACACGCCTCGGCTCTGGCGGCTTGACTGCATCGACTTCGGCATCGACCCTCCCGTTCCCGTCCCGTCTGCCTCGATTGCATTGCCGTTTCGTCTACATCCTCGACGGCCATTGCTGCGACCTCGGCATCGCTTCTTCCACGACGCATCGCCGACGCGTCTCCGTCATCACCATGGCGCCTCTTTTGCGCCCGCGGCTTCATGAGCGACGGCCTCGACATCGGTAACCCGACCACGACTACGTCGACCACGACCATCTCTAGCACGGCATCCTCGACCACGACTACTCCGCCCTCGCGCTCGGCTACCTCAACATCGGCACAAAGGGCTATCGCCTTGCTTGAGTTACTCGTCGGTTCCTACTCCAGTCACAACATGCGCGCCGCATCCACGGTTATGACTGCGGGGGGATGTTAGCTCTTCGACTTCTTCTTCAGTCTCACCGTCTGCGACGCTCCCGATGTGACTGCGGGGGGATGTTAGAGTACAATAGATTTGGTAGGTTAGAGTCCATTAGGGATTACAATCCCTTGTACCATCTTACCCCCCAAGTCTTGTACCTCTATATATACCGCCCGAGAGGCTCAATGCAATACATCTAATTCCACCCAAACTCTATCTACCTACAGTTCTGAAGTAGTACTTTTAGAAATTTGCAAGCCTTTTCTTTTCTTAATCTGTGAACTCCATGTCCAGAGACTTAGAGAATGGCAAAGTTTTAGAAGGTAACAAGAGGCAGTCTCTTCCACTCGTGCTTTCTTACCTTCTACTGTTTCCTTCTTCCTTTCTACGATTGTGTTTCTTTTTTTACCCCTTACATTTCTTATCTACAAGTTTCTTTCCTCTTTCTACTCGTGCATTTATTCATTTCCACGGTAAGAGTTCAATGCATGGCTCGCATACATCCCATCTCCTGCAATCTTGACCACAACACATGGCTGGTGACACCATGTGCCATTATTTATTTCTTGTCTATTTTGTCCCATCCTTTTGCTTTCATCTTCCTTTTTCTTTCTTCTTTTTTTTGAAGGGATTTTCATATTTACTTTGAATCGGTAAGATAACTGTACTTACACCCAAGTGTGACAAAAAGATTCAGACTTTCTCTGTGTTTCCTGTTTTGTTCTTTTAAAAGCATCAGTAGATCTTGGATTCTTCAAGTAGTAATACACATGGTAGTAGAAGTAGGTGGGCAGTAGTCATCTACCACCCCCCCTCATGCTTTGCATGTTTCAAAGCTCTCTTGATTCTCCTACGCCTTTGCTTCAAGCATTGACCCAAGCATAAATCCAGCTACCTGTTCTTGACCTCTTCTTTTCCCTGCCTGTCTGTGTAGTGTTTTGACTTTTGAGTACTCAGATTTGGTCATCATGAACAAAAGCTGAGATCTTGATGCGGAATCCTGACCTCTGATTGAACCTCTTCTTCTCAGGTGAGATTGTGTTCTTGATGTTTCTTGCTTATGTAGAATCTGCTTCATTTCTTTTCAGTTGTATCTTTCAGTTTCTTGATGTATTCAGTCGTTGTTTGGATAGAAATGGTTATTTTCGAGATCTTGCACCATTTCTGCAGGGATGTTGTTATCTTTTGATCTGCTCTTGCCTCTTGGTTAAATGACCACCTCCGTTTCTTTCTGAATGCAACTGTACTATATTCATACGCCCGGAACAATAGGATGCCTTCTGTTGATCACTGAGCTTTTATGTTTTGGTAAAAAAGGCTACCATTTGATAATACAATCAGTAAACATTTTGTCCAACATGAGCAACTGTGCTGGTTTCTTTCTTATTGCACATATAGACTCATTCCAATACCCTGATGATGTGACCTGAAATATGATAGATCATTCATTTATTCCAGTTGCATCACATATGAGATTTAGCCATCTGTTTCTCACATGATAGCATTAATCCCCGTGTGGCATTCAGAGATGGTAGAATCTAGCACAGGTTTCCCTAAAAACACACTAATGTAATACTATTGGATTTTAGATGCTAACTGCATGGTGCTTCTGTTTAAAATGGAGAACATTTTATTATCCAACTAACAAGGATTAGGTACCTTCTGAGGAGTGAAGACTGAAGACACTAATATCTTAATTCGGACTTCCTTGAACAAGAGGCTGCTGGCATTGTTGTAATTTACATGCTGATGTCATACTTTTTTAGTCTAGATTGATTCAGGTTGAGTTTATCCTACGTACTGTATTCATTTCGTAGTGCTAGACTTCAGCCCTGGCATTGTTATCGTTCCTGGCCATGCACAATTTTCCCTTCCATTAGTGCTTGAATCTGTTAAACCTCTATCTTTCCTGGTAGATTTGTGAACAATGAAGCCACCTTTGGAGAGGAACCCTACCAAGAAACGCCATTCATGGTGGTGGGACAGTCACATTAGCCCCAAGAACTCAAAATGGCTTGCCGAAAATCTCGAAGGTAAGCTGAAACTATACCTGGAAAATTTGCTATATGATCTTCTTAGTACTTGCTAATATACACATTGTCAATGAATGTATATGTACAGTATCATTTTCTGATTGTTTATTGCACTGAGATGAGCATAGATGAATAATAAACGAAAGGAAGTACAGCATCTATTCTCTTAGTACTCAGATGCCTTTTGATGTACATATGGTATCTATGGTACAGTAGCACCATCTGATTGTTCATCCAAATAATGACCAGGAATGGATAGTTAAGTAAGTGAAGTACTACGGATGTTTTGATGCTAATGCTGTTCATGTATGCGCAGTTACTTCTGTGATTGTTCATTATGCATTTGTGCTAAGTGTTAACATGATTAGAAAAAAATAGATACTGGTGTGCTTCCATAGGCAACGGAGGGAAATGCTGTACATAGTTCATTTTAGCAGAAATTGGCAGTGAAGTGAAGTGAAAAAAATGCTGGTGACACTTACTGCTGCTCGTGTATTCAAACTCTATCTTACTGGAATGAGCAGAAGATTGTGGTGGGGGTGTTTGAGGTGTTGTCCGTGCAGCTGTTATTCTGTATGTTGTCACTGTTGTTCACGTTTAAAGTAGCCGTATCTAATCTTTCACTGAACTGAAATATGCAGAAATGGATAAGCAAGTGAAGGAGACGCTGCAGCTGATCGAGGAGGATGGCGACTCCTTCGCGAAGAAAGCACAAATGTACTATCAGAGGCGTCCAATGCTCATCACCCATGTTGAGAATTTCTACCGCATGTACCGTGCTTTAGCTGAGCGTTATGACAATGTTACTGGTGAACTGCGCAAGAACATCCCTTCAAGGCTGCAGTGCCAGTCACAGGGATCTTTGACTGGTTCGGAGTGCGGTCCTGAACTACAAAGGTCGCCCTCACCATCTCCTGAACCACAGAAGTCCTGGACAAGGGAACAGAGTCCTAGAGCTGCCGGTTTTGACTTCTTTCTGAGCAACAAGAACAATGACTCACCAGCCTCAAGGAAGGAGCCTGAAGACTTAGCTTCACAGTCAGAATCCGATGCAAAATCTGAAGACGGTGAGGATGATGGTATTGCCTACACATTGCATCAGAGAGTTCTTGAACTTGAGGATCAGCTCAATGCGACGAACCAGAAACTGCGTGATGCAAACGAAAAACTTGAGGTTTTCGAGGAGAAGAGCTTGAGGTGCCATTGTGACTACATAGAAAATGGAAACGTTGCTGATCAAGCTACAAAAGTTACATACATAGAGGGAGAGCTCACGGCAACATGGGAGAAGCTGCAATCTTCACAAGAGGAGATCAACACTCTCCAAAAGAGTCTTGAAAATGGTGCGATTTTGTCAGAAGAGCACTCTAGGCTGTTGGGACAAAGCAAGAAACTGGAGGATGAAATTGTCAATCTGAAGGAAGAAATGGCTTCATCTAGACAGCAGTTTGCAGAGAAACTATCTGAGAGAGATGCTGAAATCAGCACGTACAGGCAAGAGCTTGCTGATGCTTCTGAAAAGTTGCTGCAAGAGAAGTCAAACCACAGTGTTGAGACAGCTAAGCTGCAAGAAACGATTGAAAGCATCAGGCTCAAACTAGAAAAAGTTTCTGCAGAGAAATTACTAGTTGAGAACCAGGCTAAGGAGCTGGAGGAAGCAAATGCTGAAGCTGAAAAGTACAGGCAAGAACTATCCAATGCTACCGAATGGCTTTTGGAAGAGAAGTTCAGGCATGAAACTGAGATTCTTACATTGCAGCAAAGCATTGAAGGACTGAAATCCAAAATCGAGATCATCGCTCAAGAAAAATCATTGCTGAAATCATGGTTTGCAGATTTGGAGCAAGCCGTGGAGCGAGGAAGGAGCATTTTCCCGGAGTAACCGAGTTTTGTCAGAAAATTCAATAGCTAGCATTTAGCAAATTAGCAACATAATATTTTTCTGCATATACCATCATGCAAAATTAAGAAGTCCTACCATACATCAGTTTACCTTTCTTGGCTGATTCCTTCCTTCTTAGAAGATGGATGGTGGTGATGTACTGATGCTATGTGAGATATTTGCACTCAACGTATTCCTCTGGCAATAAAATGGCCCTGATGCATAACATCCGTTGATTCTTTTTACAGTTATCTAGTTCACTCCCAATACTGCTACATCTGATATATTGCAGGAGTTGGGACTTGATGTTTCTGCACATCTTTGTTTTGGCATGCCTGTGTAAGTGGTGAATGTGCAAGTAACAATTGGTGGTTCAAAGTATGCTTTGCTTATTGCAATGTTTAAGGTCTCTTCCTTACTTGACAGTTGAGAGTTCTAAGAAGGTGAACTACTATTATTTCTTTTGAAAATACCACTTTTGGCTTACTGCCAATCGCCGATGGCCGCCTAACCGGAGAACCACGAAGAGAAGATGGTTGAATGATCCGCCGGAGTTAGGGTGGAAGAAACAGGACTCCGAGCTGCTTGCACTCCGGAATTGCAGTTGCGCGTAAATAGACCTAGCAAGTAGTAACTGAGTGATTTTTTCGTAACATAGAGATTTCGCAGGAAACGACTTATTTCCCATACGGTTCGGGGAAAATTGCCATGTTTCAAACGGACGTGCATTCTCCGACTGCAAAGTCGCAGTGCTATAGTATCGTAACATTGTTTCGCAGGTCGAATTGGAAAGCAACGGCTGTGTCCTGGATTTTTCACCGCAGCAAAAATACTACCGTTGTGGTACTGTACCAAATACTGTAGCACTGATGTAGCAGTTGGCTCATTCTTTCTGAATCGGATACTCGGATTTTCACAATGTTAAACACTGTGCTCCTCTGCCGTTGCCGATGCAATACCAAAAGATGCTAATCCGTCCCAAACGGGACTTAAGGAACCGGGACTATATCTGCACTTCTCACAGACACGCTGAACGGCCCAGCGTGGAATACAAAGACGCCGGCCGGGTTAACGCCCTTGCTGAGTGCTAGCTGCTAACGCACGGAAGAAACGCTAAAACCGAGGCCGTCTTCCGTCTTACCCAGCTCCAGCAAGGCAGCAAGAGAAAGGAAGAGGGGAAAGAAAGATACAGGTCAGTAGGTCACTCCCACTCGCCGCCGCCGTTCCCGGCGCCGCCGCTGCCGCCGCGAAATCTTTCGGCGCCGTCGGTAAGCTCCGCCATCCCAGAAGAATGCCCTCTTTCTTCTCGCCCTAACGCTCCCTCGTCCTCTCATGCGAGTTGTCCGGGCAAAGATTTGGGTAGAATTCCGATTAGAAGTTCTTCCTTTGTTCCTCCAGATGTTGTGCTGCGTTGAGAAGAAAAAGCTGTTGGTCACTCGTGGTGTAGTGTGAGTTAAGTGAGGGGAAAATCTAGGGTTTTGAACAGTTGAGAGGTTGCAGTGATTAGGAGACTGACCAAGAAAGCTTTGTGGTGTCTTGGAGTGGTTCTTGGCAAAATGTTCACTAATCCTACCTCGATTGGGTTGGTAAACTTGCTTTTGTTATCTAATTTGGTGATTTGCTATCATGATTACTAGTAACATGCTTATGCATCATGGGTCTTGTTTTAGATTACTCAAACTAAAGTTGGGTTGACCATGAATTGAGGTGCATTGGTGTTTGGCAGGATAAATGGACAGATTTGTGCGAGTTTACAGTGGTGGGGAGCTGGGGAAGGGTCCAAACGGGGTGGAGTTTGGGAACCTCCCCGAGGAGGGTATATGGTTCAAGACATCACCCACATATGATGAGCTAATTGATGCTGTGTACAAGAAGCTCGGGTGGAAACACACGACACACAACATCCGTGCGCAGGGAAGAATGAATGTTGGTGGGGGTGCTCATCGGCACTTCATCGTGGTGCCTATTGATGATGACATGTCCTGGAGTAGCTATGTCAAAGCAGTTTTCAATGGGACTGAGTGGAATTGTCTAGAGATTTATGTTCAAGCAGAGAAGCATTGCTCTACAGAGGCGATTTCCTCAGAGCCTGCATTAATGGATAGTGAACCACCGGATGTGCAACGTCAAAACGCCCAGTCACGAAATCCAGAACAGGGCACTTCTTTTGTTATCCCATCTGTCAGTCCACCAAATGCACATCCTCAACATGCTCGGCTACGCAAACCAAGAAGGAGCACCAGGTCCTGTGCTGGCAATGGTGGACAGGTTGTAGATGCAGAGGCTCAGTCTGGTCAAGATCATAGCGGAGCTACAGAGACAGTTGATACAACTTCCTATCCTTTAATTGGGTTGTATGATGAGGATCATCGTGCTCGTGCTTTAGCATCAGGCCAGGTAGATCAAAGAGAACTTATAGCATTTATATTACAAATTATTGTCGTGTAACAATAAACCACTGATTTGTAACTTCCATGGTTTGGCACAGCATCTGACTGAGCTCAACCCTCGTACCCGTGAGCCTCTCCGGTTTGACAAGCGGTATGAACGTTACCTTAGGCCAGCTGGGCTGATGGGGCTGGCGAACATTTGTAGGGCTGGACTGCCCTCCATCGATCGTGCACTTGTCTCTGCACTAGTTGATAGGTGGAGACCTGAGACCCACACTTTTCACATGCCTTGTGGTGAGGTCACAATCACACTACAGGATGTTGCGATGATTCTTGGATTGCCTATTGCTGGCCATGCTGTCACTGTAAACCAAACAGAGTCCCAGAATGAATTGGTTGAGCGATACCTGGGGAAGGCACCTCCATCAGATAGGCCCCGTCCTGGGTTGAGGGTTTCATGGGTCAGAGCGGAGTTTAATTACTGTCCAGAAGATGCTGATGAGGAGACTGTAAAGCAGCATGCCAGGGCATACATCCTTAGCCTGATTGGTGGTCTATTGTTTCCTGATGCTTCTGGTGACATGTACACCTTCTATCCCTTCCCGCTGATTGCTGATCTTGAGAATATTGGTTCATACAGTTGGGGTTCTGCTACTCTGGCATATCTCTACAGGGCAATGTGTGATGCTTGCAGGAGGCAATCAGATCAAAGTAATCTGACTGGTTGTCTTTTGCTCCTTCAATTTTGGTCATGGGAGCGTTTCCCAATCGGCAGGCCAGATATGGTAAAGCTAAAATACCCAAACGTGGAGGAGCTAGAGGATGAGAGGGATAGACCCACATTTGGTCTCCGATGGGTTGTGGGTGTGTGCGCGCGTCGAGCAGCTCCAGCACGTTGCTATGAGCACTTCACAAATGAGTTTGACTTGTTAACGGACGACCAGGTTGTTTGGTGCCTATATAGGGAGGAACGGGTGAAGGAACTAAAGCTTGCCCCTATATGTACCCAGGATTCTCATTTATGGCTGACCCAAGCACCTCTGATTTATTTCTTTATGGTGGAGGTTTACACACCTGAGAGAGTGATGCGCCAATTTGGTCTCCATCAGGAGTGCCCGCCGCCATTACGGGACACTAGTGTGGAACTCCATTGGTATGTTCAAAATATAACTTTGATAGATCTTATCATCTCCTGCATTGGCTGTGCACGATTGTGTTTTAGGAAGTTATAGATCATTTACCAGTAGCTGAACATAAGGCTTTCCGTTGATTTTGCAGGTGTCGTCGTGGAAGGGTTCATAACGACTGGGCACAGAAGCACAAATCTTTTGTGGATATGTGGGAAGCAAAGGTGCAGTACATCATCATGGAAGAACGACCATACGATCATGCCAACTACATGGATTATTTGCGGTGGTACGGACGATCAACGCGTATCCGCCTCTGCACACCAAGGAGGATAAGTAATGGTCACAATGCTGGCGCATCTGGGGGAAATGCAATTGCTGATTCTGAAGATCCTTTTCATGCTTCTCAGCTTCGGTATACCCCCAGGGCTCATTTGATCCACTCAGTGGTAAGACATCCTACTTGTAAGATGTGATTTGGTTCATGATGTGCATAAATCATGCTATTATTTAGCGTGGAGCTTCAGATTGCCTTCTTTTGTATATACATGGATATCTCTGATGCATCCATCTTTCGTTCCAGACCGACAAACTCACTATCCTGGCAAAGGAGGCAGCTTCTCAAAAAGGCTGCACCAGAAGCGAATGTCATTCTTTTGTTGAGCGAGTCACTAGAACATGTGTAGAAGTTATTGGGGAACTTGGTGGATCGTCACTTTGCGACATTGCTGATGTGATTCCATGCTCATTGACAACAGCAACAGCTGCAGCTGAACCAGAGGCAGAGCACCAGAGGGATAAGGAGGAAGAGATAAATCATTCCATGGTACCTGATCAGGAGGCTGAGTCTGGCCCCGATTCTGAGAAGCGGGCTCAAAGCCAGGCTGGCCACACACAAGCGGACAGCACAGTCCATTCAAGGTCATCAGGCAAGAGAAAGAGAGGCAGATCAGGTCCGAGATGAGAACTGCTTGGTGAGTGATCTAGAATTATGGTATTGCTGCTCTTGTTGGATAGTCATTACACACTTCCTTCAGTTTTATCTTGTTCACTGCTGTCTGCCTCTGTTGTAGTTGAACCGTTGTGTAAAAGACTCTTGGACTGTTCTTCTCTGCTTACTGGTTTGCCCTGAAAATTACAGGGCCTGTGTGTTTTGTCATAAGAAGCTGTGGGGTGGAGGAAGGACATGATGGTTATCGAGTTCAGCAGTTCATGGCTCTGACAAGTTTAACGCATGTGGCTTCAGAAGCGACGTGGGTTCTCTTTTTCTTCTAGGCGGCTGTAGGATGCAATGATGTATGCTCTGTGAAGAATTATGTAACTGTTGCGCCTTTTTTATTTTACGATTTGACCTATGAATTCTTGCTAACAAAGTCCATTCTTCTTTATTCCCTTGCTATGGTTTATGCTGGCAGGATGACTACAGTATATGGTGCGTTATTGCTTATTTTACTCCCATATCTTCGATGGAAACATGAATCAAACTCATTACATCTGACCGGTGGTTACTCCCAGACTTTGGTGATCTTTGTTCCTGATGCTTGGATCACATGTTGCAGAGATCGAGCAGCCAGCTCAGATGACATATGAGCTTTCTTCAGTACACTGTCAATGAGCTAGCAGCTGCCTTAGTTCCAAGACTGCATGATTCTCCAGCAATTTAAGGTGGGGATGAAGCATTTATGCTCGTCCAGGGAACCATTAGTTGTACTGAACTGTACATGTTAGTCCATGTATGTACCCCATTAGCTATGGTTGCAATTTGCAAATCATCTACTGATCCACAAGTATATTTTCCCACACTAGTTGCTCACCCATTACATGATGTGTTGTGTTGTACTATTCATTTGCTCTGCTTCTGTTCCTCAGACAGTCCTATCATAGTTTGTTTGAGTCGAACTAGGCAAGCCTTCTTCTCCCCCACAAAAATATGATAAAACTGAATCAGGGTGAACTGAAGGAAAATTACTCATAATAAACTGAATACAGATGTTCAGAAATTATGCATGATAAACTGAATGAAATGCGCATAATCATTTGCAATAAAAAAACTAAACAGCCAGCCATGTACACGATTGAATTATGAGTCTTTCATTGATGTTCTATGGTACTCGCTAATAGCTGCATTTTGCAGGGTTCATGAGTAGTTCCAAATCTTCTTGGATGATCTCTTGTACACGGCAGGCTATGAGCTGCTCTTACGGTCTTACCATACTACTCTCTGAATTCTGAAGGCTTAAACCCTTCTCTTCTCTTATACCCAACCGCTGGGCCGACGAGCTTAAGCATCCCGCGCCGCCGCCGCCGTATCGTCTGCCTGCCCGCTCGGCGAAACCGACCGGTTGCGCGCAGGCGACGCGATGCCCCCGCCACCCGCGCCCGCCAGCCGCGTCGCCCTCTACCTCCGCCGCGCCCGCCTCATCGACTCCCTGCACCTCCGCCTCCGCTCCCCTTCGTCCCCGCCGCCGCTGATCCCATCCGCCGACCCCGTGGTCGCGCTCCACGCCATCCGCGGCGCGCCCACGCCGGCGTCGGCGATCTACCTCTTCCGCGCCCTCCCCTCGCCCCCGCCGCTCCCGCTCTTCCACGCCCTCGCCTCCCGCCTCGCCTCCCTCGCCGCCCTCCCCGACCTCCGCTCCCTCCTCGCCTACTTTCCCTGCCCCCGCCCCCGCTCGCGCGCCTCCGCCTGCTCGCCGCCGCGGGGGACCATCCTTCCGCCCTCGTCGCCTTCGCTTCCCTTCCGACCACCCCGCGCCGCCCCGCCGAGGCACACAACCTCCTCATCGACCTGCACGCCCGCGCCGCCGACCATGCCGCCGCTGTGGAGGCGTTCCGCGCCATGGTCCGCGAGGGCGCGCTCCCCAACGCCCGCACATACACTGTCGTCATCGCCCACCTCGCCTCCACGGGGTTCGTGGACCAGGCGCTCGAGGTGTTCCGCCTCCTGCCCTCGCTGCGCTCGCGGCGGACCACCCGGCAGTACAACGTGCTCGCCGAGGCGCTTGCGTCGGCGGGGAGGTTTGACGAGCTCCGGTGGCTCGTCCGCGAGATGGCGGCCGTCGACGGCGTCATGCCCGGGCCGCAAATGCGGGCCGCCATCGCCGCCATGCGGGAAGAGGGGCACACCGAGGGCACGGAGGACTTCGTCGAGGAGCTTTCACCGGACGCAAGAATCGGGTACGCCGTGGACGACGTCGAGGGCGAGGGAGACAGCGAGGACGAGGATGAAGGCACGACCGATGGTAACAAGGTCCACAGAGGCGGAGCTAAGGAGACGCTGAAGCCATGGCTGGACCCGCGCGAGCTCGCCAGGGCGTTGGAAGGCTGGGACCCGAGGGAGGTGGCGGAGCTGGAGGCCGCCGGGCTCGTCTGGACGCCGCGGCTGGTGTGCAAGCTCCTGCGCGCGTTCAAGAAGGCGGAGACGGCGTGGGAGTTCTTCTGCTGGGTGGCGTGCCGTCCCGGCGGCTTCGCGCACGACCGGCACACCGTGGCGAGGATGGTCGCCATCCTCGCCCGCGCCGGGCACGTCGAGCTGGTGGAACGGCTGCTCGCCAAGGTGCGGTCGGACGGCATCCTCCTCCCGTTTGCCACCGTGCGGCTGGTCATCGACTTCTACGGGCTCTCCAAGAAGGCCGACGCGGCGGTTAGGGTGTTCCGGGACGCCGACGCCATCTGCGGCCCAGTGTCGAGGCCCAACCTCACGCTGCTGTGCTCGTCGCTGCTGAGGACGATGGCGAAATGCCGGAGAGGGCTTGACGCCACGGAGCTCCTCGAGGAGATGATGACGCAGGGCGTCCTCCCGGACCTGCAGACGTTCTCCGGCCTGATGGAGCACCTGGCCGGCGCCGGCGACCTCAAGGGCGTGCACAGGCTGTTGGGCCTCGTGCGGCAGTGCGAGTTGCAGCCCGACGGGCACATGTACAGCGTGCTGGTGAGGGCCTACTGCAAGCAGGAGCGCGCGGCGCTGGCGCTGAGGGTGTTCGACGAGATGCGCGGCTCCGGGATCGCGCCGGACGCCCCCACCAAGGCGTTGCTGGTGAAGAGCCTGTGGAGGGAGGGGAAGCTCCGGGAGGCGGCGCTGGTCGAGGAGAGGTGCGAGGGGATGGGTCTCCCGGAGGCGTCGCCGGGGCACGTGTGGACGGCGAGCGCTGCGGACTTGAGCAAGGTGTATGACATCTACTCCGGTTGCTTCAGGCATCCTGCTGCTGCAGAGAACGGGACGACGGTGCGTTGAGCCGTCGATGCTTCACTCGAGAATTATTCAGATACCAAGTTTACACATACAGACATACTCCTCCCTCGTGGCAGCTCGAGGAAAGGGGGTTTCATTGTTCATTGCAGTGCAGCGCAGGTGCATAAGAAGCATGGCAGCGAAATATAATCGTCATGTGAAACCTTGCTGCTAGCGCTAGCTTCTGCACAATTGTTGTACCATGTGTCATAGTATCGCTATATGGAGTAGTTTCTTGCTCTCGGGACATGATTGCATGAACTGTCAAATGCGACTATGCGAGTGACTTGTGTTCTAGTAGCATTCTGCACGATCCGGTTCCCCATGTAATGTACAAGGTAACTGTATAAACAGTGTTGTGCGAGTCACTGCATAAAGAGAAAATTGCAATTATAGGACAGCAAACAATGCGCTTCGCAATTATAGGACTCCAAACATCGACTTCGTTAAAATGACCCTTGAAACGTTGGTTTCTTGTTTTTCATGATATTTGGTGTATTAAGTCTCTTTTCTCATCTAAATACATGTATTTGTTACCCAAAGTGACCCTTTTGCCCTTGTGAGATTAAAAGGACGTGGTCGGCTGTTGGCCGCCGCGTCTGGCTGGCCGCTCGCCGCTGGCGTGGTACGCCGCGCTGGCATGGTGCCGCCGCCGCCATGGTCGCCATCGCTGGGCATGGTCGCCGCCATGTACAGTTTAATATGTAATACAAATTAACAAAGATAATCCATACGCAAATACAAGTAATAGATAAAACCATGAATTTAGCACAAATGAGCTCATCTCATAAAACCATGATTGTAGCATAAACAAGTTCATCTCAGAAGACCATAATTTAGTTCCAAACGAGATCCAAGTCATATGAAATAAAGCATGAGTTTACATCTCATCACAACTAAAATAATTCATCCAATGTGTAGCTTTCTCTTTGGAGTCATCTTTTATGGTGCTGTCGCGGTAGGCATCCTCACGGGACTAGTGGTGTCGGTTTGTGAAGATGTGCCCTCTCCTAATAACATCGCAAGCTTGCTGCACATAAATACGATACGACAATTAGATGTATGGAAAGAATTAGTGTACGGTAAATGTGTTAATATTCCTTACCTTCTAGTGACCCTTCCTGGACTATCCCGTAGGATTTCTTCTCTAGTCGGCCTCCGTGGGGTGCTAGGTTCTGCCGGCGCAGCTTTTGTAGCATTCTTCCTAGGTTGCCTACGCTTCCTACAAGTAAACAAATAAATTAATATTGAAATTTTCATTCAAGTTTCTTGATAAAGAAAATCAGTACTTACCTCTTTTTTGCTGTCCCATTGAGTGGGCACTTGGCACTAGCTTGCCTGTGACCTTTTTCTCCGCATTTTTTGCAAGTCATATGTCCTCTGATCATCTTCTTTCCCTTTCCATTTGTTGGAGCGAAGACGTTGTCACATCCATTCGACCTTCACCTCGTTGGTACATTCACTATCTTTGGAACCTTTCTTCTTGTGGCCACCTTCCATCCATCCCTTCCTTCTTAGTTTCCTTCGTCTTCCAAAAGGTAATTTAGCAAGAGGTGCACCAACTAAAAATGGTAGGTCAACTTGTGGCCATTGTGTTTTGTCATCATCGGCTCAATCTCTCTACCATAAGCGACCACTCAATCTATTCACCGAGTAATAGTCATGCACAAACTGCTCAAGGTCAACTCCCGTTGGCGGGTTACATAGGCCAATACATGTTGACAAGGCTTACCGGTGTCGCCATTCGAGACAAGTACAGTCCTTTGGTGTAACTTGACAATATGCCTCTCAACTCTGCTGCTATGGTCCCACACCTCTGCACTCCAATTAGAACATGGTACAATTTTCAAGTGTCCCAAACCTCTAGTATTTGCCTTGAGTGATGCATAATAGCTGAAGTATCCCGCCTTCAGTAGCTCAGATGCAATATTTCTTCTCTTGTTCCAAAGTACCATGATCATTTCTCTAATCTTATCGGCAAGGTCAAGAATGTGTAAGTCTTTATGGTCTCTAATCCAGTTATTAAATGATTCAAAGAATATTACTAGTTATGTAGTCACACTTAATTTCGGATTGAAAGCACACCTATACCATAATAGCTTATGATTGGTCCAGAACCATTTTATCGCTTATGCTTGATTCACTTACCATTTTGCTATATTGTCATAGAGTATGTCTTCTCTGTAAGCCCTTGCCGCAGGATATATCTGGCCAAACCCTCTATATCTCTTCTGAAAATTTTTGACAAGATGATAAAAGCATTCTCTTTGCTCTGCATTTGGAAATACATTCTTCACTGCATTCTCCAAGCCCTTGCAAGCATCAGAACAAATAGCAAGGAGTGGAGGATCACCTATTGCCTTCTTTAATTGTTCTATGAACCAAGTCCAGTTGTCTGTTGTTTCAGAAGCTATGAAGCCATAAGCGAGTGGGTACATCCAATTGTGACCATCAACTGCTATAGCTGCGACCAAGTGACCATTCCACCTTCCATTAAGTGCTATAGCATCTATGCTCAAATGAGGCCTACAACCTTCCAAGAAACCATCAATGCATGGTTTAAGAGCACAGAAAAAAATGGTGGAAATATACTTGACCATCCACCTCAAGTACCTCAATCTCAACGACACTCCCGGGGCACCGCTTCATTACCTCGGCCTTCCACCTAAACAACAACTCAAAACTCTCTTCCCATTTGCCATAAACCTCAAGAAGAGCTCTTTCTTTACCCGCCATACATTGTCATATGCAATTTGACACTTGTGATCTGTCGCAACTTCTTTTGCAATTTCTTAGCACCAATATTTGGATCATCTCTAAGGATACTCACACCTTGCTAGCTACCCACTTGATTTGGAGTTGTAGTTATCGCCTCATGCTAGACACACATGTATGGTTATCGACTAAGACGGTTACACTGCAAAACAAAAAATCAACGAGATTCATATTAATTTACATAAAAAGTAAAATTAATGAAAGAAAAAATAAATTTATTCACCTCCACAGTGCTTTGGCCTTTATGTTTGGTGCCATTTATCCTCCAAGGGCAAGGGCAATCTTCATCACCGGACTTGCAATAAGCCCTATATCTCGTCTTACATGACTTCTCTATTCCTAAATCAAACTCCTTATTGATGGCAAATTGCCGCACTGCCATCTTGAACTCCTCCATTGTTGGGTACATTGTACCAATATCCATTGATGGGTTGTTCCTATCATATGAAATGACCATCTCACCTGGTATGGCATCACTAGTAGGAATGGCAGCACCATCATTATCTTGCCCAAGCTCATTATCATGCCCCTGTTCATCCATTCGGCAATCAAAGCCCTGTGCAAGTATATTTGTTGTCTCCTCCTTTGTCAAGCCTAAAAGCTCACAAATCTGATTCTCACTCATTAGTGCAATACGACCTTCGTCATCATGTGTTTCCACTATCTGTATGTTATCCCAATCAACTCTTTCCATATTTTCCACATGATCTACTTGGGAACTAAACAAGTGAAATCAATTTTTACTACTGTCTACTACTATCGTGGTAAAAAAACAGAAATCATTAAGGCCAATACCTTTGCACTTCAAGAACAGGAAGGTTGTACTCTACTGTCGGAAGAGGAGCAGTGGCAAGAACGTTCGCTAGGGCTAAAGATCGACATGGCGTCGGGAGGGCCTCCATCGCCGCTGAAATCAGCCATCACCGGCATGGCCGGGCCTCGGCGGCGGCAAACCATCAAGACGCACGGCAAGGCGAGGCGCGTGGCTGCGGCGCTGGCCCTCCATGGCGATCGGGCGGCCATCATCATCTTCTGGCGGCGGCGCATCCATCGGCAGAGGAGAACGGCGGTGTCGGGGTCGGGGGCGGAGGAGAACGGTGGCGTCGAAGGCAGGAGGAACGGCGGCGAGGAACGTCGGGCAGGAGAATACGATCGTTCGTATTCTCAGTTAGGGCGTCGGGCAGGAGGAACGTCGGGCAGATGAATCGATGGATCAACGATACGTAATGGCTGAAGGGCAAAAGGGTCACTTTAGGTAACAAATACATGTATTTAGATGAGAAAAGAGACTTAATACACCAAATGTCATGAAAAACAAGAAGCCAACGTTTCAAGGGTCATTTTAACGAAGTCGATGTTTGGAGTCCTATAATTGCGAAGCGCATTGTTTGCTGTCCTATAATTGCAATTTTCTCCGCATAAACAGTGCTGGTGAGTGCAAAATCAGTGTAGCTATTAATATTTATCTTTGCTTTTTGATTGTAAGGTGGATAACTCGTTCTAATTCAGAGTACGGTAGATCCTCAGATGATCCCTTTCCCATCCTGCAATATGAAAGATGCAAATCTGTAGTATTTTCCAACATGCCGATAGTCTGATACTCTACATGCATTAGGCTTTGTCTGGTGCACAAGTCGAATACCTGGACGGGACCGGGCGGCCCACTTTTCTACTTCTCTCCATTTCGAATCGCCTCCGCTTCTCGTTTCGAAGTAATCAAGAGCAACACATTCCTCTCTCTCTCTCTCCCCCCACCGCCTCCGCCGATCGAAGTCGCCGCGCCGAAGCTTCTCGATCCCTGAGAATTCCAGCCCTCCGACGCCCGCGTGCTCCAGCCAGCCTGGTCGTCCTCTTCCTCCTCCTTGGTAAGTTTGCTTCATTTCGAATTCTGTCTTTGTTCGTGGGTACGCATTTGATTCGATTCGCGCATTCCTCCGCTCCGCCGCCCACTACGGCTTCGACCCTTTCCCTCTTCGCTGCTCCCGCTCTTCCACGCCCTCGCCGTTCGCCTCTCCAGCCCTTGTCGTCTTCCCCTCGCAACGGCGGCGGCGGCGGCGACCTACTTCCTCCCGGTTTCACAATGCTGCAATGGATGGGCGGTTCGAGGAGGAAGGTCTACACCGTGAGTTTTCAGGCCTCCGCCTTTCCTTTATGCTGCGCTCCAACCACACTTAATTTGCGCAATTTAGCATGATCTGAATGTGAACTTCAAAATAATCGCTGCATTCATTTGTTCCCAATGTAGCAGCATTTTTTTCCGTAACAAAGCACTAACGTTTGGTTATGTTTGGAAATCGGACGTGCTGCATGTTTGGCCCTGAAATGAGCAGTCCAGAAAATCAACACAGAGCAGGTAACTTTGCTAATCTCCCCGATCTCAAGTCGTAAAGTTTATGCTGCTGCGGCAGTCATTGTTCTCGTGTCGATGGAATTGATTGTCACAACAAAATGCTCGGCAGGCAGAGGCAGTACTTTGAACAAAAGAAAAGGCAACAACAGAGGCCAGGACTAGAGAGCCAGATTGACATAGAAGTCACAGGCAATCAAGCTTATCATGATCAGGCGCCTCGGTCCCTTGATGTTCTAAGCCTGAACAATTTGGCAACTCCAATCAGTCATCACAATGGCTCTGAAAGTGAGTTTCTCTACATTTTTTGCAGTCTTCAGTAATGAACTTGCTGCACATGATTTTTCCATGGTTAATCCATTTTGCTCTTCTAGCACAATCTCTCGAATTTCTGATAGAGTACATTGACTAATGCCACTCTTGGCAAATAGAAAAATTCAATTATATTGGAAGGTCAGGAGCTTAGGGAAAATCTGGGACATATGTGAACCCAACAAACAATGGAGTGGATCTGATTTTCTTCATGATTAGAAGTTAGAGCACAATGTTCTTGTTGCCACATATGATAATTAGCAAGAGTTTACTGGGCTACATTGTAAATATAAAATCAAGTAATCAACATTTTAATTTATTTAATGGATATGGATTTTACAATGCACTTTCCGTGCCTTATTTTGTTTTGCATGGTGGCTTTTTGGGAGCACTCTTGCATCATTAATGTTGCATGTTTCATCTTGAACCTGAATGTCTGTTCTACTTTTAATCTCTCTATTTTTCTTAGTATGATCGTTTTACTATTATTTCAGATGCAGACAATGCTGTTTCAGAAGTGGATTGCACTATATTAAATGCATCCCCTATAGATGCGCTAAAGAAGATCACTTCTTCATACAATAGCAATCAGAAGGGAGCGAGTAAGAGTGCAGCCTTCTGTATATCAGTCAAGGGGATTCATCATGCTTTTCTTACTTTCTTGTGCATATGGTATTTCAACATAGATACATTGACAAGGTCATATGCATCCACAAAATTTACATCTTAGGCAGTACGTTTATATGCTCCTCTCTTGAATATGAACCTGTCAAAAGAAGAATGAGAAGTGCTATTAATTTCTGAAGCGTGTAATATGCCGTAGCTGAGTTTATCATAAAATAATTTCCTGCTATTCTGCAGGTTCTCAGCCAAGGTCAGTATCTCCGTGCAGTATGATAAGAGCGTGCCTGGTTAATTGGTCCAGTTTTGTGAGATGTCAGTCTTGTAACTTGGCAGATTGTCATCATCCTTTGGTCATCAAGATGTTGCAGCTGCTATTAACCCTCACGAAGATCCACTTGGTTGCAAAGTATCCCCATCCAAAAACAACAGTGCCAAGAAGCGAAATCAAAATGTGGAACTCCACAGAGGTGATGCTTCATTCACTACTATCGGTCAATTATTTCTAATGGCCCTACTGATTGAATTATTGTTCAAGTAAGTTCATTGCAACTATCTGAAAAAGGAAAATCTTTAATGCCATTTATTAGCCCTAATAGAGATGCTTAGTTTTGTGAGAACTACCAAAGGTAAAACGTGTAGTTTCTAGTTGTGCATCTGTTTACATGAAACATTGGTTTATAAACATAAATTGTACTAATGAGATTGATGCATTTGTTATATATTGTTGAAACTTTAATTTGACTAATGATCTTACCTTGCAGAAATTTCACTTATTGATTTGGTCAGTGACGAGGGGCCAAAAAATAAATCTACTGCACAACCCGCCCGTGAAGCTCATGTTTCATTTTCTGTTAAAGGTGCATGTTTCAAGAACATTGTGTGCATAATTATGTTTTTATCTAGATTTCGGAACTATGTTAATTTGGTTAAAGTGCTTATCTCTTATAAATATGTAAAGAATGTTGTCATGTGCTTTTTCCTGAGTGGGTTATTATTAGAATTAAGTTTGTAACATTGGGAAAAGGACGGTTACCAGAAGTTGCCTGTGCTAACCGGAAGGAATGCTGTGCACACTTGCAGTTCACTTTACAGTGGAACTGCAAAGTCTGGACTAGTGTATCTTTTATGGTTGCTGCATTGTTATATGTGTTTTCCACGAGCACTTGCACCTAAAACATTCTCGTGTTGACATTTGTTTTCTTCAGGTTTTAGTGATCACAAATAGATTTCTTACAACTTACGTGATCGTAAATGTGTTTCACTACATCGTGCTGCGCGTGTGACGTGTGGCTGTTATTAACTTATCATCCTTGATGAATCTTAGTCCATTGCCTTTGCTGCTTTTAACAGCATACAAAAATTGTTCATTAGGCATCTGATGTTTTTTTAGGCCTTGGCTATGTCAAGATGGAAACTCCTCCGCAATCACCAAGATCCATCAAAAGGTTGTCTCATATTGAATTACTGTTTCAGCTATATTGTTAATTCGTTATAAAGAAGTTTAAATAATAGGCAGTCTTTTTATTTTACAGAAAATGGTAGTATGGACTCTGTCTCTATTTATGGATGTTTCTTCAAGAACAGTAGGTTGAAATTTATCCAAAACAAAGTATCCAGGGGCTCATGCAACAATTGAGACACTGTTGCGACTTGCGAATTTATTTACCCCAAGGAAAACCTTCTTACATTAAAGAAATTTATCTAAGAAGCTAGTTTGTATTGTCGAAATTCAATTTCATCAGTAAGTACTAAGAAAACTTGCCCTTGAGACCTAGAATAACAAACGATTGGTCCAGTTAGGATAGGATTTGGTCCAAATAATCTAGTTTGCCCACCTTGCTGCTATAGCTAAGCTAAGCAAAAGCGCTAAAAGGCTCCTTGCCGCGCACACACCGCACACACAAAGTCACGTCTGAACCTTTCACACAGGTTCAGTGCTACATCCCTAACTATGTTGCAATTACTTTGGTTTTGCAGGATTTTACCTTTACCTCCAAAGGCCATGCGGCACACGCAAAATAAAGCAAGACGGTCTATCCCCTTCGATGCTACAAAGGAATTGGTGAGAATTTCAGATGCCTCATCCTGTCTAATCCAAATGTTATATAAGATAGGCACAAAAAGAATTTGAAAACAGGTATAAAACATAGATAAAAAGTGATTTTGAGAATTAAGGTGGATTAGTTACTGACTGCCATTGAGAGTCGATTACTCTACTTCATTTACTATTTTGTACAGTTTTCTTACCTCAGAATTCTGTAGTGAACTCAATTCCCTCGTACAGCTGATAAGATGTATGTTCTTCATTAGATTACTTGGCACAGTAACTACAGATTTATTTTTCTTCCCTAGCTAGATGTATTACTTTAAACTAAAATTGTAAACATTTCTTTTTGTATCATTTTAACAGGATTCTATAATGAATGGTATCAACATGCTGAAAGGGCGAAGACCTTCAGACAAAATGGGTAGTCTTTTAGATGAATCAGGCTATGAATGGAGCAAAAAGTATAACTGTTATTTTCCACATTCATTTGAGAACCATAATGATAACCTCTATCCTGAGGATGAAGACATGCTTTGTGAACCTCAAGCAGAAAAATGTTGGCAATGTAAGTTCTGCTGCGTCATCTTATTACTTAGTCTGAGCACTCAAGTGTTGTGGCCTAAGAAAATATTACAATATCTATGATTCATGGTTCTATTTTTCTACTCTGAACAGCAAAGCACGGTAGAGATGACAATCTACTTGATGTACATTCTGGGAGATTATGGAAGATAGAATCATTTAATTCAGAGGATCATTTTCCTGCTCCAAGAGTGGAACAATTTGGTACAATTGACTATGGTTTTAAAGACAGATACTCTCCAGATCGAAGGTTACTTCTCCACATCTATTTAGGTTTGACTAATAGATTCTATGGGACCACAAATCATTCATTTTCTTCTTGCAGAACTTCAAGAACTAGCACAAGATTTGAGACTTCAGGTTAGAATTATATGTGCTTGCGTTATTGTTCCTCAATTTACCAATTGATTTCTAACTGGGTTTGTCTCAAAAAAAAAAAGTTTGTCTAAAAAAAAAACTACCGGGCTGTGAATGTGTAATTGCTCCACGACATTGAAGCAATCATGATTTCATCTGTTCCTGTACCAGTAGAGAGAATTGGTAATATGTAGCTTGGCGAGTTGCCGAATCTGGTTTTACAACTTGTTTTAGAATTCTTTTTTATTTTGGCCTCCTAACGCCACTCAATTGCAAATCTAGCCGTTTTTGCAAATCTAGCCCCCCTTCCCTCTCCTTCCGCGCTCGGAAGACACGGAGGCCACTTACCGCGTTCGGGCACCGCGGAAAGCCACTTCCCGCGCTCACGCACCGCGGTAAGTGGCCGCTCCCAGGTCTCAGTGTCTTTCCGCGCTCCCCGAGTGCGGAAGGAGGGGGAGGGGGGCCAGATTTGCAAAAAAACAAGAAGGAGACTAGATTTGCAATTGAGTGACGTCAGGGGGCCAAAATAAAAAAGATTTCCTTGTCTTACCTTTTCCTACTTCATCAGCCACCCAGCATGGTTAAAGTGCACTTGAAAAACGTTGTTCTGTATTCATGTAATAGTGCTGCATTTTTATGATATGTGATGCTTCAAAGTTCAAATTTATGATATACTATTACTCTGTTTGTTTTTCCTGGTTTCTATTAGGTAATGTTTGGATCGCGGAATTGAGCCCTGAATTGGGGTATTGGAATTGAAATTCCTAACCAGAGGATCATTTTAGTTGTCCACCGAGTGGAATTGAGTCGATTTCCAATTCCGAATTCCAAGTTGCAGCCAAACAGCCTCTGGTTAGGAATTTAGATTCCAACTCCCCAATTCAGGGCCCAATTCCATGATCCAAACGCTACCTTATGTTTTGACGCTGGGTCTGCCTAGCAGGATGCTTGCATTGCATACTTGTCATACTGATGTGACTAATTAGTGCAACCCTTTTTCTGTTCTGAGCCTTTTGTGCTTCTTACTTGCACTTTTTTCTTGAAGGAATTCCATCATCACATGACCTCTTTCCTGATCATTCGTTGATGGATGATGACGAGGATATGGTACATTTTGACTGGGAAAGGTAAGGACAACAAAGCCTCCTGGAAATTATATTAACACAACAATTCTGATCTTGTTGTCATTCTGGCCAGGTGCCCACCAATTAAGAAAATACCCAACTCAAAGAGCACTTTTGATCCTTCTGCTTGGTCTTTCGACATGGTAGATGATTCAGAGAAAAGGAAGAGTCCATTGAGGTATTAGAGAAATAAGTTTGATTGTCTTGTCTGATTGGGTTCAATGCTTCTAAATGTTCTTATGTGATGCAAAACTATTAGGAATTGTCATGCTCATGCTGACCCTTCCAAATTATTCTTTGCAGTGAAGAATCATGCTCATCTGCTGCAGGTCAGTGATTTTTGCACTTTACTTTTGTTCTTTTTCTCCAGCAAAGACTCTTTACATTGATGATTGATGTATTGTACAATAGACTAGGGTGTTATTCATATACTTTTTTTATCTTGATTTTCCTTTTTTTGTTCAATTTCAAAGTAATGAAGGACAGAACCTGCAAGGAACCATCACTGTCGGTAAAATGCGAAGAGAATAAGATGAGCGAGAAGGATGACTTCCATATAAGCTTGGATAAGTTAGATATTCCAAAAATGGATGCACATCTTGATGGAATTTCTCTATTCAGCAATCCAGAAGAATACCATAAAAGAACAACAGAGCAGAGGAATTTTGAAGCAGATTATTGGCCAGATAAGGCTACGGGACAACAGAGAACTCGAGAACCGAGCTGCCGTTTATCACTTAGGGAGAAATTTACCAATTGGGGTTCTCCTACTTCCCATCTGAAGGGTGGCACTGGACTAAATAACCCATCGAGTTGCACTGTAATGTGCGAGGATAAACCTTTCAATTCCAATCCAGATATGAGCATGTATCAAACTGTGGGGTCAACTGAAAGGAGACCTGCCTCAAAAGTTCCTCCTGTTTTTCACAGACCTGACAATGCCATTTTTGATGATGATATTCACCTGCAGAATCCTGTTTCAGATATTTTTGGCGATAAAATTGAATTTTCAAACCCATTCTGTGCCACAGACCTTCGGAGTGACATTGATATGAGTAATTTCTTGGGACAGAAGGTAGACAAAAAGAAAGAAGTTAATTTTGACACTTTCAAGAACCCAAATGCAGACATATTTCTTGCAAAGAAATCTGTGAGTTCTCTAAGCCAAACTGTAGTTGGTCAACACAGCACGTGTTCTCAGGCATCTGGCAAGGATTCATTAAGGCAAGGGTTCAGTCCAGGTATTAATGGCACCTTTGAGGGAGATCTTGAGCTGAGTGGTCTGTTGGCAAGAAAAAATGGTGATGAGAATAAAGACAAGATTGAGAAGTTCAAGAAGCCAGAAACTAGGGTGTTGACAGAAACATCTCAACCCTCTGCAAATTGCAGAATTGAGATGAGTGAAACTGAAACATGTTCTGTTGGCTCAGAAGTGACCAATTATCCTGGAGTGCAGAAGGAAACATCATCAGCAGCAACACAACTTCCTGCGAACTTGAGTTGTCTTCAGGAAACCTCAGGAGAAATGTTCCAAGTTCATGCTCATGTTGAATGTGTAACAAAGGAAAAAATGTAAGTAGTGTGCCCTTCAAATATCTTCCTTTCCTAAATCGTTGTCTATTTCATAGATTTACATGAAGGCTCTTTTCATTCTCCATTACCAGAGAAGATCCTGGTGTTGACTTCAAAGCTCCATTGCACTTGAGAAACAAGATTCACGATGTTGGAGATCATTCTAATAGCAATTCTATGTTCCAAACTCCTTTCATTGGAGGTTTGTTGCCCATTCCACCATAGCACATCCTCTCAATCTGTACCCCAGTTTTTGAAAAAATATATATATATATCTTTTCATCTATGTCATTATGTTTGCTGGTCTCTAGAGGAGGTGGGGATTGAGAAGAAGATAATAGCAAGCGTGTCCCCGAACAACAGTGATGTTCAGTATCAGGTTATGCTTGAACACCGTGTTCTCCGACGGCTTTGTGTTCAGAAGATAGTGGTAGATACACCAATGAAGGACAAGCAAGATAAGGTAATGTAGAGCAACTATATGACTGTGTTCGAATGGTTCTTTATGCCTGTGTTATTAGGTCTTAATTGCATACGTGCCCTAAGGATATCCTTTTTGTTTTGTTCCTGGAGAAAGTGTTCCCGAAGATATTGTGCCGATGTGCAACTTTATTTGATGCATAATCAACTATGACAATGCTTGCAAATGCCAATGGCAGATATAATATTTTATGAATATCATATTCTGCTTTCTCTCAGCAGATTGATTAGTTTCTCATATGCTTTTTGTACAGGATAAGCACTTCAGGATGATGGAGGATGGATCTCATGTCCTTGCAAAAAGCGTCTAAAGTCTAACAACAACAACAAAGCCTTTGGTCCCAAACAAGTTGGGGTAGGCTAAAGTCTAAACAGTTAAATAATAGGAATACGGTGTCTTATAAGATCTTCTTGTGTTCAAGTAACCCATGTAGTGTGTTCAGCGTTCGTCCATACCTGCTTCAACCTGTGTTATTATCAGGGGGGGAATGACAATGCAGGGTTTTATCTTGCAATAATTTTACACCCCTTAAAAATGAATGACCAAAGACATGTCTACGTCTAATTAGTTGCCCACATGTACAAATGCTTATTTTGCGTACACCTGACTGACTCTTGGTAACGTCTGTTCCATAAGATCAATTATTCTCTGTTCTATTGGTTTGATACTTTTGGTAGTGTTGATTTTTGTCGCATATTCGCCGTATTGTGTATTGTTTCGGTTGTGATCTGACCTTTTTTGTTCACGTTTTTAAGGATTTCGGAGGGTTATCTGATCTGAGGTCCTATTGTTAATATATTGTTCTCCAAGGCTGCAGGGTGAAAGCCATCCGATTGTGCAAACGAACTGTACGAGGTTTTCAAGTCTGAACTTTAACATTCTCACTGATTCCCATTGTGCAATGATATTGAATTAGTATTGCAAAACACAAAGTTCAGATCACAGTGAAGAGACAAACTAATACGACTTTGTTCCCGGAATATTAGCCGTGCTTGTCAGAAAGACACTCAAACTCCTCAATCATCTATACTACAAACATAAACTGAACCAGTCTGCATGTAAGCGCGAACCCTTCCTGCCTCCTAGCTAGTTTTTTCTACTTGTTCAGGAGCCACTTCAGGCTGAGCTTCGGGAGCCACTCGTGGAGAGGAGGCGGCTCCAAGAACTTGACAAATCTCTCTGCTAGGAAGCATCTCCATGATGTGCAGTGATACCCAGTCTGCAGGATACAACGCGCAGCACAGTTCAGTCAGAACGAAACCCAAATGCTATCGTAGTAATTGTTTGCAGATAGCAGCATTGTGTTGTATCATCATGCAGATTGCAGAAGAACTTGGCCATTTACAAAGTAAAACAGAGCACAGATGCACAGTGTATGTAGCAATGCACCTTGAGTCGAAACACCGCGATGGACGCCGCGGCGGCGACGGCGAGCACAGCGACGAGGCACAGCACCGTCGTCGCCTTCGCCGTCCACACCCTTTCACGATGAGCCGGCCGCATCAACGCTCCATTCTGCAGCCAACACACACACACACAGAGAGAGAGACAGACAAGCATTTAAATACAGTAGTTGACTAATTGGACACGTTGATTTAGCTAAAACAAGAGAGAGGGGATCACCTGAGAGCGAGAGCCCGGCTTGACGGCGGCGGCCCGCACCGGCGGCTTCCTGCGGCGCCAAATGAAGGGGACCCGCGGCACCCGCGCCCACCTGCTCCGCAGGAAGCGGAGGATCTTGCAGGCGCGCGGCTTCTTGGGCTCGGTAGATGCGGGAGCGCGGCCGCATTGGGAGGTGACGGTGAGGCGGAGGCAGCGACGGAGGAGGAGGAGGAAGGAGAGGCGCTCGCCGCCGTGGCCCCACCCGGGGAGGATGTTCTCCGCGGTTGCGTGGATCTCCAGCCCTCCGCGGTGCTTCAGGCACACGGTGACCGACCACGCCGGCGACGACGCCATCTGGTGGTTGGAGCGCTTGCTTTCCCCTTGTAGCCTTCGCTTTTGTGTTGTGTGTTTTTGGAGAGGGAAAATTTTGTTATTTCCGTGCAATATCATTTCGCCATCGAAAATTTGTGATGAATCTCGCTTTTGCCACTTCCGTCAGTCCACTCCGCGGTCGGACTAACAAAATTACCAGAAGACCATGGTGTCCCTGACCTGGTCCATAGCGAGGGTATGAGAGAACAGAAGAGGGACACGTTAGAGTACTTATAGTCGACGCCTCCGACTGGACAGTCAACTGTGGAGAAAGTGGTAGCAAGACTTGAGGGATTGGCAAAACGACATGCCTACGATGAGGCGAAGCCAGTGGTGGTGGTGGTGGCGGTTTGGGGAGAGAAGCGTCGGAGTGGCACCGACGGTAGAGATGGGTGGCGAGGCAACACATGTGACCGTAGGGGCGATGGCACGAGGGACTAGAGTAGCATGTGAGCATGTAAAAATGTAGAGGAGTAAGAGGGAATGCTCTGGTTGAAGCGAAACCAGGGGCGGATCTGGGCCTTAGGCAGAGTGGGCTATAGCCCGAGGTTTAGAAAAAATAGCAATGCAATTTTTTTTTTAACATATGGGTTGAAAGAAATGGGTGGAGCCATTTAGCCCGAGGCGGCGAGGCTGGATTTAGCTTGAGGGGGCGAGGCCTAGCCATCCAAGCCAGCCCAGCCCCACGCCAACGCCTCCTTCCCCCACTGCCCATTCCATCCAGGCCACTCGCAGTGACCTAATCCCCCCGCGCCACTGCCTCCATCGGCGGCTACCCGCCTGGCCGCCTCCATCGGCGCCCTCGGCCCTCGCGACCTCCCGGCTCCCTCCGCACCCTCCCTCGACGTAGCGGTGGCGACACCTCCTGCGCACTGGCCTGGCGCTCACGCCGGGCGTCCGCGCCGTGCGTTCGACTTGGTAGTCGTCGGTCTCCTCATCGTCCACGGCTCGATCCGCCACGACGTCGCGCCGCTTCCGCGGCGCGCGCCGACTTCGCTCTCGCTCGCTGCGGCTGCGCAAGCGCCTCGCACCTCTCCGCCGGTTCGGCCCCTCTCGGCTCTCTGCTGCGTCACCGTCGGCGACCGGCCTACTGCCTATTGGGCTCCCTCGAGCCAGGTAATGAGATCTGGTGAAATGTGAATGGTGACCTGGTGTTATGTGATTTGCAATATTGTTAATAAGTGTATTGCTTATTTAGGAATTAGAGATACAAAATGAATCAATTAACTTGTTGCCTCCATATTGTTAATAAGTATATTGCTTATTTAGGAATTAGAGATACAAAATGAAGAGGAGTAAGACATTGTCATCATATTTTTCAATACAAACACAACAGTCCAACCAATCTCTTCCGGAAACAGTTGGAACTGGAGCTAGTCATAACGAGCAAAACAATCCTCATGCTGAACTTAGTCCAGATGATGTAGTTATCGATCCTAGGTTTCGAAAACCAATTGAGGAGTTGGATGTTAAAATTAGGGATGCTGCTAGAAGGGAGTATTTGCAATGAGGTCGTGTAAGAAACAACTATCTCGCGCTAGTGGTAAGTTCGGTTCTTACAAATCTAAATTTTATGTTCTTTGTATTTAATCATACCTCTTTTTGATTTATTTTTTTATGTTATCTTTGTAGGTTCTGGTACTTGTCCAACTATCGACGAAGAAATGGTGGGCTAGGTTAGAGATGAAATCTTCGTTATTTAGGTACTCAATTTGTATCTCTAAGATGCTATATTATTTATGTTTTGTCATGTTTTTCTTCTTATGTTTTATGTTGAAGCATTTTTGATAAAGTTTCATGTTAATGAAGTATTTATGACTTATTTATTTTTATGTCTTGCTATGGATAGAAATTAACGTTAGTTTTAAGATGTTGGTCTATTAGAATTTAGCCTAAGGCATGATCTAATCCTAGATCTGCCACTAAGCGAAACAGAGGGGGACTCATCAATGGCGATGAACGGATGTGGCAAACCTTGACCAGGGACGAGGAAGAAGATGGTCAATTCAGTCCACTAAGAGCATGGAGAATCAAATCAACTTGGGTCAAATGGGTAGCATGGGGAGGAAAATGATATGACGCTGATGGATTTTTGAAATGCTCACGGAGGTGATGGGAACACAATGGAGGTACTCGGAGAGCAATGGTGGCAGCGTTTGAGCTCTCCTTTGACATTCTTGGGACTCTTCTTCTTTGTCGCCGGCTGCAGTCGCGCTGTCTCTTCTCTGCTTCATCGGTTGTTGCGCCTAGTCCTCACCCGCTAGCTTCGCTGAGTGCGGTGGCACCACCATCGTTGTAGTTGGATGGCATGCCGCCGCCGCGAACACGTTCGGTTGTAGCGCCTCATCCATGCTCGCTGGCTTCGCCGAGAGTGACGAGTGACAACACCACCATGGCTTCAGTCGGAGGGCAAAACCACTGCAGTGGACACGTTCAGCTACAATGCCTTGTCCTTGCTGCGGTTCATCTACTGATCTAGTCATCTTTCTTTCTTTCTCATGTGAGACGAGAGGCAAAGAGAGAAATGAGGGGCTGGTAGTGAGCCTCACAAGCTAACAGGGGTATTAGACGGTTTTTTGGGAAAGAGCTGACAAAGAAATAGCGGTCAACAGATCTATTTAACAGTCGAAGGGAAATATACTAACGACAATGACAAAAGCGAGATGTAGAGGTTACACAAAAGAATTTTTTTTATCTATCTATTATATTATTAAAGCGATAGAAAAAGAAGTCACCACGTTCGCTTTCAAGGGCTAGAAATTCTTATGTTAATGGGTGGGATAGAAAAAGAAGTCACCACGTTCGCTATCAAGGGCTAGAAATTCTTATGTTAATTGGTGGGAAATAGAAATATATACATCGTTGATTATGGGAATTTTTTAAATAACATTATTTTAAAAGATAATTACAAAAATAAATAGTTGCTCCAAAAAATTACAAAAATATGTCCAATTGACGACAGTAATCTATTGCCAGTTGAACTGACGATAGGGACCCTGTTCAGCCCTGTCGCCGGTCCAACTACCTATCGCCAGTTGAAACGGCGACAGAAAGTTGAACAGTGCTCCTGTCGCCAGTTGAACTGGTGATAGTTAGCCGGCTATAAAAACCCTAAAAAATCAATCCATAATTCATTTTAATTCCAAAAGAAACAAGAGAGAGAAGGGGAGGGAGAGAAGAAGGTAACGAAGCTCTATCAGTTTGTCGCGGAGGAGTGATTGTCGAAGCACCGAGTTCGATCGATCATCTTGCAGGTATATTTTTTTGAAACTTTGTACATTATGTCAAAACCTTGTTAGTTAGCAAACAAAATAGTGACATAGGATTGAGTAGGTTAGATAAATGTAGTCAAATTGCGTAGCATATATTTTAAGTTGTGTAGCCGGCAGTCAGAGCGTAATGGCGGAATCAGAATAATCTCAGCTTTGTTAAGCTCCCCATTTGTGCGCGGTAATTATATTATTAATACAGGAATTATCTTTTAAACTAGAAAAATAGCATGACACATTTTAAGATTATAAAGAAAATCCAAGGAAGCTGAGTAGGGTCGGAAGAGCAATGAGAATAATTACAAAAATAGTCGAATTATGTAACACTGGAGCGATTTAGGATCAATCTCCAGAAATAGGAAGACACCTATTATAAATATGTTAAAAATGTATTGAGTAGCTAAGTAGAGTAATTATTTTGTTAGTGCCAAAATACCATTTAAACTAGGAGAATAGCATGACACATTAAAATCGTAAAGAAAATATGTAATCGCTATATAGCCTATGTAAAGATACACGAAAAAATTATGAACTTTGTTTATTGTTGCATTTTCAGGTATGACGGACGCAGGCCAGTACGAGTTGCTTGACCCGGCGGTTGACGCGCATCACCGTAGCCGCATAAGTATCGTGCTCCCCCGGAGGGTGAGGCGCCGATTGAGCTTGGCGCATTGCGGCTGCGCACGCCCATCAGGGCATGGAGGCTGCACCCAGACTGGGTTTTGAGGTACATAGAGTTCTAACCTAATGCACTCAACCGTGGTTTGTTTATTTTGCATGCAGTCACATTTGTTCTTAATCGTTTTGACGTAGGTTGCGAGCGGCAGGCCTCCTTCCACTAGCGATGATGGTGGAGGCGACGTGGGAGGACGACTAGGACCGCGGTCCTGGTCATACGTCTAGGCATTTTCTATACGACCGGGCCCTATTGACGGCGTTGGTTGACCGTTGAAGGCCAGAGATGCACACGTTCCACCTTCCGTGCGGGGAGATGGCGTCGACGCTGCAGGACGTGGGCTTCCTGACCGGGTTGCTGTGCACAGGCTCCCCCTGGCGGCGTACGACATCCCGATCACGTAGCGTACCGACCTCCTAGCGAGGTTCCACGATGTGCTGCCACCGGGCAACGGGTACACGGAGTTCAGCAGCCCCACACGGGCCTACGTTGAGGTGGATCTGCCAGTTCTACGTAAGTCCTTGTAACTATTATCCTCTCGCATCAATTTGTATGTGAATCTTGCTGACGTGTACATGTCTTCTTGCAGCCCGAGTGTATGGCGCAGAACACAGGCAACGTTGTTGTTAGGAGGCACTTCGAGGCCTACCTGTTGTGGCTGTTTGGGTGGGTCTTATTCCTGGGGTCCCACGGCGACAGCGTCGACAAGCACTACGTCCAATACACGCGTGAGGTGGCGGACTTGCTGGTGGACGAGATCCCGGAGTACGCTTGGGGTCCGGTCGTGCTGTGCGCGACATACCGCGCATTGTGCGACGCATGCCACCGTGCCTAGGACAGCTCCATCCTCTCCGGATGCCCGCTACTTCTGCAGCTGTGGTCCTTGGAGCGCTTCTAGATCTGACGACCACAACTGGACTTGGGAGCGTACGCGGTCAGCTTGTACGCCCAGGACAACGATGTGGACGGGCTGACCATGGGCACATTGTGGTGCCACCGACGGGTTAGTTTCATGATCATTTATTATTTTCTTATTATAATCACAATTTCGTGTGCTACGTTAATAGTATTTTATTGCACATGTCACCTATAAGTTGATCATTTCACAGGGGTCCTACCAGGAGTACATTGCGATATTCGATCAGCTGATCGATGACCGCATCATCTGGACACCGTACATTCCAGATAGGGTGCATGTAACATCCCAAAGTGATGTTACCAAAATAAAATAAATAAAAGTTATTATTTTATTGGAATTTTTGAAAAATTGGAAAGAGTTTTATTGCTTTAATTGAATCTTTGATATTTTAAAAGTCAAAAGTAAAATTTATTTGAAGTTCTTGAAGTTTTATTGGTTTTAAGTAAAAATAAATAAAAGTTAAATTAATTTATGGAATTTTCTGAGATTTTAAAAGCTTTTTCCTAAATATTTTAAAGCCAAAATAATGTATTTGCAAAATTAAAAGGCAACTTAAAGTTGGAAATAATTTTATTAAGTCCAAAATAAATAAGGGAATTTCTGTGAATTTTCTCATAATTTTTGGATCTATTTTACTATTTTCTAAAAGCCTTTTTGAATTAGCTAGATTAATTAAATTGCAAAAAACATTTAAAATTCGGGAAAACCTATTGGTGAACCTCCGCCCATTTCCTCCTCCCGCTTTCGCCCACTCCACTGGCCCGCTTCCCTCTCCCTACTCCTCACACGGCCCCACCCGCCAGCCTCCGCTCCCTCGCCGCCAAGTGGACCCGTCCGCGCCTCTCTTCTCCTTCCCCATTTCTTCTTCCTCACGCGCCCAAGCCGACCGCCATTACCGCGCGCACGGAGCTCCGTCAATGCCTCCATCTCCTCCCCTTCTTCCGCGCCCGCGTGCGCAACTGCTCCCGCACCTCACGCCGCCCCCACTCCTCCCTCGATTCCCTCTATTCACGCACGACCTCGCCGCAACCGCCGCCCCGAGCACGATCTCCTCCCTCGGCCACTCCCGCGCCCTATAAAAGGGAGCCCTGGGAGCCCTCTTCCCCGCTCACCTCATTCCCACCACCCACTTCTCCTCCCTCGCTCTCTATTGGCCGGAATTAGAAATCTTCGCCGCCGGCCACGAGCTCCCTCCGTCGCCTCTAGCGTCGCCGTCGACAACACCCCAGCCCCGAAACCGCCACCATCGTCTTCGCCACCTCGTCGCCGACACGGTGCTCACGACGCCTTCGCAGGAGCATGACGGGAACGCCATCGCCGCCGCAACCCCGACATCGCCGCCGCCTAGTCCCTCGCCGCCGGCTATCGCCACCGCCTCAGGTGACCAAACCATGCGCATCTTAACCCCCACGCCCTCCTCTTCCGTTTGGCATCGCCACTCGCCGCTGCGTGCCACCGCCTTCGGCAACAAGCTCGTCGTCGAGCCGCCGACCTCGTCGACGCGTGGCCGCGCCACGGCGCCACCGCGCGCCACCTCGGCAAAATTTCCCTCGTGGCGTCCCCGTGTCGGCTGAGTCAGCGCCACGTGCGCACGCGCCCGCCAACTCATCCTCAGCCTCATTTCCCAACCACCGTGGACTTAGTCCATATGGACCGTGTCTATGACACGTGGGATCCACACGTCAGAAATTAAAATAATTCCTTTAAATCCCGAAAATCTCAGGGTTGACGTCACCTTGCGCAATAAATGGATTTTCATTTAGAAAAATAAATCAGGAAAATCTAATAAATTCAGAATTTAGGTTTTAAATAGATTTAAACTTCTAAAATTCATATCTTTTGCATCTGAACTCCAGATTGGGTGATTCAAGTTACAAAATTTGTATAAAATTATAATCTAGCTAAATAAACCAAAATATTTCAATTTGGAGTTTATTTGAACTATCTTTTTGAATTTATTTGAATTTGAATTGAATTTATCGTATTTTCGCGTATAGATTTCGACAGCTTCGAAGAGTCAGATTTCAACGCCGTTTGAGAGCAACTATTTGAGCAAGGCAAGTTACATTCTTGATAATATTTGCACCTATTATTTAAAATTATTTAAATTTTGTTTCAAATTATTACTACATGCTTATTTATATTCAATTATTTAAATTCCTGTTTTTAAATTCATAGATATGCCTAAATCCTTTGTATGGCCAATTTTGATATTGAATTAAACATATTGTCGCCCTAGATAAAAACCTAGTTGATACAATAGTATGAACTAGGATCATTTGAAAAATATCGTACTTAGCCATGCTTATAGACCAAATATGTTTCATTTGGGGAATTTCAACCAAAAATCAACTATTGTTTAAATGGTACCCTTGGCATTGGTGTGTCATGGGAGTTTTATAAATGACTTTAGAAAATAAAATAAAATGATGGTTTGAGCTTGGGCGAAATGGTTGTCTGGTGGGTGCAGGTTTATGCACGGGCTCAACTGGGTAGGTTGAGGCCCAGGGTTCCGTTGGTTGTCGCCCAGGTCAGTTAAGGACCGGTCTTCGAGCCGCATCTTGCTAAGCCACATCGTACTACCACATGTCTTGTATGGGCAGGACCTGGCTGAATAATTTGCAAAGTTCCATCATGGTCGTTCCTGTTGGTGCGGTGGGTAGTCATGTTATGACCTTTGTTAGTCTCACCTGGCGCAAGAGGGGGCCTGAACTATGCGGACGGGTAGTCCAAAGGGGGCGAAACCTTAGCGAGGGAAGACTATGGTGGAATGATGCATTGTAAAGGCCTCGTGATGATCACTTAGTCGCACACCTTCGGAAGTGTATCAGACGGACATTAAAAGTTGATTATCTCTCGTGGGTAAGTTGTACAACATCTGCAGAGTGTAAAACTATTCGAATAGCCGTGTCCACGGTCATGGACATGCTGGCAAAGCCACTCAAAGTTAGACTTCGATTTCAAAATATTTTTGTAAAACAGTTTGACATGGATGGGTGTCCATGAGAAAAGTTATGGGTTGAAGCCCCGGGTTGGTGCCCGTGTTTATGTTGGTGTTAGGTTGGTGCCTACACTATCTTTATCAATTCAAAATCAATTTTAGATTTTATAAAACTTGAGCTTTTGAACTTAGTATGGTATTTAATATCAAATGTTGTTTTTGCACAAATAACACTATAAGCCTTCCTTTGTTACATCCATTTATGCATGTCATTCTGTTATTTGACGGGTGTAACTTGCGAGCACGGAAGTTGTGCTCAAATTTTAGAGGAGAAGAACTTCGCTTCCGGTGTGGATCTCGACGACTAGGCCGCTATCCCAGTCGATTGCCTATGGCAGATCAGCTGGACTCCACTACTTTTTCATCATCTTCCGCTGTGTTTATTTAATGTTGCCTTGTAAGGCTATCTTGTAATCATCTCTGTTGTTTATTAATAAATTTTAGCGTTTATGGTTGTGTTATCACATTTGTTTACTATGTGAGCTAGCCACTGATCATGGGACTAGTCCAGTTATGCACAGAAGATCTGGGATGTTAATCTCGGGTCTTGCAGTGCACGCACATGCGCCTCAGGGACTGTCAAGCCTGTGCACGCAAGACTACGTGTACTGGTACACACGGAGGGCGTTGGTGCATGATGTCTTCGTGGAGAAGTACCAGGTGCAGCGGGTCATGCGCCAGCTCGGTCTGCGACAGGAGGTCTCAGCCCCTTGGGAGGGACGCGGGTGTCGGCGCACGTTCACGCGTAAGTTCACGTTTTACTTCTTTCGTATAATGTGCTTTACATGCCGACCAAATAATTGTCTTGCCGTACACTAGGAAGGGAGTACGAGGCACGATGTCCTGGTTGGATAGGATGGCCCCTTGGGTTGAGGCTTGGAGTGGCGCAGACGACGATCGCATCCAGTGCGGCAATGTTCCCTATGACCCGGAGATGTACGGGGAGTACATGGAGTGGTACGCTAGTCGGACGAGGCTCCGCTGCGTCCGGGTCGTGGTCAACCCACCACAACATGAGGCTACGATGCCCGACACGTACCCCACCCAGCTGGACTCTGCTTTCTGCCGCTCCGTACGTATTGAACTGTCCTTAATTCATATGTAATTTGGCAGATTTATGTTTTTAACTTGTTCATTTGTGCAGACGGATCTACACCGGTAGATTATTGAGTTGGAAGACTCCGCGCAGCACATGACACTAGGGGCCACGAGAGGGGGTCCTGCAGCAGATCAGGGAGCCCGCGAGACGATGGGTCCAGATCGCGACTTGCCGCACGCCGAGGGACCCGGTGGATCGACCAATGCGAGGACGAGGGGTCAGCCGAGGTGGTTCACGGCCACGGTCTCCTGCCGCAGACGTGGCGGGCTCGTCGTCGTAGCACTGTGGGGGGGGCACCGCGGGACATTTTGGAGGTGAGTAGGAGACATTCAGATTCACTTCTTTATTTCGAACCGCACAAGTTACTAATGACAATCTTCTGTTGCAGGTCCTGAGCTCCACACGTACGCGGGGTAGGAGTATGCCGAGTCGTCGGAGCACATCTTCGGCCCAGTAGGTAAGATCACCTTGCTTGCTTGCGTAACGTCCTTTTCACTATGATTACGTTTGTAATGTAATGCTTCATAGGAACGGCTTGGGAGGATGATTCATTGTCGCAAGACGATGCAGACCTATCGGCACCCCTCGAGGACTTCTTCAGTAACCCGCGTGACACCCAGTTCTCCTTGGGGCTTCGAGTCATGACGTGCACCAGATCGACCAATGGCAGACCGACCCTTCGTGACACCACCTCAGGCTACTCGCTTGGGTCGGGTAGTCACGCAGCCTGACCCTCTGACATACTCGGACCATCGACGGGCGAGGCCCGGGGAGACACGCGGGGTGCGCCCTAAGAGGGGACGCCAGTAGATATTTGCTCATACAAATATCAGTAATGGTAGCCATTTTAATATTAATTTGTGTACAATTATTATTATGGTAGTCTCGTGTTTCGATATCTCTTTTTTTTCTTAAAAACTGTGACGACGTGTACGATGCATGTTTGTTAAATGCACGTGTACGATGTGTACAATAGCTTAATGCAGGACGACGTGACCCGGCGAGTGAGCTTTGCAGGACGACATGACCCAGTGAGTCAGCTTTTAAGGACGACGTGACCCGACGAGCCAGCTTTTCGAGACGACGTAACCCGATGAGCCAGCTTTTCAGGATGACGTGACCAGACGAGCTAGTTTTTCAAGACGATGTGACCCGACAAGCCAGCTTTCTACGATGATGTGACCCACGGACGTGAAACACATCCGCGCAATATCGCAATGGAGCCCCTGCTATAGCTGCGTCCGCCCTAGCTATAATTACAACGCTACTCAGCCAGCAACTCCGCACCAATACCACTAACTAGAAAACATGGACAAGGTGAAGGAATGGGAGAAAATCCATAAGATTTTGAAGGACTGGGTGTCTCCCCATGAGACCGTCGCTCGCCATCATACGGCTAGTCAGCAGCCTTTCACACACCAAAATTTTCTAGAGCTGGTGGATCTGAGGAAGCTACCTCGCAGTACGCCCAACGATTCTAGGTCGAGCCACGACCCCCACCTATGCCCGCTGAACGCCCTCCAGAAGGGACCCCGACAGGGGTGGTGCCACCCCTATGCTGGTGTTGGGACCCCTGCAAGTGCGTCAAATCAACCGACAAGTGGACCATTGGGCAGCGCTATTGGTGCTGCCTAAACTACGACGTGGACTACCCCGACCACAGGTTCGACACGCAGAGCCACAGGCAGCCGATAATAAAATCGTATTTCGGTGTACACTATTGTTTTTCTTCCCGTTACGCTATAACCAAGTCTCCCTTCCCACTGTAGTCTCCGTCGTGCCTATGCGACTTTAGCCAGTGGGTCGACGATAAGATCCACCCCTACGACATGTGGTGGTTGCTGACACAGAAGAGCTGGGTTAGGAAGGACATCGAGACCCATGAAAGACGCCTCGAAGAGTTGTAGGCTGAGGAGGCCGAGCAGGGCAGGTGGGACAGGCTGCGTGAGGAGCAGGAGCGCTAGCATGCCAGGCGACGGGAGGCCGAGAGGGAGCGGAAGAGGGCCATCGCGGCGAGAGCTAAGGCGCAAGGTGATGAGTACAACGCCGAGCTGGGTCGCAAGGGCAAATGGCCACGTTCCACGCAGTAGTTCTACCCTCTTTGTTCACATATCCCATGTAGTTCTATTTCCCTAAAGGCATGTGTGTACTGTCCTCGGTTCGTTAGCATGCGTGCCATGTAACCCCCATGTCCGATCAAATGTTATGTTGTTATCGTTGCGTCATTTCCCCAAAGTTCTCCAAGGGAGTTGTGTTACCGCTATTTCTTCTAGCTCATTTGTACATTACAGTCCTACACGCCGTCAAAATCACTATTGGCCATCTCATCGGCCAAACATCGTGTATGAATTCCCGGACACATTGTAATATGACTTAGCTTTGTACTTACAAATCATTGATACCTCAATCGTTCTCAAAAAAATCTTTAAAAAATCACCACACTAGAACAACATACGATGATCACAAAATCCTATTGTCAGTTTAACACATTTCGTACCGTTGAAATTCTACAAAAATCACAAACAAAACAACCTGTTTAGAGTTTGAGCTTCCTGTCGCCAGCTGAAACGGCGACAGAAACCTATCGCCAGTTGAAATGGCGACATGAACCTATCGCCGGTTCAACTGGCGACAGGAACCTATCGCCAGTTCAACTAGCGACAGAAAGCTCGACTGGCGATAGGATGGTAGCAGGTCCCGTCACCGATTAAAGCGACGATAGTTACTATCGCCGATTGAATCAAGCATACTGACATATTTTTGTAATTTTTTGGAATGACTATTTATTTTTGTAATTATCTTTTAAAATAATATTATTTTTTAAAAAATTATTGATTGTGGTGAGTCCAGATTATAACGATCTAGATTAAACGAAAAAGTCCATGTCAAATACAATATAAAAATAAGAATCCATCTCAAGTACAATGCAAAAATAAGTGAAATTTAAATAAAAAAAATTAGCAATTCAATTTTGATACGAATTTCTAAGTAAAATCACTATATAAACATAATTTAAAATAATAATTGGATTAGTATACGAATTCCAATGAAAAAATAACTGGAATTTGCAATAAAAATAAAATAAAATTAGCAAATTAATTTTGATACGAATTCCAGAGTAAAATCACCAATAACTATAACTATATATATATATATACACACACACACATACATATTAAAAAATAGTAATTGAATCAGCATACGAATTCCAACAAAAATTAATTAAAAAACCGGGCCAAAAATAAAATAAAATTTGCAATTTGATTTTCATATAAATTCCAAAGTAAAATACTTAAATAAATAAAATCTAGAAACAAAAAAACATCATCAAATTGATTTCCATACGAATTCCTAAGTAAAATCATAAATAAATATAACCTATAATAAAAATTAAACAAAAAATATCAATTGGATTAGTATACGAATTTCAACAAAAAAAATTGAATTTGGAATAAAAATAAAATAAAATTAGCATCTTGATTTCGATACGATTTTCGAAGTAAAATCTATAAATAATTGTAATTCGGCATAAAAATTAAATAAAAATTTAAAATAGGATAAATTTACTAATTACAGCAAAAAATAATTAAAATTAGGGGCAACAAATAAAAGGAAATTTGTAATTTGATTTCCATACGAATTCTAAAGTATAATATCTTAACAACTAAAATTTCGAATAAATTAAATATAAGTTATAATGAGCATATCGTGAATGGTGTCGGAGGAGACCACGAAAGAGTGCAATAACGTCGATCTGTTCTACAAGAAAACATTGATCCACAAGGAACTGAATAGTGAGGCAGCGGCGATGAAAATGAGAACAATTCTATGCTGCTCACCTTAGCTGTTCGACAGGGACAATATCGTGCTACTCGCTGGAGCCGTTGAAGAGAAAAAATGGAGTCAAAGGAGCTAAGTATTGTGACGACGAATGGTGAGTATCGGCGTTGTTTAAGAAGTCAATAGCAAATAAAAACTCGATAATGGGAAAGACATAGTAGAGAGGAGGTGGAGCTTTGGATTAAAGACGAACTATCGACGATATGTGATCACCGGGTAGCTAGGAGCATGCCATCGTTGGTGAGTGACATGGCGTCACCGGCGATGGGAGGTCATCGTAGTTAGTGAGGAAGCCACACCGTTGAGTTGGACAACGTCGAAGAAGATGAGCGACCGACACAGGAGAAGAAGATACATGCGTGCATGTGTATATACATGCATGCATCCTACGAATAGAAGTATGGGCGTACAAAAACAAATAAACAAAGAGCTCGGAGTAGAGATAGCACAACGGTAAGGAATAGACTTGGGGCCACTGGAGAGAGCGCGATAGGTATCCCAGCAGGGATTGACGATTTTTGCACGCATATGCGTGTACATGTCACAACAGTCATCATTAAGCGATAAGTGAAGAGAAGTAGAAGATAACTATGTAGTAGAGTATTGCAATAGAAGAGGTAGTAGCTGAGAGATATCGATCAAGAATTGGACTTACTCTTGGAGGTTGAAGTAGAAAAATTATGACAAAGAGAAGAGATAGAAGACACACGGTTTGGTGGGGCAACTGACGTAAGCGAAGATAAGTTCAAGGTAGGTCACTCATGGTGCATTGGTGTATACACGGGCAAGGTACTCTAATATCATGTAAACTAATAAGATAATTTTATTGCACACATAATCAATGTATTGCTTGAGAGTATCAGAGGTACATGTGCATGCAAACATTTTATAAAAGAGTTAAGGGCATGCAGTTACATGATGCATAGATAATGGAGAGTGGTTAACTTATTATACTCATGATTTTCTTTCATCAAAGCTCATACTTCAATTATGTTACTCAAGTTGCATTTTCCTTCAATATTCTATTGTTATATTCTAATATTTATGATATCTTAAAAATCTAAATAGCTACAAAATACGTAAATATATTCTGAAGCATCTAGGTTATATCATTTGTCACTACAAACTTTAAAACAAATCTAATCGTGTAAATGCGCGGGGCACCCTGCTAGTTATATATATAGGAAATGGCATGATACTCCTGGGAGTACGTACTTCCACTTCTTATATATCACTTAAATCCTATTATGATACATCTTTATCTATTTGAGCATACTTCAATAATGATTATAAGATAGCCTAAAGTGAGTTCCATGAAAAAATTCATAAAAGTCCACTTTTTGTAGCAAAATTTATGTATATACTTCTTTTATATATGAAAAAGGGTACATAGCAAAAAAAACCCAAAGGGCTCCAGTGAAATTTTTTCGATCAAGTCGCATTGGAGTATCTTATAATTGGTATTTAAGTATACTAAAAATGATAGAAAAGTATAATATGTGCGTTTAAGTGGTATATTAGAAGTGAGAGTACATACTCCTAAGAGTACGAAACAGACGTCCTACACACACTAAAATTCAGCTCTACAAACTAGTAAGAGAAATAGCAAACCATATTCTATAAGAACTCAAGTTTGCCACAATTCTCTTCTCAATGCAAGTATCTCGAGTTTTGTTTCATTACCCCTTTGGTCACAACTGAACTTTGTTGATTTATCATAACATGGCAGATGGCAAGACAATTTTGGTCATATAATTGCCCAATTCAAGACTAGCGAGGAATGCAAGTAGACATAACTTTTTCAAGGCCCCACTCTTTTTTAAAATATTCCCATGTATTTTCCTTTTTTCGCTTGTAGCCTGAATTTGTGCTCCTCTTTAATGGGTAATTCTAGCTCGAAATTAACATAAAATTTATTTTTAGATGAAAAACTAAAAACATTAAGCTGTTATAAGTGTACGGGCTTGGACGTTTTCAAGTTGTGATAAGAAATCTCATTGCGAAGAGCTTATTGTATATGCATAAGACTTAAATGACTGGCGAACTACACCATAAAGTAACCAGGACATACAAGGTCCTGCATATTTGCTCGGTTGATGGGGACTGCCAGCAGTGCCAGGCCCTCCTCTCCGCCCTGGTGCTGATTAGTTTCTACCGCTGCTTACCTCAACATAGGGAAAAAACTTTGTCTTCTGATTGATATTTAAGGAAATTTTGCTCTGCTTGCTACAGGTACCATGTATCCTAGCATCGAAGGAACGAGGGCTAAGGTATCGGCACGAATCTCGAAGCAATGGAACGGTTAAAAAGTCTTCTTCTGTTGGTTTAGGGTAGGTCCATAGATAGTCTCCTGGAGTCCTGATGATCAATTGTTCCTTTTCACTGTCCATTTGATGTGCCCAGACGACATTCCTCCCTTGACATGAAAGAGCCGTGATGCTTGCTTGAAAGTTTACGTGCTGTAGGGTCATCAATCAAATGCAAGACCCTCGCCCAAAAAAAGTAAAATCAATCAAACGCAAGAAAGCAGGATCATGAAGACCCCATTCATTTCCATGAAGAGAAGTAATGTGCAAGTATGGTTAAACTAGGGAGTAAACAAAACTAACTGATAAGTACTATAAACCAGACAGTAAATACAGATTAAAAAACCCGATATGTACTGTGCATACAATACGGTACCGATATATAACTTCCTACTGAAAAGCACGGGTCATGATTCATGAATGATTTTCGACTCTGTCGAGCTGGACTATAGAAAGTAGGAGGAGGATGCCAACATGTCACTGCCACTTTGTTTTTGACATGATATGCCGTTGATACTCGATGGTGATATCGCAACTGAAGCTGATTGATTCCTTGTAATGACATCTCAACGGAAACCACCCATGCATGCATGGTCGACTCGCGTGGATGGTAGATCTATCAAGGCCAAGGGAAACGTCGGCAGCCGGGCGCGAATAAAAATAGCAGAGGACTCCAACGTTGGATCCATGTGCGAAGCCACCGAAACAACAACTCTCTCTGACTTGGTTGATTCGCAGTTGGCCACAGTCAACTGATCCACATGTACCCTGTTGGTTTCTTCTAGCTGGCTGTTTCGTTCGTCCTTCTTTTCCCCCACTCCTGCCTCTTTCTCTATCTCCTTTTTCTTTTCATGAGAATGACACACCTCTCTCCTCTTTTTTTTCATGAGAATGACATACATTGTGAGGATTTTAGGCGCAAAATTCCTGCCATGGTCTCATGGGCTCTGGTTAGGTATAGTCAATTCTGGTTCTGGTATATATAAATTATGATCTGCTGATGTAATTAACACTTGGGACCGGTACATTAACTGTTGCTAGGGCAACACCTTGTTTAGAAATCTCATAAGTTTGTATTTGTACAAAAGCAAAGCTTTAGTTTTTAAAAGGCTGGCAAATCATATAGCTCCACCAAACCTATTTCCATTTCCACATGTACACTTGGGATTTTTTTCTCTTTCTAAATAAACCATTTTTAATCGTTTTACAAAAATAACCCACGCTTTTGTGTTTGTTTTTACATAAATAACCCTCAGTCGTTGACCCCATCAAGGGACTAGGCCCAATCGTGCGGTAGGCTGGCGATTTGAGCCCAATCGATCCACAAGCGCGGGCTCGTCGTGTGACTGAGGCCTGTCGCGCGACGAGCAGACGACATTGAGCCACGTCTCCCAGCCACGCCACCCACATGCGACTGGTAGCCTCCTGACACCAGTCGCACCACGTTGTCGTGATTGGGGGCCGATATAATCGGATGATTCCAATTTGAATCCACTTGCACGATAGAAAGAGAAGGAAGGTGAGCGCTAGTGGGCATTGGTAGAGAAGAGAGGGGAGGGAGAGGGGGAGAAGGGAGAGGAGAGGGGAGGAGGAAGAGACCCTGCCCTCTACTCGGCGCGCCTCCGTGTACTCGCTTTTTGCGGTGAGTTTGTCCTGCTCATGTAATTTGTTGATCACTTCGATAAAAAACATGTTAGGTTATCAACAATAAACATGGTTAGTGGTAGATTTGGTTTTTGTTAGACTCTACGTAGCATGCTTAATTAACATTCGGACTAAATATCTTGAGTTGTGTAGCAGGTATGTCAGGGCACTTATTTTTCATAGTGTTTTACGGGTACGGAGAAGTTCGTAAGGGGCCATGTGGGCTTGATTTGAGTAGTTTTCCGCGTGCCACGATGTTTCACCCGAACTTGGATAATCTTAAAGTCTGAGAGGTGTTGCATTGATTGACATGTAGCTTCTCGCTGGACCCAACACTGTATGGTTCCACTGTGAGATGCTTGTGGAGTCATTCGCGGGAAGTGATCCGTTGGGAGTTGAGGCCCATGGAGTGAACGAAGTCATGACAGACCTGGTTGGAAGTGTGCATGTGTTGTGACTATGAATGGGTGTTGTTGGTGCAGGCGTATCCGAGTACACTTGGTAGTGCCCCTGAAGTGGGGAAGAGTAGTGCGGGTGTGCAGGTGGAAGTCGATGATGGTTGGACATAGGATTGTAGTACAGATGCAGTTGTGGCAGTAGACATGCATATCGATCCTAGTGGATGACAAACGAAGCGGAGGATATTGAATTAATAGTGTCTGACTTGGAGTAGAAAAACCGGAGGGCCAAGAGCCTAGGACCAAAGAACAAGCATTGGAAGAGGACGAGGAGGATGACAACTGTTTGGATGATAATGATGTCCCCGACGCGCTGGTGTTTGATGCTTGGAATAGACATGACCTAGAGTCCATGGTTGTGAGTGATGGCTATGATTTCTGGTGGGGACTATGGGCATAACGTGTGCATGTTAATGCCATGTTTGCATATAAGTCAGTTTTGCGAGATGCTGTCAAATTGTGGGTGATATCAATGCAAAGTCAGTTTAAGGTTATCAAATCAAACAAGATAAGTGCACTGTGAAGTGTGAGAAAGATGGGTGTCCTTGACGTGTTCATGCCTACAAGACAAAGTATGAAATGCATTGGATCGTGTCGAAGATAGAGGACCACTTGTGTGTTATGAGCAACGCACTGCCAAAGCACCGCAACCTCACTTCTTATGTTCATTTGCAAATGTCATGTACGGGGAGATTGTGGAGAAGAAGGATATGGAAGCGAAACACATCATGCTGGCCATTGAGCAGATGTATAAGTACAAGATCAGCTATATGAAGGCGTGGAAGGTGAAACAAAAGGAAATAGAGAGAAGGTTCGGCGTGTTTGAGTCAGTCTACGACAATCTCTCTCGACTACTTGAGGTGCTAAGGGACAGAAACCCCGGAACATACATCACTCTAAAGGATAAGGTTTCAGAAAAAAAAAACCAGAGCGGTACATGGTAATGCAACTTCGCTGTAAAGGATAATGTTTCAAAAAAACCGAAGGGTTACATGGTAATGCAATAGGCTTTCCTTGCAATTGGACTAGCCAATGCTACTCCATAAGCCATACTCTCATGTCTTTGATGCATGTGGCATGATCAACATGGACTCCGCGCGGTACGTGTCGTGCTTCTTCATGAAGGAAAATTTGGTTCAGACTTAGAGCAGGGAGATCCGTCGATTTCTTGTTGTTGGTAACTTCACAGAAGATGATGTGCAAAATAGGATATGGGTCCCTGATTTGAACTTGCTGAAGGGTGACAAGGGTTGTTGGCAGACTCATCGTATCCGAAACGACATGGACGAGTCTAAAGCCGAAGGCTCTGTGAAGAAATGTATCCTTTGTGAAAATTACAAGCATACGAAGAACAAGTGCACAAAGCATAACTGGTCAGGTGAAGGTAAAGACGGCATGGCTAGTGACGGTTGTGGAAGAGGCCATCGAGAAGGTCGTGGAGGGCGACATGTTGCAGATCACGAAGCTGGAGTTGCTATCTGATACAGTTTGTGCCCATATTAGGAGTATTTTGTTCCTATCGTCGTGGTCAATTTGTGTTATCCATTTCATGGTTGTACCTTGTTTGTTGAGAGCTACCTTTACTTTAAACATGTTGCTACTTGATTCGATATATTATAAACTCGACTTGTGTTTGTTGTATCCTCTTTATGCTAAGTGATAGTAATTTTGGCATAAGCAAACTCCAGTTTTTTTACACGAACAATTATTCACAAACAACTCTTCCAACTACTTAAATTTGTAAAATTAAAGCTAAGTTTATTTAAATTATTTTTTAAAACCGTGCTCAGTTACCGGTTTTGTCTGCGATTGGTCTCAATCGCGTTCTGGCCTAGCCACTGCGCCCGTCACAGGCCTCGTTCGCACTGCTGGGCCTCCCCCATCACCTAATCGTTGACCCACCGCGCGATTGGAACTATTCGATTGGTGGACTAGCGATTGAGAGTTATTTCTTAAAAAAACGTAGGGTGTTTTTCTAAAATAATTAAAAATGGTTTATTTAGAAAAGCTGCATTGATGTTTGGTCCCTCCCTAGGCATCCCTTCTTGTTTGTTGCAAAGAGTGGAGGATGGGACCGGTGCTGTTGAACCCCGTTTCTCCATTATTAGCTCTAAGCAACAACCTTACATGTCAAAATTTGATCCTAATCTAGTACCACCTAATCCTGTTACGAAGGTTCTTTACATCGTTCCATGCATCTCAACGGTACTGCCAGTGTAAACACTGGGCGAAATAAAAGAAAGCACGTGCACCACACTACTACGACTATCATCCCGCCCATGTTCATATGACCATCGACGTCCATACCAATCAGCACTTCATGAGCTGAAATGCTGAATACTACACACACGTTGATTCTGGCTAGGATTGGCTTTGTTGGTGACAAGTACAGCCGACGGTTCAGAACAACTGTCCGCTAAAACACAACTGTTTCCACTCTTCTCTTTTTTACCACGGTCAATAACACAATTCTGAACGGATAAGGCTCTGTTTAGAACGCTAGAGTTTTTTTTTTCGATTCCTATTGAAATCGAACTGTTTCTTGTTAAATCCATGCGCTGCAAACATGCTCTAAATTCTTGATCCAACTATATATCCCTGTATCTGTGAACTGTGACACGATTACAGCGGATGTGAGTGCATAGCTTCATGGCCCCCCAAAAAAAGGGAAAAGGAGGGCATAGCTAATGCCCAATGGCGTCGGTGTCAGCCTCCAAACTGAGGTCTCTGAATAGGCTTTTGGACTTTGGAGAGGGGAGCGTCGGTGGGACGTGTGCTGGTTCGGCTCTGAACGAATGCGACCCATTCCTATTCCCTGTAGCCGAGCAGAGGAGGTGGAGGCCATCCAAACCCAACGAGCAGCTTTGGCGTCAGGCTGTTCAATTAATTAATCCCAAAGAAATCTGGTTTCTTTTGCAGAGAATGGCGTGCCACCTAACCCTCTAACGCTAGCGCCTCTCTCTCTCTCTCCTTCTCCTTAATCCTTATCCACTCGGCCTAACCAAGGAAGAAGAAATATCGTGTTTTGCATGCAAGGCTGCAGGAGAAATCAAGAAAAAAAAATGCTTATCAGTTGTGGCGTCCTGTCCTTGTGTCCTTTTTTTGTGAATCTTTTTCTTTCGTGTTTGTTGTTTTCCACCGTGTCAAATCCAGTCACTTTGATATGATGCGTGTTTTATTAGTATTGCATTATTGATTATGCGAGGCCAAGGCGCCAGTAATATGTTGCTAGATCCGAATGTACCAATGGGAGAACCATATTCAGGGCATATTTGGAATGCGTGAATTTCACGGTGTTCTACTTGTGGAGCAGAAGAATCATTATACTCAAGTACATTATCAAGATACGACATTACACATGATTTCACTTCAGTAGAGGAGGGGATCAAAATCTGTTGTGAAAAATTCCGCCAGGTAGAAATGCCTATCATCGATTCATCGTTTCGCAATTTCAATAATTGATAGCTCTCTATGAGTTTTTGGTTTAAATAATACTGTTTCGCGGGGAATAACAAAAATAACCCTTCACGAATGAAGTGACAAAAATAGCATCGCGGACGTGCTCCTTGCTGCGTCCCCACCGTGCGGATGAGAAAAAACCCGCATAAACAGTGCATACCATACCCTAGCATACAAGCGAGCAAAAATAACATGAACGGTGTTTAATAGTGCATGAACAGTGAACAGCGTGCCCGAGCACAATCAAGTATGAAAAACATGGGAACACTGTTCAATAGTGCAAGCACAGTGAATACCACGCCCGAGGAAAAAAATAGTGTGAATAGTCATTCAACAATGTATGACAGTGCTCGGTGGCACTGTTTCGCACGCGGGTGAGACACGTGTTATCTGTCGAAAAAGTCTACGGTGCTATTTTTGGTTTAGATATCATGAGAAAACTACGTTTGCTATTTCGTGGCTATTTAAGAAAAAAAACCCTCCATCTGTGTGACCACATTGACTCTAGTGCGGATCACTGCTTGAAGATCCTTGAAACATGAAAGATTCCGGTGCAATTAGCTGTCAGAGTTTTGGCCATTGAATTCCTCCTATACTATATTTGACTCTAGTCAGTCAGTCACTGTGCCATCGGAAAAGGAAAATAGATCAGAAGTACACCCTTCTGCTTGCTCCATAAATCCACGCACCTACAAAAACGCAAGGTTTCACAAAAGCGACGAAGGGGATTGAAAAGAGAGTGTGACATTGCTGTTTTTTTGCATAGTCATTAGCTTGTTGCCTCATCAGAGAGAGCAGACCAGTAACTTTATTTTAACCATAGTCAAACTGATTTTGTTGTATAGAGATGTGTAGTCACGAGCATTTGCTTTCCTATTGGTTATGACTTTCGATACACGACTGCCAAACCCCAAATGCCAACCATTAAAACGACAAATTGTGGGGGCTGACTGCTATTTGTATAGGATGTAGGGGCTCGAGGAAAACACACCAACATGGCAATTAACCACCAAAACAGCTAGTGAGTACAGATCAGCTCGCTAAATACAATCGATAATAGAAAACCATGGACTGTTATGTGCAAGTACTAAATATTAATAGCTAGTTTTACAAAGCATTTTATTTTATTTTTTTAAAAAATACTTGGATTACTCAAAACTATAGTTGAAAAGTTCAAGCTCTTATGCTCCAAAACAAAATTAAATCACACCAAATGTTAAAACAGTAGTTATCAGCTGAGTCCACGAAACAATAATGATCAAGAATCTCACCAAACAAATTAACAAACGCAAGGATCACAGATCAGATTAAACACGTGGACACGAATAATAACTACTTGTAATCGAGTGTATCCCCAAAGTATCCCTAATCACCCCCATGACAAATTAATAACTACACATGAGCCCTTCGCCTCCACCAACCCAAAACGACCAAACAAAGATATCTTTTATATAAAAGCCCCTGTCTCCGTCTCCGATTAGCAGGAGGGGAGGAGACGAAGAACGCAGCACTGCACAAGCAGCCGCGAGCGAGCCTACCCGATCCCTCCTACTCCCGCTTGCTCCTCAGATCTCCCCACCGTTGCCAATTCCCTACTAAGATTCACGCACCCTTCTTCCAGATCCAGGTTCGGGTATTCGAACTTTGTGCTCGGGAACAAAGAGGTTGGTAGTTTTGACCGGGAAAGCCCGTTTGTTGGCCGCTTCTTGGTGTTCTTGCTGCAATTGCCGGATCAAAATGTGATCTTTCTGATGCGCAGGTTCTGTCGGTGGCGTGGTTCGGTGGTTTTGGTCGGGAAGTTTTGGTTCTTCCTCCGCTCGGTTTGCTTCTTGCTTCTTTTGGAGCGCGGTAGAGATGGGGGTGGCAGGGGAGAAGTTCCAGCTGGGGACGGTGGGGGCTCTGAGCCTCTCGGTGGTGTCCTCGGTCTCCATTGTCATCTGCAACAAGGCCCTCATGAGCTCCCTCGGCTTCACCTTTGGTATGAGATCCAATCTTGTCTCGAGATACTTTACTCCTTGCTAGCGTTTGCTTTATTGGATGTTTGTGCTCCATGTTTCACTCGTATATTGTTTGTGGATATGCGAGGTTGATTTGGTGCAGGTGTGTTCAGGGGGCAGTGAAAATCTTGGTCTAGGAGGTGTATGTTTAGTGTTGAAGTGATATGGGGAGATTGGTTTTGTGAGAATTTTTTAGTGAGGAGTGCAAATTAGGCTCTGTGTTGAGGGGAACCACTGTCGGTCGAGTTCCTCGAGTATGTCGTGTTGTGAGTTGAAACATCATGATTGAAAAAATGGATGAACCGTGAGCTTAAATGATACAGCTAGCGTGACTTGTTGGAATGAATATGTTGAGGAAAAGGAGCTAGTGTGAGCTTAAATGATACCGAACGGTCTGTTGAGAAGGAAAACATATCTTCTGTGGTTGATTACACGTCGATACACTTTTTTGTTTAATTTAGTGGTGGAATTTAATCCTGTTAATCGGCATATCCCTTGTGTCACTGTTCGTTATCTTGTAAGACTGCAGTCCGGCAAAGTACTAGTTCGTCTAAACATATTAGTAAAATAGAAGTTGGTAGGTTTCCCTCGAATTTTACTAAACTCTGTTCTTTGTTATGCAGCCACTACTTTGACAAGCTGGCATCTCCTGGTTACATTTTGTTCTCTTCATGTGGCATTATGTATGAAGCTCTTTGAGCACAAACCTTTCGATGCAAGGACCGTTATGGGATTTGGAGTGCTCAATGGCATCTCAATTGGGCTTCTCAACTTGAGTCTAGGTTTCAATTCTGTTGGTTTCTACCAGGTACACATTGCTATTGCCTTCATTGTGTCTGTACTCATAAATTTTTTAATAGTTAATTAGTTAATATAGTGGTCTGGCACACATTCCTTATCTGGTGGCAATGGTTGCTTTGGTTGGGTGTACAGAATATAACGTGTGATTTTAACAGGGGCGGAACTAGGATGGAAATGACCGGGGTTCACTATTTCACTGTACATATAACGACATATATAATTCAAGTAATATGTTACTAAATAGTAATGTATCCAATAACTTTTAGCATCAATATTTCAACATAACCAATGGCATGTATAATGATAAATAAGTAGCGATCAAAATGCTTTCCAACATAAAGAAACTCACTAATAATATTGTTAATTGTAGCAAAGTGAAACAACTAAGGGTGAAATCATGGTTAAAAACAGTCGATATTTGCCTGTCATTTTCCGATTATTTGAAACCTCAATTAGATGTTGTCAATTGCCATGTTCAACAATCAACAACAAGAATAATAAAACATTAAAGTACAAGCATCAAACACACGTGTGTGTAGATATGTGTTTTTACTTACTTGATATTGGTTGAGCATAGTAGCACACTGCACACGGACATGGGTGACGACGGGTCACGAACTCATGATCACGTCGTGTAATTTCCAATTTCGAAAAACCCTATTTGAAATTGAAACCCTAAATTTTAAGTTCATAACCCTAACATTTGATGAAAAAACAACAATCATCAAGTTGAAAAATCCTCTTTTCTTTTCTTCAAAGAAATCGGAAGCATTGGGGAAATTAGAAGTTAGAACGAACAAAAAAGCAATACCAATAACTAAGCCTTGCTAGTAGTAGTTGCTGCTTCCTTTCTTTAATTCCTTGGCCGGTGTTCCAATTCCACTGCGAAGTGCCAAATGCCCGAGATGATCGCCGACGGTCGGTAGATGAGGGCGTCGAGGTGGCCGAAAGGTCTCCGGCGGACTGGCGCACAGGGCTCCGGGCGGCAGCAGCCAGGCGAGGGGCGGTCCGGCGGTGGCGTTTTGCATTCTCGCCTTCTCGGGCTCTCGACGCTACGCCTACATGCTACAACACACAGGCACACCACGCGTGGGCGCCGCTGCACAGTAGTCGAGCGGTCTATGGCTCGATGCATCATGAGCGACATGGGCCAAGGCGTGCATGCAGCCAGGCAGCAGGCGTGCGGGCAGTCAACAGGCCAAGGCGTGCCGCGTGCAGGCAGCCAAGGTCCGTGTGCAGCCAGTCAGCAGGCTTGAGCTGCGAGCAGCAGGGGCTGTTGGCTTGCTATGCGTGGCCGCGTGGGCCTTGCGCAGTTGCGCGCGTGAGACGTGGGGCGTGGCCAAGGCAGGCCGCAACGCTTGCCGCGTGAGCGTGGGCCGCCGGCCGGGTGCACAGTAATTGGGCTGGGGGTGCACATGTGGAAAAAACCAAGTGATCCTCACTGAATTTTTTTTTGGACCCGGTGTCCTGTGACACCGGATGGGCCTCTTGGGCTCCGCCCCTGCATTTTAACTGTTGTACTGTCACTGTTATATTATCATGGGCAAACAGCTTCTTAGGAAAAGGGTTTCAGTTAGGTTATTGCATGTTGTGCGATGCAGTTAATGTCATGCAGCCTTACAGTAATCACTCCACCAAGCTCATGCTAAAATGCCCTTTATGTCCAGATGACAAAGCTGGCCATTATTCCCTGTACTGTTATATTGGAGACTCTTTTCTTCAGGAAGAAGTTTAGGTTGGCATTCTGTACATCATGTCCATTATGCAGCTTGATAATTACCATCTGATTATTTTTCCGACTTTACTGTGCAGTCGGAAAATTCAGCTCTCCCTTAGTGTGCTCCTTTTTGGTGTTGGCGTTGCAACTGTGACTGATCTGCAACTCAATGCTATGGGATCTGTACTGTCTTTGCTGGCAATCGTCACGACCTGTATTGCTCAAATTGTATCCTTTCAACAGTAGCTGTTATTTTCTCCTGCGAAACATTGTCTGTTTGCCAAATCATCTGCATTCTGCATATAGTAAATTTTACATGTAGCTAGCGACATGTCTTGTAGTTTGTTAATATTACAAATATGCAAAATGCTAATGAATAGAAGTTACTTCCTATTGATAACTGTATTTCTAGTTTGGCTGTTGAAGATAAATTAGATGGTGTAGATTTTTTATTCTACTCATGTATGCTTCTTGCTTACAATGCTGAAACACCATTTCGTTTGAGTATTACATTGTTCTGCGGTGTATGATTTGAGTCCTTAACAAGCTATCAGATGACGAATACAATTCAGAAGAAGTTCAAGGTATCTTCAACCCAGCTGCTGTACCAATCATGCCCATACCAAGCATTGACCCTGTTCATTACCGGTCCATTTCTCGATGGATTTTTGACGAACCAAAACGTCTTTGCTTTTGATTACACACCTCAAGTTCTGGTAAGCAGTGAACCAGGCTGTGGAAACTTATGTTGATTGTTGACATAGCTTCATCTGATCCAGAGTTTGCTCTTACCATGTCTGCAGTTTTTCATCGTGTTGTCATGCCTAATGTCAGTCTCAGTAAACTTCAGCACTTTCCTTGTGATTGGGAAGACATCTCCTGTAACTTACCAAGTCCTTGGCCATCTAAAAACATGCTTGGTTCTCGCCTTTGGCTATGTTTTGCTTCACGATCCATTTAGCTGGAGAAATATACTTGGAATCCTAATTGCAGTGATTGGGATGGTATTATACTCATACTTCTGCACTTTAGAGACTCAGCAAAAACCCACTGAAGCCTCTCCACAAGTCATTCAGGTAAATTCTGCAATGGTTTAGTCTTAACTAAATTCTGTGGATATTGTTATCGTGTTTTGAGCTGATAACATTTTCTGTGGTTTGAAACTCAAATCTGTTAGAGTGTCATGACCAGGGATTAAAAACCCGGTACCAGACCAAATCTCGGCCAGAGGCCGGGAACGGTAACCGGCCGGTTACCGGAAATTTTTCGGTTGAAATTCACTCGAATTTGATTAAAAACCATTCAAAATTCAAAAATCAGAATTTGAATTTTAAAAACCTGAGAAAACCGACCGGGATTTCATTTCCCGGTACCCACGGGTAAATCCGGTTGGTCATGACTCAGGATCAAGCATAAGACGCTTAACATGAGTCTCACTCTCACAGTACAGTTTGTTTAAGCTCTATCAATTTTTGTTGTCCTTTTTATTTTGTGTTAGATTCCTTCCACTTGTTCGACATCAATTTAATGGTGAAAGTGGGGTATTTTTTTTTTATGTTAAGCATATTTGTTTACTGTGCTTCATATGTACACATATGGTGGTCCTCTGATACTGTAGCCATGTTGTAGCTATCGTTTTCTTGTAGTTTACCCCTCATGTGATCTACATTGCAGGTGAAAGAAGGCGAATCGGACCTGTTGATCTCAGACTCTCTAAGCGCTGCTGAGAATGGGGGCGGTGCAGTCGACGATGAGCCCCTGAAGGTACCTATGTGGAGCTCAAAGTACTCAAGGGCATGAAAACTAAACTGCTCTGGTATTAGTATATGGTATTATACAGAACTAAGCTTAGTAGGTAGATAGTAGGGTTGGAAGCCAACCCTGAGTGTAATGAACGTTCCTGTTCCATTTTTGGGCTTTTTTTTCCTTCTTTTTTTAGGGAGGTTACCATGTGACGCTGTTAGTAAATGGATCACACTCTTTAGAGGGTATTATTACCTCTACTCCAGAATCCAGATGGCAGATCTACCTTGAAGCTAGAGACAGGACAGGAGATCTCTCTTGTATTGTTTTTCATATGTCGAGCATCTGCTTCGCCATTGTAAGTTGCTAGCAAGACATAAATATCAATACGTAGTTTACATTCTTTTGTACCTGATGTTTTGGTCACGCGAGATGTGGAGTGATCTCTCGGCTTCTAGTTTGCGATATAAAGCTCGGTTTATCATTGGATCATTTGTTCACTGTAGTAAAGATAAGACAGGTGTTTTGAGCCAAAATTTGTCAGATCGTTGGTACATCTAGCTGAGCGCAAGTGCAGTGGTTCATCGCTAGCGGAGACACATCACACGTGCGGACTCGCACAGCTGTGGTGAAGACTTGAGAGCAGGGTGGAGGAGGTTCCGCTGGTCCATGATGTGTGGGCGTGGGCGTGGGCGTGTGTTCCCGGGCGGCCGCGTTGGGAGGGAGCGGGGTGTGGAGTGTGGACGCGACGCTCGCGGCTACAACAAGCCGTAATCGTGCGCGGTGCGAGGAGAGTCCGAGTCGCCGAAAACTAGAGGGGGCAGGGCCGCGTGAGTTCCGCGTCGAGAGTATGGAAGCGGGTGGGCGGGCGGTTAGTTTTGCGGTGGGCGCGCGTGTTGCGGATGGCGCGGGCACGGCGGGACGCGCGATCGGGCGGGCGGGCGGTGCCTCGTGACCCATCCATCGCTGAGTTCGATCAATCAGCGCGCGCGGCCTGAGGAGTAGGACGGGGTGCAACGGAAGTGTTGGATTGGACCCTCGGCTTGGAGTGGAGGGGTAAACCAAGTAGAGGTGGCTCTAGTCAGCTCAGCTCATGAGCCCATTAGGCCATGTACAACGCGGGGCTATACTATTACTGGGCGTTTGGCAAAAAAAAACTGCCTCACCTTGCCACGGTGGACAGAATCGCAGGCAGTTGTGTCGAAGGCGCTGCTTGAGGAGGAGGCCGACGCTTGGGAGCAGTTCACACGCGCGGACAATTATCTAAGCATCTATTAAATAGTTGCTTCCATTGGAGGTGGTGACTCTTGTATAAATAAATGCTTTCGTGACGTAGCCTTGTCCTCTCTCTTTAAGCATCTATATAATAAGCGTCTCTTCTTTTGAAGATGCCCTTATGATTCATTCGTGACTTTTCTCGACAATGCACATGACAGGAGACCTATCCACCACTCCCACCAATCCATAACTAGCATTGCTCTTTCTCAAGTCTCAAATCTCACCTCTCAAATTAGTCTCGAACGCCTCGTCGTCGTGCCAACCACAGTAACCAGCCGGGACAAGGACCCTGCGGTGTTCGTGCCTGTGTCCGCGTCCGCGTCCGCGTCCGCGTGTGCCACCACCAACACCGCGCGGCGTCCCAGGAAAACTCTTCTGCGCTACCTCACCTGCGCGCCGCTCCTGTCGCCGGTCACGCCGGCGTACGTGACCATGGCGCTGATCAGGCGCCCGCGCGTGGCGGCGGGTGACTACAACGAGGAGGAGGCGTGCAGGATGTTCGAGCGGTGCTTGGTGGAGATGCTGGCGGAGGTGGGCAAGGTGGGGGACCTGGCGGACGTGGAGGAGCTGACGCGGTGGTGGGGCCGTGGGGCAGCCTCACCTCGCCGGTGTTCATCGACATGGTCTGCCGCTTCTACGGCGAGCTCCGCAAGGACCTCTTCCCCGACCCCACGGGCACTTCCTCCAGCAGCGAAGGCGACCATGGAAGCGCCAGTGGCGACTTGGTAGACACACAAGTGAACGATCAGCTTGGTTAACACGCGCGCGCCTAGACCATGCGATATTTTGCGCACATCAATATGCACGTACGTCCATGTGCTAGTACACTGTACGTAGTTATTGTTCTCTCATCTCGGATATACACACTATCATTGAGAGGCCATTGCAGTCTTGCAGATATCAAAAGAAGATTCGGAAAAAGCCCAAAATTTTCTGGTTCGCCATGGATGACGACACGCATGTTGCACTTTCATTTTCAAGGAATTTTACATTACATTCTATCGGTAGTATTTAGTGCTAGTATAAATAAAATCTGGCCATTGTTTTGTTAAGACCATTATAAACTTTTCTTTGTATTTATAATTTTTCTTGAGGGTATTATAGACTTTTTCAACTAGTGTTCAAAATATTAATCTTGTGCCATGTGATCCTCAAATGAGCAATTACAATTCTATCTCTTTTGGAATTTTACTATTTATGCTACGGGTGTAGTATAACTAAATCTTAACCAATCTGCACTATTGAATAAAAAAATAGACAATTCATATTAAATAGAGTATCCTAAAAAGCTTCATTTTTTCAGTGTTGAATCCTGGCCCTTTTCCTTTTCTTTCAAACATGCCAAAACTGGGCCGCCTCATTCGGCCCAAACGATAGGCCCAGCTCAGCAGCATTGGCGGGAAGAGGGAGCAGAAACGGCGGGAAGCGCCGCCGCCAGTGCCGCGAAACCCCCACCCACAATAACTTCTCTTCCCTCGCCTCACCACTTCCCCGCCATTGCTTGCTCCCAATCTCCCAAGAAGGCGGGGGGAGAGAGAGAGAGAGAGAGGATGGTGGGGCCACAGTACGACCTCGTCGGGAACCCCTTGGGCGCGGTGCGCGCCACCTTCGAGAGCGGCGGTGTCGACACGAGAACTTGATTTGAGTTCGTAGCGCAGGAGATGATTCACTATCGGACGGTGAGAAGCATCGATGCGGTTCATTAAGTTAACTCGTAGGGTGGAGATGTTGTGAACATTGATTGGGCAAAGAACATGCGGACGGTTGCAAGATAACGTTTGTGGAGATCCAATGGACGAGCGATCAATTTGTTTATGCTCTTCGTTTTGGATTCACCTTTACTATTCAACGTGTTGAAAGCGTAAACTCGACCGGTGTTAGTGGCGGTCTGAAAGTGAGCACATATATGCCGCCGTGTAAGGGAGAGGCATCGACTAAAACCCTAGTTCATTTTCATTGCTTTACTTTACTCTTTAAGCTCTAGTTTGTATCCATGTGTTCTTCCTCCAAATATATGCATCCAAACTTTCCCAAATACTGCTTTGATTCGGTTGATTCTAGCCTATAGTTTTGGGTCCTGACATCTTTGGTATCAGAGCACACCGATCTTCGGCGGAATATAGATCTGTGTTTGTTCGTGAGTGGAGAAGGTTGGGAAATTTATTTTCCTGGTAAAATTCCTGATCTGGCTTGCGAAAACAATCAGATCTGTACAAGGAAGTAAGGGTGATACTAACAGTGAGGGTTGGGAAGGATCCTAGATCTCTTCCTGTAAAATTCCTTAAGCTGTAGAGAGGATCAAGATGCCCAAGGGAGTTAGATCTACCGAAGAAGAAATGAGTGAAGTGGAAGATATCAAGAAGGAGATGGCTCGTATGCAGCAACAAATGGAGTCTGACTCGGCGCATGTTCAGGTTCAATTGGGGCAATTCCAGGAACAGGTTCAATCTAATTCTTCTAAACTTGACATGGTGATGGACATGTTAAGAACTATGATGGACAAGAATGGGGCAGGAGAAGTGGCTAGCAATTTGGCGATGAGAGGGGACGATGATAGTCCAGGATTTGGCAAACAACAACTGAGGCACCCAAGAGCAACACCGGGTAGTGGACATTCGTTTGCCCCGAATGGTGATCTGAGTAATACAAATCGGAAATTTCCCATGTTCCTTTTACCTTTCCTCTGTGGAATGTTAGTGGAAGTATTCGACCGTGAACATACCGAGTTTAACCATGGGAAGAGATAGGAATTCATGATGGTCGTCGTGGATTGTCTCATGGGACTTTTGGGGTTAGTGTTTATCCTATGGCAAGTGGAACCTTTGCGCCACAAGACACCTATTCCATTTCGCCATTTGTACCACCTTACATTCCATTTCAATACAATCCTCGATTTCCCAAGGAGTAACTCCACCGCTCGGGAGACGGATGTGGAATTACCCATGGCCACGCGCTCCTGATGGCCAGCATAGTAACAATAGCCAGTGGCCAGCAAGGAACTTGAATCCATATCACCAACAATTCAGTAGAGGTCCAAAGTTAGAATTTCCCAAATTTGATGGAGAACAACCTGAGGCATGGATACGAAAAGCTGAAAAATATTTTGAGCTGGCCAGAATTTCAGATGAGCAGAAAGTATCCATAGCAGAGGTTTATTTGACAGGGAGAGCAGACCAGTGGATTAGCAGTAATGATATTGACACTGGATTCTTATCCTGGCAACAATTTTGTGACATGATTAAGAAGAGGTTTGCTGCAGAAACAAGATATGAAGTGATTGAAGCTTTTAGGGGGTTGAACCAAGAAGGCACAGTGGAAACATATATAGATAAGTTTGAAAATATGATGATCCTAGTTAAAAGAACTAACCCTGCATTAAAGGAGAGGGATTTTCTGGATTTCTTTATATCAGGATTGAAGAATTATATTAAAACTCCTTTGAAGTCATTGGAACCAGGTTCTTTAGTTGAAGCTTATGCCCATGCAAGAAATTATGAGAATAGTCAATACTATAAGAAGGTGCAGACATTGAATCAAGGGACGAATTCTAGAGGTAGCTATCAAGGAGTACACAGTCTAAATGGAAGAAGGAAAATGTCGATGAAGGAACATAGTGAGAAGACTCACGCTAGTTCAGAAGCAAATGGAATGGAGGAAAGTGTTTCAAGTGCAATGAACCTTGGGTTCTGGCCATAGCGAGGTATGCAAATTCGAAACAAATTCATTTGATAAGCTGTGGAAGATGAGGAAGAGAATAATGAAGGAAATCGGAAGGGTATTCACAACACCACCTAGCGATCCCCGAGCACCGAAGGAAGACCACGAAGTTCAAGTTTCAATGCATGCCATTTCGGGAACTAGCTCTGGAGCCAGCACCTTCACCTTGAAAGTTAAGCTGGGTAAGATTAATGTTATGGCCTTGGTAGATAGTGGAAGTACTACTACTTTCATAACTCCATACATTGCACTCAAGGCTAAGTGCAAAATCAGTAACCATGTGCCAATCAAGGTAGCAGTGGCTAATGGAAGCACATTGTCAAGTGAATCGAAGTGTTTAAATTGTAAATATGAAATACAAGGGGAAGAATTTACCACTGATTTCCGAATATTGGAACTAAAGGGGTATGATATCATATTGGGAAGCGACTGGATTTACAGACATAGTCCAGTGAGTCTTAACCTGAAAACCAGAGAATTTAGCATTTGCAAAGATGGGGTGAGAAACATCAAGTTTGTGGATGAGACTTATCCAAAGAGAACGTGTGATTGATGCTTCACAGTTAAATAAGCTAATGGATAAAGGGGTGATTGGGGCTGTTTTATACTCCAAGACTGTTGTAACTACTGAAGGAGGACTGAAAGGGATACCCATTGAAATTCAACAAGTCCTTAATGAGTATTCAGATATATTCAGAGAAACCACAGAATTGCCTCCTGTGAGAGAACAAGATCATACTATACCTTTAGTAGCAGATGCTAAGCCAGTTAATATGAGGCCTTACAGATTACCCCATTACAAGAAAGATGCTATGGAAGAGTTGGTGGAACAATTATTGAAAACTCAAACAATCAGAGCTAGTGTCAGTCCATATTCATCTCCAGCCATATTGGTAAAGAAGAAGGATGGTTCATGGAGGCTATGTATTGATTATAGACAGTTGAACTCTAACACTATAAAGAACAAGTACCCTATCCCTATCATTGAAGACCTGTTGGATGAGTTGAACGGAGCAAGGTATTTCTCAAAGGTGGATCTCAGGTCAGGCTATCATCAGATAAGGATGCAACCTGCAGACATTTATAAGACGGCTTTCAGCACACATACTGGTCATTTTGAATTCCTAGTCATGCCATTTGGATTGACTAACGCCCCAGCCACCTTCCAAGCTTTGATGAACAAAATACTGGCAGCATATTTGAGAAAATTTGTGTTAGTATTCTTTGATGATATACTCATCTATAGCTCAACACTGGAGGACCATCAATGTCATTTGCAACAAGTATTGAAGGTTTTGAGGCAAAATCAGTTGTATGCCAAGAGGAGCAAATGTGTGTTTGGGCAAGAACAAGTGGAGTACTTGGGGCATATCATTAGCATCAAAGGAGTATCAACAGATCCAAGTAAAATTATGGCAGTTAAGGATTGGCCTAAACCTGAAAATATCACTCAGCTGAGAGGGTTCCTAGGTTTGGCAGGGTACTATAGAAGGTTCATTAAGAATTTTGGGATAATATGCAGGCCAATGTTTGATTCCTTGAAGAAGAATGCCTTTTGCTGGGGAAAGGAACAACAACAAGCCTTTATCAAAGTCAAGGAAGCACTAACTCAAGCTCCAGTACTTGCCCTTCCTGATTTTTCACAACCATTTACCTTGGAAACTGATGCTAGTGGGTATGGTTTGGGTGCTGTTTTAATGCAAAAGGGGAGACCTATTTCCTTTATGAGCAAGACCATTGGACCAAAATCAGCTGCAATGTCAACATATGATAAAGAGGCATTAGCAATCTTGGAAGCCATTAAAAAATGGAAGCATTATCTAATGGGTTCAAGTTTGGTGATAAGCCCGATCAAGAAAGTCTTAAATACATATCTGAACAGAGATTGATTGAAGGGATACAACATAAGCTCATGATCAAGTTGATGGGGTATGATTACAAAGTGGAATACAGAAAAGGTAGAGAAAATCAGGCCGCCGATGCCTTATCCAGGTTACCCTCTAGAGAAGAAGCCATGGTGACTACCATAGCAATACCTCATTGGATAAATGAAGTAATACAAAGTTACCAAGGGGACAGCAAGTGCCAGGAGCTGGAGACCAAATTGAGGATTGACAAGAATGGTGCACTACCATTTACCTTGCAAAATGGAATTTTGAGATATAAGGACAGGATATATATTGGCACTAACACCAATATAAAGAGCATTCTTGAACTCTTTCCATAATTGCATTAGGTGGGCACTCGGGAAAGAGCAACTTATCAAAGGATGAAAAACCTTTTTATTGGCACAGTATGAAATCGAGGTCACATCTTTTGTCAAAGAGTCTTGTTGTTTGTCAAAAGAACAAGTCCGAAAATATACCTTACAGGGGTTGTTGCACCTCTACCTATACGATATGGCATGGACCCACATCACCTTAGACTTCATTGAAGGACTACCCAAATCAAGAAAAGGATGTGATAATGGTGGTAGTGGATGATTTACAAAATATGCTCACTTCTTGTCCTTGAAGCACCCCTACAATGTCCAATGGTGGTAGACATTTTCCTTGATCACATTTACAAACTCCATGGCTTACCCATTGTAATTATATCTGATCGAGATAGGATATTTACAAGTAGTCTGTGGCAAGAACTATTCAAGGCTCTTGGGGTGAAACTAAGATTGAGTAGTGCCTACCACCCTCAAACAGATGGGCAAACTGAAAGGGTCAATCAATGTCTAGAAAATTACTTGAGATGCATGACCTTTGCTAGCCCAAGAAGGTGGCACTCATGGTTGTCACAAGCGGAGTGGTGGTACAATACCTCATTTCATACCTCTTTGAAGATGACTCCTTTTGAGCGTTATATGGGATGAAGCCTCCATTGATCACTGAAGCTATGTTACCTCAAGGTGTAATCAAGAGACCAAAAATATGGTTCGAGAGGAGGAAGTGCATTTTGAAGCTATAAAGGCTAATCTAGAGACTGCAAGTTCTAGGATGAAGTTCTTCTTTGACAAACACAGACAGAAAGGAGCCTTGAGGTTGGGGATATGGTATATCTCAAAATGCAACCATACTAGTCATAATGCTTTAGGATTGCATAAAACCACAAATTGCATTCCAAATTCTATGGACCATACAGTGTGTTGGAAAAGATTGGGAGAGCTTCTTATAAAGCTGCTATTACACGAAGGTTGTCAAATTCATCCAGTTTTCATGTTAGTCAATTGAAGAAGCACATAGGGCTCAAAGTGATTCCAGCAAGAACTTGCCATTGGTGGATCTGAAGGGCGCGTGCATCGGAGCGGTGTAGTGTTGGAAAGAAGGGTTATTCCTAGAAACAATGAGCCGGTGGTTCAATGGAGGATTCTTTGGGCTAATCTCGCCTCGAGCGACTACATGGGAGGATGCTAAATTCATATCGAATATTCCCACAATTTCATCCTTGAGGTCAAGGATCTCGGGAAGGAGCATTGTCGACATCGAGAACTTGATTTGAGTTCGTAGCGCGGGAGATGATTCAGCTATCGGACGGTGAGAAGCATCGATGCGGTTCATTAAGTTAACTCGTAGGGTGGAGATGTTGTGAACATTCGGACTGGGCAAAGAACATGCGGACCAGATTGCAAGATAACGTTTCGTGGAGATCCAACAGACCAGAACGATCAATTTGTTTACTGCTCTTCGTTTTGGATTCACCTTTACTATTCACTGTGTTGAAACTGTAAACTCTGACCGGTGTTAGCTGGCAGTGCCGAAAGTGAGCACATATATGCCGCCGCCGTGTAAGGGAGAGGCATCGACTAAAACCCTAGTTCATTTTCGCTGCTTTACTTTACTCTTTAAGCTCTAGCTGTATCCATGTGTTCTTCCTCCAAATATATGCATCCAAACTTTCCCCAAATACAGTTTGATTCGGTTGATTCTAGCCTATAGTTTTGGGTCCTGACAGGCGGCCGCAGCCGCCGCCGAATCCGGAGGAGCAGACCCGGTGGCGGCGTTCCGGAGGAAGGACTGGGGCGCCAGCGAGGTGTTCCGCTCCTTCCTCTTCGAGCAAGGCGGGTTGGACAAGGTAAAAACCCTTGTTCTTTCTGTTCTTGTGTTTTCTGCTGTCTTACATTACACAAGTTTAGTTCAGTTGCGATCTTCGTGATCTGTTTGGCGTTTGCCTCCTTGTGGATGAAGTTATAGTCTTATAGATCGATTGGTCTCCTCATAAACTATCAAATGTCCGATCTTTTAATGTAATGATCTGCATTGCAAACGGAAAAAAATGACTGGTATAAAAAGAAAGGAAAATGCTTGAAGAACTAAGGAACTTCGATTGAATCTGGTGTTGTCAGTAAGAGCAAATGTGGTTAGGAACTTATGTTCTCATACATATCCTAGGTGGGGAAAGAGACATTTTTGCTATTTCAGATCAGAATGGACTGTGTTTATGCTGAGATTGCTGCACAAATTATGGAGATTTCGCATTGTTGGTGACTTGGTGTAAATGATACTTCTAAGTACAAAAAATGTTTTAATTTCCAGGTTCCGGTGTTGGATGTATCAAATTTGGGGTTGATCAAACCGAATACCCTCGTTCGGTTCCGGGGAATGGTTCAGGACATGCTCGGGAATGAGTTCTACATTGGTGCTTTCAAGGTACTGAACTGATTGTGCTCATGAACTGTTGTTAAGCTGGAGCTGTTGTTATGCTTATTTTGAGCCATCATTTGTGAAGAGTGGGTCAACTTGGAGGACGAACAAGTTCACAGATTTCTCACTGTTCTCAATGCCACACCCGTGTGATTCACATCTTTGGGAGCGCCATCTCTTCCATTGTGTGCCTGTATGTTACTGCTTCCATGAGCTCTTTTTTCCATTTTTATTAGTCCTAGAAGTCCTTTGTTGAAAGGGGCAGCTGGTGGAATTCACCTGGATCGTGTGATTGGCTTCTTTCAGGTGCCTGGACAGAATTCTTGGACACTGAAGTCTTCCCCTGGACCTGACTTGCGAAGAATGTTGAGCTGCTTGACATCCGAACAAAGGGAGAAAAGGAAGAGAGATGGAGATAGTGATGCCATGGATGTAAGCTTTTGTCAAGTTCGCTGCAACAATTTTTTTTGACACTTTGTCTGTCCAATAACCAGTCTGGCCATCTAATGCATTGCTTGCTATAGGTTTCAGTAAATGGGAATGGTGAGTGTTCTTCATTCAATAAGAAACCGGTAAGAATTGAACTCAATTTGCTTTCGTTGTGAAGGGTAAATTTTACATGATCATTTGTTTTACAAAGCAAATCCATGCTTATGCTTTCTGATTTGTTATTTGCCCATACGCACACTAATTTATCTCATAATCTTGCGTGTATCTATTTTCTCGTTTGGGTTTGTGTTTGTGAGCTTCATCTAACATTTACTTAGCCTACATATATGTCGTCTTCCAACTGGCTTGTCTGGTTATAGATTGGCATGCTAATAAAACAGGACAGTTAAGTTATATCAATTGAATCATAGCATATTTAGTTAACCAAACTGCTTGATTTCCTGCTAACCCTAAGTCATATAAAATGAGATTGGTAATCTGATTTAATCTGTCTTCCCTTCTCAGAAGGAAGATGATGTCCAGAGCTCATCTAGTTCAGCAGAAATGCCAGTGAGTGAAGATCACGCGCCAGAGAAGAATGAGGGAGATCATCATATTGATGGAAGCTCCTTTTCATGTCTAGTGAAGGTAAAGCACCTAAACTTTTGTATGTGAAATGCACATTAGCCAATTAATTTGCTGTTCTTCCTTTTCTCTTTTGTGTCGTCTATTGTTTACAGTCTTGTTTCTGCTTTGCAGGTCTATGACATGCCTGAAAGTCAAGTGAAACTAAACGATGTTGCTGAGTTCATAGGTGTATATACATTTGACCCAGAACTTGCTGCTCCTAGCGATAATTCGGATGATATAATGTTTGACCTCATAGAAGATGTAACAGCTCAGCTGCCTCCCAGCAAGGTATGTATGTATATTATGTTGGAATCGACTTGCAGAAGATGCAACACACACGAACACAAGGAAGAGAGCACACAGCGAGATGCAACGCACAACTACTCCTTGCATCTTTTTTGTTTTCTTTTCTTCTCTATTTAAAACACTAAAAAGGAAGTAAATTACATGCAAGATATGACCAGTAGGACCTCCTACCATCAGGCCACAATCCCTCCTACCATCACGCCATGATCCGAGAGATTTGCACCTTCCCATGAATCCGGATCACTGCCAAAAAAGAAACATAACGCCCACAACTCAAACCCAACGTGCGCATGCACGTTTTTGGCTCCATGCACTCACACAACACCATCATGCATACCGGACTACTTGACCATGCAAACACCAACTAACAACTGACGTGGGACACAAACTAGTGCAACAAGATTAGTTCCAACATATTACATAGTACAAAGTGACCGATTTCATGTGTTACAGTGAAAATTTAAATTTCTACCCATATTTGAGGTTTTACCTTAACTTCTAGTACCTTAAAATGTTTGTATAGGTGCCCCGTCTTCACTGTTTGGTCTGGCGAAATTTATCTTCTCATGATTTTTTAGCAAGGCCTTCTGTTGTTGAGGTACATATCACTGAATTTATAATCTTGAACTCAGAAGTGGGTTTACTAGTTTAACCATGTATTGATAGCCTCTTAGTAACACACACAGCTTTTAACCATTGACTAAAATAGCTAACCTATTCTTTTTCTGATCATGCAGCCTTCACCGCGCCTACTAAAAGGCATCCGGCAATCTTTGCTCTCGCATCTCACTCTGGTATTAGGGAAAGATGAACTGGCAGCTCAGTGTTTGCTGTTGCATCTTCTATCCAGAGTATGTCCTAACACTACGCGTTGCTTTCCTTGCATGATTCTTGCTAAAACATTTCATAGTCAATTTAGTAATGTCTTGGTCCTTTCGATGTCCATGCAGCTTCGTAATAGGGTGGATGTGGTTACCGTTGGCAGGCTCTCCTTGAATTTCACTGGCTTTAACAGAGAAAGTTCTTTCATATTTGGAAATCAGCTAAATACTTTGGTCCAGAGACTACTGCCATATTCACAAGCTATTCCTCTGTCAATTGAGTATCTAAACATAGCGGCACTTCAACCTAGAAAGGACAACAAGTCTGGAAGGTACATCTCGTTTTGTTTGTCTTATCAAGAATATGTAACACCTGATACCTTAATCATTCAAAGCTAAAATTTAACCTATACTACCCCCCTAAAATTTGTTGTAGGTTGGTTACAGGTGTTCTGCAGCTACCTCAGGGCACCCACCTGACCTTTGATGAGACTCTCTTGCGGTCCGGATCATTGACATCTAAAGGTGTTGAGAATACTGTGCTTCTTAAGACTTTGATGGAGTCACAAATGGTAATAATCCTCTAGTACTATTTTGCTATTTAGAAGTTAGTCACAACTCACAAGAATGCAGCACATTATATTTTGGGAAGCACTTCTATGCTCATCTGAGAAGTGCTTAGATCTTTTGCCAGCTTACATATCAATATCACCCATTTAGGTCATTGACCACATGATACAATATTGAATTAAATTTTCAGTTGTGTGACTATTTGCACTTACTGCCTTTAGTCGCAAGCTGTAATCAATTATAAACAATGCATAACTATCTATTGTACATGGATAAATCACAAAGAATGCAGCAACGAGGGCACAACGATATTCTCCAAGCATGAAACACCATACTATCATCGCTGAACAATTTAGATTAGAATATCAGATCTGTAAATTTTCTTTGATTTGACTTGCAGGTTGAGTATGATTTTGAGTACTACAAGCTGGAAATGGTGACTGATGTGCAGCTACTTATTCTCTCTGAGGGAAAGTCAAACATGCTGCCTTCTGACTTGATAGTGCCTTTCCGTCCATCATCCGTGCCTGCAGTACATGCAAGTTCTGAGGAACTTGAGAGTTGGAGATGGTACTTGGCCACAATTAGGTCTCTTAGTCAGTCAACTGAATCTGAGACTTACCAGGTAACTATAGTCATGTGCTCGTGCGTTGTTACAGACTAAAAAATATTACATGCTCTAAAAAATAAAAATACCTTGCATTTTGCATTTCATCCAAATATTTTTTTGTCATTGTACTTAAGTTGTACATGTCACACCTCTGTCGTCTTGATCGGCCTACGTCACGCCCTTGGCTTGGATGTTGTGCCAGACCGAACTCCGTCCTAGCCCATCACGTCTCCGGCATCGTGCTCAGCCTGTGGCATGCCTCGGCTCCGCTGCCACACCCGGCCAAGCCCTGTCGTGGTTCACGTCGAGTCTACGTTGCACCGCTTCCTCTGGCTGCCGACAACAATGAGGTCGTGGAGCGAGACAGGTGTCCTCGAGGCCCCCGTCCAGATGCTCCTAGGTGCTTGCTGGATCTTGCAAGGAGGATTGGGCGCGGCGGCCTGGCAAGCCCCCTCTCCGACAGATCTGGGTGCACCACCTCCGTGTCTCCCATTGCTCACCGTTGGCCACCACGCTTCTTGCTCTGGCCAGATCTGGCCTGGGCAAGTCGATGCAGCACGAGGACGCTGCCGCCGAATCCTGGCTTCCTCGGCCACGCCGCCACAGGATCCTGGCTGATTGATGACTGGCGTGCATGAGGCCGCTCTTCGCACGCTGATTGGGAGGGGAGAGTGGTGAGCGGTTGTGGCCTCGAGCGCATGCCCGCGTGGGGAAGGCGAGAGGGGTGGCTGAGGTGTGCAAGCACCGACCGGTTCAGAGCGTGGGCGAAGAGGCAAGTTGATTTCCTGCGAGAGGGGGGGGGGGAGGGAGGACGACCATCAAGTCCTTTTTGTTAGAATGATCTCCGGCCAAATGCCCTGCGCGCGCTTGATCGGCGCCCACCAATAGGTCATGGGCCTCGCCGCCGCGCCACATATAAGAGGTGGGGCGGGCGCACGAGGTCAAGGTTCACCGCCGGCCACCATCCCCACCAAAACCCTAACCCGATCTTCAAGGGGGCGCTCCAGCGACGGGAAGCACCACCGCTGTCTTCTTCATCGGATCTGCACCGCCGCCGTCGCCGTCTTCCTCTTCCACGACCACCGCTGCCGCGCCATGGTCGGCTCCTCCACGCAATCTGACGGTACTCTCCTCTCCTCTCTTCTCTCTCGATCTACCTCCGTGAGAAGAACAACAATGGTATCGAGCCCTTACCTTTTGCGCGCTCGGCCGCGCGCCGCGCTCGCATGCCGGTCGCGCCGCCGGCGCGCTGCCCCGTGACGCCGCGCCGCCTGCGTCGGGGCGCACTGGTCGCCCATCCCGATCGGCGCCGCCTCCGCGAGCCCGCCGTCGACCTCGCGCGCGCTCTCCCCGCGCCGCTCCTCTCCGTGGCGAAGTCGCCCGCCCGGTCGCGCGCGCTGCCGCCGGCCTTCTGTGTCGATCGTCGCCGCTCCTTCCGCTGTCGCCGAGAGGCCGCGCGCCGCCACGCGGCCGCCGAGGCGCGCCGCCACGCCTTGGCCGCCGAGAGCCGACGCCGCCGCCTCCCGCTGCCCGGTGCTGCTCTCTTCGCCGCCGACTTGCCGCCGCGGAGCCGCCGCAGTGATCCGCAATTTCGGGAGAGCGGTGGAAATGGGCTAGGGTTTGGGGTTTGGGTGATATCCCCGCGTGCGCGCTCCATCTCGGCCGTCCGATCGATCGGACGGACGAGCCTCAGCCGCCGCATGAGAGGCTTTTTGGGCGAGGCGGCGCGCATGGCGGAGTGGGCTGGCCGTGGGCCGTGGCGTGTGGGTTTGGGCGAAGTGGGTTTATGAACAAGAATCAGAAAATGAGTTTTAATGTTTTTCAGAAGCATTTATGAGTGAATTTGATTGAAATTTAATCAAATCTCTGTAATTTTTTTGCACCAACGTGTTAATTTTTTCAGAGATTAAAAGTGTACGATATAATGCTTCAGATAGTGAATTATTTTAGAATAATTACGATTTCATTGCAAAGTTAATGTTGATTGATTTTCATTATTAAATTCGAACCAACGGAGAATTTAATTTTGGAAAAAATAGATATAATTTCAGAATTTATAATATTGTTATTTTCGACCAACGTTGATAATAACAATATTATAATTTTTAATTGATGATTTTATGCATTATTTCTATTTCTAACTGGTGATGTAGATTTAATGTATAGATAAAATTGATTTAATTGTATGTTGTATTTTTGACCAACGTTGAAAATAAGGCATATAATTTTGCTGTTATGTTCTCACTGAGGGAATGTAGAAAGATACAAAGCGCGACTTGTGGCAAAAGGCTTTACGCAAAGAGAAGAGATTGATTACAATGAGATTTTTCTCCGGTCTCATGTAAAGATTCTTTGAATCATAATGGCATTAGTAGCACATTATGATTTAGAGTTACATCGATGGATGTAAAGACGACATTTCTTAATGGGGATTTGGAGGAAAATGTTTACATGGCACAACCGAAAGGTTTTGTCGTGGAAGGAAATGAAAGAATGGGATGCGCCTAAAGAAATCGATTTATGGGTTAAAACAAGCTTCAAGACAGTGGTACTTGAAGTTTGACAGTACAATAAGAAAATTTGGGTTTAAAGAGAATGTAGAGGACAATCGTGTTTATGCAAAGTTTAAAGATGAGAAGTTTATCTTCCTAATCTCGTATGTGGATGATATCCTCATGGCTAGTAGTGATGTCATCACATCTTTGGAGACTAAGAAGTTTTTGTCCTCAAACTTTGATATGAAAGATCTTGGTGAAGCTTCGTTCGTTCTAGGGATCGAAATTCAGGGATAGAAATAAGGGGATATTGGGATGTCACAAAAGGCATACATAGAGAAAGTCTTAAAGAAATTTTGTATGCATAAATGTAGTCCTTCACCTGCACCTATAGTCAAGGGCGACAGATATGGGGATTTTCAATGCCCCAGGAACCAGTACGAGCTCGATCAAATGAAATCGGTTCCATATGCTTCAGCTGTCGGAAGCTTGCAGTATGCTCAAGTGTGTACGCGCCCTGACTTAGCGTTTGTTACCGGGTTACTTGGCAGATTCCAGAGCAATCCTGGAATAGAACATTGAAATTGATAAAGAAAGTCTTGCGTTATTTGCAAGGAACAAAAGGCCTCATGATGACATACAGAAGATCAGATTCACTCCATATAGTGGGGTATACAGACTCTGATTATGCGGGAGATGATAGAAAGTCAACATCCGGATATGTGTTCACTCTCGCTGGAGGAGCTATATCGTGGAAAAGCTCAAAGCAAACCGTCACTACATCGTCCACAATGTATGCCGAGTTTGTAGCATGTTATGAGGCTACGGGCAGTGAACGCTAAAGAAGTTCATACCCGGTTTAAAAGTGGTTGACGACATCAATAGACCACTTAAGTTGTACTGCGATAATGAACCCGCAGTAACGTATGCCCACAACAATAAGTCAAGTGGTGCTGCCAAACACATTGACATAAAGTATTATGTTGTGAAAGATAAAGTTCGGGATCAAATTATAAGTCTTGAGCATATAAGTACCGCAAAGATGTTAGCGGATCCGCTTACTAAAGGCTTACCACCCAACGTGTTCAGAGAACATGTAGTCGGCATGGGTTTAAGGGAAAGCCTATGATTCCTGGACTAAAAGATGGCCCAAAAGATTAAAGTAACTATTTCAGAACAGAGAGGTGTATTGTAACTGTTAAATCTATCGGCAATTGACCGTGACGATGAGACATGTTCTATGCACTAATCCGTGATGGAATGTGTAAAGGCAAAAGTAATTAAAGATAAAGTATAGATTGAGATCAAGGGGAAGAATGTTAGAATGATCTCAGGGCATTTGGCCCAACGGCCAAATGCCCCCTGCTTGCGCTCGATCGGGGCGCCACCAATAGGCTGGTGGGCCCCTGTCGCCAGCGCCACATATAAGAGGTGGGGACCGGGGCGGCACGAAGGTCAAGGTTCACCGTGCCGGCCACCATCCCCACCAAAACCCTAACCCGATCTTCAAGGGGGCGCTCCAGCGACGGGAAGCACCACCGCTGTCTTCTTCATCGGATCTGCACCGCCGCCGTCGCCGTCTTCCTCTTCCACGACCACCTGCCGCGCCATGGCCGGCTCCTCCTCCACGCAATCTGATGGTACCCTCTCCCTCTCCTCTCTTCTCTCTCTCTGATCTACCCTCCCATAGAGATTATCCCTCACTCCACTTTTTATCTAGCAATACAGTGATCTGTTGCTCAGGATAGACCTTAAATTTTCATTATTTTGAACATGATGCGGAATTGTCAGAGTGGGGAATGCAACAATGGCAGATTTAAAACTTCCAGATTATCTTTTTGCATGACTCAGTTTTCACTGGTAATGAGTTGCATAATGTGTGCATCTTAATTGCAGATGATTCAAGATGAAATGGTCAGTGCCATGCGCGATGATAGGAGCTTGGGTTGTTCTGAACTTAGCAGGTATTTGTTCAAGCTATCAGGCGAGGGCATCTGACATTTTACAGTTACTTACACGGAAGCTTATGAACATTTATTTTACCAACTCGGCTTATGCTGATCTGCAGATGGCTAACAATGGCACAGATAATGGCTTCAAGCTTTGGTGAGAAGAGTCTTTCCATGGAGCACTGGCAGATGGTGAAGGAGCTTGAGAGGCTTAGAAAGGAGAGGTTGCTGTGAGAAGAGATTTCATTAGCACTTGTGTAAACTCCACTTGTGATATTGGCCCGCTGTGATGTGTATACCTTTAGGGCCTAAATCAACAGGTTGATCTCCGACATTTTTTGTGATCCTACGAATGTCATGTGAAGTTAATTATCAAGTTTGGCCTGTGCTTTTGTGTCCCAAGTGTGAAATTTTCTCTTGCAACTACTGGCATGTCAATCAGATTTGCAATTAGCATTCTACGATTACTGGAATCGGAATTGCTATTTTGGTTTGAATGGACAACTAAATGTAACATTTGTAGTTTGTTGAATTCAGCGCTAATTCTGCAAGAGTTTAATTTAAATTGAAATGTACGCTTCTGGTTTCAAGGAGTAAGGCTTGCAATACAATTTGTGTGAACATCTGACCACTACACCCTCTTTTTTTTGTCTATGGAACGAACTATTTTCAAACTACAAATCTTATGTTTCAATCTCGTCACATGAAAAGTCAAGATTTTCTTAGATAATGTGTAGTATTTCTCTCTTTTCCCACAAATTGGGCCGCTTGCCAGAGCAACAGGGAAACAAATAACAATATCACCATGATTGGACAAATAATAGATGACCCAAAGCAACAATTACATGTGTTTAACTTCTCAATCCAATGCTCTGAGACAGTTCTATGCTCAACGAATGGTGGTATTGTTGCTGGCTTGCTGCATAGTTCAGAGAGCAGTATGTAGGATTCAAAATGTACAACACAAATCTTTACACAGCCAAATTTTCATCACTCAATAGTGTTTCAGCAATAGAGGAAAGAGTTCCCACAGGCATCTGACCTTCAATTCTTTTCTCGGTTCAATCTCTTATACATATAAGTGTTGTCTTGATTTACATTGTCTTCACTAAGTGGCAGAGAGAAGCATGGTCTCCATTGATGCTTGTGTGCCTGTTTTACATGCATGTATTACAGAGCAGACGTCTGTTGTCTCAAGGAACTTCTGGGATTTCACCAGTATCAGTGGGATATACTCGAGGACCAGCCTCTTGCACTGGAAAAATTAAAAGAAGACTGTCGTCAGCAGAACAGAGGAAGATCTAGATCTTGCAAAGTGTTGAAAAATGTCAAATTTTCACAAGGAAAACCCTTGTGATGCATTACCACTCCGTTAAGACAAAGTTGCATACAACTAAGCTAATTACAAAAACAATTTTCTAGGTGTTGAAGCATAAGTACTACGTGACATCTAAAGGTGTTGAATTTGGTATGTGCTTAGGCACATGGGAGAAAAGCACTGTAGTATTTGTTTTTACTTTTTGAAGCAGTAAATCAGTTCAGGATTTCTCAGTTATTTTTGCTGTACGAACAACCACGGAAATCATGTTATCCCATGATGTGCTATCATTTGATTACAGGCAGATTCATTATTATTTCAATATATCCGACAGTTTTTGAACTTAACTCACCTGCTGTGCATAGTTCTCCGCCTTGCTGCATGTTTTGAGAAGTAGTTCAACTATCTCCAGCTGCAAAATTACGACATAATTAGAAAAGCATTACACCATGTTCAAAGTACAAACCAAGCATTACACAGTACATTGATGACAAAGATTGAAAAGATGGCAGTTACCTGCATGTCAGGATCTTTTAGTATGGTAAGAACTTCAATAAGAACATGATGGCATAGACCGCAAGTATCCCCTTGAGTGGGTAGGCGAATCATCATCCCATTTTTGCAGAGATGCACTGACTCACAGAACTTTTCAGGGTTAACCACAGAAACCTCCAAGAAGAAAAGGGGAATGTAGTAGTCAACCAGCGTGATGCACTGTAACAGGGCAAACCATCAACATACCAATTAGTTTAATGAAACTGAACATATGGTATCTAAGGCAGGCATTACAATTTTATTCATACCTGCTGTTTTAGAGGGGCAAGATTGGCACATGCATGGTGGAGGACACTAAGAATCTCAGTCTGGGTTTCGTTTTGTTGGAGGTAGAACAGTGCTTCAGTTGAGTACTGCTCACATAGTTGACACAACTTTCCATTAGCCGCAGTTAATCCTGTGCCCTTGCTTGCAAGGGGCAAGCTTTCATAAGCTGAAATGAATACGACAGAACAGAGTGATCATAAGGTCAACATCTATGGAACTTGAATTTCTACAAGGAAATAGGTGCTAAGCTGGAGATATGGTGAGAAGAATTTGTGACATCTGGATCACAGTTTTCTTTAACGAATTACTACAAATGCAAAATCGAATACAGAGCCCTCAGATGAAAACAAAAATTAGATGAACTAATTGTGAGTACCACTAGCTCACAGCATCTGATAGGCAGCAGAAGTGCAGAACAACACACGGTTGGAAACACAATTCTCATAACACAGGCATCAGGAACACACAGATTCATACTATTATGTGCTTGTGCAACTTAGATGAAATCAGAAAACTGGATGTAGAATCGTCAACGGAAATCAACACATAACCAAATTAAAAGGTAGTTCTTGTTTATTTTAGCACCTCTTTTTCAATGCTTTGCACTTTCGATTGCGTGACATTGCTGCACTCGATCTACTTAGCATTATCATCAGGAATACCATTGCTACAAGACTAGAAATACCAACAGTACAAACAAGATCAATAGCATCATTCATTCTTATGATGAATTCACAACTTACCCAAGATATCATATGCATCTCTGCTCTCTGCGACCACGACTGAAAAGGCTAATACAAGTCCAAACGCAAGCCTCCTTGTTGAAGACATCATGCCTGCCTACAAGTTTGCCAGTTCAGAGAGACAGAACTAACAGACTAACCGAGTCGTATCGGTTTGCACCATCTGAACAGTTCAAAATGAGTACGTCACATTGCTAAAAAAAATGTGTACGTCAGACGGCCAGAATGCAACAAATGGGCATGCACTCAAAAGGGTAATTATGCAGTAAGTTGTTTACAGAAATGCAGAACAAGAAAGAGATAATCAGACAGCACTACACTCTTTTGCTTAACTCAAATTTCCATGGGAAAGGCAAATTAGCCTCAAACAGATCTGTTAGGCCTCTCACCACACCATGTAAATCAAGTGTTAGATCGTACAAGAACTTTTCAAAGTCCCAATGTAATTGAACTCGGCTCATTGCAAGATCCATTTCTGCACACAAAGTTCGGTAACTTGGGTAGGTTGGGATTAGAAGACTGAACTAGGACTCACCATACATACACATCTTGAGCACCAAATCCACCAGATTCAGCTCATTCGCACCACCAAAGCTCCATCCCCACAACAAAACATCCCTAAAAAGATCCAAAAATAACTCTCTTGCTATCACTACAGTACACAGATACCAAAACTAGCAAATTCACCAAGCATAACACTTCCTTCATTCCCTTATTTTTCTCCCCATTTTCCGTGTCAGTTTGGTTTGGGAGAGAGGAAATCAACAGTTCATGCTACTCAAATCGAACCTCCATAGATGCAAGAACTAGGGTCGAGCTGGACAGAGCAAATCAACAAGCAACAAATGGTCGCAAAGAAGAAGCTAAAATGGATCAGGAGATCAAGAAAGCAGCTCACCTGGTTGACTTTACCCTTCTCTTCTCCACTCCACTGTCTGCTCTGCTCCTGGGATGGGATGGAATGGAGGGGAGCAGCTTGGGAGTTGGGAGCCTTCCTGTACTTATTGATATGCTTTTTCTTAAGCTTCAAGATATTATTAGATGAGGATGCATGTAAGATCAGAATAATGGCTTGGAGCCAGGAGCTTGAGACTTTGAGAGGAATAAAGGTACCTTTTCTTCCAAGGTAAGGTGAACAAAGAGAGGAGTGATTTGTTATTGAAGACTGCATCAGCTGAATGGCTCCTCAAAAAAGAAAATAGTTTTAAATTTTATTTTAGTGAGTTTTCCTATACTGTACTAATCCTCCAGAAATAAAATAGTTGCTGCAAGCCCATTCAGAGTAATAAATTGCAATGGCCCTCTCCTCATAAAAATGCATGTCATTGTCATGGATAGATTTTGAGACTCAATTTCTATGTAAAGATGCTGCTTTGAATGCTTTTGTTCCACAGATTAGACGTACCACCGACGAATATTCCTCCGGTAGAGATTACTCAATAATCATATTTCTTGAAATAGTTTTTTTTTAGAACGATGTAATCCTGCCAATACTAACATGCCACCTACCGAACTAAAATAAATAAAAACAAAATTGATCGTCGTTGTCTTGTCTCCATGGAGCAATAAGGTTTGAACTTTGGAGTCACGGCGTGACTTTCCCCCTCACAGCCACCGTTTACTATTATCGGACGGTCGTGCACTCCTCCCCAAATTCTCCTTCCCCAATCCCCACTCCCGTGCGCGAGCAAGCTCCCGGGCCACGCCAACGTCGCACCCCGCCAATGCCGCCGGCCGTCGTAGCCATCGCTGCCCGCCAAATCGTCGGTGGTACCCTCTCTCTCCCCGCCTCTCGTTCTGCAGACTTAGAAGCTGCCACCGCCGTCCTGGCCTCACCATTGCGCTCGGCCGCTCGCCGCCGTCCTACAGCTCCTACACGGCAACATCAGTGTAACCGTTGGTTTGCTTCAAGAATCTTGCAACCTCGTGTCGGATTTCTTTGATAGTGTGCACCTGCATCTTCCTAATCTTTATTTCTGTTCCCGGGTGCGATCTACGGCCGTTGATGATGATGTTGAACGGTGGATGTAAGCGTAAAAGAGAAGAGAGAGAAAAAAAAGGGGGGGGCATGTTGAACGGGAAAAACAATTCAATCTTAATAACTTCAGGATAAAAAGAACAAAGTTATATGAATCTGTTATATGCAAATTAATGATGGAAAATCCGTTGGAATAAATGAGAGTGACAAAAAAGTTACGTCGACAGCAGGGTTCGAACCTGCGCGGGCGAAGCCCAACAGATTTCAAGTCTGTCTCCTTAACCACTCGGACATATCGACGGTTACTCCCACCTACCAAACTAAACTTACTAGTACTTATCTTTCAATCCTTCGCAAAGGATTCTGGGCCAGGCCGGCCCAAAAGAGGGGGGGGGCCTAGCCACTCGACAACTGGACTGACGTACGTAGCCATGCCAAAAGGCCAAAACCCACTTAATTTCATGGACCTCACGGCCCATCGAGTTGGCAAAGTCGCCCCTGATGTAGCTTCAGCTAATTACTGGAATTAAGTACTAAGTACCGCTCTACTCACCACCACCAAGAGAAATCCTCCGCCTCCGCCTCCCCCTGCTGCGCACTGTATTGGTTGTCGGCAAGAGACCAAGTAACATACTAGTACGATGATTCCATGTAGTAGCAGTCGCTACTGTACGTCTACTCCTACTGAGCAACCGTCCTCCTCTTGATGTGTTCGCTGTTCATGCCTTGCCATTTCACCGGCTCGGCACCGTCTTTAATTCCAACTCGTTTCCCCCCATCGCCTTTGGAATCTGCTGCTACTGCTGCTGCTGCATTCAATCCGTAACCAACCGCCCGGCCAACCGCCTACCTAGCTCCTGTTCCCGAGGCGATAACTGCGGATTCGAGGCGATGGCAGGCAGCACAAGTGCAGGATGCATGGCAGGGCAGCAACATGCGTGCATGGCCATCCTTGGTAAACAACCTCGAACTGCAACACGAAGCACAGCAGAAAGCAGAGGAAGAGGATAGAGGGTGCAATCCGCAATAGTAGGGTAGGGGATGCAGATGCTCCCTGTGGCCTGTGCACTACAGCGCTGGTTTTTACTCCTCTGTACTGCTACGAGTGCCGACCATTACCGACAGATAACTCTCAGTCTTCAAAAAAAAGACAGCTCTCGCGCGTGCTACTACTACTTAGCCAGATCAGTCAGTAATAATAAGTATGGTAAAACTGCTAATTAATTTGCCAATCTTGTACTGGCACTGTGCGTTTCAATTCAGAGAAGTGTTTCTATATGAATCCGCTGGAGTGTTTCAGAGAGATGCTTCAGAGAATGGTCTTGTAGGATGGTCAGTTGAATCTTCCAGATGCTTCATTTCCATACACGGATAAAGAAATGCTGCTCTTGGATGTGCGGAGGATCATTAATGTATGGACGACCTAGATTTGGCCATCCCCATGTCTCGCGCCTGCATCGAGAATCGCGAAACCAAAAGGACTGCACGATTTTATTTCACACGGATGGCTCTAACGACAAGGCAATATGTATGCGCAGTTACGCACACCAAGGCTAGATACACCGTGGACTGGCCTTAATTCATACTAGCATGTTTATTTTATTTTGAAAAATCGTACTAGCATGTTTACACACAAGAATTTTGTTGCAAAAGAAATTAAATCTTTTGCAGGAATTATGTAGAAATTTTACTAGTAAACCCCAAAAGAAGATTACACTTTCCAACTCCATGCTCTCTTTTTTCCATGTAGTCCGAATTAGTACTGAAAAAAACCATTTCAATTTTTAAGATCTAACCAACCTTTAAAAGGAGGCTGAATAAGCAACCAAGGTTCTTCTTTGATTTAATAAAGAAAAGTGTCGCTAGTAAGAGACTAGCTACTTCTTTCGGTTCACAAAAAACAAATCATTTTGGAATACGTCAGTTAAACTTTGAAAACTTTGGCTATCGATATCTTTTTAAATATTTAGATTAGATAAATAAAAATCATATATGTAGATTCGTCTCGAAAAAGACTTTCATAATATTATAATTTTATTTGATTGTACAAATATATTATGATAGTAATTAATTGTCAAGATTATATTTTGGAGACCGTGTAGATGTCCAAAACGACTTGTTTTTGTGAACGAAAGGGGTATTAACTTTATAGTTTTAGACAAACAAACGGAGTATGTAATACCTAATCATTTACTAGCAAGTCCTAGGTCCAATCTTGTGGATAGCCTCACATGAGTAATTGGACTGCTCTGCAATGTTTTGACCGATTTAACTATAGTAATTGGACTGCTCTGAAACGTTTTGACCGGTTTAATTACTAGTAGTAGTCTGAATTTTACAGTACCTAATTATCTAATGTCGAGCCCTGACCCTGACATTGAAAGCCTGCGGACCGTTTGGTGAAAACTGAAAAGTTCAGCTACCCAAAACCAAACAAAAGCTGGTTGGGCTTTGTTAAGACCATCTTGTGGGGTAAACAATTCAAATCATACTACATTGATGTGCATGTACTCTCCAAACCCCAGTTCCATTAACAGGTAACCAAATCATTAGGCTCTTCAATGAACACACAGAATGATGATCTAGGCAGCTGATCATGCTTGCCACTAGATGATCTTGAGAACGAACTTGATTCTCTTTTGTTTGGTTTTGCCATTAGATGATGATTCTTTGTGATAAAGAGGAAGGCAACCTTTGCAGGGACCCTGCAATATGTATAGCCTGAGGTGACCACAGTGTAGTCTATAGAAACAAAAAAACGTGTTCTTTTTCATAGAAAAAATAAAATTAAATTAAAAAGGACTCTGTTGTGATTCTTGGCAAACATAATAGCATATGCCAGGATTCTTGCACATATAATTTGGATGTGTAGGGATTAATAGGATCAGGATTTAGTTTTAAGTGCTTGACATGTTCTTTTTGTGCCTTGTGCCATATGTATACACCTACCTATCGATACACACGTCCTTGTACAGATGCTACAAATACGTACGTGCTACCGTACAGGAACTTGCGAAAGAAAGCGATAGTATGTGCTCTAGGCATGTTTGGTTTTTTTACTGATGTGAACTAAACCAAATTTTAGTAACGTCAATGAAAATTGGTTATCATTTAGTTTGCTATTAATATTTGGTAATGCTAACAAAAAATTAGACGCCAACGAAATCCAATGCCACACACAGGCAATCCAAAGATAAGGAAATCACTCACCAAAATTTGAGTTGGTCATAATTCAAACAACATTTATTCTGCTAAATTTTAGTTTTCCCAAGTTTTGTCTATATCAAATTTTAACTTGGTTCATTGAGGCCATGAACTAAACAGCCCGTACCACTCCTAGCTAGAAAAACCAAAGCTATACTACTAAATGTCTAGATCAAGCTTTTGTGGGCCAAAAATTGTGGATTTATGGCTTATGGGTGGTGCATGGATGTTATTAATGTGCATCGGATGAGAAGACCGTGATCTCGGCGCATGCTAGTACTCCATAGTACTTATTCCATATGCACAGTATAACAAGCGTTGTTTCTGGATCAACAGCGTATAATACTGTGCCACAGTAATAAACTGTAAAATCGCTACGGTATTCGATATGCACAGTAGAACAAGTGTTGTTTCTACAGCAGTTTTTGTGCAGTGTTGCTGCAGAGCACATACTGTAGCACAAGACTCAAAATTATTGTACCTACAGTGCTTCCCTGCGGGACTGTGGATTAGTAGGATGGTGAGTTTCTTTTCTTTTGAAGGGTAAATTGTGAGTCGTTGACAGGTAAGGGTGAAAATGGGACGGATAATTTCCGTCCGCTCCAATGTCGTAGTCGGAAACAATCCGACTGGTGTGCCATTTTTAAGTCCCGATCCATGCCCGATATCATCCGTATCCGTATCCAGGAAATCTCATGTAATATGGGTTTAGATATGGGAGAGTAATATCCGGCCGTATTCGTATTTTTATAGGATATCTGAAAGACATCCGATAAACATCAATATTATTTAATATCATTTGTGGTTTTCTAGTCATCGACTAATATATAATATGAATTTACATTTGATTATGTTTATGTTATTAGGTAGTATAATTTGACACTTTTTGTTGGTGAAGTTATATCTTTTCTTTATCTGTACGCTATCCATCAAGTTATTCGTGAACCGATTTGAATTCGATCTGTATCCGTTCCGTGCCTGTATCCCGAAAAATATGTATCCATATCTGTACCTGGTGTATCGGTGGAGTAAAAATATGGGTTAAAATACAGAAAGAGCAATATCCGTCCGTATCCGACCCGTTTCTTCAGGCTTATACTATTGCTGATATTCTCAGCCTCTTTATTTCGCTCGGTATAATTTCGTGTAAATTCCAGTTGGCCCATCCTAATACTAAAGTCCAAAGTCAGCTCAGCTTTGCTGCCTGGGATCTGAATATATGAACAGTAATAATGAGAAGATAACAACGGAAGACGTGCAAATAGCCAACTATTCGTGGTAATTTGTCTCTCCAGGTAACGACCAGAGTTTAATTCTCACTGACCACAAGTTGAGTGAGTTATTTGTGTGGATTTTTCCCTAATATTTTTTGGGATTTAAACTCGACAGTTGATCGCACCGTCTAAAAATACCGCTGACGAAGAGCATAAAGCCCACTCACTGCACACTCATCTCTTCGGTGTTTGATTCCTTCCTTTCTCCCCTGCAACCCAACCCAACGGTCCCAACCCCCCTCACTTTCACATCCATGGCGGCCACCACCAAGGACCAGGAGGAGCCTCTCCACCTGAAGCAAGGGAGCAAGCTTTTCTCCAAGCTGCTCACCAAGGAGAGCTCCGTCGCCGCGCCGTCCTTCAGGGTGTACTACGGCGTGGCCTCGGCCGGCTCGGTGCCGTTCCTGTGGGAGTCGCAGCCGGGCACGCCCAAGAACGCCATCTCCACGGCCACACTGCCGCCTCTCACGCCACCGCCGTCCTACTACATCGGCGCCGCCAAGGACACGTCCCGCAAGGCCGCAAAGAAGTGCAAGCCCAGCATCCTCGGCTCCATCCTGTCCAAGATCATCCTGAGAAAATCCAGGTCGTCGAGCTCGCCCTCGTCGTCCTGCTCCTCGTCTTCCTCTTCCTCCTTGTCGTCGTCGTTGTCGTTTCGCAGCGCGCAGTCGCCTGCGTGCTCGTCGATGAGAAGCCAGATTCATGCGTTCTCGGTCGGAGATGACGACGAGGAGGAGATGACGACGTGCTTCAAGGTGCGGCACGAGAGCTTCAGGGCGTTCAAGGGCTGCCGCGTCGCCATGACGGTGAGAAGCGCATTGGCGTCCGTCGGTGGCTCTAGCACTGCACAGAGGGTCTAACCTCTTAGTGCAAAGGTGGTGGTGTTTCCAGTACTGTACTTTACTTTGCAATTTTAACAGTGTAGTGCCCATGTCTTTCATAATATACATGCATGGAAGAGGAACTTATCAAAATGTTATGCTTAAGTTTGTAATAGTATATATAACAATAATAATGTGAGCATGGCTATATTAGATCTCCTTGCAAATCATGTCTAATGTGTACTAGATGCTATTTCCTTGGAACTGATCGCCATGACACCATAGGGATGGTTCTTTGGTTTACATGGTGGCATGCTCCTTTCGACCCCTTTCAAGTTTGGAAAAATAACAATTGTTTTTTCCTTGCAGTACATCATGTTAATAGTATATATCGTATTTTACCTCGTACATGGAGATTTGTTTGTCTATATGTTTCGTTTTTATCGGATGCCTCTGAAAAGACCCAATTAAGAATTATTCTAGAACATTGACTCCCTCCTACTTGTGTAGTTGAGAAATTAATGCCTCACAGTGATTAAAAGAGACACATCGCACAATTTATTTTTCATAGCTTAATGCCATGCCTATTTTCTAGCCCCTGATTTTGGAATTGGCAAGGAAAAGTGTGTGGTACCATGTCCTAGGTGCTACCAAGAACAAGACAGTAGTGGTTAAGCTGTGCTGAATCACAGAAAGAGAGCGAGAGAGAGATTTCGGACATGATTTGAGATCTGGGGTATAAGTTTGTGGTTGATCTGTACTAGATAGTTTGGACATGCATGATTCCTTACAGTTTGCATGTTGGGCTCGGTGTGCTTAGTTGCTTCACATGGATCTGATTTTACTCTTGCAGTTACTTTCGCATGCAAACGTTACGCTTTTCTCACTCAATTTGCACATAGTTTGAGCACTGAACTGCGGTGTGCACTGAAAAACTCAGATGCTAGCTTCCATCTCCTTTTCTCCCCATTCCTCTCGTGTGCAATTGTGCACAAGTTTTTCGATCTGTGCCTTACTGAACATGGAACTTGATGATCCACTCAACTGCATCCTTCATAATCTGGAGCCTTGTTCTTGTACAACTTTTCCTACTGCGTTCTCATAATGCTGTCTTTTGCATGCTTTCTCGAACACACACCAACAAAAACATGTCTACTGTGTCTTGTGCCTTGATACTGTGAACATGTATTCCTCAGTCCTCACAACAATTTTGGCATGTATAATACAAGGAACTCAAGCCCTAATATATACGAAACTTTTGTTGAGGAGTAAGGGCTAGATGGTAGGGCTACTAGTACGTGCATTTTCCTATTTGGCCATAGATTGCCCCATGTGAGGGGCATCAGGACATGGACGAGACACAGCAAGGACTCTTGAACAAGACACTATTCAATGCCTTTCCTGCCCCCAACCAGCTCACTTGACAAATACATATGGTCCCTGTTTAATTTCGTGCTGGCACTAATTATAACCCAGACGAACCTTCGAAGATGCTGCTAAGTCGACTCTGATGAGGGATTAAGATAGTAAAATGGTGTTCAACAACGGGCAGCTAGTCTCAGTTTCTCCGCTAAGCTATCACGTGACTGTGCAACTTGGTTGTACTTGTTCCAAACAAGTGTTGCAATGGTAAAGCACTAAAGCTAGTGGCTAGGGTGATACAGCGTAAGCATGTACTACTATTGACTTAAACAAAGCATTGCTGATTCGTGTAATAGGTGACTTAATTTGCATAAGCATTGATTTTGCATGCTACGCGAGGCATTACAAGGATCGGATCAAATGCGCAGCACTGATTAATCATATCACCGAAAAGCATTAACCATCCAACTAATTGAGTAGTGCATTCAATGTAGCACCGTCATTTGTCACAAAGTAACAGTGTGTCTCTGTTCTCCATTACAAATCCGTTGCTAGCTTTAGATAAAGTGCATATGCAGCTTCATTTTTAAGGCGGATGAATACACAGCTGAAGGTTAGTCATGGCAATAAGAATTACTATATGTGTGTACTTAACTTTTATGCTATTAGTCATTTGTACATTTGAAGGTTATGTTAACCTGTACAAATCTATGCTCATCAGAACAGAAACAAATGGTGGCATGATAGCCGTAATTCAAGTAATGCTGGTAAAATTGGCAGTTTTCACGCAACAACCAGGTTTGCTAGGATGTACTTAAGCAGCTCAGGAACGGCCTGAATGTTTGTTGGAAGTAATTGTTTCTAGGTATGTTTCAAATCTTAAATTTATGATGCTCATTGAGAAGGGGGAATTGATATTTTGCCCTCCCGTTAGATGTGTATTTATATTTTACTCTCATTCCTGGCGTAATTGATTTTTTACCCCTTACTTAGTCTATTGCTTAATTAAATACCCTCTTTACATTATTTTATTAATATCCAACCGTTTTCCCTGTTATAGCCACACGAAAAGTCATTTTTGCCCCTCGGTTAGAGCTGGCCAAATGGGCCGGGCGAAGCACGGTACTATAGGCCCGGCCCAAGTATGACCCGACCCGCATTGTTCATGGGGTCGTGCCAGCCCGACACGATACCCGGCCGCGCTCGGGCCGCCACCTCGACGGTGGGTCGCCCGACACGCAAGACGGTAGATGCGCCGCGTTAGGCACGTGACGGCACGAGCACGTCACGGCGGCACGGCTGCAGCGGGGAGGCAGAGGCGGTGCACGGTGCTACGCCGAAGGCCGGAGCGGAGGGAGGAGGAGGGCGTCGCGACGCACTTTGTTGCGCCGGAGCGGAGGGAGGAGGAGGCGGGCCAGGCGGCGGCGCGGTGCACGGTGCTGCACCGGAGCAGACGGAGGAGAAGGCGACGACGGTGTTGTCGAGGCGACCCCGCGGGGAGACGAGGAGGCGGCGGGGCCAACGACGCGGGGCCCCAGGGAGGCGAGGAGGCGGCGGGGTCGACGACGTGCCGTCGCAGGGAGGCGAGGAGGCAGCGAGGTCGTCGAGGTGGCGTCGCGGGGAGGCGAGGAGGCGATGTCGTCGAGCCGTGGAGGCAGCCTCGCGAGGAGGCGGCAGGGTCATGCCACTGTGGGGAGGCGAGGAGGCGGTGTTGTCGAGGCAGCGCCACAGGGAGGCGACGAGGCGACGGGGTCGGCGAGGATCGAGCCGGCGGCACTCGCCGCGACGCGGCGCACGGCGTGAGAGGGTTGGGGAGAAGAAGGGCCACCGGGCACGGGCGGGCGTGCTCGCACGGCAGCGCAGGGGGTAGGTGGCAGGGGTGGGCAGGCCGGGCAGGGGCACGCAGGCCGGGCATGGGCGGGGTGGGCTAAACGGGCCACATTGGCCCGATGGGCTAAACGGATCGTGCCAGCCCGACACGGCCCAAATGGCTGACGGGCCGTGCCTGGGCCGGCACCCCGGCATGGCACGAATAGTAATCAAGCCTAAACGGGCCGTGCCTAGCCAGGGCCATGCTGTGCGAGGCCGGGCGGCACGTTTGGCCAGCACTACCCTTGGTCCACTACATTCCGTTTTGCTTTTCACCTCCCTCGAGTCGAGCCATTCACTTGCTTTTCCTCCCAACTCCCAAGCCTGACCGGCCAAATGGTGTCGTCCCCGTCGCCGTCATGGGTCATCCTGGGCAGCGTCCCGTGCGTGTGCGCCGCTGACGCCGACTTCCCCAAGGGCGCCGACCTCTTCCTCGCGCTGGTCGCGCCCCTGCGCCTCACGCTCCTCACCATCCCCCGGTGCATCGCACCCAACCTCCGTCCTAGCCGCCGATCCCTCAGGCCTCCTCCTCCACGCCAACCAGGGCCGCACCACAACCGCGGTCAAGGCCGACAACCACGGCCGCCAGATCCTCATCCGTGGTGACCCAGTTGAGGGCCACTTCATCGTGAACGCCTGCACCGCCACTGCCTTCCACCTCCCCGACCACGCGCTCGGGGCTCGGCCCCGTCGGGCACCACGGCAACCTCGGCCTCCTCCCGTCCTCTCGGGGCCGCGACCACTACATGATCGTGGAGCTCCATCCCGACGTCGACTTCCACGAGGCGACCCTCCTCTGCTTCTCGTCCTACACCGGTGACTTGGGCTTCTTGTTGCACCGCGTGGCGGGGGTGAGGTCGACACCGCTGGAGTTGGCGGCCGCCATGGCAGACTTGTATGCAGCCGCCGAGGCCGCGGAGGAGGTGGGGGCCTGGGGACGCGACGGGGGCTTCTGGGGAAGGCGCTTGGTGGCGGCAGGGGGAGGAGGATGCGCCCATGTGGATCTGGAAGGCGGGGTTGTGGGGAGGCGGGGTGTGGAAGATGTCCCGGAAGGGGGAGCCGGCGAGGTAAGGGGACTCGTGACAGTGGAGGAAAGGGAAGAGATGAGGCAAGGGTGTTGAGGGGTAAAAACGTCATTTCGCGTGTTTGGTAACGGCAAAACGAGCAGATAAGATTAAAATAATACAAAGAGGACAAAAACCGAAGAAATAGACTAAAAAAGGAGCAAAAATGTATTACATCGGAAGGAGTACCCAACTATCCTAAGAGCAAATAATGAATCGGTTTTGCTAGTTTTAAGTTGTCTGAAATTTTCTTAAGTTTAAGTCACTTGTTGTGACCATTAGATTTGTGTAGAGATTGGTGTATCATATGATTATCATATGATTGGATATTGATCCAATGGATGTCATATGATTGGATATTGATCCAATGATCACAACAAGTGACTTAAACTTAAAAAAATAGTCATCTTGCGTTGGTAATCTTGAGTGTCAAGTCCACCGTTAACTACTATACATTAGTCTGGTTTCTGAAGCTAATCCCTAGCTGAAAGGCGGCATGATTTGCAGAAAGCATTCATGCTCTGTCCCCCTGACGAAATGCTTCCGTTCTTTTCAGTTCAGTGCAACACATATCTAATCTCTTTTTCAGAAGACGGACAACGATGTGAACAATCGATGCACACGTCCCAACAGCAACACCCCAAAATTCGCGCGGATCGCCCGATACGTAGGCTTGTGATTTCTTCTTCCTGTCTTCTGAATTTTGCTCCGTGTCCGTGAGTGCTGCCCGCGACAGTAGCTGTTGTTTTCAGCCCTTCATTTCCTGCAGATTAACTGCAACTTTGCAAGGGCATGCCATTCAATTCCCAAAGGCCGAAAGGAGAAATTCAACCGCACTCACGGTCCAATTAATTATCGAATCATTTCTTAAAATCAATATCGATGATCGAATCATTTTGCCTTATGCTGTTGCAATAATCTCCCTTTCTTTTGAGTGCTTAATTAGCCGGCCTGTACTCGACTGAAGGAGCTGCCGACTAATCGTGGGCGCTTTAAGATTCGTGCAACCTAAATATCTAGTTATTACATCGCTTCAAGATGGTGACAAGAGTCTATAATCTAATTTAGACTTGCCGTACGTAACACACTGTCAGATCAGGTGTCGTTGTACGCTAGCTACAAACGACGTGTACTGAACCAGCGATGGAGAAATTACAAAATGCACGGTGCTACGAGCTAGCTACGTACTTCCTGGTGTCAGTCGTCTAATGATTGTACTGCTGATTGCGATTAATCGGAGGAGCCTACGTTGCTGTTAATTTGACTTGGACGACAACGTACTGAAAAGGAGGCCCGTTACGCACGGCCCTGTCCCTGTCTCTGATGTTACACTTGCAAATGGAACTTTCTTTTTTTCTAAAAAAAAAATGATAAGTCATACTTGTTCATAAAGCTCTCCTTTGTGCACATACCGATCGATGAAACATGACACATGAACAGAAGTGCGTGTGTTTGGTAATTAGCTGCACTGGATATCTAGTTCAGTTTCTCTTCTCTGATCAGAATGGGGCATCAGATATTTCAGATCAGAAAACGCTGCCATCTGTTGCATGTCGATTCATAAAGAGCCCATGTTTCAATATTATGGAGTGAGAATGTTGAAGTACAGTGCGACCGTTCGGGCGAATGAACAGAGTTCGATCCTCACGCTAATGTTTGGTTAAGGGTATCTTAAATAGAGATGTACCCTCAGCTATCTGGGGACAATATATACTATGTGCTTGTATCACATAACAGTAGAATTTTCTTTTGACATTTAATTCGTTACAGCAGTTGCCAGCACAGGGGTGCTCTTAATTAGTTAGTTCCAGGGAACAGTTCTGAACTATTGTGATGTCTGTGTTACATGGTCGTTGTGCAGTAGAAAGAGGAGGGGCCGCTACCTGCTGGGAAGGGGGATAGATGTCCCAAGAGCCAAGATCCTGAGGTGTAGGAAATGGTACATAGAAACAAATTATATTTTATTTGTATCCAAACAATGCCCCACTTTTTCCTTCTTGATACGTGGAAAGGTTTATTTATAGTATTATAAACTGGTACGTAGGAGATTACAATAATACCTCTTAAAGACTCTACGATTATAGGGGTATCACGGTCTTTTTCCCTTTCGTCGGTAGCTTCGGTGCATAATGAACTTCCGTGAGTAGTATCTACCACGTCACCTTTCTTGGTCCATGTGGGGTTAACCTTCGCCTTCATCTTGATCCCTTCGGGCTAAGACCGAGGTGATGGACTAATTGATCGAGGCATCAAAGTGACATCACTCTTGTAACCCTTCACACGATACAAATGGGCTAATTTCTGACTTTTCGCCTGGCAATTGAGAACGGTGGGCTGTCCCTGCGACAGTCGTTGACGCACTTGCTAGTTGTTACTACTGTCCAATTTTGTTCCTTCCCTGTGTTAGGACTTTGGAGTTGACGTCCAGCCACATGTATTGCTCACTGCTCACTGGATTTGCGATCAAAAGAAAAGAAAGTGCAAAATAATAAGAGAGGAGACTAAGATCCAGTGATGTGATTGGGAGGGGTTGAAAGCTTTGTTGCTCTAGCCACCAAGTGGAACAAATAAGTGAGCGATCCAAAAGGGTTGGAGTTTAGTTGTGGTTTTGCTTTGCTTGTATCGTTAATCGGAGTCCCCAGTTCTGTTCTGTGTAACTTCCTTTGTTAGAATCTTTTATTTGCTTTCAATGAAAAGTAGTTTCCCCTTTTTTTTTAAAAAAAAAAAGGAATCAAAGGAGAAAATGAGTGATCAAGAAACAGAATCTTTAACCTATGTCATCATATGTGGCATTAGTAGTAGGTAAATGGACATTTTAGAGAACAGAAAGAAAATTCCCTTAAGAGTAGTGTGTTTTTGGAACACTGCTTAACGCTGCAAAATATTAGAAATCAAACACGTGTCACAAAGTTAGATCTCTTGAGTACCAAGGGCCTACTTGATCGTCTTTAAGGTATTTTACTCAAAATCAAATATAATCCATCTCCATCTAATCATCCAATTATTTTAGATCCATTACAAACATAAAAATCCATTATTTGCAGTTCGAACTCCCATCAGGGAACACCACCAATTTCATTTTACAAACCTCTAGAATACCTTTTACTCACAATGGCAACAAGCACGAACAGCAATGCTGCCATTCTAGACCTGAAAGCACAGCGAGCACTAAGAACAGTGGGGGAGAAAAAGGTAAATTGACCTAAGCTTAGCCATATGGATGGAAACATGGCTGATCCTTGTCAATTTATTTTCCTTGACTAGGAGCAACAATGGAGACGCATGCTATCATTACATTTTATTCTCGCTATGCTCTTGCTTGTCGTTACTCATGCCTTCCAATTCAGGGCCCACATCGACAGTGACCCAGAACCATGTGTCAGATTATCGGTGTCGGTGACCGAACATTTCCCCAAAATATGCTGGTATGGGTACGAGCAATGCTACACGTACGAACAATCGGTTTTCGCTACAAGCAGTCACTGACAAACGGGCTATGCTCACTCAATGAGCAAGTGGTATTTGGACTGACCCAGGTATCTCATTGCAGTTGCTCACCTCATGAGATCTGGGCATGCAATGCAGGTACTTGAGATTTTACCAAACCATTTGTCCGGTTCAGTTATGCTAATTATTGGAAGGTTTGTGATGAAGATGATGATGGCATGGTTGGCATGATGATGACCTGATGAGTTCTTTGGAACACTGGAAAGTACAGATCTCCATCTCAATTATTAGTCTAGTTAGCCATAAGCTGGTACGCGTAGACTCGCAAGTAAACGATTGGTAGTAGATTAGAGTTATGCCAAGGTAGTCGTTACTCGTTACCAAGAACGAGAAAGAAAAAGAAACTCAGGACATCCGTGACTAAAAAATATCGCATTCTTAGGTTAATGCAGTAGCACGCCCGGTCGTGTGGTTTGTCAGCTTCTGCACAAGGTAGATGATTCCTAGTTTAATTTGACATCATGGTCTACGGAAAAGATAATCAGTAGAACAAATCTGATCGCGTGCAAGTGGCCAAGCTTTTAGTAACAGCAGAAGTACCCTCAAATGAATTTTACAATGTGTAGTACAATGTGCAGAACATGAATTCTCAAGTAGGAATAATTTAACTTCAGTCATTTATTATTTGTAAGAAAACTTATCAGTCTGTTGTCGGCAAAGTCTTCGGTGAATCACATCTCCTTTTGGACTCCACAGCACCAATCTTGTTCAACATGTTTATGCATATCGTTTGGTCGAATAACTACAGAAGGGCTCATACTATCGGAGTTTGTGAATGCACATAATGCTTTCCAGGTTGGAACCAACATTTTGACCGGTGGATGCAATTTCTGCAAATTAAGCTTATTCAGACCAAAGATGAATCACAGTGCACTAGAAAACCAATTGAAAGCAAGCAAGACTCACCTTAGAAACGAGCATGAGCTGCGTAGAAGCAATGCCAAGTTCCAGTAACATGTAACAGGGGTCACAAACTCATTCAGCACCGGATCTTGCCAATGGGCATAAATTGGCGATGAACTCTTCCACTATGAAAGATAACTTTGATGTAAAGAAGACGAAATGGATGAAGACTCTATTTTCTTGTAGCTTATATGACATCTAATAAAAATGAAAACTGCAAGCCTGCGATGGCCATTTGCAGTTAAAGCAAAACAATTTGATCCATTTCAGGACTTAACCTTGTCCGAAACAAGTACTGACAAGAAAGAAGTACCTTGTCCGAGACAAGTACTGACAAGAAAGAAGTACTCATTTCTGTTAAAAAGGAAAGAAGTACTTGTTTCATTAGCTATGTAAAGCTTTTAATTCCACCTATTTGTTTGCAATCGTTCAATTGCTCTTGAAATGTTATTAAAATTTGAAGAGCGACACATACTGACAGTAAGAGTGGAATCTCTTGACGCGCCCATGTAGAAATCCAGATTGGCTCTTTCATGCCTCCATAAGTGTTGTTCTAGCTGAACCCCAAAAGCTGGGATGATCACCAATGACTCTGCACAAAATAAAACATGGCATCAATAAGGAGAGCGCTATTTGACCTTTATATAAGCATTTCCAACATGGATACTGAGAAACAAGAATAATAATTATTTATGCAACTTCAAGTTGAAATTTTGCTGCAAACAATCACTTAAAATGCACAAATAAAAGCTAATACAGAATGCAACCCTCAGGACCCACCTTTCTTCACAGGTTTGCATTGCAAGCATTTTTCAACGGTAACAGGAAACGAAATACTTCAAAAGGAACCGATACATAAACTCTCCTGAAACAATTAAGCATGGCAATCATTAAAGTAGGACAATCACAAGCATAAAGACAATGCCTTTCTTCACCAGCTGAATCTAAAGTGCTCACAACATTATAAAAGTATCACCAACAAGGCATGTATAATAAGCTTGTTCTTGAGGAACTTAGTATATTTATTCACATCTGAATCTGTATTGCTAAGAAGCTCATGAGAATATTGGCAATCGGCAACCAGCACATCTGATGATCTGAACAACTGAATTGTTCATAGATAATTCGGTAGGTCCCTGAAATAGTGAGAACTCAACACTACTAGTTGGGAGTGATTTTCCAAGAGAGCTACCTTCGACAACATGGCATGGCAAACATTCGCAAGAAGGAAAATTGTGCCGATATACGACAATAGTACCCTGAATGTGCTCTTCTTGACAAAGACGTCATGGATGTCAACTCCTCCATCGCAGCAATGCTTGTACGTGTACACGCCACTGGATATATTTTGTGCTTGCTGCTTCATGGTTTCAGCACATCAAAATACCCTCAAGCTTCTCATGGACTTCACATATTTAGCCTTCACACGCTTAATTTCATAAGTCTGACGAACCTGACAAAAACAACATATCCACCAAGATTTCTTGTGAATCCCGTGTTCTCATAGCACCAAGAAAAATGATTTTCTACCGATTGGGCAATCCCAACACTGAGAAGGTGATAAAATTCTCATCTTTTGTACAGATTCGCTTCTAACATTAGCATCAGTAAATAACTGGTGGTGAGGAAAAAAAACACGAGATCCGATCTCTATGTAGCAGTTCGACTTCTCCAAATCAGTGCAACAAAATCGCCTCCCAGCCAAAGGCAAAGAATGGATGCGAGTGCGCGTACCTGCGAATGAAAGCCGGCTCGGAAGGGAAGGAAGATGGGGTGATGGGAATCGGCCTGGAGGAATAGCAATAGTAGTCCACGGCAGAGATTTCTCCGTGGGTTTGGATTTGATGCATCCTAGCCGTCGGTCCATGAGGTAATTTGCGACGACACCCTTGATGATACTGGAGTTTACACTGTTTTTTTATCTCGACGAAAAATGGGAACATGCGTAAACTTCAGTTATTTGGTATCTCCATGACTCCATCTCCCGTTCTGCAAACGGTCTCAGGTTCATTCTGCTGCGTACTGCACACTACATGGTTCTGCTGCTAATGATTATGACTTCAACACAGGCCTTTAGTTTATTCAACATGTCACAAAAGATCCATTACAACAATCAACCAGGTCCCTTTTACAGGAATTACAACAGTCAAATGCAACAAATCTCCATCCCCAATTGGAGCTTACACCAAGACCCTTCCTGCTTCACTCTACAACAGCTGTTATAACCTGCAAGTGTACAAACAACACATTCTGCAGTTATGGAACTAATGTTCTGGGCTAGAAGTTTGCAGGGTAAACCAACCGAAATCCCCAACTAATTCACACTATCCTGACGCGCTTCCCCTTCCGCCATTCCCATGGTTTCTCGGGGTTCGGCAATGCCCACAATCCCATTCGGCTTGCCTGTGCCTGATTCTGCCACTGAAAAATTCCGTTTATCAGGAACTTCAGGTGTATGCTTGAAGAAATGTTCAGAGCGTGCTCTTCAGTCAAGTCTCAAGTGAACTGAAGCTGTCAGGTGTGTCATATTTAGTACCAGAGTACTAATGTACTACTTACCTTGGCGAGCTCTACCCGTTGATCATAAGCAGTGTAGTGCCATGCAAGCCCCTTCTTCAGCATGCGTTCCTATTTCAAAAGCAAGAAGAAAACTAATTTGTTTCGTAGTCAAAATATTGCTAACTATTTAACAAAGCCAGAAAGTATGTATCTTCAGCTGAGACAATTCAACATTTCTCTTGCAGAATTTAATATCAAAGTTTTAGGCATTTTCACGATCTTGAATACATTCCATTTCTTGTACTGCACAAGAAACTGAACAAGGCAAGATAAGTGTTGTGTAAACTTGCAATTGCAAGACTAGAGATCTTCAAGAAAAGCCAAAGAACACATGGAGCAAAAGATGTTTCAGTGCATCCAATAGGTCATTTCCAGTATAGCAGACCTGCAAAAGGACACTCCAAACTCCAAAAGTCCAAAGGCATAGTAGTGTGATTTCTTACCTGCACGAAGATCCCATTGCAGTCAACATCTCCAACCAATCGACCGTACTGGTCATTATCATATATGGAAATCTTTAAGCTCTTTCCTTGCACCAGCTTCACTAACTCCTCTTTTGCCTCTTTGCCATAAGGCATTGTGTTCTCTGGTGCATCAATCCCTCTGCATTGCATTCATTTCATTCCATTATATTTCAACTGCAGTTCAATCAGAGCAAAGTCCTTTATCATTGATTGAGAACAAGAAGTGGGACAAACCTTAGCCTGATCCGATACTTCTTTGCGAGAACTTGTTCACCTATCAAGTTAGGAACTTGCCTACACTCAGAAGTAAGAGGTTTCAGAAGTGTCACAAGCTGACACCATATTTGGATAGATAGTTGATTGATGTTAATTTAAAGTGACCTATATCCTGCATCCAATATGATCTTCTGCAACTCATCAGCCCTATCATAGTTCTTGGCCGCCCGTGCCTTGGCCCGCTCGACCGCCACTCTGAGAACTTCCCGGGGCACATTGCAAGACTCTGGGTGATCAGCCGTGTCAACATACACGGTAATCGTGTCACCGTCAGTTACAGCCTTAGCATCCACCTAAGAAACTAGCATACACATCTGTCAGCCATTTGCCTTCACCGACAATGTAAAAGGAGATACGAAGAGATGGAGTTCTCACAGGAAGCGTGTGTAGCTCATACTTAACACCTTGAGGTTTGGGCGTGGGAGTGTGAGCAAAAGGTGCCAATGAAATTCTCCAGAAGGAGCCAAGACATGAAACCTTGTCCTGCAACACCAAAATAACACGAACCATGCATCGAATTCAGGAGACCAATCAATAACACGAACCTGGAAAGGACCAGCGACCAAAGCATGCAGAAATATGGCTACTGAATCTACTTATCTACAATGCTAATTAGGAGGAACCTCATGAGAAGATCACGAGTCCAGGCATCCGAGCTAATCATTCGACCATGCTTCAAGAATTTGGTGCTAATTTCCTGCAATAGTAGTGGGGATCCAACTTTCAAGGGCAGGCAATACCTTTGGGAACAGGGTGTGGCAAGCGTTTGCAAGGAGGACGATGGAGCCGATAAAGCACAACAACACCGGCGACAGAGACGCGCGCTTCTTCGCGCCGCCGCCGCCATGGGCATGGGGTCCCCTCTCGCGGCGATGCCTGGTAGTGCCGTACATTCCACCGGGCACTTAGGCAGTGGCGCCCTCGGAGGCAGCGCCACGTGGAGCTGGGCCTGAGGACCCCGCAGCTGGCCACCGTGCGCGCAGGAGGCAAGGGCAGCCGCCGGCGCCGGGCAAGGCCTGGTCAGCAGCGTGCGGAAGCTGTGGCGAGGCGGCCGTTGGCGGCGGGGTTGCGCCGCGCGAGCGTGGCGTGCGGCGAGCCGAGCCGGGCGTGTCGAGTGCGGATGGTGGGCGTCTGCCATATGGGTCGTTTACGTTGGGCCCGCGGCCTGCTCAGCCGAGGCCTCTCGACCTTGGGCTCTCTGTCTCTTAGGATTTGTAGGTGCTAAGTAGGGGTGCATGTGGGCGCGGGAACCCGTTCCATGAAAAATACTAGGTGAACACATGCGGGCTAGTTAAAAAATTAAATGATCTTTTGCGAGCACCACTATGTATCCACATACTCATATAGTTCATGAAGCCTAACGCTATTATTGCATCTGCACCCGCTTAGCGGATGCTTGCAAGAAGGGGGCGGCGATGCCATTGCTGCCGACTCGGACCCCATTGCGTGGCGCTGCCTCGGCGCGTGACGACACGTGTTCTCCATGCAGTTGGGGAACAACAGCATCACGAGGTCGGCGGCGTAGCACGCCTTGCGGCCGCGGTGGTGCCCCTCGCGTCGGACGTGGCAAAGGTGTAGTCAAGGGCGGATTCACTGTAGCTTAGCAGGGTGCACAGGACACCGGATCAAAAAAATCATTTTTCATTAGAACTAATGATGTATATATAGCATGAACATCCCTAACTCAACATGAGAGAAGACCCCAACTCCTCAATCCACAGCGGTCAGCCGATTTGCTCAGGCCCAACCCAGTGGAGCGTAGCGCCACAGCCTGCAGGTGAACAACTGAGCGCAGCCTGCCACAAGGCACATCACGTCACCATCAATCCATGTCCAAGTGACCAAGTCCAATTGTCCATCACATTATCAGTTGTCACACACAAGCGCAACACAAGCCACATGGCCCATTGGCCCACATCACATTCACATTCATCGATTCATGTAGGCTGCAGCACAGCCGCTGCCCGCTGAGCCGCACTCAGCACATGCACATCGTTTTCTACTTTTCTTTATTCTCTTCGTCGGCTCGTCGCCTGATCGCCTCGTCGGTTCGTTCGTCAGTTTGTCTCATGACTGTTCGTCGTCTAGTGCCGATTCCTTCGCCAGTTCCCGTCGACCACCGTTCCTTCGCCAAATCGCTAGTTCGGATGTGCGCCTGGGCCGCAAGTGGGCCATGCTTGGCTAGCGCTCAACTCCCTGGACGTGACGACGCCTGAACCCTAAAGTCCCGAACGCAGGCGCCAGCAGTCCTCGGTGAGTCCGATTTCTCCAAATAATTCTGATTTATATCAAGTCCAATAACTAATTTTGTGTTTTAGAAATTCAATTTGTTAATCGCTGGTTAATTTTTTTTTCCAAATTATATGGTTATAGCTTTCAATTGTGATAGTATTTGGAATACCCTAGTGACAAATTGGAGGCGAAATTGCAACTTGTGACTTGTGAGTGATCTGTGTGACCAACGAAATATTTGAGAACAATGTCAAGTAAGCCTTGCAATTTGAAATTGTTGATTAATATAATGATGTATCTATCATGTATGCATCTATTATTTAGTAGTACAAATATCTAATGGTATATTCAATAATTGACAAATGGCAGGCAAATTTATGGAAAGGTTTCTTAAAAGGAAAGCACCACCGCAGGAGGATAATAATGCCCCATCGCATGAACAAAATGATGTCACTAATGCAGGGAATTCACCATTAGAAGAGATCAATTGGGAAGAGATTCAATTCGATCTGGGCAAAAGAAAAAGAATAGAGGAGTACCTTCCTAATCAAAAGGATGTGGTAAGAAGAAAGTACTTGGATAATGGGCCTTGCCAACCTCACACTTTTGATTTTCCATATATTTCGATTGGCGGTAAAAATAGAAGGTTTAATCCTGAATGGTTTGATGAGTTTGGGAGTTGGCTTGAGTATAGTGAGTCTAAAGATAAAGCATATTGTTTTTGTTGTTTCTTGTTTAGAGACCGCAACAAGAAGGAAGCTGGGTATGATGCATTTGTGTCAACTGGTTGGTTTAGTTGGAACAAAAAATTTAGACTAAAGGAACATGTAGGAGATGTCAATAGTATCCACAACCAAGCAAAGAGAGATTGTGATGCTTTGTTGACACAAGATCAACACATTTATGTTGCCTTGAATAACCAAAGTAATGCTGCTAAGACTGCTTATTATACTCGACTAAAAGCCTTAATTGATGTTGCTAGAGTATTATTGAAACAAGGATTGCCTTTCCGGAGCCATAATGAATCTGAGGAGTCCTCCAATAAAGGAGATTTTAAGGAATTTTATGTTTATACAACAAAACAGAATCCATCTATAGGCAAGATTGTAGGCAACAATGCTCCTGGTAATAATCTGATGGTGTCTCCAAACATTCAAAAGGACATAGTATATTGTTTTGCAAAGGAAACATTGCATAATATTCTTGAAGAAATTGGACAGATGTGTTTTGCTTACTAGTTGATGAGTTCAGAGATGTGGCTTGCAAAGAACAAATGGCGGTGGTCTTGAGATATGTTGATAAATATGGAATTGTTAAAGAGAGATTTGTTGGCCTTGTTCATGTGAAAGAAACAACTTCTTCGTACCTCAAATCATCTATTGATTCTTTATTCGCAGAATATAAGCTAAGCTTGAAACAATTTAGAGGCCAATGATATGATGGTGCGAGCAATATACGAGGTGAGTTCAATGGCTTGTAATTATTGATTATGAGAGAAAATAGCTCAGCATATTATGTTCATTGTTTTGCTTACCAACTTCAATTAGTTATTGTGGCTGTTGTAAGAAAGCATAAAGGAATTGGTAATTTTTTTGATATGATTTCTATGCTGTTGAATGTGGTGGGTAGGTCTTCCAAGACAAGGGACATGATTAAAGATAACAATGGAGAACGAGTGCATGATGCCTTAGGTTATGGGCTACTTAAAACTGGGTCAGGGTTAAATCAAGAGTTGTGTCTTCAAAGACCCGGAGACACTCGTTGGAGTTCTCACTACAAGACTCTTAAGAGTTTGGTTGATTTGTTTCAACAGTTGTCAAAGTACTAGAATATGTGAAAAAAGAAGATAGGGATGACAAAAAATAGAAGGCAAGCATGGAGTCTTCTAGTTTATTTCCAGTCATTTGATTTTGTGTTTTATTTGCAGCTTATGTTGACTATCTTGATAATCACAAACACATTGTCATTAAGTCTACAACGGAAGGATCAAGACATTGTGAGTGCCACTAAATGTGTGAAATCAATCGAAAGCCATTTAGATGAGTTTAGGAGGCATGAATGAGAATCTGTCCTAGGTGAAGTATATGCCTTCTGTGAGAAGCATAACATTTCCAAATTGGAAATGGGAGAAGCATATGTGAATCCAAAGAAGCCACGCCAAAAAACTGGAATTACCAACAAGCATCATTATGAAGTGGATTGTTTTAATGATGTTCTTGATTGGCTACTTCAAGAGCTCCATAGTCGCTTCAATGAGAAAACCTCTGAATTGCTCATTTGCTCGGCTGCTTTGAGTCCAAGGGAATCATTTCGCAATTTCAATTTAGAGCATTTGATGAGTCTAGCTAAACTTTATCCTAGTGATTTTGATGATGGAGAATTGAGGGACCTTAGCCATCATCTTCGCCTCTACATTGCCGATGTGCAAGTGGATGACAGATTCTCTAACATAGAGACTATTAGTGAGCTTTCTCAAAAAATGGTGGAGACAAGGAAACATATTTGCTATCCTTTGGTTTATCGCCTTTTGAAGCTAGCACTAGTTTTACCTGTTGCCACTGCTACTATTGAGAGATGTTTTTCAACTACGAAAGTTGTGAAAACATATTTGCGCAATCGCATTGGCGATGACTTCTTGCGTGATAGCCTTATTTGCTATGTGGAGAAACACGAAATGGGGAGAATTACCAACGATGTTGTAATTCGCCGCTTTCCAAAACTTGAGAGAGTGTCGCAACAAAGCATAAAATGTAATGTACTTATCTTTATTCGATCATTACATGATTCTTTTATATAAAATTTTACTAAATATTTATTCTCCTTTTTTGTAGGCTATCAAGGCCGGATGTTGTGTTTTGCCGATGCCGACCGTCTTTTGTCCATGAGTTGGACCTTTATCCATCACTATCTACTTTGCTACAATCAATCAATAGTCCAATACTACTTGTAAGACTCTTCATTTTGGTAGGTATTTTGGTCGCTACTATTTTATCTAGTCATGTTGAATTGTTGAACACATTACTATTAAGTACAACATTGCTTGATAATTAAACACGTGTGATATGTATGGGGAGTAGGGACCTCCGGTCATTTTCGTTCTGGATCCGCCCCTGCTCAGAGTAAATTCATTTCGGCATGCATCTTCTTCACCTTATGGATATTCAACATTCACGAACAACATGACATTCACTACAACAATCTATCAGTTTCCCTTCTATAGCAATGGTCCAATGCAGGTACTGCAATTGTTCAACACAAATCACACCATGCAATTAGAGAACACACCAATCAATGCATTCCTGCTTCACAACCTAGTGTGCACTGATCTTGTCCGCAGCCTATAAATCAATCAGCTGTTCATGGTCACCACTCACAAGTCACAACACACAACATGGAACTCTGCAACCTGTTCATGCTGTACCGTTGCGCTTCTCCTTCCTCCATTCCCATGGTTTCTGTGGCTTTGACGACGCCCACAAGCCCTTGCGGCCAGCCTGCGCCTGCTTCTCCCACTGACAGATAAAAAAAAGGCTTTCTTTCAGCAAATTTGCATACATAGTTCCATATAACTTCAGAATGTTTCATGTTCTTTTTCAGTTAAGTGATCAATGTGTGGCTGTACGCCGTCGATTAATACTACTTTACCTTGGCCAGCTCCGGGCGTTTATCATAGGCAGTGTAGTGCCATGCAAACCCTTTCTTCAACATTTGTTCCTATCCACAAAGCAAGTGGAAAATTATATGTTCTGTAATTATAAAAGAGTTGCAGACATCCAAGAAAAGCTTAACTGTTTCAGTACGTATCGTCAGCTGAAACATTTCCACAGTTCCTTGCAGATCGCAGAAGCAAAAGTTTTTGTACTTTGCTTCTATTAATGTTCTAAAAAAACTTTGCTTCTATTCTGTCCAACATCTAAGCTTTTCATGACCCTAAGTTGCACTCAACTTGTTGAATTACAAGACTACATCTGTAATCGGAATGCCGAAAGCCAACAGCACATGGTGCAAAAATGTTGCAGTACTTTCTAAGTTGCTTCCAGTTATACTAGTCTCCACCAGGTATTCTAAAGATGTATGTTCAGACAATTCTTACCTGCACAAACACCCCATCGCAGTAGATATCCCCCACGGATCTACCATACAGGTCATCATCGTACACGTAGATCTTTAAGCTCTTCCCCTGCACCAGTTTCACCAGCGCTTCTTTTGCCTCTTTGCCGTACGGCATGGAGCTCTCCGGCGCATCAATCCCCCTGCATTTCATTTCACATACCACTACATCAAAATTGTAGGGAAAGGAAGGACAGAAGCTCTTCATCATTGATCAAGTAGTAGCACAAAACCTTAGTCTGATCCTGTACTTCTTCGCAAGCACTTCTTCTCCTCTCGCGTTAGGAACTTGCCTACATTGAGAAGTTTCAGAAATTGTCACAACACGAACCACATGAAGATAACTGATCGATGTGAATTTTGAAGTGACCTATATCCTGCATCCACTGTGATCTTCTGCAGCGCGTCAGCCTTCTGGTAGTTCTTGGCCGCCCGCGCCTTGGTCCGCTCCGCAGCGGCTTTCCGAACTTCACGGGGCACATTGCCGGACTCACGAGGGTCAGCCGTGTCAACGTACACGGTGATGGTGTCGCCGTCGGCCACAGCCTTTGCATCCACCTATGAAACTAGCAGGCACACTTGTTAGTCAATAGCCGTCAAGGACATGAAAAGTTCAGGAGAAAAGAAAGAGACAGCAGACTCACCGGGAGCGTGTGCAGCTCATACCTGGCGCCTTCAGGTTTGTGCGTGGGAGTAGTGTGAGCCACAGGAGCAGCAGATGCTGCATTTGGATGCGGAAGGCCATAGAAAGCCAAGAGGCCCTGGACAAACACAAGCAGGCAGGCATATTTACAGACTTAGAAATTACAGTGCACCACATTGTGACTTTGATAAAACTATGTTTCGGAATTTTAGATCGGTACCTCCACGTCTGCTTTCTGATGGTTCTTCAGTGTCTGTACGACGAGCCGCGCGGCTTCCTCCGGCGTCCTCGGAGTCGGCCTGGCTTTCTTCCATGCCACTAGCAGCTTCTTGTACCTTACATCAGCACCGGAAATTTAATTTTATATTTTTACTGTTCTCGTCATGCTGCAATGCCCACCATTAATTTCTTTTTGCAAACACACAAAAGCTTGCTCGCCATTAATTTCAGTAAATCCCTCTGTTCCTACTGTCAATTACTCCAAGCATTTATAGCTGCTATTTTAACTGAATTCTTCATTGCCTAATTTAGCGATAACTATGATAATTAACTCCGCTGATTCCTAGGCCAATTATTGCAGTTGAATCCAGTAGCTACTCCTTTACTGAATCACTCTTTCGCCACCAAATTCAGCAGATGCTAATTTCTAGTTTTTTGCTAGAAAAAAAATTGCAAATTTATTTCATCCCTTTCTTCTCTCAAACGACACTTTCACAGTTTCACAAGTCGAATCTCTCACATCCACGGCAATCATTTCTTGGTCTTTCCCAACCTCATCGGCTTAAAGTTTACAGCTCGAAACAAGAAGGAAGAAAATCGAATTACCAGTTAGCCTGTGCTTTCTTGGAGGAGACCACATGCCGGCTCAGCCCTTCCGGAACCTTAAAATTAATCACGCACAAATCCCCAAAATAAACAAACGGTAATGCTGTAATTAACATCAACATCAACAACATCAAGAACAACCGCAGCAGCAGCGCAATCAATAATTGAGCTCACCTGCGAAGTGCGCTCGAAATGGAGGATGTCGCGGCCGAGCGCGGCGACGGCGGCGTGCGCGCCGTGCGGTTGGAAGGCGTGCTCCGACGACCGTGAGCAGAGGCCGCACAGGAACCTGTATATGCTGTTCCCCATGGCCCGACGCCGCCTCTACGCTCCTCTCTTCTCGACGTAGCGCGGTGGGTTTCTGTGCGGAATCCGCTTGGGGATCTGCAAAAAGTTTCCGGTGGTTTTGTGTGGATCTGTGGAAGGAAGCCGCGTGTGTATGCGGCCGTTTAAGCCGTTTTCGAATCGCGGCTCCCTTCACGAGGAAGAGAAGGGGAAGAGAGTAAGGAAAGCTGGTAAGCTGTCAAGTTGAAGCGAGATTTGCCACGTGGAGGTCCGTGATTGGCTGGGACGTGATGTCCGGGCAGGGGGGCAACTGACTCTGACTGGCTGCGTCGGATTTGCTGTGGAGCGAGGTTGAGTTTGATCGGGTGTGTCGCTCGCTTGCCTAATTACTTGCGCTTCTTAACGCTGATTGCGACCGGTGATGGCGAGCTGTACGGGTTACGTCGTGTCCAGGCGTCAACACGTCCTTCCTTCCCAACAAATTCGGAATACTTTCCTTCAAAATTCCAGTATCATTGCTAGGTGGCACGCAGATATGCAATTGCGTATGGCAATTTGGATTGATGTATTTGCGCCACCTCAGCTGCACTTGCATGGAAACGCGTTATTGGATGGTGAAACTTTGGTGATTTCAACATATGCAGCGCATAGTTTCCCAAAAGTCAACATCAGATTGTCAGCTGGAACATGCAGGATCTTCCTTGGTAGTACTAGTAGTTTGTGTGCGCTACTCATGTGCCACAGCATAAGTTCCCATGCAATGTTTACTGCAAGAGGAACATTTTTTACCGACAAAGAAAAGAATAGAGGAACTAGGATGCTCAAGTCATTCGTAAGCGGAAAGTTACGGTGAGATGTTTCTGGCTCAATGATTTATGGGCCCGGAGGCGTGAGGAGCATCCCTAAGTTTCCAACAGCACTTCTGACCCAAAACTTCCATCATGAGCAGAGTCCAAAATACAATAGATTACATGGCGCTTTATTTTCGGAGCCCAACATAGACGGACCTAATATCATGGTGTCAGCGAGTCAACCTACACGTACGCTGTCAGTCGTCTCGTTGCATACGACATGAGACCCTAGCCTTCCATCTGCTCTCCAGCGCGGAGTTCGACCAAGATGCCGCACAGGAGGAAGAAGAAGAAGATGCAGAGGCTGCACGAAGCGGCCGGATCTTCCAATGACAATACCCCCCAACGGCGGCGACGACGGCAGAAGCAAGATCATTCGTACCCAACACTTACTTCAGTACCGGAGGAGACGCCGCGTGATAAGCAGCTCAAGATTGCAGTGTCCAACCAGCGGCAGCAGGTCGTCTAGGAGGCTCCATTCCGAGAATGCCCTAAAGCTGCCCCAATGCTCCTTTTATCTCATACGAGTTATATGTGCACTACTCTTGGCACAGCTTCCTTCAGCAGTCGGCACCATGTGTACAACTAGATGCGACCAGATAAGAAAGAGTTGCATGGTTTGATTATTTGTGATATTTCATATATAAAGTGCTAAGGCGAATGAAAGTGATGAAACCAGAGTCATTACAAAAACTCACGTTACTTAAAGTAAAAAATTAAGTTGTGAAAAACTTGATGTTTATGTGTAGCACCGTGCAATTGTGCGGGCTGACTAATTATTTCCTCGGTTTTTTATTGGAAAATTAGATATATGTCGTCGTAAAGTGCACGGTTTTGAAATATATCGCTGAAGAGTTTCTTCTTTGAAATATGTCATTAAAGAGTGACTATGTTTGAAGATATGTCATTATGTACCTTTTACATCACTTTTGTAAGTATTCAGATCCGTACTTGACTACGTATTTTCGTATAGACGAAAATGCCCCCACATGTCATGTCCATTACCACCGATTGGACCTAGTCCTAACATATGTGGTCATAACTTGTTACGTACACTATGCTATCTTTAGAACATTGAACCATACAAAATCGAGGTGAGGAATGGATTTAGGACCGAACGGACTGGGTCCAGTCGGTAGTAATGGACAGGGTAGGTGAGGGCATTTTCGTCTATAGGAAAATACGTAGTCAGGTACGGGTCTGAATATGTACAAAAGTGATGAAAAGAGTACATAATGACATATCTCCAAACATGGCACTCTCCAATAACATATTTCAAAGAAAAAACTCTTCAGTGGTATATTTCAAAACCATGCACTTTGTGATGACATATATCCTTTTTTTTTCTTTTTTATTTGATGTCCAAGAATTTATACCGTCAAACTTTCCAAGGTCTGGCCACTAATAGGTCTAAAAGTATATAGATTGTCGATATGAAACTTATGTCATTGGATTTGTCGATGTAAACACTTTGATAAATATTATAATTTTATTATTACATCTAATGTAAAGTTATAAAAAATAACAGTGAAAATTGCATTTCAAAGACCATAGAAAAAAAAACGTCAAGTAAAAAATAATCGAGGAAGTACGCCTGAATAGGGATGGCAGTTTCGCCCATTTACCCGATTACCCGTGGGTAAAAACCCTAATAGAGGTGGGTATGTTCTTATTTTTCTGCCCACGGGTACATTCGTGGGCATAAATCTCTGCCCGATGGGTAAACGGGCATGGGCATGGGCGACGTCCACCCGTGCCTGTTTCGCCCGATTACCCGTGATAACATACTGACAGAGTTTCTTCACGTGTCCACGCATCGGCCGCCCCCTCTCCAATCCCCCCAAATCCTATCCTCAGCTCCTCACGCCCGGCCGCCCCTCCTCAAACCCATTTACTCTTCCTCCTCCTCTCCCAATCCCCCTGGCGCTCCCTCTGGTGCCTCCTGCCACCGACCATCGGCTCCGACGCAGCGCGAGCGTCGGCGCCGCAGCCGCCACGCGCCACGCCCGCTCTCCTCCCGTGCCGCTTCTCCCTGCCGTCAGCCCATCCGATGCGCCTGCCACTGGCTCGGTCCCCTAGCGCCGCCACCGCTACTCGCCTGGCCCCGTCGCCGGTTGCGCCCAGCTCCTTCCCGACCGGCGTGGCCTCCGGCCGCCGGCGCCGCCGTCTGCGCTCCTCCCCCGCCGCTCGGCCACCCGTGCGTCTTCCCCAAGCCCGGCCCATGCCGAGCGCGGTCCTTGTGGCCCCGATCCAGCTCGCCCTCTCGCGTCGCCCGGCTCAGCCCCGCCTCCAGCTCCTCTCCATGGATTATTGTTTTCCCCCCTTCCTGATGAATTGGCTTTCATACTTTGCTTGATTTTGTTTTACCTTTTTATATGGGGTTGATGTTGCTTTGTTTTACGCCACAGATTGAAGTTGGAAGACCATCTTCCCCAGCCCGCGGTCATCTCTCCAGCACTCCATCCCCAAGTCGAGGACGCCGCCCAGCCCATCGCAATCCCAGAGCCACTGTCCCTGTCTCCCCAGCCTACCGCTAGTCGTCTCCCTCGGCTCTGGCAACGTCCTCCTCGGCGAATCTGCTACAAAGAAGGTGTTGAAGCTTCCTCTTGCATATGCTTCCATCTTGCTTTCTTCTTTGCTCAGAGCCCCAGACTGGTTCTTGCTAAGGATTGAATCAAAGTGAACAAAAAAAATTAGCTTTTTGGTTGGTGTGGTCGAGTACTCTTGATCAAAGAAGGTAAATTGTTACGCATTGAATCAAAGTGAACAAACTGTAGTGGCTTTAAGATCATCAAATGCAAATTTGGAACAAAGACATGCAAATTTGCTACTATTTAGAAGAAAAAGTCCTGACTTTCACATATGTTTGGAATAAAGTATGCAAATTTGCTATTATTTTCACCACGCATGATGTTCTTGTTTGTGCATATGCTATTGAAGGCATATTGATAGGGCAAAAAGGGCAAGAATAATTAGCTTTAGCTTCAATCAACTTATTGGCAGTAGCTTCGTTGATTTCCCTAGTTCGAACTTTGCGGGTACATGGGCATGCCCGCGGACGACGGGCATGGGCGAGGTTCTTCGCCCGTTGTACTTCGTGGGTATACCCGTGGGGGGAAATCGGGGTCGCGGGCATGGGTATGGGCAAGCACTACCGTGCCCGTCGTGCCCGATTGCCATCCCTACGCCTGAAGGCCGGATAATCAAAGTAGCTCCCAGTTTCTAATCAAACCCTGACCATCCGTCAACTGAATTGTAGGCTAGTATTGAGGAGAGGAATTGACACCGTGCAGGAAATAATTAAAAAAAACAGAATGGAGCTAAGCAAGCTAGGTAGTGTTTTCCCGACGCTTTTCCAGATGTTAATGTTAGGCAGCATGCATTTGCAATTCGCGTGCTCTGTCCATGCATCGACGGTGATCAAAGTCTGGTTGTTTCAACATCAGCGTTTGCATGCAAAAAGCAAAGCACTCGAAAGTCAGATTGACGGTTCCGATTCAGTATGCGTGGCCATGGATGTTCTTCCACTGGCCACTACTGGGTTGAGTCGAGCTGCTACTAGTTGGTCGCAAGGACAGCCGCCAGGTGAACTCACCAGTTTGCTAGCGCTTTTGTCCCTCGAGGGGAAAAGCGCTTTGTCATTTGCGATCCGCGCCCAGGCAGGGCAAAATTTACGGCAGGTCCCGCGTGCCAAAGCGATGGTGTGATCTCTGGTGGACGACGGATGCACACGTCGGCCGGTGGGCAGAAGCTACTCACCCTGCCTTTGTTCTCAGTCTCTGACAACCTGTTTCCAGAAAGGATCCCCTCTTCGGGTTTGTGCACCTGCTGGTTTCGGGTTTGTGCAGCACTAGCATGTGCTCACATCTTGTGTGCTGTGGAGTATCACCTGCGCTGTGACTGGTGCATCAGCGTCATCCTATCTGCCTTCTCCTGCCATGTGTCAACAGCACATCAGGCATGCAGAGTGGATTTACTGTAGCTTATAGGGGTGCACAGGACACAAGGTCCAAAAATCATTTTTTTATATATATAATCACATATATGTAATGTGGACACCCTAGTCCAATATGAAGGGACACCCCAAGCCAAAACGCAGCCGAATATAGTCCATCTTGACTCAGGACCCCGGTCATTTTCGTTTTGGATCCGCCATTACAGGCATGCATGTCACTAGGCTAGCTTGCAGGGGTGGCAACCCTTTGTCCGTGGCGCACACGGTCATAGTAGTCTGTTGTAACATTCTATTTTTCTAAGTTTTAAATTTTTTTAGTAGTTTAGTCTCTTGAAAAGTTCATCAAATTTTATTAAGTTTAAATAGACTATTAATGTTAAAACAATTTAATGTGACTAATCTGAACATCAATTAATTCCAAAACTTTTTTATTTGAGTTCTTTGTGCTTGAAAATATTTTTCAGATTTTTCTAGAATTTTTTCGAGTTCATTTGCTATTTTTAATTTGCCATTTGGATTACTGGTATTTCTAAAATACAAAATCTATTTAAATTCTCAGGAAAACCAACGACCTGAATACCTAATCCCCAGCCCAACCCTATTCCACTTTCCGGCCCAATCCCGTGTGGCCCGCCTTCCCTCTCTCTCAAGCCCGTGTATGCGCGCATGGCCCCACCTGCCAGCCTCGCCCGCGCCGTTTGCTACACGGATTCTCCCGAGCCATCGACGCTGACGAGTGGGGTCCCACCTGATCAGTGTTTATCTTCTCCGAGTCGGGAACGGCTTGGACTTCTCCGTCGTGGACCTTCCTTGGCGTGCGTGCTTCGGACTCTCCTGGTCGGCCGCGTATAAAAGGAGAGGTAGCCCTTGCCCTCCGCGTCCCAGCTGCGTCGTCAACGAGCCAAAACCATAACACTAGCCGCCAGAATCGCCGAAGAAGCAAAGCCACCGCCGCAAGCTTCGACAAGCTCTTCCTCCGTCGTTGGCGCACTTGAAGCTACGTTGTCGCCACCGTTGAGTTTGCAACGAGATCTACATCACCATCACCTTGGTTCCGTCAAAGCATCACCGGAGCGCCAATTCCGTCGAGCCTGAATCTTCACCCCGCTTCGATCTCGCCGCCGACCAACTCCGTCATCCCCTTGCGTCAGTGAGTGCACCCTTGAGTTTTCCTTAGCACCAGCTAGCTGTTCCGCACCTCGTTCACCTCGCCATAGCCCGGAACGCCAACGACCATCGGAACCCGAGCCACTTCGTTGTCGAGCTGACGTGGATGCCACCGTGTCTGCACCTCACCTACCCCATCACCCTTTTAACTTACGTGTTGCCCAATCAGTAGCCGCGTCAGCGCCCGCGTGGCAAACCAGATCCAAAACCTAGATCCAATCTCAGATAAAACTAGTCCACCGTGAGCCAAGCCACTGCCATGTGGGTCCCACCTGACAGAGCTACTATTCTGTAGACCAGTGAGCAACAGACCCATAGACCAGAGCCGTAGACTTGGTCCATAGACACTGGGCCCACATGTCAGCTTCTGTTTCTAATTTTCTGGATTTCCTTTTAAATCTGAAATCATGGCTACCGTCATGCTGATGCAATATTTTGGGATTTCCTTTATGAATAAAATTATAGAAATTCAAAATATTAAATTCTTTCTCTTTTTCTTAGGTTTAAATATTTCAAAAGCCTGCTCTTCTTCATATGAACTCCGATTGAACCCATACAATTTTATAAATTCATCTAAATTCAAGCTCTACCTTAATTTTTAGAGTTTGATTATCTCTCTATTATTGTATTTATTTGCTTTTCGCTTTCGTTTGCGAGTAGACGTTGATACTTTGGGAGTTTTTGAGGAAGAAAGAGTTGATCAAGCTCAAAAACAGTATCAAGACATGTTCCAATGCAAGTTGTACCATTGATCATGTTGAACCCAGTTTTTCAAAATTATCTTGATTCAAATTATTGCATTTTACTTTGAGCAGTTATTTAAATATTTTAGCATTAGCTATACAACAATTTGATTATAACCACTTTGTCTATTATAATATCATGATCTTTTGTCACCCTAGTTTGGTTAATTATTAGTTGGTATTATCATAGCACCAATATGAGTTAATTAGATACGAATAGCATGCTTAGCCATGCAACGAGCCATTGAGATCATTTAAGTTGCAAATATACACTTGACTAAGTGATTATAGAACTTGTGTAAAACTGTGTGCAGTATGTTGTTACTTGTTGATAGCATGTGTTACAATTAACCAACAAAGTAGAAAAGATTTAGATTGAGGCGAGTGGATGGAACTGCGTAGTTAGAAATTGATAGTCTCGTCTTGGTCAATTAAGAACTTAACTTTGTGCGCCATTGAACTGAGCCACAACTATATAACCACAAGTCTGATGTGACGGGTCTAACATAGTAAGTTATGGAATCTTGGCATTGACTACTTAGACATGTAGAATATAATGTGTGCCAAGGTGGAGGTGTGGACTACTCTGAAAGTCACATCGATGGACAGTTCGTCGCTTCCAGATCCAACGGTGTGCGTCGTACTAAAGCGTTATGGTAGAGTTAGTACGACGGTAAAATACATCGAAAGGGTCAGTCGTCAAGGTGAAATTTCGGATATGATTTTTATGATTGGTGCTAGCTACAATGATTATATCGTGTAGGTAAAGTGTAATACCTCTGTAGAGTGTTAATTAATCTATTCGAATAGCTGTGTCTGCAGTTATGAACATGTTCGGGGATTTCACACAAGCGATAGATTTTCATAAAAATAATTGGGAAGGGACAACTGTGTGGGTACACTTATACAACTGTGTGAAAGAAACTGATTAGGCTTGATGTCTTTGTGAAAATAATTGTTAAACTATTATTATTTATTTGTTTTGAATTACGCTTTCAATATATTACTTGTATTCAATTGTAAATGTTGTATTTCTGCAAAATAACCACATAGGTCATTTCCTTTGTAATAAGCTATCATGTATATAATTGCATTATGTGGTACAATATGTTGAGTACTCGGAGTGCCCATTCTTGTTGCAACCATTCAGGTGAAGAGGAGTCTTCGCCTGCCTTTGAGGAGGAGCTATACAAGGATGGATGGTGATCGTTAAGTCTTGATCCCAATCGGTTGCTTGTGCCAAGTCGATGGGTTTCTGCTGGAGTTGCTTTTGTTCTAGTGTTGTTTCCTTATTTATTGTCAGTCCTGCGTGGTTTCATAATTGTAAACTCGACCATAAAGTCGCAACTGCCATTTATTTAATCAAGTTAGTCGTTTATTATTATATTCGATCTTGTGTAGAATGATATTCATCTATGTTAACACTGTGTGCACTAGCGTGATTCTGGACTAGTGCATTATACATAGAGAGTCCATATTTACATATTTTGATCCCAACATATGTCGGGACATTTTTATTTGCAACAACAAAAATAGCTTACGAAATTACAAAAATAGCACCGAGCCACATACTTACTGAGCTTCCAACCCGTGGAAGCCACGTGTCATCCTCCCAGATCGTGGCAGACCATATGTCGCGCTCCCAGTTCAAGAATGTGCCTGTCCACGGTGAAAACGAACGCAGACCACAAGCTATGCGCGTATGTCATCCTACCGCAGACCGAGAACACAACAGATGGCTTGTTAGAGAAGGCACGTGGCTTCTGGACTAAGAGCACACAGACCTGCCGCGAGCTAGTAACAGGATACGTGCTTCCGTGGACTAGGTGTGCAGATACTAATTCTATCATTTCGGATGCCGTGCTAGTTTGGCTTATTTCGTACGAGAAAAAAAAACTCTCAAATCGGTACATGGATTGTTTGCCTCCACTACAAACAAGTGCACTGTGTAGCAGAGTGGAGTCTCCTGGCATTGCCACTGTCACATCGATCACTCCACACTCTTTCTTCGTCGCTACAGTCTCCAGAGCGAAGGCAACTCGCAATTACCCAAACCTTTAACTTCCTTCTCCATTGAATGATCTCTGAAGGTTGAAGCCGATCGAGAAGAGGCGTACGTCCTCATTGGCAGTTGATCGGGCGGATCTAGTGCAGAGAGAAGGCGAGAAGATGAAGATCCTCGAGTCGCCGCTGTTGGAGGAGTTCATCGCCTTCCTCGAGGCCAACTGGGGCGGCAACTCCCGCGTCAACCAGCGCCGCCGCCGCCGCCTGCGGCAGCTGGTCACCATGGTGCGCGGCGTGGCCGACGCCGCCGAGGGCCGCACAGCGCGGCGAGGCGGCTCGCTCAACGCGTGTCTGCAGCTGCTGCGCGAGGAGGCGCTCCGCGGGCATTTCGTGCTCGACGCCACCAGCGACGCCTCCGCCGTCATCAGCTCCGCCAGGAAGTTCCTCGCCGGCATCAAGACGTCGACGTTCAAGTCGCCACTGCCACCTACGTGGAGCAAGGGAGCAGCTGGGCGAATTCCGTCACCGCCGAGCTCCCCCGTGCCGGGCGTCAAAAGGAAGCGCGCGGGGAGCTCCGGCGTCGACCAAGCCGGCAACGTCGGCGACTCGACGTCCCACGGCCGGCTCGACAGGGTGGGTCAGCAGAAGCGCCGTGTCCTCGCGTGGATGCGGCTCCCCAGCTTCGGCGGCGTCTTCGCTGCGTCGTCCCGCGAGCCACGGGCGCCGCCGGGGTCCATCCGTGCCCGTACTGTGGATATGGCGATCACCAGGGTGCGACGTCGCATCGGGAAGCCGACGAGGAGGCGGCGGCGACCGGGTTCTCCGAGCCTCGGACGGCGCCTGTCGCGGATTTCTTTGTGACGGGCATGGTATGGGTTTTCTGACCAGGATTTCTCGTGCATTTTGCTAGACAAATAGGATTCCTCCTTCATCTGAGCCTCTCGAGGTAATTTGTGGATGCAAAGTTCTTCCTCCTTGACTGAATTTTATCGTCACTAAATAGCGCAGAGTTCTTCGATTAACTTGTGCTTTTGCTAGCTGATGAAACTTTACTTGCTTCTTATTTGCTTTAGCGCAGAGTTCTAGCTTAATTAATTAATGGTGTAAGGTGATGGTAAGGTCACGATGGTGAGAAAGATGTATGCGTACAGTGATCTTCAGATCACGAGCTTGTGATTTCGTAAGGGGGCATTTGTAGGCTCAAACTTTTGGTTTACTCTTGGCAGATTTTTCGTGTTTGTTTCACCGAGATCACCGATGAACTGTGCGAATTAGGAGCAGTTGTTCAGATCATGAGCTTGTGAGCCTTCTTTTTCCCCTGAAACTAACTTTTCATGCAAACTACCCCTCTCGAGTGAATTTCGTTCAGAAATGGGTTGCGGGCAGCGAGGTGTGTCGACCACCAGGGCAGGCCGGCGGTGGCGCCCTGCGGCCGGACACGGGAAAACAAGCGGCGACTTTGGGAAGGACGAGGTTGGCGGCGGCTCGGTGACGCCAGGGGCGGAGCCAGCGTACAACCGTTGGGTGCAGCTGACACCAACGCCTCCGCGCTCGTCTCGGCATCCCGCCTTCCCACCCGCCGCCCATCTCTACCCGCGCCTCAACGCTGCCCGGTGCCCACCACCCGCGTGCTCTCCTAGCGCCTCCGGCTCGGGGCTCGCCTCGCGGACCCGATCTTCGCGATGCCGCCTCCTCTCGCCGCCTCCCCCTGCCTCCCTCCTCCCCTCCTCCCGCTCCTCCCCATCCTCCCTACCGTCACCTCCTCCCGCTCCTTCTCTCCTTCGTCCCGCTCGACCCGCTCCGCCACCTCCATCGCCACCTCCTGCGCACCTCCTCGATCCCGCTCACCGGCGCGCGCTCTCCACCTCACGCGCACTCCGCCTCCCCTGTTCCCCACCACGCCGCCCAGCTCCTCCACTCCCTCCGCCACCGCGTCCGCCCTCCTCCAGCCGCCAACGCCGTCCTCTCCGCCTCGCGTGCGACCTCTCCACCTCGCCGCGAGCCTAAAAGAAGCTCGCCCGCGAGCCACTGGGCTCGACCACCACGCCCGCGGCGCCGGCGACCGCGAGGATGACTGAACCCATCGGCAAAAATTCCTAGCTTCGCCCCTGGGTGACGCTCGGACGAAGATGATGTGAGCACAACGTAGAACGTGGACATGTGATTCCAATAGTGAAGACAACACGGGTGGATTGCGGCGAGATGGAGGCGAAACCGGGGCCGACTTCATGGAGCTTTTGGAGAGGGGCTCGGGGCGAAGATTATGACGCGCTCGGGGAAGTAAAAGAACTCACTGGCGAGGAGATCAATGCAGGCGGCGGCCGGCTTTGGGGAGGACAAGGTTGCCGGCGGCTCGGTGATGCTCGGACGAAGATGATGGGAGCACGACGTGGAACGCGAACACGCGATTCCAACGGTGAAGATGGCACGGGTGGAGGACGATGGACGGCAGCGGAATGCGGTGGAGATGGAGCTTGCGGCAGCGATGGCTCCTTGACGGATTGCGGCGAGATGGAGGCGAAACCAAGGCCGATGGCATGGGGCTTTTGGAGAGGAGCTTGGGGCGAAGATTGTGACGCAGAGGGCCAGGACGGGGAGAATTTGGGTGGACGCCGGCGGCTTGGCTGGGACGCGGAGGAAGACGCGTACGCGAGGAGGAAGACTCGTGCTCGCCTGAGAGCCAGGCGACCGTTTTCGGTCGCTTGAGCCTGAAGTCCCAGCCTAGACTAGGCAGCCTTCCAAGACGCCAACCAAACACACCCCTAGGCAAGTCTCCGCCCAGGCGAGGTGGGCTCAGGTTGGCAACCAAACAAGCCCTCAATGCAGAGGATATACGTGCCCGACCGGAAAGCAAAGGTACAATATTTTTGCTACAGTAAATATTTTACTGTTCTTAACGTGATTGTTATAGCACCACCGTTGAGTACTGTTCACTCGCTTGTCGCTGCTCACATTGATCTTCAGCATTACCACAGAGGACTTGGATCCGCCGCACGCTGCGGTATTACTGCGCCCAGCGTTGGCCGAGCGCTTGGGTCTTTTTTTTTCTTTTCAGATTTGCTATTTTTAAATCACCTGAATTTTTTTAAGTTTAAATCAATTATTATGATCATTAGATTTGTGTAGAGATTAATATATTATACGATTAGATATTAATTCAATAGATAAAAAATATAGTTTATACTTAAAAAAATTTCAGTCACGAAAAAGACAATCCTTTTCTTTCTGAGAAGAGGGAGAGCGCCTGAGTCTATGTTGCGTCGGCCGCGTGGGTGGGTCCATGGGTCTGGCAGGCCATGGAAGAGACCAACCAAGTCCGGCGGAATTGCCTCCTCCGCAGTCTGAGCTCAGCTCATGTAAACCGTGCGGTCCATGCACCGCTAACTGGGCTACCCCTGTACGCCGCCCGCGCGGATACTAAGCACGCGCCGCCCACCCCTGCAGCCCAACACGTCCAAGGCTGCACGGGCGTAATGGTCCAAGCCTATTGGCCGAGAGAGTCCGCTCGTTCTTTCGAGACGGTTTTTTTCTCCAAACTAGAAATTCGAAGTGAACATATCTTGTTAACTATGTTAAACTAATTCTTGATCCGTTCAAACCATATGTTGGAGCGTCTCTCTTACTGTTAATATAAAAATAGTGGGGAAAAACTGTTTAATATAGAGACTCGTATCCTAACCTACTAGTACTTAGAGATGTGTTCTACAAGAATTTTTATCCTAATCCTATTAGGATTATAATTCTTACTTCACTTTGGAGAACTATGTGGCGCTATATAAAGCAAGAGAACGGCTATACATCTTTCAATTTTAGTGCTCTGTGATTGGTGAGAGAGAGGGAGAGAGGGTGGGAAGTGAGATTAGATTAGGGATATAGGGGTGGGGTGATATCTGGAGCATTGGATCTCCATCTGATGGCTCAAAAAGTGACTGATTTTCAAAACAAAATCAGTCGCATGTTGTATAGACACTCCCATAAAGCAATAAGGGATGGTTATGAAGAACACAAGCTACAAACCAACTCATCTAAAGCAAGTGTTGACGTCAAAAATCAACACATGAGGTCGTAAATAACCAGATTGCTTCATTTTTGTAGAAACGTAAGACTAGTTTTCGAGCAAACTAGCAAAGGGGATAATTCTTCAATTACAGCGAAGAACTGGCTGTTTTACAACATTCTGTAAACGGTTGTAATCTAAATGAAAAAGGGAAAAGAAAAATAGAAAAGAAAGAACGAAAGAAAAAGAAGGGGAAAAGGCCTCACGTACTGTTGTATTGACGTCTAACAGTTCTCTCATGTTATAGCTCACGAAGGCGTTAGCTGCTTCCCGCGCAGTACATGTGCCAAGATGGGCCGAGCTGGGAGGCAGTTTAGTATATGCCGCACACGCCATACAGGATTTCCCGTAGTACAAACTAATTCGGTAACCCCATGCATTCACGTGCAAAGTTGAGGCAACCGCCACAATTGACTTGACTTGGCTGACAATGTGTACGTGCTAGCACTGCTCCTGGAGTATGATCACTGCAGTGACTAGATCTGTACTTGCCTGCTGTGAGTTTAACGGGCCTTCATTTGCAGCTTTTGATGTGCTTGGCTGTTTGTAGTATACGTATTAGTTTTAAAAAAAGTTATTCACGTATTTGGTTGCTTAATAAATTTATAACACATTCTCTCTAAATACTAAACCAACGCATCCACCCAAAATAATAAAATCACTTAGAAGTGTCGTAGTACCACTTTAGTTTACCGCTCATTAATCTATTCCTTTGTCTCACTTGCCATCCCCGTGTGTGGTTGTGATGCGAGATGTTCTGAAAATGATGATCGCCCTCCTCGTGGCACCTTCAGCAACATGGATCAATTCAGTAGGGCCTCTAACAGTTGTTGATGTTCTATGGGACGACTAGAGCCGTTGATTCCGATGAAGACCGGCTGTAAAAAGATTGACACAACAAGATATTGAGCTCATCGCATAATTTCGCATATCTGATGATACGAATGATTCGCATCTATGTATGCTCCACGTGTCATTGTAAACGGCACTAAAGCAACTCATACAATGGGTTTGGTCTTCAAGGACTTGCCTACATTGAGAAGGTGGTTACAGGAGTATTCTGTGAAGCGCAAGAGGCCTTTCAAGGTTAGACCTAAAGGCAACTCATACAATGGTGTGTGAGAAGGCAGGACAGGCATATACAGTATGCTTAAATAGCAAATATCATGTCATTTGTAAACATGCACTAAATCCAACTCATACAATGGGTTGTGATGATACGATACATTTATAGGACTACTAAACATACCATACAATGGGTTGATACAAATGCTATATGACACAACACACAATCTTTAATGTTTTTCTTGGTTTTGGTGCTACAATCAATGCGGGATTATAAAGCAATATTCTCTCTTCATTCTCTTTCATCCACGTCAACAAAAATATTATATGGCAGATCTTATGATACCGCATAAGCGTATTCAGATACTGCTCTTAAGACAGAACCATCCAATCGCATTTAACTGCTTCCACCAACCAACCCACCTTTGCTACTCAGAACACGCGAGCCATTTTCTTCGCCTGCTATGGGGCTGCGGGCCTTACATGGTCTCCCGCTTTGAGCCTTACGGACGAGGGATGGTGGCCTCCTTACTCGGGTCCAAGTACATAGCCGATCCAGGTTGTCGTTGGAACAAATGTGGGAGTAGAAAGAGGACTAGACACAAGATGGTTATGGATCAAGTTTGACTTGGCCATAATTTTCGTGATTTGTCACCGCCACTTAGTCAGTGCAAATAAATAATTATCAAGGGTTTATTAATTACTAACTTCGTGTAACTAACATCTGCTATTTATGTTTGCAGGATGGTGCGTTCCACCTCCGGATCCGCACTACGAGGAGCACCACCGAGGACGCCCACCGCCGAGGGGTGGTAATGTCAACACATGTTTGTATGTCTCTATCTTTCATTTTTCGATGGATTCATATTAAATAATTGTAATCTTTGCAGCGCGCTCTTCGCCCTCGAACCCATGACGGGTTCGAGGACATCTGTCGACAGCAGTACACTCCTCTACTTCGAGGGCACGGGCGACGTATCGTTCGATCGCTTCGTGTTCGTGGGTTGCCCGTCATCAACCCCGCGCGATCACAACTTTGGTTGACAGTACATTGACTAACAAACCCATGCACTACCACCGTCGCGGTGTTCATTTATGTAGTCGACCTTAGTTACGCTCAGACGCGCAAGTTTCTTGGTCTCGTGTTGGGGGCCGTCGATTCTCGGACAGTCAGTCCGACGGTTGAGAGAGCAGAGGAGGCCTTCCTTGGGAGAGAGCTTCCTCCGAGACACACCTTCCCGCAACGATGAGGTGTCCGTGACCGCTTCTGCTGTTGAGTACCACCGCCACATAAAGTTGCACGCCGCTTTGGCCTCGGCGGGAGTGGCGGTGGAGCCGTTCTCGGCGTCGTGGAGTTGCACAAGTAAGTGGCGACGCTACTTTTTTGTCCTTTGTATACATAACTACTAATTCACTATATTTGCATTGATGATGTATATATTGCGTGATCGATCGACTGAAAAAGTGCAAGACATGACAAGAGTACAACAAAATAACAAGTCCAGTAAAATGATAACATTGTTCATTATTAAACCATAACTACTAAGTCTAGCACACTACCGAGTGCAACGAGGCCACTTTCCCTTCCTCAAAGCATCCGGATTCTCCTCCATTGCGGCCTTAGCACGGCGAACACGCTCAAGCCTCCTCTCCTCTCCCCTACGCTTAGTCGTCGCTCATTTTCACCTCTTCCTCGCGCTCCTTTTCTCGCCGCCTTCTCTTTGCGTGTCTTCTCCAACACCTCGCCTCGCATTCCACTTCTTCATCCCTCCATATGTCGCTTGTCCTCCTCCTTGATCTCGTGTCGATCCACCGCTCAAAGTCACATAGCGGGAGGTTCACGCAAACATGGGTCTCATAAGAACGTAATGAAATGTTATTGATTCATCGCAACAACAAAGAAAAAGCCACTAATTTCTTACCAACAATCCAATGCGGATCTGTTGAGGTGTAGGGTCAAAGGCATAATTGTGACACATCCAATACCTCTGCCTGTACGTGCCCTCCTCATCAGATCTCGCCACCCTACAAGCATCACCGCAGAGCACATGGGCACTGAACGCCACTAGGCAGTGGCAAACGAGCGAACGCGATTGCCCACCACCATGCTGTTTCAATCCAGAATACAATTTGTATGAACCTTACATAATATGAACTACATATTACCGACAAATTAGAATACGATGGACAAAGATTACCTTGGTTTACTAGCTTTACCACGCCTCGGCATCCTAACAGTGGGAGAAACAGAGAGGACCGACGTAACTAAGGTTCCATAATACACAATACGAATCAATAAAACAAGTGAGACTAAATGCTTCAAACCCTAGGTCATGACTAACCTAATTTTGCATAATACACATGATATAGACCAAATCAATGCGTAAAAAGTGAGGAGGACAAAGAGGATACCTTGCTCGGTTGTATGGATCAATCGAAGTTTCCACGGTGAAAATTGGTGATTCGAAAAGTTCGCGGGTTGGGTTGAGTGAAAACCCGAGAGAGGAGAGGAAGAAATAGATGAAGGGTCGGGCAGTATTTAATTGAGCTCGCGCAGAGATCCAGTGGCCGAGGTCGGCGCCATGAGTCACGGCGCGAGGGTAACACGACTCGGCGCCATGAGTCACGGCGCCGAGGCATCGCCACGCCTGCCGCCTGCCAAGTTAGGGTTCGGGACCCGGCGTCGTGACTCATGGCGCCGAACAGTCATTCTCGGCGCCGTGAGTCACGCGCCAAACCGGGTCCAAAATGGAAATAAGACCACGGGTATAAATGTGCGTTTTTACTAAAAAAGCCATTTTCTGAGCAAGTTTTTGCTGTCTTGTGCTGCTTACCGGTGGCGGTTTTGTGGGGTCAAGTGACATGATCACACGACACGTATCGGGGGGCTAGCGCCGCACCGCGACAAGTGACCGCCTTGGAAAGTTGGAAACCCCATTAGCTAAGGTGTTTGTCAGGAAGGCGTCGCCTGCGGGCTGCGGGCCCACGTTTCAAAAGGTGACAGTAGGAGTAACTAATTTAATGATCCAAGTACATACACGGGTACACCTCACTGCACAAAGTTGCACGACAATGCCGTACCAACACCATGTTTTCAGGAATGGAGTATATGTAAGTAAGTATATATATCTTTGGCCAATTATGTAGTGTTTTTTTCGTATTGGCATATTTACCAGACGAATTAGCAAAAATAGTACTCGGCGCACGATATTTGCAGAAGTAGCGCATTCACCGTACGATCACCGCGTGGGACTTACCAACAAGCGACACATACCCGCTCCCGCATGGCCACCGTGCGATGGACCTGCTCCCACACGACCACCGCGCGGAGGAGAGAGTGCTGCACAGCTACCATGCAGTGGCGCTTGATACCGCACGACCATCATGCGATGCCCATTTAATTCCTCTCTCTATTTTGTCAAGTGGCATGTTCTCTCTTCCTGCCCACGTCCTAACAAGCTAAGAGTAGGAGCAGCAGGGATATTCCCACATTCCCACTCACTACATCTCCCTCTTTCTCTCGTTGTTCTCTCCGGGTAAAGGAGTCGATTTTCTCTCCAACCCTCTCCCACAAGTGAGGAAAGGGAAGGGAATAAAGGGGAGTCACAATGTCAAATCACTCTCGTCACACGTCTTTAACGTCCTGTCATTTGTGCCATCGTTGTCTCCTGCATGATGCATGACATGCTGCGCCCGATTCCCTCCTGTCATTATCGGCGTGTCGTTAGCGCGCAATTTCCTCTCGCACTCGCTATAAATTCCTAGCTGCGTGCACTCTTCGGTCACTCTCGCACTCTTCGCGATTTCGTTTCGTCGTCGCTCGCTCGCTCGCTTTTTCGGTCGCTCTCTCGCACTCTGTGAATTTTATTTTTGGAGATGTTTTGGCATTATTAATCGCCGTCATTATAAGCCATATTAGCAGATAATTTTTTTCCTCATTTGTAAATCCTTTATTAGCTGTGTTGTTATGCATGCGGCGGACAACGATGGGAAAAACTCCAGTAATTCTCCCTATTTAACTAGTTACGACTTATGCCATCGTAATTAGTTAGTGTCAGTTAGTTAAGCAGTTGTAATTACTTAGTAGTTGAGTAGTGCTAGTAACATTAGCGCAAAATAAGTGGTCGAATTTACGTTATCGTAATAAATTTGATGGCACATAATGACTTGTACTTAATTAGTTACTTACATGCAGTACATACAGCGTAGGGCTACGAGCAATTTTCTACAGTTCTTCTATCTCTTAGCTCTATATATATATATAGGTGACATTTTTTCATTATGAATTCAATGTAAGTAGATGCACACATGATGAATGTGTAGCATTGTTGCCTTTCCAAAAAAAATTGAAAAAAAGATAGTAGCCCTGTTATTTCATCTTGAACGATCCAGGTCTCTAAGAAGAACTTGAAACATGACTAAATTAACTTTGTTGTTAGTTTAAATTCTTGAGGCATCGTTAATTAGTTACAAAATAATTAGTCATAATTAATTAGTTCATTTGCAGTAATCAGTTAGCCCTAATTAATTTAGTCATGTTTAAATAATTGTATTTAATTTTGTACTAGTAAATTAGTATACATTGATTTGTAGTATTAATTTGGTCGTAAGTTTTAATTTGGATTATTCTATCGTCATTATCAAACTTCTCACTAATATTCCGTCTATTCCATCTGTTGCAAGCTATGTCTCTACCAGAGCTTCTAGAACCCTTCTACGATGAGGACTACCGATGCAAGCTATGGATCGCCGGTGACGCGGATGGCCCTCCGCCCGCCGGTCGGGAGGGATTATCGAGCCGGACGCCGCTACGCCACTCAGGACGTCTCGTTCTTGACCAGTCTCTCGATCCGGGTGAGCCACTTATTCCAAACCATCCGCTGGCAGATTGGAAGGCCAGGCTGGAGCATTGGTTCGGCATACCTGTCCCAGAGCATGGCATCCCCTGGACTTGGCTAAGGCATTTCAGTTAGTGCCGCAGGACAAGATGCACCTAACGAGGTCGTTAGGATGCACCTCGTTGCTTATCTTCTTCAGCTCTTTCGTTGGGTCCCGCTTCCAACCACATAGGGTGATTGGTGTTACCCAACTTTATCCGCGTCGTCGAATCTTTCGTTGACACGGAGGCTGGGCCGATGCCTCGGATAGCCGGGATCACCGCCCTTGTGCCACATACTGGGGTTGTGTGGACGCCGCGGCGTGGCACCGTGCTACCCGAACTCGATCGTCGCACGTGCTACTACAGTTGTGGAGTTGGGAGCACTTCCCTATTGGGCGGCTGACCTTCGAGAGAGAGCAGTGCACCCGTACGCCGAGTCGGACGACCCGATAGATAGGCCCACTATGGGCTTCCAGTCAACAGCTTCCCATCTACGCTGAGCTAAGGATAGACCGGTGAGGTGCTACTCATTGTTCTACAACGAGTTCGAGTTGTTGCACGACAACGATATCATCTGAGCTCCATGGACTTCAAATTTTGTGCACACGATAGCGCCACACGGGCTGTCCGTGCAATGCGCCCAGGACGCTGTGTTTTGGGCGATGACCTACCATTTGGTGTCCGCACATACGATGGAGCCTTACGCATCGCAACGCGTAATGCGGCCGTTTTCTTTGTACCAGGTCGCACCCCCTCTGGACGGCAGGGTCCTATAGTAAACCGTACACCTGTGAGTTAATCTTCAACCGAGTAATGTTTAGACTTCTTATGTCTTCTTTTCTAACATCAAGCCTTCCGAAAATGCTGGCAATCGAGGATGGATCAGCATGCTGAGGACTGGCAAGCAGTCCAGCACGAGTGGATTACGGTTTGGACGAAGATGGCACACTTGGAGGTCTTGCAGGAGCAGCATTCGTATGATGTTCGGACGTATGGTGAGTACCTAGAGTGGTACGTACCATGGTCGCACGCCAAACTCACCCTTCCTACACCGGAGCGCCAGAGTCGGTGACGCACCACGAGAGCCTCCGCCACTCGTTCGATCGTCACAACACTTCGCGGCGTGACGATACCTTAAGGCACTTACAACATCTGGTCGTTTCATTGATAATATTTGTACTCTTCGTTACTAAACCTGTTATGTATGTCACTTCAGTTGGAGTGGGAGCAACGCATCGCAAGCGCATCAAAGACCGTCATCCGTAGCCCAGACACAACATTGAGGCTGCTGAAAACTTTGAAATTCATCTTCGCAGAGTCGAAGAACATAATAAAGAACTTGAGCTGCAATCGTTCAACGGATGACATAGTGCGCATCGTGCACCAAGTGGGGGGTGTGCTCACCCGCTAGGTCATCATGACCTAGTGAGTCCGACCGACATCATAGCACTACCCATTGGTTATCTGCGGGTCAGATCGGCGGAGAGGTAAGTTTATGTACAAATCTACGCTATGTTTTTTTTTTGTTATGCCTTACGTTCCACTAATATCATGTCGCTCTCCCGCCGCAGGTCCATCGGGATACATCACTTCTACTGTCCGCACCCCGTACACAGACTTGTGCTCCCTCTCGGTCATCTGCACTGCACATCCGAAAAGTACGAGATTCTTAGTTTACATCTGAGGTGTTTATTTTGACTAACATTCTTACGTCTTGACCGTGGGGGTGATGGCCAGTTCTCGTCCACTGATGAGGATATGAGCCTTCCAGCTCCTGCCAGGGAGCAGTACACGACACTAGGATTTGGACCTTGGCAGCCAAGGTTTGGAGCGTACGTTGGGCAGAGCTTCGCCTGGTTCACTGGCACATCGTAAGTTCAAGGCTAGAGCTCCTCCGGGTTCGCTGGCCACCGTGCATCCAAGGCTAGAGCTCCTCTGCACGACCGAAGTTGCAGACATCGTACCTTAGGGCACGAACAATTCGGGAGTGGATTTACACGGTCCGCCATTCATGACTTTATTGCAGGTGGCCCCCAATTCAGCATGTCTCAACAGGATGACATCGACACTTACTAGAGTCAGCTTTCTCCGACTCAGCTTACTAGTGCACCTCCGCCAGTTAACAGAATCAATGGTCTCCGTACCCCCTCCGATCCAACACGTGCTCTCCGGATCGGCTGGCGTATCTCACGGAATATGCTCGACGCAAATACAATGCTATTTTCGCTAATTCATCCTGCAAACCTACCAATACGGCCAAAAACTTCATTATGTAGTAGAAATCAACATTAAAATAAGGAGAGAAAATGCATTCTTAATTAGCCATTGATACGTAGATATCATCATCAAGCTGAGCAGGTGGAATACGTGAGGTAGAAACCAAACTGCCCTCAGACTGTATGGTACCAAAATTATGGTCCTGCTCTCAGCTGGATTGAATGTGTGTGATGCAAACTCAAAGCGGATTGCACATCATGCCATTGAATCGCTATTCCTTCGCCCCTGAGTTGTGGCACCACCGTCTTAGCCACGCTAGTCTTGACTTTGTGTCTCGTTTAGCTTCTTCCTATCTTATTACTTGTAATAAACACAATCGTCCGTCTCTGCCATGCATGTCAGCTTGGCCGACATATTCATTTGCCTTTTCCTTCGTCCAAATCACGTACTCTTAAACCTTTTGAGTTAGTGCATTGTGATCTTTGGGCATCACCTGTTCTTAGCAATTCTGGTTTTCAGTATTACTTAGTGATCCTTGATGATTACTCCTATTACCTATGACTTTTTCTCTACGGTGTAAATGTGATTTTTCTTTTCACTTTTAAATCCTTCCATGCTCTTATTTTTAGTCAGTTTGGCCTCCCACTAAAATCAATCCAATGTGACAATGGCCGACAGTTTATTTTTAGTCAGTTTGGCCTCCCACTAAAATAAATCCAATGTGACAATGACCGACAGTTTGACAACATCGCATCCCGCTAAATCTTTGACCATCGTGGTATTCGTCTTCAGCTAGCACGTGTTATTCACACCGTGAATAACATAATCCGCATATTGGCGGATATTAGGCATTGCCGGATTTTTGCGAGAGCAACGGCACGATCTGAACCTATGTGTGCATTGGATCTAGCATATAGAGAGAAAAAAAGATGGCCAGATGTTATCGGAGGTCCCTAGGCATGGCTGCTTGTTTGCTTAATCGCCGCCAACCAGACGACCATCAAAGCATTAAGTCCCCCAGCATGTACAGCATCTCCCGAGAAGTGCGCGCGGCTCCAAGAAGCATACGTCAAAAGGTTTACAGGCCTGCCGCCGGAGGCACGTGGGGATCACTGCGCGTGGTAGGTCGTGCGTGACACACCTGGCGAGCCAGCCGGAGTACAACCGGATAGCGTCGCGGCCGGCAGGCGGCGAGGTGCTCGCGACGCGGACAACCGGATGTGTGCGCCGCACATGCATGGCTGCCCGTGGGCACGCCATTCTGCGGTGGATCACGGCCTGGGACTGGGCCCTTTTCAAAGGACGGCATGCATGGTCAAACCTCCGGCAGCCAGCAGGTCGATCGAACTAAAGTAGTATATTACAGTTGTGCAGCGCAGCACTAGCATGTGCTCACATCCTGTGTGCTATGGAGTATCACTGAGCAACAACTGGTGCATCAGCGTCGTCCTATATATCTGTCTTCTCCTGCCATGTGTCAACAACAAATCAGGCATGCATGTCACTAGGCTAGCTTGCATAGGTCGCAAGTCGCAACCTAGCAACCCTTTGTCCGTGGCACGGGCAAGCACGGTCACAGTAATCTGTCGGGACGTTTTTATTTGAGAGGATTTCAGAATTTGTTCTTATAAAATAAATAAATTTCAGATTTTGCTATGTGTCTATAACATGTGGGTCTTATAGACACATGAGGGTATATGAAATCCATCTATTCACTAAGACAAATACTGAATTATTTCTTTTATTTGCAATACCAAAAGCAGCTTACAAAATTACAAAAATAGTACCGAGCTAAAAATTTACTGTGCTTCCTGTCCTTGGAAGCTATTTCCAAATCATGGCGGACCATTAGACGTGCCCCTAGTTCAAGAATGTGATTATGCATGATGAAAACGTACGTAGACCATCCGCTACGTTCATATGTTATTCTGTCACAGATTAAGAGTACGGTAGATGGCATACTGCAAAGGTAGTGGCTTCCACTGACTATAAGCAAGACGAAGATCGTGGCAGAATTAGGAGCAGGGTTCGGTAGACTGAAGTGTGACAGAGTTACCAATTTTGTGACTTCCGATGCGGAACTAGTTTTACTTATTTCGTACGAGAAAAAAAAACTCTCAAATCGGTACATGGATGTTTTGCCTCCACTACAAATACGTGCACAGTGTAGCAGAGTGGAGTCTCCTGCTATTGCCACTGTCACATTGATCACTCCACTCTCTTTCTCCGCGCTACACAGTCTCCAAGGCGGAGGCAACTCGCAGTTTCGGAGTCACCCAAACCTTTAACCTCCTTCTCCATTGAATGTTCTCTGAAGGTTGAAGCCGGTCGAGAAGAGGATCTAATGCGGAGAGAAGGCGAGAAGATGAAGATCCTCGAGTCGCCGTTGTTGGAGGAGTTCATCGCCTTCCTCAAGGCCAACTGGGGCGGCAACTCCCGCGTCAACCAGCGCCGCCGCCGCCTGCGGCAGCTGGTCACCATGGTGCGCGGCGTGGCCGACGCCGCCGAGGGCCGCACGGCGCTGCGGGGCGGCTCGCTCAACGCGTGGCTGCAGCTGCTGCGCAAGGAGGCGCTCCGCGGGCAGGCCGTGCTCGACGCCACCAGCGACGCCTCCGCCGTCGTCGGCTCCGCCAGGAAGTTCCTCGCCGGCATCAAGACGCTCTTCGTCTGCAGCGCCGAGGTCGACAGGCTCACCGAGGCCGTCGAAGAGCTCGAACGCCTGGCTAGCCCCGGCGGCGATCTCGACCTCTTCGTCAAGGTCCTGCAGCTCGACGCCGCCTCTGCCGCTGCCATGGACGTCGACGCTCAAGTCGCCACTGCCACCTACGTGGAGCAAGGGAGCAGCTGGGCGAATTCCATCGCCGCCGAGCTCCCCGTGCCGGGCGTCAAAAGGAAGCGCGCGGGGAGCTCTGGCGTCGACCAAGCCGGCAACGTCGGCGATTCGACGTCCCATGGCCGGCTCGACAGGGTGTGTCAGCAGAAGCGCCGTGTCCTCGCCTGGATGCGGCTCCCCAGCTTCGGCGGCGCCTTCGCTGCGTCGTCCCGCGAGCCACTGGCGCCGCCGGGGTCCCTCCGTGCCCGGACGGTGGCAACGGCGATCACCAGGGTGCGACGTCGCATTGGGAAGCCGACGAGGAGGCGGCGGCCACCGGGTTCGCCGAGCCTCGGACGGCTCCTGTCACAGATTTCTTTGTGACGGGCATGGTATGGGTTTCCTGCCCAGGATTTCTCGCGCATTTTGCTACACAAATAGGATTCCTCCTGCACTCTTGTGGGAATTTGTGGATGCAAAGTTCTTCCTCCTTGATTGAATTTTATCGTCACTAAATAGAGGAGAGTTCTTCGATTATGCTTCTGCTAGCTGATGAAACTTTATTTGTTTCTTAGAGCATTTACAATAGTTTATTTCTTAGTTTATTTTTAAGAGAATTGAGAGTACTCGATCTAATAAAAAAATAAGTCTTTCAATAAATTATTTTTGAGTTTGTATCTAACTTTAATTGCTACAAGTGTGTATGATGATTCTAAATATCAATAAAACGTGGTTGTTTCTTGTGTCTTATATTAACAATTTGTTAGTTTTTTCATCTAAAAACAACATCACTTTCTCTCCTCACTATCTCTCTTTCACATCACCTAAATGCTAATGTGACAACCATTTAAGACGTGGACTGTTGTAGATGCTCTTATTTACTTTAGCGCAGAGTTCTAGCTTAATTAATTTACTGGTGATGGTAATGTCACGATGGTGAGATGTATGCGTACAGTGATCTTCAGATGACGAGCTTGTGATTTCGTAAGGGGGCATTTGTAGGCTCAAACTTTTGGTTTACTCTTGGCTGATTTTTCTTGTTTGTTTCACCGAAATTACCGATGAACTGTGCGAATTAGGAGCAGTTGTTCAGATCATGAGCTTGTGAGCTTTTTTTTTTTCCTGAAACTAACTTTCCATGTAAACTGCCCCTCTCGACTGAATTTCGTTCCGTACGATCTTTGTTGCTTGTTGTAAGGCGGTCGAAATATCAAGGTGGTGAAATACAACAGGTAGATTAGCATTTGGATGATCTGTTTTACATTTCCTTGTCGCGACTAGTGTAGTGCACAAGCATAAGTACAGCATCCTGCACTGCAGCATTACTACTTCCTAGCCGAGTGCGCTGGCTTGCAACAGATTTTAAATAAATATAATATAATTTATGAACATAGAAAACAAATATAAATAAGATATTTATCCCTACAAATAAATGTTTTATATATAATTTGTATCTAATGAACAAATCACGTACACATATAATCTAATTATCTACAGAAAATCTTTCAAATAACTTATACATGTATTTATCCACAAAAATCCCACCATGAGAGAGAGAGAGGGGATGGGAGGTGGATGACATACTCACCGTCACATTAAGTCCTCCTATATTCGAGAGGTTGGGACTATCATCACTAAGTCACTAAGAGCATGTACAATGAGCTTATGTCAGCCGTCTATAGCATTTACCATATAGGATTTTTGCTGACGTGGATGAAAGAGAACGAAGAGAGAGAATATTACTGTCTATAATCAGAAATGATCAGTAGCACCAAAACCAAGAAAAGCAATAAAGATTGTGTGTTGTGCAGTAATCCTATAGCCGGTCAGTATTATCACAACCCATTGTATGAGCTGTCTTTAGTGTTGTCTATAGGTGACATGGATAGTTGTTATAGACAACAGCTGTCTATACCATTGTACATGCCCTAAGTTCTTATTTTAGAATAGTAAAGACTACTAGTATTGTTGCTGTCTGAGGATGCCTTTCACCTACTACACACTAGTAGTACGTAGTAATTTGCCCAGTTTCCTCTTCAAGCACATTGTAATTAATCTCAGAAGTTAGAAGAAGGTCAGCACTAATCAAATACGAGTCATGAGTTAGCAGCTGAAGTACCGAGGGAAGCACTTACCACTTTAGCAGGGAAGAAGTCCAAATGACTGGTGGATGAGCAAGCAGTCTCGCTGGGATCGGCGCCGAAACCACTTTCCGGAAAGCATGTAAATTTGGTCGGGAATGCAAGCACCTACTCGTGCACGCTAGGCTGCACGCCTGCACCTCGGCGCTGGAGGCTTTCCGAGTTGATGGTGCCTGACAACGCCTGGTGCTCTACGCAGATATCGATCCATCGACCGCCGACCAGCCAACCAGCAGATCCATCACCGGCTTCGCCTCCATTAAGTTCTACGATGCCACGAAGTCCATCTCTATCGTCCGAACAAAAACAATAGTTCAAAACCCATTTCCACCGTCCAAACGGAAAGAAAAGGTGTCACGGTTAATATTTCACTGTTCCTACTGTGATTTTATAGTACCACCGTCGAGTATCCCAGTCACTCATATGTCACTGTTTATACAGTGATATTCTGCCTTGCAGCGGAGGACTCGGATCCACGACACGCTACGGTATTTACTACGTGCAGCGTTGGCCGAGCGCCTGGGTCTTTTTTTCTTTCTGAGAACAGAGCGGCTGAGTCTATGTTGCGTCGGCCGCGTGGGTGAGTCCATGGGCCTGGCGGGCCATGGAAGTATGGAAGAGACCAACCCAGGCCGGAATTGCCTCCTGCGCAGTGTGAGCTCAGCTCGTGTACACCATTCGGTCCATGCACCGCTAACTGGCTAGCCTTGGTTTCTAGTACTACAAGGGACCTCCTATACGCCGCTCGCGCGGCAACTAAGCACGCGCCGCCCACCCCTGCGGCCCAACACGTCCAAGGCTGCACGCGCGTAATGGTCCAAGCCTATTGGCCGAGAGAATCCGCACGTCCTTCGAGACGGTTTTTTTCTTCTTCAAACTAGAAATTGTAAGTGATCGTATCTTTTTTTTTTTTAACTCTGTTAAACTAATTCTTGATCCGTTGGAACCATATGTTAGAGTGTCTCTCGTACTTTTAAAACAAAAATAGTGGGAAAAAGATTGTTGAGTAGGTGTGACTCGTATTCTAATATATTAGGACTTAGATATAAGTTTCATAAGAGCATATACAATAGTGTAACGTCAGCTGTCTATAAGATTTATCGCGTAAGATATTAGGTGATGTGGATGAGAGAGAGAGAGAGCATAGAGAAATGGGTCGTCTCTTACGCAGTAGTCGACTGTAACACGATAAACAAAATATATTATACATGAAAGAGTTGTGTATAGAGATATGTAAAAAGATAACTCATTGTAGAAGCTGTCTTTAGTGCTGTCTATAAATGACATGAAGAGGTATTGTAGACAACAGTTGTCTATATCATTATACATACTCTAAGGATTCTTATCCAAATCCTATAGTAGTCAAAGGATAGGATTTTAACGGATATAAGTTAAGGTGTAGATTGTTGAGCAAACGCTAAGTGTTCATTTTTATATCATGTTATAAGATTTTGAGAAGATGCATATAGCTTCCCTTCCTCATAACTGTATGCTGCATTTTACAACACCGGCCCAATCTCATTGTTCATTTGTCATTGAGATTAAATATGGGTGATTTAGGAGACCGAGGTGTCAATACATATTCCCTTGCATACACTCTAGTAGGCTCCTCGCATACACTCGTCCAGCCCAGTTTGGCCGGTTCCAGCAAATTAGAAAAGTTCGCGTCTAAACTTTCAACAGACCAACAATACTACCATAGATTGGTACTCTAGTCCAGAATAAATGCGGTTCTCTTAAGTTAGTTTTGGTCTAGAAATTATCACTCATCTTATTCTAAATATAAATAGTTTTGGACATTGATACAGTCTCCAAGATAAAACTTGACTATCATTTTCTACCAAAATATGTTGTTCCAAATAAAAATAATTATACATTATGAAAGTATGTTTAGTGATGTATCTAGAAATACCACTTTCATGTTTATCAATCCTGGTAATTCTTTATATATTAATGATAAATCCTAAAACGAATTACATTTTGAATTGGAGGTAGTACTGTACCATCGATGCAGCAGCTTTTCGACGTAGCGTTACCCGCCAAATACCACGTATTAATGGCTACAGTGATATAGTATACACCGTTAACAAAAGAAACATACTCGATGAATAAGCCACCTGAGCTTTGTTGCTCTGTGCGCTTGGAGCTCAAATGAAGCCCGGAGGTGGTACTACTACCCATCACGCAAGATGCAAGGATTGAGATCAGTAAAAGCCATCAAGAGGGAGATCAGTACGCAGTATTATACTACTAGTAGCAACTGTACAAGATTTAAAAATAAAAAATGTGGATGGTTGGGTACAAGTTTTTAAAATTAAAAATGTGGACGGTTGGAATTGGATCCGATCTCCCCTGCGGCTCAAGACAGCAGCAAACGACAAGGGGCGAGGGGCCAAACCAACCAAAAGCTAGCGTTGCAGACTTGCAGTTCGTTTGTACGCGTGTTTTCTCTCGCTTAGCTCGGCGGTTCCACTCCGCCGGCTTCGAAGACCGTGGAAGGCAGGCAGGCAGGCAGGCAGGCAGGCAGGCAGGGAGGGGGAATTTTTTGCATATTTGACCCTGTAGTAAATTTGAATTTCAAAAATAGTCCTGTAACAGTGCTCCTATCGTGGGTACCGAGGGCAGCAGCCACCGCCCCGGCCCGCGCAGGCACCGCCTGCAGCGCCCCAATTTTCGTTTTTTTTAAAAGGAAGAACAACTTAAAAAAAATTAAATTTAAAATTATAAAAAAGTTAGAAAAAAATTAGAATTTTTTTTAAAAAATATGAAATATTATTAAAAAATTATAAAACATTAAATATATTAAATATCTATTGCATGAAGGAGATGCGCAGCAGCGGCTGCCTATATTCGCGGCAATGTCGCTCATCTCGCATGTGCCACGTGTCGCATGCACGGAGCTTAGCAGCAGCATTTCTCCCTTATTTTGTGGCGGTGGCGCTTCGGCTCATGCGCTGCGCTCGCATGCACGAGCGCGCGCAGAAGAGCCCCAGATTTCGCGGCGGTGGCGCTGGGTTCAAGACGCCGCGCTTTGCATGCAGCGAGGGACGCTCGCGCGCGTGGCTTTCCACCCAAAGCAAAAAGCGTTTTTGTTTTTTTCTCTTTAAATCACGTCGAAGTCACATCGTGTCACGCCTTTGCCATCACGCTTGGGGTTCGGTATCTTGTGTGCTATACCGTGTATTCGTGCGACGCTTCGCAGCGTCGCACATGAATAGAGCCCGTGTTGTCGGGTTGTCACACGCTATTACAGCTGTAGTCTTGGGAGCACTTTGCGGTCGGACGGCCGTACTTCCGCCGCACAGTCCACCCTTACTCGCGCACACAACATTTCTATGGTTGGGCAGACGGCGAGGATCCCGTGGAAGGCCCAACCATGGGATCCCGATGGGATCGTGGCAAAGACGGGTGGTCTAGGATAGGCGCGTCGCATATACCCCGAGTTCCACAACGAATTCGAGGTCTTGCATGAGGACGACGTAATATGGGCTCCTTGGACGGATGTCTTCGTGCAAGGCACAGCGCCCGACGGGTTGAGCTTGCTATGCCAGCAGGATACGGCGTACTGGAGGACAACCTGTCATCTAGTCTTCTCCCACATGGTTGAGGCCTACAACCCACAACGGGTGATGAGGCAGTTCGAGCTGCACCAGGAGATCCCCGGCTCTAGGGCGACCACTTGCGAGGCGTAGTCACTTGTAAGTACATTGCATTGCTTAATAATATCGTAGGTCATTTAGTCATATGTTATGTCGGTACCATAATTTGTTGTGTTTGTTCCACCTGTAGGCAGACGAAGAAGGGCCGAAGAGCGATAATCGGCTTCGCACGGCAGCCGTGGGTAGATGGATGGCAAACGCCATCGCCTGCTTGGCAGAGGCACGGCCTTACGATGAAGGGACTTACGACACGTATCTGCAATGGTACGTACGGCACACGCGAACGAGACTGACAGGCACCCCCGGCCCGACATGAAGATCCTACCCACGCCGAACGGTTGGGCTTGGGCATGGACGCGATCCGTGCATCACGGCGTGACGATTCGGTATGTTCAGCACGTAGTATATTAACCACCCTCTGCCATAGGGTTGAGTAACCAAATTTCGATTGTTCCGTAACCATCCAGGTGGACCGGTTGGAGAGCGTTCTGGAGCGCGCCGGCCGAGAGCTCGAGCGGGGCACGAACAACACAGTTGAACGCCTCTTTTCGGTTATGAAGACGCTTGTTGACGATGTTAAGCAAGTCGTTCATAACATGAGCTGTGGAAGGCACTCCGATGCCGACGAGGCATCGGAGGAGCATCGTCGCGCACTCGCCCTCCATCTTCCCGTCCGGCCGAAGTCGACCAGCGCGCGGCGGAAGATGGGCGCCGGATCATCGTCGTAGTTGCCACGCAGGATCAGACACGATGCGTCCCGATCTCGCCGCAGATGGACCCTACGCCGATCCGTCCTCGCCGCGGATGGACCCTACGCCGATCCGTCCTCGTCGCGGTGGACCTACGCCGATCCGTCCTCGTCCGCGCAGAAGATGACATTAGAGAGAGCACGAACGTGCAACCCGAAACCACCGAGGTTATCCCAGATTCTTCCTCCCAGCCTTACACTCTCGGCCCATTTCCAATGGGCGATACAGCGCCATGGTACCAGTCTGGCTACACACCGTACCCGGAGCAGTTTCCCCAGTTCACCTCCCAAGCTGAGCCGACTTGGTGCCCTTCCGCGGATCTGCTGCGGATCCTAATGCTTGGATCACTGACTTGTTGTCGATGCCAGTCCCGCAGGTGATGCCCCCCGTGTACGACGACACGGCTATTGAAGATCCCTGCTATGACCTGCGGCATAACCCATGGTCGACAGAGACCTACGGCAGCTTTGCGCAGCGACAAGACCACACGGGCCAGCTTTGCGCAGCCTTTGCACAAATGACAAGACCACACAGGCGCCTTTGCGCAATGACAAGACCACACGGCCGACATGCGGTGATAAGACCACACGAGCCAACTTTTCAGAAAGACAAGACATCACTCTGCCTCGCCAGAAACTTCTCAGAAAGATAAGACAACACTCTACCTCGTAGGCTACTCACCAGAACTTAACCATACCGTGACCACCCCCGGAGGCTTATAAAAGGGGGTGACCTGCTCTGGGAGAGAACACTACACAACCAAACCCAACACTACACAAGAGCTTCCTTCACCACGTCGGAATGGACAAGAGATAGAAGAAGCAATGGGACAAGATGACAAAGCAATAGGAAGAGATCCGCAGACTAGCAAGAGCTGTTGGGGAGCGGGACGACCAAGCAAGGGCTGCTGCGGCCCGGGTCCAGCAAGAGGCGCTTTCTAGGATGGTAGCTCTCCGTAGTGAGACCCCCCTGTAGCAGCAACCCCATCTTGAACGTTCCAACCGAGCGTTCGCCGCATTACTCGCCAGAGGGGGAGACGCCGCCCCTCTGCTGGTGCATGGACCCATGCAAGTTCTTCAAGTCTAAGCACCGGCTAAGCTTGGGCATGCGTTACTGGGGTTGTGCGAACTACTCATGTGACTATTCCGACCGCCGTTGGGACACACGCAACTATCGACAGCCGGTAAGGTCCAGTTACAATATGTTCTTATACCCTTTCTCTTTCGAAGAATGCACTAACAACCTCTCCCATCTACCCGTAGTCCCCGGATCCGCTATGTGGCTACCGCAAGTGGATCGACCACGAGATCCACCCACATGACCAGTGGACTCTCGACTTCGAGGAGTGGGATGTCAAAACGGCCTGCGAGATCCGGGAGGAAGAGCGTCGCAACGACGAGCAAAACGAGCGTATACGTTGGGAGACAAAAGCTCATCTCGAGGCGTGCAATCGCAGGCAGCGCGAGGCTCGCGAGAGGGAGCGCGAGAAAAAGAGGGAAATAGCAGCCAAGGTCAAAGAGGCCAGCGAGGAGTTCAACGCCGAGGTCACAAGGAAGGGAAAATGACCCCGATCCTCGCAGTAGGTCGGGCCATTCCGTAGTAGTCCTTCGTCCTACCCGCCATGTTTTTTACTATTCCCTAAAGGCATGCATGTATACTTACATAGTCCGGATGCTTGTGTCGCACTGTACCGTAGTAGTAGCAAGGATGACTCAAGTAATTAGCCGAACTAGCATGCCATGTGATCACGTGTAATGTGCCTCTGTCTTCGGATTCTAATGTACTTCTGGTTCCGTGCAAGCGACGTGACCCGACGAGTCAGCTTTTGCGCAATGATGTGACCCGACGAGTCAGCTTTTGCGCAGTGATGTGACCCGACGGGTCAGCTTTTGCGCAGTCATTGACCCGACGAGTCAGCTTTTGTACAGTGATGTGACCCGACGACTCGGGACAAAATCTAAAAGACATCACGCAACACTGCCAAATGATTCTTCCTCAGGCCAGCTACCTCGCGGACGCGAATATCCTTGAACCCAATTGCAATTTAGCCACAGGCTATATATGAATGCTTTGGCAGCCATTCACCTCACTCTTCACTTCCTCTTCTCCTTTCTTCCATTCTATAACAACATGTCTTCGGCCTCATCTAACTTTCGTGTGAGCAGCCAATTAGAATCGCTGCGACAGCACCTCGTGTGCCCTCGTTGCAGGGATCCGGCAAATGTGTTCACCTCGCATACGCCAACGAATCCATCCCGAGTGTTCATGAAGTGTTCAAATCTTATGATAAATACTTCCTAATCATCCCAAATGAATTCCATTCGAAATAGCACGTTCTTTTTTTCACTTCAAGCTGCAATTCCTTTTCAGAACACAACATGCTGGTTTTGGTAGTGGGCTAATAAAGCTGCCCCAGTAGTTCGAGATATTGCAATGCAAATTGCTGCCTTATGTAACATCCCAACTTTAGGCTTGTGTTTCAAATGTAAGAAAATCAGTAGAAATTAAAACTTTTTCTTACATCATGTATTTCCTGTTGTGCCAATCAATTCTTGTTCAAAAAATTATGGAATTACATTGCCACAAGTCTTGTTGATCCAAATCTTGTTATTCCAAAAATAATCTTGTCAAATCTTATGATCATCCTCTGGAAATATTTTTCCTAAGTCTCTGTGATGGCATGTGACCCCTCTGAAAAATTTCACAATTTTTAGAAATTGTTTGAATATTTTTAGAGGCAGTCAAACCTGTTTGACTCTCAGTCAAACATTAAAACATAGCCTTGCAGAATTTTTGAAGATTTATTCGCAGGATAAAATCCTCTGAAAATTTTACACAAGGTTAATATCTGAGTTAGCAAGCTCCTGTAAAAATTTCATAATTTTTGGAGTTAATTTGCTACCTCAAATAAATCTTTCAAAGTCTCTGTCTTATTTCAAAGTCAAACTTGGTTTCACTGTTACTCGGGTTCGAGTCAGACTCGGGCTCGAGCCAATCGACTTGGTCCAGTCAACTAAATGCACCGAGCCACTCTTTAAAACGCGCGGTGGATCTCAACCGTTAGATCTAAATCGCACGCCGCGCGTGTATCGCCGGACCAGGTTGCAAGTGGAATTTCAACCGTTAGATCCCCATCCAAGTGTTGTGATCCTCGAACCTTCGGACCCTCGGTTGCATTTTTGAATCTGAGCCGTTGGATTAAGATCCAACGCTCGCGTACCCCTTCTTTGTAAATTGAGTTTACAACGTGGAGCTATCTGAGCCATTCATTTCTAATCGCGGGGTTCGCAATATCTCCGTTGAGTTTTAAAGCCCGTAGGCGTGGCGCTATCTCAGCCGTTCGTGTCTCATCCAACGGCCGTGAATCACCGAGCCTTTTCGCGGGTCGTCTTCAACCTCTAGCCGTGCATGAACAGTAGGAGGGTTATGGCAGTGTCATCTCATGCCTCCTACGGCCGCCTAGTCCACGATAAGGGTCGTGGGAGACACTTTCGGCCATGCCATGCCCTAGTGCACGGCTATAATCTTTTCCATGTCGCCGCACCTTGTGCTTTGTGCTTCTTGCTTGAAACATGAGTGGTGCAAACCTAACATTTTCTTGGCCTTATAAGCACTCTCAATGCCTCTGGTATGTCTTTAGACCACCATCAAGCCCCATTCACAATATTGAAGCTTAACACCTCAAAATGGCAAACCGCCATTGTTGACCCGTGGAGCTCCATTGGTGTTCTTGGTGTTCCAAGGTCCTCCTTCAGCGTTTCTTTGCCCTAACCTTATCTATTCACTTCCTTGAACATTTCCCCTCACTTAATTTTGGATTTGATTCTCAGAATTGTCCAATTTGGGGTTTGTTCAAATTCGTAAATTGGTCATCTTCTTCCTCACTCGGTGAGTGCTCCATTTCCTATTACTTGCTCATATGGCTTCGTGGACCTTAATGAAGCTATTTTGATGCTTTGGTATCACCCATTTGGCTCGGGGTGTCGTTTTCAACCTTTCTTCTTCGTGTCCGTGAGCTTTCACGTGATCAAGCATCTCGGCCATCTTGAAGCTTCACGTCACTAAGGTAGCTTCTTATTAGTCCTTAGTAGCTGCTGCACCCACATGCTTGGTTTTGCGCGGAGCTCATCGCGATTTTCGTGTTTAGCGGTAGGGTTCCATTTTCGTTTCCGCCAGCCGGCGTTCTAGTCCTCGCCGCGGCGAATGCTACCATTAGGTTCGCATCTTATTGCGAATCCATTTTGGGTCTTGTTCGCCGCGCCGCGTTGTCGCGGTGATTTGCCGTTGAACTCACTCGGGTTTTTGCGAAACACAGACTCCGTTTCGTCATTTGATTAGGACACATTAATTGTTAATCATTGGTTATTAATTATGTCTTAATCATTGTCGTTGAGCCACTGACCAGTGGGCCCAATAGCCTTAAATCACTCTCTAGTTCAATCCCGCACTGTTCCGACATCATTAATGCTAATCATTGGTTAATTAATGTGTCGGCGGTTAAATCGCTGTCGGAATCTCCTCTGGGTCGCTGACTTGTGGGCCCGAGGGATTAAAATCAAATTCGAGTAGCCATTAGTGCCTAATTAATGGTAATCATTAGAATCTTTAATCCTGTCCTAACCGCTCCTCTCGATCATCGACAAGTGGGCGGTGCCTTGTGCGCGCGGGTTAAAACATTGCGGTCATGACTCTAAGTCAGCGACATGCGGTCCCACATGTCAAGATCCCTTTTGAGCTGCGATCTTTATCCACCGTTCATTTTAGATCTGCGACCTTGATCGTGAGTGCATTCGGACCCTCGGTTGCCTTGATCATTCTCGGCCGTCGATCTTGCGATCAACGGTGAGATTGTGTTTGCAACCGCCGTCAGAATGCTTACACTCAGTGCGCCGTTGGATCTTGATCCAACGGTGGTCATGATAGGTTTGGCGCGTCGGTATTTGTTTTGCGCGTGAGCCGTAGGATTTTAGATCAAGGGTGGAGAGTTGTCCACGTCGTGTTCTTTTATTTGGAGTTTGTCTGTATTTCGGTAAGTATTTTTTTTAACAACTGAAAATGATGTAAAAACTTTAGAAACTCATAACTAAATCATTTTAACTGTTTTTTAGATAAATCCAACTGTAATAAATTTGGTTATCACATTAGTTTATTATAAAAATGGAATTAAGCTTGTTGCAGTAGCAGAAAATTGTATAACTAGAAATAACTTGATTTCTGTCATTTTTGAACATTACAGAAATAGTTTTAATCTTGAAAAATGCATATCTTTTTCTGTATAAATCCAAATTGTGCAAAATCAATTTTGTTAAATTTGTCTGTTAGTATACTTTCATATAAAATAGGATTTGAGCATGTTCATAATTCTGTAAAATGATTTGCATTAGATTTACAACTTAGAAAAATCATAAGTAAATGTGTATAACTCCAAATTTAGTAAATCCAACTTTGCTGTTATTAGGATGTCATAATCTACCTGCTATAAAAATTTCAGACCTTAGATCATTCGGAAAATTTCGCCATGAACAGTATTAATTATTAATTAGGTTGATATTGGGTGAGAAAGAGTATTCATCCATATCTTTTGCACGTTAAGTCCAAAATGCAAAATTCTTGTTCTGTCACTTTATAAAGTCATTCCCTAGCTGTTGTGTAGATTTTATTAGATTTGGATGTGTTTCTTTGTTGGGATTTATTTGGTGTTCTTCGTTCTTATTTGCTTATCGCTTTTAGCGTTAGGTTAGAAGATAATTTTATTGCGATATTGAGCCACAGCTGACCATCGGATCCTGCACTTGACCGAACAAGCGGATGTAGCATTCATTTGATCATATTGTTCCTACTATTTTCAAAGTCTAATATATTGTTTGCAAATTCTATGTATGCATTGCTATGTTGTTTTAAACTATTGTCGATAGTTGGCCTACTAGATGCATTATCGGTAGGAAATGTTTATTCCTCTACTCACGAAGCCTAGGTTACTTGTTGTGATTTTGGGTTATTTGGATGGACCCTTGTCACTTAGTAGTTTACGTGTTATTATGCTTAGCCATGCTTAGTTGTCGGTAGAAATGGGCGGTTATCGACATCGATAACCTTGATCACACAAATTGTTATAATATGTATATTTAGCCTTGTGCTTTGTCTAAATTGCAAAACTAAAGCGAAAATGAAAACAATTTAGACTTGGGCACAATGGTAAGATGGTGTGATCTTTTGGGTGTGCTTGGAATGGTGCCGGGTCAATTAAGGACCGAACTACTTGTGAGTATCTGTTATCAGAACATTCGTGCGTGCTAACCACACTAGAGGATATGGGACCTCTCTTAGCCGAGTACTTTGGGTCGTGTTAATTAATGAGTCGCGTGGTGGGTTGCATATTTGATTATATGCAACATGGACACGTTGTAGGGAGGAGAACACCGCAGAGGCGGTGTATCTTGCTCCACGTATGGGTCCTTGTGATCCATATTTAGTCGCAGATCACTAAGATTAACCCCATACGTGCGTCTCTTGATTAGCATATTCCATTGGAAAGGGTTCAGTAGGACTTAGCCGTGCCGGCATACCAAAGGAAGTGTGCTTAATAGCTTGGCAAAAAGGCGATGCAAGTGTGGGTACATTGGTACACCCTGCAGGATTAAAACTATTCGAATAGCCTCGCCCTAGGTTATGGACACGCTTGGATAAGCTTTTCAAGAGTTAGACTACAACCATTTTTAAATTAAAACTTAATGGGTGGTATGAATCGAGGATTCATGCTATGTTGTGGTGGCTTTTGGGAAAGTCACTTCTAGGTGGATACTTGTTACTTACGTTTACTCATTTGTTATTTAAATGCTTAAAAGCAGTTTTACAAATCATTATTCAATCTATTACAATATTGCAAATGAAACTTGCTTTATGCGCCCAAAGAACCATATAACCACATTCCTTTGAATACTGACTTTCATGTAGCTATGTATAGGCTTGCTACTCGTAAGTCTTGCAGTACATTTTGTACTCACTGCATTGCTTGTGTTGTGAGAGGATGATAGTGAGTCAGATGGACCTCACTTTTGTGAGTTGTCTTTGTGGCGGACTGGGCGATTAGCTGGCGGCCGGCCGGTTGCCCCTGTGGTGTTATGTGGCTAACTGGTCGTCTTTTGGTTTGAGCCATCTTATGGCAACTTTTGCTTCATTGTTACTTTTGGTACTTATGTCATTTGGCGGTCGGTGTGTGTTGTAATAACTTATATTAAGTATGTCTTTTGGTAGACTTGTTATATTACATTTGTATGGAAATGATGCATGCTTGGAATTGATGTATGTGTCTTTGCTTGTTCTGGGAGGCACATGTTCATCGAGACACGATTATTCTATTTGTGATACTAGAACCAGTGGAAGGTTAAGTATTACAAGTTTAATAAACCGGGTCTCACAGAGCTTGGTATCGAGCCATCTTGACCTGTAGAAACCCTAGCTTGGTCGTCCCTAGTATATTTTGAAAACTTACTTTCCAAATGTCGGTGCTTTCTGAAAATCTTAAGTAAGTTCTCGATTTTACTCCTCCTCTATCTTAGTTTGCTCATCTCACCTCATTCTAAACTGAATTTGAAAGCTGAGTTTTCCTCTCATCTTCTTTCAAAAGATAGTTGTTTATCGAGTAGATTGGTTTTGGGTAAACCATGAGAGTTATAAAATGAAAGTGTTGGTTGTTTTGAGAAGATTAGGAGCTGCTGGGAGCTACAAATTTCGGCCAACAGTTGAATGGAAAATCTGGACAGCAAGCAATAAAATTCTGGACAGCTAGCATTTAGGTAGTAAAAGTGCTGAGAATGAGAGGTTAAATCCACTAAAACTTGTGGGGATAAAAGGGTAAGAAGTGATACGAGTTAGCTTAGTGTCTAACCTTTCTTTAGTAAATATCTCACCCTGCTTCCTTGCTGTTTTCGAACAGAGGCTATTATTCTGAAATTTACCTTCCTGAAAATTGATTACTCGTTCTTCCATACGAGTTAGTCATAATAGGAGGATGGTTGTTGTCTTTATAATCTTGCTGCAATTTTATGTGGTTACTTGAGCTTTTGGAGTTTGTTTAGGGTTAGTTGTTTTCTTTGTCTCCTGTTCCGGTGTTGTGTTTAACTTTTTTTTTTGTGGAGCAGATGACAAGAACCACCACAATGGATCGGTCTTTGGTTCGATGAGGAGCTTCCCCTCCTCCGACCATGGTGAGGTTCTCGCTCGATCGGCGAATCGCATGGACCGGACCGGATCTTGGAGGTCATTGCGAGGAACACCTCCGCTCCCGCCGCTGCTCCGGAGATCCGGAGGTGGTGGCCACGATCCGTGGTGGGCTTGCGGAGTTCCTCCGCACGCGGCCGCCCACTTTCTCGATCCGAGGATCCACTCAGCGGATGATTGGGCTGCGTCTTGTTGAGCGGAAGCTCAATATCGCTCAGTGCCGGGGAGCGAGGCGGGCACTCTTTGCATCCCATCGGCCGAGTGCGGCACTCTCTTGGTGGGAGAACTTTCTCGCCATGCGCCCGCGAAGCCATTGTCTCGTGGGACGAGTTTACGATCGCTTCCGTCGGGCCCATACCCGATGGCCCGATGAGGCTCAGAAGAAGGAGTTTCTTGCGCTTAAAGCGAGCGCAAGTGCAGACGGAGTATCTTTACGAGTTTAACCACTTGGCTCGTTATGCTCGGGGAGGTGGCCTCGATGAGGCTAAGCAGGAGAAGTTCATGGATGGGTTGTCAGGAGGCTGCGGGACAAGCTATCTATAGTGGACTTTGCGACTTCCGTGCCTTGGTTGACAAGGCCATCGTCATGAGCACAAAGCGAAGGCGCTGGTGAGTCCATAGCGCAAGTGGAGGCCCATCGATGCCGCACGGGCGGCCTCACTTGTCCGTGTTGGGCCCGCACTGGGGCTCGTGCTGGCTTCACCACCGCCGAGGCCGTCGGCGCGATTGCTCGTCCGCGCAGCCGTGTTTGACCCGTGCACTGCGACTCAAGGCGAGTTGCGCTCGCAACCCGGTGCGCGATATTTTGTTTCGCTTTGCAACAAGAAGGGCCACTATGCTAGCGATTGCCCTCGAGGATTGGAGCAGCCCCCTCGTCCTAATGGAGGGCGCGGGAATGGTCACACGCGCGACTGAAGGTGATCCGAAGACTGTGGTGTCGGGAGTGGTCGAGTCAACCACATCTCGCCGAGGAGGCTCGGAGGCACCGACGTTGTGTTGGGTACGTTCCTTGTTAGTTATCGTCCTGCTGCAGTATTGTTTGACTCGAGCTTCGCATTCCTTTATTTGAGATCATTTCTTCTGATTGTGACCTTCACTTTGTTCCTTTGGGGATTCCTTTGCTTATTCGCTCTCGGGAGCGGAAATGAGAGCGATCAAGAATGTCGGGCGTTCCTATTAATATTGAAGGAGTGGAATTCTTGGCGAATCTCATCTTACTTGATTCGGCACGCCTAGATGTGATTCTTGGTATGGATTAGTTGTCCCAACACTTGGGACAAATCGATTGTGCCGGAAGATGGTTTCCTCACTAGTCCCTCAGGCGAGCAAGTTGGGATTTCACCGCGGTGCAGGGCCACACCTTTGTGCCCTTGAAGCTAAGCGACCATGGAGATTCGGGATGTGCCCTGATGCGTGACTTTGTGGATGTCTTCCCAAGATTTGCTGGTATGCCTCGATTCGAGACTTGGAGTTTGTTATTGAGTGCTGCCCTGCATCGCCCGATTTCTAAGGCGCGTGCGAATGCCTCCTAATGAGTTGGAGGAGTGAAGAAGCGATTGGGTGAGCTTCAAGCAAAAGGCTTCATCCGCCTCTAGCTCATCTCCTTGGGGTTGTCAGGTTATTTTTGTGAAGAAGAAGGACAAGACCTTGCGTATGTGTGTTGATTACCGTCAAGCTAATGAAGTGACGGTGAAAAACAAATATCCTTTGCCTCGTATTGATGATCTCTTTGACCGATTAAGCGGAGGTTGTGTGTTCTCTAAGATTGACTTGAGATTGGGGTACCATCAAGTCGGATCGATCGAGGACATTCCAATGGCGGCATTCACTACTCGTTATGGCCTTTACGAGTACACCGTCATGTCTTCGGTTTGACCAATGCTCGGCTTTGTTCATGAATCTTATGAACTCGGTGTTCATGGAGTATTTGGATAAGTTTGTTGTGGTTTTCATTGGCGACATTCTTATCTACTCCAAGAGTGAAGAAGAGCATCTTGAGCATCTGCAGTTGTATTAGGAAAGCTGCGTGAGCATCAGTTTGTATGCTAAGTTCGACAAGTGCGAGTTACGGTTGAAGGAAGTGGCATTCTTGGGCCATGTTCTTTCCAGTGGTGTCATGATAGATCCTAGCAAGGTCGGCGATGTTCTATCTTAGGGCAGCCCAAGTCGAGTCACCGATGTGAGGAGTTTCCTTGGTTTAGCGGGCTACTACGCCGCTTTATCGAGAACTTCTCCAAAATTGCTAAGCCCATGACCGAATTGCTCAAGAAAGAAAAGAAATTCGTGTGGTCATCGCTTGTGATTTGAGTTTTCGAGAACTCAAAAGCGATTAGCGTCGGCACGGTGCTTGTTCTCCCGATGTGCATAAGAGCTTTGACATTTATTGTGATGCCTCTCGGCAGGGACTCGGTTGTGTTCTTATGCAAGAAGGCAAGGTAGTGGCCTATGCATCGAGGCAGTTGAGGCCTCATGAACTCAACTATCCTACCCATGATTTGGAGTTGGCCGCGGTGGTGCATGCACTCAAGATTTGGCGGCATTACCTAATTGGTAACCGCTGTGAGGTGTATTCTGATCACAAGAGCTTGAAATATTTGTTCACCCGGCGGATCTGAATCTCGAGGCGGAGGAGATGGTTGGAGTTGATCAAGGATTATGATATGGGCATTGGTATCACGGGCAAGGCTAATGTTGTTGCCGATGCACTCACCGCAAGGTGTATTGCAATACCTTGTCACTTCAAGAGCAACAACCTACCCTTCTCGAAGAATTCCAATGCTTAATTTGGGATTGATTGAGCATGGTTCTTTGCTACCTTGGTTGTGCAACCGACTTTAGTGGAGCAAATCAAACGCCCGTGACGGATGTTGGTGTAATCCAAATCAAGCGAACATCAAGAATGAGACAACTAAGTGCTTTTCGAGGATGAGCACGGCGTTGTGTGGTTTGGACGCTTGGTGGTTCAGAAGGTCATGGAATTGCGGGATTTGATTCTCGCGAGGCCCATGACTCCTTTGTCTATCCATCCTGGAGCTACCAAGATGTATCAAGATCTTTGATAGAGATTCGGTGGACCCGCATGAAGCGCGAGATTGCGGGTTCGTTCTTTGAGTGCGGCGTGTCTTTGTCGTGTCAAGGTGAACATCGCGTCCGGTGAGCCTTCTTGACCTTTGCGATTACGAGAATGGAAGTGGGATTCCGTTGGTATGGATTTCATCACCGGCCCGCCGTACTTCTTCGGGAAGGATGCTATCCGGTTGTCATTGATCGATTGCGAAGGTGGCACATTTTACGCGGTGCGTACCAATCTCGATGTTAGCCGGTGGCGGATCTTTATGTGTCTCGCATTGTATGTTTGCGCGGTGTGCCACGAGCGATTGTGTCGGATCGTGGTTCTCTTTTCACCTCTCGCTTTTGGCATAACTGCAAAGGCGATGGGTACACGTCTTCGTTGGTTGACTTATCATCCTCAAGCGATGGTCGACGGAGAGAGTCAACCAAGTGTTGGAAGACATGCTCGTGCACGTGTTCTTTCCTATGGAAAGAAGTGGGAGAAATGCTTGCCGTTTGCGAGTTCTCCTACAACAACGATTTCAAGCTAGTCTTGGCATGGCACCGTTGAGGCTTTGTATGGGAGGAAGTGTAGAACCCCATTGAACTGGTCGAAAGCGGTGGCGTCGGCTCTTGGGCCAATTCCATCAATAAGGCGTAGACCAAGTTCGCTTGATTCGTGGGCATCTGCGCGTGGCGATCGAGCAAAGAGCTACGCGGATCGTCGTCGTCGGAGTTGAGCTTTGAGCTCAATGACTTTGTTTATCTCAAGGTCTCACCCTTGAAGGGCCATCGGCGTTTTGGCATCAAGGGCAAACTAGCTCCTCGATATGTTGGGCCTTATCGCATCATCGAGAGGATTGGGCCGTTGCATACTGATTGGAGTTGCCGGCTTCACTTGAGGTGTGCACGGCGTGCTCCATGTGTCACTTAAAGAAGTGCCTCAGTGTTCCAAATGAGGAAACTCGTTGGAAAATCTCGATGTGCAAGAAAATTTGACCTATCATGAGCATCCCGTTCGTATTCTCGAAGAATCGAGCGAAGGACAAGAACCATGTCATCAAGTTCCTTAAGGTTCGATGGTCAAACCATTTCAAGATGAGGCAACTTGGGAGCGCGAGGACCGTCTTCGTGCAGATTACCCATCCTTCTTCTCCGAGTAAACAGAATCTCGGGACGAGATTCTTGTAAGGGGGGGAGGTTTTGTAACATCCCAACTTTAGGCTTGTGTTTCAAATGTAAGAAAATCAGTAGAAATTAAAACTTTTTCTTACATCATGTATTTCCTGTTGTGCCAATCAATTCTTGTTCAAAGAATTATGGAATTACATTGCCACAAGTCTTGTTGATCTAAATCTTGTTATTCCAAAAACAATCTTGTCAAATCTTATGATCATCCTCTGAAAATATTTTTCCTAAGTCTCTGTGATGGCATGTGACCCCTCTGAAAAATTTCATAATTTTTAGAAATTGTTTGAATATTTTTAGAGGCAGTCAAACATTAAAACAGAGCCTTGCAGAATTTTTGAAGATTTATTCGCAGGATAAAAACCTCTGAAAATTTTACACAAGGTTAATATCTGAGTTAGCAAGCTCTTGTAAAAATTTCATAATTTTTGGAGTTAATTTGCTACCTCAAATAAATCTTTCAAAGTCTCTGTCTTATTTCAAAGTCAAACTTGGTTTCTTTATTACTCGGGTTCGAGTCGGACTGGGCTCGAGCCAATCGACTTGGTCGATCAACTAAATGCAGAGCCACTCTTTAAAACGCGGTGGATCTCAACCGTTAGATCTAAATCGCACGGCCAGCGCGTGTATCGCCGGACCTTCGGGGTTGCAAGTGGAATTTCAACCGTTAGATCCCCATCCAAGCTGTTGTGATCCTCCGAAACTTCGGACCCTCGGTTGCATTTTTGAATGAGCCGTTGGATTAAGATCCAGCGCCGCGTACCTTCTTTGTAAATTGAGTTTACAACGTGGAGCTATCTGAGCCATTCATTTCTAATCGCGGGGTTCGCAATATCTCCGTTGAGTTTTAAAGCGTAGGCGTGGCGCTATCTCACCGTTCGTGTCTCATCCAACGGCGTGAATCACCGAGCCTTTCCGCGGGTCGTCTTCAACCTCTAGCCGTGCATGAGCAGTAGGAGGGTTATGGCGGTGTCATCTCATGCCTCCTCGGCGCCCTAGTCCTGATGAAGGGTCGTGGGAGACACTTTCGGCCATGCCATGCCCTAGTGCACCGGCCTATAATCTTTTCCATGTCGCCGCACCTTGTGCTTTGTGCTGCTTGCTTGAAACATGAGTGGTGCAAACCTAACATTTTCTTGGCCTTATAAGCACTCTCAATGCCTCTGGTATGTCTTTAGACCACCATCAAGCCCCATTCACAATATTGAAGCTTAACACCTCAAAATGGCAAACCGCCATTGTTGACCCGTGGAGCTCCATTGGTGTTCTTGGTGTTCCAATGGTCCTCCTTCAGCGTTTCTTTGCCCTAACCTTATCTATTCACTTCCTTGAACATTTCCCCTCACTTAATTTTGGATTTGATTCTCGTGAATTGTCCAATTTGGGGTTTGTTCAAATTAGTACGAAAGTGGTCATCTTCTTCCTCACTCGGTGAGTGCTCTATTTTCCTATTACTTGCTCATATGGCTTCGTGGACCTTAATGAAGCTATTTTGATGCTTTAGTATAACCCATTTGGCTCGGGGTGTCGTTTTCAACCTTTCTTCTTCGTGTCCCGTGAGCTTTCACCGTGATCAAGCATCTCCGCCATCTTCAAGCTTCTGTCACCAAGGTAGCTTCTTATTAGTCCTTAGTAGCTCGCACCCACATGCTTGGTTTGCGGCGGAGCTCATCGCGATTTTCGTGTTTAGCGATAGGGTTCCATTTTCGCTTTTCGCCTGGCGGCGTTCTAATCCTCGCCACGGGCGAATGCTACCATTAGGTTCGCATCTTTGTTATTGCGAATCCATTTTGGGTCTTGTTAGGCGCCGCGCGCGGTGTCGCCGCGATTTGCCGTTGAACTCACTCGGGTTTTGCAAGACACAGCGACTCGTTTCGTCATTTGATTAGGACACATTAATTGCTAATCATTGGTTATTAATTATGTCTTAATCATTGTCGTTGAGCCACTGACCAGTGGGCCCAATAGCCTTAAATCACTCTCTAGTTCAATCTCGCATCGTTCGACATCATTAATGCTAATCATTGGTTAATTAATGTGTGGCGTTAATCATTGTCGGAATCTCCTGCTGGTGTGACTTGTGGGCGAGGATTAAAATCAAATTCGAGAGCCATTAGTGCCTAATTAATGGTAATCATTAGAATCTTTAATCTGTCCTAACCGCCTCTCGATCCGCCGACAAGTGGGCGGTGCAGCTTGTGTGCGCGGGTTAAAACATTGCGGTCATGACTCTAAGTCACTGACATGCGGTCCCACATGTCAGCATCCCTTTTGAACTGCGATCTTTATCCACCGTTCATTTTTAGATCTGCGGCCTTGATCGTGAGTGCATTCGGACCCTCCGGTTGCCTTGATCATTCTCGACCGTCGATCTTGCGATCAACGGCCGAGATTGTGTTTGCAACCGCACCGTCAGAATGCTTACACTCAGTGCGCCGTTGGATCTTGATCCAACGGTGGCTCCGATTAGGTTTGGCGCATGCGGCTTGCTTTCCGCCGTGCGTGGTGAGGATTTTAGATCAAGGGTGGAGAGTTGTCCACGTCGTGTTCTTTTATTTGGAGTTTGTCTGTATTTCGGTAAGTATTTTTTTTTAACAACTGAAAATGATGTAAAAACTTTAGAAACTCATAACTAAATCATTTTAACTGCTTTTAGATAAATCCAACTGTAATAAATTTGGTTATCACTTTAGTTTATTATAAAAATGGAATTAAGCATTGCGATGTGTAAAATTGTATAACTAAAAATAACTTGATTTACATCATTTATGAACATTACAAATAGTTTTAATCTTGAAAATGCATATCTTTTCTCGTATAAATCCAAATTGTGCAAAATCAATTTTGTTAAATTTGTCTGTTAGTATACTTTCATATAAAATAGGATTTGAGCATGTTCATAATTCTCAGTAAAATGATTTGCATTAGATTTACAACTTAGAAAAATCATAAGTAAATGTGTATAACTCAAATTTAGTAAATCCAACTTTGTTGTTATTAGGATGTCATAATCTACCTGCTATAAAAATTTCAGACCTTAGATCATTCTGAAAAATTTCGCCATGAACAGTATTAATTATTAATTAGGTTGATATTCAATGAGAAAGAGTATTATGTCCATATCTTTTGCATGTTAAGTCCAAAATGCAAAATTCTTGTTCCTGTCACTTTATAAAGTCATTCCCTAGCTGTTGTGTAGATTTTATTAGATTTGGATGTGTTTTGCTGTTGGGATTTATTTGGTGTTCTTCGTTCTTATTTGCTTATCGCCTTTTCGCGTTAGGGTTAGAAGATAATTTTATTATCGATATTGAGCCACAAAGAGACCATCGATCCTGCACTTCACCAGCAAGCGGATGTAGCATTCATTTGATCATATTGTTCCTACTATTTTCAAAGTCTAATATATTGTTTGCAAATTCTATGTATGCATTGCTATGTTGTTTTAAACTATTGTCGATAGTTGGCCTACTAGATGCATTATCGGTAGGAAATGTTTATTCCTCTACTCATCAAGCCTAGGTTACTTGCTTTGTGATTTTGGGTTATTGGATGGACCCTTGTCACTTAGTAGTTTACGTGTTATTATGCTTAGTCATGCTTAGTTGTCGGTAGAAATGGGCGGTTATCGACTTGTCGATAACCTTGATCACAAATTTGTTATATTATGTATATTTCACCTTGTGTTTTGTCTAAATTGCAAAACTAAAACTGAAAATGAAAACAATTTAGACTTGGGCACAATGGTAAGATGGTGTGATCTTTTGGGTGTGCTTGGAATGGTGCCCGGTCAATTAAGGACCGAACTACTTGTGAGTATCATTATCCGAGCATTGCATGCGTGCTAACCACACTAGAGGATATGGGACCTCTTAGCCGAGTACTTTGGGTGTGTTAATTAATGAGTCGCGTGGTGGGTTGCATATTTGATTATATGCAACATGGACACGTTGTAGGGAGGAGAACACCACGAGGCGGTGTATCTTGCTCCACGTATGGGTCCTTGTGATCCATATTTAGTCGGCAGATCACTAAGGATTAACCCCATACGTGCGTCTCTTGATTAGCATATTCCATTGGAAAGGGTTCAGTAGGACTTAGCCGTGCTTGGCATACCAAAGGAAGTGTGCTTAATAGCTTGGCAAAGGCGATGCTCAAGTGTGGGTACATTGGTACACCCTGCAGGATTAAAACTATTCGAATAGCCTCGTCCTAGGTTATGGACACGCTTGGATAAGCTTTTCAAGAGTTAGACTACAACCATTTTTAAATTAAAACTTAATGGGTGGTATGAATCGTGATTCATGCTATGTTGTGGTGGCTTTTGGGAAAGTCACTTCTAGGTGGATACTTGTTACTTACGTTTACTCATTGTTATTTAAATGCTTAAAAGCAGTTTTACAAATCATTCAATCTATTACAATATTGCAAATGAAACTTGCTTTATGCGCCCAAAGAACCATATAACCACATTCCTTTGAATACGACTTTCATGTAGCTATGTATAGGCTTGCTACTCGTAAGTCTTGCGAGTACATTTTGTACTCACCTGCATTGCTTGTGTTGTGCGAGAGGATGATAGTGAGTCCGATGGACCTCACTTTTGTGAGTTGTCTTTGTGGCGCTTCTGAGGCGATTAGCTTAGCGGCGATCGGTTGCCCGTGGTGTTATGTGGCTAACCTGGTCGTCTTTTGGTTTGAGCCATCTTATGGCAACTTTGCTTCATTTGTTACTTTTGGTACTTATGTCATTTGGTCGGTTGTGTTGTAATAACTTATATTAAGTATGTCTTTTGGTAGACTTGTTATATTATTGTATGGAAATGATGCATGCTTGGAATTGATGTATGTGTCTTGCTTGTTCTGGGAGGCACATGTTCATCGAGGCGCGGATTATTCTATTTGTGATACTAGAACCATTGCAAGGTTAAGTATTACAAGTTTAATAAACCGGTCTCACACCTTACAAGAAGACACTCGTGGTGTTCTTGCATTTAGTCGATGGCTCGACCCTCCGATCAACCAATGCAAAATGAACTTAATGGACTTAAAAGATGGATGAAAGGATGGAAAGGGTTGAGAAAATGCTTGAAATTACTTCACATAGTTAGTTTTGCGGTATTTCTTCTATTATTTCTTGTTCTTGCCAAGTAGAAGTCGGTTGTAATAAGATTGTAATGTTCACTCTTTATCTATGTATCGTAGTCCTTCATAAATAGATCAAGCTATCGTGTATCCTGCATTACATGACGTATGCTTTGCGACATTGTTGTACTTTAGCGTCTGGCATTAACAAAATATTATTCGAGTCTAATGGATAGTTTTCCAGTATGCGAAAGTATAGCATATTTGGAATATCCACAACCTCCTCTAGACCGCAAATATACCTTGCTATCAAGACTGCAAACCCTACTTTTTTCATTTACGCAAACCCTAATCAAATGATCAAGAAAATTGTGCAATGCATATAGAGTATGGAACCACAACATTTCGCCCCAACATTTCAAAATCTTTGTTTTAGACAATCTTCATAATCACAACGGCGTTCTCGGCCCCTTTAATTGTATTTTGTACAAGCTCCATAAAGTATTATGCTTTAACTCGTCATTTTTAACAAGCATAAAGTAATATCACTTACCTTCCTCCTTACGACTCGTTACTATCTTAATCGTCCTCGTAAAATTTCTCGAAATTTAGCGCACTACAACAATATCGACGATCACAAAATGTTATCATGAGTCGACAAATTTTGTGCCTTCATATTCTACAAAAATAACAAGCAGACCAACCAACGTTGTTACCACACTTTTATTTTCAAAAAATAATAACATCATACAATAGATATTTAATGTTTTAATGTTTTTATAATTTTTAATAATATTTCATTTGTTTTAAAAAATTCTAAATTTTTTCCAATTTTTAAAATTTTAAGTTGTTCTTCCTTTTAAAAAATCAGAAAAATGGGGGGCTGTATCAGCCTTGTGGGCGGTGGCTCTGCGCTAGTGCCGAGAGCCGAGCCATTTGCTGCCGTGCCGGGGCGGCAGCGAGTGCCGCTCCCGGGCTTGAGGCGGTGGTCTGCCGCCCTCGTGCATGGTAGAGCAACTGCTTGTTCGGGGCTATTTTTGAAATTTTCGTTCGAACATGGCTATTTTTGAAATTTAAAATTGCTAGAGGACCAAATATACAAAAAAATCAGGAGGGATAGATTGGGGGAGAGAGGAGAAAGCCAAGCTAGCCCTGACAACTGTGCGCATGTGAGCCTGCAGTACAAAGCGCCACACCTTTTCGTGCTACGTCTGACATTTCTTTTTTTAAAAAAAATCTCAGTGTTTTTTGAGACGAAAATTCTCAGGTACTTTCGGCCCAAGAACTGAAGAGGCCCACAGAAAATGAGAAGGGCAAAACCAGAGTCCACAAGGTTACTGCTTCCATTAGCCGTATATTACTGCAAATTTGCAAAAAGATTGCTAGGTTTCAACTGTTTGATAGTCACGCACAGAATGGCAGAAACGTGATAGGGTGATACACCAACATCGCACGCTACCCCTATCCTTGGTGCTGCATATGCAGAAGGATCTGGCTGTTTCCCCTCCGTGTAGTAATTCCATTCCTTGACGGCCAAAAATCACCGGATTCTCCCAGGCATTCCTCCTTTCTACCATCACGAGGAATGCCTCGCGCCTTCCGAAACAAGGAGGAATGCCTCGCGCCTTCCGAAACATCCCTGCAAAAAGTTCACCCATATCCCCATGATCCCTGGTAATGCTTCCCCGTGCATGTATAGGCCGGTTCATGGGCGGCCTCAGCGCAACAGATTTCCTCGAGTGAGAAATTGAGGGCTCCGAATTTATCGCGAGATATTAAGATTTTCTCGCCTGTATAGATCAGACGGCTCGGAGGGCGCCAAAGGGAACGTTGCTGTTGGCCTCTACCATTCCCATCATCCCATGCCAAGGCAGAGGATCTCGTTCCGTCCCGAGAAGCTTCGGCCCTAGGTCAGAACAAGCCTCGGTGCATCTTTGGGCGGCCTCGATGCCGTTTGAACGGGGCACCGTGTTGCGAGTAGCCGTCAGGCACAGTGCTCTGGGTAGCCATTCCAATATATATTCCCTTGCATGGCATGCATCTGCTGCACATCTAGCTAGAACATCTTTGTCTCGGAAATATCGAGCCCTCCTCCGGCCTCGGCAGGCTGGGGCCGGGGGATCTTTCGGGATGCCGATCCTGGACTCGCCATTGCTGCGTGAGCTTATCTCCTTCCTCAAGCGCAACCGGCGGAGGAACGGGAAGGTTGAGCTGAAGCGGGGCCACCTGTCGTACCTGGTGATCAAGATCCGCAGCGTCGTCACCGCGGCCGACGGACGCACCTTCCGGAACAGGCACCTCATGGAGTGGCGACGGAGTCTGCGGAGCGCGGCGTTGCATGGGCAGGAAGTGCTGGACGACGACGCCGACCAGGGCACCGCGCCCACCGGCGGCGCCTCCAGCCGCGCCAAGCTCCTCCTCGCGGGCATCAAGTCGCTGTTCCTCGGCAGCGCCGAGGTGGAGAAGCTGAGCCGAGCCATGAAGGAGCTGGAAAGCAAGGCCGTCGACCTCCCCATCTTTATCAAGCTCCTCGAGTTGGAATCGTCGACTGAAATGCACGCCGACGGCGACGCCGCCCCTGTCCAGACCGATGCAGCTACTAGCTCTGCCAAAGTAGCAGTTTCGGTAGTTGCCGGGATGACCAATCCGGGAGCCAAAAAGAAGCTACTGGTGGACAGTGGCGATGGCGGCAACGCCGGTGAGCCGTCAGCAGATCAACCTGCGCGTGCCAGGCTCGAGAGCACGAAGCGCCGGCCGGATCTTGGGACGGGCGGTGAGAGTGAGGGCACCTCACTCGCTTAAACACGCTGGGCCAGCTAAGCTAGGTCCTATCGCGCGAGGCGTGTTGCGAGATAACGATCAAGATTCAGGCATCCATTAGATTATTGAAGGTGCAAATTAAACTACTACTTAATTAGACTAATAGGCCGCCGACCGTTGGACGGATCTGCATACGCGCATGCAGTCCATGCGCAGCGTTAATTACTCGCGCAAGTTTAGTAGACTTGTAATAAAAAAAGTTGTCCTGCGTATCTATCTATCTATCTCCTATCTATTATATTATTAAAACAATAGAAAAAAAGTCACCGTGTTCCCTCTCAAAGACTAAAAATTCACACGTTAATCGGTGGAAGAAGAAATATCTATACCATTGATTGTGGTGGGTTCAGATTATAACGATCTAAATTAAACGAAAGAGTTCATGTCAAATATAATATAAAAATAAGAGTCCATCTCAAATACAATGCAAAAATAACTAGATTCAGAATAAAAACAAAATAAACTTACCAATTCAATTTTGATATGAATTGCTAAGTAAAATCACTATATAACCATAATTCAAAATAAAAATATTAAAAATAGTAATTGGATTAGTATACGAATTCCAAAAAAAAAAACTGTAATTCAAAATAAAAAAATAAAATAAGCAAATTAATTTTGATACGAATTTCAAAGTCAAATCACCAATAACTATAATTCTTTATATATACACACACATATTAAAAAATAGCAATTGAATCAGTATACGAATTCCAACAAAAATTAATTAAAAATTAGGATAAAAAATAAAATAAAATATGCAATTTGATTTCCATATGAATTCCAAAGTAAAATACTTAAATAAATAAAATCCAAAAACAAAAAAGAAACATTATCAAGTTGATTTCCATACGAATCCATAAGTAAAATCCTAAATAAAGATAACTCGGAATAAAAATTAAACCAAAAATAGCAATTGGATTAGTATACGAATTTCAACAAAAAATAAATTGAATTTTGAATAAAAATAAAATAAAACCAGCATCTTGATTTCGATACGATTTTCGAAATAAAATCTATAAATAATTGTAATTCGGTATAAAAATAAAATAAAAACTAACAATTAGATTAGTTTACTAATTACAACAAAAAATAATTAAAATTAGGGACAACAAATAAAAGAAATTTTGCAATTTGTTTTCCATATGAATTCCAAAGTATAATCTCTTAATAACTAAAATTTTGAATAAATTAAATATAAATTATAATTAGCATATCGTGAATGGTGTCAAAGAAAACCACGAAAGAGTGCAATGATGTCGATATGTCCTACAAGAAAACATTGATCTACAAGGAAGCGAATAGCCGAGACAGCGGCGACGAAAATGAGAATAATTCCATGCTGCTCACCTTAGCCGTTCGACAAGGACAATGTCGTGCTACCTACTAGAGCCGTTGAAGAGAAAAACCGGAGTCAACGGAGCTAAGTGTTGTGACGACGAGTGGTGAGTATCGGCGTTGTTTAAGAAGTTAATGGCAAAAAAACTCGATAATGGGGAAGACACAGCAAAAAGAATATGGAACTTTGGATTAAAGATGAGCTATCGACGATATGTGATCATCGAGTATTTAGGAGCATGCCATCGTTGATGAGTGACATGGCGTGTGGTAGGTCGTGACACACATGGTGAGCCAGTCGAAGTACAATCAGATAGCGTCGCGGGCGGGCAGGCGGTAAGGATGGATGTCATTATATATCTCTGCGACTCTACCATTCTATGAGTGATGTATGCCATTATTAGAGTATGTACACAATTTTTGCTATAAAAAGTGGATTTTAATTTAAAAAATCATGGAACTCATTTTGGGGTATCTTATAATCATTATTAGAGTATATTCAAATAGATAAAGAGAAATCATCATACGATTTAAGTGGTATATAAGAAGTGGGAGTATGTACTCCCAAGAGTACCATACCATTTTTCTATGGGGGGTTTCAGGATTTGCCCTCATGAGATAGATGGATTTCAGATTTTGGCCCCATATATCTATGATACGTGTGTCTAGAGTCCACATGTCATAGACACATAGAAAGCAAAATCTGAAATCCATCTATTCATTGAGGTAAATACTGAATTATCTCTTTTCCTACATGGGTGATGGATCCCTTTATATATCTCTGCGACTCTGCCACTCCGTGGGTGATGTATGCCATTATATATAGGGGTAGCAGAGTAACTGTATGTTAGTAGTTAGCTAGAGCGATCCAGGAAGCAAAGATGTCACTTCTTGACTCGCCTAAACTGCAGGAGTTCATCTTGTTCCTCGAGCGGCGTCAACTCCGGCAGCTCGTGACCATGATTTGCAGCGTCGTGGATGCCGCGGAGGGCCGCAGGGTCCGGAACGGTTCCCTCGCGGTGTGGCTGCATCTACTGAGAGACTTTGGGCGGCGACCTGGCCGCTTCCTCAAGGTCCTTGTGTTAGAATGATCTCAGGGCATTTGGCCCAACGGCCAAATGCCCCCCCTTGCTCGCGCCCTGATCGGGGGCGCCTAGCCCAATAGGCTAGTGGGCCCCTGTCGCCAGCGCCACATATAAGAGGTGGGGGCCGGGGCGGCACGTTGCCCAAGGTTCACCGTGCCGGCCACCATCCCCACCAAAACCCTAACCCGATCTTCGAGGTTGGCGCTGAAGTGACGGGAAGCACCACCGCCGGTCTCCTTCTACGGATCCGCACCACCGCATGTCATCGTCTTCCCTTTCGGCGACCACGCTGCTTTGTCATGGCGGACCCTCTTCTACCTCGGGCGGTACTCTCTCTCTCTCTCTCTCTCTCTCTCTCTCTACGATCTAAGCCCCATAAAAGAAAGGAGACTACAATGGTATCGAGCCATAAAAGATGGGAGCGTGCTCTTACGGGTTGCGCCGCCGGTAGCCGAGCCCGCGAGGTTGCCAGCGCGCCAGTAGCCGCGTTCTTTGGGCCGCCGTCGCCGAGCTGCTTTGTTGAGCCGCTCGAGGGCGCCTCCGCCCGGCCGCCGCCGGCGCGCGTTTCACCATGTCGGGCCCGCGCCGCTCTTTCGTTGCGGCTCCGCGCGCCGCTCCGCTCGGCGAGAGGGCGCCTGCCACGGTAGCCCGCGAGCCGCTCGGAGGCCCCCTCGCCGGTGCTCGGCGAGCGCCGCTCCTCCTACCCTCGCTCCGCATGGCCGCGCTCAGAGGACCGTCGCGCGCCGCGGGCGCGCCTTCGCCGCCCTCTTATCCGCACCTCCCGCGCTCGGCGGCTGGCGCCGCTCCTCTCCGTGCGGGGCGCGCCGCTGCCGACCTCGGATCCGGTTTTCCGGGAGGCCGTGGATATGTGCTAGGGTTTGTGGGGTTAGGGTTTTTAGGGAAGTTTTCCGGCCGAAGCGAAAGGTCGGCCGTCCGTCGAATCGGACGGCCAAGGTTCCTCCGGCCGTTTGCCCAAGGAGATAGAGCGCCTGCGATGGTTTTGGGCGACGGCGTGGGCGTGGTGCGTGTATGGGCCAAATTGGCTAAATGAGCGATAAAAAAGAGAAAGAGATTTTATTGTTTTTGAAGCAATTATGATTGAATTTGAATGAAAATTGAATCAAATCTCTGCAAATTTTTGCACCAACGTGTTAACTTTTGAGAGATTAAAATTATGCGATATAATGCTTACATTTAGTGAATTATTTTAGAATAATTACGATTTCATTTGCAAAGCTAATGTTTATCAATTTTCATTATTAAATTGAACCAACGGAAGAATTTAATTTTGGAAAAAATAGAGATAATTTTAGATAATTATGATCTTTGTTATTTTACGACCAGCGTTGGTAATTACAGTATTATAATTTTTAATTGATGTTTTTATGCGTTATTTCTATTTACGCTTAGCGGTGATGTAGATTTAATGCATAGATAAAATTGCTTTAATGCATAGATAAAATTGCTTTAAATTGTATGTCGTAATTTTGACCAACGTTGGAAATAAGGCATATAATTTTCTGTTATGTTCTCACTTTACTTGAACTATTTTTGAGTGGATACAACTTGATGAGTTGTATCGGAGAGATCCCCTCTCAAAGGAGATAATTATGGAGAGTGGAAGAAAAGATAGACTTAGCGTTTATCTTGGTGAGGTGGGTGGGTCCTCACTCAAGACGTCCCATGAGCCTATGGCACGGTGAGGATCAAAATGAGGATGATCTTGCTTGCGAGAAAAGCGGAGGACCATGCTCCTTACGGATGTCTTATGACCTTGAGCATAAGAAATGGACCACGACCAACAAGAAATGTTTGGTGTGATAAAGACTACGATTGAGCACTGCAATTGTGGGCTCAATCATGAGTGTGTTTTTGTCACGAGTATCTTGAGAAAATAAAGAGTCAATTCTGGCTCTTCAAAGACATCGCTACACGGTGATTAAGCGACTTGTGTGAAAGGTACTCTGGCGGTGGCATAAGAGAGCACATACTAAGGATGAGCAACTTGGCATCAAGCTTAAACCAATGGATTTGGCTCTCAAGGATGAGTTCCTTATTCACTTGATTTTGCTTCCTTGCGAGAAAAGTTTGACACATTTGTTGTCAATTACAATATCGACCAGAAATGGGACTTAGAAAAATGCATAGCTATGTGTGTGCAAGAGGAGGAAAGATTTAAATCCTCACATGGTGGTTCTATCAACTATGTGAAGGACAACAAGAAAAAGAACTCAACATGATAACTTCTCCTCAAAGAACAAGGGAAAAGCCTCATCCATCACCTCAACAAAATAAGTTTGCGATGAGACAAAGATCGGTGTCTTCATTGCAAGAAAAAGGACATTACAAGAAAGATTGTCCGATTTCTTGAAAATGATTATGTCAAAGAAAGGTGAGGACATTATTACGTTCATAAATGAGTCCTTGTATGTACAATATTCAAAATCTACTTGGTGGATTGATTCAGTGCAATGTTCATGTTGCCAATAATATCTGAGGATTAGTTCGGCGAGAATACGCGAAGAAAAGAAAGATGCATTAAAGTCGCAAATGGAGTCAAGTGAAGTTGAAGTGTTGGCGATCTTTCATTAGAGCTAGTGATGGCTTCACGCTTTTACTTAGAGATGTTCTTTATGTTCCTCTTTCGGAGGAATTTGATTAGTGTTTAGTGTTTGGACAATGATGGTTATGATTGTCATTTTGGAAATGGCAAGTGTGAAATAATGTTTAATAAAGAATGTGTTGGTCTTGCCATCTTACAAAATGAGCTTTATTTGTTATCATTATGTGATGATGTGAATGTTGTATGCGATAATGGGAGCGTCGCGTGCGAAAGTAAATGAATCTCGTCTACGAATTTAAGCAGAAAGCGAAAGAGAACTCTAGATGCGTCGTCGAAATTATGGCTTTGTCGTTTAGGCCATATTTAGGGGAGAATAGAAAGACTAGTTAAGAATGATATTCTTCCTCCATTAGAGTTCTCGGACTTAGAACAATCTGAGAGCGCATTAAAGGAAAATACGTAAAGAAAATTAAGAAAGACGCCAAAAGAAGCACGGGAATTCTACAAATTATTCACACGGACATTTGTGGTCCTTTTCTGTGAAAAGTGTGGATGGATATGACTCGTTCATAACATTCACGGATGATTACTCCGTTATGGATATATTTATCCAATCAAAGAAAGAAATGAAGCCTTGGATAAATTCAAGATATTTAAAATTGGAGTTGAAAACCAACACGATTTAAAGATTAAGATAGTCCGATCGGACCGTGGGGAGTACTACGGTCGACATACCCCATATGGAGAAGTTCTGGACCTTTTGCAGGTTTTAGGAAAATGGTATAGTAGCCAGATATGCTACAGGCGAACCTCAACAAAATGGAGTAGTGAAAGAGCGCAACTGTACCACGATGGATATGGTGCGAAGCATGATGAGCTATTCCACACCGCCATTGAGTTTATGGATGGGGCGTTGAAAACCGCCATTCATATTCTCAACGAGTGCCTAGTAAGTCGGTGCCCAAAACAAATGCGAGTTGTGGACAGAAGAGTTCCTCACTAAACCACTTACGTGTGTGGGAGTCTGCTGAGGCTAAAGTATTTAACCCAAACCTTGGGAAGCTTGATCCCAAAGCGATGAAGTTGCCATTTCATTGGCTACTGAAAAGTCAAAAGGTTTCGTTTCTCTTGTCGAGACAGATATACAAAGTTTGTAGAAGCGAGACATTTGTCTTCTTAGAGGATGAAATGATGAGAGGAAGTATGGTAGCTCGTGAGATTGACCTTGAAGAGAGCGGGTGTATCCACCCATTCAGATGATTCAAGAGCCATTCTTCACACTACCTACTATCATTGCCCGACGGTGCAAGACAACGTGGTGCCCGGCACTGTTATTGTTCCTCTGTAGCAACAATGAATGAGAATGAGGAACTGTTCTTGAGGATCCTATAGAACCAATTGTCACAGATGAGGGGAGCAACAACGGTCTCAAGCAGAAAATGTACCAAATGAGGAGGCCAGGAGGTCTCAAAGAGTAAGAAGATCGGCTATTTACGATGATTATCAGTTTATCATACATAGGAATTTCAAATAGAGGATGATCCCATCTCATTTGAAGAAGCCATGAAAGCGAAAATTCCTCAAAATGGCTTGAGGCCATGGAAGAGGAGATGAGGTCCATGAAGACTAATAAAGTGCAGGACTTGGAAAATATTCCTAAAGGAGCCAAAGCAGTGAGGTTTGTAAATGGGTCTACAAGACAAAGCTTGACTCCCAAGGAATGTAGAAAGATACAAAGCGCGACTTGTGGCAAAGGATTTACAAAGAGAAGGGATTGATTACAATGAGACCTTTTCTCGGTCTCATGTAAAGATTCCTCTAATCATAATGGCATTAGTAGCACATTATGATTTAGAGTTACATCAAATGGATGTAAAGACGGCATTTCTTAATGGGGATTTGGAGGAAAATGTTTACATGGCACAACCGAAAGGTTTTGTCATGGAAGAAATGAAAGAATGGGATGCCGCCTAAAGAAATCGATTTATGGGTTAAAGCAAGCTTCAAGGCAGTGGTACTTGAAGTTTGTGAGATAATAAGAAAATTTGGGTTTAAAGAAAATGTAGAGGACAAGCGTGTTTATGCAAAGTTTAAAGATGGGAAGTTTATCTTCCTAATCTCGTATGTGGATGATATTCTACTAGCTAGTAGTGATGTCGATGCACTCTTGGAGACGAAGAAGTTTTGTCTGAAACTTTGATATGAAAGATCTTGGTGAAGCTTCGTTCGTTTTAGGGATCAAATTCAGGGATAGAAACAAGGGATATTGGGACTGTCACAAAGGCATACATAGAAAGTCTTAAAGAAATTTGGTATGCATAAATGTAGTCCTTCACTGCGCACCTATAGTCAAGGGCGACAGATATGGGGATTTTCAATGCCCTAGGAACGATATGAGATCGATCAAATGAAAGCGGTTCCATATGCTTGGTGTCGGAAGCTTACGGTATGCTCAAGTATGCACTGCATACGACTTAGCATTTGTTACTGAGTTACTTGGCGATTCGAGCAATCTGGAATAGATCATTGGAAATTGATAAAGAAAGTCTTGTGTTATTTGCAAGGAACAAAAGGCCTCATGATGACATCTGAGAAGATCGATTCACTCCATATAGTGGGGTATCTGATTCGATTTTGCGGGAGATGATAGAAAGTCTACATCCGGATATGTGTTCACTCTGTTTGGAGGAGCTATATCGTGGAAAAGCTCAAAGCAAACCGTCACTACATCGTCCACAATGTATGCCGAGTTTGTAGCATGTTATGAGGCTACGGGCGGTGAAGCGGCTAAAGAAGTTCATACGGTTTAAAAGTGGTTGACGACATCAATAGACCACTTAAGTTGTCTGCGATAATGAACCATGATAACGTATGCCACAACAATAAGTCAAGTGGTGCTGCCAAACACATTGACATAAAGTACTATGTTGTGAAAGATAAAGTTCGGGATCAAATTATAAGTCTTGAGCATATAAGTACCGCAAAGATGCTAAGCGGATCCGCTTACTAAAGGCTTACCACCCAACGTGTTTAGAGAACATGTAGCGGCATGGGTTTAAGGAAAGCCTATGATTCTGGACTAAAAGATGGCCCAAAGGATTAAAGTAACTATTCCAAAAGCAGAGGTGTATTGTAACTGTCAAATCTATCGGCGATTGACCGTGACGATGAGACATGTTCTATGCACTAATCTGTGATGGAATGTGTAAAGGCAAAAGTAATTAAAGATAAAGTATAGAGTGAGATCAAGGGGGAGAATGTTAGAATGATCTCGGGCATTTGGCCCAACGCCAAATGCCCCTGCTCGCATGCACGATCGGGCGCCTAGCCCAATAGGCTAGTGGGCCTGCGCCGACGCCACATATAAGAGGTGGGGGCCGGGCGACACGTTGCCCAAGGTTCACGTGCGGCCACCATCCCCACCAAAACCCTAACCCGATCTTGAGGTTGGCGCTGAGTGACGGAAGCACCACCGCCGGTCTCCTTCTACGGATCGCACCACCGCCGTCATCGTCTTCCCTTTCGACGACCACCGCTGCTGTCATGGCCGAACCCTCTTCTACCTCGGACGGTACTCTCTCCCTCTCTCTCTCTCTCTCTCTCTCTCTCTCTCTGATCTAAGCCCCATAAAAGAAAGGGAGACTACACCTTGAGCTGACCTCTGCCGCCGACATGGATATCGACTCCGGCCATGGCGAGCCGGCCGTTGCAGCAATTGGCAGGGAGGAGCTCCCCATTCCAGGCGCCCAAAGGAAGCGGGAGGCGACCTGCGGCGGCGACGAAGCGAGTGACGGCGGCTCGACGATGGTGGAAGCTGCGTCCAGTCGGTTGCAGCGGGTGAAGCGCCGGATCCTTGCGTGGATGCGGCCCCACCAGTGGTTCGTCGGCTTCCCCTTCGGCGCTTCCCGCCGGCCAACCGTGGCGCCGAGGCTTCGCTGAGCCCAGACAGTGATGACAGAGGCGATGGCGAGGGTGCGGAGCAGGAGAGCGCAGCCGAGGAGGACTCGGAGGCTGCCGGGGTGCTGGACCATCAGCTTTCAGAGCCTCGAACGGCAACTCTCGCGCGTCACTCTATAGGCGATCCATGCAACTTCTCCCACGCCTTCTCCTAGGTAGTGATCTCTAGGAGGGCCGAGCTTTGCTCGGTTGGCTCGCGTTGCCGTCGAGCACGCAGTTTGTCTGGTCTCGATCCTTGGCTGCCTCACCACTTAGGTGGTTTTAGAGCTATTTAGATGATTTTTGAATAGTATATACACATGTGAGTGTGTTTAGTGGTCAAAACACGTGTCCGTCCGTGGAGTCTAAGCCCCCACTCTAGATTAAACTTGTGTTAAGAACACACTCACGTATATGTGTGAGAGTGTGTGGGTGTGTGTGGTTTGTGTTCATGAGTGGTGTGCGTGTGGGGTGTGGTGTGTGTGTGTCGGTGTTTATTCTAAAAAAAAAGATAATGATCTCTAGTTAGTAAGTATGTCCATGAGCTGATCCATGGCAGCCCAAAAAGCCAACCTAGCTTCTTTTTTGCGAGGAAAAAACGAAGCTAGCTAGCAGGCAGGATTAGGTAGATTATTTCTAAAATTCTAGACATATTTTGCTTAGCCCACCCCACCACAACACACTCAAATTTAATTAGCGTTTAGTTCCACGTGCCTTCGTTGTATGTTCTCATCATGCTTTGAAATTATGGGGGACTAGTCACTTATGTTAATGTACTCTGCTTGTTGTTAATCTTATTTTTGTTAGTTATCATTTCGGTTGAATGTTTTACTTACTCTCGTTGTTGTATGCTTAAGTATATTGCTTGGGATAAGAATTAATTTGCTAAGTAAAAAAATGAAGCACAATTACTAAGTTTTTTTTGGAGAAATATAGAGCCTGAAAAACATCAGCCCCTGACCAGTCCCATTTTTATGTACAGACATGAAGCACAGCTACATGGCTAGTTTGGCCTTATCCATTAAGAATGTAGTAGTTATCATATCCATGGAACAGTTGCTGCCCCTAAAACAGCGAAATGAAGTGCTAATCATCCCATGCATGATCCACACTCAAGCTCCATCGATCAGAGATCAATTTACCCACGTAAACAGTACTACTCCTATATAATAGTAGTATACTCGGTCTTGAGTAGACTGATACTGCCATTGTCCTTGGATAGGACAGACTGCAGGTTAAGTACTAAAGCAGCTGAATTAAGCAAAAACTACCTACCTAGCTCAGTGCTTTTATGCCTTATAACCTGTGAGTTAGCCATTAATGTTCGACCGGAGGACAGGCGAGTAAGGGTTTAGTCGCCTCTGCATGATCTACTACGACGAAGTCCAGCATATTTGACTGCAGAAAGCCTCAGGGGCGAGGCAATGCATGGCATCTTAGCATGGTTTTATCCGTTTTATATATGTACTTAATGGTCAGTATTCTATTACCCAAATCCAGTTACTCCGTACTACCTACCAATTATCACTGCTCCCCGTTTCGTTATATTTGTTCATAACCCACCACACACGCGCATGCTAAAGAAGCAATAAATCTATGAAATACTTAATAAAAAATGATCATACATAATTCTATTAAATGACATATCACAATTACTTAACCTCTTTCAGAGCATTTAAGTAGAGGTAAAGAGAAAAAATTGCAATAACTTCATTCTACATTCTCTCGATAAACAAATATATTAGAACAGATAACCTGAGGCCATGTATAAATATAGCAAAACGGAGAGAGTTTACACACTAGCTAATTTAGCAAGTCGATCACGTTAGAGTTATGCGATAGAGGAGAGGAGGAATTGGGTGTCTCGTTCTGGACGTCTCCAGGACAAAATCCTTGTCGGTTGGGTTCGTTTGACTAGAGAATTAGTAGAGGGTCTAGCTGGCATATACAGTAGAATTCATTGGTTCGGTTCAAAATTATTCTAATTGCACTTATTAATTTATTAAACATTGGAACGAGTCTATTTCGGCTGAAATTGAATTTCGGTGTGACTCTATTCGGCTTGTTAGCCCGGTTCTAAAAATACTTTCAAATTATTAAAAATAATGCTAAATTAAACTATATCGATTTAGGAAAAGATCGATAAAGATAAAACGAGCACCTGACTCTGTATCTACCTCTATTTGTATGCACGCTTGTTTTTTTTACAGACATGGCAGCATATGAGGGCTCCGGCCTGTGGAGGAGACCATCATCCTACCCGACCCAATAAGCTCCTGAATATGGGCCCATATTGATCTCCGGCCCAATAAGCTCCTGCAGATGGGGCCAGTAGCTGGGCTTTTTTTGTCGAGCTCCTTAACGAAAACAATTAAGAAAGCAACAGCGCATTGTTCTTCACCTAATGATGCTTGTCTTCACTATTAGTGCCCAAATCATTGCTCAGATTCTCAATGGTGATCGATCTAACATCATTCGCCGCGGTGTTATGGAGATTATTGCATATTTCTTGCCCCCCCCCGCCCCCTTCTTTTTTGTACAAAAGGAGGGGCAGAAGAATTTAGCACATGAGTACAAGTTTTTGATAAAATATACAAGTTGGCAGTAGCTTGCCTTAATTTTTACAGCAACTAGTAGGGTGTCCGTGCGTTGTAATGGAACCCAAAAAGAGAGTGATACATATCAGCAGACGGGAATATTAATTTTCTTTCACACATATATAAAAAGAAACATTAACTACTACTGCTACTACCTGGAAATTAAAATTTTGAGCTCATAGATTATTTATCTTTAGAAGTTGAAGTTGATGCCGATTTTCCTCCCCAACGTGCTATCCATTTTCAGCCATTGTCGACTGACAAGGAAGAGGATTACGCGTTGATGGCTACCTTCTTCCATCGTGAACCCAAACCACAACTCGGTTCTCACGGCCATTGGCCTCTCTAGGCACATTGCGACAAGGAGGTGGGAGACCGAGGGAGGTGGTGTTGGCGGCGGCATGGTGGTAAGCGAGGAGGAGGCAGCGATACTTGCTAGGTCGGCGCGAGAGCAGGAGGCGATGATGGCGCAGGAGAGTATTAGGATGAAGAGGACATGGTGCGGTTAGCTCGATATGGCAACGTGGCAAGGGAAGGACGCCTTCTTCTCTGCCTCTTTGTCGTGCGCCGTCGCTGCCTCCCCTCCCTTCCCTAGCGTCGTCGCTTCTCCTCCAAGGTACCTCCTCCTCCTCTCTCCCTTACCTCCGGTGCCTTTTCCCCTCCTCACTGTCGCCTCCCCACCAGCTACCTACTCCTGTCGTCAGCACTACCTCCCTGCCGTCGCCTCCTACGCTGTCGGATCACCTTATCTTCGTGCACGCCACCGTTGCAACCTGTGGACTGAGTGTCGGAGAGGGTCGAAATCTCTGAGTCACGAAGCGAATGCCGGACACATGCAGGTGGTGAGTCGCGGCGTGAGACAGGATGGAGTGAGACGACAACAAATTTTGGTGTGTGCATATGAAGAAGAAGTGTGACGAAAACTGTTTGGATGGTTGCGAAAGAAGTAGGGGCATGGATACGTTCGTGAGTCACGAGGGGATGGCAGAGCGAGACTTTGTCCCTAATAGGTTGGGTTCACATGTTGGTGCGCTTCGATGAAGAATTTAGGAAGGGTGGGAGAGGTCAACCGTGCACACGGGAGAAAAGACATCGTTCCGCTATGCGGGGATAAACTTCTTTTTTATTAGTTAAGATAAGAAAGATGTTACAAAGCCCTTACGTGGAGATAAACTTTTTCTTTTATTAGTTAAAATAAGAAAGAGTCACAAAGCCCACATATGATTTTGAACAACATGGTACCTCTTTGTCAATCTTTGCTTCCTTCAGGTGTTAAAAAATAGAAGAAGAAACAATTAACTCACAGCGTTGGCCAGTTCCACACATGACACTTGAATGTACAAAAAGGTCACAAGAGAGAGAACGAAAATTTAATATTTACCACACAGGAGAAGAAATGACGGAAATGCCACCGTGCAAAAAAAGCACTGTACCGTCACGACGACGGCACACCAACCATCCCTCGAGAGAAACGAAAGCTCGATCAGGTGTCCTCGTCGATGCACGCAAGGTGCGGCTGCCACGGCGAGGCGTGGCTGCCGGTGCTCATGCGCCTCCGGTGCTGCCGCGCCGGCGCCGTCTTCTTCGTCATCTCCGGCGACGACGCGCTGTCGTAGCTCAACCGATCGACGGCACTACCTTCGGACTTGCTGCGAACGTGTCCACGACCCGCGACGGCGCCGACCCTCTTCCTCCCGTCGGGCACCGATGCAGCCGGGATGAGGAAGTAGATCTCGCCGCGCTCCAGCTCCGACTCCGGCGACACGACGAGTATCCGCCGGCCGACCACCCCCTGCCCCGACGAGCACGGTCTGCTCAGCACGTGGTTCGGGTGCGCGGCCAGGATCTCGCCGGCCGAGACGGCGCGGCTGTACTCGTCGACGCGGCCGCTGAGGTGCACGATCCGGATCAGGTCGAGCGCGCCGCAAGGGAGCACGCAGGCCAGGCAGCATCTGAGGTTGTTCCCCATTATACTTGTTGCTTTGCTCTGCTTCTCTCCAGTCTCTCCTCTCTTCGCAGTGTGCGGTGACCATCGTATATATAGGAGAGGACAAACAAGCCTAAGAAATAAAGAATCAAAGAATAATAGTGTTCACAGTTTGGTACTGAGGCGCCACTATTAACTTTATGCTCCTAACAAGATTTAGATGGGCTCATCACTCATCTTTCATGTGTGTCCTGACCTAGGGGCGGAGCCGGTAGCATTGAGGGATGTTGGCAAATAGACAACAATGCCGCGACAGCAGAATAAATAATGTCACAATTTTACTAGTCTCGTGTAGCTGTGTAGGTGTGAGGTGTCAATCATGACCGGAAATTTCTACACTTTGAACACCATGTTGTCAAGAATAAAACAATAAAGGAATGGTTCAGACTAATAAGAGTAGTCAAAACATCGTAGTTATATGTTAATCCGTGGTGACATATTTAAAAAAGAACTTAAAACATTTAGTTTATTTATCAATGCACATGCCTCAGACACCAATAGACCTAGAGTATTTGAGTTGTAACTAGCAAATTATGTTAAAAGATGCTAATATGGACTCCTAGTACTTTGTAAAACTATCAAATTGGGCACTAATATCTTAGTTCTAGTACTTACAGAGAACTAAGTAGCAAGTAGTACTAGTCTATAACTAATTTACTATCACCTAAATTTAATCTCAATTAGCAACTTTGAAAACTAACAAACTACCCCTCCGCTTCGCTATATTTGTCCATAACTCACCATACACATAGACCAAGGAAGTACTAAATCTAAAAAATACTTAAATCATAAATGATCATACATATTTCTATTAAATAACATACCACAATCATTTAACCTCTTTCAAAGAAATTAAGTAGGGGTAGAGACACGAAAAATTGTAATAATTACACTAGATTTCCTCAATGGACAAATTTATTGAAACATGTACTCCCAGGGCCATGAACAAATATAGCGAAACAAAGGGAGTAGTACTTAGAGAACTAAGTAATACTAGCCTATAACTACCACCAAAATTTGGTCAGGATTAAACACAGTGGAGAATTAACAAGCTAGTACTAAGCTTAGGACTGTTTAGAACGGCTTTGCCTTTTCGCTAGGAAAAGCGAAGCCATCCCAAATGGGCGGTTTTCACCTGCTGCTTTTGGAAAAGCCAGAACCGTTTCAACATGGGGAAGTCGTAAGCCGGAAGCGCCCTGGGGCAACTTCCCACAGCTTCGATGGGTTGAGGTTCGAGATTACCGCTAGAGTTGAAGGAATTAACCCCCTCCTACCACGGATATAATCCCAAATCTCTCCCATCTCATCCCATTCCTCACCTGCCTCTCGCACCAGAACCCTAGCCGCGCACAACCTCCACCCACCCTCCACCGTCGCCCCGGCCGACCTCTTCCTCCTCGCGCGCCCGCTCCGGCCGGCCTCCCTGGCCCCCGGCGCTGCCATTCTTCCCCCTCCTGGTCGCGGCGCCACCTCTCCACCCCTACATGTCCGAGCAGCCGGCCGTGGCGCCGCCTCATCCGAGCTCGCGCTCTCCCTTCCGACCTCTCTGATTCGCCACACCTGTCCTCCCCTGTGCCCGCCGCCTCTCCCCCTCCTGGCAGATGTAAGTAAATTTCTAAAATTTTTGAATGATTTATGAAATTTGTGAAATTCTGCATCATGTTTGCCTGAATTTCCAGTGCTAGTCCAGATGTTTTTCAAGGTTCCATTTGTGCATGAGTACGGCATTTGGTTGCAGCCATGGATTATCATGGATTAATTAGCATTCAGTACAAGCAAAGATTTACCATATATTTCTTGATGTAGTGAGTCGAAACTGAGTGAATGCATTCAGGTTATTGATTCTCAGAATGTGGTATTCTCAGGGCAATGTGAATGTATTCAGGGCAACGTGAACGTAGTAGTGTTCCCAAAGTGTACTATTGTTTTTTTCTGTTTGCTTGCTCAGTTCTGATGGAAATGAGAATACCATTTTTCCAGCTCCATCTACCATGTACAGTATCAGGTTCACAAATTATTGTTGTGTACAAGCATCAGCGAGAATGAGAAATAGCTTCCAAATTGTTGTTGAACAATCTACACAAAATGATAAATATCATAACAAATTTTTTATTTAAACAAACTGACAACACTCAACCACAAACCATAGAGCAGTTTTCAAAACAAAAGTAGAGAAATGGTTGTGGCCGTTAATTGCTGTTAATTATCGTTAATTGCCATCCTTTACCTCAGAGGTATTTAAAATATTTTTCAACTTAGAAGTTCCAACTAGATTGCAAAACACCAAATGCCAGCCCCCTTCACTCCGCCCAGCCCAGGCCTGCCCCCCTTCTCTCCGCCTCTGCTGACCCTATCTAGATTCTTAAGTATACTTATGCTCATCTAATCAGGGAGAAGGGTACTACTACTAAGTACTAACCCATGTTCTTACGTAGATTAATATTCTTTTGGAGCTAGCAAAACCTTTTCTTTTGTTCCCCTTCTCTGATTCTTTTTTCCCCTTCTCCGTTGGACACAATAATTCACGCATCATGCACACAGCCATGCTGCCTTGGTACCTTGGTTGTACGCTAGCGCTCTGATGAGTGCTGCAAGCTATGCTACAGGTGCGTGAATGTCCAACTGGATATGGGAGTTTAGGTACGAATTATTTAGGGCTTTGATTGATTAGCTGTTTGGTGCGTGCCTCCGAGACCAGCCCGGTCGTGCAACATCTTTGTCACAAGGAGAGGGTGCACGACACCGGCCGTGAGCTAGCCTACAACCTAAGCTACTTCTGTTGGATTATAGAGTGGTAGTACGTAGCTACTAGCTTGATCGGAGATTAAATAATTATCATATTCGACGTGCTACCATACGCTGAACTGATCCCGAGATTAGTCGCGCTGAATAAACGACAAGCCAAGCTGTGACAAAAATTATTGTGCGGCTAGGTTTGGTCAATCCGCGGAGAGATGCTTGTGTGCCACCGTGGTTCTGATAGATTGCGTCAGAGGACGAGTTATTGCCCTAGTTTTTTTTTAAGACTAATTATTAGTTCGCTTTAGTTTAAGGAAGCAGATCCTGTCTAATGTAGAGGAGTACACTGACATATATTATATCCTTTTATTCATCATTCTATCCAAAACGAACGGTGTAAATCAAAAAAAAAGTAAATTGCTACAGTGATACTTTGATTTACCACGGATGATCCATATCCTTAGTTTAGATAGACCTCAATTATTGCAGTGCAAGGCTTTTGCTGTGGAGTTTTGTTACCCTCTCCTTATTCATCACCGTGTCAACAGACAGATTAAAGGTACCCCCTCCCTGAAATAGAAAATTCCGATGTATATATAAAGTCACTCTTGGGATTTGCTAGTATTTAGCTAATGTCTTTAAGGTCATATATGCCTGAAACTATAGTTGAACGCCTCTTCAGAAGAAGAAAAAGGCCGGGAGTTTCACAGGAAGAAATCCGAGCTACGCTTGATTTTGCATGGCTAGCTTGTTCGCCTCACGGAATAGTCAGAAACGTAATAGCCATGCATGCCCGTATAGCTCCGTGTATTTATTTTACGCAGATCCGCGCGTCTGGGTCAAGCACGTAAACTTATACGTACCCACATGTTGGCCACACGTGGGGGAGGTGTCTCGATCCGATCCGGCACGCCCGGTCGCGACACGTAAGCCGCACGTGGGCCCTCGTCCATCGATCGCCGCCTTGGTACTTTAAGATTTGTACTAGCTACGGCGATCGATAGATATGATGGAAGCACATGTCAGCTTGCCGATCACCTGGCACTCGCCATTTTCATCCCTGCAGATGTGCATGCACGCGTGGTCGGGAGAAGACATGGATGGGATCTGACGGTCGCGGATTGGCGCTGTCGCTCCATCTCGTATCAATACTATTTTTTTTTTCATGCTCTGAGTAGTATTATTCGTACTACTACTTTTACTATCTACGATTTTTGGTTTTGTCTGATCTGATCACTCGATTTATAACATCCAAAAAATTGTAAACTTGGAATAATTATAATGAGAATAAATGTGAAAATTATTTTGATTATGTTTTCAAAAATTTTCTCAAATCGATCATTTCATCTGCATATAAACAATAGTCTTAAAGGAATTTTAGAGAAAAATACAGAATGGATAAAATTCTGAAAAACTTACACAAGCAAGTACACTATATCAGTAGACTGCACAAAAAAACATAACTGTTGGAGCTTATTTGGTATATTTAGAAATTCCTACAACTATCAGTCTTTTCTCGAGGAGGGTGAATCCGTGCCCCTAAGGCTGGACGAGGTATTTCCGTGCCCCTAGGGTCGGACGAGGCATCCGCGCCCCTAAGGGCCAGACGAGGGGAATCTGTGCCCTTGGGGCCAGATTCGTCATGTGTCGTGTCCTCACGGCTTCGTGGTGCTATTTTTGTTTTTGATGTGCAGAAGAGAGAGAGCCAATTTAGCTATTGCGCACCATAACAGTGCTATTTTAGAAGAAAAAAACACCTCAACACAGAGGCAAAGGGGAGCTAGCTAGCTAGCACGCACTAGCCGCTGGGCCCATCGAAGACGTCAACCTACCTATATCTATATATTGACCTCTCACAGTCTCACCGCAAGTTTCGAGCTAGCTCAAATGTACTCTTTGCTTTACTTTGCCAGTTCTACACTTTTACACACATACTTTCTGTGAATTTATCTCGTATTGCCTACATCACTCTTCCCGAACAATTGAACTACTTGTCAACTTTGTTTAGCTATATGTCCGCATGCATGATCGACCCATCCACTTTCACCACCAACTCGATTTGCCAAATTGCCATTTTAGCTTAACTTCTTGCTTTTCATGTAGTACTTGCTAGTGGCAGATCTAGGACTTAAATTTAGAGAATACTAATGGGAGTTGCTCACTGTCGTAACCGGACACCAAGGGGTGCCCCGCACTTTAGGGTTGTCAGGAATACCGGTGTGCCGTCAGGGATACTGTACATGTATAGACCTAGTCTGTATAACATATTTAGACAAATGTACCTAAATACCCTTTTATCTCTTTCTCGCCTATAGGGGCAAAAAGGTAAATGTAAAGCCCCAAAAGCATATGTAAGGAGGACTTCTCTGATTATCTCATTCCATACATACACACAATACTATTCATACATGGTGTCTTTGGCTCCTCACGGTCCATTCTTCAAGACAAAGGGTACGGAGGGTCTCCACACCCACTGTTTAGCACTTTTATGCGACGACACTCACCTACTTGCGGCTTGCCGAATATCGAGTTGCCGACCAACGGTAGTTTGTATGAGCACTGCTGGGCTAGGGGTGCTAGGGGTACACCATGAGCCAACCGTTGGTAGAGGTGCGCCAGCTCCGACAGCCCCTCTTGGATCCGCCCATGGTACTTGTCTTCTACCTTCCATATTTAGAGTAACCCATCCATTCTTTTAGGAACTAATTGAACTCGATCGACTCATTAGTTTTGCTCACTTGTCTTTCGTGTATAAACTAGTAGGGTGCACATGCGTTGCGACGGAATCTCAAATGAACCAAATTGATTTTTTCTATGTAGTTGTATTACTAAAAGTAACAAATGTGTTAAAACTAACCCAAATGATGTTAAGCAAATTTATGTTGACTACATATAGAGATTTCTTTTCTGATAGTAGGGTGCTCGTCCATTACGACGGTATCATAAATAAACTAAATTGATTTTTTTCTATGTAGCCATTGTACTAAAAGTAATAAATGTGTTATAACTAACTCAAGTATGTTGAGCAAATTTACATTCACTATATATCGAGCATTTCTTTTATGAAAAGTAGGACACACCATTCCACTAAACATAAAACAGAACTAAAAGAAAGTAAAAACATAGTTTGCGAAAACAGAAAGAAGATAATCAAGAATGGAAAACTCCTAACTAACCATGCACACACCATAGTAGCCTTCATGCGGATGCCATTCTGGTTTCATGTAGATATCATGGGGATATGCTCATGATCTTAGGATGATGATACAATTGGCAATAATATTGAGGGTTTGTCGAAACACTTGTTTTCGGTGAATTTTAGTTGCTGTTGGGCTTTAGGTGGTTAGACCAGCTAGGGTGGCGGTTAGATCGGTCTCTGTGGCGGTCTGATTGGCCACCTCTAGTGGTCAGACCAGCCAGTGCTCAGGCCTAGTGGCTGGCGGTCATACCAATCGTATGGCGACGGTCTGACCGGCAAAAAAGGTTTTGTTGAATTTTAGACCGAGGCAAAAATAGAAGGTGTAGGCAAGAGAGGAGATTCTTCTACACTTGGTCTCATAATTTTTGGAGCTTCGAGTCAAAATTTCTATTAGTTTGAAATTTCCAAAGAGATCTCGAATTTCTAGAGAGGATTTTTGGCTAAGTCCCCATGCTTGGCGGTCAGACCAGCCAGGGGGCGGTCAGATCGACCATGGGTGGTGGTTGATCGGTTTTGTCCTATTTTGCTAGCTAGCTTGGCGGCGATGTTTGTAGGTTAGGTCAATTTTATTGTTTTCAGTGCATATGTGTTGCATGATGCATGTTTTGACTAACGTGGATCAAGTTGCGAAGAACATATTCCCGGAATCGGTTTCTTAGTCTATTATTGTGCAGGAGGCTTGGAGGTCAACGACGGTCAACTACGAGGATGATCGAACTAGGCTTGAAGAGTTGAGGTTTAGAACGATCGAGGATGCCGAGTGAAGTCCGTAGACTCAAGCTTGGCGCAAAATAGACAAGGATAATTGAAACGTAGGTTCGGTGCGATGGGTTGCATCAAGCAGCACAGGGGTCGGTGCAAGTACCATGGTTGTTTCGGTGGAAGCCGAATGGGAGAGACTTGCCGACATGAAGAGAGCCGTCGATCAACCTACACGTGGCAAAGCATGGGATTGCTTCATGAAGATTGGGTTCGGCCTTTGGAGAATGATGAAGAAGAGGTATTTTGGTAATTTTACCAAAATATTGCCTTGATGACTTTTGGCTAAAACCGCGGCACAAGATGACGCAATAAGAGGTGGTTTAGGTCAAATGGAGTTAAAGATCATGAAGAAACGGAATCGGGAAGCCTGGTTCGTCATTTGCTTTGAGAAGCGTGCGTGAGTGTAGACCCGTTTGTGTGTGTGGGCTTAAGGGGCGCCCATTAGGGTTTCCTCTCATAGCCTAGCCTCTACTATATAAGGGGATGACCAGATGTGGAGTGCCCAAGTCCTTTGAGGTGAAAAACCCTAGTTTGTGTTTTAGGGTTCTTGGAGTTGTTGAGGCTAGGGTTTGTGTGAGATAGATTGATTGTGTGCTCAAATATTGAGTTTTTGTCCTCCATGATGGAGTGACTGTAAACCAACTTCAATATCAAATCAATCCAAACAAGATTTCCTTAAGATGACTCTATTATTGTTCTTGCTCTCTCTTTGGTGACTTTTGGATTTTTGGTGATTCTTTTGTTTTCCTTTGCTTCCATGCTGGGATCTTGCTTGTTGTGATATGTGAGAATGCATCTAGGATCATCTTGATTATCTCTTACCCATGTGCAAGTTTTGGGATCAAAGTTTGATTTTGCTTGGTTCTTGTACCCTCCTTCCCTCATCTATGAAATTCATAGAACCTTGGCTTTGATCTTCACGATCGTCGATTGGAATATGTTCCTAACCTTCTTGATGAGCTATGGTTAAAATTTAAGAGGATTTGGATCACCGAATCAAAAGTTGAGCCGAGTTGTGATTTTGAGTTCGTGCTGATTTCAGTGTTCATCAGGCTAGAGGTCAGACCGCCCCTGGTGAGAGGTCTGACCGCCAAGCCAAAGGTCAGACCGCCCAACCTGAGAGGTCTGACCGACCAACTCATGTTGATTTGAGTTTTGGTGATTTTGGTTCATGTGCTTTGGAGTTTCGATTGGATTCAATACAAGTCTTCTGCTATGCTTGTACATTGATCTTTATAGCTCTCATAGCTATTGGAGTGAAAGTTGAGTTGAATCCAATCAAGGTGTAAAAGATATAGTGATCTTATTCACCCCCCTCTAGTCGCCATTTCGGTTCAACACTTCAAAAATGAAACGACACTACTGACTGATGCCCATGCTTTCATCTGTTGCGCAGCTGCTTGAAATTTCATCACTCCGGCTCAAACCTTTCTAAAGCGTATCTCTACTATGGTTGACACCCCTCTACAGTTCATCTTCTCTCTATCCACAAGTCGAGACGAGATTGTCTCGCGCCACTGGCCGCCTGCATCCAACGTCATGGCCAGCACGACACATCCTATCTTCCATGCACATTGCCATGGTTGGCTCGTCAAGAACCTTGTCCCCATAACGGTCGGCGACATTGAACACTGCAAATTAAAAAAGAATTGAAATCTATCAAGAACATATGGAAGGTAAGCATGGAATTGCAAGTGGTAGTTAGTGGTGTGCTAAATTTTTTCGTAGTGCTCACCATCCATGAACCATCGGAGGAGAAGTAGGTCTTGAGGATAAGAAGGTCAAGTCGGTGACGACCTCTCCAATAGTAACTTGTCGCCTCCGCGCTAATCACAACGCCCGATTCCGTTGTCACCGTGCCCGCCCAAGACTGTCGCATGTGCTCGTCTCCTAGGCCACACTGTTACTGTCCTTGTCGCTTCAGTCATGTGCTTACGATGGCATAGACACAAGTTCTCATGGACATCGGCCACAATCGCGATGGTGGCCTCGTCGCCCGTCCCTGTCCACCATTGGCTACAATCTACGTGACATCACGGCAGAATCGGATCCTTGACGCCGCTACCAATGTCTCCACGTTGATGCTTGCCGTCGGTTGCTGCCGAGGGCCAAGGCCGCAGTGTCCACATGTAGGGCGACATTCACCGTCAATTGTGTTGGCCATGCTTCCTCCACCTCTCACGCCGCCACTTGTAAGCACCAATCCTCCATCACCGGACATCTGATCATGTGTCGTGGCGTCGTCCGCACTAGATTGGAAAGCACGAATCAGGAAACGATGGGAGGAGGCCTGAGACGGCGTGGATCGTGGCGTGGGGGGAGGAGAGAGGGGTTGGGATTAGGAGGAAAATGCAATGGGATCTTTCAACGCAATTGTTTCATGCTCGAGGATGGATGGATGAGGGGGGACATGGGTACGCAGGCAGTTGCCGATAACGAGAAAGGTGGGGAGGCAATTTTCACTCAAAGGGGAGAGGAACATGCGTACCAGGTAGACAATTGACCAAGAAAAAATCGCCAGCTATTGGGCAGGTTTTATTTTAGTAGACGAATCGCAACGGGTATGTGACTTTGGGTTGGAAGATCGTCTCGGTGTGCAGGTGTAAACTCCATCTCTTAATAGTAGAGATTTAACAATTTGTTCGTGCTTTTATGTATCTAATTATACTCAGGATCATAGCTACGTTAAGACCAACTTGAGAGGCAGTGGCGAAGCCAGGATAAAAATAGAGGTGATGCTTATGTGCCAAAGCTAACGTAAGACAAGCATACAAAAAATGCTTCTAGTGGTCTTTTGCTATCCAAATGCATATGTATATAGAATGAAAACAAAGTGGAATAAGCAAATACAATAAATGTAGTACCAAGCTAATGGATGGTGTGTTCTAAATGTCCGTAAATATGTGAGTACCAACATGTAGATAAAAAATACTAAGTTTAGTGATACAATAGTAAATTATGAATATTTATAAATATAAAATAGAAAACAAAACATACCACGAAGGCACTAGATTTGATTACGAGGCAAATTCACCCTACGACTTTTCATGACTTAAAAGCGTCAAATGATTATTTTATTATCAAGACTTCTAAATATCTCTCGTTCAGTGTAACACACCATCAAGTCATTCATCAGCTACCTTGTTGCGCAAATTTGTCCTGATAATCTTCATTGCTAAGAATATATATTTTTCAACCGATGCCATTGCTACTAGAATGACCAATGTCAGCTTGATGAGGCGATAGACCAATGCGAAAGTTATATTCACTATATTTGACACATTCACACTTGACAAACAAAATCTGTGAGAAGTGGGAAGCTCGCATTTGGGAATTGCAATTTGCACTCCCCTACAGCTACCGCTTGCCCTTGCCAGCTGTCGTACTGCCGCGTCGACCTTCGAGGTACCGCGTCGGCGCCAGCGTGTTGCGCCATGCTACCACCGCACGAAGCCTCGACTCCAAGCCGCACCACCACTCCCTCCGCGACTCCGCCCTCACACTCTGTTGCCTGTGCCTCCCACCTAGTCATCGCTGGCTGCCACTACCGTCGTTAGTCTCTAGGGTTTGGCCATGGCGGTGGCTTGGCGCTTGGCCACTTGCCTCTGGCGACTGGCAGTCTAGCTCCCTCAGATCCTCTGGCTCTTTTCGCTAGACACTAATGGGCCTCCAACAAGCACTAGCAGGCTACCAACCAACTACCCAACGCTAGCCCAAGATGGCCTAGCCGTCTAGCAGCCCAGGAGACGTCTTGTTCCACCTCCAGTCAAAAGTCGACTTCTTCTCCCAAGCGGGGGCCATGCCTAACCAGCCGGTGTTGTGCCGCCTACTGGTCACCAGATCCTGGCTGAGCCAGTGGTAAGGGGGTCCCATGAGTCTGACCGGGGAGCCTATTCTGGAGCACATACAAGCACGGACGGTGCTCCGCCACCGCTGAGAAGTGGTCACCTCTTTCAATATGGAATCTCTGTACGTGTAATTATAGGCTAGCTAAAAATTCGTCAGTTTGGCCATTTTTACACGGTAACATTTCAAGTTTAGAGCTTACTTTTGCACTACTGGTGTTCCATAAGTAAGCATGATTCATCTCTTGCTACCAACAACTAAACAAATCACATTGGATTTGTTGGATGCTTGGTTTGCGGAATTTACTGAGATACTAGCTCAAAGCGGAGCAGTTAACCCCGGCCGGAATCATGCACCACACTGTGACACGGCCGCGCCTGCGATAGGCTATGTTTCTCCTATCGCGTTTCAGACGCACGTCAGCATCCTACCACTCTTCGTGCTGTCGCGGTCCGGAACCGCAGGACATACGCTACCGCGCAGCCGAACCGCTGCATGAGCCCGGAGCTCTCCCGGTGTGTGTGTGCCAATTTGCTGTCTCCCGCGTGCACCTATTTGATGTGAAGTGTGGTGTACAAATTTGTTCAACAACATGAATGGTTGACAGGAAACTGAAAGGATAAGAGACTGACAAGGTTACTGTACTAGCCACTAGGCCGATGGGAAGCTACACTCTTTGGGCATGGCGCAAATTAGAGCTCTGTAATAAAAAAGAAGGAACAAGGAAGTGACCGATGTGATATGCACAGGGAAAGAAAGAAAATGGTGCTTCCCAGTATGATCGCTCCTGCATACCCTACCCAGTACAGTACAACCAACTGCTGGGCTCGGAGAGCTGCAGGCCCTGGCAAGTGGTTCGTGTTGAGGAACCGTCGCTGGCGAGTCCAGTCCGAGCGATTACCTCGTAGACAAGCGTAGAATCGTAAGAACAATGCATGAACAACAAGAACAGAATAAGAGATTGAACACAGAGATATAGGAGGGACGTCTTGCTTCTCTTTATTCCTTCATCCATCGATCAGTCGTTTACAATGAATAGCACCCCCTATTTATAGGCTACGCCCTGCTAGGGTTTGGGATGAGGAGCCCACCTTGGGCCAGGACTCCTGGTCCTGGGCCCAGTTTCTTAACACTCCTCCTTGGGCACTCATCCTTCATGTCCATGTCTCATCAAAACTCCATAAAAACCCAGTGGGAAAAATTTGGAGAAAGAGTACATGAATCATGTTACGTTATCTTTGCAATTGCCTCATTAAAAACCTTAGCGAGAAACTTGGGAAAACTCGTCAAGGGAAAAAAGTACAATCCACCCAATTTCATTTAATCTCCGGATTTACCTTTTGGGTACTCGATCTTCGTGATCAAGCTTTAGTAATGAGTTTGTGAAGATTCTCCCCAGATCTGCACTTCTCTAAGTCTCATCATTCTAATTCCACGTATGCACCTTTCAAAGCTAGATCTTGGAAGTGACTTAGTGAATAAATCGCAAGATTATCACATGACTTAGTATCAGTGCTTTGATTACGTTCATCTTTTGCAATTCACGAGCATAGAAGAACTTGGGGTTGATATGCCTTGTGAGAGGATACTTCACATAACCCATATGTACTTATGCAACACAAGTGCATTTATCTTCATAGATAATAGTGGGGTTAGTCGGCATTCAATCCACATGATTCTTTGGATGTGGTGAATCATCCGCCGAAGCCAAGCACATTCTCGTGAGGCCTCATACGATGCTATCATTTAAGTGGTTCGTCGAAGTCGGTACAAGACTACTGTAGAGCGTTTTCCATGGAATTGTAGTTCCACCACATAGGAGTTCATGCTTTGTTTGCAATTTGGTGTATGCGGATCCTACAAGTACCAGTCATCATGTATTGCCATTCATAGTTAAGTCTTGGTTCTTTACGTAGAGCAGACTAAATTCTTTGCTTCTTTGGAGGTATTGAAAGATGTCCTTCATTCTCTACCAATGCCTTTGGTAGGTTACGTACTATACCTTGCTAATAGGTTCACGGCAAATGCAATATCCGTTCTAGTACAGTTTGCTAAATACATTAGTGCTTCTATTGCACTTGGTGTGGGAATTCGGTCCCGGACTTCCCCTCTTCTTTAGGTGCATGCGGGTCTTTGTCTTGCTGCAAAGATCTCCAGACCATTGGCACTTTCAAAGGGTATGCCTTCGCAAAGTCGAACCTTTCTAACACCTTCGAGTGTAGGTGGCGATGCACTAATATCCCTTGAGGGCATGCTCAAGTCGCAAGCCTAAGCAATATTTGGTTTTACCCAAACCTTTCTTTTAGGGTAAGAGCTTGCTTTCTTAATATCCTTCGGGGTTAGATGATATTGATTATCTTCATACAACGAGATTATACTAAATCCATTCAGGATCGTCGTATAAATACACGAGATTATTCTCATTGTTCGTGTAGCCTTTCTTGCATAGAAAGTCGCCTGCGATTATACCACATTCGCACGATTGCTTAAGTTCGTACAATGACTTTACGAGTTTCACACTGTACATATTTCTATTTGCTCTGTTTTGATTCGGGATGATGATACATTGGTATCTTCATATAAATGTCCGAATCAATATTTCATAAAGGTATCTTGGTACCCCATCCATCAATTTCGCTTCTAACTTCAAGTTCATTGCCATTGAGATAAATATTAAAAAGGAGTTCCGCCCATGACCGGGAATAGGTTTCTTCATAAACATCTTCTGGACGTGCAGTGAAACCTTATGCAACAAGCCTTGCTTCTTTTAATTTCTCTTTTGAACAAATACCCACTTATGCCCTGCGGAGTGCACAAGAGGAGGCGTGCGGCTTACAGGCCCAAACGTCTTTCTTTTATTCGGAGAGAATAATTCAATTTCTATTGCCTTCTTCAATCGATCTTTTCTTTCATTTATCGAGCGATGCGGGCTCTGGATCAAGATTGATGATTGTGGCAAGTTTCTTTGCAAAGTAAATGTCGACATTGGCTGTTGTCATATTCAAATATTCTCCTAAGGTCATAAAGCTTATAGCTATTTCTTCAATGGGCGATTCTTTTAATGCTTCTACTTGTTCACATTGCTTCCAATTGCGGGCAAGTCCTTTAGTTTTCGGCTCAGTGTGTGCACACATCCATGCCGATGTTTCCCTTCATGGGGATGTTCAATTCTAGTATGCCTTTACGAAGGTTCCATACCGATACAGTCTCAACGGCTCCCCTTTTGGTTACGGGGCACCGGTGATCGGTGTGTCAAGTCCTTCTTATCCTTTTTCACCGGCGTCCCGGTTGCCAGTTCGAGGCGGAGTTCTTGTCCTTTCGAGGCCTCGGGCGGGATTAGGGATACCTTCATTGGTATCTCAACCCTCTCCGGTGCATTGCGTGCTGAGCAAATGCTACTTGGTCACGCTCTTCAAATCACTAAAGTGGTCTGACAGTTGATTTGCTAATATTTTCAAATCTATTATCTTCTGGACTTCAATTGTCTTCTAGACTTCAATTCAATTATCTTCTGGACTGCAATTATCTTCTGAATTTTTCTATTTGCTTCACTAGTGCGCGGGTCATATGCATATATTTCAATTATCTTCTGGACTTCAAATGTCTTCTAGACTTCAATTATTTCCCGACATTATTATCAAGGGTTGATTTCCTCCCCCTAATGACGGGAAACTAATCTCATCTATTGTACTTTCAGCGAATCGGGTATTATACAAATCTCCAGTCATAGGGTCCAAATACTTGATTATGGATGCTGTCTCATAACCAACGTATATCCCAGACTTTCGGAGAAGACCCATTTCAGTTCGCTGCGGTGGTGGTATAGGTATATAACCCTTGCAACCAAACCTGCGAAGATGAGGAGTTTTCAGTGCTGACCCTTGCACTAGTTGCATAGTTGGATGGATGTTATAGGCCGATGGTCTAAAAATGATGAGAGCGCTACGGCGGGATGCGTGTCCCCAACATATAGTTGGTAAATTACAATTCTTCAAAATTCTGCTAGTCCATTCTGGGTGTGGATATGCGGTACAGAATGCTCAAATTTTAATTCCCATTTTCATGCAATAATCATCAAATGCTTTCAAAGTAAATTCTCCGGCGTTGTCCATTTAGGTGGACTTCATATGATGATCGGGGAAAATATTTCTAATTTAATTATCTGAGATTGGCTTTGCAAAAGCATGGTTTCGTGAGACAATAAACATCGTGCGACCATTAGAGGAAGCATCGATGAGCACCATAAAATACCTAATTGACCCTTACAGGGGTTGTATAGGACCGCAAAAGTCTCCCTGGATACGATCCAGGAATGCAGGGACTTCATCCTTCGCTTTCAGAGCAAAAGGTCTAATAATTAATTTCCCAATGGCACATGCGGGGCACAAAATCTTCGGTTCGGAAATTCTTTATATTCATATTATGTCCTGTGAATTGTTAATTATATCCTCATTATCCTAAGATCTAGGCGGCATAATCTATCATGCAGAGATAGATAAGTTCAGAGCTTCTAAATACGGTTTTCAAGGCAGTATAGGCTGCAGGTGCCTTAATATTAGTGTAGTATAGCCCAGTTTCATATGAAGGAAGACATTCTAATGCTATTTTCACTTTCTTCACGCTTTGTAATGAGCATGTATTATGTACCATACTCTTCTTGATCTCTCTACACTAAGCTGTAGCGCAAATATCCTTGAGAGTTCTAGTCGATTAGGTACAACAAGTCTTCTTCAATTACCCAAGTTGTGCCCATTGGGAGTATAATTGTGGCCCTTCACGAGCCTATTATACAAGTATCATTTGCTGCGATTGTCGTAAGACTACCAAGATTCTTCTTGATCATTGGAAAAATTTCCATTTCTCTTAGGATGGTTTTCATTGTCCGCTACATGCTAAGCACACTTCCTCCATAGGGCACCACACGCGTTCTAATATAATATACTTTATTAATATGTAGCGAAAGCAAGCAACACATAAATAAAATACTTGAGATATCGAGCGTAACTTGCTATTATAAAAGCGGAAAATAAGTCTTGCAGGACTCATAATAAGAATTTAATGCTTTGCTCTCCTAGAGCTTGCAACCATTATTCAATAATTCAAAGTGCGCTTCAATTGCAAAGCGCAAGTTTCTATAAAAGGTCAGAGTGCAATGCGTGCCTTTGGATCTAATAAGCGAAGTATTTGAACTTCGCTAAATCGGCTCCATGCGCGATCTTCTCCTCTTGGCGACTACTATTTGTGGCCGTTCACGATGTCCAAAGGAGGGATGATGTCAGCATTAGGTAATTGTTCACATTCATAAGTGCAGCTAATGGATGTGGATTTTTCATGTCTGCAATGGCGAGGTATGTCTCATGCTATCATTTGCCCTTCTTCTTAGACTGTAAAGCATCAATAATGTGCGACGCACGACCTTACCCTTTTTGCTCCACTCATTTGTGAGAGGCTTCATCACCTTGTAGCTGCTAGCAGTGGCTTCATGGCCAACATTGCTACTAGATGGCTGCAAGATGAAGTTCTTTCCTAGAACATCACCTTGAGCTTCCGCAACTTGCATGATGTCAATTAATTCGGCATACTTCATGTAGCCGTCTTTGACGATAGTTGCGTGCGGATTATACCGCGTTTGGGTGAAAGGTAGAGAGTCTTCTCGATCTTCTGCTCATCTGTGATTACATTACCACAGAATTGAAGATTGATACAAATTTTATACAAAATCTGGCCATGCTGGGTCAGTTCTTCGAATTCCTGATTCGTGATGCCAGTCATCTTCATATTCGTGCCAAAAGTTCAAAGGATTACTGCTAGTAATCTGCATAAAATGGTTGCAAAAATTCTCACAATGCTCTTGAACTCGTGTTCGTGTTCGTATTTTCTATGCATTTTCATGATTTCTGCTATTTTGGTGATTAAAAGTAATATATAAAATCACAGATAATCAAAAACAGTAAATACAATACATAAATTGCATAGAAATAATAATAATAACAAATTTAAACATGCTTCAAATGCAAAAAAATATGCAAAAATTTGGATTCAGGGCCATTTCTCTTTGGAAAAATGACTTTCGGCAAATTCTGCAACTTTCAGGGTTAACACGCAAATTTAGTACAGAGAAAATTTTATGCGCAATTTTCAGATTTCTGGGGGTTATTCTGCAAGAATGTCTTCATTCGCGAAAATTTATCGTAATTTTCAGAATTACAAGGGCCATTTTGCAAAAGTTCCTTTTCTTTTTCCTTCCCTTTTTTTTTCTTTTCTGAAAACAAATTGGGTCGGCCACCATGGGCCGACTTCTTGGCCCATTGCGCCCAAGCAGCAAAAGAAGGGGGTCACCCCGTAGGGTTTCCCTGCGGCTGCGCCTGTTCAAGATGGCGGCGGCGGCTTGCTTACGCACGGCTGCATTGCCCGTGCGGAGGCGGTGGCCGGTGGCGTCGCCCGTGCGGAGGCGGTGGCCGGTGCTCATGCAGGCTCGTCGCGAAAGTGGAGGCGGCGCGCGTGCGGCGCGCGGCGAGCGGGCGCCGGTTTGGCGGGGCGGCGCGTAACGCGCGACGCACACGCCAGCGACCATCGGCGACACGGCGAAGCGCGGCGGCGTCGGCGGCGGCACGAAGCGCGTCGGCGGCGGCCGAGCGCGGCACGGCGGGGTTAGCACCGGCGCCACCACCTCCTTTTTGTTTGCTTCTTTGGGCGGCGGCGGCGGTGTGCGTTCGTGCGGCGGCATTCCATGGCGGCGGCTCCCGCCCCCTTTTTCTTCTTTGTTGCCATGGTCGTGCGGCATCGGGCGGCGGCACGCTTGGCGGCTGCGGGCCGATGAGGGGCGCTCGAGTGGAGGTGGCGCCATGCGGGGGGGGGGGCTTGGTTGGCTGGTGCCGGCGGCGCCTCGTGCGGGAGGCCCGGTCGGCGGCTTCGGCCGCGCCATGTAGGGAGGCGCCTGGTGGCGAGCTCGTGCGGCTGCAGGCCGGTGGAGATGCGGCTAGGCAATTCGGTGACACGGCTCCAAGCGCGGTCGGCGCGCTTCTGAGCGACGAGGAGTGCCGTCGCGCCGGGCGCAGGTGGCGCTCCCATCTCTTCAGGTGCCGCGGCGTTTTCTTCAAGGCCGGCTCGTCGGGAGCGCGATACGGCGGTGGTGGCGGTGTCGCCACATGCGGTGGAGTGCTCGATGGTGTGGCCTTGGCCGTCTGAAGCTTGTCTTGTTTTTTTTTAAATTACTATTCATGTATGCGATGCGATGCAATCTTTGTACATGCAATTTGTTTATGCGATGATCTACGGTGCAATCAACATCCGCTCTTTCATGCAATCCATCGATCGGCATTGTGCCGGCGACTCAAGTCGGCTCGCGACAGTTAGAGCAAATTTGCCGTGAAAACCAATCTAGAAAGCAAATTTGCGAATTGAATGCGATCTAGAAAGCGATTCAATCTACGAGTGTCGTTCATCGGCGGTTACCTTTCGATGCGAGGAGAGTCGATCGTCGCGATAACGTGTTGAGGAACCGTCATTGGCGAGTCGGTCGAGCGATTACCTCGTGACAAGCGTAGAATCGTAAGAACAATGCATGAACAACAAGAACAGAATAAGAGATTGAACATAGAGATATAGGAGGGACGTCTTGCTTCTCTTTATTCCTTCATCCATCGATCAGTCGTTTACAATGAATAGCACCCCCTATTTATAGGCTACGCCTGCTAGGGTTTGGGATGAGAGCCCACCTGGGCGGTGACTCGGTCCCGGGCCGCTTAACGATTCGGTGCGCGATACGCAGCGTCTGCTGTTTCGAACCGTGATAATAGGGGTATCCTGGCGTTCGGATCTACGATAGGCAGATCTAACGGTCCGGTTCCACGGTACGCACGTACAACAGACTAAGAGCATCTACTATGAACATATATCGTCAGTCTACAATGATATCATTTTTATCATTTCACACCTATATTTCCATTCCAAACGAGAGCAAATGAGCAAAAAAAAAAACTCCATAGACATCTGTTGTACAATGATATAGATAACAGTTGTCTATAGTATTTCTTTATATCTTCTATAAACAGCACTAAAGATAATTTCTACAATAGACTGTATTTCTATATATATCTATAGACAGTTGTTTCATACATAATTTATCTTATTTCTCGTGTTACAGTCAACTACTACATACAATTCAATTCTCTATACTCACTCTCTCTCTCTCCTTCGTATCATCTTATATCTTACGTATCAAAGTTTATCATCAGCTAACGTCGCACTGTTCATACTATAACTCACCCGTACAGCTAACCTCCCTCGAACCCAGACGACCCACTCGCAGGCCAGCCCCACCACCGGTCCACCTCCCACTCACGCAAGCAGCCTCGCGCCGCGTGGCTCGCGGTGACCCGACCCCCCCGGGCTTCGAGAGGCGAATTTGCCTCTATAAATAGGCGCCGGCACGCGCTGCGCTGCGCTACGCACACCCCATGTACCCGCACAACACAAAAGCTCGCTAGTTCTCGCCGGACAATTTCTGATCAAATTAGCTGCGGCAGCAGGACAATTTCTGATCAATACCAGCCGATTCCTAGCGCCCAGAGCAAGTAAGCGATCTCCTCCCGCTGTTTCGCGCTTCGATTTGGGCGCGATTAGTGCTGGATTTTCCCCGTTTCGGTGGGGTTTTGGGTAGAAGACGCTCGGGGGTGGGTTCCGAATCGCTCGCGAGCTGATGGTTCGGTGGAGTTGTGGTCAATGCGGTGCCGTTGGTGCTCTTAGGGGTGGAGTAGTTTGAGGTGGTTTTTAATTTTTGGGGCTTGGGGGGTTGAAGTGAGGGCTTTGTAAGTGCAAAACTGCGATTCGACGTTTTTCAGTTTTTCTACGACATGTTCGTTTGTTTTACGCATCGTATTTGTGGATTTTTTGTTTTTTTAGCAGTTGGTTAGTGGGCGTTGCCACAGGTTTTGTTTTGTTTTTTTGGTGGCATTTCAGCAATTTCTCGGTGCTGCAACAGTGGATCGCTGCGGTTTTTGATGATTTCTAGCAGCTTCTAACTGTGGATCGCTGTGATTTTGGGGAATTTGGGAGGTCAGGGTTTATGGAGGCGAGATTTTAGTTGTTGGATTTTGGTTATTTTATTACGAAATCAGTGGAGCTGTATTTATTGAACATGTAAAGGATTTCGAATTTGTTTTTTGTGCAATTGTGTTGTCGCAGATGATGTGGAGTATATGAAATTATGAATAGCCTTTTAGCTTGGTCTAATTTTGCATTGGAGGGTTTCTCGTAATGACCCTTTCGTGACTGTTCTGCTCGGTTGTTAAGGTGGAAAGGGCTTGTGGGTGGGGTTCTGATCCTGGTTGTATGGTGGACCGCAAGCTAGCTCACTGCAACTTATGAGAATCTGGGTTGAAGATTTGAGTAGCGGCTCTTAGATTTCAGCATGGCAGAAATTTTGGCATGGAGTTTTGTGTGGTGAACTTTTGGGGGGTTTTGCACTTTGCTATTCTTGCACATCTCCTGGAGTTTTCGGATTTCTGCAGTAATTGTTCGTGCGGTGCACCTGCATGTATATTAATGCTTGTGTATTGTTCTAATTGGCGTTTGAACAAAGACCGAGTAAAAAAATCTGACGTAAACATAATTCTGCTGTGGACCTGTGGTTTTGGGAATTTGGAAGGCTGGGGTTTAGGGGGGAGCTGTTTTGAACTGTTGGATTTTGATTGTTCTATACGACTTTGCTGTTAATAGATGATGTTGACTATATCAGCACCCTTCGTGTGTCTTGATGGTTCTTATCTTGTTACTAGTTTCAAGTTTATACTTAGTACAGTAATTTGTGTTGCTTGTTGTGATAACATCTCTACGTAATTTTGTTGCTGCAGTGTACCTGCATGTTTACTAATATTTGTTTTTTGCATACTGTCGATAATTTTTTTTTGAAGAATGGGTGCTGGGAGGAAGACCGAGACCTACAATCCTGGAACACCAACACAACACCGAACCAATACACGGTGGTATGGAAACCAATCTGTTTCAGCACGTAATCTCAGGAAAGATAAGCTAGGAGGAATGATTTTTGGTTGCACACACAAGACGATCGATGAGTGCCTCTCTAAACAGTTATTTGGTTAGTAAATTCCTTTTGACATGTGTAATCAGCAGCACCATTACTGCAAATACATCATTATCCTCTTAACACTTTATGAATTTCACATACTGACATCAGGTAAATGCTTGATTTTTTTGGAACATTGACTTATTCCTCATCAGCATTTTTTTTGAACTTCTCGTTTAATTGGAATGCATTGTCTTTCTGCCTTTTGTTTGATAGGTCTGCCTCCATTCCATTGGTCGTATGTGAAGAATGTTAAACCTGGCTTGCCTCTATTTCTGTTCAATTATAGTAACAGAAAAATGCACGGCATTTTCGAGGCTGCAACTTCTGGCCAGCTTGCCATTGACCAATTTGCTTGGAGTGGTGATGGTAGAACGGAGACACAATTTCCTGCACAGGTATCATCAAAAAACGGTTCTTGTTCAATATATATGGCACTGTAATTTGTATATATGGTTTTTCTGGTTATAGTTTCGTAAACTGATTGTGACTTGCGAGTGACTTATTTATGTTCTCAAGGTCCGGGTCGCTACCAAGACTCAGTGCCTTCCACTTCTAGAGGACAAATACAAAAGTGTGATCAGTGGAAATTATTATAACCTGGGCCACTTCTACTTTGAGCTAGACCGTGCACAAACAAGAGCCTTAATTTCTTTGTTTATACCTGCTCCCGTCCGTGCTGTTCCAAACAAACGGAGTTCTTCCCGTCCTGCTCCTGTTCTTGCTGTTCCAAACAAATGGAGTCTTTCTGGGTCTCTGCCATGTCCAATGAGAAAAGCACATCTTGTTCCTGGTCAAGTGAAGATTGAGTTCGATTCGATGGATGTCAATCAGTTTGGTGTTTCATCACATTCACGTGATATGGTTACTTACAACTTGGCTGATCAAGATGCTGACTATGCTAGCGCAAGTAGAACATCAAAGAACAACTTTGATGAGGAGGCTTCAGACTGGAATGATTTGGATGATGGTGCGACCAAGGAAGGACTAGAATTTGTGAATGATGACCATCAACATATGAATCCAGTGCATGATGAACACGACGACACAATGGCTGTTGGGCAAAAATTGCAAGGGCTGTCTCTTTTACAACAGGAGGAGGCCCAACCCTCCGAGGATGCTGTTGATTTCACTTCAGATAAAAGCATACCTCAAGAAGCACTAGGTGCTGCTTTCCCCAAAGATCCGTTTAATGCCGCCTCGGAGGGTGATGCACCTGCCAAAGATAACACATCCTTTGAGCGATGCCATGGAAATGCTGAGGTGCTTTAAGCTATTCCTCTCTGTTGCTTACCCTTTGCCCTTAGTTATTTCATATTATGCTCCATATTTTCATTGATATGATTTCTAATGTTTGGTATGACACTTACGTAATGCTATTTCTGATATTTGTGTGTAGGTGCTTCAAATCATCAATGAATTGTCCAAGAAGATCAAAGCAATGGAGAAGAATCAGGTACTTCTCTTCTTGCTTGTTTTGGGTGTAAAAATTAGTAGGATCATTATCTGTTGGAAAATAAAGTATAAATAGATGAAGTGGCTTTCCTCATTGGCTTAAGCTCTTGTTGGTATGCCCACAGCTTGCAGATTTTAAATCCTGTTCAAATATTTATTGGAAAAAATGGAACTATGCATGTTCTCTTTACGTGTTAGATGTGCTTGACGTTGAGTTAGTTATGTTATCTATGCATGCTCTGTGTGTGATCCCCTGTCTTGATTGTGCTTTTACATTCTAGATTGTGTCAGATCAAGAAATACTTTTATTGAAGGAATCGGTAAAGAACACCGAAAGAAGAGTGCAGCAACTGGAATACCAGTTTGAGAAATTACCATTGGAGTACAACTCTTCAGCAACGCTCCTTGGTAGAACACGAGATAATGTGGAAGGGCCATCAATAATCCTAATAGGTGGCCATGATGGCATTACCTGGTTGTCATCCCTCGATTCCTTTTGCCCTACAACGGACAGACTAGAGCCTCTAAGGCCAATGAGCTCAGCCCGGGGATATGCAGCTGTTGCTGCATTGAAGGATCATGTCTTTGTTTTTGGTGGTGGGAATGGCAGTTCATGGTACAACACAGGTAAGCATTCTTCAACATGCCAAATGAATTCTTCAACATGCCAAATGAAGTTCTTTATATAAGTTCAAGCTGTCGACTATATGCATTGCTTTTATTGCAGTGGAATGCTACAACAGGGGGAACAATGAGTGGATAACATGCCCCTGCTTGAAACGTGAGAAAGGAAGTCTTGCTGGAGCTACCTTGAATGATAAAATATTTGCTATTGGTGGTGGGGATGGGCTTCAAATTTTTTCAGAAGTTGAGATGTTTGATCCAGCACTTGGGAGTTGGATATACAGCCCATCTATGCGGAAATGTGTATGGTCTCACATTCCCTTTGACATTTATATTGAGTAGAATGTTCTAAACTTATCTCCAATTTAATATGATTCTGGGACTTAACTATTGTTTGTTCTCATTGTGATATGTGATATCGTTCAGGATCCATAAGAAAGACCAGAAACAAGTATTGTTATAAAGAGAGGCTGTTTAAACTGCTTATCCAATGGTTCCTAATAACTTGCATATTGTGGATTCTTCATCTTTTACAAGAAGTGTTGAGTATATGGGCTATATACCGGCCGGCCCATGTGACCCATGTAATGTGTATGTATATACCAAGTTAGCAATAGTGAAAATACAAGAAAAAGATACACCAAATCTACATGGTATCAGAGCACTCACCGTCGCCCCCTAACCCTAGGTGCCGTGGCGGCGGCGCCTGGTCCCGACGGTGGCGCTTAGTTCTGGTGGAGGAGGAAGGTCTGGGCGGCAACGGAGGGCGCGAAAGATCCGGGCAACAACCGAGCGGCTCGAGGAAGCAAGATCCAGGTGGCGGCGAAAGGCTCGGGGCAGTGACCGAGTAGTGCGGGACGGAGAGCTCCGGGTGGCGCGGAAGCTCGTGGCTACCGGAGAGCGGCTCGAGGAGGCGAGGTCCGGCGGTGAGAAAGCTCGGGACTACGACGGAGGCGCGGAAGATCAGGGCGGCGAACGAGCCCGAGGCAAGGGAGCCGAGGCGGCGAGTGGAAGCAGAGGCGAGGAGGGGAAGGAAGCGGCAGGATCCGGGTGGCACGAGGAGAGGAAGGAAGCGGCCGGTGCGAACTCCCTGCTTCTCTTTGTAGTTGCTGTTGGGATCTTCTCTGCTTCCGGGTGAAAATATCAAGAGAGGAAATTGGCATCTGATAAAGCCTCTGTGCTACTGCTGCTTGCTTTGGCTGATTCGGTAGAACAAGGGGAGTGAGGCGCAGTGCTGTTACTCGAGGTCGTGTTGTAGCTATGGGGGAGAATCAAGGACTGCAGCAGGTACTCGAGACGTTGGCACAACTTCTCACAGAGAAAGCGAGTGGGGCATCGTCCTCAGGCGAGGCAATTGTCCCTCATACAGAGACAGCGCAGAAAATAGAATGTGATGTTAATAGTTGAGACACAGGAGAGAGTTAGTAATTTGAGACAAGGGGGGAGCCCCGTGATGGAGTATGTTGCTGAATTACAGCGATTTTGGGCTGATCTAGATCACTACGATCCTCTAGAGTTGCCTCATGCAGACTGCATATCCACTGTTAAGAAGTGGATTGAACGTAGGCAGGTGATTGAATTTCTGAAAGGGCTAAATCCAAGATTTGATGGAAGGCGAGCTATTATCTTTCACTAGCCTACTCTTCCTACACTGGAGGAAGCAATTGCTGCTATTGCTCAAGAAGAGACTAGATTAAAGGTGATGACAAATACTGTATTGCCAGTTACTCATCCTGCCTTTGCAGTAACTGAAACAAGAGATTGTTTCAATTGTGGTGAGACATGTCACTGATCCGTAACTGTCCCCATCCCCGCAAGCCTAATCGGGGTAAAGATCGGGTCTTTGTTAAGAGTGGACAGAAAGGAGGGGAAAGCAAGGGAGGCAAGAGTAGCTATAAGGCGAACTTTACAATGACTAGAGAAGAGTCAACTAAACGTGTGGGGGTCTCGGTTGCAGAGCTAGAGGAGCTAAGGCAACTAAAGAAGAGAGTTGAAAATTTAGGAAACAAAGATGAAAGGACTGTGATTGTATCCAACGCTTCTGCTAATCTGGCTCACTCAAATCCAGGTAAATGGATTATCGATTCAGGTGCATCAACACATGTTACAGGTATATTGGATGAATTTAAATCATATACTCCATTCTCACCCACATACATGGGAACTATCCAAACGGCTGATGGAACATCACAACCCATTAAAGGGGTTGGTGTTGTCTAATGCAGTCCTTCCATTACACTACCATCAATTTTACATGTTTCATTATTTTCAGTCGATTTGCTCTCAATAAGTTCATTGGTTGATCATTTGGATTGCCTAAGTTCATTGGTTAATCATTTGGATTGTCGGGTTATATTTGATCGAGAAACTTGTCTTGTTTAGGAGAGACAGAATGGCAAAAAACTTAGAACTAGCATCAGGAGTAATGGGTTGTAGTACTTGGATCCAAGGGAGGGAGATGTTGGGCTATGTACTGCTTTGGTGGCGACGTCAAGTGAAGAGGAGGCTAGGGTGATGCTTTTGCATTGTCGGCTGGGACATATATCTTTTGAAACTATGATTAAGGTATTTCCTGATGTAATGAACAAAGTGGGCAGGAGTAAACTAATGTGTGATGCATGCGAATTTGGAAAGCATGTTAGATCCTCATATGTGAGCAAGGGACTCCGCAGTGTGTCCCCCCTTTGTTCTTGTGCACTGATGTATGGACATCTCCTTTTGTCTCTGCTAGTGGCATAAAATATTTTGTTACCTTTATTGATTGCTACACTCGTATGACTTGGATTTATATTATGAAACACAAAATAGAGGTGCTAAAATGCTTCCAAGACTTCTATGCGTATGTTAAGAATCAATTCAATACCTATGTCCATATTATAAAAATAGACAATGGAACAGAGTATGTAAATAAGGAGTTTGAGACCTTCTTATCAGCCGAAGGAATCTTACATCAAACCTCCTATCTAGATACACCCCCTCAGAATGGAGTGGTTGAAAGAAAAAATCATCTCTTGAAGGTAGCCCGGTCACTCATGTATACTATGAATGTGCCTAAATTTCTGTGGAGTGAAGCAGTTATGACTACAACATACCTCATCAATCGTATGCCATCAAAAATACTTGGAATGAAGATTCCATGTGAGATGTTGAAAGAGAAAAATGAGTTCATCGTCCCTTCAAAAGTATTTGGATGAACATGCTTCGTTCGAGATCACAGACCCTTGGTAGGAAAGCTGGATCCTCAGGCTGTTAAGTGCATCTTCCTGGTATACTCTTCTGGATAGAAGGGATATAAGTGTTGGAGCCTTTTTGAACAACGTATGTTTGTGAGTATGGATGTGACTTTGAGGGAGTCAGAGCCCTTCTATGGAGAGAGAACCGATTTGAGTTCTTTGTTTGACCTCGACTCTCTTAACATGGATGATGCTTGTCGAGAGGGGGAACTTGAAGCCTCAAGGATTGAGGAAGGTGAGCAACCAAGGGTTGTGGTTGGTTCAATTCCATGTTCTATAGGTGGAGAAAGGTCAATGAGGAGGAAATTCTAAGGGTGTATTCAAGGAGGCAGCAGCAGCAGATTCCAGCAGCAGGTGAGGCACAATCAATGTTCACCTAGGCGCTAGGCGCTAGGCGGGCGGTGGGTGGCCGCCTAGCGCCTAGGGCGTCTAGGCGGGGCCTAGGCGGTTGAACAGAATTGAAAGGATAATCGCCTCTAGCATCAGTCCAAGTGAGATGAATACAAAATAGCAAGTTACATGTGTATATGTATATCAGTATATGTGTAATTATGTAAGAAGAGATGTTACATGTATGTATGTGTAATTATGTAAGAACTAAGAAGAGATGTCACCTTGGTCAGTGGCTCGGTGATGCAAATATATTTGAATTTTGAAGATTTGATGTAATGACCTTCATGAGTTGATGACTTGATGCAATAAAAATATAATTCAAACAAGTAACATCAAATAGTTCAAACAATGAAACAAGTCACAAATGAAACAAGCAAGCCAAATATAAATAGTTCATAAGGTATCACAAATAAAACAAGTAAGCGAAATATAAATAGAGTCATATGATAATTTGATGATCAAATGAGTGAATGACTATTGACTAGTCATCTTCTTCCTCATAATTTTTGGTTGGAAGTACTTCTTCTTGATCGGACTCATACTCAATTTCCTCCTCCTCATTGACCTCCTCCTCTTCTTCGGTATCGGACTTGAAATCTTCTTCATGAAGTTGTCTCACTCTTACGCTCTTACGAAGTTCTAAGACCTCATTAGCTCCACATGCTTCTTCAATTACCTTCCATGTAAGCCCCGTAGCGGGCTCAACATCTTGATCATCATCTCCGCCTTCAATTAACCACCCTTGAGCTTCATTAGCTTGGAACCTATAATGGGATCTATGTTCTTCTTCTCTTTTTTCTCTTTTTTGTTCCTCAATTTGGCATTGTATTGAACATAGACTAGATGGTTAAGGCGGTGTACATCTAGTTTATTTCTTTTCTTTGTATGTATCTACAAATTGCAAAGTGATGTATAGTTACTAGTTAGCTAAATGTAATGTACTAACGTAGATATTGAAAATTGAGACTTCACTCTTTAGAGAAGTTTAGAGACTAACCCCTTCAAAAGTGCTCCAATTCCTTTCACAACCGGATGAACTAGATGTCAATGAGAGGATCCTCATGGCCATTTTTGTAACACGGAACTTTACATCCATAAGTAGACCACCATTTAGTGCATATAATTAGGAACAATAAAATAATTAGTATATGACAAATTTTCAATCATGCATGTATTTACATCGACTAGTAATTATTAAACACGGATTAAATTCATAGTCTTTGCATCCGGCCTTTGCTGCCGCTTTCCCAAAGTGGCCTTCTTGATCTTTGAATATACCCAACTCCACATTTAGCAATTGACTTTGCTTGTCATCATCACCATAGTAAAAAGTCTCCACACAAGTGAATATCCCATCCATGATAACATCATCCAAAAAAATGGAGCCATCACAATAACTATAATATGGATTCAAGAAGTATGCCGTCAAGTGCAATGGAGAATCAAGCCTATCCTTTATCTTCTTGTCAATAATATCTATGATGGGATTGTAGTTGTTCTCTATATTGTTCATGGCTTCTATGATTTCTTTTTTTGCCTTTTGAATTTCTCCATAAAGAAATGCCATAGAAGGCTTAACATCCCCATCTACCATTCGAAGAACCTTTACCAATGGCTCAAATACCTTCAAGCAAAGAGAAACACCATTCCAAAAGGCTCTACTCACCAATGTAGCCGTGGATGCCTTGCCTTTGCTTTTTACAATGTATGCAATTTTCCCATTCTTGGCTAAGCGCCATCGACCTTAGTTGTTGTTTCTTCTCAATCAAACTTTGCAAAGTGAGAAAGGAGGAAGCAAACCTAGTCAACCCGGGCCTTATTATATACCTCTTCTTTGTAAATTTTCTCATCAAGGCCAATGTCTTATGGTGCGAGTAGATAAAAATGGTTAGTGACTTAGCTTGATCAAGTGTCTTCTTGAACCTTGCAATGCTCCCAATTCCTTGTAGCATCAAGTTGATAGTGTGGGTTGCACATGAGCTCCAAAATATGTTAGGCCTTTTGTCCTTCAATAATGCCTTCGCCGCCATGTTGTTTGAAGCATTATCGGTGACAACTTGGACAATATAGGTAACACCAATTTTTTCAATGCAAGAATCCACATATTGAAAGATGAGCTCTCCGGTGTGTGACTCCTCAGATGCCTCCTTAGATTCTAGGAAACATGACCCTAGGCTACAATGCACACACATGTTCATGATGCTCCTCCTTTTCTGATCAGTCCATGCATCAGTCATAATAGAGCACCCAGTCTTGGCCCTCTCTTCTTCATGGTCCTTCAACAACCCTTTGGTTCTATCCACTTCCTCATACAACAACTTCTCCCGCACATCGTGTTGAGAAGGGCGAATAAAGCCAGGGCCAAAGCGGCCAATGGCTTCACACATTTGCGCAAAGGCATCATTGTTGATGGAGTTGAAAGGTACACCTGAAATATGCAATAATTATACAATGTTACTTATGTTAGTAAACAACACCAGGATGTCATTCGCATATTATTAGTAGACATTACAAGAGTTGCAACTTGCAAGTGAATACCTGATTCATAAATCCACCTAGCAACATATTGCCTTGCTTTATGGAGTCTTTCTTTCCAAATAGCGGCACTAATTGCTTGTTGCCGTAGTTCTTTGGAGCTCAATGTACTAGGATCAATAGGCATTGCAAACTTATCCATAGGCCCCAACTTTCGATGTGCCGAGCATCCTATTTCTTCAAGTTCAAGATCTTCATCACCACCACCGGTGACATCTTTATCAATGGTAACTTCATTTCTAACTTCTTGTTCTTTTTCTTTCCTAGTCTTCCTCTTAAGTTGTGCCTCTCGATTGATTTGATGCACTTCTCTTGATCTTCCTTTGTGGACAAAGGGCATTTAGCAACATTGCCCCTAATGTGAGCAATATGTTGCTTTATCCTATACACTCCTCCAGAAACAATTTTGTTGCATAACTTGCATTTTACTTTATCCATATTATTTGGATCAATTAACACTCCATACTCCCATCCTATATCCTCGATTTCCTCTTAAGGCTATCCAGTAGTCACCTCCACCGTGGCGGCGCAACGGATGACATTCTACAATTCATGAACATTGATGAACAATTGTTACAAACTTACAATTATGATGCTACTTGCTAATTGACTAATTGACTAATGAAGTAATGACTAATGACTACTAATTGCAGCGCTACTACTACGAGTCTGAGTACTACAACATCAATCTACAAGACTACTACTAGTTATTAATTAGTAATACACTACTACGATAATACTAAAAGTACTACACCACTAAACTAATCCCATCGACAACTGCGCTACTACTAGTACTAAACTAATCCCTATCACGACAACTGCGCTACTACTAGTACTAAACTAATCCTACTGCCGAGCACCGACACTGCGCTACTACTAAACTAATCCTTACTACCGACACTGCGCTACTACTACTACTCTTGGTCTCCTGCTTACTACTACTACTAAACTAATACTACTACTTCTAGTCACTGCAGAGGAAGCGAGGCAGGGGGGGTGCGGGGGAGGCGAGGCACAGAGAAGAGACGAGGCGAGGGCAAGAGGGAGGCGGCTGACCTGGGGGCGATGGGGAGGAGCTGCGCGACGCCGCGACGACGACGGGGAGCCTGGAGGAGCTGCGCGATGGGGAGCCTGGAGGAGCTGCACGACGGGGAGCCAGGAGGAGCTGCGCCTGCGCGACGGCGACAGGGAGCCGGGAGGAGCTGCGCGACGGAGAACCAGAGGAGGTGGCGGCGCGCGACCGCGACGAGAGCAACCGAGCCGACCAACAATAGGTGAGGCTGTGAGAGCCACTTACCTGTTAACCTGTTTACTGTTTTTCTTCCCCACGTTCCCGCTCTGTTGTTTGTCTTCCCGCCGCGCTTCCCGCTTCCCGCTCTACTGTTTTTCTTCCCGCCGCGCCGTGCTCCAACTCGGGCCGCCCAGATCCGCCTTAGGCCGCCCAGATCCGTCTCGGGCCGCCCAGATCCGCCCATCCTCGAGCCGCCTGGGACCGCCTCGCACCGCCTCGGACCGCCCAGCTCCGGCTAGGCGCTCGGCCGCCTAGAGTTCCCGACTGGGACCAAATCGCGGCGGGGATGCTACGCCCAGCGCCTAGGCGCCGCCTAGGCGGCCTAGGCGCCCGCCTAGGGGATCACTGGGCACAATTGCAGGGGGAGCAAGAGCAACAACAATAGCAGGTTCCAGCGGTTGTTGAAGGTGTTGACTTAACTGAGGATGAGCTATGCGCTTTAGATGATTCGATGGATCTGCCTATTGCCTTGAGGAAGAAACCACGAGCTAGGGCAGGGAAACCTCCTCTAAGGTATGGCTTCGAGCATGATATAGCGAACTGTGTCATATGAATCTCTGTCATCAGAGTACAAAGCCTTTATTGCTTCATTACAGTCTGTAGTAGTTTTTACTGATTGGAGAGCCGCGAAGCAAGACTCCAAGTGGCACGAGGCTATGCTGGAGGAACTGGCAGCTCTAGAGAAGAATAAGACTTGGGAGCTTGTACCTCTCCCAATGGGAAAGAAGGTGGTTAATTGCAAATGGGTCTACACTGTGAAGCAAGATCCAAATGGGAAGATTGAAAGATACAAAGCTGGACTTGTGGCAAAGGGTTATAGTCAGATCTATTGGATTGACTATGATGAGACCTTTGCACCGGTGGTAAAAATGAGTACAGTGAGAACGTTGATATCCTGTGCAGCAAATCGAATTGGCCTTTATATCAACTTAATGTGAAGAATGCATTCTTACATGGTGATCTTCAGGAGGAGGTTTACATGGAGATTCCACCTGGTTGTAGTACACCTCAGACTAAGGGGAAAGTCTGTAGGTTGAGGAAGTCATTGTATGGGCTTAAATAATCTCCAAGAGTATGGTTTGATCGATTTCGTCGTGCTATGTGTGGTATGGGCTACAGGCACTGTAATGGGGATCACACTGTGTTCTATCGTCACTCAGAGGGTCACACCACAATCCTTGCGGTATATGTGGATGACATCGTCATTACAGGAGATGATAATGTTGAGATGTCGCAACTGAAGCAAAGACTCAGCAAGGAGTTTGAGGTTAAGAATCTAGGCCAGTTGAAATATTTCTTGGGTATTGAAATCGCGAGGTCCCTCAAAGGGATAGTTCTCTCACAGCGGAAGTATGTCTCTTCTCAATGATACAGGAATGCTTGGATGTCGAGTTGCAATGACCCCAGTTGATCAATACCATAAACTGTGTGCTCAGTCAGGAGATCCAGTTGGTAAGGAGAGCTACTAGAGGCTTGTTGGTCGTCTCATTTACTTGTGTCACGCAAAGTCTGACATCTCCTATGCTAGTAAGCGTTGTGAGTCGTTATATGCATGACCCTATGAGTGGACATCTGGAAGCAGCTCATCGAATCCTACGATACTTAAAGGGGAGTCCTGGAAAAGGCCTATGGTTCAAAAGGAATGATCACCTGGACGTTGATGGCTATTGTGATGTTGATTGGGCTAACTGCCTTGATGATAGGAGATCAACATCGGGGTGTTGTGTCTTTGTGGGGGGGAATTTAGTATCTTGGGGAGTAAGAAGCAATCGGTGGTGTCCAGATCAACGGCTGAGGCAGAATATAGATCCATGGCGATATGCTTGTGTGAAATGTTATGGATGAGAGGTCTCCTATCGAAGTTGAGGTTACTAACAGGTGGACCATTAAAGTTTTGGTGTAACAAGCAGTCAGCAATCAACATTGCAAATAATCCAGTTCAGTACGACCGAACAAAACATGTGGAGATGGATTGGTTCTTCGTCAAAAAAAGACTTGATGAGGGTCAATCTTATAGTAAGATTAGTAACAATTGAATGCTTTAGAGTTTAGTAGCTGTTTGAGCATTAGTAGCCAAGCTGGGGTCGGAGAGTTGGGTGTCTACTTAGGCACTAGTATTACAGGCTTGGATACATCTAATCTAATCTATTTTTTGAGCGTAGATCATAAATATTTTTGAATCCAGGTTATATCAAACTACTCATTGCAAATTGCAATGCATGTCAACATATTTGCTGGAGAGAAATGGATGCGCTATGTTGGAACTTTTTCGAATTTGTGGTCTGTAGAATAAGGATACATGTTGGATCTTTCCATTCCATTGTTTATCCTGCCCAATATTTTGCTGTTAGAACTAACTGTAGACCATTGCTTTGTCATGTTGTTCCAGCGGTTTACTCCTGCTGCAGCTGAATTAAATGGCATTCTCTATGTAGTTGGGGGTTTTGATGGCAACAAGTACTTACAGTTATGATCCCTCACCATTCTCGACACATTTAACATGATTTTAACTTAAGCCTGCCTATTGAACGAATGATCGTAATACACAGATCAGCAGAAAGGTATGATCCAAGGGAAGGTTTCTGGACCAAGCTTCCAAGCATGAAGACAAGAAGAGGATCCCACTCGGTAGCTGTCTTGGGTGAAGCCCTGTGAGTCTCTCTCTCAAGGTGTAATAAACACAGAGGCCATGTGATCAAGCCCCAAAAATGCCAACAAAAATTTACCTGTACAGTATAATTGTTAGCGAGAGTTGAATTGAATTCTTGCATTCAGTCAGGCAATTAGATGCTATAATCCTCTCTTTTCTGACGTCTCTTCAACATAAAACTGACATGCTCTGTGGCATAAACATTGCTTAAATTGAACATATCAACTTCTGTTTCAGATACGCTCTGGGAGGGCACACTGGGAAGCGCATGCTTTCCACTGTAGAGATTTTTGACCCTCGTGCCAATTCATGGAGGATAAGCAGCCCGTTCAGCGTCCCAAGAGGATACGGATGCGTGTTTACAGTGAACGATAACGTGTACCTCATTGGTGGGGTCCGACTCAATGAAGAAAGTGTTGAAACTGTACGGTTTCTCCGGTTACTCCCCATAATTGATCTCTCTTCAGTTTGTTGAAGGCTCACCTCACCTGTTTCTTATTTGTTTGGTTTCACAGGTGGAAGTTTACAACGAGAAGCAAGGCTGGTCGATACCTGGTTACAGCGCCATAGGGAAGAGGGCCTTCGCCTCTGCTATTGTCGTTTGACGGGACTGCAGTTTTCATATCTTGTCCACGTTTTCCGGAGTTACGGATCTGCCCTTTCATTGCTTGCCGTTGCGGGTTCTGTACAGCGCGACACGTCAGTCGCAGTGTACCCTCTTCTCAAAGCAGCCACTGGGTCGAGAAAAAAAATTTGCCACCCCTTGCTGATGTACAGACACATCCCATCCGTTTTTCGCTTCTCTCAGAAACCATAGATCTCGCAGTCACACGGTTTAACACAAGTAGACCACCCGTAGCGTATTCTGCTGTGTTCAGGCAGGCCGTTGTTTTGAGAAACCACATACCATAGGCCATCGCGCCTAGATGGTGCCTCAACCAATTGAGCTGTTAACAGTTCGTGAGCGACTTTGAAAGTTCGACTGAACAAATTGAACTGTTTGCAGTGTACCAGTGACTGAAATTCTGAATGTTGAAGCATCTCATGTCCTGCTCTGTGATCGCTGGTAGCTAGCTAACACTAGCTTTCGGCAGCTGGTGGAGATAAATATAGGGGGAATTGGTTCAGTAGCATCGCTTTCGATCGTGTTTAGAGAAATAATATCACTTTGGTGATGCACTGCAAAATAAGACTCTGAAATCTTGGAAATAACACCGCTTTCACATTTTCTTTCTGTTTTTAAAAAGCAAGAATGTATAACGTGAGAGAATATAACCTTAATGCTCGTTTTACCCTCTCCCTCCAGGTCGACGGCAGCGCTTCTCCCTCCCTCTCTCTCTAGTGAGACGGTGCCAATGCCGCTCCCCTCCTCCACCGTCGGCAGACTTCTCCCTACCCACCCCGGTGCCCCTCTGCCACCACCTAGGAAACAGAGGAGGGGGGAGGGAGGCAGGGCAGAGGGAACAGAGGAGGCGAAGAGAGCTCACAGGATGTGCTCGTCGGCCGCGAAGGAGCTGCAGAGCGGAGGCGGCGACCTCAAAAATGGGTTGTTGACAGGGAGCGGAGGCTAGGGGTGGCAGTGTCGTGGCTGAGCACGCACCAGGGTGGGCAAGCGACAAACGAAGAGAGCTCACAGGATGTGCTCGTCGACAGCGAGGGAGCTGCAGAGCGGAGGCGGCGACCTCAAAAATGGGTCGTTGACAGAGAGAGGAGGCTAGGGGTGGCAGTGTCGTGGCTGAGCACGCACCAGGGCGGGCAAGCGACAAAGTACGGTGATTGGGGTTGGGAGAGGAATGGGGTGGTGACGCTTGGGTGGAAAAGGGGTGAAATGAAGGTGAGCACGAGCAGGAGGGGAGTGAGGAGAACTCACCAGACCGGATAGTGGAGGCGAAGAAGATGCGAGGCGGCCTGGCGACGAAGACCCAAGGCGGCGCGAGCGGCTCACCGTGGAGGCGGCGACCGGGTGAGGGAGACTTCAAATCCGATGCCTAGGAAGGAGGAAGGAGGTGTGAGGGTGCTCTTGGGAGAGAATTGGGAAGAAACTCACTAGAGCAAAAATAGTGGTGGATTCGGCCGGACTTGGGGAAGAGGGTGACACGGCGAGGCTGCCGATGAGAAAATTTTAAATTAGTTGAGAGTAAAGGAAGAGGATATTCAGGAACACCTTTTGACGCAAATGATTTGGAGAGGAGCTTACTGGTTTGGCCAGAACAATGAGGTGAAGGCGGCAGGTGGCGCGACGTGGGAGGGGAGCGGGGCATCGCGGGAGAGGGAGGCTAGCACGACGTGGGAGGGGAGCATGAAGAGGAAGGAGGCGGGGATGGAGGGGTAGGCGAGGGCGTCGCAGGCGGTGGTGAGGAGGGCTTGGAGGCGTGGCGCTAGTGTTCGGCAGAGGAAGAAGAAAGGAAGGAAGGAAGAAGAAAGAAAGATGGGCCAATAGGGCATATATGTCTTTTTACCCGTGCAACATCGATTAACGGGTGTCAAACTGACGATAATGTCATTCCTAATATTTTCGAGCATTCGCAATGTCACTACATCACCAAAGGAGTGTTATTGGCTGAATGCAATGCTACTGAACCAATTTCCCATAAATATAATGGTTGCAAGTTGCAACGTTTGTGTCGGTAAGCTACAAGCCTACAACTACTAGCATTGTATTCTCTTCTCCTTTGTGCCATATAGTCTTGAGCAGTTGGGGGAATCTGGACTCTAGAACAGTGAGGTGTGGTGTTAGTTGTTAGACTAGGAATTCTTTTGTACTTCCTTATCTGCACATGGTATACCCCCTTGTACTCCCTATATATATTGCCCATTGGATCTCTTGAATATACAACACAATATTCATAACATGATATCAAAGCTAAGGCACTAACCTAGCTCCTTCTGCTGCCATCCAACGTTGTCGTCCCTCGCACAGTCGCCGTCCACGCCCGAGCCCGCCCGACACTGCCGCCCCGCTGCCACCGCCACCCACACGATCACCGTCTACGCCCGAGCCCGTCTCGCCATCGCCTGCGCTTCGGTCGTCCGAAGCCGACGTTGCTGCCCCGACGCCGCCCGCAACTGGATCGAGCACCAGAGATGCCTCTGCTTCCCGCCTGCGCTCGTTGAGGTCGCCGGAGCCGCCTTCCCCGGTTGCCGCCACCGCCCTCGTGATTGGATCAAAACCGATTAAGTTTCGATACGAGATACGGTTTAGAAACTGTATCGGTTTCTTATAGAAACCGAGTTTCTTTTTCTAGTAAAAAAATTTAAAAAAATGTCGCTCTAACTGCCGCGCCATCTAGTGTCGCCTGTTAGACTTCGTTGCCTTAGTCACCGCGCTATCCAGCGTCGCCTACCCAGGGCTTCCGTTCCATTAGCTGCGATCCCATTCTCAGGAATAGAGCTTCACGGGACGAACTACAGGTTGTGGTCTTCACTCATAGAGATAACGTTCGATGGTCTTCGCCTCTGGGATATATCACTTGTGCTCGACCTTGTCTGTCGTCGCCGGTTCAGCCTCCTCCCAGACAGCCTATTTGCCCCTCGGCAGAAGATGAGGCCACCAATGAGGCAGAGGCCACTACTGCTGCTGACGCTGCTGATGAGGCATTTAAGTATGCTACAGATGCTTTTGAGCGCTGGTGTGCTGATGATGCCCGTGTTCGCACCATCCTAGTAGTCAGCGTCGATGATTCCATCTAGCAAGACATTGTTGGTTTGCGTTCTACTCACCCGGTCTGGGAGTACTTGCGTGAACAATACCAGCAGAGCAGCGATGCTTAGTTCTTTTCGCTTCAGCGTGAGTTGGAGACGCTTCACCAGGAGGACTCCTCCATCGATGACTTCTTTTGAGCCCTGGCCAGTCTCTGACGCTAGCTGGACGAGCTAGCTTCTCCGTTAGGTGCATAAGGCGGATCGTGATCGTCTTCGCCGCCTTTATGACTTCATGTGCCATCTTCGCCCAGAGTTTGAGCCTATCAGGGCTCAACTGCTGAGCCACTCACCACGACTGGCAGTCATCGAGGCTCTTTCGACGCTTTGTGCTGCGGAGCTTCGCCGTGGGTTAGTAGCACAGTTTGTTTTGGCTGTGCTTGCTACCCCTTCTTCTTTGACTACACTGATGCCTTCTGCTACGACTACAATCCCTCCTCAAGTGTCTGTTTTCACTCCTGTTTTTACACCAACTGGGGTTTAGTGCAATTATTGCAAGAACTTCGGACACAACTATTAGAGTTGTGTGGTGCAAAAAAAGGAATAAGGCACGTGAGGCTGGACGATCCAAGGGGGGCAGGGAGGCCCTTCCTCCATGGAGGACAAACCAGCACGTCAGGATCTTCTCAGCGAGGTGACTCTGTTCAGCAGTTCTGCCAGGCTCTACTTAGCAGCTCTCTCACAGCTCAGCAGGTTCTGCTAGTCTAGCTCAGACGTCTCCTCCAGGTACTTCTTGGGTTCTAGATTCTAGTGCATCTTTCCACATGACACTAGACTCAACATCTCTCACTTCAGTAGGATCTCCTATTTTTCTATCTCTGTTCAGACAGCTGACGGTACTACTCTGTCTGTCAACTGTCAGGGCAGTATTTTGTCCACTGATTTTTTTATTCCAGTTGTTTCCCATGTTCTCCAGCTTACCATGCAGCTTCTTTCGGTGGGTCAGCTTACCGATCTCGGCTGTAGGGTTAGTTTTGACTCACACATGTTTTGTCCAGGATTGACAGATAGGGACGACACTTGGGACTAGCCGGCGCCATAGGGATCGTCAGGGTCTCTACATCCTTGACCGCCTCCATCTTTCATCCACTTCAGTTGCTCTTATCACCTCTACGTCTACCTCTACCGCCACTGCTGCCACTTCCTCTGGAGTTTTTGCGTAGTGGCATCATCGTCTAGGTCACTTGTGTGGGTCTCGTCTTTTTTCATTAGTTTGTTAGGGAGTTCTTGGACGTGTTACTGTTAACACGTCCATGTTTTGTCAGGGTTGTAAGCTGGGTAAGCAGCTACAATTTCCTTATCATTCTAGTGAGTCCTTATCTTCTCGTCCTTTTAATTTAGTTCATTATAATGTATAGGGGTCGACGCCTATTATCTCTAAAGGCGGACATAAGTTTTATGTGACCTCCATTGATGATTATTCCTATTTTATATGGATTTTTCATATGTCTAATCATGATCAGTTTCTTGCGATCTATCGTAGCTTTGCAACGATAGTTCGTACTCAGTTTGATTCTTCTATTCGTACTTTTCACTGTGATTCTCCTGATGAGTACTGTTCTGACGCTTTTAGATAGTTTCTTTCTAAGCTGGACACACTTTACCAGTCTTCTTGTCCTCGTGCTCATGCTCAAAATGGGTTTATTGAGTGCAAACACCATCATCTAATTGAGACTGCTTGCACTCTTCTCCTTACCTCTCGCGCTCCACCACAGTTCTGGACTAAGGCTGTTTCTACGGCTGCATATTTCACCAATATACAGCCTTCCACTGCTCTTAAGGGTGTCAATCCTATAGAGCGTCTCTACTCTCGAACCCCTCAGTACGCTCACCTTCGTGTTTTTTGTTGTACTTATTTTGTTCTACTACAACCTCGTGAGCGCACTAAACTATCGGCCCAGTTAGTTGAGTGTGTGTTTCTTGGTTATAGTTCTGAGCATAAGGGTTATCGTTGCTATGGTCCTTCTGCTTGATGGATTAGGATTTCACGAGATGTTTTCTTTGATCAATCTCGACCTTTCTTCTATCGAGATTTGGCTCCTTCTCCTGTTTCCATCATTGAGTCGATTTCACAGTTATCTCTTTCTGACTCTTCACCCATTTCTCCACTATCACAGTCTTCCCCTAATCTGTTTCTAGTGGTTCCTTTTGTACCTCCGCTTCCGGTGTTGCCTCCTGCACCACCGTCTCATTTATCTGGTATTCACTACTCCAGACGTCCTCGTCCTTTACCAGCCTCCTCTCCTGGTATCTTTCTGAAACCCACATGTGCTCCTCCTGATGATGCTTCTTGTTACGCCCTTCGTGACCGAACATCCCTACGACCTCCGATCGTCTTGGATTTGTTCCGATAACTCATGCTTTCTCTGTCACTAAGCCTAGTTCTTATCGTGAGGCTGCTCCTCATTCTGAGTGGTAGCTCGATACGGCAAAGGAGCTTGATGCTCTTCGACGTATGGAGACCTGGGATATTGTACTGACACCTGTGCATGCTCGTTCAATCACGTGTAAGTGGGTGTACAAGATTAAGACCCGGTCTGATGGTACTATTGAGTGCTATAAGGTTCGTCTTGTGGCTCGCGACTTTTAGTAGGAGTACGGTCGTGACTACGATGAGACTTTTGCCCCTACTGCCCATATGACCACTGTTCGCGCTCTTATTGCGGTTGCTTCTGTTTGCCGGTGGTCTATCTCTCAGCTGGATGTTAAGAATGCATTTCTTAATGATGTTGTGCATGAGGAGGTATACATGCAACCACTACCTAGGTATTCTGTTCCCGATGGGCACGTCTGTCGTTTTCGTCGTGCTCTTTATGGCCTCAAATAGTCTCCTCGTGCCTAGTTTGCGCATTTCACCTTAGTGATTACTACTATCGGTTTCACTGCCAGTTCCCGTGATCCTTATCTTTTTGTTCATGTCTCATCTCAAGGCAGGACATTGCTTCTTCTTTATGTTGATGATATGCTCATCACTAGTGATGATTCCTCATTCACCACATATGTGAAAAAGCATCTCAGTGAGCAGTTTTTGATGACTAATTTTGGTTCTCTTACGTACTTCGTTGGGATTGAGGTTTCTTTCATGCCTGAGGGCTACTACTTCTCTCAGCAGAAGTATATTCAAGATCTTCTTGATCGGTCTGATCTGACTGATACTCGCACTGCTAAGACTCCCATGGAGCTATCCCTACAGCTTCGTGCCACTGATGGTGATTTTCTTGAGGATCCTACTAGATATCGTCATCTTGTTGGGAGTTTGGTGTACCTTGTGAACACTCGTCCTGATATTGTTTATGTTGTTTATATCTTGAGTCAATTCATGGCTCGTCCTACCCATCTTCACTACAGTCACATTCTTCGTGTTCTTCGCTACTTGCGTGGGACTATCTTTCGTCATTTGTTTTTCCCTGACTCCACCTTACTATAGCTTTAGGCGTACTCCGATATGACCTGGGCTAGTGATCCTTCCGATCGTCATTCTCTTTATACTTACTGTGTTTTTCTTGGCTTCTCCCTGATTGCCTGGAAGACAAAGAAGCAGACTATAATTTCCCGTTCAAGTGCAGAGGCTGAGTTGAGAGCCATGACAGCAGTGACAGCAAATGTTACTTGGTTAAGGTGGGTTACTTGCAGATTTTGGAGTGACTATGATAGGATCTACGATTCTTTTGTCTGACAGTACATATGCTATCAGTATTGCCTATGACCTAGTGAAGCATGAGTTTACCAAGCACATTGGTATGGATACTTTATACACTCGCTCACAGGTGTAGGAGGGAGTACTTGCTTTACAGTTTGTGCCATCAGAGTTACAGATTGCTGACTTCTTCACGAAGCCACAGACTAAGATACAACATTTGTATTTTCTCTCCAAACTCAATGTGTGTGATCCATCATGAGTTTAAAAGAGGGTGTTAGAATAGGAGTCCTTTTGTATGTCCTTATCTATATATGGTTTATTTATCTATATATAGCATACCCCTTGTACTCTCTATATATATTGTTCATCGGACCTCTTGAATATCCAACACAATATTCTTGACATTAGTAAATGAAAGGCAACGCCGCTAAGCAAAGAATATGGTCCTAATTCTCAGGTCCTAATCTACAGACCTACCTAATTGCTTATCATAGGAGCAACGCTTTGTTCAAGCTTGAGCAACAAGTTGCCTGAGAGAGATTTCAAATGGTCACTTCGTCCATGATTTCAGCTCAAGGATTCTCCCCAGCATGCCAAGTGCGTGGTCGAAATTGAACACCGGCTGAGCATTTCTGTGTACATACGCGACCACCATACGCTACGCGTTCACCATGCATTTGAGGGTTATCTATACGTCTTTGCACGGGCATAAATAGGATTTCTTGTAACCAAATGTTAGCTTTAGAATGCACGAAACACCCCGTCAACTGCAAGCTGTTTCCGAGCAAGACAGACTAGAGTAAATGATATGCGACTGGAGTTGATAAATTCTGAAGCTTCACGAAAGCACAGAGTAGGATTCTTCAGGTTCAACTTTCCGATTGGCAGCGCAAGTTTCCCGAACAAGACTGGCATCCATTCCTCGTCCAGAATGGCAGAATCTACCTCCGCCCGATAATTTTGCAGCGCCCCATTGGACTCAATCAGACACATAAATCAGAAAATACCAACCCTTTCGTATCATTGGGGCTCACCGGACGAAATTATCCAGAATCCACCTTTGTGGTCTTTAAAACCACACTGCATTGTCTTCTTCATTACAACATCTAGTCACCAACTTGAGTTTGAAATGTGTTACGGCAATTTTACTTTAGCACAGCACGGAAGCATAAAGTTCTAATTGATAACAGAAAATTTTCAGCTGAGGGACTAGCGGCTTGTTTGGTCTGTTACCACTGTGAATCAAACCAAATTTTGGTAACGCTAATAAAAATTAGTCATATTTTATTTGCTACTAATATTTGGTAATGCTAACAAAAAATTGGTAACACCAACGAAATTCAATATCATGCATGAGCAATCCGAGGGTGAGGAAATTGCTCACCAAAATTTTGGTAATACCAAAATTTGTTTGGTCGCAATCCAAACATTGTCCATTTTGCTCAATTTTGACTTTGCCCAAGTTTTAGCTATACCAAATTTTAGCTCGATTCATTAGGGCCATGAACCAAACAGCCCCTACGGGTGTAATGATATAGTAGATATTCTAACCGAGAATCTACTTTACCCCCAAACTTTGCGGTGCCTCGTTGGACTCAAATCATATACAAGAAGCGAAGTTTTATCCACTATATCATTTGCCTTTTTCCTCTTTAAAAGCACAGCATACTACTCCCATCATCCCACCACCAGCTCAAGCTTCCAACACCAGAATGGCTCACAACTTTGTTCCTGATGTATGGGGTTGGATCACCAACCTGCCCCCATTCTCCCAATGGCTCACCAACGCCATGTCCCTTTGCATCTGCACCACGCCGTCATCATCGGCATCGTCACAGCCATTGATGAGCCTCTCAGTTGCCAAAACACCTCCCACCCAGCCTTCCTACCTCACCTTCTCCATCTTTGCAAACTACCGTGTGCCGATTTCTCTGTGGACGTCGAAACCAGTCCACCTGAAAACGAAGACACAGCAATCTCTAGATGAACAAGATATGACACAGCTGTTCGTCGACATTGTGAACTGGGTGCTGAGGTATGGCGGACCTGACAACAAATCGTCCTTTCGGTTCCCTGGAAGACAGCTTCCTGGCAACTTCAAGGATGCGTTCAACATAGTTTTCTTGTCCCTGGCCTTCCTGGTTTGCATCTATGAGGCTCCCCATGATCTCCGCCGCGGATGCCTGGACTCACTGAAAACCCAGCTGACTGGCTCAAAGTGCAGAGACGCTGCAAAGACCCTTGTCAAAATGCTCGGGGCAAACCTTGAGGACCAATGGATGCAGACAATGAATCTTGCAGTGACTAACTGGATTGTTGAGCTGCAATCCTCACACCACTCGTTTGGGGTGCCATCACCACTGTTCTCGTATGCTCTCTCAGCAAGCGGGCTCTTGAAGGTCCAGCTGTACTGCCCAGTTATTGCAATGGGCATGGAAGATCCTGCAGTAGCAGCACAGGATGAACGCCTTCTCTTCTCGCTCACTTACCAGCAACTTGAAGGTGTGATTCAGCTAGGCTACAAAACAGTCAGAAGGGAGAACTGGATTGATGTTGAGGTAAAGGTGGATAACATAAGGTCAGCGATTTTCACATAGAAGGATTTGATTCTCTTTCTTACATGAACTATTTAAACCCCTATTAATTCTGGGAAACCCTGAATTTCTTTACTTTTCCGGAGGTAGCAGTAATTTCAGTAAGGAGAACAATTAAATATTGATGGTAACATGTAAAGCACACCTGCATATGTTTGGTGTCAAAACATATGTTTAATTAGCACGTGAGATCCTTGACAGGTGAAAATCTGGTTGATGCCTACGGTAACGTAACATTGACCTTGAGCAAGCTAACATGTTTCTCTCCTATATACCATATGGATCTTAGAGAGTAAAACTCAATCTGAAATCTTGAAGACTTCACATGGAAACTGTCTAGAAATTCAAAAGCACGCTGTAATCTAACAACTGAATTGTTGCACAAGTTAAGACTAACTGTACAAAGCAAAATTCAAAACCATATATGTGAATTATCTAAAACCAAGAACAACACTTACCGCGGCATTCATCTCAGGTGTGGTGTGGACTCTTTGGTCTCTGAGACCCTAATGGCAGAACGTGGATATGGATCTGAGGAGAAGCACTTCCCATCACGCGTCATGCTGCAAATCACACCTATGCAACAATCAGATGTACTGTCGGTTTCAGTCGGCAAGTCCTCCGACAACCCCACGCGTGAGTTTGGCTTCGAGAAGGGCATTGAGGGTTCATTTGATCCCCCAAACTCATTTGGTCTGAAGGCATCCGTTACTGAAAGCCTCACACTGGCCATGAAACCCTGGAAATTTGAACAGTCTGTGCATGGAAACACTGCAAGCTTGAACTGGTTTCTGCATGATGGTGTAAATGGAAGGGAGGTTTATTCTTCGAAGCCTTCCAAGCTTTCGCTGCTTCAGCCAAGGGCCTGGTTCCGCGACAGGTACTCGAATGTGTACCGCCCATTCACAAAGCAAGGCGGCGTCATTTTTGCCCGTGATGAGTACGGAGACAGTGTCTGGTGGAAGGTCTGCGGTGCAGCATTAGGAAAGACTATGGACTGGGAGATCAGAGGCTGGATTTGGCTAACCTACTGGCCTAACAAACAAAGAACCTTTCACAGTGAAACAAGGTGGCTTGAATTCAGAGAATGTCTGCAACTTCCCCTTACAAAGTTTCCATAATTTATTTGTAGTACTTTGGATGATTGTATAGCGGTATAGTGTTATATATATTAAGTATTTTATAAATCCATGCATGTAAGCGTTATAAATAATACGGTTACTCTATTGGTATGTTAAGTATTTACAAATCCATGCACGTCGGCGTTATAAATAATAATTCGATTATTCTATTGGTATGTTAAGTATTTACAAATTGTTGGACCGAAATGGCGATTAAAGGGGGGTGAATAGGAGCACAAACTCTTTTTGTTTCCAAATCAAATTCAATACGAATATCACTCCAATAGCTATGAAAGCTATGAAAATCAATCAATCAAGCACAGCGGAAGACTTGTATTGAATCCAATCAAAACCCCAAAAGAAATGACCACAAACACAAGAAGACAGCCTGATGAACAGTACTCGAAAGTACAGTGGTCGATGAACAGTACTCGTAGCTTGTACTCGAAAATGAACAGTGCTCGAAAGAGTAGTACTCGAAAGCTACAGTGTCTTGCTACAGTACTCGTAGCAAGAACTCGAAATGAATAGCACTTGATGCTACAGTACTCGATAAAAGAATAGAGCTCGAAAGAGTAGTACTCGATGCCACAGTGCTCGTAGCTACAGTGTCATGCTACAGTACTCGTAGCTCACACTCGAAATGAACAGGGACTCGATGCTACAGTACTTGGTACTCGATGCTACAGTACTCGTAAGCAAGAACTCGGTGCTCGATGCTACAGTAAAATCAGCACAAGAAACTGAATTTCAGCACGATTTCGAGATCGAAAAATGATCTAACTTTTGCTCCACAACTCCAAACTTTACGAAACTTGACACACACCTTCTCAAAGATGTCAGGAACCTATTCCATGCAACGATCGTCAAGATCCTTGCCAAAGTTCCTATCTTTTTCAGTTTGAACGAAGGATGCTCCAAAACCGAGTCAAAATCGAAATATGATCTAAAAACTTGCTCGTGGGTGATTGATGATCAAGAAGATCCTAGATGTGTTCCCACATGTCACAGCAAGCTAGATCAAGAAAGGAAATCAAGCAAAAGCTCCCAACACGAAATCTCAAGAATCAACCCAAAAGGAGAACGAAGAACAGAGCAAGCAAGAGCAGGAAAACTTGATTTCCATTCATTGAATCAAGAGAAAATACAAAGAGATACATCCCCATACGCATGGACATTCGAACAGGGAAGATTACAAGCTCGTCAAACCAATCTCTCCCTCTCCAACTCAAGAGCACAACCCATACATGCTTGAGAGAAGATGATACACAGTCTCTTAAGAGACCAACGAAGGGGACACAGAGGGAACACAACTCTGCCTCTCCCAACAACTCTCAACCACTAAAGCCTGAAGCCAAAACAGACTCTACAGTCTCTTTTGACTAAAGGAAACCCTAAAATCCCTTGAAGTGTTCACTGGGGCTTGCAGCCCCTCCAACCTATTTATAGCCCATGGCTAACGGGTCTCCACCCCGTTACGCCCGCTAAGTCCACCGAAGCCCGCTCCCGCTTGTGCAGCCTTGCGAAATTCCTGTTTCGCCCCTCCTGCACCTTCCGTGAAGCTTCCTTGCTCCTTGTCTCGCACGCCTCGCAACCACATCGAGTCCACGTCGTCTTCGACACATCCCGACCGTTCTGACCTCAGCGCCACCTGCGCCTAGTCCGGTCCACCGTGTCTCTCCACGACTTCACCCGATGTCGTAACCACCTCGAGTTCACGTCGTCTTCGACACATCCCAACCGTTCTGACCTCAGCGCCACCTGCGCCTAGTCCGGTCCACCGTGTCTCTCCACGACTTCACCCGATGTCGTTCCGGGAAGCTTCAGTGCTCCTTGTCTCGCACGACTCGCAACCACCTCGAGTCCACGTCGTCTTCGACACATCCCGACCGTTCTGACCTCAGCGCCACCTGCGCCTAGTCCGGTCCACCGTGTCTTTCCACGACTTCACTCGATGTCCTGCAGTCACACAGACAAGAAACACATCAACTAGCACCGCTCGATACATGAAAGCATAACTACCATCATACTTACCATGTCGAAGTCCAAACCTGTCGAACACACAAAATATGCAACCTAATCCCGTACGACCAAGTTTGACCACAGTCCGACCGAGTCCGATTGCGCCACACAACGACTCGACTCCGAACCACCCAAAACAAACTCGACTTAGATCGAGTCCGATTGCACCACGCAACGACTCGACTCCTAAACCAATGTCAATTACTCATCACACACATGGGATGACCTCCACATGGTCTCTCACAAATCCATGCATGCAAGAGTTATAAATAATACGACGATTCTGTCGTAACCCTAATATGCCTATTTGAGCAATTTAATGTAACCCTAAAGTACTAATTCCCTGAAGTCCTATTCGGAGTATCAAGTATCTACCACTTTTTCAAGAGCCAACTTAACTTCAACCGAATAAGCATAATTATCATCAAAGTAAGCTCATTAAACATGGATTCATTTCCACCGTAGTACATGAACTCAACACACAGAGCAACTTCATGTACCCGTTGGCTTATAGTTCATGTTTGGCATGGCTCCTACTCCCAGCTTCATGGTTGGAATGGGCAGAGCCATGCCAAACGCACTAGCTTCGAAAAATTTATGGAGCGAAGCGGGTCGTAGTAGAAAAATGCAGAGCAGATGTGCACTCTAGTGTATTGTGTTCTATCAAGTCACACTACTAGCGCACTTTTTGTAAGCAAGCCATGCTATTTCCACTTAACTATTGTATGGCGTGTTTCTTTAAGTAGCGACATTTTCTTCTAGTGTATTGTGTTCTATCAAGTCGCACCACTAACACACTTCTTGTAAGCAGACCATGCTATTTCCACTTTACTACTGTATGACGTGTTTCTTCAAGTAGCAGCATTTTCTCCCTGTTTTTCATGTTCTTGTAGGGCATGTAGCAATATTTGTTTTGTACCTGAAAAATACACGGTATGTGAAAATACCATGTTGTATTATTATGAGCTTCATTTTGATATTGTAAAGTTCAGTGAAGAACTATGGCTGATGCAATGCTTGAATGTGCTGATTTCGTCACATTTTGGCCGGAAAAAACTCACGTAATGGCTTGAAACACAAATTACAAGATAATAAAAATAAGGTAGTAATATGTACAAGACAATATCACACGTGTCAAAACCAAGGGTAGTATTGAATTTATCCATATATTTACCCCGTTCTAGGATCGAGAGTCAACCTCTTAACCAAACACCTCATCAGACTGCTTCAGCTTCTCAGATGAGTAGATCCAAGTGTGAAGCTAAAACTAGAGCTGCAAAAACCTGGAGCAGAGCTAGCCATAGTATAAAGCTATCTTCCGGTAAGATGAAACCCATAAATGACTAGAAAGCTTCATGCTGCAGATAGTTTGAAGTATTTCCTAGCAGCTAGAATGAAGTTGTTCCTGTCGCTCCGCATGACTACGTACAACCTAATATGAGAAAAGACTAAACCCATCATCTCCATCTTGGTATTCTTCACGCACTTCCATTTTTCGATCAGCATTCAATTCCACAATTACCATCTCGAGAAGTTCTTCAACGTTGAAGTACTCATAACTTACGTTCACTTCTTTGTGTAGAACTCTACCCTCCGGTCGAAAGAGGAATACCTCCAGGCTCTTGCGCTCCTCATGGATACTAACTCCCAACTCAGCGCTCACTTCTGTTTTCGCCTCATGCAACTTAGCCTCTACAGATTCCAACTCACCCTTGGATTTCGGCAACGAAGGCGCCGGCGCCGGCGCCGGCGTGCAACCAGAGTTGGCGTCCGTGGAATTCTCTGAAAAGTTGACGCGCGCTGCGGAGCCATACACTGCCCTCGCCGCCTCATCGTATGCATGCGCAGCTTCCAACGCAGTAGGGAAAGAGCCCAGCCATAGCCGCCTGCCACGGTTGGGCTCACGGATCTCGGCCACCCATTTGCCCCATGTCCGTTGCCTCACACCGCGGTAATCACAATCTGAATTTTCAGGACCTCCTTTCCCTGCCATGCACCCTCTCTTGGAACCCTTGGCTGGTGCTTTCCTTGAGGCATTCTCTTCCTCAAGCTCAAGCTTCTGGCTTTGCTCCCTCCACCGCTTGATGGTTTCGGCAATTGAACCAGGGCCAGTGCTTTTCCTGCGCATGTTCTTCTTCCTGACCCAACAAGGTAATTCGTTTCACAGAGCCACACATTGAAACATAGAATCTACAAGATTAAAACCATGAGCTGTCAAAGTCATGTAAAGTTCAAACAAACCAAAAGAGGATTGATTTTGTTTTTTTAACAAAAGCCAAGGAGAGTGTCAGGGACCAGCAGTAATCGAGACCCCAAAAGAGGGGTTTTGATGCTGTGCACTAACACCTCTTCCGCCATGGAATTCCGGCAAGCAATTGGCGTGAACCGCCACGAACACAAGAGGCTTTCACATCCAATTTCAGGGACGACATTGTCTCACCCGATTTAACGCCGACAATTGCTAAACAATGTCCTGAATCTCATAGAACTCTAATTCCCAACCGAAAAGACATGGGAAATCAAAACCCTTTTCTTCTTCTTTGAAACAAGGGAAAAATCATAGCTTGAAAAACCGCAGAAAAAACACAGGGCAGGTTAGAGCGATGTGATCCAACTAATTCGATAGCTCCAGCTTAACACGAGCAGTTGATCGCGCGAACTACCAAGGACACGAGCGCAGAAACACGCACCAATTCAATGTCGCAACTACTCCACCGCAGCGGCACCGCCTCAGCAATGCTCAAAGATTCAGCGCAAGAAAGCAGAAGGGACATCGACCATGCTCACCTCTCATGCCCGGAACAATCTCCTCGCTTCCCATCTCCCCGCTCCATCAAGCGAGAGGAGAGGAGAGGAGATCTCCCTCCTCCTCCTCCGATTTCGTCTCTCCAATCTCTCCCTCACCTCCCCCTCCCTCTGCCTGCTATCCTTTGTTGTTCCTCCTCTTCTAGGCACCAACCAGATCTTCTACGGACGGTGCATGCACCCGGATCTCTCTCGCCTCGCCTCGCCTCGCCTCGTAGGCGCAGGTGTCGGTGTCCCTCCCCCTCTGCCGCCGCTCTGTGCACCAGGCACAATTTCACGTCTTTCTCTGGCTTTGGCTTGGGTGTTGACGTGGACTCCAGCTGCGGTCAACACGAGTGCCACGGACGGACACGGCTACAGATGCGTGCGTTTTTTAGCAGCAGCTCTCTGTAAATTGTACTGTGCGGGCAGTGCGGTACAGGGCCTCGCATTCTCGTGTCACTACTAATGGTAAGTTCTAAATGCTCTTGATTTGATGATTTGCTACCGGACGGATGCACCAGTGAGAGGCCCAGTCTTCATGGTTGATGTAATTCTGTATATAATTTTTAGTTTGTTCGGTAGAATAATAAAATATTTATATTTGATATCTCTCAATGTTTAGTTCCCACCATATGGTTTTTGGGTGCTCCGTCCTATCTGTACTGTTCATACTGTCATCTGATCATCATCATCTCATTATGTGCAAAAATTACTATCTGGATTTTGGAGACGGCGTTAGTTTGGGCATTTCTATTACTGCTACTAGTATTTTTAGTTGTAGTGTAGTACTGTTACTCTAGTACTTTGGGTCTCAACGGGGTGCAGTGTGTACAGGTGCCTGGCCCATTCCCACCGCCAAGCAGGCAGTTGGGCTGGGCCCATGCTAAGTCCATTGGCCCATGTTACATACCCATCCCAACCAGCACTGACGAACACCGAGACAGGAACTGGTGATTCAATACCGACACAAGATACAATAGTTTGATACAATCTGGGGGGAAAATAGGAGCTAGACTGGAAGAAGCAATCAAGGCTAAGAAGAAGTAGACTGGGAATCAGAGAGGTAGAATATGGGTTGGGAGGAAGAACAGCAGAAGGAAGAGGAGAGCCAAAGCAATAAGCGTCGGTGTTCATCGATGTCCCCTGTTGTTTTTCCTTGCCACCATTTGTACTCGACGACCCATTTGTCCATTGCCTACCTTGGCCCACAGCCACAGCCCATGTAGCGAGCCCATGTAGTCTTGGCCCACAGTTCATGACATTCCTCCTCCGTTGAAATTCGGCTTGTCCCCAAGTCGATTCCTAGCTTATTTGGCCTCCGGGATCCCATAGTAGTTGAAGAAATCTCCAGTCCCATGCATAGCATTCAAAGAGGTTTGAGGGTGTTTCAGCAACATCAAGAGCAACTCTAGTACCTGAGAAATGCTGATATTCCGTTCTTGTAGCAGAGAATGAAGGGCATGGCCAAACTCATGAAATAGAGTTTCAACATCCCAATGGTTGAGCCTCACAATTATTCCATTAGAACTTGAGAAGTTGCAAACTAAGGCAATGGTTGGGAGTTGGTAGTTCGAGTCTGATAACTGTCGCCCCCTCGATAGCAAAATGAGCACATCCGGATATTTGCCCTTTCGGAGTAGAGATCGAGGTACATAATTCCTAAATCACCCTCATCGGGATGAGGAGAGACAGATTTATCACATCCGGATGCCATGACTCTCCAGCCCCATAGGAATTTGATGGAATGTGGCACCAAATAATGACTCCACCAAAGACATTTAAGCCCTTTAGGCACCGAGACAATGGAAAATATCTTGCAACAACCGAGACTTCAGCTATGCACGGATGATTTCATCATTCCCATGAAGTAATCCTCATCCCAAGGTTCCAGATCAGCACTCTTTTCATTACATATTCTTCTCTTAAAATCTGTATAATCTTAAATTCCTCATCACTCTATGCCTAACAATGTCACTCAAATCTCAGAAATGTCATGACCACATCTACGGATGCGACCATGTTAGGACGAATAGCAAAGTCGACATATGATTTGCAACCCATAGCCTTTCCAAACTCATCACGAGCATCTATAAGTTTGTCAAGGACACCAATGTTTTCACGAGGTTCAAAATTCCCTACAGTGTATACCTGTCTCCGACCTCATATGAAACCCATGTCAATGTTGGTGATAGAGTCCCGAGTCCATTATTATCCTCGAGACCCTTTTGCCTTGTAGTGTTTATTGGATTGCTATGTTCCTCAACACCTATATGTTTAGAACCGAGAATGGGGTTGAAATGATGTTGCATATTTCTTGGATGCGTGAAGTGGATATATATCCACAAAACCTGGTTTGTTCATAGTATTTTCATTGAACTTTCTACCCATTGGGCAATCTCAAGGTTGGTGATTAACATGCTCGAGTTTATCCAATCCCGTGGCAATCGCAACTCCTTGGCGGCGAAACACCATGAGCCAACTCCTTGGTTCAGGGTTAATGATACCAGCAGCCACTCTAAGGTTTACCTTGTTGTCATCAACCACCCATATGTTCTTGCCAAGAAGCAACTCATGAAGAGAACCTGAGTCATCACGTTTCTCTTTGTTTGACTCTCTGATACCAAGTGCCTGGAATAGACAAGCTGCAAGTGCTATCCTCCTCTTCAATATATCAGCATCAGGATCAACAAGATAGAGAGCAAAATTCGTTATCACCAGGATGCGCCTTTTCATCTTTCCTGATTGAGTAAACTTCAAGACCGTGTCCGCAAACAGAACTTTGTTTATGAGCTCAGAGCCACCAGGATTCCATAAAAATCGCTGATCCTCAATGCTAACTATTGCTCTGTCGTTGTCCTTGAGTCCGGTGCGATGCTTGTTCAGTACAAGCATTGATAGAGCTTCTCCCTCTACATCCTCGTCAACAATGACAAGAGGTTTACGATTCTTGATGGAAATTTCCAATACTGGAAGAAGTGAAATCATGTTTGATATTTTCTTGTCATGAATAAGAATGAGAGGATTTTCCATCTCACACTTCTAAGTCTTCTTATCAGTCACCGAGTAAGGAGATATGCAGCCTCTAGACAGCTTCATTCCTTGAACTGCTTCAAGCTCATTATCCAATGTTTTGCCATCAACAATAGTAATGAATCCGTCCCTTCCAACTTTTTCCATAGCTTTTGATATCAAATCTCCAGTTTCCTTTTCACCATTTGCATAAATGGTTGCTACCTGGTTTATCTCTTCTGGGGAATTAATCATCCATGCTTTACTTTTGAGGTGAGTAGTGATAGCATTTATGGCCTTGTTTATACCATTACGCAAGTCCATAACATTGACTCTCACGCCACGACCTTCTGACCTTCAAAAGAAATTCTGTGTAAATCTGATTGCACAAGTGGTACCATCTCCTGCAGCCTTATTAGTAGCCTCAGTAACTTGCTTCACCAGGTTTGTGTTACAAACTTGCTCCTTGAATTTTTGCTCCTAGTGACTCAATCTTCTCATTGAGCATTTTGGTATCTTGACATGCATACCTTTTCATCATCAAGAACACCACCTCAACGGACACTCCTGAGAGGAATTGAATTGGTGGTGGTCACGGTTGCTTGAGATGCTCACCCTCTCGACCATACCCAAAAGATGGCCATGACATTGGTCGTGTTTTAGCTCCACAACTTATGCTTTGGGCTTGGGAAAAGGAAGACCACGGACTCCATCCAACACATATAACTGGAGGTGGCCACAATATCACTTTACTCCTAATAGGCATTCCATCGAACAGCTTGGGTGTGCCATGGAGACAGAGGAGACACCCATGATTGAGCTCTTTGCCACCGTCGGCGTATTTGGCCGCGACACTGCTAGGTGTGGAGGTAGGGTCGCTCGAGTGGGCGCCGTCTGGAACGGTGTCCAGTTGCACGACCATGACTGAAGGGGCGTTGACAGTGGTGCCAGTGAGGAGGATGTCGTCATAGTGACATAGCGTCAAACACCTAGCTGGCATCTTAAAAGTAGGAGTGGCGTCTGCAGATGGGGTAGCAGTAGAGGCCACAGAGTGATCCCTGATGCGCGACAGTGGACGTCGCCTGGGCATCACACAAGGTTGGGGAAGGCGTAGACCGCCCGAGCTTGTTGCACAGCTTCTCATTCAACTCGGTCACCATCCTCAAACATCTGTCCTTCTGCTCATCGGACATGGCTTCCCAGTCCCAGCCCGGTGAAGACGAAGAGACTGAATCGAACATGGGCTCGTCGGCGCCAGCGGGGTGTGTGTCCAATGGTGATGTACGTGCATCTGCGACGATGACCTCGGGGCATCGCGAGGCCTCGCGTTGCGTCGAGTAGTCGTGAGAGGCGCCAAGTCGGCGTCATTGCTCGGCAAGATATCAAGGAAGCAACAGCCCTCGTAGATGCACCGACCATGGAAGACATCTCGGGCTCGCTTCGCTTCTTGCCAGGATCGGAGTAAAATAGGAGCTAGACTGGAAGAAGCAATCAAGGCTAAGAAGAAGTAGACTGGGAATAAGAGATGTAGAGTATGGGTTGGGAGGAAGAACAATAGAAGGAAGAGGAGAGCCAAAGCAATAAGCCGTCAGTCGGTCACTGTTTGTCGATGTCCCCTGTTGTTTTTCCTTGCCACCATTTGTACTCCACGACCCATTTGTCCATTGCCTACCTTGGCCCACAGCCACAGCCCATGTAGCGAGCCCATGTAGTCTTAGCCCACGGTTCATGACAGCCCATTGAAAAAATGGTGAGAAAAATAGAGAGAGAAGCCGCGCCGTTTGATAATTTCGCACCACGTTTCCCTCGCCTCGTCCCATTTTGAAGAAGGGAAAACCTTCCTCCCCTCTCCTCTGTCTCGTCTTCGTCGCCTCTCCTCGCCGCGACTCGAGCGATTCTGCGTTTCCCTCCTCGAAATCCTCCAGAAATCTACTTGAATGCCGAGCAGGTGGCAGGTCTGGGGCCAGCCCGACGGTAGCCTCGTCTGGGTCCCCGCCTCCGACGCGCCTCCTCCTCCTCCGCCGCCAACGCTCGCCGCGGCTCCGCCTCTTCCTCCTCTTCCGCCTCCGCCGCCCGCCGCAGAGCTAGGCCCCGCCGCTTCCTCCAACTGTGCCCTGGCCAAAGGTTCGATCTATGTCTCTCTTCACCTTCACTTCGATCGGGAAATGGTCCTGACCCCCATTCCTCCGCATTTCTCCGATCCAAAACCCTAGGCGCCGGGCCCGCCGACGGATGCCGCCTCCAGTCCATGGCCGACCTCCTCACCGAAGGTACTACCCCCTTTCATCTCCTATCCCCCTTATCCATCTGTGTGCGAGCGCCAGCGTGCTTGCCTACTGCTTGTGGTTGCACGCGTGTTGTTAAATGGATGCGATGGTGTCTAATTGGTGAGAGGCCTGTTTTTGCCGATGGAATCCGCAGCTCGGAACAACTTGATTGATGGGATGGCCGGAGCAACTGAGGATGCAGGGAAGGGTGGGATGTTCTGCACCGGGTCGGGGAGATCGGTGGCCGTCAGTGACAGGGCCATAAGGAGGGCCAGGGCGTTGGTTGGGGAGGAGACGGATGAGACAATCAACAAGAGGAGAAGTAAGAGCTCAGTGCCCAATTTTTTGTTTGCTATGGTCAAAGTGTTGCGTTCTGTTGTGTGTTTTGTAGCATGGAATTGGCTATCTTTCTGTTCGTTTCTCCATTTTTTTATTGGGTTGACGAGTGTCTGTACTGCAGAGCAACCGTTTGGTGATGGTGCTGATTTAGAGGGTGAATTGAGAGAAACGGATGTTTCATTTAGAGGTAATACTTGTTTCCTCCTTTTTCTTTGTGGAGATCGGATTGGATGTTGCAACTAGAGGTAGAAAGAACAGATTTTAGATAATTTTGATGAATTATACTTTTTGAGGTTGTGCAGTACAAATTCACTTTTGCATCTTATGAAATTTAGGTGGTGTGCATAAAGGTAGCACGCCCCCAATGTTCCAAACTGGATCAGGCAAAGCGGTCTCGCTGAGCAAGGACTCAATCCGGAAGGCAAGAGCTGTTTTAGAAGGTAGGGGGTTAACACCTATGTACTTTCTATGTAAATGCTGGAAGTGTTTTGTTATTTTGTGCATGATGACATATAGTTGGCTCCGAGTAATTTAGGATTTGTTTGTGTTGTGTACCACTAGACAAATATGTCATAAATAATGAGACATCGTAATATACTATTTAGGAAATGTTGAGAATGCTGCTGGTGCCATACAACCAATGTTCCATACTGGAATGGGGAGGTCGGTACCTGTCAGCAGGAGCTCCATTGATAAGGCAAGGGCTGTTTTGGAGGGACAAACAATTGTGAAACAAGGTTAGTCTGATGAATAAGATATATTTATCTTGCAAAGTTTTGAATATTTCGGTCAAAACTTCCAAACGTACCATTACTTTTTGAATAACTGGTCCCTCTGTCAGCAGACGTGGCAGTTGTGGATGGTATGGAACAATTTCCATTGTTCCAAACTGGTTCAGGTAGAGCTGTATCGGTCAGTGTGGCATCTATTCAGAAAGCTAAGACTGTCCTGGAGGAAAAAAATACAAGCGAGGGTAAGATTTAATTATTCTGCTACTTGAATTTGGAGTTATTGCTTTTGCCTAATCATTGTAAAATGACACCTTTTTTGGTGTTGTGATGGAATTCCTCTCCTATTAGGAAATATGGAGGGTTTTGGTAGGCCTGACCAGTCTCTGATGTTCCAAACTGGTTTGAGAAGACCAGTCTTGATCAGTGAAAGATCTACTGAGAGATCCAGGGCTGTGGAGGAGGGAGGTGCTGACAACAGTAGTAAGATTGGAAATCTGTTTTTGAATTTATCTAAATTCAATAATTGATATTAAGTGGTTACTTCTTTGTGTGTAGGACATTGGGATACTGACTTCCAGTTCCCAATGTTCCAAACAGGATTAGGGAGGCCTGTCGCTGTGAGCCAGACCTCAATTCAGAAGGCAAGGACAGTATTGGAGGAGGAAAATAGTAAAAGAAGTGGTAAAAAATACACATATGGTCTTATTATTCGTTTAATGCATAATGCACAAGATCAATGATTTGCTTCTTTTTCTGTGAGATTCAGGACATGGAGATACCAGTGTATGTGCTACAACTCTTCAGACTGAAACACCAAGGTCTGTTTTGATGAGTAGTAGTTTGATTATGAATGATGGAACTGCTACACCAGAGGGAGATATTGCAATGCAAGGTATGTGATTTTCTCAAGTTTATTGTAAAATCTTGTCGCTTTTTTTGTCTGTGTGTGTTACCATCTAGTCTCAAATTCTGAACAATATAAAAATACTACTATTGATACATGTTAGATGTTCTTCATACTGAATGATCTTTGTCCTCCAATAGAAAAAAATCACGAGGATGTCCACTTGCCATTGTTTCAAACTGGGTTAGGGAGGACAGTTTCAGTTAGCAAGAGCTCAATTAAGAGGGCAAGTGCGGTTCTGGAGCCAAGGAACATTACAAAGGAATTGGAAGGTAAATTGCCCTCAAAACATCCACGTCATGGTTTTGTAGTTAGCGTGTGATAAATGAGGCATGTCTTTTTTAACAAACAATTTTTCTTTCTTTTAGATGAAGCTAATTTAGATGGTGGCCATGCTGCTCCAATGTTCAAAACTGGATCAGGAAGGTCTATCTTAGCAAGTGAGAACTCGAGAAAGAAAGCACAGGTTATCTTAGAGGCTGAAGAAGCAGTAAAAAGTGGTAACTTCATGTTCTGAATTAAGAGCTCCTTTATGTGGATTAGAAAGTTGGTATAAATAGCTTTTCTTACAGTCTACACCCAATTGAACATTGATCCCGTATGTGCAAACCAGTAAATAATGACACTGGAGAAGGCTTTGCCGAAGATCCAATGCTCCATGCTGGGATACGAGAGTTTGCACCCCAAAACATAAGTTCAAGTCATAAGGCCAATATCCACTTGGAGCAAGGAAACTTTGCGAAGAAAGGTAGTTTTTGGAATCACTGGGTCACACTGCAGGGTTTTCTACACATTCAGTTTTAAATTTGGATTCAGAAAATAAATGAGACATCTTTGTTTCCATTCCTTTAAGATATACATTATTTTGGAAGGATATGAAGACTGTGGAAGCCAATTGCCAATGTTTCGAACCGGATCTGGAAAGTCGGTCTTGATTAGTAAGAGTTCAGTGCAGAAGGCAAGGACTGTTCTGGAGGAAGAAGGCAATATAAACAAAGGTATATTATCATGCTTATCAAATATTATGTTGCTATTTCGCTGATGCAGCAACTAATACTTCATTTTCAGTAAAAATGGTATAAAAATAGTGTGATTTTTGAAAGACACGCTATCATGATAAGAGATCATCTTTCATACTACTGTGAAATTTGAGGTGGTCGTCGGTTGCCTAGATAAGTGGAGTAGCTTATGCCCTCTATTTGTGTTTGCTTGGTTCACTTCATTAGATGATTAGTGATTGGTAGATGGTCACTAAATGCAGTTACAGAAAGATTGTATTGCTTGCATGAATTTTAGTGCGCATGCGTAGTTGTGTTAGAAAACTTATGCTAGGGTTTTGCTATTTACAACTATGCAGTTTATTGATGAATGAAGGAGTATATATATAGAGAAGCGTACATAGGCCTCATGGGCTACATGGGCCACATGGATAAGTAATGTTTGTTTTGTGCTTTTCAACTTATACACATTTTCCTTTAAAGATTGCTGATTTGAGTGTTCTTTGTCAGACAATCACAAGCTGCTTAACAACATGGACAAAAAGTTTCCAATCTTTGCTTCACCTCTCAAGACAAGCTGCGCAAGAACAGTAAATATATCTTCAGTAGGTGTTTCTCGAGCTGCTACTTTGTTGGGCTTGGAGGAGAATACCCTTTCTACACAATTTTTTGGACACGTGGGGGATAAGCTAGGTACCAAGATAACTGTAGAGCGGGAAAATCCAGAACACAGGCTTGGTGTTGCATCTGTCCATGGAATTTCTGGTGGTTGCCCAACAGAAAACCGGGTACTTATGGATCAACAACAGCCAGTTGGATTTTCTAAAAGGGCTGTCTCTGATTCTGGCGAGCATCCTATCAGGTTCAGCACTGCAGGGGGCAGATCAATGGCTATTTCTAGTGATGCACTTCAACGTGCGAAAAGCCTTCTGGGTGAATCGGATTTGGCGGTTTCACCAAATTATTTAGTAGGTCACTCTTTGGCACCTGCTTGTAAAGAGAAGCTACCAACTTCAACTGTTGCCCCAAAAGAAGATGAACCTGATTTATCAAAAATAAGTAGGGCAAAGGGCAAAACTGAATCAGCAATATTTTCCCACCAAGCAATGCCTGATAGGAAGCACACTGGTTCCTTTGGATTTGCTGTACCTGATACCCCTATGACTAACGGAAATGCTAATAGGTTTCATGTGGGGAGAGAATATCGTCCAAGCAGTGAAATTCCAAAGATCCTGAAGCCTTCTTCCAGATGTTTATCTGAAACTGACAATGCAAGTGACACTAAAGACAAGACTCGAAGACTCCATATGCCAGCTGGAGCGTTGGCTGACATCACTAACTACATGGGTACACATTCCGGAAGTACGGACCACTTTGCTAATGAGAAGAGAAGAATTGGGGGAAGAAACTCCATATCTCCCTTTAAACGGCCCCGTTCTTCCAGGTCCTTTGATTTGCATCCCTGTTAGCAAGTTTTAAACTCCTTGATGCCATGCTTCTGATTTGCCCTTGTTGAAACTGATTAGGTTTGTCGCGCCTATAAACACCAACAAACCGTCCTCTGCTGGTAAGCTGATGGCTGATACATAGATCAGCACATCTGAAAATTCATTCCTACTTGATTGATTGAACTATTGTTCACAGGAGTATCCAAACTACCACCAACTCAGATCAGTCCCTGTCGAACAAAGCTATCTGCGTGTTATCCTTTTCAACATCAAAGGAAAACCTGTAAAGAATATTTTGGTGGTCCTCCTTGCTTCAAATATTTGGTATACATAGTGTTGCATTTCGTTTCTGCAGGTGCACTATATTCCTCACTTTGTTAACTAGAAATCTTAAATCTTGTGACCAGACGGAAGTTGTAACAGATGAAGTGAAGCTCATGGACACAAAAAGAGCTGAGAAGTACAGGTTTCAGAATACAGATACTGGTGCAGAAGAATTTCAGAAGATGTTGCTTGCCTGTGGTGCTTCATTGTCATACGCAACTAAAGAGTAAGCATCATTCTTGAATGCCATATTTTCAATATTTCTTATCAATGATACAAGATTGACCTTTTGAGGTCAATATAACTCCCTTTTTTGCTCCTTTTTCTTAAGAGTAAATTTCACAAAACCACACTACCTTTGGTAAAAGTATCACAAAACCACACTTTTAAGCAACAATTTCAGAGAATCACACTTACCTTTGTATAACATTTCAGAAAACCATACTTTCAAGCATTGCCGTCATATCCAACGGGCCAGGCCCACTTGTCAATCTTACAAACCTATCCATATTAGCAAACGGAAACGGGAGACTTGTGAAGACCGACGAGTGGGCCCAACCCATTGGATACTTAGAAGTGTGGTTTTGTGAAATGTTATGTAAAGGGAAGTGTGGTTTTCTGAAATTATTGCTTACAAGTGTGATTTTATGATAGTTTTACCAAAGGTAGTGTAGTTTTGTGAAATTTACTCTTTTCTTAATAAGTGATCTAACATGTCTGACCATTACCTTTCCTTTTTCATGACTTTCTAGTGAACTACATAATTCATGATAAACGTTTTTCATGGTCCTCTCAGTATTCAATTGTGTCCCATTCTTTTCTGCTTCCTTTCATCACTATATCACTCTAAGATTAATCTATATTGATCTACATGTTCTGCATGCGGGATGCCAATAAAAACCGTCATAATGTGTTCCTCAGACATAGCATAGACTTTAGGTTGGAGAGGCTCCAAATGACAAGTACATTCCGAACATCCAATCACTTGAATCTTCCTGTTTTAGATGGGTCAGCAACCACTATAAATGGATTGTGTGGAAACTTGCTTCACTTGAGAGATGCTATCCAGCTAGAGCTGCTGGCAAATTCTTGACAGTTGCTAATGTTTTTGAGGAGCTGAAGTATAGGTGAGATAATGGGCATGCCTTTTCTGCCATTTCCACTGTATGCATATGATTTAATTCATGAAATTTCATGCATGTTAGGTATGACAGAGAAGTGAACAATGGCCACCGATCAGCATTAAAGAAAATTTTAGAGGGGAATGCTTTGCCATCTTTGATGATGGTGATGTGCATTTCAGCTATTTACTCTTGTCCTGACCAAAAGAACTCTAAGTTGGAGGCTGACAGAGCAGATACAAATAAAGACAGCAATGACAATAAAAACTTGTTAGCTGCTAAAAGAAATATGTCTGCAAAAATTGAATTAACTGATGGATGGTATGTAGTTGCATTCTCCTTATTGCATTGAGTTGAAACTGAAAGATATCAACAACTTCCAGTGTTTGTCTTTTCACAGGTATTCACTAGATGCGTCATTAGATTTGGCACTTTCAAAACAACTAGAGAAAAGAAAGCTTTTTATAGGACAGAAGCTTCGGGTACTATGCTGTTTTGACTTGTCATGGGGACATGGCTATAATTACTCTTAACGTACATGACCTAATATGTATTCCATCTCGGCAGATATGGGGAGCTTCTTTGTGTGGTTGGGCTGGGCCTGTGTCATTTCATGAGGTATGCCTGCTCCTCCACCTTCATTGGCTGTAATAATGACAATCATATAATCATATATATTTTTTTGTGACAAACTGACATTCTCATTTTTTTCAGGCATCTGGTACCATAAAATTGATGGTCCATATAAATGGCACCTATCGTGCAAGATGGGACGATACTTTGGGATTCTGTATGTACTATTAGTACAAAACCGAATATTTTTACATTCTGTTCTGTTTGTCCCTTTTTAAAACTGCTGGATTCTCTTGATAGCCTTTCATACACATCTCAGGCAAGCATGTCGGACTCCCACTGGCATTCAAGTGCATAAAAGCTTCCGGTGGTAGAGTTCCTAGGACACTGGTTGGAGTTGCAAGGATATATCCTATTATGTACAAGGAGAGGTATACAACTGGACGCAAACTGAAAACATTACCAAATTATTTTTCAGTGGCACATACTTAATTGCTTAATTCAGGTTGCCTGATGGTCGTTGTGTTGTGAGATCTGAAAGGATGGAAAGAAAGGCACTACAACTGTACCAACAGAGGTATTTCTTTATGTCACTATAGCGATTATGACACAATTGAATACACTGGATGCTCATCACATCTCAAGTAGAAGTAGATTATCTATTAAAGTAGCCAATTACCTATACAAGCACTGTTACATGTCCAACGTGTTGAAGCATATGTCTGGCTTGACTAAAATTTTCGGTCCAGAACATTCTCAACATGTTTTCGCATGGGGATGTTAAAGTATTTTTTTCATGTAGAGATTCTTGTCAATTGCCTTTTTTCCTCTTCCTGAATCCTGATTGGTCAGAATTGGCCTTTCGTCTACCATTGTCTTGTTATGAACTAAGATTGCAGTCGTTCTAAAAAAATGTGGTTCATTGTCAGTTAGACTCATTTAAGTGTGTACTACTATTCGCGAGCACCACATGTTCTGTATTTGCATAAATATTCTTTTTTCACTTATAATCAATACGCCGGAGTCCGGACTATTGGAGAAACCATGTGCAGAAATACACATGCGAACATGTTGTTTCCCAGCAAAGTGGCATCATGTAAACATTCAGGTTCTGGAACTGTTGATGGCTATGGGTAGGCTGTCGATACCAGGGATAGAAAACCCGTTCCCGGGTTGGATCCTGGCCCCCCTCCGGTACCGGTAACCGGTCAAACCGGATTTCGTTCGGCCAAATTTCGTTCAAATTTGATTAAAATTCATTCAAAATCTGAAAATTTGATTTTGGATTTGAAAAAACCGCCGGGATTTCATTTCCCGGCCCCCCTCCGGTAGGCAGTTACCGGCCTGTAACCGCCGGTTTTTTTTTCCCTGGTCGATACCATACAATTATTGCTAAATTTTTGGGCAACATTCTTTCTTGTTAATTTTTTTATTGGATATATAGACTCAATGTTGCATAGAATCAGTTGAATGCATTTAGACTAGAGCCCTGAAGTTACGGAAGTAAAATTTTTGTAGCAGTTATATTGTTCTTGTTTTTGTTTGATTTACCCTTTTTTAATGCCATTGCAATAATTATTACCTTCTCATGTAGAGTATCTAAGATCGCAGAAGACATTCTGTCTGAACAACAAGAAAACTGTGACAATACTGATGACAATGAGGAAGGGGCGAAGATTTGCAAAATGCTAGAGCATGCGGCTGAGCCTGAAGTTATGATGGCAGACATGACTTCAGAGCAGATGATGTCTTTCTCATCTTATCAAGCAAAGCAAAAGGTCTGCATAAGTAGCTCTAGCATCTATCATCTAATACTTTAAAAGTTGCAAAATAATAATAATTATGCCATTATATTGCAGGTTATTAGGCAAAATGAAGTTGCCAAGAAGGTTGAAAAAGCTATCGAAGTTGCTGGCCTTAGTTCAAGAGATGTTACACTATTTCTTAAAGTGAGGGTGATGGGCCTTGTCAGTAAAAGCTCTGCTACAAAAACCAGCAACAAGGAGGGGCTAATAACAATTTGGAACCCTACTGAGAAGCAAGTACAGTACAATCATCCAGCAGCATATAAGTTTTGTAAAACATTTTTATGATCTGTTGAGAAGAGAATAATGAATCTTGGGTGTTATAGGGATCAAAATCCCGGCCGGTAACCGGATTTACCGGTGGGGACTGGGATCCTAAAAACCGGCTGGAATATTTCAAATTCAAATTCAAAATCCCGGCGGTTAGATCCCAAATTCAAATCTCAGTAGTCGAATTTCGAGCGGTTTTTTTTCCGGGATTTCCGGTTACCGGCCGGTAACGGAGAAATGGCGCGGGGCGGTTTTTGTTCCGGTTCCGGTTTTTGGATCCTTGTATATCATTGACAAAAAAAATTGCCTTTTACTTTTCTTTTGTTTACGGTTATGCTGCTATATGTTTTTCTGGACCATCACTTATGCTAAATTTGCTTTGGAATTTTCCTTCAGTATTGTACTTATGAGTTATGAGAAATTAGCATTAAAGCTTATTACATTCCATTATTGCTACTGACAGAAAGCCGACCTGGTGGAGGGGCAAATTTATTCCGTCACAGGATTGGTGCCTTCAACCTATTGCACTGAAATTCTTTACTTGCATGCTAGAGGATCATCTACAATGTGGAAGCCCTTAGCATCAGCACAAACTGCAGATTTTGAGTAAGAAGCTAGACTGCACACTATGATTACACTGTATCAATCAAACTTAACCATGTTTCTTGTTGCAGACCATTTTTCACCCCTCGTAAGGCAATTGAGTTGTCAAAATTTGGTGAGGTACCGCTTGCAAGGTCAGTCTAGTTCCCTACTCCCAAGTTCACCTGCTGAATCTGCTGTCCTTGTATTAATGAACCTCCTTATGAGTAATTTTTGTTTGTTTCAGTGAATTTGACATTGCAGGTGTTGTTTTGCACATTGGCGATGTTTATTTATGTAGCAACCAGAAAAGGCAGTGGCTCTTTTTGACAGATGGATCTAAATTTATCACGGCACAAAAGTCCAAAGAGCAAGACGATTGTCTTCTAGCAGTTAGCTTTTCTTCACCAACCACTGGCGACGACTCTGCTTTTTTTAATTACACCCTTTCTGGAAATATAGTATGTGATCTCAGATTGTGCTGTCTACATTTCAAGTTGATGGTTCTTTCAAGTCTGAAATTTATTGATGTATATGTATCTCTAGCCATGATTATAAAACCTCTGCATTAAACAATACCTCATGAAATTGACTCTGTAGGCATTTGAAGACTGTATTACCAGCATTTTTTTTATTGCAGGCTCTCTAGTTCATTGTTCAACTTTATCCCTTTTTAATGCAAGTGCAGCTTTTACTTACTGTTAGTGTTATCTCTATTGCTCAGGTTGGTTTTAGTAATCTGGTCAAGCGACAGAAAGACCAGATGAGGCGCATATGGGTAGCCGAGGCAACGGAGTGCTCTACCTATACTCTTTCCCATGAAATTTCTAAAAAATCACATCTTAAAGAATCTGCAACTTCTGCCGAGAAATGGGCTTCAAGTTCTTATCCTGTAAGTTTCTTCACATTAGAGAGATCATATTTATGTGCTACATGTTCTGATGGTTCTGTTGTAACTCACTGCTGTGCTGCAATGAATGATCCCTTTCAGAAAATTCAACAGCTAAAGGACAGGGTTTTAAGCATAGTTGGTGATAGTGGTGGCTGATGTATTATGAATGCTGCCCTTTTTGGAAATAATGTAAGAAAATGTTGGGATTTCTACAGCATTTACTGCATTTTTTTAAAGTTTCCAATTCCTCACTGGAGATAGTCACTGTTGGTTGGACGTAATGTGTTCCAGGCTTCCAGCACTGGGACCAGGATGAAGCTTGTCGCAGTGCCATAATGAACCGATGGACAAGAGAATTGATAACGATGATACATGCCAAGTGACAGATTTATATGTTATGGGCTATGCACTTCGACAGGTATAGTAGTTTAGGTCATATTGTTTATAACTAGTTTCTAACTACATATTTAGTATTTACCATGTTAAGACTACATGTATAATAAGCCATGACGCGCATTGCAAAATACCATCACGACAAGATCAGCATCCATTCTGCTTTCCTTGCAAAGATTTTACAAGTTACCTGACTGTACTGTGTTCACCTGTGCCACAATGTTCTCCAGTAGATAACATGCAGTGGCAATCTCATAGGCCACGAATATCTGTGAAATGATGCGACACGTGGTTAGGAGTTAGGACGCCATATTATGCTTATGTATCCATTCTCCGTAAGTGTTATTGTGCTTTCGTGTATGCAGGGCTTGTGACGTGGAGCAGCACAGATCAGCGGGCTCGCGGAACAAAGGAGATTTCCCTCAAATGACAAGGGCATGTTTGGCACTCAGGATGACAGCATGCATCCTCGTGGAGTTTGAGCGCTACCTTCATAGTTGGCGTCTCGTTCTTGTTTACAACAACGAGCCCTATGCTGTTCATTCCAGTTCAACACGCCGACTGCTCGTGGATTACAGTGACAAATGGCTTGTGAGCATCTGTGAGCCGACATCTCTTGCGGTTCGCACCAAAGCTTTAGCTTGATGGCGTCTTTCTTGTTTACTTGTACCATGGTCGGTGGTACATGGGCAACGTTGTAAGGCAAGATTATAATTATCTGATGTATGTGTGGCTGTTTAATTTGATCATTTGTTATGTTGTTTTGTTGCATCCTCATTTATTATCACTCGAGTACAGACCAAGGGACTTGCTATTCCAGCCTCCAGATGAGTAATAGCTGTGATGTAATGGATTGATGCATGTCTGCAGCAGGACCGAAATTGAAATTGTTGCCTCGTTTGCTCCAAATTATTGGTGGCTTTTCTTGCCAGAAAGTTGTTACGGGAAGTATCTTGGCTAAGCAAGTTTTATGCCTGTTTGGCTTGTGACCATGATTTTCCAGAAAACTCATTTTGGGGTGCCACATATATTTAGGATATTGTTTTTTATTTCGCTGCTACATACCGTTGTGGGAAGACCGACTTATTTTTACTACAGTTCCTGCTCTTAGTTCTTGATTTTTTTTAATAACACACTTTTTAATTAATATGACAAAAATAAATAGCTGATAAAAAAATACAAAAATAATAGTTTGGTGCCAATTCATTTGGTGATAGGCTTTTTGTTGCTAAATGATTTGGCAACAGGAGCCTATCAGCCAAATAAATCAGTGACAAAGTTGTCAGTCAAACAATACCTTACTGTCAAATGATTCGACGACAAGGTTCTATCGCCAAATGAATTGGCGATAGTCACCAATTCATTTGGCGATATGGTCCTATCGCCAAATGAATTGGCGATCGAGCTACCACATCAACCTGTCAAGGCTCTATCGCCAAATGAATTAGTGATAAAGTATTATTTTTATAAAAAATCTTGTCGGCTATTTATCTGTCATATTAATTAAAAAGTGTGATTTTTTTTTTAAAAAAACTTAGTTAAAACCTTAGTTCATTTATGCTCGCACCCAAGTAGATATCATCTTGTCTCATGGATTTTGTGCAAATCACTTGATTGAAAAGCTTAGCTACAAGATGCTGCTGCTTGCATGCAGGCACGTTGTATTCGTACACATATCACCGTAATAAAGCGAGTATAGATAGTGATGAAAGTGGAGGCGGGTTGTCTGCAAACCCGCTTAACCCGCCCCATAAAAAAGATTAAGCGGGTGTTCGTGCACCAATTGCTAATTCTAAGTGGCTGATGTCGGCAGCCCGCATAGTCCATGAAGTTTGCGACAAGCCCGACACTTGTTCGACTTCTACAATCATCGGGAGAGGCGTCAGAGGCAGAGATGGTGATCGCCTCCTTTTCATCCAACCTAAAATCATGGCGCTCGCAAAGAACAAGGAAATCGTGGCCTCCGCTCCCGTAGTCGTCTTCAGGCCTCGCTCACTCTCTCTCCCCCTCTCCCACCGCTCTCTCTCTCTCTCTCTCTTGTATCGATCGCTCCTGCCATGAACAAATGCTACTGAACTCTTCTTAGGAGAGCAAATACTACTAAACTTGCAAAAAATAGTTCTTGAGAAATGAAAAGGGAAAGGGGAAGGGGGGAGGTGGAGGAAGAAGAAGAGATCCTGTCGCTATTTCCATCTCTTTTCCGTAGTTCATATGTTGTCTCTGCCTAGTGATAATCATCATGGGATTTGGGAGAAACTACTAGTGAACTAATCTATTTTATCTTTTATGAAGGCGATGGATCCGAGCTGCAGTCGGTTCTTGTTGAATGGACTGGACAAAGGACTGTTCCAAATGTCTTCATCAATGGGAAACACATCGGTGGCTGTGATGGTGAGCCGTTTTGCCCTCTACTACTATTTGACACTGACATTACTATGCTTCTTTGAGTTTGAATACCGAATTACTGATCACCTAGTCCTTTAAATGCCAAACTTTGTTATACAAGCGCTTGCTTGCTCGTGATTGGAGAGCAATCGCCAGTTCTGCTGCGAAGACAACTAGCACTACTTAGTTCGACCTGAGAGTTGTCCCGTGTTATGAAATAAATAAAAAAGGTGGACGTTTGGCAAGTTCAGAACTTGTTATCTAGTATCCTGGAGTAACTGTCCAGTCTCCGTATGAAACTCCTTAGACATCAATCAAATTATATTCGTGCTAACAGTGATTGGCTCCCCAAATGATTGTCGTTCTTCTCGATATATACAATCCGAGAAGCCAAAATGCAACAGATATATCAGAATCTGCAGAACAATTCCTAAACAGCACTGGAATGTAAACACTCAAAACAGTTTCTACCTCACTGTCTCATCGTCCTCCCGGTACTAGAACACGCGGCGGTAACCCACATCCCTGCGCTTATGCTTGTGTAGTTGCGGGCTAGTGGCCGCTGTTTATGCCCGTGTAATGCTCGACGGGCCGCTGCATTTGCCCGCGTAACACTAGGCGGCCGGTGCGGGCAACCGCAACTTGTCCTATTTGCATCCTGAAGTATAGATACGACAAATCAGATATGATCCGCAGTCCAACACCGTTGAAAATACATCGGTTTTCCCCAGGAATGTGACTAGCCAGGATTGGTTTTCCGTTTTCCACCATGCGATTTCAAACTGCAAAACTGGAACCACAAGTACATGGTACTTCTAGATTTCGCTTTACCGAGGCAAATCTAGCATAGGAGGCAAAACGCTGTATCATCTTTTACAGGTAATCTCAAAAGAAAATCAGTTACAGTTCAGAAACCATCAAAACCAATAAAATGATTTTACAAGAGATCAGTGGTGCATATATCTTTATGCAGTTTGATGATAAATGTACGACCTCAGATAATCATGAGCGAGGAGGTGCCAAAAGGCCGCTTGTTCTGAGGATCTTTCTGGGTGACCAACCGCTGATCTCCCAGCAATGACGTATCAACGTACAAAATGTGGCATGGCAGCAATTGTATTATTCCCGTCAACGATCGCGCCGAAGGCATTATGGTAAAGTCCTTTTCACATCTATTATATCTGCACAATGTAGAGAATAAGATCAGTGATGATTAGTCTTGGAATTAGGTTACCCTCGTTCTCAACTTCCCATACTAACATCTTCGATCTATTACATTGCCGTGTGAATTTATCTTGACATGTTACTGTTGACTAAACTTTAGAGTATATGGGAAAATTGGGTCTATACTGTTAAAAATCTAGGAGAGTGGTTTTGTTATTCATAACTGTGCAACTTATTCATTAATTGAGGAGGTATATGTAGACATTGTTACATGGACCTCATGGGCTAAAGAGAATGTACACTCTTTAACACCCCCTTCAAATTCAAGGTGGATCAGGAGGATTTGATACACTAAGTTTGAGTAGATGAAGCTGATGCTGTCAAGTCTGAGCTTTAGTGAAGAAATCTGTAACTTGAAGTTCTAAGGGAACATACTCGAGGGCGATGGTCGACTACTGACAATGGGATCGTGTGAAGGATACATCAACGCCAATATGCTTTGTCAGCTTATGCTTGACTGGATCACTAGCAATCTGAATGAGACTTGTATTGTCACAAAAGAGAGGTGTAGAATTGTCACAATAGACACCGAGATCAATGAAGAGCCATCGGAGCCAAATGATCTCTGAGGTGGTAGCGGCAAGAGCTTGAAGCTCAGCCTCTGCACTAGAGCGTGACATCGCAGTCTGCTTCTTGGACTTCTAGGCAATAAGCGAAGTACTAAGAGAGATACAATAGCCAATGATAGATCAACGATCAGCATGGTCACTCGCCCAAGTGGAATCAGAGTAAGCGTGGAGCTGAAGCTGACTCAAACTGGCATAGAATAGACGTCTAGACGCAGTCCCCCTCAAGTATCTCAGCATACGAAAAACATGACCATAGTGGACTGAGGTGGAAGCACTGACAAACAGGCTGAGCGCATGAACAACATGAGCAATGTCTGGCCTGATGACAGTGAGATAAACAAGGCTCTCAATGAGCTGACGATAGCAAGAAGGATCTATCAGTGGTACACTGTCTGTAGGTCGAAGCTGTAGATGAAGCTCCATGGGTGTGACAACATTGTGTGTATCAGTCATACCAGAGCGAGCAAGCAGATCCTAAACGTAGCGATGCTGAGAGAGATAGTAGCCATCACTATCAGAATGAACTTTAATCCCCGGAAAATAACTCAATGGTCCTAAGTCGGACATCATAAACTGTTCACTCAATTTCCTCTTCACAAAAGCCACATAATCCATGTCATCTCCTGTGATCAGCATATCATCGACATATAGTTGAAACAAAGTATGACACTACTGAGAAGTGTGAATAAACAAGACAGGATCATGCTCACTTGGAGTGAAACCAGCAGCTCGAATCACGGAATTGAAACGCTCAAATCAAGCACGAGAAGCATGTTGAGACCATATAGAGCACACCTAAGGCGACAAACATAGCATGTATGAGCCTCAACACCTGAGGGTGGCTGCATGTAGACCTCATGTAGATCACCATGAAGGAAAGCATTCTTGACATCCATTTAAGATATAGTCCATATGCGTACCGCTGCAACAGCAATAAGAGTACGAACTGATAGGTACTCGACTCAGCTACTACACCTACACGAGAAAAGCCCCATCTCTCTGGTGCCTGAATAGAAGAACGATCACGTAGGGTATACCGTGATGTAGTAGAACGATCGTCAGAGTCAATGGTAGGGTCAGAAGGAACTCTCTGTCGACGACTATAGTGAAAGGGAAAAGTGGAAGTGTCAGAAACTGGTGGAGCTGGTGAAGGAGACACACTAGAAGGTGAAACTAGTTGAGAAGGTACATATGGAGAAGACAAGTCTGGTGAAGGAATGTGAGGTAGACACAAAAAGGAGGTGAAATCTGTGGAAGAAGTGAGATGTGTAGAAGTATGATAAAAAAGGGTCGACCCTCATCAAAGGTCACATCACGAGAGATGCGAATGCGACGAGCTGAGGAATCATAGCAACAATAGCCCTTATGTTCAAGACTACAGCTCAGAAAGACACGCTCAACCGACTGAGCACTCAACTTTGTGCGCTCACGAGGTGCTAGAAAGGCATAGCGGACACAATCAAAGACACGAAGATGAGCATAGCAAGAAGTAGCTCTATACAGAACCTCACCAGGACACTTGCCCTGAAGCTTGAAAAAGAGCTGACGGTTGATGAGATACTGTTGTAAAGACTGCTTCCCCCAGAAGTGAGAGGGAACAAAGGAGGAGATGATAAGAGTATGAGCGGTCTCAATGATGTAGCGGTGCTTGTGCTCAGCAACATCATTCTGAGAATGAGCATCAGGACACGAGAGCTGAGAAAGAGTACTCTCAGAAGAAAGGAACTGACGAAAGGCTGATGAAAGGTACTCTCCCCCAGAGTCGGAACGAAAAACATGAATGAAAGAAGAAAACTGTGTATGAACTATCTTAGTAAAAAACTGGTAAATGGAAATTAACTGAGAACGATGTTTTACTTGATATGCACTTCAGGAAAAGTCAATTTGGCACCCCCAATTTCAGAACACAAGGTACATGAACGTAGTTATTGCTAAAACCAGCTAGTGCCTTGGTATTAGTGTCACAAACTTCAAAAGGAATCAATTCAATATAGCAAGCAGCATGAATGTGTGACAAAAGTAAGTATTTACCTTGAACATTTCACCAAAAAGTCCTTCTAGAGGGTTCTGGCGCCGTATGCCATAGAATTTTGCAGCAATTTCATCCAATAACTGCAAAAGGCAGCCGTACAATCATGAGCTCTCCTTCAGTTTGCGGCTCTTTTTTCTGATATGATAGCAAGTTAGCTCCAACATTAAGCAACAAAGTGACTTAGGTTTTTCCACCTTTTTCTCTTCTTTTGCAGAGCAGGAGGGCAATAATATAGAATTAAACAAACATATTGTAAGAATAGGTGATCCTTTAACGACAGTTCCTATATTTCCTGATGGCCAGCTCATGTAGACAAGGCCAAATGTTTGTGGAGCTACGTCAAGTTGTACATGACTCACACTGACTCTTAAATGATCTAACATCATCATCTTTCGCGTATACACACTGTTTCATGACAATATATGTAGATTTTCTTTTTTAAAAAATATAACTTATCAGTTCTCTCGGTTTCTGTCAAGTTCATGTTTGCAATTAGAGTTAAAACCAAAAACCACCTAAATCCAACGAGACCTGGTGCTGATCGAGATGTTTCCAGGCCCACAAAAAAATTCCAGACGCTAGCAAGAACTCAGTGACACACACGGAAAGGTTCAAACAGTAAAGCATGCCATGTAGTGCTTAAACAGGTTTTCTTATCAAGCTACAACATATTCGACAAAGACGCTACCTCCTCAAATACAGGGTCACGATCTGTAATTGTCTTATACTTTTGTCGAAGTGTCCTAAAAAGAGGGTAAGCATCTCTTTCAAGCCTGTAAACAACAAAATGTGGTTAATAATGCCCATAACAAGAGAAAACAATGACAAAATAGCTCCTCAGTTCTTGTATAAAATAATGCCTGAGATTGGAGAGTGATTTCATGACAAGATTATGCAAAATGTTAGATAAGAAAGGCTTACGTTGGTAAAAGATACTTGATGAACTGAATTAAATCTGTTTTTGGAAATTCTAAGTCAGCAGATTTTAGTTGCTCCTTCATGTCATCCATAAGTAAATTTGCATCTCTGAGGTTCCCTTGTGACAGGTACCTTAAAGAATAAAGAAAGAACATTATATCAGAAAACCGATTATCTCCATCCCCCAAATCCCAATCTAAGTTTATCCCAACAATGAAACAGTTTACTGTACAGTGCTATCATGCATGCATTTGAATATGACCCAAACAGGATTTGTAAATCACATAGAAGGATATTTGCATTGAGGCAGTATATCTTATTGCATGCATCCCTAGCACACTGCTAACTAACCTGTATCTATCGTTGTAAACAAAACAGAATCTAGACAATTTCCTCTGAAATTCGGTTTCTGCGTTGCAAAATGCACCTTCTTTAATGGTTTTGTCAAATTCTTCCTCTCGAAAGAAAAGAAAGAAAGATGTCCTCTCGAAAGAAAAGAAAGAAAGGATATCTTACATTAGGACACCATGTGCAATTGCAGTATCATCTTCTCCAGGGTAGCACTAAATGATAAGAAAGAAAAGATTAATATGATTATATATTGCATTGTTGAAAACATATCAGGATCCCGTTTAATACCGAGATGAAAGTTGGACAGGAATCATGAACTGGGGTCCAACCCAAAAATAGATTGGGATAACTGCTTTAACAAGCACGCGCTTGCGTTCTGTTTCTATCTTTTGGAGAAGGATTACCTCCATTTTGAACACTAAGTAAGAAACTCATTGTACAAAAGAAAATTATTATAGAGAACATGAATCTACTAATCATATTGAACAATGACTAGTTGTATTAAGCAGCACGAAAATAATAAAAATGATATGCACATGAAAGCCATTGGAAATATTTTAGTAGGGTAACCTTTTGCCATTACTCAGATAATACAAGAATATAATCAGTCATCATTTGTAACATCTTTCTTTAAGAACAAAAGCATTACCTTGCCCATAAAGTTCACCAGCATAGAAGCAAACTTTTTAGGATCATTTCCATGCACAAAATGACTTGATACTTTAGTCATGTCCTGCAGTCAAGGGAAACTCCACATGAAACCTTGAAGCATAATTACAACAGCAGTAAAAATAGTAACAGCAACAATGAGCCAATGACCCATAAAAATTGCAGCTCTAACATAGAAGATAATCACATTCAGCCAGAGAGTTATGAACAGTTCACCGTTTCTAGAGATTCAGAATATACGTATTCAGCCAACATAACATGCAGCTCAGGAGATCCATTTCTTGATGTCCCAAACTCGGCAGACCACCTTAATACAGGGAAGATACAATGTTAGTGCCATATAAAGATAGCCGCCGGAAAAAGGAGAAGAAAAATCACCTTGTCCAGTAACAGAGTACACGCAAGAAAAATTCAAAGATCTTATAGCAATGATTCTTGTATTGCAACACTAAAATATATTTACACAACTTGACATCACCTTAAAATAACAATTTCATGACCAACCCTAGCTTTATTTTTTCTCCAAAGTTAATGACTATGAAGATCGAAGTAAATTAGGCATCAAAACATGTGGCTGAGCACAGTTATTTAGAGCAAAAATAATTTATTATCTTTTTGCCACCAATCCAATCTCCGTCTGGAATTTTATCATAAGAGCAAATGAAAAGGAATCAGAAGTTCAGAACCATGTATTTTCCTATCATGATAAGCTCATTGGTGTTTTCTGCTTTGTCAGCAATGGTCAAGCACTGAGGTTTACACCCCAGGTCAAGCTGTAAAACAATTTGATGTATTGGTCTTAAAATCCACTGAAAAATACTACCAGTTTGGAAGACAAAGTTCAATGCTTGAATGGCCGATATTTATGATTCACTTGGATTTATTAAAATTAGTATACCTTACCTGATAGCTGCTTTCAGGAACGATGAACAACTCTCAACACGAACTTTTGCAGCAGAAATAGCTTCAGATAATTTCTGCATATCATAATCATCTCCAAGGAAATGGGGAATAGATATCCTGGGGAAAGCCTCGTACATCTTTCTGATCCGATCTAAAGTTATACGATATAGTTACAATCACAAAACGAGACATCTAACAACCAAACTTACAGCATGCCATTATTTGTAAAAAGAAGAATGCTTCATTCAGCTGATTTAGAACCGTAAAAGAAAAAAATTCTGCAGGCAAACTAATGAACAGATGCACTAAAAATAAATCTAAAACCACCATTAGGACTAGAGATCAACACTTCCACCAATATTTAAGCAATTTATTTAAACCTTTACACATAATGGACCCGCTAAGAGCATGCTACAAATGATTTATTGCAAATATGTTCTAAAAATCAAATGGTGCATGCTACAAGTGAAACTAGTTGAGTGCCCATCAGTTGCTACGGGATACCCTACACAGGGAACAAGCTTTAGTAAGAATTAGAATAACATAGCAAGAAGTAACATGATTGATTGTTATACCCATCACAAAGATCAGTAATTCGAGGTCGCAGCTGTTTCCAGTGCCACCTTGATTAGGCATGAGACCTATAGATGGGTTTCCAATGCAAAATGTACATGCCTCCCCAACTCAAGTATTATCATCGGGGAAAATTGGCTAGATAGGTAAGATAAATTTGCATGTGCTCCATTAAAGAATAATTGTTGTTTTCTTAATTAATATTATACCTACATGATTAATTAATAATGTTTTTTCTTATTATTATTACATATGTATACATGTAAAGATGTTAGGGGTACCATGGTGGCTTTCCAAAGATTGGTGGTGAAATATCACAGAGCAAATGGATACCATCCGGCATTAGCCTGTGTAAAGCTGTTGACCTTGACGTACGGGATATTTAATCTTCTTTCCATCTTTTGTCTTTCATTTGTCCAATATAAACATTTAACTTTAACTAACGATTTTGTTTTTTTCCTATAGCTCAAGAAATGTACCTCTACATTGTCAATGCACATCTTGCATGGGAATTTGCAAATCTTGAAAATGGCTTTGTGATGGGTATAATCAATCAATCATGTAGCTTCTTGCTATGTTATTCTAATTCTTAATAAAGCTTGTTCCCTGTGTTGGGTATCCCATAGCAATGCACGGGTACTCAACTTTCACAAGAAGATTAAATAAAAAAAACTGACCAAAAGTTTCTTCATTATAAGGAAGTCGTCCCTTGACAAGGGTGTCCACTAACAGCACAGCGAGTTCAGCACCGCAAGTAACCTGAAATTGGTAATAATATAATCACATTGAGATCTTTGATCAATAAGGCAATAGAGTAAAGATCTGAACCATTAATTGGGTTAAATGCGAATTTATGACTTTTAAGTTGATACGTGTGTAGCTACAGTAAGCTCTGAAAATCACCCCCCCCCCACCCCAACAACACACACACAAAAAAAGCCGCACACACACATATTGCTCCAGACCAGAGAGGCATGCTGCGGAGGAAGCAATTGACCGCTTTAAAATAACCAAGACTGAGCTTTTGGGTTGCTTTTGGTTGGTTGTGCAGGCGCTGGGTTTTGAACAGTTGGGTAATTTCACAGACAAAAGAAGAAAGCATAGGTAGGTTGACATCGAATTAATAAATATTTTGTATTTAGTGATCTATGAAATTAGCTGTAGACAATATCTGTTAACTTGCGCATATGCATCTAAGAGAGAGAAAAAAACCTGCCCATGCTTCAATTGAATTAAAGCTCCTGACTGAAATATGTCCAAGGCTTCCGAATACCTCTGAAAAGCAATGTACCTGCATGAAATGAGCCGAAACAAGTTAAAACGGTTGGCTTGTGTCTTGTGGTCGTTGATATTATATCCTAATGATACTTGCCATTGTGGTCATATGGAACATAACTCTAGTATACATGCAATGGTAATATGCCAATGATAACATTCCGGGTTTCTGGCCCTTGTTTTACTTTGAATTTGCTTTAAGTATGTCCTGGACTCCTGGCATGAGTTTATTTTAAAATGTTACATTATCCCAAATAACTGTAGTAGTTATAAAACGAAGATGTTACATTAAACCAACTCGTATCGTTTAGTAAATCCAATTCAAGTAATGTGAAAGAGTAACGGTTGAATTCTATTCCTCTGTTAAGAAAGTTTGAAATAGACAAGCATAAGCAAGATGGTTGAAATAGTGAAAAGCTGAAAGCTTAAAGGGGAGCCAACCACTGTGGCTTCAGCTAAATTATATACAGAGTACCTTGCACTTGTTGACTTGTACATTTGTTGGGCTTCATAGTAATTTCCACCATCCACCATACTCTCAAGCTTTTCAATTGTCTGAAAACAACAGCTCATGATTACAAAAACTGCTAAGAAAATAATCTAGAGGTCCAGAGTGTAAAATACTAATCAATGTTGCCAAAGGAGCACGAGGAACTTGCCTAGATGCTAACTTCTAACGAAACAAGATGTAGCATCGAAACACTTCAGAGTGGATAGGATGAAGTGCCATTGCTGATGCACTTCCTCTCTGCCCAAAGGCACCAAACAACATGGTGATAGGGCCAGTATTTTATTAATATTTTTACCATTAAACAAACGCATCAATGAATTTTCAAAATGTTAATTTTCTCTTAACAAAATAATGATTACTTTCTGTCGTAGTGAGAAGACTAGACAGTAAAAAGAGGAGACCCCTCGTGCTGGGAAGACGAGGAGGCTTCCAAAAAGGGGCTCGGTTGTGATAAAAATTGCTTATCCTCCTCTGGTTACATGGTGGAGGGGGCTATTTATAGCCTCCCGACATGGCATCCGAAAGTACATATATGCCCCTAGAAAAGAACACAGCCCTAGGGGCTGCAGGGTCTTTTATGTGCCCTATGCGTAGCCTCCGGTGCACGGTGTGTCTCTGTGGGCGTGGCCTATTTGGGGGATACACCTGGTCCACCGTTCCTGTGGACCCCGTTCCCTTCGCAGGTCCTTTGCTGCCTTCTTCGGAGGGTCTTCGTGGCTCCTTCGGAGGGTCTTCAGGACCCCTCCGAAGGGCCTTTGGGACTACTCCGGGAGGGTCTTCTGGATCTGCGAGGGGTCTTCGGGATCCTCCGAGGGTTCTTCGAGATGTCCTCCGAGTAAGTCCTTAGGAGGCCTTTCAATGCTGCCGTGCTTCGCCGGGTCGTGGGGCCGGTGGGACGTCCCTACGACACTTTCTCTGGCTAGTAAGATTTCATGGGAGGGAGACAATACTAGCAAGGACTTTCGGATTTCAGAAAAGAAAGAACAGAATAAATGAACATCTTGGTTCCAAGGTCACTATGAACCTTCAAACTGGTAGCAAAAGCATCAATAGTGAAATTTTATCCAGGGTTACTCATTGCTGCCAATCTTTTTTCTTCTATAAATACAGGCTCAAGTTCTACCGAGCCAATTTCAACACACCCATATTGAAATTTTATCCTCTCGCACGCATTCCCACGCCGCCATGTAATCGAGGCACTGAACACGAATCGGTACTTGAACCCTAGTTCCAACAAATTCGCCATGGGAGGCGACTCCTCCGCGGCGTAGGCCTCGCTAGCCGAGATCCAATTCGCGCGTCGCGCACACGCCCGCAAGTCGCACGCTCTCGCGCTAATGTACACGCGTATACACACACAAGCGCACGCAGGAGCACGCGCGCACGCACGGGCACAAGCAGAGGGGGTGCGGGAAGAGGGATCCCTCACCTGCTGGGGAGGAGGCAGGTCGCGGCGCGACCTCATGCTCATGGAGCGCGACATGTCTCTCCGGCGAGCTCACCACGGCGGCGGCGGCGGCGGCGGCGGCAGTGGAGGAGGCGCACGCCGTGGTGATCGGAATCGCGGCGTCGCTTCACGAATACACCCTCGAGACAAGCTGGGCTCCGCCGCTCCGGCGATACAACGGGGGACTTGCTTGTCTTTATGAGTTGGACGTGGTTGGGTGGGCGCTGATCGTGCTCGCGCGAATCGTAAAGCACTTCTCAGATTTACGCTCTGTATTGGTCTTCGAACCCCTTGGGAATTCACCTATTCCTGGATTTTGTCCTTGTCTGACTTTGCAGTTTGGCTCTGCTATCCTTGGGCTTGTTATAGTACCTTTGCTTACGTAGTTTGTACCATCAGATAATGGTTCGTCGACTTGAATTTTGAAAAATACCTTAACCTTAGTGGTATTATTATAGTACAAAACTGTAGTAACAAATTACTTCATTCCATAAAAAAAAACGTGTCATATTGGACACACGGTCACAAAACATAACTTCGATCACTAAATTTTATTGTAATATATTTATAAAACCTAATAAAATTAAAATATTATAAAAATAAATTTTAAGATAAATTTACATATATTACTTTCATGTATGCAATCTAAATATTTTAAAAATATCGATAATCAAAATTTTGAAAGTTTGATTGCATGTATCCAAAAACGGCATGTTTTGTGACCGAATGAAGTAGAATATAGTATAAAAATAGAACAAAGACAGATTTGTACTATCCAACAAAACATTGTATCCCAAGGTGTATTAATCTTTTCTCAACTCTTTGGTGGAATCAATGTGAAGTTCTTTCGTGTAAGCACACGATTGTTTAGTCTTTTTGTTTCCTAGTGTTGAAAATTAGAATGGTCTAAACAAGTGTTGAAAACTAGTGGAATTTTCTAGACAATTATGCCGATAGATATTGCAACATATTGTATTCGTTATATATCTCTAATACCTTTGAAAATTATAACTATATTTGTTATACAATCGTAACAATTGAAATATCTATATGATTAATCTACATTGTTATAATATGGCTTTCCCAAAATCAGTGGTAAAGATCTTCTCTTCTTCTCCCGATTAATGGAAGAATTTATAGGAATTTTGTTTTTTTTCTCTGATTTAAGGATTATTGTGTGATTTTCTATATCTCTAAAACAAAGGACATACCTTGAATATCACACGCTGTGTATATATATATATATATATATATATATATATATATATATATATATATGTGTGTGTGTGTGCTGGAAGGTCTAAAATTTTAAAGTACCAAAACTGCACTCACAAAATTATTTTATGTAATCTTAGCATCTAATGAATGATTCAGGATATGCTAAGGGCCTTAGATGCAGCAAAGCTGGGAATGTCAGGGACCAAACTGAAGAAAGAGGAGTTTACACTGGCCACTGGGTACCAGTGATTCCCAGTGAAAGAAAGCCTGGAAGGTGCGACCATTACCCACCAACAGGCAACAGCCATGTTGATGTGGCCTGCCTGCCTCCACTAGTGCTTCACGTTTGCCGCGGGCGACGGAAGCGAGGAGATATAGCAGCAGCAATGGCGGCCTTCACTGCTTCCCGCCTCTCGCCCCCTCGCCTCCACTGCTCTTCCCCTTCTCCCCATCCTCCACTTCGCCGCTCGCGTTTCTCCCCTCTTCGCGCCGCCAAGTATGCCCCTTTCTTCTTCGACCTTTGTTTCAAGAAACCATAGTTCACAAATGCTTGATTGTGTCCAATTCTTGGAACCTAGGATAAGAGTTTAATCTCGAGCAGTATTTGTGGTGTATCTGTCAGCATTTGGTCATGTGAACCTGTGATTGTAGGTTGGAGGCTGTGTTATCTATTGGAACCCATCTAATCCCACACCCAAGAAAGGTTAGCAGATACACAATTGACAATATTGGTTGTTTACGTATCATATATTTTCTGGGACTTTTATTTCTTTTTCCCATCTGAAGTAGCCAATGTTTAATGTTGAATCATTTTGCACATTTTCAAGGCTGAGACTGGCGGAGAAGATGCTTTCTTTGTGAATGGTGATACTGGTGGAGTATTTGCCATTGCAGATGGTGTTTCAGGGTACGCCATCTTTGCTGTAATGAACTTTTTTTCAAGAAGTGCTGCAATGAACTGTGATCAGTTTTTCCCTCTTCTATTTTGGATTGCTTTCAGCTCTTATCAAGAAATATATGTTGTTTTCAGCAATTTGCATTGACACATGGCTTTTATCCTGCTAGTCATTCTCTTATCTACTGACAGATGGGCAGAAAAGGGTGTCAATCCAGCTCTGTTTTCTCGAGAGCTCATGGCAAACAGCTCTACTTTTCTCAAGGATGAGGAGGTATTTCTAAATCAGTACTGCTAAATAAAAGTATGTTTAAATACCATGTCATATACGCTATACTCGTGAAAAATTTACATATCGCATAGAAGTTGCTATCCTTCACAGGTCAATCATGATCCTCAGTTTCTTCTAATGAAGGCTCATGCTGCAACTTCTTCTGTTGGATCTGCAACAGTGTAAGTAATATTTTTTCCAGTGATTATGTTACAGCCTTACGGGTCACTCTTTGTTCTGGCAGACATTTCAAAAGGTATAAAATTCTTTGCAATGGTAACAGAATCATCGCAATGCTTGAGAAGACTGGGATTCTGAAAATTGCAAGTGTGGGAGATTGTGGTTTGAAAGTTATTCGGGAAGGTGAACATGATTGAATTTATATTTATCTGAAATTTCTTAACATACTTCATACCAATTTTAATCTGTTGTTTTTTCTCTTCTTCGATAACATATTAGGCCAAGTGATGTTCTCTACATGTCCTCAAGAACATTACTTTGACTGTCCATATCAGATAAGCTCCGAGGCAGTTGGTCAAACATATCAGGATGCACTGGTACATACCTTCTTATAAATTCTAATCATGTGTTCTTTTTTATTACTGTTGAAGCACCAGCAATATGACACGACATCGCACTCTAAAAGTTTAAGCTCCGTAGGTGGCTTCATATATATGAAAGTCAACCAGGTAGGAAGGTCCAGCGTTTTTTTTTTGTTGGATCTTCATGTTGTAGGTCAAAATAATAGTCAAGTGTGTGTAAAGATCGTTTTACCAGTATATATGGACATACAGACACTTCCTATTTACTTGAGATATAGTGAGCTTCACTACAGTAGTCAATACAGCCAAACAAGATTTAAGCATTTTTTTCAAGGTTGTGCAAAAGCTTTGCACAACATTTCATTAGACGAGAGAAACCGGAAGAATCCGAAATACACAAAACAGGAAGATACAAGCTAATCAAGCGAGGACTCGGCTAAGAACCCCGGTCGACAGCCGAACGGAAGGAGAAAAGCATTTTTTTAAGATAGTTGCTTTCTGATTTTGACCCCTTTGGTTTATCTATCAGGTTTGCACTGTAAATCTTATGGAGGGTGATATGATTGTGAGTGGCTCAGATGGATTTTTTGACAATATCTTTGATCAAGAGATTATTTCTGCCATTTCTGAGTCTCCAGGGGTAGATGAAGCTGGTAAATCTCTCGCTTCTTCAACTGGGGACATAAAACACATGTTCCAGTCCTTCTAACCCTTCTGAAAGCTTTGTTATGTTGCACAGCAAAAGCATTGGCAGAGCTTGCAAGAAAACATTCGGTGGATGTTACTTTTGATTCACCCTACTCCATGGAGGCCCGGAGTAGGGTGCGAAACAAATACCTCTTATGACAAACTTCTCTTCTTCTTGTCACTATTTACAGGTTGTTACAACTTGTTTGCTATAAAAGATGACAGAACACGTTTCATTTTGATTACTTACATGCAGGGTTTTGATGTCCCCTGGTGGAAGAAACTACTCGGGCCAAACTAATAGGCAAGCATGAGCTCATTACATGTTGCCATGCTCTATTCTATGCGGCAAAATCAGTAAGCTCATGATGCCTAAAATTTTGTCACCTTAGGTGGTAAGATGGATGACATTACAGTCATTGTCGCACAAGTGAAGACAGTGGTGATCCCAGATGATGATGAGGTTGAACTACAAAATCATTCAATTTTGGTATGTAGATAATGTTGTTTCACCTTGGGTTTCTTTCTTTTGTGTGATATTTGCAGGGTGGTGACGTAGAAGAGAAAGTGAATGAGCAAGGCAGTGCTGTCACAGTTGCATCCGTTGAACAAAATGAAGACTGACAAGGAGTGAAAGAGCTGTCTGGAGTTCTTCAAGCGCCGTCCTTTTTCTTTTTGTTTTTAACTTTTTTTGTTGACGATGTATTGTACTGCGCAGAAAACAGTTGAAGCAAAATACACCTGTATACACCCATGCATATGCACTCCTTTCAGATTGGGTTTAATACGAAGGAAAATACGCATTCAAGCTCGATGAGCACAGCTTTGGATCCGCCTACAGCCTACAGGTCTTATGTACGGTGCCACATTAAATACGTCTTCAAGGCTGACTTACGTATAGTTGTTAAACGTCTCCGAGTTTAGTTTGCGGGTCGCCCAAATGCATCAACTATAGAGCTAAACCCTCGTCTCGAACCCTAGAGGCAGAGCCGGACTGAGCACACCGACCGCTGCAACACAGCTCTCGCCATGGCCTCCTCCTCGCCGGCGGCAGCGGCCGCCCGGAAGCGCGCGCTGACGGAGCAGAGGTTCTCGGAGCTTTCCCCCGCCCTATCCCCGGAGGTGGTGGAGGCCCTAAAGCGCGGCGGCTTCCGGCGGTGCACGCCGGTGCAGGCGGCGGCCATCCCGCTGCTGCTGTCGCACAAGGACGTGGCCGTCGACGCCTCCACCGGCTCCGGCAAGACCCTCGCCTTTATGTCAGATCCCGACTGTATCAAATCCGAAAAGAACGAAATGGATTCAGATGGTTCTGCCAAATAGTTCAGAAACGATAACAGGGGAAAGTAGCTAGGGTTCTAAGGGTTCTACGCTCGTTCTAAGAATGCTAAGGATATGTTTTTTCATCTTGCTTTCATTCCACGCATCCAAGGCTTAAATACCGGTTTAGCGAAGTTTCTGGTGTAGTGAAATAAGCAAAGTTCTTGAAGTAAAAGAAAAGTCTCGAAAGAAGAGCAGCGAGAACATGACAATCGTCGGTCTAAACCATCGTAAGCCTCCCTTGCCGTTAGATTTAACTTCCCTTTCCTCAGCGCATCTGGACCATCGATGTGCAATAAGTGAAGTCGTCCAGCGTTCTTTTCTGCGCCGTTTTCCTCACGGTGATTTAAGCGAATTTAGGATCGACAATGCTTTCTTGAGACCGACCTTGCCTCAAGTGCGAAATTTGGAAAAGCCTTTTGAATGAGCGAAACATCTTCCCGGGCGCATCCTCTCGAGTCAAGTTTTGCCAATGGATCAACCAGCGAGCTATCACGAGTCTCTGCGAGGAACTATCCTTCGGTTGATAACGACCACGGTTCGATTCGAGCTTGCCATCGGGACCAACAAGAGTGCGTTGGGTAAAGGAACGACATGATCACCCATATGTCTCTTCAATTGACTCACATGGAATCTGGATGTATTTGGCGGTGTCGAGTAATAACAATTTGTAAGCACGATTGCCAATCTTCGAAGAATCTTGAATGGGCCATAATATTTGGATCTTAGCTTAAGGGATCCTCTTAATCCAAAAGCATTTTGCCTATATGGTTGTATCTTGGATACACCATCTCACCTTCTTGGAGCTGCCGCTCGGATCTCAACTTATCAGCAAAGAATTTAATTCGGTTCTGAGCCATGAGTAGGTTTTCCTTGATTCGGTTCATCATCTCCTCTTTCTTCTCAATAGTGGTTCGGCATCTTGGAGATATCACGAGAATGGATGTTTCCCCGATTTGTGGTGGACAATATCCATATAGTGCTTGGAAGGGTGTGGTCTTCAAAGAAGTGTGGTAGGTGGTGTTATACCACCATTCTGCATCAGGTAACCATGTATACCATTCCCTGGGTTCTTGAAATACCATGCTTACGAGATAAGCTTCCAAGCATTGATTTACTCTCTCGGTTTGGCCATCGATTGAGGTGATATCTTTGTGCTAAATCTCAATGAAACCTTGAGAGTTTTGAATATTTCTTGAAATAGATTACTTGTAAACACCACTGTCCATCGGTGACAATAGCACATTGGCATGCCATGCAGTTTGTAAATATTATCCATGAATAACTGGACCACTTGTTGGACTGTATAGGGGTGAGCTAAAGCAACAAAGTGGGAATATTTAGTCAATCTATCCACTACTACCAAGATGACATCCTTTCCCTTGGATTTAGGCAGTCCTTCTATGAAATCCATGGAGATATGAGTCCATGCTAGGTCAGGGATTTCCAATGGATCCAATAAACCAGGTGGATGTACCTTCTTAGTCTTGTTTAACTGACATACTGGACATTCTGCTACTAGCATCTCTACCTGTTTTTTAAGCTTTGGCCAATAGAATAGCTTCTTCACCCTCTGATAAGAAGCTCTCATCCCAGAATGCCCTCCTACCGCAGATGCATGAAGGTTGTGTATTAGTTTGGTTCTGATTCCTCCCTGGTCTCCTACATAGATTCTATTATTATATCTGATGAGACCTCCATTTATAGTGTATCCTTGATCATGAGAATCACTCGAATGAATCTTCTCCATCATTGCTGAAAAACCGGAATCCCCCAAGTAACTTTCTTTAACCTCTTCTATCCATTCAGGAATTATCACCACCATTGGAGCACATATAAAATCTGGGTTGTTAGCAACCTGTTTTCCTTCTATTACATCTCTCCTTGAAAGTGCATCAGCAACCAAGTTCTCTTTCCCCTTCTTATACTCAATTTGATAGTCAAACTCAAGTAATTTCAGTAGCAACTTATGCTGAATTCCCTCTGTTAGCCTTTGGGTGGCCATATATTTCAAGCTTTGCTGATCTGTTTTAATTACCAATGGGTTTCCCAGCAGATAATGTCTCCATTTCTTAAGAGCTTCCAAAATTGCTAAAGCCTCCTTCTCATAAATTGATTTACCATTTGCCTTTGGACCTAAAGTCTTGCTGTAGTAAGCAATTGGCCTACCCTCTTGCATCAACACAGCACCAATCCCAGTCCCACATGCATCGGTTTCCAGTACAAAAGGCTTCTCAAAATTGGGCAAAGCTAATACAGGACATGTAGTCATTTTCTCCTTCAATCTGTCAAAGGCCTCAGATTGTGTGGCACCCCATTGAAAAGCATCCTTTTTTTAGCATATCATGCAAAGGCCTGCATATTCTCCGATAATCCTTCACAAAACGTCTGTAGTATCCCGTTAAACCCAGGAATCCCCTCAACTTAGATATACTGGTAGGTTGAGGCCACTTGATTACATCTGCTATCTTGTTTGGATTTGTGGAAACCCCTTCAGCTGATATAACATGACCCAAGTATTCAATTCTATCAGTAGCAAAGGTACATTTACTTAACTTGGCAACTAGCTGGTTACTCCTCAATCTGTTCAAAACCAGATTCAAGTGTTCTTGATGTTCTTCTGCCCCCTTGCTGTAAATAAGTATATCATCAAAAAACACCAACACAAACTTCCTCAAGTATTCAGCAAATATGTTGTTCATTAACGATTGGAATGTAGCAGGAGCATTAGTCAATCCGAATGGCATCACCTTGTATTCGTAGTGACCCATATGTGTTTTAAAAGCTGTTTTGGAAATGTCTTCTTCTCTCATTCTAATCTGATGGTACCCTGATCTCAGATCTAATTTAGAGAACACCACTGCTCCATGTAATTCATCCAACAAATCTTCTATAATAGGCATAGGAAACTTGTTCTTAACTGTTTTGGCATTTAATTGTCGATAATCTACACACATTCTCCAACTCCCATCTTTTTTTCTTACCATTCTGACCGGTGATGAGTATGGACTCATACTAGGCGAATCTCATCGACTTCTAGCAATTCTGAATGATTCTCTCCATCGATTCCTTCTGATAATGTGGGACTCGGTAGGGTCTGAGATTTGGTGGTTCAGCTCCACTTCTCAATACAATGCTATGATCACACTCCCTTTTGGAGGCAACCCCTTGTGTTCTTGGAATACATCAGCAAATTGGAACAACAATTCTTCTACCTTTACCCCGAGAAGTCTCTCTTTGCTTGCCTCAATCATCCCAATCTGTTGTACTTGAATCACATAACCCATTATCTTCTTACTAATCATTTTCAGTAACCCTTCATTGCTGATACTGATTCTGGAACATGGTATGGTGTAATCTCTGAAAGTAATCAGATTTCCCTCCTTGGAAATAGTGAGTATTCTCTTCTTGAGATCCAATCCAATGGGGCTATAATCATATATCCAATCTGCTCCCAATATCACATCATAACTTTTGAGCTTCAGTAGTTGGAAAGAATTCCTGAAGTTGGTTCCTTGGATTTGATAAGTAATGGGTTGAACCATTGCCTCAGTCACTAGTTCACCTCCTCCTGCTACCCTGACCCTTTTGGTAGGTGTAGATATCAGAGAACTTTCACTTCTCAATGCAAAATCAAAACTCATAAAAGTATGGGTACTGCCACTATCAACTAGGCGTGACTCTCTTTCCATTGAGTTGTATGATCGGGAGAAAGTAGTGGATCGGTGGTACCATCTCTTGCATGGGTGGAAATCTGCATCAACTGTTCCCTAGTTTCCTCTCTCTCAGGGCTCCCAGGAGCAGTTTCTTCTTCCCCTTCGGGCACCTCATTTGCTTCTGGGTCATCTTCCATCCCCTCCTTTTCATCAAGCTCTTGCAATATATGGATGGTCCTGCCTACTTTGCACCTATGCTGTTTGTGCCAAGGTTCCTTACAATACCAACAGGTCTGTTCCTTCTTTGCTCCCATGGGTATATGATTCTTCTCCAAATTGTTTCTGCCTGTAACTCCCTTCTGATCATTCACCTTAGAGTTCTCATTTGGTTTACTAATAAATCTCCCCCTATTGAAGTTTCCTGATGAAGCATTTTTCCTAGCCAGTGCTGCCTTCTCATATGTCTTTGCATACCAGTAAGCATCTATCATTCCTTGTGGCTTCTGGCTGCATACATCATGCTTGATTTCACCCCTTAATCCTCCAATAAAACAACTCATCAAAAATGATTCATGTAAGTAGGGGTGGTCCCTTTTTACTAGCTCCACACACTCCTCGAATTTGTCGATGTAACTAGGAACAGTCAACCCGAATTGTCGGATATTCAGTAGCTGTTCCACTGCCTCATGTGCACTGGCAGCTGAGAATCTATCCATGGACATTGAACATAACTGTGGCCAAGTGAGTAGCTGCCAAGGAATACCTACATTCTTCAACCAAGTAGCTGCTCTGCCTTGGAAATGAGCTGTTGCCAAATTAACCCATTGATCTCCTGGAGTTCCTGAGATTTCAAAAAACTTCTCACACTGTTTCAACCAGTTCAACACATCATCACCTGTGAACAGAGGAATTTCCAGTCTTGGTCCTTTTATGATGGCTTCCGCGTATGCTGAATTTCCCAACGCATTCCCCACATACATGTTTCTCTGGGTATCAAACATTTGAACTCCTGGATAGTGACCCATATCTTCTCCTCTCAACCCAGTTACCGCTGTGGCTGTTCCATTCCTCCAGTGGTTACCATCCTGCACATGACCTCCATACACATCAATAGGATTTTGAGTCCTCTCTTGATGAACTCGAGTATTTCCTTGATGCATCTCATATTGTCTAGGGTGAAATGCGAGGTTCTCACCTTGGCGGTGTCTGAGAGGACAGTGTAGTTCCCTTGCCTATTCGGTTCTATGAAAAAGGCAGATGGTGGCATACACCCGGTAACTCCCCCCTTACTACTGCTACCTGTCATCATTCCCACCGAAAAAGCTGGATAAGGACCAGTTTGTGTTACAGTTCTTGAAGATTTGACCTCCTGAGTTAACCTTGCCTTTCTCCATTGCTGTCCTCTTTTCAGTCAGTTCTTGTTCTTCTTGTTGGGACATCCTCCATGGTGGAGCGCCCCAAGAGTTCAAGAGATTCTTGATTTCTTCCACATCAGTACTTAACGACTTAAGTTCCAAGATCTCACCTTTCAAGGCCGCAATCTCAGATCTTGCATCTAAGTTTCCTTCCTCCTCCACCAGACTTCCGTGAGATCGTGTCTTCGTCATCTCCTTGCTCCCAGCGTCAGATCTAATCGGTTTTGGGATTTTACGAGGAAATCGATTGATTTCACTCAACCATTACCGATTCGATCCCTTCTCCAAGAATCGAGCTAAGCTCTGATACCTTTGTCAGATCCCGACTGTATCAAATCCGAAAAGAACGAAATGGATTCAGATGGTTCTGCCAAATAGTTCAGAAACGATAACAGGGGAAAGTAGCTAGGGTTCTAAGGGTTCTACGCTCGTTCTAAGAATGCTAAGGATATGCTTTTTCATCTTGCTTTCATTCCACGCATCCAAGGCTTAAATACCCGGTTTAACTGAAGTTTTACAGTGTAGTGAAATAAGCAAAGTTTACTGAAGTAAAAGAAAAAGTCTGAAAGAAGAACGACAGAACATGACAATCGTCTGGTCTAAACCATCGTAAGCCTCCCTTGCCGTTAGATTTAACTTCCCTTTCCTCAACGCATCTGGACCATCGATGTGCAATAAGTGAAGTCGTCCAAGCGTTCTTTTTCTGCGCCGTTTTCCTCACGAGCTGATTTAACTGAATTTAGGATCTGACACTTTATCGTCCCCGTCGTCGAGATCCTACGCCGCCGCTCTTCACCTCCCAAGCCCCACGAGGTCAGCTCGCACGTCCATGCTTTCTCTGTTCTGTTCTTGTTTTGCTTACAAAATTCCATGTTTCGTTCACTTTTGATCAACAAATAAACCGAATTTTATAGGTTCTTGGCATCATCGTCTCTCCCACGAGAGAATTGTCCTCGCAAATATACAATGTAGCGCAGCCGTTCTTCGCGACGCTGAAGGGCGTGTCGTCCATGCTCCTGGTTGGTGGGTTGGACATTAAGGCAGAGCTCAAGAAAGTGGAGGAAGAGGGTGCAAACATACTGGTGGGCACTCCTGGGAAGCTGTTTGATATAATGGAGCGCTTGGACACACTGGGCTACAAGAATCTTGAGGTGATGTTGGGGAACAATGGAAGTTTGTCTGTGATTGGTTTCTGCTTTGATTCAAGTGTGACATATGTTCATGTTGTTTCCATTTTTATGTGTTTTGGAGGCAGATTTTGATCCTGGATGAGGCTGATAGGCTCTTGGATATGGGGTTTCAGAAGCAGATTACTTCGATTATTTCAAAGTTACCAAAGCTGAGGAGGACTGGGCTTTTTTCGGCTACTCAGACAGAGGCTGTCGAGGATCTGTCAAAAGCAGGGTTGAGGAATCCTGTGAGGGTTGAGGTTAAGACGGAGGCAAAGATAATGAGTAAAGATGCTGCTCAGCAAGATCTTGGTCCATCCAGAACACCGCTGGGGCTCCGGTTGGAGGTATGACAAGATGCTTTTGTACAGGCAGTTGGATGGCTATTGATGGTTGCCACTGTCAATTTGACTGGTTGTAACAGATTTATTTTGTTTTATTGATGATCATGGCTTTATGCATATCTACCACATGCAAATCACAAGCTTGTTTTGGTGTAGTATATGATATGTGAAGCATCGAAGAAGTCTTCACAGCTTGTTGATTTCCTTGTGCAGAATGCTGGAAAGAAAATAATGGTGTAAGTACATGATGGAGACAATGGATTGAAATTTTTGTTTGTCCACTTATCTTATTTGCTTGGTGTGTAGCATTGTGCTAAGTTGTGGACTTTGATCTTTGCTTGAATGCAGCTATTTTGCAACATGTGCTTGTGTAGATTACTGGGCTGTTGTTCTTCCAATGCTGAACTCTCTTAAAGGTTCTCCAATAATTCTGTATCATGGGAAGATGAAGCAGGTTATAGCAAAACACATGATTTGTTGTACTATTGATAGATATGGAGCTTTTCTAATGATTATATATGGAGGCTTTATAATGACATGCTTCCCATAGTCTTTCTTTGTACTGATCACCATTCACCACCATGTTATTTTGCTGGTCTGTAGGGCCCTCGTGAGAAAGCTTTGGCATCATTTTCTGCTCTTTCAAGTGGAATTCTAGTTTGCACTGATGTTGCAGCAAGGGGCCTTGACATACCATGTGTTGATCTGATTGTGCAGGTTACATTTTAGTATTATACTTTTACCCCTCTAAATCCTAAACTGTTTCTTTATGCTTGGTCATCAGTTGATAGAAAACGTGTATTCTCGTCCAGTATGATCCACCTCAAGATCCCAATGTTTTCATACATAGAGCTGGCCGTACCGCGCGTTATGATCAAGAAGGAGATGCTATTGTGTTTCTCTTACCGAAGGTATGTTGTTCTGTGTTAACTCATTTTCGTTCTGTAAGTGGAAGTCAGTAGTTAAAAGATTTATTTGTGTATGCATCCATATGCAGCAATTCAATATGTATGTTGGATTGTCTTGTTGAGAAAAAAAATATTTAAGCCTACTTCCTTTGCAGGAGGATTCTTATGTTGAGTTCTTGAAGCTTCGAGGTGTTCCTCTCACGGAAAGGGAGTGTTCCACGAATACTGTAGATATTATACCACAGGTGAGTTTGTCTTGTATCATTTTAGTTGGTTTAGCTTTTCTAGTTGAATCGAGATACCACTTCAAATATCATTCTGTCGTGCTGAGTGCTGACTAATAAGTAATAACCAATATTCCACTTTGTGCTGCAGATTAGAACTGATGCATCAGAAGACCGCAATGTCATGGAGAAAGGGCTTAGAGCTTTTGTCTCATTCGTTCGGGCATACAAGGAACACCACTGCTCTTACATTTTCAGGTGGAAATACCTTGAAATTGGGAAGTTGGCCATGGAGTACGGCTTACTCCAGATCCCCTCCATGCCAGAAGTGAAGCACCATTCTCTTTCACTTGAGGGATTTATTCCTATTCATGGCGTCGATGTTACACGAATCAAGTACAAGTAAGAACTCAGTCCACAAACATAACATTATTTGCATTGTTTCTGCTGGTTCATTTTCTAGTAATAACTTATTCACTGACGGTACGGTGAACAGTTGCGTTAGTGTTCGGTCTTTTAGTACAATGGAAAATCCATATTTTAACATTCAACAAGAACTTTGTGATGTAATACTTTTGTCGAGCTATTTGTCGGACCCGGATTTTCTAATCCGAATCCTCTGTGAACGCGGTGCTATTCCTGGATCGATAGATAGCACTCACGAGCATTCTGAAATCATTCATACATGGCGTGAACTAAAGTATCATTATTACAATCGTGAGTGACATAGACCACGTCGGTCGAGTTTTACAACAGGGCGATCAGGCCAAATTGATTGTCTGAACACGAATTACGGTGGCGGAAGCAAAGGGTAGAGCTCATCTCTTCACGAGCAGCGGCGGGGCAACTTTGTATCGGCGATATTACCCAAGGACCGGATAATATCGGTTGTGCGCAAGTACCAACGAGTCAACTTAGGCTGCGTCGAGGCCTGAACTACAGATCCTAGACTACTCTTCATCGTTTCCTTGTCCATCAACTTACGGTTCCTCGTAGTAAGCATAGTCCCTCCATCGCGTCATCGAAGGGTTTGGGGAGAGCGAGGATGAGCACAACTACCGTGCTCGTGAGCCAATACACAATGCAATGATATACATGCAAGGCTTACAAGGATGGCTCGGTTCTTTTATTTGCGAAAGCAATACTTTTAAATATCATAAGTACAAATTCCTAGCACTTAGCATTTTTAACAAATTTCATTTTAGTTAAAGAGAGAAATTGTGCAATATTTATATCGTGAGAGGTTACCTCCACCTTCATGCTTATTTTGATTGTGGTTACATCCACCACTAAGCGACACTGGGTACAAAGACCCGGAATAACCAATCTCGGGGCTAGGTGAGCCATACAATTTTCATACCACCCAACAAGATTTTTGAAATAGAACTAACTCAAGTTAAGTTCCCATGTCCGCCTTTGACCGTAGGCACTATTTGTTTAAGCAGTTTGTAACTCTGCAGAGATTGTACACTTTACCCACAAGAGACAATTAACTCGTTGCCTACACGATTAGTAGTCGTGTAGTCGAGAGGTTGTCACAATAACTTTCTAAATATCCCCCTTCCTCGTCTCACCCATATGGGGTTATGCCCATCGTTGCGCGGGATGTCCACCTCGGCGGCCGGCGTGGCGTGGCTACACCTCGTCGACCGGCGAACTTCACCCTTGACTCGGTGTCCCATCCAAGCCCGACATACCCGAGTTTGTGCCTCCTTTAACCCTCCGGTGAGATGATTTTCAGGATTTGATAAATGTACTAAGCCAAGTCGCGATTTGTTGCGGACTTGTGGTTGTACTGTTATACAGGAGAGTCGTGACAAGATTAAGTCCTTAGGGTTGTGCGGGCGGCTCAACCACATTCCGCCATTCTCGTGCTACATCGCACTCCACCATCTTACCATCCGCCAGAGCGGGTATTAGCGATTTAGGGTTTTGAGATGTAAATACAACAATTCAACCATCTCGGTCATTTACCATAATATTGCCCAAATCATTTATGTTTTAAATGATGATGATTAGGACATTTTAATGTCCGGTATAACAAGTCTAGCATGTCGCTTAAGTAAAACCTATAGCTAGTATTACCAATAGTTACTAAGGTGACAACGGAATTAAAGGATTCAATTTATCAAGGATGGCATATTAATTAATTATTCCACAGCTGGGTATTTATCTACCTTAATCATTAACATACATTGATTAAGGAATTAAAGCATGCAATTTGCTATTTTAAAAGAATATAATTTGAATAAAATGTAGGCTCAATATGATCAAAGTATTGACTCGTCTTGGTTGTAGGGGAGAGTCGAGTAGTCTTGTCCTTGATCGCGTGGAGGTCTCGGCGTCTCAAAATCTGTGGACGAAAATCTGGAAAAATAAGCGACAAGCAACAAGAGCAATTAAATACACAAGAGTACACAAATGAACTCCAAATTGAACAAGACCTATGCCATTAGCAAGATCTTGATTTTAGAAATTTTTAGAAATTTATTTCATAATTTTTGGAGTTGAAATGGGGGAGTTATTCATATTTAAAGACTCACTTTTAAATTAAAATAGAAAAAGAAAACAAAAATCACAGAAAAAGAAAAGCGCGCACGACCCACCAAAATTCGGCCCGGCCCGCGGCCTCGGCCAGAATCGCGCGCCTTGTAGCGCGCGCCACGGCGCCGCGAGCCAGCGGCGCGCAGCGCAGCGCGCAAAGCGGCGAGGGCGCGCCCTAGCGGCCGGCGGGAGAGGCAAGGCGGGGCGGCGCGCGCGCGAGGAGGAAGTGGCGGCGGCGGCGGAGGAGGAAGATGAGGCGGCGGCGGGGGAAGAGGCGGCGGTGCGCGAGGAAGGGCGCTCGCGCGCGGCCGAAGGAAGAAGGGCTCGGGGCTCACGGCGGCGGCGGCAGCGAGGCGGCGACGGCGGCAACGGCGACACCGGGAGGTAAGCAAAACCGGCTCTCCTTCTTCCTCTTTTCGGTTGCTTGCTTGGGGAGAGAAGGGCACCGGGAGATTTAAAGCCGGGAAAAGGAGCGGGAGAAGGGGGTCCGGCGAGCTACGGCTCGAGCGCGGCGCGCGCGGAGGAATGATGGCGGCGAGGCGTGCGGGAGGCGCCAGGCGGTGGCGTGCACGCAGCGGCGTCGCAGGGCACGTGAGAGGGGGAGGAAGGGAGGAAGGGAGGGGGGGTCCGGCGGGGGTTGACCCGGGAAGGGGGGAGAAAAAGGGGCATCACACTATTTCTGTCAAAATGAAACCCACAAATATTGTGCATCCATATTTTGTGTTTTGAAGACTGAATATTGAAGCTATCTCGGAGTCAGCAACTTTTACTTGCGAGATTGTCAGTATTTTACTTGAATGCAAGTATCAACAGTGTGGTTGACATGATTCCTGTCTTCGTGTGCTGCAGGGATAAAGCTCGAGAGAAACAACGCCAGAAGGCATTGAAAAGAAAAGCAGAAGAGCTAGCTCAAAAGCCAAACCCAGAGAAGAAGAAAGCTCCCGAGAAGCCCGAAAAACCAAAGCGGAAGAAGACAGGTAAGCAGCGGCAAGCAGTCCAAACCAAGGAGGACATGGATGAGCTCGCACATGAGTACCGGCTCTTGAAAAAGCTGAAGCGGGGAGTGATCGATGAAGACGAGTACGAGAAGCTCACCGGATTTGGAGACTCTGATGATGGAGTTTCTTCGGATGGCAATGCGTCTGACTTGGACGAGAGAAAGGAGAGGGGCAACAAGGTGCAGAAGAAACTCAAGCAGAGAGGAAAGGCAAGAGGAGGGACTAGGAAATTTGAAGGAAAAAATAAACTGAAGAGCAAGAGGAGATGAAAATGTATACTATGTATCTTGGGAAGAATTTTTGCGAGTTTATTTCATTTTTTTTATTCGTGATAAATTTCATCAATGAGCAATTGAGCATGAGTCACTGCATAGAAGCGATGCATGTTACAAAAGAATCAGGTTCCATGCCACCGTTTTCTTGTAACCGCGGCCATGAGTTTGATGGAAAATTTTGTTCTGACCTCTCTAGCCTCTGCATCCTTCGAATTCTTACCTCTCTAGCCTCTACATCCTTCGGTTCAGTTGAAACTGGCGGAAATGCCATCAAGCGATAATTTGGCTCATGGCCGAGCCTGTCCGGGTAACAAATAGAAAAATCGACTGTTGCCCGTATTACACCAAACTTCACTGTTCTTCGTCGCATGCTCGACGTTGCAACACATGCACGGAATAACATTGTGCATAGCAACACCACCAAGCATTGGACGGTGTTGCTGGTCGGTCACACGTATAAACACTCGAAAACAATTTGAGTCGACAATCTGCGAGTTTTCGGAGTGCTTATGGCACATGCGTTACGCACAGCTACGCGTGCCGAAGCCTTTTTAATCATCGCACACATCACTCGTGGCCACGTATATATCTCCTTTACTTCCCTTTTACTCGGCACAAGCCGTATATCAGCAAATCAACAACGAATATCTGTTGATTAAATAATAACGTGCGCGATTATGGAATAGTTACTGATGCAGCTAAGTTTTTCAGAAAACATTACTGTAAAAGTGAAACTTTATCCAAGAAATGTAATACAAGATATATTAGATACATTTGTTACGGAAGAGGCCATATAAAGGAAAAGGTCAAAAAAAAAGTCTTTGCGTATAACGCGAAAGCCGGACCAGGTCAAGCTAGAACACATTTCATGTAGAGAGAATGGAATTATGGAATGAGAGAAAAAGGGAAACAACAGAACACGCTTCATGTGGAGAGACGAACGGAACGAGAGGAAGGACAACAATCAACTGAGAGAAACTTGGTGTCTTGTGTTTCATAAGCATAATTCCGAAGGCAAAACAAGATTCATCCACTGCCGACTTCCGAGCGCCGAGCCGACAGGCCAAAATTAAGCTGAGGCCGGCTCCGTGGATTCAGAATTGTCGCTGGCGTTGACAGAAGAGCAGACAGCAATGTCGTGCTGACGGTGTTCAATTAGTCGCTGCACACATTTTGCAGCTGCAATTCCAAGAGTAAAGAGTAGAAATGCTTTGCAGCAAGATCTAAAGGCCCTTTTGGAAAGCAAGAATTCCGGCGTTCCAAACAGAGCCTAAACTTCTACCATACACCGAGATATTTTTCATTCAGGGTAGCATTAAGCATTCAAAAGAGTTTATTTCAAGCACAATTAGCGCGAAGAGGCATCTAACTATGCTAAATACAAGAAACTAATAATATGCTGAATTTGATTCCACAACCACATGAATAAAAAATGGAAGTGCAGCGGTCTAGGTAGATTCATAGATTACATCTAATATCCACAGAACCACATCGTTAACTAATTAATCCTAGGTCTAGTGAACCTATCATAGAACAGAAACGCCCTACCTGTTCTCCACAGCAAAATCCAAGCTTACAGGAGTGATCCACCGGCTGAGGTACCATGTGGAATGTAAGCATTTGATCAAAAAAGAGCAATCGCAGAAATAAAGTGGTAAGCGATTAAATCACCAAGAAAGCAAAGCATTACAGTGTCATAACAGATCGGCACTCACCTGAAATAACATCTCAAACCTACCAGCATTTGGAGCTTATCCAGCTGCCTCTAGGGAAAAATTCACATAACATAGATCAATCACTTTTGGATAAGGCAAACAAATATCTGACCAACATTGGAGTATGACAATGGAACAGAAGTCCGAGGAAATCCAGCAACCTACCTCACGCTCCTGTATGAGTACAAGTCCGGAGAACAGGAATAGAAATGTTTTCTCACAGATGACAATCTTAGTAATTATATTAGTTGTTTTCAGTATGGCCGTGAACGCGAACCACCACCCTGGTGTCTGTTAGGCCCATGGCCTCCTCCATCCCTGCGTCTATCCCCACCATAGCCACCACCGCGTCCACCTCTGCACACCACGTAATGCAGTGAATTAATTATATATATGCATCATCCACATGAATCATGATTTTAGTCATATGTGCTAAAGTGATATACTGATATGTACAATCTGACGTTCGGAATACACTAAGATATACACTGTTAAAACTTAAAAGCACAACTGCTTAAAATAAAACCCCAAATCTTTTAATTGAGACATATAAGTACAGTTTTCTCCTTGCATATGATCAAATGTGTATATAAAATAAAGATTATGGTTCACAAACACTATTTTGAATTGCGAACTTAAAGATTTTAATGCAGAAGCAGTAGCACAAGTGTGCAGTGCTCTGTACCTAATTTACTTTGTCATCCTTCTGATCCCACACATTCACCCTACTTCCCACCCATCAGTGAAATGTTTACTACTCCAATGAATTTGACAAATTGCTTTGTGCAACAAATTAGCTTCTATTCATCAAGAACACACAGTTCAAGTAACAGAAGACAATTATTTCAGCAAGTCCCAAGCCAGGGCTTTATGTTCCATATCAATCATAAGTGTGACTTGTATATGATATTACAATTTGGTTAGGTACTTAGGTTAACTTGGTTGTACTACATTCAGTACACTCCATCTAAAAGTTCCAAGTAAAAGCTAAGCCAAAATGTAATCCGATTGTGCATGGCATATCCTCCTAATCACACAATTTTTTAAGTGACTCCTAATCACACATTGCTGAATAATATGATAGTGCGTGTCAAATGAAAATCTGTATTCTATCAAATTGCAATACAATGTACAACTTGGTCCAGAATAATCACATGCCTCGACTGGGCATGGCAGTACAGAATTTGCATTTAGCTGCTAAACGACTCAAGAGCACTTACCCATGACCATATGTAGGAGCTCTAGATGCTGATTTCTCGGCCATCACAACACTAATTTTATAGCCTCTCATGTCAAAATCTGGAAAATGAATAGAACATATGCATTATGGATTGCACAACACTGCATTGAATTAAATAAAAGAATATCATGAACCCCAGCAAATTCAACACCAAACTTACTGTTATAGAATCCACCGGCTGCATGAGCGGCAGAAGGATCTTCATAAGCAAGGCAAGCATCTCCTTTGTTGTTTCCAGACTCATCAGTATAGATTTTTATGTTCCAGGGCCACTGATCTTTGTAGCCACGTTTCTGCTTGATCCTTCCAACCTTCAAAAGAGAGTAGTTGCAAGCATTCAAACCACACAATCATCTACAGCAAATGATCACCAAAAAAGAAAGAAAGAAAGAAATTGGTTCATAACTTGAACACAGACATAGGAGCAATACTACATCTACATCCTGACTCCTGGGAAATATTATTTAACTATGAAAACCCAGTAATATGTTAAAACAACTGTATCCTATTCTCAACGATTTTCCATCACTGACAACAGAGGGTGACATGCCCCAAGTTATTTGGCATATAATACTTTACATGATCAACTCAACATGGGGGTAAAATTATAAAGCAAAGTTACTAAAAAATGTAAACAATGTACTTCTTCATCAGCAACAACTCCACATGGCATACTCGCTCTAACTGTGATCTCTCCACAAAACTTAACATTTGGTATATGAGCACCTTGTCTTAAAAAATATACCAGATAGTGCCCAAACCCATGCCTTAAAATTTGCTAGCAGTAGTGACTACAGAAAAATCATTGTTAACACAACAGAAAAATCATTGTTAACACACTTCCTGTGAATATTGATTTGTCAACACGGAAGGTAACTTTACATTATTTGCCACAATAACGAGTAACAGTAACACCGGAAAAGGAGATAATTTTAAGAGAAACTAATAAAATGGGAAAAAAGAACTAATGCATATGGTTAGAAGTATCACTATCAAAAACAGAAACCAAGTCAGCAATTGAAACATTCATGAAATGTGCATTTCTTGATCACTAAATATTAAGGAATTCAATAGAAGGTAAGTTGTACCTGGCCAATTCCTCCAAATAACTCTTGCAGTTCTTCAACAGACACATCAGGAGGCAAGTTTGAGATGTAAATCCTTGCATTGTCACAAGTCTCATCACAGTTTGCATCACATTGCTTAACCTTTGTAGCAGACTCAGGGGCAGCACTGCCAGTATAGCCGCCTCCGCCTCCGCCGCCGCCGCCGCCACCACCATAATAAGGTGGTGGTGCACCACCTGGGCCTCCACCCCCAGGCATTGAACGACCACCATACCCGCCATCATATGTAGGTGGCAGGCCTCCTTGGCCCCCTGGGGCACCGCCACTATATGGGGGCATCGGAGGTGGGGCACCATAGCTTGGTGGGTATGAGCCTGGACCACCACCATAGCTACTAGGAGGTGGCACTGCAGAGTCTGAATTGTATGCATTGTTGCCTCCATAGGAGCTTGGAGGCGCTGTGTAGTCACCAGCAGGCCCACCAAAGGAAGGAGGACCTTGAGGAGGACCTTGTCCGTAGCCACCAGAATCATAACTACCTTCATCTCCCCTTTGGTTCTCTTGGTCTCTTCCTCCATAACCACCACCCCTACCACCACGGTAGTCATCAAAACCACGATCGCCGCCACCACCTCGACTATATCCTCCTCTTCCTCCTCCTCCACCACCACGGGAACCAGAGTTGTAATCCCCACCACCACCACCACGGCCACCGGAGTTGTAATCCCCACCACCTCTGTTGTAGCCACCACCACCACCAGAACCATAATCCCCACCACCGCGATTGTAGCCTCCACCTCCTCCACCAGAACTATTATACCCACCACCTCCACCTCCACCTCCACTTGGGCAAGGTGCCCCACACTTGTTGCACTCAGTCCTCCTTGCAAAGTTCACATTGCCGCAGCTGGATCAAGAGTTTACAAATTGTTAGGAAGAGTATCAAACAGGAATCAACAAAATTAAGTGACATGAGTCTAGCTTTCCACAAAAGATAAACACTTGCAGCATGAAAACTACTTCAGCAGGGTTTTTTAATGCTTCCAATAACAATAGTTCTGGTTTATGCTCTGGTGTAAAAAAATAGCTATAAGAAACCATAATCCATCAGTGTTTTTCAATGCTTCCAATAACAACAAACAAAGTTATAAAACCCTGCATGAATTTTATGCTCTGGTGTAAAAAAAAGAGTGCATAGGAGACAAATGTACTATAATAATATATAATCCATCCATACATTTGAACATAAATTTTACACTTGAAAATCATTGCACTGTGAGTTAAAATTATAGGGAATCTAACAGAAATTGAAACCACACCATGAGAATGAATAAGTGTTTTTTGTGATTCCAATCACAATTCCCAACACAACATCCTAAGCTCCGAATCATAAAATATCATGAAAGTTCCACCCATCCCGACAAATCAAACATACGGAACTGTACAGCCCAACTACTTGGGTACACATCACACTAAGAAAACGGGGGGACTACTTTGCACCATGTCGCAAGCAAACCCTAAATCAAATAGCCCAACAATTTAACCACCTAAACAAGGCAAATAAACATGCTACAGCAGTGTAACTTATCCCATGCCTACGCATCCAAATTCTCACCACAGTCCAGAAGACCACGATTGGATCAGTGAATCAGTCAATCCTGAGCAATATAGTCGAACGAATTAACCAGTAAACGAAACGCACCTCGCGTCAGGGCAAACCCAGTCTCCTTCGCGACCACCCCCGCGCCCGCCACCGCCTCGTCCACCCCCACCTCTCGCCGCCGCCGCCGCCGCCGCCGCCACCGTAGCCTCCTCCACCACCACCTCTCCCACCGCCTCCAAATCCTCCTCCTCCGCCGCCAACACCACCACCACCATATCCTCCGCCGCCGCCTCCTCGCCCACGACCGCCACCGCCGCCACCTACACAAACACGATCACGAACCAGTCAGGAGCAGATCCAAAAGCAGACACGCAGACGAGTCACAGGATCCAGGCGCGACCTCGGCCACCGTAGCCGCCGCCGCCGCCGCCGCCCCGCCGCCGCGGTAGTCGTCGGATCCGTACGACCCCGACATGGGCTCAGGTCTAGGGTTTGGGAGCGTCCGAGAGGGCAGGGGCGAACAGAACAGAGTATTGGTGATGCAGAGGGACGCGGATTAGGGCGGACTCCCGTCGAGGGAATATCTCGCGAACACGGGCCGGGTTCTATTTATCGAGGGGTTTCTGTTAGATTGGTTTGCGCTCACTGTCTGTGGGCCCGGTCTTGTTGGAGCATGTGTAGTTTTGGGCCTTCTATTGGGAATTGCCGAAGGCCCACTACGCAGTTCGTCGGTGGATGTTTGGCTCAGTCCATATGTTGGGGCGTGTCAAGATTCTTTCGGAAGCATGTGAATTTTCGAGGTCCATCTAAAACGCGGGAAAATTACTGCGATAATTGAACTATATTATATAAAATTCACGCATTCCATGTGCTAATCGGACTATTGCCGATTCGAGGCATTTAAGCTCCTGTGGTGATCTATAGATGAGTCGCCCAAATGCATAAATGAGTGTACATATGCTACAAAAGTTTTAGGCTCCGCAGAAAATCATCACATTAATTTGCAATTTTGCAGTTTCAAGAAATGTTACAAACAAGTTATCTCAGCTCTTGTTAGCTTTCCACACTCGTTCCCAAGAGAGATACAAGTCCACGTGAACATGGACATATATGTACTATCATATCCACCCAAAATGCTCTAAGATTTGTACTGGGAAATTGGAATTATTAGAAGGTGAGATGTTGGTTTGAATTTTAAAAGTTTACATCACTCTTGAGACACATTTGGCTGATTGCACATAAACGTCCACATACACACGTGAAAAACCATCCTCCATTCTTAACCTTGATTTACACTCACATATAAGTAGTATTTTTTATCATCTTGCACGGGTAGGCGGTAGGCGGGTAGTGTGATCTTTTAGGATCTACAGGTTTTTCTAGTTTATTAACCATATAATTTGATAGTCAAATCTATATCACCAACTTAATCCTCACTTCACCTTGGATGCCGGCAAACATGATACATGTACCATGACGCTCTTAACCATCTCAGGAGCTATATATATAAACTAGTCAGTCAAAGAAATTATTATGATCGTCACGCAATCTTTGCTCTTGAATGCCACACACGCCAATCATTATGAATGACCTTGTAATGTACATCTGATTCTAATATAAGTCGTTTTTTACACTGATATGGTCCCCAAAGTGATACTTTTGATCATCAATTTCTATGACAAATAGGTTGTTTCAAATTAAACTAATTATATATTATGAAAGTATATTTCACGATGAATCTAGTAGTATCAATTTTATGTTATCGATCTTAATAATTCTTTATATATTGATAATTGACTTAAAAATATTTGACCGACACACATTCTAAAACAACTCAGATTCGGAATTGAATAGCCGTGACGTAATATCCATAATGTTCCAAGACCGACGGTCTCTCAGACAAACTGCCCTTCACGTAGCCTGAATGGCTAATGCCCGACCACCACCTACATGGCCGCACGTCTAAACCATTTTTTTACTCTCTAATCCTCACCTAGGCGCGTATATATATAAACCCCAAGCCTCTCGCCATTTCCACAGCCAAAGCTCGAAATTCACCAAATCGTCGAGCAATGGCGGCCTTCATCTCCCTCGCCATCCTCGTGTCCCTCCTGGCAGCCGGCGCCACCGCCGACGACTACAGCCACACCCCCTCCCCACCGCAGGCGCCATACACCCCGCCGCCTGCCACGCCAGCGCCGGCGCCTCCGGCCCCACACAGCGACAAGCTGCTGGTGAGGGTGGAGGGCCTGGTGTACTGCCAGAGCTGCGCGCACCGGAACTCGTGGAGCCTGGACGGCGCGGCGCCGCTGCCCAAGGCGAAGGTGACGGTCACCTGCCGCGACGCCAAGAACCGCGTCATGGCGTGGCGGAACCCCGTCGCCGACGACAACGGCTACTTCCTCGCCGAGTTCGGCGTCGCCAGCGCGACCGACTACTACATGGGCGACCCCACCAAGGCGTGCTTCGTGCGCCTGCTCGCGTCGCCGGACTGCAACTGCAACGACCTCACCAACATCAACTACGGCATCGAGGGCGCGCCGCTCCGCGACGAGGGCAAGCGGTGGCCCAGCGAGGGCTACGACATCGTCGTCTACGCCGCCGGCCCGCTCGCGTTCAAGCGGGCTCGCTGCGTACCCACGCACCACTACTAAGCGCTACGCACGTTTTGTGACGCACGAATGCATGCACGCGCGTTCTGCGTGCATGCGTAAGAATGATGCGTCTGCACGGCCGGCATTGGTGAGCGCAGGCGTGCTTTTGATTTGAGGAAGTGATGTGCACTGTAATTCGAAGCCGGGTGAATTCCCTCTATCTTGTGGTTCTGTTTTAATTGGTGTTGTCGTGTGGTGTTCTATTTCTGACTTCTGAATCATGGACAAGTTAAGCTTGATGTCATCTTTTTGGCACCTTTCTAATTTGCTTCTGATCTTGAACCCTTTTTATGGGTAATGTAACGATTTATTATTTAACATCTATTACTCTTTTGATCATTGCTGTAAAATTCTGGGCAACTCGGCAAGCACGTACATGGAACTTTGATGGATTTGCTGTCCTGTACAGTCGCACAAAATGTTCAGTAAAAAAAAATCAGTGATCTGGGATCAAATACAAAAGGAACTCGTGGTTTTCTCAAAATTTTCTTCTTAACCATTGATTTTTAGTGCTCGAAGTGATGAGTCACATGCTCATAAAAGCAATCGAGGCCTAGATGAATTCCGGATAGCGGACTGCGGAAATGCGCAATCGTGCTAACGGTTGAACAGCGTCGTAACATTGCGTAACACATGTTGGATCAGAAAACAACGGACGAGATCAAAACACTGTATCAGTATACTGGAGCATGCACTGCTCACAAAAAGCATACTGTAGCCACACTGTTTTCATCTTTGCATGATCCTGAGCTTTCTTGGAATGAAATCTGGTGGACTTGCTGTATATTTCGGGAGACAAGAGTGTGAATGATGTGAATTTTCATATTACATGCATTCAAACATTGATCAGGAGCAATGATTTTGTTGATCATAGGTTATAGGTTGATCATTCTGCATACTATATATTGTCCTATTGCATGACCTTGTTTGTCAATGACTTCAGAGCCCATAAATCCAGTGCCACATTTTTAGATCACAGAAATGGTAGATTTGTGGATTGCTTCTTACACAAATCAAACCAATTCATATATCTGCAGTTTGAAAATGCAAATGGTTCAAGCAGAAAACATGCATGTTTTGCAGTTACATTGCAGCTTATTCATATTTTATTTATTTAGTAGAAGAGCGTCTCTATAATTATACAATGCAGTTTCTTTTTTGCATATAGTCATGTAGTTTATTGCCAGCCCAATAAATCTCAAATACAGATTATTGCATCTGCGAGGTTCTTTGTAATACCATGGGAAGTTTAGTAGTGTACGTATGATTTCTCTAAACCCATTTATGGCACGAATTTTTTTAATAAAGAGGCGGCACGATTATATGGGAATGAAAGAAAACAAAGAAGAAAAAACTAAAGGCACGGTGCACCTTGCTATGTAATATCCAATTTTGAATGTCTGAAAAATTTGAGTTGTTCCATTTGATAATAGAGTTGTCCTTTCTTTTGATTTCTGCATTAATAATGGCTTGGTCCATACTGCTAAAGTCACAACTAGAATACATTTTCCTACTTTACCACTGCTTAGTAGAGTTAAACATGTTTGATCGACACAAGAAGTAAATTTAATCAAAATAATTGATTTATCAACCAAACAACATTTTTTGTCCCATCCTCCATTAGGACACTAAATATGTCACATGTACTGTTTCAATCAGCCCACAATTTTGGGGTAAACATATTATCAGTGAAGTAATTCATCTCTTGATCAATCAATCCATCCATACACGGTGCAGATGTTTCGTTGGTACTCTGAAACTATTTAGTTCATTGTGTAACATTGCACTGTTGGTACAACAATCTGTATGCTCTTGTTCTTATGAATTAAATGCTAGATCCAAATATATTTAGTGTACTACTCTTTAGGTTATATGTCTACTGCTGCAAACTTCATCACTGCTACTACAAAAAATACTACCCTGTTCTGAAGGAAGAGATTTCACACTAGATGTCAGCAATTCTTGCAGCAGCTCTAGGAGGTGCTGGAGGCTTCGCATTAGTAGGAGTTGTGATAATTCTTATAGTACTTTGCCTATGGCACTACAGAAGAACTTCAGACTCTTCAGAGAGTAGTTCGTCGGGTCCAGCTCTGCCAGGTACTTCTTAAATTACTTTTCAGGAGGCTCTGAAGTTCAACACTTTTCAGCTAGTGGCTTATTTTTTTTGTAGCTTAATAAACTGCCCTTCTATATATCAGAGCTGCAAGGAGCAAGATATCTGACTCTAGAGGAACTAAGTTCAGCTACAAAGAACTTCAGCAGTTTGAATCTTATTGGACATGGAATGTTTGGAGAGGTATACAAGGGCGATATTTTATAATCTTATTGGAGAGGTATTTTATAGAAAACATATTAGACATGGAATGATCTTATTGGACATGGAATGCTTTGAGAGGTCTCCTTTAGACAAACTTGGATCCCGGGCAACCACTAATGACCACAGATACAGACTGTCGATGCTTTAATATCGAACTTATGAAATGAATGCTGGGGCTCCTTGATCGAGACTGCACAAGATGAGACACATGGATTTTTAGACAAGTACGAGCCTTCTCCTGAGAAAATAACAAACCTAGTCTCGTGTTCTTGTATTAATCGTGTTTACAACAAGAAAGAAGTCACCGAATGCTAAGACTAATGATCCTTGATCGAGACTGCACAAGATGAGACACATGGATTTTTAGACAAGTACGAGCCTTCTCCTGAGAAAATAACAAACCTAGTCTCGTGTTCTTGTATTAATCGTGTTTACAACAAGAAAGAAGTCACCGAATGCTAAGACTAATGATTTATGTCTTGTTCTTCTGTTGTCCTCTTTCTTAATTTGTTCACCGGCGTTATCCTTTATATAGCGTCTGATGGGGTAGCAGTTGTCCTATGTCAGGAGGCGCCTCAACAGTTGATGAAATGTGCACATTTTGATGACAGTTATTGTGAGAGAGACAAACTTCTCACGTTCGCCTTTCAGTTATGCCAGAGACGGAGGTTAATATGTGCAATTACATTGGAGGATAACAGATCATGATGTGATCGTAAAATAACTTATGACTATATAGGGTGATCATATAATAGCTTATGGCCACTAAGTAATTATGATCTTCCATTATCATTAACGATAATGGGAACCTCTGAAGGTTTTGTAAAGACACTATTATCTATAACAGATATTACAGATAAATAATTTAATTAATTGAGGATTATTAGATCCTCGTCACAAACTTACCAAGTCGATCGCTAGTTAATTTGTGGGTGTTCACTGCTCCATCCATCAGTATTCACCGGTCAGTCAACGTTGTCCTCACTTCAAACAATACTACAAAGGTCAAAAACACACCTCTTATGTGTTCTTTTGCTACAGTATGCATATGATATAGTTCTTATGATTGATTGTGAAGATGATTACATTCTTAACCTCAATTTTTTGCTCCATTGCTTTGAGTGGATGTCTGGTGTTAAAATTAACTATCACAATAGTGAGGTGTATATGTTGGGGGTGGAGAGAGAGAGGGAGCAAGCAGAGTTTCAAATATGTTCAATTGTAAACTTGGCCAACTACCCTTTACTTACCTAGGCATCACAATTGGGGATAGATTTGTTGACAAGAAAGCAGTAGACAATATTCTCATCAAGCTATGTAATAGATTGGACAACCGGAAGAATAATCTTCTTTCTTCAAGGGCAGACTGATCCTAGTTAATAGTAGTCTTAGCAGTTAGCCCATTTATATAATGGGGTTTTATAGATTGACTGAGGAAATACATAGGAAAATGGACAATGTCAGATCAAGGTTCTTTTGGAGGGGTGCAAGTGATAATTTTAAATATCATGTGGTCAACTGGGGAGTAGTGTGTAGACCTAAAGATTATGGTGGCCTGTGTGTGATAAATACAAGAATAATGAATGGTTGCTTACTGAGCAAATGGATTTGGAGACTTAATTTTGCTAGAGAGGAACTTTGGTTCAGGATTATAAAGACAAAGTATTTCCCCATAGGTGAATTTAGAGATTCCAATTCCCTGAGAGGTTCTCAATTCTGGAGAAGTCTTCATAGGGTGAAGCATCTTTTTAAATGGGGTGTTGTTCATCAGATATGAAATGGAAAAGGATTTCTTTTTGGAAAGATGTCTGGATGGGCGATTGCCCTTTGAAAGTCAAATATGTCAGGTTGTTCAACATATGCTAGGACCCTGGTATAAGTACAGTAGATTGTTGGGAAGATAGGGTTTGTAATATTAACTTTGTTAGAAACTTCGGAAGGGGGGAGGAAGAACAGTGAAAGCTTTTTTGAAAGAATACTTGAATGATTTTGGCCTTAATGAAGAACAAGATAAAGTAGTGTGGAGCTTGGAGAAATCTGGACAGTTCTCAGTCAAATCTTTGTATAGGCATGTTGCTTAGGGGGCGGTTACCCCTACACGGAAATGCAAAAGCTGTGAAACAGTAAGATCCCATGCAAAGTTAAGATTTTCCTTTGACAAACGTATCAAGGTAAAATTTAGACTGCAGACCGCTTAAAATAAGGAATTGGAAAGGTGGGATCAATTGTTTGCTCTGTGGGATTGAAGAAAATGCTGATCATGTTTTGTTTCAATGTGTCCTAGGAAGGTTTGTCTGGCACTGTGTAAAAGATATTTTAATTTGGGAAGAATTCCTGGATCATTAGATGATCTCCAACTTAATTGGTCGGATAAAAGGGGTGCTAATGATTACCATGTTAGCTTGTTCAATTTTGCAGCTTTGGCTTGGACGCTCTAGAAAATCAGGAATAAAATGACGGTTGAGAAGATTTTTTCTAAGGAACCAATTGAAGTTATGTTCAAATTTGTCATATTTACAGCATTGGCGGATACTAACCAAAGAAATTGCTCGAGCGAAAGTTGAAGGCTTTCTGATTTCGGCTGAAGACTGCTCAAAGAAGTTATGTGCGATGGAGGGTGTTTAGTGTTAGTGTCCTTGTGCTTCTCATGGGTCTTTTGTTAGATACTATCGTTTGTGAGTTGATTGTTTTTGTTGTTGTCTTAGCCTACTTCTTAGCTAGATTGAATTCCCATCATTTGTTTCCGAAAACTTGGTTGTAAGACTTGGTTATTAGCTTTCTCTAAAAACTGAGAGTATCCTTGATTAAAAAAGCACACCTCGATCTGATCGTCCTATATGCGGGTAGACCTGTTCATGGGTGGCCCGATCTGGGCCGGGCTCGGGACTCAAATTTCAACCCAAAAGCCCATGAAATGCATTTAAAATAGTAAAAAAAAACTAAACTTTTATTCTCAAAATGAATAAAATATTAATGTTTATTTTAAAAAATAATTAAAATAACAATTTTTCAATGGGAAATACATTTTCGGGCTGGGCTAGGCTGGGCTCAAGCCTGCCCATTCGAGACCGGGCTTTTCAAGCCCATCCTGGCTCGGCTTTTAAACAAGTCTATATGTGGGAGATGTCAAGAGTATACACCACCATAGCCCAAGTTGCTGGCCAATACAATGGTTGCCTCGCGTTACAGCATATCTGAAAGGGGCAAGTTGCACAGTAACATCACTCAAAAATCAAAAATTGAAAAATAACATCGATGTGAGGATAACATGTGGGCCCATGGCCCACTTGTCATCCTCACATGGGATGTTATTTTTCAATTTGTATATGAATGCAATGTCACTGAACAAATTAATCCTATCTGAAAACCCAAGCTGTCATAGTCACACACAATTTACCTTGTAATCTAGCAATGCCAAACTATGCAAACCCAAGTCTGCTGAGCTTTCTTCTGGACCTAGAGCGCTTCGCTAGGGCTCTAAGACTTAGGTTATTGTGGCACGAATGGGCTGCCGAAAATAAGCCATGGCAAGGGATGGAAACACCATGTGATGAGCAAGATCGTGTGCTCTTTGCCGCAACAACCAGTATAGCGATCGGCGATAAAAAGAGGGCATCCTTCTAGAACTCGGCTTGGGCAAATGGAAACCGACTGCGAGACATTGTGTCGGCTACCTACAGTCAAGGTAGTCAGAGTCGAGATCCCGAGTCGGATCGATTTGCCTCCGGTAGGATCGAATCGTAGTATCGAATCGTAGAATCGGTGATTCTACGGATTTGTAAAAATACACATATTTACCATCTATACTATAAGTTTGTATGATTCTTATAAGGTTTACCACTTACTTATTACCAAAAAATGGGCAAAACACTTCTTATCACACAACAGAAAAGCATAATGGTTCGACATGATGGGTGATATAGTTCGAACTCTGAGAGAACAACATTACCACACTGATATAATATTTTGCACGCTCCTTGTTTATTTATAGTTTCATTCTCAGAAATTAATATCACAAATTTTGCTCTAAAACAAAATATCAGTAAAGCCTGGCCTCTAAAAAAAATTGCCCTAAGTCTCTACGAGTAGGATCGATAAGCCGTCGTGGGTTCGTAGAACCGTAAGACTCTAAGAGTAGGATCGCGATCCTAACTACCTTGAGTAGGATCGGATCGATAGTGAGACTCGGATCGACAGGCTGTCGTGGGTTCGTAGAATCGTAAGACTCTAAGAGTAGGATCGCGATCCTAACTACCATGCCTACAGTGCCTCCAGAAGAAAGAATCACACTCTGCATATGGCGTTGTAGGACAATAAATGGCTTTAAGATCTAGATTTGTTGGCTGGGATAACTGCACAACACATACAAGAGCTTGTCGCCATTTGGGGCCTTACCTCCACGACGACCCTTCAGGACGACCATGAGGACACCGCCACATGGAAGCTAACTCCGAATGGAGTTTATAGTGCCGCCTCAGCATACAAGGCACAATTCCTGGGCGCAACTCAAACCACCATGAATGCCCTCGTCTGGAAGACTTGGGCACCCCAAAAATGCAAAATCTTTGCCTAGCTAGCAACAAAATAGAATTTGGACAGCGGGCCGCCTATCCAGGCGTGGATGGCTGAACCAACAAACATGTCCACTCTGTAGACATGCGCCTGACAATGCCATCTACCTCCTGGCCCAATGTCGTTACTCTACAAGAATCTGGACAGCCATCGCACAATGGACAACTTGCGGTTCCTTGAACCCGATAAACTTGCAGCACTCATTCTCGACCCAACTTTGGTGGGAATCGGCTATCCACATGCCTGGAGTCCCACAGAAAGTAGTGGCGACGCTTTTAATGTTGGTCACATGGGAAATCTGGAAGAAATGAAATGCATGTATTTTTCGATCAACGGCGTCCACACCGGAGTCCTTGACTGCCCGCATTAAAGAGGAGGCCGGAATTTGGCCCCTCGCGGGAGCCAAGAATCTGGCAGAGTTACCGCTTAGTTCCGTAATACCATAATTTATTTCAGAGCCGCTGCGCGGTATTCTTACCTGTCTAACAACAGGCTCCCATGTATGCGAACTCTGCTCCTTTCCTTTAATTAAAGGGGAAATTGGCTCAGTAGCATCGAGTTCAGACGTAATTAGAGGAATGACACTCCGTTCGTGATGGACTGCAAAATAACATCGCGAATGCTCGAAAATAAAAGAAATAACTGTTGGAGATATGCCATAGAGGCAATCATATTGATGATGATATTTCATTGTATCCATGATTTAATAAATGTTCCTTGAATATTGCCTTTGTGTTGATTAACAAGTATGTGACTTGTTTGTGAAACTCTTTACTTGTATGGTTATTCTAAAGTTGTCCCTAGTCGGAGTTCATGTGAGGACACACGTGAATGATGGATTAGCACATGTATCGGTTGATGACCATGTTTCACAGGTCATAGACATGGAGATGTCAAACCAATAATGTGGACACATGTTTAGAACATGGGGTTGGACCGACCCAACATGAGACATAGTAATTATTCTTATGGTTCTCTCTACACAATGTGTACGCCTTGTCCTTAGACACGAGATTGTCGCATGTACTTGAGATGTGAATCGACCTACTTAGGGGCTATCAAACGCTACTCGAATCGGGTAGTTATAAAGGTAGCTTTCGGGTTTGTCATGAAGCATCTTTGCGAGGCATGGTCGGTCGAGATGGGATTTGCCTCTCTACCGAGAGAGATATCTCTGGGCCTCGAGTGATCGGATCCGAAATGCATGGTCATGCTACTTAAGGTTAAGAGTTAACCTAGTAAGGGATTCGGATCACGAGGATCGAGAAAGAGTGGTCGACTTGGAGCTCGACCGAATATCGTGAGGCAAAGGGATTGGCATGTACATAACGTTGTGATGGTTCGTCCGATATGATCTTTACGTATGTTTAGGAGTTGGCACGTCTTGCTAGAGGCGCTACCAACTATTGACCAAGTATGTGTACTCGCGTCATGTCTAAACATATGTGAACCATAGGTCACACACTTAGGTGAAGCCTAATTCGGATTGGATCCGAATTAGATGGGCATTGAGTCCTAATGGGCCTCTATTCGTAGAAGCCCATTATAAGGACGTCTATAAAAGGAGGGCAGGGCGCGGTTGAGGTTGAGTTTTTCGTGACATCCCCAAACCCCGCCGCCACCCTCCCACTCCTAGTCGCCGCACGGATCTAGTAGTCGGCGCGTCGCTTCCTCCCGCACGTGTGGATACCTTTGAAGGCACTTTGCATCCGTGGCGTTGGGACGAACCGCAAGAAAGGAGTTGTGCGTGGGACGCCACGACGAGGGGCGGGAAGTAGTACGACTACTCGCCCGACGTCTTGCATCAACTTGGTGCGACTACATCGCCCGACGCCGTTGCATCAACTTCCGCACCTGCGCGTCTAGTGGTAAGACCGTGATCTATAACTGCAGTGATCTTGGTTTACGGGTAGAATTTTTTTTAATTTGCGCTAGTGTAGCCTACCCGTTTCCCATCAATAACATCGCTGTCAGTTTTTCCATCCATCTTTAATAGAAAGGAGGTGTGATGTGCGAGAATACAATTTTAATACCAGTTTTACCCTTCGTTGGCTCGGGTCTACCACGTGTGTTGCCACACGGCGTTGACTAGGACGGACACGCAGGCGACAAGGCTGACATGGCAGTGAGCTGGCGTGCCACGTCGACAACACCTTAGCAACGGTGTCGGCGCCGGCGTTCTGGGACCGAAGGTCACCGGCGACGGCGAGGCGCGGCAGAGCTGATGGAGGTGCGGAATCGTGAGAACAAGATGCAGTGAAGATTCTGACGCTGATAATTTGACCAAAAAACCAATGGTTTGTCGGTGACGAAGAAGAAGGCGGCGACCAAGGTAGCTTCTCCAGCGGAAAGGCATGGGAGAGCTCCTCCAGCGAAGGGGAAGGGAGCACGGGCTAGAACATGGAATGTCTAAGCTAGGAGGTGGACGATGGCACTCGAGACTCACTGACGGCAAAGAAATCGACGGTTGAACAGCGGCGGCAGAGGAGGGGAAAATGCTTTGGATCTTGGCGACAATGACTCCTCACTCCAATTGACCCCTTCCGAAGCTTGGCGGCATCGAGACGCTCCTGTTGATGCGAACATAATCGACGGAGAGGCTTTGCAACGGCAGCACTCAAACTCTCTCCTTCCTCCAATGGCGGCGGCGACTTTCAGCCACGCGAGTGAGCTTCGTCCACGGACGATACTCCTCACACGGCAAGCCACCGATCGATTCCTCTCGGGTAGAGCACCTATCTCTCCTCCCCTTTCTTCCCCCACCACTCACTTCCACTCTGTCTCCCCGCAGCGCCGCTGCCACGAGAACCTTTTCACACTGCCGGTGGCCCACATCGCCAAAGCGCCTCGGCCTCCCTCCGCCCACACGGCCCGCAGCGATGAGTTCCCCTCGACACCCCGAAGCCCGTGTTCGCCTCCTTCTTCCCCCTCTTCCCCTCCAGCGCTGCCGCCACTCTTTCTTCCCCGACTCCAGCCGCCTCTTGTTGTAGTCCGGCCACCTGTGTCGATCTCTGGTTGCGCCACTACCACCCACAAGACCGCCTCTCCCTCCCCAACCCATTTTAGCTATTTCCGATTGACGACATTAACCCCCTCGCCGGTGTTGAGCGTGCTTGAGCCGCCGCTGAGCTTCCCCTGTCCTAGCTCCCTCCCTGTTGCTGTATGACAGGTGGGGCCCGCTACAGAGAGCGCCTATTTTCCCTCTCTGTTGCTGTATGACAAGTGGACAGGTGGGGCCCGCTGCAGAGAGCTGCCTGTTTTGCTAAGGAAGAAGAAAGAAATGACATATATGTCTTTTTACCCGTGCAACGTTGACTAACGGGTGCTAAACTGACGGCGATGTTATTTCTCTTATTTTTGAGTGTTCGCGATGTTATTTTGCAGCCCGTTACGAACGGAGTATCATTTCTCTAATTACGTCTGAACTCGGTGTTACTGGACCAATCCCCCCTTAATTAAATGAGGGCAGCTCTTTTGCCCCTCGTTCAAAAAAAAGTCTGCTGAGCTTAGTGTTTGGTTGGGTCGCTTCCGAGATTCCTTTTTGGGCCAGGAGCCCAATAAAGACGGGCTGATCTGCCGTGTGGCATAGATGGGCAAGCACAATTCGCAATTGATCAACCAAACCGTGACAGAAAACGTTGGTAAAACTAGTAGTCCTGGTTAGGGCTGGAAAAATAGCTCGAGGCTCGTAGCTCGACTCGGGCTCGCAACGGCTTGGCTCGGCTCGGGCTCGGCTCGTAAATTTTCGAGCCGAGCCGAGCCCACCTTTTGGCTCGGTGAAAATTCGAGCCGAGCTCGAGCCGGGCTCGAGCCGGCTCGCGAGCCAAACGAGCCAGGCGAAATACCAGGACCCAGGTCAGTCCGCCGTGCAATGAACCGTTCGGCGGCCCACGCAAAATCCCCCAAGTCAGCCCAGCCCCACGCGAGTCCGTCCCCTAACCCTAACCCCACGCGACTACACGAGTCCGTCCGGCCGCCATCCCAAATTCCCCATTTACCATCCTCTCCCCCCGGCACGGCGCCGCTCGTCCGGTCGTCCTCTCCACCACGCCGCCGCCCTCGGTTCCACAAAGCACACGGACCGGCCTCGCGCTCTACGCGCGCCGCCCTCCACCACGCCGCTCGCCCCCTCCACACCAAAGCGCCGCCCTATCCTCCCCCCCGTCCTCCGTCGCCCCGTCCTCCCTCCAGGCTCCACCGCCGCCACTCCTCCGCCCCAGCCCCCAGTCCAGTCCTCCACGCCTCCGCCCTGTCCTCCCTCCACTGCCGACCGCCGCCACACCTCCAGGCTCCAGCCCGCCGTCGAGGCGAGGCAGCCGTCACCGCTGCCCCTTCCTCCTCGCCGCCGTCCTCCAGGCTCTCCAGCCCACTACCGCCGCCCCTTCCACTACGCCGCCGCGTCCAGGCTGCTAGCGCCGGTGCCAGCAGGATGGAGCCAGGAGATCAAGAAGGAGCTTTTGTGATTTGCTTGTTTGTTCTTGCGAGTTGCGATGAATCATGAATGCTTGCTTGATCTGTGACTGAATGCTTGCTTCTGTCTTATTGATCTGTTAATGGATTTGTGAATGCTTGATCTGTGAATGTCTGAATGATCTCGAATCGAACTGCTGCTGTCGAACTGATGCCATTTTTGCTCGGGCTCCCGAGCCGCTCGAGCCAGCTCGAGCTCTATTCCGAGCCCGAGCCAAGCCCAACTTTCAGCTCGTTTCTGAAACGAGCCGAGCCGAGCCGAGCCTACTGTTCATCCGAGCCGGAACGAGCCTGGCTCGAGCCGGCTCGGCTCGGCTCGTTTCCACCCCTAGTCCTGGTCCTGGAGGATGTCGAGGACGCGACTCGTCATTCTTTGTCCACTTAAATATCAATCGGATCGCATAGTTTACGCAGGCGAGTAGCAGGTAACACTAGAACTTTGGACGCGAACAAGCCAACAGAAAGAACACCACAAGCAAGAACTTTCCTCTCGTCTCTGTGTCCTAGAACTAGGAAGACTGTCCAACAGAACAGAGCATGCCTCTCTCTGTAATCTCTCATCGCGCACCATCCGGATACGATAAACCGATCATGATCTGACACTGTTCGAAGGAGACGATTTCGCACACGTGCATGCACGCATTACGCCGCGTACGTTGACCAATGGCCTCTGGCCCGGCACGGCAGCTGCATGCCCTTTAACCATATCAATGGAGGGTTTGGTTCTGCTTTGGTTGAAGCGGAACAGCTAATCGTCAGTCTCAATCAACCCGTGGCGAAAAAACGTAGTAATCCGTGATCCTTTCCTGGAGGATGGCGAGGACCGGGGCACGTCATCCATTGCTCAACTTAAATATCGAAAGGATCACATAGTTTAGGCAGGCCAGTAGCAGCTTCTAGTGTCACTACAGCTCTCGACGCCAATCAGCAGACGTGGACATTTGCTAATTTCGAAGGTACCTACTCACACACAACTAACCAATACGAATGTTTCACGCGTCAAAACTCCGCCATGCCCAAACAACATAAGCGCGAAATACTGCGAGCATCAAAGCCAGCAGAGAAGATGGATGTTGTGGGAATTTCGTAATAATATGTACAACTGAAGAAGCTCATTTTGGTTGCCCACCAAATGCTTAGAAGCTTTGCAATATTTTCCTCTGAATTGAAGTCTGTACAGTAGACTCAAAATTATAGGTTGAAGAATAACACAAAGTATACATTTTTTAGACTAACTCTATAAGCTTCTACAAAAAGGGTTTTCTGTTAGTATACCAAACTGAACGCATTGATGTTTAGTTGTATGGTATTATTCATTACTGGCAATGCACCATCAACCATGTAAGAGCACTCACTATCTTGATAATTTAATCATGCTTGTTGTAACTCTCAGAGCAATAGGTGACATCTGGGCTGAAACAAAAAAAAACATTAGATAATAATAGCTGTATTAGCAGATTGGCACTGTATGCAAGTGGCCCTGATGGATCATTTCTGTAAAGTTCTTTATTGTGTATGAATTCACGCCGCATCGCAATATCATTTACCTTCCTACTTATGAATCATTGATACCTTAATAGTCTTCGCAAAAATTCTTCAGAAATTCACTGCACTAGAACAACATACGACAATCACAAAATATTATTACGAGTTTAACAGATTTCGTACCGTTGAAAATCTACGAAAATTACAAACAGAACAACTAATTTAGGGTTCAGACTTTGCGTCGGTTCAATCGATTCAATGACGATAGAGGTCAATAGGCTCCTTGTCGCGACAGAGAGTCATTTTTGTAATTTTTTAAAGTGATTACATATTTTTGTAATCATCTTTTAAAATAATATTATTAAAAAAATTCCCGACCATAACAAGCGCCACTTGTTTCCATAAATGCAAAAGTCAAGCAGACGCAGAGGTATCGCATCGGACTATCGGACACACGAAGGCGGCTAGCTATATTGATGACGTTTATTCCGGCTCGACCAGTCTTCCGCTAGCCTCCAAGCTCCAACACACCAAGAAAGCAACCAACTTTTCCCCAAGAAGAACCTTCTCTTCTCCTCTCCCCTGCCAGAGAGGCTAAGAACCTTCGCGCCATGGACACCACCATCGGCTCGGTGCCGTCCCCGGCCGACGCGGCACGGGAGGCCACCCTGGGCCGCCACCTCGCGCGGCGCCTGGCGGAGGTCGGGGCCCGGGACGTCTTCACCGTCCCGGGGGACTTCAACCTCACGCTGCTCGACGAGCTCGAGGCCGAGCCCGGGGTGCGCCTCGTCGGGTGCTGCAACGAGCTCAACGCCGCCTACGCCGCCGACGGCTACGCCCGCGCGCGGGGAGGCGGGGTCGCCGCCTGCGCGGTCACCTTCACCGTCGGCGGGCTCAGCGCCATCAACGCCGTCGCCGGCGCGTTCAGCGAGAACCTGCCCGTGGTGTGCATCGTGGGGGGGCCTAACAGCAACGACTACGGGAGCAATCGCATCCTGCATCACACCATCGGCCTCCCCGATTTCACGCAGGAGCTCAGGTGCTTCCAGAATGTTACTTGCTATCAGGTATAATCTTCGCCTCCTCCTCCTTTTATTCTTAAGTCTGGAGGATTGGATTTTTACGTTTTAGCACGAGTTCGCAGTCGAATTTTGTCTGTACACGTGATAATAAGGTAAAAGCTTGGGTTTTTACAGTACAAAGTTCTGATTTTGTTAGGGATTCTAACGCAATTTCTTGGCTTTCTGGGTGTTTGGGTACTGTTGTAGTAACCTATAAGGAGGATGGCAGTTTGAAAATGTTACTTGCTTTGCTTTGAGGTAAATTAGTCTGCCTTGAGGAGTTTTTTGGTGGTAAAGTTTAGATTTTAGATAGTTGGATCGAAAAAACTGAATGTGTGATAATATTTGCAATATTTCTTTCCAACATGTTTCATTTCGTTTTTTTTTTTTGTTGCTGTAAGACAGTAAGAGTACTTCCCAACAAATTTTGGCTTATTTGTTCCTTTGAGTCGGGCAGTCCTGGGGTTTTGGGGGTTTATGTGTCAACAGTTGATTCTTACGTTCAGTCCAACAGTACTATGAACTAATGGTACAATTTTCCAATTTCGTATTATCCTGACATAATCCGGTGTTTCCTGGGATCGTATGAGATACCTAGAATCTAGATGCTACTTGTCTGTATTGTTGGGTTGCCAGAATCTGTGGAGCCTGATACTTGCTAATTGACCAACTTTGGTTAGTCTCACTGATAGGGTCTACAGGAAGACAGCTGCTTGTTTGTTCTGGCCTTCTGGGGTTTGTAGTTAGGACTTAGGATTGATGATTGAGTTTATAATTCTGAAAAGCTCGTTCTTTGTAAGATAAAATGGTTCTCTGAATAGTGCCTAGGTGCCTGTAGCAGCTCCAAGCATGGATTATGACCACAAATCCTCTGATTGTGCCTTCGATCAAGTACCAATGGAAGGTTTATCAGTACAAGGAATTCACTTTTACTTCCAGTAATTGAATTTTACCATGTATCCGGTCAGTGTACACCAATGCATTTATGAGCCTACAGTTCATCTTTGTTGCAATCGGCCAATCGCACTTGCAGAGTTAGGACAAATAGCATTGCCATTTCAAGTTTTGTTAGTAAATTATAGTAAGATTCCTAGATATAACCAGATTGTTGTCCATGCCATTTATTGAGTTCCATGCTTAAAATAGGCTTTCTCAGACCCTTTTTTTTTACTAAGAGTAAGGGGGACCCCTCACCGATTTTCATTAAGGAAACCACAAAGTTCCTGTACGTTGTATTTCATTAAGCCTCACTCACCGCTTTCTTTGCCTTCTTTTTTGCTGTTTTGTATTTATGTACGTTGTCGTCGCTCCTATCATGATGCATATGCTTGTAGCATATCTTCTTCTCCTCAATAGCCTTTTGCACTTCCTCGTTCCACCACCACGTGTCTTTAGGTTCGCATCTTGTCGCTCGGGTCACTCCAAGCACCTCCGTAGCCACCTTTCTAATGCGAGATGCCATCTCTGTCCACATACTATTCGCTTCTCCCACGTTCCATTTCCCTTCCGCGATCATCCTCTCCTTAAACTCCTGCAAGGCGTCCCCTTTGAGTTTTTACCATTTCGTCCTCGTGGCTCTGGCGACCTTAGCCTGTCGAACTCGTGTCCTAAAACAAAAGTCGGAGACTACCAACTTATATTGCTGGACAACACACTCTTCAGGTATAACCTTACAGTCTATGCAAGCTTGTTTGTCCTCCCTCCTAACAAGCACAAAATTGATCTGGCTAGAATGCTGACCACTACTAAAGGTAACTAGATGGGAATCTCTCTTTCTAAAAAAGGTGTTAGCTATCATGAGATCATAGGCTACGACAAAGTTTAAGATATCTTCTCCCTCTTGGTTCGTTTCGCCATAACCAAAGCCCCCATGCACCCTTTGAAACCCCCCCACTAGTTGTACCAACATGACCATTGAAATCGTCTCCTAAGAAAAGTTTCTCACCATTAGACACACTTCTAACCATATCATCTAGGTCTTCCCAAAATTGCCTCTTAGCAGCCTCATTTAGACCTACTTGTGGAGCATAAGCGCTAACAACATTTAAAACCAAGTCACCAAAGATTAGCTTGACTAGGATAATCCTATCCCCCTGTCTCCTCACGTCGACAACTCCGCTCTTAAGGCGCTTATCAATTAAGATGTTCACTCCATTCCTGTTTCGCTCTGTTCCAGTATACCACAACTTATAGCCAGTATGCTCCACCTCCTTCGCCTTCTGACCCATCCATTTAGTTTCTTGAACGCACAAGATATTTACACGTCTCTTAATCGCCGTATCAACTAGCTCTCTTAACTTACCTGTTAAGGACCCTACATTCCAACTGCCCAGATGGATCCTACTCTCCTCGGCTAGCTTCCTTGCCCCTCGCACTTGTCGAGTAAAGTGCGAAGACTCTTGCACATTTTCCACTACATCCGGGCGACGACGTAGCGCGTCACTAAGGGAGTGACGTCCCGGCCCTTGCTCATTTATCACCACATCCGGGTTCCGATATGGCGCGTCGCTGAGAGGGTTACGCCCCAACAAATTATCAATTTTAGGTTTCATTCCATAAAAAGATGGCTTAATTTTTACGTTGGCTCGCCGGGCCTAACACAACCCTCCTCATTTTTCCTGGCTTGGGACAGGCTGTGTAGAAAAACTACAGGCGGAGTTATTTAGATAAAAAGATCTAACAGAAAAAAATGGCTTGATTTTTTTTTTCTAGAAAAAGATCTAACAGGAAAAAAAAACCTTTATTGCAGTAATATACAGTAGCTGTTTACTCCTATTGGCTTTTTGGTTCCAAAATGGGGTTCTACATGAATATAGGCTATAATATATTTGTGCTGGAAGAATACGTCATTTGCATGTAGCAGCTACGTTAACAATTTCAAGCATAATTTTTACAATGCTTGGTGCATCATTTTTTTCCCGCTTGATGAACCATTACTTTTGTGCTTCTAAGTTAGATTGGGTGGTGTATTGTCGTAGCAAAAGGACTAGATAGTATAAAAAAGGGACCCCCAGTTACTACGAGGGGAATCAGGGGGTCCTCAAAAAGGGGGACCGATGCCAAGAGAAGTAAATGTATATTAATTGTCTTGAAAAAAGTCCTCCTTGATTATATAGGGGAGGTGGCTATTTCTATCCTTCCGACCCGGGCACGTGAGATTACAATTCTACCTCTAAAAAGACCCTACGCCTATAGGGGCTGCAGGGGTTTTCCCTTCCTCCTCGTGTAGCCTTCGGTTCACGGTGAACCCTCCTGGTCATAGTTGATTTGGCGGACACGCGTGGTCCACCAATATCTCCTCCCCCTCGCACTGTGCGAGGTGCTCTGGACACCCTTCGGTGCTCGGTTAGGTGGCCCTAGGGACTTCCTGTACCCTTCGGCACCCCCCCAAAGGTATGCATGTGCCCTCCAACGGCCACTGGCCACATCCTCGACCTTGGCCCCGTGGCCCGTCTGGTGGCTTTCGGGTGCCCCTCGAGACTCCCCCGAAGGTATGCCTGTGCCCTCCGGGTCCGTTGGCCGCGCCTTCGGCCTTGACCCTCCTAGGCCTTCTAGTGGCCTTCGGGTGTCTCTCGCGACTCCCCCGAAGGTATGCCTGTACCCTCTAGGAGCCGCTGGCCGCACCTTCGGCCTTGGCCCTGTGGGCCTTCGGGTGCCCCACGGGACTCCTCCGGAGGTATGCCTGTGCCCTCTAGGGTCCGCAAGCCGTGCCTTCAGGGGCCTCCCCGTGGTCTTTGCCCAGTCGTTGGGGCCGGTGGGCCGCCCCTACGACATGTATTATCGTGCGTTAGAATCTGGGGACTTGGGGCACACATGTACATGAACATTTGTACCTGCATGGAAAGGCAAAAGGAACCCAAACATATTTGGCAAATGGTTTCCCTGCTTGATCTGTGAGGTTTCCTTTTCAAAAGTAGGGAAAAGGCAAAATATCTATATGAGCATTTTTATTCAAATTTTTGCTAAGATATGATTTCTTTCTTGTATGTCATAGGCGGTGGTGAACAACTTGGAGGATGCACACGAACAGATTGACACTGCCATCTCCACTTCACTGAAGGAGAGCAAGCCTGTTTACATCAGCATCAGCTGCAACCTCCCCTCGATCCCACATCCCACCTTTAGCCACCACCCTGTTCCTTTCTTCCTCTCCCCAAGGTAAGTTGGCATGCTCCCTATATGTGCATAATAATGATGGGGTGACAATGGGTTTGGTATTGCTCATTCGGGTGAATTGTTCATTTATCAGACTGTCAAACCAGATGAACCTGGAGGCAGCAGTGGAAACCGCTGCGGCTTTCTTGAACAAAGCAGTCAAGCCAGTCCTTGTTGGTGGACCAAAGATGAGGGTGGCGAAAGCATGCAAGGCCTTTGTAGAGCTGGCGGATGCCTGTGGTTATCCTGTCGCAGTGATGCCTTCTGCCAAGGGGCTTGTGCCAGAACACCACCATAGGTTTATCGGCACATATTGGGGTGCTGTGAGCACTCCATTCTGTGCTGAGATCGTCGAGTCAGCTGATGCATATCTATTTGCTGGTCCCATATTTAATGACTACAGCTCAGTTGGATACTCCCTCCTCCGCAAGGAGGAGAAGACCGTCATTGTCCAGCCAGACCGGGTGGTGATTGGACATGGACCTGCATTTGGGTGTGTTCTGATGAACGACTTCCTGCATGCACTTGCAACCCGGCTGAAGAAAAACACAGCTGCATACGAGAACTATAATCGGATTTATGTGCCTCAGGGTGAACCACCTTCGTCCAAGCCTGGAGAGCCATTGAGAGTGAATGTACTTTTCAAGCATATCCAGAAAATGTTGTCAGACAACTCAGCTGTCATTGCAGAGACTGGGGACTCATGGTTTAACTGCCAGAAGCTGAATCTACCGGAAGGCTGTGGGTAAACTCCTGTTGAAATCAAATACTTTTGTGTCATATATTTTAGTGCTGTAACTTCTGTCTGTCAGTTTCCTCTAAAATCCCTTGTGTGGAGGTTGGTGACATCAATTATTTTGAATTTCTGCAACTACTAAAAATTCAATATTATCAACTGGTTTCATATAAAAGTGTCGACGCATTTCAAAACAAAAATATAAAAGTCTCAGATGATGGTGACAGCAATATTTTTGTCGGTGTGTAGGATGCTTTCTCTTCAGGTTGTTTGTAATTGAACAATATTTGCTTTTGGCAGTTATGAATTTCAGATGCAATATGGATCGATTGGTTGGTCAGTGGCTGCAACTCTAGGATATGCACAGGCTGCTAAGGATAAGCGTGTCATCGCCTGCATCGGAGACGGCAGCTTTCAGGTACCAAAAATTCAAAACTGTCAATCATTTTCCATTTAAAGGTCATTCAAAATATGCAGCAAACAAGAATTTAATTGGGCTGGAACTCAGGTGACGGCACAAGAAGTGTCGACAATGCTGCGGTGGGGGCAGAACAGCATAATCTTTCTCATAAACAATGGAGGGTACACCATCGAGGTGGAGATCCATGATGGTCCTTACAATGTCATCAAGAATTGGAACTACACTGGCGTTGTTGAAGCGTTCCATAATGGCGAGGGCAAGTGCTATACGGCAAAGGTTGGTGAGGCAATTGTAGGTTGTATTACTATGTTTTGAAATGCCGCATTCAATGAAACTTCTCATTTTGCCCCTGCAGGTTCGAACTGAGGAGGAACTGAAGAAGTCACTTGGGGAAGCTCTGGGACCTAAGAAGGATTGCTTGTGCTTTATAGAGGTCATTGTACACAAGGATGACACTAGTAAGGAGCTTCTTGAGTGGGGCTCTAGGGTTTCGGCAGCAAATAGCCGCCCACCAAATCCTCAGTGAATACATCATATATCCTCACATGCATGGCGAGTCGGCCCTCATCCAGCTTGACGTCAATATATGTGTTATGAATAGCGCATGTATTCATCATGAGGCCAATGGGCCAATATATATACAAGTACAGGTGTGATATATATGCAGTTAATCCCTTATACTATTGGAAAATACACAACGAATAATATACATCTAACAATATAAAAGTTTTGAATAGGAGATGTCATTGATCTCTGAATAAATTATCCATGTAATTAACTGCTGCTGTAAGTGCTCATGGTTACTGCTCAAGAGATGATTTCAGGTACTGATACTTGTATTACTGGCAATAAATCTGAAATCATTTTTTTGCTAGTCTTAGTCAACTAGCGATTTGTGTTTCATTCTGTCCCAAACCTGACTTTGGCATATTTCTTCAGTTAGCCCAGCTGTGTACTTTATGTTTCTATCTGCTCTGAAGCAGAAGTTTCAGGCTTGCATAATTTCTCAGTCTGACTATAAGCGCAGCATCTCTTTTGACAAAAGTAAAATTAGTCATTGGTTAGAAAGAAGGTTGTCTTTCTAGAATTTGAAGAAGATTGGTTCTGTGTGAAAAAAATAATTGTTTTCATTCCATCTGACGTTTGTGCCAAAATTTTAACTAGCAAACGTGTGTTTGAATATGCTACTTAGATTTAGTACAGAGAGTCTGACTGATCACGCCTACATATTACATACAGCAAGCAGGAAAACTCGGTACCAAACAAAATTAAAGACAAGGTGGCTCTATGTGGTTCATATTCTAATCTGACAACCACCTATCAAGAGGTGTTACATGTCAGTCTCTTCACGCAATCGCTGAAATGTCAAACCAATCATGTGACCTTGCAGAAGAATATTTCTGCATACATACAGTCGTACTACAGCACACCCAATGTAAACCCTGGGCCATGATCTTGTGGATTGCAACTTATACCACTAACAACAGTTCAGATTTCAAATCTGGCACAGTAAGAAGCAATTAAGATGTACAATACCATTAGATCTTTAGGTATTACGGATAATTCTCTTGTCATTTCAGCTCCAAAATTGCCAGGAGAAATCTTCTATATGGACATGATTGAGTAATGTGATTCCAGAATCCTCTGCCTCTTGCTCTGAAATGGACTACCACCATATACCATTTCTGGAGAAGCAACCTTGGCTAGTGCCTGCCTAACAGCCTCCTTCAGAGACTTCAGGCTTACACCTGCACTGCCATCCTCCTTACATAGTATGAACACATGCTGCACCCTTCCTCCCAGGGAGGTCATGTCTGCTCGTACTGTCCTCAGTCTCAGGCCATGGAATGCCTGGATGATCCCGGCGAAGAGGTCCGGCCGGTCGTCGCAGCTGATGGAGGCCTTTATGTACAGACTCTTGTCGTTGCCAACGGCGGCGCCGTCGTCTCCGGTGTAGCATTCGATGGAGACCTCGTTGGTCTCTGGGGGCAGGGGCGTTCGTTGTGTGACCTCACCTGCTTTCCTCTTCAGGTCCTTCACTTGGTCTACCACTCTGGCTAACAAGGTGGCCTTGTCCATCTGCAGTGCAGAAAAAAAAAACACTTGCTTAGAAGTCGTAGCATTGTGCTTTGTCTTATCAGAGAATTCCAGAGTAGAAGCTTGATGAAATGTGAACACGTGTGACTAAAGGTTTCTTTCAGATGGCTTTATGGCGGATTGGCAGGTCTCAAGGTTCTCCATGAACTATGTCTGGGTAAAAGTTTGATAAATCTTTTATTGATATCTACTAAACTTCTTTGTTCTCCAGCTTCAAGAACTTGGTTAGTTATACTAAAACTACTACTACTCATGTGAACAAGCCTAATTGCCGGGCATAACAAGACTACAAACAATTTCAAGCGAAACAACTCTGATGAAATATGAACAAACGCTGAAATGGTTCAGATGTGGTTGCAGATATGTTGCCAAATGCATCACAACTTATGGCAAGAACACAAAACTAGCTTAGAGCCTCAGACATGACAGGATTACACAAACCTGCTTAGTATCAGGGATCATCCTCCTCAGTGTAGCCAGATGAGCATTGATCCTCTCGCGGCGCCGCCGTTCGGCCTCGCTGTGGATCTTCAAAGCCCTCGCCTCCGTTGCACTCCTCCCCGACCCCGACGACGACGACATCTCCGACGGCCCAACCGGCACGGCCGGAGGCGCCGAGCTTGCCTGCCGTGGCAGGAGAATTGGTCCTCCGTACACTGAAGGATCACAGCCATTGTACGGCTGCAGCTCCTGCAGCTTCTTCCCTTCTTGTAAATGTTGGCATGCAGCCATTATTTAAGCAAGCATCCTACTCACCTACGGGTTCTTGTCACTGCAAGAAGAACAAGGAGGATGTGATGAATCAGATAAAGAAACCGTTACTCAAATCTTCGCAACATCAACAGAGCTTGCAAATTGCAGCAAATGATGCAACAAGCAAAAAAAAAAAAACGAAGTGGAAGTGAGATGAAGCAAGTAAAGAGGAAGCTACTCAAGATGATGCTGCTGCTGCTGCTTACAATAATTAGTGCAACAACGTCTTGTCATCTCATTTCTGGGATGGATGATAGATATGCTTGTGTGAGAGATGATCACCTTATGTATGACATGCTGAGTGTTCTACACTTTTTACTAGCCAACCACCCTATAAATGCATTTATTTTCTCAGATGTGTTCTCCACTAGGACTCTAGGAGAAATTTCTTTGGATTGGCATGGATGTGCTCCTGGGGCCAATTGATGAGGTGGCATGCATGAGTGTGCCATGAGTAGGATGTGTGGAGAAAACCTGCCAAATGGTTATGAGTCTGTTCTGATAAGGATTCAGATTATTTCAGACTGTTATCAACTAACCATATGTTTGTGACCAGAATTATGACGTGTAATTTTCACCATGGGTAACTCAAGTAAACACCCTTTTACTACAATTGGGTAAACTGAAAAGTGACAAGTACTTGTGTACTTTATTAGGGAGAACAGAGTGCGCACACAGAAGCAAATGGAGAGTTGAGTCTCTGGTTTGCACTAACTAATTAGTAACTATATGCGTTTTAGCACAGCTTCACATGTAAATTTGATGAATTATCCTTGGACATACGATCAGCCAAGAACTCTCTGAAAACATGGAGGACAGACCACGAGTCCTCTTCTGGAATTGGTTGGCTCATCAGAAAAAGTCCTGCAATTCATTGACTAATGTTTCATGCATAGGCTCTGAGCGAGACAGAGGGACAGGGACATGATTAAATGAATCCTCATGAACTGTGGGTTCCAACAGTGACAGGCTTGGACTCTAGCTGCAGCCACGCATTGTTTTCACACCCATTAACCAACAACTTCGCAGGAGAGACCGGCCTTTGGATCCTTTGTGATTGAAACGATCCAATTTCAACGCCTTCACACTGCAGAAACACTGCTTGCTAGAACCTATCCTCTGGTCATCGATACTGTTTCTTGTCTGCATGTCCTGCCCAATTTTTCCATCAGAGCATGTGAGGTCGTAATTAACGTCGAATGTTAGTCAGGTTTGTGGCCATACTTGCCTAGCATTTTGTTCACTCTTTAAAGATCCGACAAAATTGAAATGGTTTCCCCTTTGACTCATGAACAGGGATAGGGTACATGCCAAACTATGGAGGATTTAAATAGCTTAACCAGAGAGATGGCTCTCTTGGGCTCCTTGCCATCGTACGACAATAGCTTTGCATGTGAACTCGAGAGTGCTCCAAGTCGACAAGCTGCCCAAGAAACCGCGGATAACACTGTTTAGGAGTGGGAGATGACAAATATCTTGTATGATTTGTTTGTCCTTGTGCCTGCGCTGGCGTTTTTTGGCATCTGAAATCCCTCCATACATGCGATGATTGATGTGTTCTTCCTTGTCTAACCGCGTGAATTGCTTGTACATTTGTGTGCATAAAGTCAGCTATGATGCTCGCTGCAAAGCATCTAAAGCAGGTTCAGCTCCCTTTGGAACGTAGAAACTTCTCATGAATTTCGCGGGAAAATAGTTCAATTCTCGGAAAAACTCCTGTGTTTCACACAGGGCCTCTGGCTTATCAACAGTAGAGAGCAATTTCACGGTACATACTACGTAGTGTGTTCCCGAGAAGAACCAATTTTTTTTAATCAAACGGATAAGGCCGGTCAAAATTGTTTTTCTCAGTACCACATCATTAAAAGGATGGCAAGATTCGCATGGCACTCTTTGACTACGTGGCAAAAAATTTCATCAGTTATTTGTATATGGTAGCTACTGACATATTGTTTGGGACATTTTCATCTAGAAAGAGGCATATTGTTGTTTTCCAAACACAACGGCAAAATGAAGCTGATAGAGAGTGTGTGGAGGATTAGAATTCGGTACTTGCATGGAAGTTGCATGTGCATCTAGCCAAGCCCCCTTTTTGGATTCCTGTGACCTCGGCCTTGTTGCTTAAGTTCAAAGAGAGGGGGCCCTGTAATCTCCAATCCTTGATCTGGAGGATCTTTTGCATCTTTTGACGTTCTGTGCCGAGGAAAGCTGCCGCCATTTGGACGTGCTAGCTAGAGTCGCTTCTCTTTTTGACCATTTCTACTGGACGCTAATGGTACACCTCACTCACAATGACGCGCACTTCAATTTGTACCACCTTTTTACTATTTTTTTGGACTACCTTTATTTCCTCTTTATGTCACTGCATGTTTTCACTGCTACTTAATTGATGAAATGCAATCCTTGGACAATATCTACTTTTCTTTAGGGAAGTCTACTAGAGCTCTTTTTTTTTTTTTTTTTTGAGGAGAGAGTAACCAGAGTTGGTGAGTATCAGAGCATGACGAGGCGGAATTGGACTGATCTGTTGCAACTAGGCCGGCCCGATAGAACGTGACACCGTCTAGCCTTGGGAGATGCTTTCGGCCAGGCCATTGGTACGAGAAAACGCTTGTCATCTGCACGAGAAGTTCCTGGCCCAGCTGTGTACCCGCGTGTACCGCAGCCCATGCACACATGATACATGGAAACCGAAGGATGGATGTATTTGCATGTCCACGGTTCGCCAACACCAGGAGCTCTCTACCGACGGGTGCCCTCCTCCACGCCCCACACGCATGCATGCCGTGTTTAACCAGGGCGCACTCATGCAGAGCAGAGCTAGCTACGATCTAAGTGTCCAATTTTTCTTGAGCCTAACTCGTATTTTTCTATAGGATTTTGATCGTACGCCTCAGGTCATTACCTCAGCTGCTCGAGGCCTAGCTACGCCCTTGCACCCATGGTTTTGATTACCGATTTTTGGCAAAATTGGTTCTAGCGGTACCCCAGTAAAAGTCCAAATTGGCCTAAAAACTCATATTTGCTTGAATTTTGTCGAATACAAGAGAAATTTGACCATTTATTCATTTTATCTTCGAAATTTTTCTAATAATCAGTAAAATATGTTCTACCGGTAACCCCGTAGAAAATAGAAACCGGTAATCGAAACCCTGGTCACACTACTACATACGTAGTCGACCAAGGAGTTCTACACGCCGCGGTAAAAATCTTCACCGCGCGGACGGCCCCTCGATCAGCACGTGCCGTGCCCGCGCGCGCATGCCCGCCACGCCAGCCGCGGCTAAAGTGGCATGGCATCCAACTTATAAGTAGCCGGCCGCGCGCCGGTGCCAAGTCCAGCCGATGCAGAGAAGAGAGCACCACCAAGCTAGCTAACTGAGCGGAGAGCCGAGAGAACGCAAGCGGTTAGGTGAAGAAACAACCATAGTTGGATCATATCGATGGCACAGCAGGCGGAGAAGGCGCCGGAGCTGCAGGACCCGGAGATCCGGGCCGAGCTCGACCGCCGCGCGCGCGACGAGGGCGAGACCGTCGTCAAGAGCGGCACCGGCGGCAAGACCCTCGACGCGCAGGAGCGCCTCGCCGAAGGGCGCAAGAAGGGAGGGCTCAGCCGTACGATGGAGTCCGGCAAGGACCGCGCCGAGAGCGGGGCCGGCGCCGTGCTCGTCGAACCGGACGAGAAGAAGCTGGAGGAGGTCAAGAAGGATCTCGGACGCGAGTGATCGATGATACTCTTATCTTGTACGTACTATAGCGTGTGTATCTAGTATGTTAGGCGTAGGTACGTAGTTGGTCGTAGGCTAGGTTGCTACGTACATGGCGTGGCGTAGTACGTGACCGTACGCACGGCGATGTATGTACGTACGGATGGCTACAAAATTTTGGTCCCTGCATTGTAGCCATAACCCTCTTATATATGTGTCATGTGTGTGTGACGACAGTGTGTGTGCATGTGCGCGTGTGCGGTAGCTCGCGCGTACAATGATCAATGTACCCGTCTGGCTACAAAATTTTACTCTGTATGTATAGCTGTAGCCATGATCCTCCGATCGATAAATAAGAAAGTGGCTAGCTGTTCCTGTAGAACGTAAAAATATTGCGTCGCTGTTTCTATTTCCTTTTGTAAGTATTTGGAGTTCAGAGTTCGCAGTATTGTTGGAACGCCCCACCGTGGATTTATCTGGGGGGTAAAAATTCACGTTGCTTTAATCTCCTGAGACACCATACATGATGTAACAGGCGAATCGAAATCACGCATATAGCATGAGGAAACAATCAGTTATAGTCAGGAACACATACTGCGGCATGGACGCGACACAGAGAATTACATGATCTGTGGATGATAAAGGCGCACACGCGTCAGCCACGGCAGCGATCGCCCTGCCTGCAGCCGCGCGTGTACTGGTTTGCCTGCTGCGGCGGGCTGCGGAGGTCGCCGTCCTCGCAGTTGCCGAGGACGGAGCAGCTGATCATGTTCTCGGGCATGTCGACGGTGCCCGTCGTCGTACCGGGCCGGGCCGCGTAGGCCTCCTGGCCCGCCAGCATGACGCCCGCCAGCACCAGTGCCACCAAACACAGCCGCATTCTCACCTTCTCCATGCAGATCTAAGTGCAGGACGGAAGATGTATGGGGAGAGGTGCACTTTTACTTGCTTGGTTGGTTAGTTTCCCCGGTGAGCGGTGTCTCGTGGGGATGTAGAAACGGGGCTTTTTGTTGGGGCTTGTTCGTCTAAACTATAGGTGGATGAGAGGGAATTTAGTGACAAGTACTATATTTAGTGTTGTCTTTGTTGTGTATCGTTTTTTTGCTGCCAATTCACAGCTCTTTTTTGTAGCATTTTCATACCGGTTTTGTCACATTCTTATGGTAATTAATTCTATTAGAAAGAGCTGGGCCGCAGAAGAATAACCGCAGAAGAAAATATGTCAAGAAGAAAAAGGAGATTTGCATTTTACTATAGGTTATAACTTATAACCCCACAGCACACTGCGGAGAAAATCCACCAATGGATGATATGCAACCAAAACGTACTCTTGTATTAGTTGCACTGACCCCCTATTCTGGTCAAAATTTTGTAAGGCGCTCAAAATTAAAACTGTTAGCCTTTTAATTAACCATCGAAATCACTAACTTCTAATGTGATAGATACAAATTGTGCTTCTAGTAAGTCTATCTCACGTAAAGTTTTCAGAAATTTGTGTTTCCAGTAATTTGTCACAACACCCCGTATTAACAATCATCCTCGCCAATCGTGACATAGCCTAGCAGTGTGGTATATTGTTTATCTGGCTGATGACCAGCATTTGATTTCCACAGGCACCAATCCCATATTGGGTGGATCATTTATATAAATTTTCCATAAAAGGCATAGCCATATTGTTTATCTGGCTGATGATCGACCAGCGTTTGATTTCCACCAGGCACCAATCCCATATTGGGTGGATCATTTATATAAATTTTCCACAACAATTTTCTGGGATTTGAACCTGTGATTATGGATTGTAAGCCTTAAAATTACTAAATTAACCAATTTTTCCCGCACTCTGAAAAAAAACCCCTTAATTAACCATCCTCCTAGCATCTTCACGTTTCGGCCTATTCCCACCTCCATCCAATCACCCATTGCTTAACACCGCAGCCCACACAGTTCGTTCGGTATTTTAGGTTTATATGGTTAGGTAAATACGGCATTATTAGTTCGGTAAATACGGTATTTTTTAAAATATAATTCGATATCGGTAAATATTAAATTATTTCAATACGATATCGATAAATACTAAATTTACCAAAGTTAATGTGAACTGAGAACAATATAGCTGGGACTTGCGTACTTATGGTCAGCACTCAAGAGGCAGCACAGCGGTGCAGTGCAGCACCAATGCACCATGCGATGCGACCATACCATAATTACCATTAGGAAGCCATTAGCAGCACCAATGCACGGCTAACCCCTTGATACGTTGTGGTCAATGTGGTGACAAGAAGTCAAGAACACATATGCGCAGCACTGCAGCAGGCAACAGTACTACAGCAGTAGGCAACGCTACGCACCTAAGCAGGCCAGCGCAGCAGGCAACAGCAGCCAGCCCAGCAGAACCCTGGAAAAAACAGAAATTCGAAAATCGCACCGAATACTGGTTAAACTGAACCATGGAAAAAACAGAAATTCGAAAATCGTACCGAATACTGGTTAAACTGAGTTAACCAATACTGTTTGGTTTTTTCGGTATTGTTTTTCGGTGTTAATGTGCACAGTCTGCTTATATCCACTGCACTATACTTCCCTCCTCTCCTTACGTAGGCAGTCAGGTCTGCACTTACGCATACTTCCCTCCTCTCCTTACGTAGGCAGTCAGGTCTGCACTTACGCATGTGTAGGCACAACCTTGAACCTTTACAAAATGTGAGAACGCATTTAACAATGGACAAAAACTTATATAGTGCGCTTTTCCTACTGAACAAGCACATACATTGAGAAGATCTTTTCATGCCATTGTCGCCCAGGTATGTCTTGTGACAATTGGCACGGTCACGGATTATACTATTCATGTGTGTTTTATGTTTGTTCATTGCTGCCTACAAGTCCTTGCTAATGTGTCTACTTGTGTTGGATACTTCCGCAATGAATTCAGAGTTGGTCGACTATTACTCTCATGTCGAAAGAGAGATCCTTTCCAATGGTACCGGCAGACTCGAATATAAAATCACATCAATGGATTCAATGAATTGATTTGCGTTGTTCATCTGTCCGGAGTCACCGTACATGGCATAATAAGACGGTACATATATATTGACACCACAGGAAATTGTTTAATGTATGCGGCGACACGGACGCGGCACCAGGAACTACAAACAGGATCATCATCTCCACGGACATGACATAAACCCATGCGTCAGTCGCGGCACCCGTTGATCTTGCTGCAGCCGCGCGCGTTGGCCTCCAGCGGCATCCAGAGTTCGGCGGCGTTGGTCTTGTCGCAGTTGCTGAGGACGGTGCAGTTGGTCGGGCGGGCGGGCACGGCGGCAGTGGGCTTTGCGGGCGGTGCTGCGTTGGTCTCCAGGTTGGCCTCCAGTGGCATCCAGTGTCTGACTTCGTTGATCTTGTGGCCGTTGCTCGGGACGGTGCAGTTGATCGTGCTGGCGGGCACGGCGACAGTGGACGTCGCGGGCCTTGCCGCGTGGGCTTCCTGGCCGGCCACCATTAGGCCAACCAAGACCAGGGCCAGCCGCATGGTCACCCTCTCCATAAATGATTTTTCTTCTCGTGTCGTTCAACGAAGAGAAAGAATGAAAAGGTGTATGGAGAGGTGATTGGTTTTCCAGTGTGTGTCTTGTGGGGATGTAGAGAAGAGGCTTTTATAGGAGCTTCTTGTCTAAAATACGAGTGGACGAGAGGACATTCAGTGCGCATGGTACTATGTTTAGTGTTTTGTTTTAGCAAATACTATTTGCTTAGTGTTCTATCTCCTGGTCGTTTTTTTAGATGAGATCGAGGTGCCTATGCACAGTTTTTACTTAAACAATACGTCCACCGGAACACAAACACTTGCACACGTACCGTACGCACGTGCCATCCTTTAATTCTTGTCGACGTGCTGACCTGCGTGTCCATGCTGTTTGGTCTAGAGGCCAACTAGAGATGGTTGAATAAACGGTTTTTAAAATTATGTTGGCTAAAATCAAGTTTTGTACACAACTCCTCTAAACCATCTAGATGTGGACTGAACACAAAAACTTGCACAGGTACGTAGACACGTGCTCCTCCAATTCGTGCCGATCGTCCACAGTGGCGGAGGTGGCATGCATATGCATCGCGCGCCTAGTCTGCGCTAAGCTTGGTCGCCACGTCAACATCTCGTGGTACAAGAAGCAAACAAGAGGTCTTCACACGTGCTGAGGTGCATGTCCATGCAGGCAAAAGTAGATGCTACGTCGACGCACGTACGCTTCGCTAGCTCTCTTTTATTCCATAATAAGGTGATCGCGAGCAGGGAGCAGAGATTGGCCACAGCAAGCAAGCAAGCGCAGAAGACGCCGGAGCTGCACGACCCGGGGGGTCCGCGGTGAGCTCGACCGTACGTCGTCAAGGGCGGCACGCCGGCAGCTGCACAGGCGGCGGGACTAGCCTCGACGCATGCCGCCTCGCTAGAAAGCGTACGTATACATTAACGCGTGCAGTCGATAGATTTAGGCCGGTACCAAACAAGTGACGCGGTGAACTATCCAAATCTAGGTGGCTTAGCGCAATTGATATGTGAGACGGCATCACCGACAGGTGGGCCCGGAAAAATAATCCTATAGGATCTGGTCCACAACTCTATTGATGTGGACTAACTCCACTGCATGACACGTGTTCTTTCGCGAATCTCAAAGCGTGACGTAATAACCTTCATTATTCAATTCGTAAAAATTCGCATCAGTGATTTATAAGGTTGTGCGCTTTGAGATTCGTAAAAAAACACGTGTCACATGATAGAATTGGTCCACATCAATTAAATTGTGTATAGAATTATTTTCCGGAGGGCCTTGGATTCAACGCAGAGGATGAGAGGAGGAGGCCATCCGCGGGCGCCGAGCAAATAAACACCCCTGGTCCTCTGCCATACTGGCCCCACACATATATCTGCCTTACGCACCAAGCCCACCTATGACGTGTGGGCCAGGGACAACTCGAACGTCGTGCCGTGCTGCTCCTGTACGTAATCACAATTCACTCAGAAATACGGAAAGCTCCAAGCCTCCCAACTCCCAAGAGAGAGACCAGTCTTTCTCCCACTCTTCGTCGTCTCCCTCTCGCTCTCCGGTCACCTCCTCCTCCTCGGCCCCTCCCCCGTTTCGCGGCTCTCGCCTCCTCCTCCTCCTCCTCCTCCGCCGACGAAACTCCAAGCCCTAGTGAGGGACGCTCTATCTGTACTTACTCCGCGCTGCCGGGATGGTGGGGAAGCAAGGTGGGCTGGCTCCTGCGCTTTCGAACGGCTCGATTTGGTGCGGGATTAATTGGGTGATCTCGAGGCATTTGGTTGATTGGTTAGTTGATCTCCCTGCAGGTGCTGGCGGTGACGGCCGCGAGGAGGACGGCGCCAAGATCGGGCTCCCGGCGATGGACCTCTCCCTCGCGTTCCCCCAGGCTACGCCGGCCTCCGTCTTCCCGCCCTCCGGTGAGAAAAGAAAACCTTGCTTCTCCGTTTCGTTCGGTCAAAAGATCGAGCTCTTTGGTCTCTGGATTGGATGTTAATATGTGGAAGTGAGTTGTTTTTAAGAATTCTATAGGTAGTTGGGAGGCTAATTTTTTGGGGTGAATATATTGGAGATATTCTTCTTCTTTTTCTCATGCTATTTTGGTCAGGATCAGTGGAAATTAGCGGGGTTTGCGGTGTGAAATGGGAAAGGTCGTTTGAATTTTTTCCCCAAATTTGATTATCTGATCTTAGTTTTATTTGGTTAGTTTTTGAATTGTTTGGTCATTTTTGTCAACTCGTATCGTTGTCTAGTTTTAGTACTGTTTGATGATTTTGTTGCGGGTCACTTTTGTTCAATTATTAGATGCGGTCATATAGGAACTATGCAGCTTTCTTTTCAAGTTTATTGGTACTTCTGTCAAAGTTTGCTAGATAGTTTTAGACTTCTAGACTTTGATATTGGTCATTTCAAAGATAAATGCACTTGCGGCCCTTCTGCAATTCAGAAATATTGGAGCTTACAAGAATTTAGTGATTTGATAACCTATTTGCTAAGGTACCAAGTCAGTATGGCATAAATAGAGATTTGTTGTTTCAGATGGACTCGTTCATGGGAGGGGTTGCTTTCACAGCTTAAATGCGCAACCAAAACTGTAGAATCAGCTGCTCTTGTTTCCCAACCTGTTGCTGCTTTAATTCTTAGTAGCACCTTGACCATTTTTGGGCAGGGATCAGAGTATTTAACCTTTATGATGTGCCTTATTAGGAGTGTAAATTTCAAACATTAAATGTGCAACCAAAACTGTATAATCATGCCTATTGCTGCTTTAATTCTTAAATGGTAACTTGGCCATTTTTTTGGCAGGGATTAGACTACTCAACCTTTACGATGTGCATTAAGTGTGAACTTATATATACTAAAGTTCAGTGCTGTGAGTTGATTTACGGTGTGCCAATTACAAAGTCCTTGGAGTATGTTGCATTTATTGGTTTTTAAGTACCTCCACTCTCATTTGCAGCATCGGACTACTACCAGTTTGATGATTTGCTGACCAGTGAAGAGCGGTCTATCAGGGCGAAGGTTAGGGGTATAATGGAGAAAGAAATTGCGCCCATTATGGCAGTGGTATGCCAATTCCCAACTAGTCTATTTACACTACTACGGCAGATTAGACTACTCGTCTTGAAGTGTTTTATCACATAAACCATAGTTAGACATGACTTCCTTTCTGGAATCTATTACTAGACAATAGACAGTGCATTTCTAGTTTACTTATCCATAAATCAGATACTTTCTCTAATTTGGATTGACTGGGTAATGTCCTATTTAAATTTTCTTGGTCATATCATAGTCTTTTTTTAGACGTATAACATAGTCACTTGTTAATTTACAACTGCAGTACTGGGAGAAGGCAGAGTTTCCATTTCATGCCATTCCTAACCTTGCAAGCCTTGGTGTAGCCGGAGGTACGATAAAGGTAATGATTTCTCTATATTACAGTTACCTTCTGATTTCTAAATAAGCTTTTACCCTTATGGGCAATAATCATTGAAATCAATGGGCTCAAGTCAAATTAAGTTTGGCACATATCTATGCACCATGTTCTTTTTTCTATTCAGTCTTGAAATGGAGAAATTACTCTCCCTAAAGAAAAAGTTTTTATTTTAAAAAGAAGACTCAATGGTGGAGATTGTGCCAACCAATTAAATTTCAGAAGGGCGACATTGTCAATTGTCAAACCCTTTCACATGAATAGGTATTTATGGATCAAGCCCTAAAAGCCTGATCTCCCCCATCTGCATAAAGAAATCAGATCAAGTGGTTGATCATTACTTATATCTCTCCATAGCGTAGTCTATTTAACATGGTAAGCTGGAGCAGGACACCTCAGACCTGACACTGGCATGGATTGACCATGGACCGTGTAGCGATTCACTCAGATTGGCACCCTTATCGACTTGAGATTGCATTCCTGTTGACGTTGATATTATTGAAGTTATGAGCTCTTCAGTTAGTCATATGGACATGTCTTCAGTTAGTCATATGGACATGTATATTAGTACAAATTTGTCCTCATACAAGCCACTTTGCTTTAAGTATTGTGAACTTTTTTCTATATTGGAATACTGAAGCATACCCACTTACGTGATTGTGTTTAGATTTCCTGTTGTTTCTCAATTCTATAATATTCCTCAAGTTTATTGTGAGACCGTGGTTTACTACAGGGATATGGGTGCCCCGGACTTTCGATTACAGCAAGTGCTGTTACTATGGCAGAAATGGCACGGGTAGATGCAAGCTGCTCCACATTTATTCTGGTGCACTCTTCTCTTGCAATGGTCACAATAGGTAAAAAAGCTACAATTTTTTTCATTGTTACTATCTTGTGCTGGGAAGTTTTACCAAAATAAATTATGCTCTAGTTGAGCTGTCCTTGCTCTTTTCTGTTTTGTAAACAGCTCTTTGTGGATCTGAGGTTCAGAAGCAGAAATACCTGCCATCCCTTGCTCAACTTACTACTGTTGGTTGCTGGGTGAGTTGAAATGTCCATTCTGAAGCTCAGCGATTCATACAAATGATTAAATGACAGAGTCTCTACCTAAAACAATATATTCTTTCTGTAGGCATTGACGGAGCCAAATCATGGAAGTGACGCAAGCTCCTTGAGAACTACAGCGACCAAGGTTCAGCTTTTGAAGTATTGTTTTTTTTTTGGCTAATATATAAAAAAAAGATTTTCAATACAGTCTAGACAATTAAGTTATTTTTTGTCCAGTTTTAGACATGTATTGCAACAGGGGAGCATGACAAAGCATTTCACAGGATGGGGCTATGATATTTAGCCCATGGCATACCCTGATTTAGAGTAGAGGCATGGTAACTGTTATGATCCTTAGATCATAGGGGTAAACATCATCGGGAGGATACCCGGGTGACGTCAACTGCTAGGGGAGAGAAGACTATAGATTGGGAAGACGAAGGGGATTGAGACTTAGACTATTATATTCTCCTTGCTTAATGCCAACGATTACAATATGTCTCCTTGTATGGAGGGTTCTTCTAACAATTATGGATATGATCAATCTAAAAGATGACTTTCCTAACTAATAGATAATTTTCCTAACTAATAGATAACATTTTCAATTACCTAATCCTTATACAAAGAAACTAATCAACTATTTAAGGAAATAGATATTCTTATCTGAAAAGGTAATCCCTTCCTATTCACGTGGATTAGTACTAACTATCGAGATCTATGGTCTTTGTTCACACGTGTGAGACGCAATTATTATTTTTAATTGCACCAACCGGTCTTGAACCATGACACTACTCCCCACCTTTCGCGACCGCTCGTCCTCAAGTTGTGGTGGCGGCCATGGTTGAAACCCTAGGAGACCCCATGTTGACAAGAGGTCGTGGCGCCGGCGGAACATTGCATGGAAGATGATCCGCAACGCTCCAATAGATGTCGACCGGTCGCGTGGAGAAGACAGCCGTTGGGCATTGGTCTTCTTCCTCGGCGAGGGCACTGTTTGGGCAACCATAGACAGAGAGGTCGACGATGCAGAAGTCACGGAAGAAATCAGAGATGCCTTCGGCAGCGCACATCGCGTAGCAGCTGCTGCCCGTGCCTCCTCCTCCTCCTCCTCCTTTTCAATCAGCTTGGCCACCATAACCGTCATGTCTGCCAAGATGGCTTTCATGTCGTCTACGTTGGCACTCATCTCATTGAGGGTGGCCCTCATGGCCTTGAAATTCTCGGCAGCAGAAACTATGGTGTTGGCTCTGATACCAAGTTGTTATGATTCTTAGATCATAGGGGTAAACATCACCGGGTGGATAGCCGGGTGGCGTCGGCTGCTAAGGGAGAGGGAAGACTATAGATTGGGGAGACGAGGGGATTGGGACTTTGACTATTGTATTCTCTTTGCTTAATGCCAACGATTACAATATGTCTCCTTATATAGAGGGTTCTTCTAACAATTATAGATAGAATCAATCTAAAAGATGACTTTCCTAACTAATAGATAACCTTTCCAATTACCTAATCTCTATACAAGGAAACTAATCAACTATTTAAGAAAATAGATATTCTTATCTGAGAAGGTAATCCCTTCCTATTCCCGTGCTACAGTACCCTGGCCCATGACAGCAACATCTTGGCACACTTACTTTTCTTCCTTCCTATTTTCTTAGGATTTAGTTTTATTTTTTATTGAACTGTTTGGCTTTCGTGCCTTCTCTCAACGTAAGTGGAGAACAGGATTATATAGAGTAATAAAGACACTCCAATTCAAAATATTCTCCGATTGAAACCTGTACCCCAATGCTTTGATCTGCCTGCATGCATGGATCAAATAAAAAAACATCTTGCCCAAAAAATAACTATAAATAGGCTAAAATTTGAGAGGAAAAATTATTGATCCAAAAAGCGAACCATAAACCTCTTATATTGAATTCTTAATCCTCCAAATGTAGTAAGCACAGGCACACACCGTGAACCTGAGCAGATGGTACACACATCTGGGGTGCAGTATGCAGGGTGGCTGGACACCTGTTTCAGCTCCATATTTGGATGTTGTGTCATGCTCCCCCATTGCAGTACTTGTACAAATATAAAGTTGAATAGTCCTGAGGTATTTTTGGGATATTCGTGGATTATTTGAGTTTTTAATGGGTAAGCAATAGTGTGTACCATAAATGTTGTGGCTTATTATGGAACAGGTACCTGGTGGTTGGCATATAGATGGACAAAAGCGCTGGATAGGTAACGGTACTTTTGCAGATGTGCTCGTGGTATTAGCCAGGAATGCAGATACAAAACAACTAAATGGGTAAATCGTCTTCTCTTAGTTGGTGAAATTTCCCTTTGAAGCATCAAGCTGAACATGAATTAGCTAGTATTGTTATCTAATGCAGTACCCTTTGTGCTTATTCTGTTTACATGTTAAAAAGTCATTTATGCAGTAGTTCAGGATCATTTGTCTTCTCATAATCCACTTGATTGCTTCTAGATTTATTGTGAGGAAAGGAGCTCCTGGTTTGAAAGCTACAAAGATTGAGAACAAAATTGGTCTCCGAATGGTTCAGAACGGTGATATAGTTTTTAAGAAAGTGTTTGTTTGTGAGGAAGACCGATTGCCAGGAGTCAATTCATTTCAGGATATAAGCAAGGTACTGATCGCATTTTTCTAGTTTTGCTAAATCGTTATGTAGTTCCGTGGAGTACTGACTTGTAACTGCCTAAACAGGTCCTTGCTATTTCACGTATTATGGTGGCATGGCAACCAATTGGCATATCAATGGGGGTGTTTGATGTGTGCCATCGGTATGGATCACCTTATCACTTTACACTTCTTTATGCCACATGATATGTATTTCACCTTTTTAGTATAAATTGAAATAGGTATTTGAAAGAAAGGAAACAGTTCGGAGTTCCTCTAGCAGCTTTTCAGCTGAACCAAGAAAAACTTGTCCGGATGCTTGGTAGCATCCAAGCTATGCTTCTTGTTGGCTGGCGTCTGTGCAAACTTTATGAGTCGGGGAAAATGACACCAGGCCATGCTAGTTTAGGGAAGGTTTGTCACTTAGCTAGCGAAGGCACTCTTCCTTTGAACTACTCCTATGTGTTGCTTTGATATATCAGTGATTATAACATTTTATTCCCGGCTGTCACATTTAGGCTTGGACTTCCATAAGGGCTCGTGAGGTGGTGTCTCTTGGTCGAGAATTGCTGGGTGGAAATGGAATTTTGACTGACTTTTTAGTAGCAAAGGTATTTAACATTCACATGGCTAGTTGTTTGCCATAGTGCCTTATACCTCAAATCATTCATACGATGTTTGATTATTTTCATGGTTGTCACAATCCTTGTAGGCATTCTGCGATCTGGAGCCAATTTACTCCTATGAGGGCACATACGACATCAACAGCCTGGTGACTGGTAGAGAAATCACTGGGATCGCGAGCTTCAAACCAGCTGCATTAGCGAAAGCTCGGCTGTAGTTTTCTAAAGCTAAACTACAGGCCTGTGCTGTTTCTTCTGATTTTGTAACTAAGACAAGCAAATAAAATCAGGCCCTCCTCATGGTCCGATGATTGGAACAAGAGCTACAGCACTATAACTTGATGCGGACCAAAGGCATTCCTTGAAAATAGCCTGAAAAATTTCTGGTCAATGTTGGCTGGCTGGCTGGGTATGATGTAAAGGAGGATATGTAACGAACTGCATTATGGAATCGTGCCTGCAGGCGGACGACAAAATAAAATTAGTTCCGTCTTGTATACTAAATCTTGGTGTTTAGTTGTTGTAACTTGTCTTGGGTACTGGCTGCGGCTGGGAAGGAACCTTGCCCTGTTCTTTTACTTTAGTTATATTTTTTGGCAACCATGTTGGAAATTGAGTGCAAGTAAGAGATAGATTACTTCCGTTATGCACCTGGCGTGCAAAAAATATTCATCACACTAGCATTCGCCAAAAAAAGGAAGAAAAAAAATGTTCATCTCTCTAGCATGCACCAAAAAAAGAAGAAGAAAAAAGATTAATCACACTAGCATTCGCCAAAAAAGGAAGAAAAAAAAAAGATTCATCACACTAGCACGAACCAAAAAAGAAGAAAAGATTCATCACACTAGCATTCGCCAAAAAAAGGAAGAGAAAAAAGATTCATCACACTAGCATTCACCAAAAAGAAGAAGGAAAAAAAAGATTCATCACACTAGCATGCGCCAAAAAGGAAGAAAAAAATATATTCATCACTCTAGCTTGGCTATTGGATGCTTGATAAAGCCCGCCCGCACCGCGGAGTAGACGGCGACGACGACCTCTCCTTGGCGTCCGACCTTTCCACGCGTGAACAACGCGACGTGCTGCGACTGCGTGCGTCCTCCCCTCGGACTCTGCGAGGCTCCGGGCCAGGGAGATAAATGCCCCACATGGCGAAAAGAAAAGATCCATGTGTGGATTAGCCGAAGCCCAGCGGTAGGTAGTAAATATACCACTACTCTCGCCATCGAGTGCCGATCGCCGAATGGTCCATGCTCCCAGTCCCAGACCACCGTTGCGGACTCGCAGTGGGCCGCGTGACGCGCTTGGCTGGCGCACGCGGTGGCCACGGCATCTGACTGACCACATGCTGATGCCCCTTGTCCGGTGCGCCGCCCAGCCACGTCTCCTCCTCCTCATTGCGGCTCTCGCCGCTCGTGTCGTGCCCGTCCGTCGCTACCCAGCCGTCTCGCGCACAGTTCCGTTTTGTAGTTTTCTCTTCTTCTTCTTCTTATTTTTCGGAAGTTTTGATTTTTTTTTTTGGTTTAAGAAGGTATTTTGCACGTCTTTTTTTTTAGCCAGAATGTGGTGTCTTTCAGAAATAGAAGAACCGAGCGTGTTTTCACTTGTGAGCGTGCTGGGCTCCACCTGCAAGGAAAAAGGTTGCATGGGGACTTGTGGCCTCAGATTGAGTACTAAGCATCAGCAGAAATCCAACTCTTTTTTCCCTCCTTCCGTTAAGTCAAGAATCCAACATTTCCGTACAAATCTTCCTAAACTCTCAGTATCCTCGCAGAAACGAATTTGAATATGATCGAACACGAATATGAATCGAATGTCACAACGAATACGAATTCGAATAGAATATCTAGTCAATTCGGTCGGATCCGGATATCCTAATAACCTATGCATCGTTTAGTCATATTAGTGATGTTTTATCCTCGTACAATCATATTAGTGATGTTTTATCCTCGTCCAATCATACTTAATTATTCCAATATTTTTTGTTCACCTAAAGGAACATGAATTCACATTAAATTAGAAAAACTCGGGCAAATAATTTGGCATACTGCAATAAAATAATTATATTACTTCATCGAATACAAATAGCTCGGATAAAATAACAATTCGGATAGGGAAAATCCATACCATATTCGCATTTATATTTTTTTATACGAATTTGAATTTGAATATGAATACGAATACGACTATGAGAGAAATTGGTAATCAAATGAAAAAATCTATATCATATCGGTATCCTATCGAATACGATAACTAATTAATATGGATAATTTGTATCCTTTTTTTCATCCCTGTCCACACCAATACGCCATAATTGTTTAGGATAAATTGCAAAGAACACAAATTTTTCCCCTGCTTGAAGATAGCAAAACTTACTCCGTTCTTGCATACAAAAAATGCAATTGGTATTTCCTTACAAATCTTCCTTTATAAAAAGAAGAATCCAAAATTTCTCCATACCAAAGTTGGCACGGTCTTTCTAGAGAACGAATTTGCATCTCTCTTTTGTTTTTCAGTACCAGTCTGTGGCCCAATTGACAGCGCAACGAATGCATACCAAGGTTTAAATCCTACTAATTACGAACTTTCAAAAATCCACAACCAATACGCCATAATTGTTCAGGATAAATTGCAAAGAACAGATATTGTCCCCCTTTTTCAAGCCAAAATCACACTAGAAAAAGCACCCATATATAAACTCTTCCTCGATTCTTGCATGCCAAAAATACAATTGTGATTTGTTTTCACACTAGAGCTTCATCCAAAACACGGCCGTTAAGAAGCACACAAAAGCACCTAGAAAAGGACGGTGCCGTGAGTCAACGTGCCCATGTTTCACGTCTTATCCTATCCATCGACATATACCATACGTTATACGTACGTGTACCGTATCTACAGCTGTATACTAGTACGTGTCAGCGTCGACGTCGTGGTTGCCTACTAGCCTCAACTCCCGGGCCCCAGCTACTGGGTGTACCCTATTGTCCTCCACTGACATGAGGACCCACAAATTGAAAATAAAAATAAAGGCGCTTTTATTTTGGGTCGTAGAGACCCAAGTGTGACAGGGCTGTGGGCCCCAGCCCGCCAGGCGCTTCCCTTCACCGCCCCCAACGCCCACCACCCCCTTCTCCTCGCCTCCTCCTTTATAAATACCTCCCCTCCCTTCCGCCTCCCTTCCTCCCTTCCCCCACGGGCAAATTCTCTTGATTGTGTAGAGCGACGCGAGCAGCAGCGGTTGCGTCTCCGCCCCGAGGCTTCCTCACAGGGATTTCCCCCAAAAATCTCCCCCGGAATTCCGCGCGAATCGGGCCGGATCGCGTCGATTCGGGCCACGGATCGATCGCCCCGCGAGGTACTGCCCTTCGATTTGCTGTTAGTTTCGGATGATTCTGCTGTTCTAGTCTAGTTTTATACTTTTGATGCGATTGACCCCTGTTGTGATACGATCGGTGGCTTGATTCGACGAGGAATTTTTTTTATCGGAAAATACTTGTCTGGATGTTGATGTAGTTGTTGTCCGATTTGTACAAGTTGGCATGCGAGAATCGAGATGATCTTAACGAGAGGAGAGGATTTGCTGATCCATTCGGCTAATTTCTTATGGTTTTGTGCTGCATCAACTCGATTAACCTTATGAATAGAGTAGAGTTGGTCGTTTACATGCCTAGATTGCCCCATCTACCAACTAATCGCTTATTTATGTTCCCTAACACGCCCAAAAAGCTTTTTTTAAAAAAGCTAGTAGGTGGATTCCATCGTGATTGGTTTGTTTAATCATCGGCTTTCTCCATATGGTCTCTTGCTTATGTAAGAGGCGTGTTGCAAGCTGCTCGCAGTAATCATTTTGATTATGTTGGTTACCACAGCTAACAAATTCTAAAAATAATATGCATTACTCGTGCATCTCTTTGCTGCTAAGTATGCCGTTGTGACTAACTTCCTGGGTTGATCGCTTTGTGAATTTTTCAACAAACTGAGGCGAAGTTAAACATTCTACAGGCACAGTTTGTTGTTAGAAGCGAACATATGTACTCCACTTAGGGGGCAATGTTCCCTCTTTTTGGTGGTAGTTATTCACATTTGCATATGCTTTCAATTCCAATAAGCACTGTCATGTCCTCTGCATCTTCAGGTGCTCCTTGTTTGATATTCTGTAGCATTTCTATGCAATTCTTTTGTGTTGTCAGAAATGGCTCAAAAGCGTTATTTATGCTGAAATGCCAGGCCAGGGGGTGAGATTTCGCGTCAACCATAATATACTTCGTTGAAAAGCAGTGAAATGAGATTTACTAGAGTTGATTTTCAATCTTTGGGGATGTGATTGACTGTTTTCTTCTAACTTCACACTGGACCAATTCGGGAGTTAGTTTGTGTAAGCTTTTGCCATTTCCGTCAGCAAAATGATGGCCAGGTTATTGAATAATCCCAAAAAATGCTGTAGTTGCAATCTTGAGATTTATGTTGGTTTGCAATCTTGAGATTTATGTTGGTTACTTTTGGCCTAATTGTTTTGTTGTGAAATTACAGTAACCTTTTTATTTGAATATACCTTTTCTAACTATTATTCTGTATCCAGACATTTTTCACTTCTTCTCCTTAGCTCCTCAGGTCCCTTTCTGCCTGTGCTAAATCATAAGATAAGGCTATTTGTTCTAGAGGATTCTAGTTTGACTATTTTGCCAGCAGCAGTATACACGATCATTTGGACTAAGCTATTAATGGCATTGCAGGTGCTAGATGACCCTTGGATATTCAGTTTCTTGTATGACATCTTGATTTTAATAGATCAATAATATTCTAAAGGTTAAACAGATGGATATGATGGGTGCCTTGATTTATTTATGCCCCTTTCTGGTGCTAACTGCTGCAGTAGGAAATGGAAGAGCTCTTCCAATTTCTACTGTGCTTTTGGAAGACTTGTATCATTTGTCCTCAGTTGGGGCATACTGAACATCAGCATTGCAGTTGTGTCTTCTTCAAAGTGAGGGTAGTCAGTAGTCGTGAGACTTCTACATCAGTTATCTAAATGAATGATCCATGCCTTCGATTCATTTTTGGTGGACCGATGTTATTTGGGCGAGGCGTATGTTCAATTGGCTACACTCCATTTGTCGTATTGGTGGTTTGTATTGTGAAATTCATCACAGAACTATGCCATCGATGGTATGTCGAAATCATTGATAGGCCATTGTTAGTTTGTAGAGAATCCAGGTTGGCCAAAGTGTTGATCAAGTGGATCAGCATTAACACACACTACTTTTATTATTTTTTGGTGGCTGACTTGATCATTAGAAGGAGACAAGCTTAAAAAATCAAGCACTAACAGTTTCCAACCAGAGTGGTTTAATACTAATGTTCTTCAAGCTTTGGGGAAAAGGGGCCTAATAATGTAGGACTGGATGTTAAGATATAACTAGGACCCTTAAAACAAAGCAAAACTGCAGTCTGTCTCCAATTTGCATGTTGAGGATATTATTTGCTGGTTATTATTTGAAAGAAATTCAAACTAGATTGGTTGATGATGTAGAAATGAGGTGGATTTACCAATAAACAGAGGAAGGGCGCAAACACTTCCGCGAAGGATCTTAGAAATGTGACATCTTGACAATGTCTTCCCTGCCATGTAAAGTTTAAATAATGTAGCAAGTTTTATTATACATATATATTTACTAGGAATGTACAAAAAAGCTGTAGTACTGGAAGGAATACTATGATATACAATGTGGTTGTAAATCCACTTGATCTTTTGCTACTTATTTTGGTATCAACAATACATATATTCACTTTTTTTAACTAGGAATGTACAAAAAAGCTGTAGTTATTCCAGTATATTTTGCTGTCTGTTGTTACACCCATTCAAAATTGTAGTGTCTACTATTCATGATCCATGTACCAGCGATCAAACATTGTAATATGAAAGTTGCACTTGTATGACTTCAATATGTGCTATTATTTCTATGTTTTGGTCTGACTTGCAACAATCGGTAGCTAAGTAACATCCGTGTTGCATCCGTGTTCCAGTATTGTTCCATTTGGAATTTTGGATCTACAATGTAGTATGGTGCTGAATTATGGATATTGTTTCAGTTTGTGATTTGCAGGTTAAGGGCAACCATACTGGACTCTTGTTTTATGGCTAGACACCATCACAACCATCTCCAGTTGCCAGAGATGGATCATATCCAACCCAGAAACGGGTCACTCAACGAACCATTGCCTTTAGGTAGCTGGACTTCATCAATACTCTTCTGCTGTACATGTATCTGAATTGTGATAAAGTAATACGTTTATTTTTTAATCTCAGGTCAGAAGCTATTTGTGCAAGCTGGAAGTGATGCCCCCCTTAGAATTGGCCCTTCAGGCAGTGGGAGTGTGGCAATTAGATCAAATGACCTTCCATCTTCAAGTCGTGCTGCGCAATATTCAGGTCATAGAATAGGGAACACAGGGACCTCACATGTTCCGTTTGTTCACTATCCTGCTGGAAGCTCCAATAGTCATTTAGCCTACGATGCTCTACCTGAATCTGCTCCAAGTTATCCACATAGATCTGAGGAAGGCTTTGCTCCAGTGAGTTCCCATGTGGACAACAGAAGGGCCGCAATAAAACGAAAAAATACCATCATAAATCCTGTGGATGGGATCAGTGTAGGTGGTTATTATGTCGGAAGCTCTTCCAGTACTCAGTTCTCTAATTATGTGCCGCCAAATCCTACTACACTTCCTGAGCCCTTGCATCCTCAAATGCCTTTAAGCATTGGCCCAAGCAATCGGAATGACCAGCGCTTAGCTAATCAAGAAGGATCTCAGAGGAATGTTAGAGCGCGCCACAATCGCACCAATATTTCATTAGAACCTAGACCAGCTTCAGCTTACACACCAAACAACATTCATCCACCGCCATTCCATTCAACTGCAAGTGTTTCCCTAAGTACATCATTGGAAAGGAACCAAGCACCCTTTTCAGTGCCAACAAGAACTGTACCTTCAGGTTAGTAGTTAATGGTAGGTTTTTTTCTAACTTAGTAGTTAATACTTAGTTAAATGTGCTAGATTTGTCTTTGTTTTCTGCCTGATGTACTTACCTGTGTTGCACCTGAATATTAACATCCCTCGAAGCCTTTGTTCGCATAATAAATGGTGGAACCAAGCATAAGCCATATTAGTTTTGGTATGGAGTGTCTTTTATGCCTTGATTTAAAACATAATACTTACCTGCTGCTTGGTTTCAATCTTGTGCTGCAGTTTACCTGGAAAATGTGGATTATTAGTGTCTCTAATCTTCTATATGATTTAAGTTTATCTCGTTCTTCATACTTACAGCACATGTGTTTTGATGGTTGTGTAGGTGCCACTGGAATCACTAGCAGGGATCTGAGGGAGAGGCCTTACTATCCTGCTGTGCAAAGAAGCAATGCTAGTGTTGCTGCTGTCCCAACTTTCCATGTTTCTTCTGGCAGTGGGATATTGACCAATGGTGGCTATGCTCCTAGATCTGTTCATGGCAACACTGTTCCTAGCTACGGTCATCCATCTTCTGCAGCTTCCTCCGGCTCCAGAGCAATTCCCCCTGAGGCGGTCATTCCGAGCTATCCACCTGCTAGCTCTGCAGCTACCTCTACATCTGTGAGGATTGGTCAGCCATTTCCTATCGGAGCTGCTGCATCTTCTAGACGTGCAAGGCATGTGTCCGTAGGGCATGCTAACAGTGGACGGAACAGAAGGGCTAGGAGCTCATACCATGGTTTTCATCCATTGATGATTGAGGCAGAGGTAGATACTTCTTTCCAGTTTTCACGTAATTAAGTTTGTATCGATGTGAATTTGAATTCTGAACTGATTTAGCTGCTATGCTATTTGTGAAGCGGTTTATGATGCTGAACCAGTTGGTTTTCTATGAATCAAGAGAAGCAGCTGACCCCCACAGGGACATGAGACTGGACATTGATGACATGAGTTATGAGGTAGGAACACCTGCCTTTTGCTTCTCCATGCCTGTATGCCTCCTGCACCAGAAATTTTGAGTATCTTTCTGAACTCTCTTTTGCTATGAACAGGATCTGTCGGCGTTGGGAGAATTTATTGGTAACGTCAACACAGGCTTGGCTGACGAAAAAATCTCAGGTTGTGTGAGAGAAGTGGTTTGTTGCAGTTCTGATCAAACGCAAAGCGATCAAGATGATGGGAGCTGTGCAATTTGCCTGGTACAATTTTCTTTAAATGCTTTATTTTGAATTGCCAGTTCCATGTTGAACAATTTGCAACCATGCCCTGAAATTTTTGCCCAATTCTGACTTATGATGGATGTATTCTGACAGGAGGAATACAAAGACAAGGAGTTGCTGGGAACACTGAAATGCAGCCACGACTTCCACGCTGACTGCTTAAAGAAGTGGTTGCAGATGAAGAACTCATGCCCGATTTGCAAAGCAGCCGCGGCTTAGGAGACACCAGAGGAAGCAAATAATCATGTTCCTCTCCATTTATTTTAGGCTCAGGTCAAATCATGTCATTTCATTCTTGCGCGTCTTAGCCATGTAGATAAGTTCGCTAAGGTGAATTATTTTGTCGGTTGCAGTAGCTGAAATCCATTTTGCTGTATAATCTGTGTTCTGATAAGCAATTATATTATTCTTTAGTTATGAAGTGTGCTACATGTTCATTTCTCGAGCCATCGCCGCTTGGATGAGTGCCTGTGGCCGAGGTTTGATGGTCAAGTGGTTTGTTTTTCTTTTCTTTTCTTTGAAGGAAAAATACCCTGGTTTAGCACAGCACAAAGTCCCAAGATTTACATTGAAGGCCAGAAAACAAAGAAAATTGCAACATAGTTATTATGTAGTCTAGACTAAACTGCAAGCTCCCTACACATCCGAAATTCATCGGAGAAGAAGACACCGCGCCGGAGATGCAGTAGTTGGCCGGCGCTGGCCAAGTGGTCTGTTTAACTTGGTTTCTACTGGTTATCTTTATATATATACTAATATAAAAGAACGAGTCAACGGTGGTGGTGATGGTCCATCCTATCATTCCTCGACCTCCAGGCGACGACAAGTGGGTCCTAGTCGTCAGCCACTAACCTCATCCCATGTTCTTATACATTGTTGGAACTTACTACCTAGAACCAAATGTTTATGTATTCTTCACACGTTTCGGGTATATGTGTTTAGTTATTTGGAGCAAGAAGCTGAAATAACTGAAATTGTTTATGTATATTATACTGATGCACGCACATTTCCCTTTTTATTTTTCTTTTGATTTTCAATTTTCCCCCATTGTAGGAGCCATAATTCCAATTTTCAGAGCTATATTTACTATCTGACTGAGTAAAAAAAACATTGGCATCTGCTCCATGCAAGAAAAAGGTTATTGCATGTTTAATCATATTCCGACTGCAACTTGTTGGCACTCACTTAAATATAGAAAACTCGCTAAGATTTGTTTCTTCAATCCGTAGCCTTGGTACGTCAGTATGTGCACATGGTTGTACAGGCAGCAGGCCAAACTCCAAAGTCCAAGCTACATAGGACCATACATGCATGGCACATTGGCATGTCTCTATTTTACTGACAAAATTTGACACTTTACAAAGCTCCATGCTCAGGTCACGGAAAATTTTGTCCATGGATGCGTACATAAGGGAGTCCAACTCTGGCAGAGAACGCTCGCTCCGGTAAGTATAAAAACAACACAAGCCCTGCAGCAATGGGACTATGAAAGAACACAGCCCCAATATAACGAAACATGAAAAAAAAAGAGAGGTCATGAGCAGAAGCCAAAGAGGCAAACACAGAACCGTATAAGATTTTTTTTTATTTAATCTTTTTTTAAATTAATTTTAATTTTAACCCATCGCAAACTTTATTTCCAATTCTGACCCTTTTGGTCACGCCACCACCCGTAGCGTGATCAAACAACATCACACGCCACCCATTTACGGTCAAAGTCTTGTCACGCCACCGGTGGTGGCGTGGATGATGTTTGAGTCACGCCACCACGGTGGCGTGACAAAAAGTGCGATTTTGGGACTTATCTTGTGGCGTGGCGGTGTTGTTTGGTCACGCTACGGGTGGTGGCGTGACCAAAGGGGTCAGAATTGGAAATAAAGTTTGCGAGGGGTTAACTTTAAAATTAATTTAAAAAAAAGATTAAATAATAATAATAAAAAGTTCACCGTATACATAGCATATTTGTGAGCCATTCTTCCAAAAATATCCTCATCCACTCTTTCCACACCATCCATCCCATATGCCTACCACTCGAGGCGGAGCTATGATTTAAGAATGAGGGGTTGTCAAATAAGCTATATATTGTAATTTTATTTGATAAAATGTTAAATAGCACCAACAATAACAATGTTTCTCAAAATATACAATGTTACAGTGCGAATTTGTCGAAGCATGAGGAGAGCCTAGCCCGGCCAGCCCTCCTCTCCCTCCGCCCTGCTACCACTACCAGAGACACAGCATCCCATACAAAATATAAAAGAAGTACTTGGTGGTGAGTCTGTCATCTACCCCACCTCATGAGTTGGTAGTATCTTTTATGGATAGATATGTATATACATACATATATTACTATAAGGATATTTGGTGGACAACTAGATCATATGCACATTTGGTTTATGATAAAACTCTTTGTGGTTTGTTAATCGGATGTGAATTTTGTATGCAACTATTAGATGCAAGAATAATTGCCTTATGCAAATTGATTTTTCAAGTTTAGAACATGTATATATTTATTTGAGATCCGTTACAATACATAGGCACTCAGCTAGTCCTGCATTAAAAAAAAACAGCTACATGAGCTGTTGAAAATATGACAATGCATACTTGTCCTGTGGCGCCGTCCCGCATGGCCGCCTCTTCCTTGGCTTCTCCATTAACAACAAAGCCATCGCTGCTTACCACATCAAGGTTTGCTCTCCACGCTCGGCGGGAGGGACGGCGTGCAGCGCGCTATCCATTGCTGAGGTCCCGATCGTTACATCCAAGCCAGAGAAGGTTGCTGAGCAGTTCTTATTCTCTTCCTTGGGGAAGGGAAGCTTCTGCTCATTGTCTTGCTTGGAATTAACTTCGGAATGGGAGAAACCACCAGTGCATGTATCTTTCAGATTGGTGACCTATCAAATGAAAGACCCTATCGCGGTGGATTCTCTGGAGCCAGAGGAAGAAGAACTCATGGCCATGGACTCTGCTGAGATTGTCACCTCCGGCCGGTGGAAGCAGGTGTTGAAGCCTTGAAGGTTTGTGATTCATCCAGGAAGATATGTTTACCATACCTCGCCGGCGCTCTCTCCATATAAGTAAGCACCTTCATCACCTTTGATTTCTAGTACTAGCTTCCCTGAAACATGACTGTAACCTTCATCTGCAAATGCCACATCATTGGAACCTTTCTTTACTAGCATGTCTTGTCAGGATCTCACGAAAAACATCATATTTAGAAATCTCCATTCATCGCATAACCCCGAGTCTCCAAGAAAAAGATACTTAGTATATGCATTGTAAGATGGCCCAAGCCCCAAGGTATAGGGCATTTTGAAGGAGGTGATTTTTCTTCTGCTGTTGAAAATTACAAGTTGGCTCCTGAGTCCAGACCACAATTACTGAATGTAGAATATTGACAACTTAAGAACAAGCTTCTGTAACCTCAAGAAATGCCTCGGATTGAGTGCACCATGCCCAGCACGTCTTGGATGTTAGCTGCTGGCTTATAGATCTAAGATTAATGGACTGGAGCTTAAGTAGAAGACAGCTCTGACTTGGCCACAATGGTTGGATTGCCCTCTAGTCAATTTTGCCAAGCCAGAGGTTTGTAAGTTCATATGTTGTAATAGATCCTACTCTGTGGTGAAGTGAATTACTCAAAACATACCTGCGATTTGATGTTTTACACAATAGTTATTGTCATTTAATTTATGATTGGGGAACAACTTTGGTACACATAGCAAGTCTATTATCCTCTGAGTGGTACAATGATTATGGAGGGCGATGTGGACATGCAATGCATGCTCCCTTGTACACTCAGAAAATATTAGAAATGTAGAGATGGTTATGTGAAAATGGGAAGGTATATGCCTGTGTTGAGATTGTATTCCGCGTGCTAGATGGGGAACTTAATATACTGATGTAGTGTGTTAACAAGTAGCAATTATTTCAGTACTGAGATTAGGTTTAGTTAGCCTTTCTGTTTTGGTTACTAGGTCAGGATAAATGCAATTGTTTTAAGAATAAGTTCTGGTATGTAGATGATGAGAAGTTGCATATATCACTAGTACAGCTCAATCTTGTCACCACTTAATTGCTATCTTGCTAAGCCCTTCGATTAGGGCATCAAATCATCATGAAAAGTTCCAAAAAAAAATGTACAGGTAGCCCTGAAACTGAAAGTCATATATCCTATATGAAATCTCGGATAAAAGTACAGTGATATGAGAAGTGCAAAAGATAAATCTCTGACAAATCATAAATAAAATCAAGAAAAAGGAAGAGGAATGCTATTATTATTAGCGAATTTCCCCTTTTCCCAGCACGTCCCGATCGTAGATGTGGAATTTTATATGGCAGTAGTCTGGTATATGTCTTTGGGGACTATATATTTTTTTGGGATATATTGCCCTAGGTTGTGATTTGCACTAGATATACATGCTCCCTGTCAGAAGTATCTAGAAAATCTATCATGACTTGAATATAGTACAGCCACCACCACAATGGTTATATGGCTTGCTGATCTTAGGATTTGCCAATTTGCAAGGAGAAGTGCTATCAGTTACATTGTAATAGAACTTAATTCCAGAAGTATGTTTATAGTGAACTGTTATGGGGCCAGCACTGTTCATGCATGAACAGTGAGAATCTATCTATTAAGTGTTCGATACTATCTATTAGTTAGGCAAATTATTATTGAATTTAATTGTTAGAGATAGATTTTCTTAGAGATTATTTTTAATAGTTAAGTCGGATCATCCCTATAAAAAGGGTAACATGTATCTATTATCAAAAAATCAAGAAAGATAAATTAATCTAGTCTCCTTTTCAAAGTTATATCATCCCAGTCTATAGTCTAATCTCTCATCCCACTAAGCCGACGCCGCCCGACCTTCTTTCTGGCGGTATTTACCCTGTTATGAACTAAGGTTCATAATATTTGGTATCAGAGCAGTCGATCCTTTCCACGACTTCTGCTACCATGGTTATGACGACAGATCAGACCATCAGACCTGCCGTCGAGTCGTTGGCTATGATAAAGACTAACGTCAACAAGATAGCCATGAGTACCAACGACAACGACAAGAAGATGGCGGTCATCTTCCTCGACATGCATGCTACTTTAGAGAAGATGATCGCGGATCAGAAGGAGAAGGCGCAACAAGAGGCGACGGCGTTTCCAGCAACAACAGTGACGCTATCGGAACTTGCCGCGTCGCTACTGCATCCTGCCATGGTGTCGCTGAAGCCTGTCGTAGCCCTGTTGAAGTACGTCGAGGCCACTGCGACGCTGCCAGGTTTGTTGTCATGCCTGCCGCAGCAATCAGTGAGTTTGCCGCAACTGCGTGTGGAGGCAATGATCTTCAAGGACTCATATCGTCATCGCAACCTCTTGTCAACATGGAGTCACCTAGAGCTTCAGCCATGGCTACCACCACACCTCGAGGACGAGCTGTCACGAAAGGAGGGGAGTAGTTGTTATGGGACCGGCACACGCGTGAACAATAACACCCCTCGATTATTAGGAAAGTTTATTATTTAGGAATCTATCTATTAGGTGTTTGATATTATCTATTAGTTAAGCAAGTTATCATTGGATTGGATTGTTAGAGATAAATTTTTTAGAGATTATTTCTTAACAGTCAAGTCGGATCATCCCTATAAAAAAGGTAGCATATATCCATTATCAAAAAAATAAGAAAGATGAATTAATCTAGTCTCCTTCTAATGTTCTATCATCCCAGTTTATAGTCTAATCTCTCATCCCACCAAACCGACGCCGTCCGCCCTTCTTTCTGACGGTGTTTACCCTGTTATGAACTAATGTTCATAACATAAACATAAAGGTGGTGCTAGCTGGGAGCCTGGGACTACACCAATATAGCTCTATTCACTCCTGTTGAAGAATGATTGTCATAAGCACCATATGAATGCACAAGAGTTCATTTTTATTAATCATTTATTGCTTCATTCGATGTATCTCTTTTTTACTGACTGTTTTTTCTTTTGGCTCAGGGTTAAACACTGTGTCATAAACTCTTCTTCTTTTTGGATGGTGGCCTGACTATTAGGATTATTATGTATCTGGTAATTTACTACTAGCTTATTTTCTGGATCTATTTAAGCATGGTGTGACAGTTTATAATTAAGAGGCGGCTTCCTGTGGTTGTTGGGTGGCTCTCCTGTGGTTGTTGGGTGGCTCTTGTGCCATGGCTGTTGCAGCTGGCCTCCTTGCAGTTCAATGTGCTGTGCTGCGTTTGTGCAGAGTAACTACTGAGGCAGATATTTATGCCTGTTTCCGGCTCTTGGAAAGTCACATTCGTTCCTTTTCTTTTAGAGGGAGATACAGAGAGGAAAAAAAATATTAAGAAGCCAATTGTCAAAGAGATGAACTATCAAGTGGTTTACATGTTCATGTCTCGAGCCAGCTGAGTAGTTAAGAGGTATCTCTCTGCCAGTTTTACCTCTTCTGGATGAAAGCTTTGCTGTTAGAAATCTGTTGGATCATACTTGATACGTGATGGTGAAGTTGCTTAGGAAAAAACATTTGTGTCTATTAACTTTGGTTTCAAGATTTGCAGATGTTTGATCCGCAACTCCGTTGGTTATTGGCACATGAGACTGATAATTCTGCTTGCTATTGACATTGGTATGCATGTGGCTATGTGCATGTACATGGATGCACCACCGGACTGACAGAGATGGTTGGATCAAATGTTAGCATCTGTAGCAGGCTAAGGCATACCGGAACCTCTTGTGTGCATGATGCATCTCGATCCTTGTCGTTGTCAGATGGCCGTGGTATTTGTTCCCAAGCTGAAAGAATCAAATGACCGTCCCTACTCTCCAGAATTATCGTTAGACGCACCAGCAATTCATTTCTTGAAAGATATGCACCAGCTGTGCATTACTTTGGGGAGTTAGAAGGTCTATGATCGATGTATGATCTGATTTTTTTTATTTTACTAATGTGCTAGAGAACAAATAATGGCAAATTTGTCTATAGTTGCTTCCTTCCTCAAAGCAAGACCTCACTGCATGCCCGACAAACTATTGTACCCAATTCCAGGTGGAATGTGGATATCAGTGCCTGATACATATGTTCCAGTCACTTGAATTTGAGAAATCTCGAGGGGAAAAAATAAAAAAATGCACCGGAAAAATCAGCTGGGCAGGATCTGGGATTTGCTCGGTTCCGGTTTTCTGAACACTAGTTCCTACAGTCTAACTAGCAAACCAAGTACTCTTTTTCAGAAGTAGTAAAGCACCATGTTGTTTTTAGCTGACTAATAAATTACCCACTTAATCAACTCCAGCCTTTCACCTGGCTAGCTAGGATCCAACATCCAAGCTTTGGTCCCCATGTTTTGTTATTTCATTATTTGGATTGGATGATCTTTTCAGCTAATTTGGTCCTACTGAGAAAACAAACCAGCTCCCACAATGCATGGCAAAACGATGTCATTTCCTCCTGCCCAAATAAAGCTTGCCTTGTCCAATCTCTCGAGTCTATCACTGACCCTCTCTTACACAAAAAAATCACCATCATTGCCACCTTGATTGTCAAAACGATATGAGAGAGAGAGAGAGAGAGAAAAGAAGAAAATTGTCCAGATCTTGATACTTAACCCCACTGCACTAGATCATGCACTTGCTGCTGCCTGAAGCAACCCAGCTGTTAGGCTGTTCCACCTTGGCAACTCACCTCGGGGTTTGGTGCCCTGTAATTGTAAGACTTACCCCCACAAACCCTAGCTACACCCACCACCTCGATCTCTTACACCTCACTCCTCCCTGGCCTCCCCAACCACCTTGTTATAAGCCACCACATCACACACCTCTCCACCTCACTCACATTGTCACATTGAGTTGCATTGCATTGCATGCACAAAGCCAATCACAACCAATATCAATCACCATTCACCAAGCACCTTGCAAGCTAGAAGCAAGTAAGGGATAGCACTTGCTTACACCATGCAAGCCATGCAGAGACTTGTGATCCTCCTCGTTCTGTCTATAGCCATCACGGCGACGGCGCAGGGCCCAGCGGCCGCGCCGGCCTCGCCGACGCCGACGCCGCCGACCCCGACCCCTGCTGCGCCTGCGCCGGCGGCTGGGACGACGAACATCACGGGGGTGCTGGCCAAGGCCGGGCAGTTCAACACGTTCATCCGGCTGCTCCGGTCGACGGGCGTGGCGGAGCAGATCGACAACCAGCTCAACAGCTCCCGCAACGGCATGACGGTGTTCGCGCCGACGGACAACGCCTTCACCTCGCTCCCGTCCGGCTCGCTCAACTCGCTGTCCGACCAAGAGAAGAACTCGCTGATCCAGTACCACATCCTGTCCACGCTGATCCCCATGTCGCAGTTCGACACCGTGAGCAACCCGCTCCGGACGCAGGCCGGCAACAACTCGCCGGGGCAATACCCGCTCAACGTGACGGCCGAGGGCCAGCAGGTGAACATATCCACCGGGGTTGTCGACGCCACCGTCGACAACACGCTGTACACCGGCGACAACCTCGTTGTGTACCAGGTGAACAAGGTGCTGCTGCCGATGGCGATCTACGGGTCGCCCGCGCCCGCGCCCGCGCCGCTGGCGTCGTCGAAGAAGAAAGGGAAGACGCCGTCGTCGGTCGCGGACGCGCCCGACGCCGACGCGTCGCCGGACGCAACCGCGTCTCATGCGGCAGCGAGGGTGACGGGGGGTGGTCTCACGGTGGTTCTTGCGTTGGCGGGCGTCTGGTGGGGGCTGTGACGACGATGAGAGAGTGAGGTCGGTTTCGTCTCTGTATACCGTCGAGACGATCTTTTTTGTTTACTTTTCAAAAGGTGATGTTCTTTTCTTGATTGTTCTGGCCATTTTTGTTCGATTTGTTCTTCGTTAAATCATTGCCATTGTAATTGCTAGGAGTATGTAATGTAATGTATTATTGGCGTCCCATTTTTATGTGATGGTACAAAATAAATTTGAGTTGTGTATAATTCAGTTATTCAGTACGCATCTCATCGAGGGCCTCTCGCAGCGTAGCTACAGGCTGTAGAAATGACCAGTGAGACGCGCGGCCGCGCGCGCGCGCGTGTAGCGTTGCAAATCGTGTACGAGTTAGGCCTCTGTTGCCTTGTTGGGCTGGGCTATTGCACGTGCTGTGGGGGCCCGTTTCCGTGGTCGTCGACGTCCGCGCGAGGTCCTGAGGAGTGAGGACGAGGCGCGCGCGCGGAGCAAGCAGGCAGATCGCGGGGGAGTAAGGTAAGGCAGATCTGCTCCCTTCGCTTTGTTGCGCCGCGGGTCGTACGTACAGTACGTGCTCGTGCCGTCATTCGGCGGTGGTTTATACGTACGCAACGCTTCCGCGCACGCAAGCGGTGCCGGGCCGGCGCAAGTGATGACTCGGATGCAGCTGGTCGTGCTAGTCAAGCCCGAATTCACAGCTAAAGAGGTTGAATTCCTCTTAAAGAAGGCTAAATAAAGTGTAATTAAGGTACATCTGTTTGTTAGTTTAGAACTCACTACTGAAGCAGTATGATACTTCTTTTTTTAAAAAAAAAGAAGCAGTATGATACCTTAACGAGTAAGGTAGCTGTACAGCTATTCGATTTCTCGTCCGCTTAGCCAAAAGCGAGTACGCTATTGTCACTGACATCATACATAGATGTACTTGCTACTTTCTTTCCGGCGTTGCACAAAACAAAACCATGTGAGAAACAAATCATCTGACATTACATAGTAATGCTATTATGAACAGTACTATAACATTGTTTTGATCGTCGGATCGAAATCGGCGGCCGAACTGCAGCGATCGCAGTTGAGTAATCTTGTAGCACCGAAGCAAAACATCGTATCAACATCGTAGCGATCGGTTTCACCGCTTTTAATCCCGCTGCTCGGATTCGGGAATGTCATGATACTGTTCATCTGTGACATTCATGTTGCAATGTCAGAGATGCGGTTCCCTCCCAAACATGCGAGCTGTAAAAAAAAACATACAAGCTGTGTGCGATTGCAGCGTATAGTATGCCCATGTAAGCATAACTTTTCCTTCGTTTCAAGGAACCAACAACCTGCAAGTGCATCCTCCTTATGACCTTATCGGCTCAACTAGGCTGTAAGTGCCCATGCCCCGCCCTGCTCCATCTGCTCTCTCGCCTCATACGCTGCCATCGTTTGTCCTGTCCCGGAACAGTAACTAAAAAATGTGCTAAACTAGAGGAAGAAAATCTCCCATCTCTAGGAATTCGGCCCATCGGATCCCAGCTTTGCAATTCTTTATGCGCAAAGCAGCACTTGCATGCGGGACCAAATCAGTTTGAAGTTTTCTTTTTGCGAGAGATCAGTTTAAAATCACTGCAGTGAATATACGCTTTTGCTACACAGTTTCTACACTGTTGCTGTTGCCGTGCTCACGAAACGCTGTTCACACGGAGGATTACTACTCCTACAAAGGTTCCGAATCCGCAGGCAAGGGCTAGGCTTCCTCCATTCCTCCGATCCTAGGGAGTGGGGCCGGGGTGCAAGTGCAACTTGTGTCAGCAAAACCAGCCTGTTTCGCCGACGAACGGCGGGACAAAAATCGGTGCGCGCGCTAGCTAGCTAGCTTCCGGTTGTTTCATTTCATGCATGCCGGCCGGCCGCTCAGACCTCGAGCCGAAGGCAGAGGGCGCGCGACGCGATACGCTGCACCTGCGAGGTCAGGGGGATGCATCACGAGGGAAATCCGCGTGAGCTAGCCAACATGAATGCGTTCGCAAAATAAACCGTCAAATCGCTCGATGGATACACGGTATGAAGCATCGGCGACAATACTCTCCAGGAGCAAGGTATGTGTCGATTAAATGCACAATCTTTCGATTTCATATATATATCGATCGTGTGTGTTTTTGCCTGAACGAGCGTTGTTGGTTGATGATACCTTTAAGACTTGCTGGACTAAAACCACTGGTTGACATATCCGTCGTGTGGTTTGTGAATTGTGAGGAGGATGGGAAAAGGCAAACTAGCAGGCCTTCGGTGAGTTCTGTCTCGATGTACAAGGCTACCAGCCATCTCATTTTTTTCCTCTCCAACAACTCGAAGTGCACAAGGCATCTCTAACCTATTTAATCGGTTCAGTTTAAAGACACGCCACCTCACTATTTCAAAAACTCTGTATTTTTACCTGTATAGAATCGGTTCCTCTCTCCAGGTGGGACCAACATCATAAAAAAAAACTGTTATCTAGCTCCCTTCGATGCATCTCGTCCTGATCCCATAGACACCATCCGACAGTGAGGGAGGAGTCTCTTGGTGAGACCATTCTTCAGAGAATTTGCTTTCTTTCTATCCTCTCCTCTCTCTCTCTCACCCAGTGGTGAAGTTTGGAAATTTTTAAAGCTTGGACAAGCCAGAGCGACTGGACCCAGAATTGTCGTCCTGCCAGCGTCGCCACGGCCCACACGTGCGCTTCCGGCTCCCACCGATGTCGATAGCTCATCTTTAATCTAAAGTTTCATCTCCTCTCTGCTGTGTCTTTCCTATTATCTATCGAGTTTCTTTGGGCATTGACTTTTTCAACAACGTCGATGCTCACCATTCATCGTTACAACACTTGGTTCCTTTGACTCCAGTCTTTCTCTTCAATAGCTCCAGCATGCAGTACAATATTGTCCTTGTCGAACAGCTAAGGTGAGCAGTATGTAATTGTTCTCATCTTCGTCACCGCTGCCTCGCCTATTCGCTTTCTTGTTGATCAATGTCTTCTTGTAGGACAGATCGACGTCATTGCACTCTTTCGTGGTCTCCCAAACCATTCACGATATCCTCATTCTAATTTATATTTAATTTATTTAAAATTTTAGTTATTAAAATATTTTACTTTGGAATTCGTATGGAAATCAAATTGAAAACAAAAATTGTTTGTCCCTAATTTCAATTATTTTTTTATTGGAGTTCATAAACTAATCTAATTGTTATTTTTTATTTAGTTTTTATGCCGAATTACAGTTATTTATATATTTTACTTCAAAATTTGTATCGAAATCAAAATGTTTATTTTATTTTATTTTTATTCCCAAATTATTATTTTTTGTTGAAATTGGTATAATAATAATCTAATTTCTATTTTTGGTTTAGTTTTTATTTTGAGTTGTATTTATTTAGGATTTTACTTAGGAATTTGTATGAAAATAAAATTGATGATGTTTTTTGTTCTGAATTTTATTTATTAAGTATTTTACTTTGGAATTCATATGGAAATCAAATTGTAATTTTTATTTATTTTTATCCTATTTTTTTTGTTGGAATTCGTATAGTAATCCAATTTCACTTTAGAATTTGTATCGAAATCAATTTGATAATTTTGTTTTATTTTTAATTCTAAATTCTGGTTATTTTGTTGGAGTTAGTATACTAATCCTATTACTTTTTTATTTTTATTCCAAATTATGTTTATATAGTGATTTTACTTAGGAATTCGTGTCAAAATTAAATTGCTAATTTTATTTTATTTTTATTTCGAATTTCAGTTATTTTACGTTGTACTTGAGATAGACTCTTGTTTCTATATTGTACTTAACATGGACTCTTTTATTTAATCTAGATCGTTATAATCTGGACCCAACATAATTAATGATGTAGATGTTTATCTTTTTTCACTAATTAACGTGGGAATTTCTTGTTCTTAAGAACGAACGTGTTAGCTTTTTTTTTCTATCATTTTAATAATATAATAGATAGATAGATGGATTTAATGCCTTCTCTTTTCTTTATCTTTTTGAACCAGCTTAAATGGAATATTATGGGTTCCCTTACGTCCCGAAAAGAAAAATAACTGATGCGCTTCCAAAAAATTATAGTGTTCAACGGTCAACATCCAAAAGGGTCATGCACCGAAGTACCCAACTATGCCGCGGGTAAAGATTGTCTGGGTCCCACTCACGTATGCACGGAACATTGCCGACCACAAGTTTGTCTCATATGAAAAAAAAAGGTCTCAGAGATAAAGTTTTTTTTTTCCAAAGAAAAATGAAGCCCCAATGAGGCAAAGGCCATGACCGACATGTGCGACCTTTATAAACCCTTCTGTTTTCCTTCAACAATTGAAACCTCTCCTTCCGATCTTCCATAGCCAACCTTCGCACAGCGATCACCATGACCGCCACTCTGCCACCACCGCCTCCCCCTCGCGGGAATGGAAACGGCAACGGCAACCACGCGCCTCCCCCATCCGGCGAGTCCTTCGCCAAGTTCTTCGAGTGCTGGATCTCCGAGCAGTCCCGCGACCTCGCCGCGCTCCGCGCCGCCGCGTCCGCCAGCCCCGCGCCCCCCGACTCCGACCTCCGCCGCCTCGTCGACCAGGTACTCGGCCACTACGAGTACTACTACCGCACCAAGTCCGCCGCCGCCTCCGCCGACGTGCTCCGCATGTTCTCCCCGTCCTGGACCTCCACCACCGAGAACCTCTACCTCTGGTGCGGCGGCTGGCGCCCCACCGCGGCGCTCCACCTGCTCTACTCCAAGTCCGGCATGCAGCTCGAGACCCAGCTCCCGCTCTTCCTCAGCGGCGGCAGCCTCGAGGCCGACCTCGGCAACCTCTGCGCCGAGCAGCTCCAGGCCGCGGACCAGCTCCAGCGCCGCACCATCAGGAGAGAACGGGAGATCGAGGAGGCCGCCGCGAGCGTGCAGGTACGTAGTTAACTGTTCCAATTTATTTTTTCAGTAGTGAGCTCAACGCCCGAACGCAACTGTGATTCTGTGAATAATGTACATATACAGGAGTCGTTGGCGACGGCGAAGATGGTGGAGCTCGCCGGCGGCGGCGGGATGGACGCGGAGGGGATGGAGAGGGAGATGAAGACCAAGTCGGAGGGGATGAAGCGGGTGCTGGAGATGGCTGACGGGCTGAGGCTGGAGACGATCAGGGAGGTGGTGGCGCTGCTCCGGCCGGCGCAGGCCGTGCACTTCCTCGTCGCCGCCGCCGAGCTCCACCTCGCCGTGCACGAGTTTGGCCGGCGCAAGGACGGGCACGGCGCAGCGGCGGCGGCGCCGGAGTGACGCGCGCGCCCTCCTGTCGTGTGGCTGTTATCCCAAGCAGCGTATGGCGGCGCGGGTCATGCTCATGCACGCCTGCCGTTTTCGTTGTGACACGCTCGTCGTCTAGCTACTCCTACGGCTGGTTTGACCATCTTTTTTTTTTTATGTTTTTTTCTTCGTGTGTGTGACTTGTGTTGCTTCTGTGCCACGTCTCTTTGGAGTAACTCTTAATCGAGACAGTGAGCTGTTTGTGTTTTCATTTTCTGTGTCAAGGAAGCCTCCAGACTTTGTGCCTTTTCTGAGTTCCAGCCACAATCTATAATAACTTAGTTAATGTCAACTATGTCTTGTTTTCTTTCAACAGATTTTTGTCCATTTTGACAGAAGCGAAATGAGAATAATCAGTTCAGGCTGATTCATTCTCGGACTTCACTGCGATTTGTAAACTGTAGTCTCATACTCTAGTTTTTCCTACCAATGTCCAATCCAATTTCCGGACAGTTTCTACCATCCCATCATGTGACAGCTGAATCAATCAAGGGCACCGCGATTTTGCAAGACGTCATAAGTACTAATTCCCACTATGATTAGTTTTTGGGTTGGTGCAACATGCTTAGGCCCGATTTTTTTAGCCTTTTTTTTTTGGATAAAAAGGCAAACGTCTAAACCTAAACAAACATGACCTTAGTTACTTACGATGTAAAGCCTCGCAACCAATGAAAAAAAAATTAGTGTAAAAAAACAAAGAGACATCTTGCAAGAAAGAGAGAGGGACACCACCAACTGTATCCGGCTAAACTCTAGCAAGCCCAACTACTTCCAAGGAAACGCAAAATATCCGGCCCAAACTATAAATGAACGAAGAAATATCTTTGATCTAACTGCAAAAGCCACACCTTACAAATCTCGTGCGCACCACTGCCATCTCCGGCGATCACCTCGCCGCCGGCTATGCCGTCCTCCTACGCGCCACCGACGCATCCTCTTTTCGCAAGCCAATTCCTGTTGCCACTGCCACTACCCATGCACCAACACCCTCACCAACTCCCACGCCCTCGTCGGCAAACCCTAGCCCCGTCTTCGATTCTGACCCCTCTTCCTACTCTCTCTCGGGAGGAGACCGATCTCACTGATTGCGACTCGGCGACAGCCTCCGTCGTCTCCACCTACCTCTCCATTGCGGGCAAAGGCATCAACCTCTCGAAGGTCGGCATATTCATCAACTCTGCCACGCGCCGCTGATCGCCGCCATGCCTGATCTGCTTGGACCCCATCTACCCCTCCGACCCTGTCTGGTCCTGCTCAGCCTCTCCTTTGCCCTCCTCCACCTCCCTTGCATCTAGTCATGGGTCCACCAGTCAACCTCCGTCGCGCCATCCCCCACCTAGGGCTGCCCCAAATGCCGCTTCCCCTACCCCAAATCCCAGACCCCTACCTCCTACCTCTGCTTTTGCTCCAAGACCGTAGATCTGGTTGCGTGCCCCTGGATCCTCCCCCACTCCTGTGGCGACGTCTGTGGCCGCTGCCTCAGTGCAAATCCTAACTCCGGCTGTGAGCACACCTGCCTCTTGCTTTACTATCCCGGACCATGTCCATCGTGCTGGGCTGTTGTCCCTAATGCGCGGTGCTTTTGTGGGGCGCACCGTGAGCCTCGACACTGCGCACACCAGCGTTATTCTTGTACGGATAAATGCAATAAACGCCTTAGCTGTGGACTCCACCTGTGTCCGATGGATTGCCATGACGGGCCCTGCCCGCCATGCGTAGTTCGTGGGAATCACAAATGTGAGTGTGGAGAGACAATGGAGGAGAGGTTGTGCTAAAAAAGGGTTTACCGGTGCAAGAGGGAATGTGGTGGGATGCTGGAGTGCGGGAAGTAGGGTTGTGAGAGGAGGTGCCATGGTGGAAAATGTGGGGAATGCCCGCTTGTGGCACAATCATGCACTTTCTTTATCTGAGTACATTAAGGGACCAGATATATCTCTCCTGTTATGTTAGGAGGGGTAAATCCCATATCCGACCAGTCACATCCCTCCATATGTTCTATAGTTTACCCGAAAGCTACATTTATAACTACCCAATTACGGAGTAGCGTTTGATAACTTACTATTATACATGTAGAAAACCATATTGATCTTATGTTTAAGGATTATACATCATCATTGTTTGCGACCAACTGATAACACATAGAAACATAACAATCGCAATAATGTCTCAAAGTGAGTCAATCTAACATCATGTTTGTAACATCCCAAAAATTTCAATTTTGGTAAAGAATATTTAAAATAAATGAGGGATAATTTTGCCCATGTTTATATATGGAAAATATTTTGAGCATGGTTTTGAATTTTTGCATAAATCAAATATTGAAATTATATGCAAACAACAGGTTAAAAGAATTTTTTTATTAAAATAAAGAACACATAAAATTTTGGAAAAATTTAAAAGAGACTGTGCTGTGTCAAAAAGCGTACACAAAAAAATTCGTAAATTTTGGAGCTCATTTGCCAAGTCTAAAAATTCAGAAACCCAATCAGCCTTTTTGGAAAATTCAAAACCTATTTTGAATTTCTCGCTGGACCTTTGGGCCGAAACCCAGCTCAACCACTTCATTCATGCTCGCTCCAGCCCACGCCAATGCCACTCTCCCTCTTGCTGACACCATGGCCCCACCTATCGGAGCCCTTCGTCCACCCCGCACCCACCTCCGCACGCTAGCACACTCGCCTGCTCCACTCGTGGATTGCAATGCCGTGCCCACCATTTTCGAGCCTCAACTGCCCATGTCGCCTCCACCTGCTCCTCGCCTATGCTAGCAACCCATTGATGCTCCCTTTTCCCGCGGACGGAGAGACCAGAGCAAGCCTGCGAGTTTCTCGTCACGACTGCATTTTCTCGCCGCTAATCTCATGCGCTACTCGCTGTTACTTAAGTCTCCGAGCGCGTCACCATCTCTCTAGCTCACCTCTCATTCCATCTCTCACTTTCTCTGATCTTCTAGCTCTCTGAATTGCCGAGAACAAGTGTGTCGTTCTCGACGCTGGTGAGCAAGCCTCACACCGCCGCCGCCTCTAGTGAGCTTCCTTGCTCGTGACACCTACGTCACCATGCGCCTCATGCCTTGCTCATTCTCTTTCTCTGCTTGATGCAGCCCCTAAAGCCGAGTAGTGCTGACGCACTATCATCTTCCCCAACTCTGACGCGTGCACCCGATCCAAGCCTTCGCGCCCTCGCTGTTCTAGAAGGTTTGGGCCCTTTGATCGCGTCATCATGTGTTCCGTCTCTCAATCATTTAATCTTCTCACTTAATGCAAGCCAACTCATTGTGAATCAGAGCTTCGCCTTCTTCTTCCTCATCTTCGGCCATCGCTGCCATTTTCGACATTCCTCGAAGCACGGTGAGTCTTTGACCAATTCTTTCTTTCTTCTCCATCCCTAGTACGCATGTGAGTTAATGCGCACCCTCTTGTAGCCTCTCCATTATCGCAGAGCGCTAGCACCGAGAGCCTCCTTTGGGCCGCCGCTGCTCAATATTGACCAGCTTCTCCGGCCATTCCCTGACTCCATCAAGGATCTTGGTGAGTTTCTAGTAGTCCCCTAGAGCCTTTACACGTGTTAGATAGGATGATTAGCTAGTGTAGCATAGACTTTGTTGTAGCCGATCATGGCGCAACCATGGGAAGCATTGTCGCCATCGTCCCGATGACCATTGGTCTCTGTGCTGCCATCTATAGCATCTAGACCTGGTCATGGGTGGCCCAGCCTGGTCCGGGTCGGGCTTGGGACTTGATTTCCGGCCCAAAAGCCCAAAATCCGCTGAAATTAACAAAATAATAACAAACTATTTCTTTTTTTCTCGAATGGATTAAATATTAATTTTTATTCCAAAAAATAATTTTTTTTTGTAAATTCAGAAAATGAAATTTCAGGATGGGTCGGGCTAGGCTTAGGCCTGCCCGTTCGAGGCCATGCTTTTCAGGCCCGACTCGGCCCGTGTTTGAACATGTCTAATACCATCGCAATGACCCCGTGGAGCTCATGCGCACCACAATTCACCGTGTCCTTGCCCCGTGCGTGAAAGCCTTTGCATACCTGAGGCGCTCTGCCGTTTCTCGCTAGCGTAGCACTGCCTCTGTCCACCTCTCCGCCCTCCACCACCACCCGATAGGATCGCTGTCGAGCAAAGAACCCATTTTGCCCATCCGCCATGTCTTCCACCCGCCGCCATGGCGAACTAGCCATGGCGCTTGGACGTGCGCAACTCTACTCTCCTTCTCTCTCTCTCTGACCAGTGGCCCCACGTTGTTAAGAACTAATTAGCATTAAATGACAGTAGTTAAATGCACTAAGTCACTAATGTGTGGGACCGGCTGAAAAGTTAATCAGAAATCTAATTAAAAACGTATTTAGCATATGTTTCGCTCACATGTGGGACCACTCACAATTCCTGGTTTTAAAATGTGTTTTAAAACCGAGACACTAATATGTGGACCCTAGTTGTCAGTAGGTTAAATCAAAAAATAGGTTCAATCATTTAGTTAATAATTAGTGAGTCTATGGCATGTGGGAACCGTCTGTCATATGTCATCACATACGGTTTTTGTATGAAACCGTTCTTCCCTTAGTTTCCTCTGATTTCCTGCATACATATCACGCACTAGGTGTAAGATCGAGAAGGCCGACTAAAGGGGTGAATAGGCAATTTTAAAAACTTCTATGACAAAAACCAATTTCTAATGCAGAATTATAAACAAATCTGTTTTGCACAATTAAAATATAAATTAACTAGTCTTTACTAAGTGCACCAACAATATAAAACTATGGAATGATAGCAATCATACAAAGATGAATAAGTACTTTAATTCTATGAATGTAAATTGCAATAAAATAAAGCAAAAGAGATCCACGATAACATGATGATGTTTTACCGTGGTGTTCGGAAACTTGCCACTCTCCCCTAATCCACGTTGAGGTAAGCCCAAACCAATTCGACCGGCTCCACAAATTAAGCCAATACCTCCAAGGTAAGTCCAACCATTTGGACCGATTCTAAAACGAACCAACACCTTGTTCCACTCGGGGTTGCTCTTCCTCCACTCCGGAGATGGCAAGCACCAAACCACTCACAACCGCCCGGGTCTTCTCACAACCTTCTCTGAGAAGATCACCAGCGCAACTCCTCCAAACCGTCTAGGTGTCGATAAACACCAAGAGTAACAAGTCGGAGACGCTTACTTGAAGGAATCAAGTGTCTAAGCTCAATGGATACACAATCCACTACCTAATGCAACACATGCACTTAGGATTTTCCTCTCAAAGCTCACTAAGTGCAACACATGCACAAAAGAGAGGAGATGGCTTGCTCTTAGCTAAGGGAATAAATATGGCACCAGCAACACTTCCCTCAACCAACCAAGGTGGGTATATATATAGCATACACATAAAAACTAGCTGTTGGGGAGAAAGCTGCTGGAAAAACAGCACGAGCGGTAGTACCACGTGCAACGGCCGGTACTACCGACCTGCTCCAACGGCTATAAAACTAGTCGTTGGACACACAATTGGTTGTCCGCCAACCAAAGATTGGTACTATCGCCGTGCGGTAATACCGTGTAAGAAATGCGGTTGTACCGCTTCACAAAGGAGCAAGCCAATCGAGAAAAACACATTCTCTGGAAAAACATACCACCAAGAAAAACTCGGTATAACCGTCATGTGGTAGTACCGCTTAACAGATGCGGTCATACCACAGACTAGGTTTACGACCACAAAGGTCTACGACCACGACCAGGTCTATGACCAATTGCGGTAATACTGCTAACAGCCTGTAGTCATACCACCCGAGACTAGAAAACAAGGATTTTACATTTTGCTTCAACTCAATTTGCAAAACACATTTACCAATTATGCGTGATGCAAACAAGGGTTAAAGGCAAGTTTTTAAACAAGTTGCAAAACATATTTGCCAACTTTTAAAATCACACCACAAAGAATAGGATACATGGACTAAGACCATTTGCAAAACACATTCGCAAACTAAAGTCACATGCTACAAAGATTAAACATGAGCCTCAACTATTTACAAAACACATTCATAAATATTGACAAAACACATTCAATTTTCCCCCCTTTAGTAATTGATGACAACCATCATAATTACAAATAATTGAATATAACGACATATAAGTATATATGAACTACACAAGTCTTATATAGTCATTTGATATGTTTCAAAATAAAATCCTCAATATATGTGGAAAAAGGAATATGGATCAATACTAATGAAACCACAAAACATAGAGTGAACTCCTCTAAATGTGTGTATACACAAAATGTGTAATAAGAACATATGCACGTATTCAAGTTAACCTTTTGGTGGAGTTCAACCTATATTTTGGATCCGAGAAATGCAACAAGATATAAGAATATGATGTCGAATGCATATCTCTATGATTTTCACCTCTTTATCCAAATGAGACTAAACAATAGGTATAACAATAGAAGTGTTAGTCTCATAAATAGATTTGTCATTATTCACCAAGATACTCCATTAACTCGTAATGGCGGCTCTAGATTCTTCACAAGGCCGGCGGGGCGTTGTAATTCATAGCTCACATAGCTCACCACGCACTTCTTGTGGCACGCACGCACGTACTACTCATCTCTGTCTTGGACCGACTAATATCGATTGATTACTGTAGCAAATCAACCAAGCCGTGGAAAATCGGTAGAAAATTACTAGCAGCTAGCGCCGGGTAAATGCAACCAATAGAAAATTTCTGATGTATGGGAGTGATGCCTTTTCCATGTATTTTCAAGAGTCTCTATATATGGAAAGCTCACATATACATTTAATATCTTGTTCAGTCTAAGACACCTTATATTTTATCTTCTAGGTTCAAGTTCTATATTAGGAACTATGATGGTACCAACTATGAAACATTCAAAATCCGATATTTTTTTGCAATAGAAATAACTATCACAAACGGTTCTTGTTCAGAACCGTCTGTGATGACTGCCTGTCATCACATACACATAAATCCAGATGGTTCATAAACCATCTGTGATGACGGTTTAGAACCGTCTGTGATGACCCTTTGTGCAGTAGTGTTTTGTTATGTTAGTTACTTATTATTTTATTATCAGTCAGTAGCTCTTTAAAATTTTTGTTGCAAAGTACTACTTATTAATATTGCAAATTAAACTTGCTTAATGCTGAAAATAACTTATAGTGTATAGCCTCATTCCTTGATAGCCTTACATCTATAATTATGTTTTAATACACTACAAGTCTTGGTGAGTACAAAATGTACTCAATTTTGCTTAAATTATTGATTAGAGTATGAGGATGAGCCCTTGCCAGACGATGCATTTTTGTACCTGGTACCGGAGGGTTTGGTGATGGGTCTTGCTAGGGTTTGGTTCTTGTCGGTTGCCTGAGGGTTTGGATGGGCATGCCACTGGACTTTTGCGTTTTGATTAATATGCTTCCGCTGTTTAACTTGTTGCTTCTGATACTTGTTGTTTAATTTGGTCGGTTGGCTGTGTATTATACACTTATGATGTAATCGCTTAAGTTAAGTACTATATTTGTTTCATATTGTATGTATATTGTGTATAGGTGTGTATGCTAATATTATGGATGTGCGTACTAGTCACTGATCATAGGACTAGTACGGTACACACACGAGAGCTTCGGGTATTCCATGTTCGGGGTCCAACAATGTTTTCTAACATGTGCTCACACTATTAATTCGATATCTTTATATCTATGACCGGTGAAACGTGATCATGAATCAATACATGTGTTGGCCTATAAGTTACTAGTGTCCTGACCAGTGACATCTGATTAATGATCTTTTAAAATGATATCATAGAACAATTAAAGAGTTTCACCGACACGTCATATACTTGATAATCTTTATAAATGATAATTCATCTAAAAAAATATAATAACATTTATTCTATAATTTATAAACATATATATAATATAGGGTATGCCACTAACACTTAGACCCTCTGACACATAGACTATTCATCTATGTCACGCCTATGTCGCATACATGCATGTCCGGAAGGACTATTCCATCCGCTGTGTAATTTTCCGCAGCATGCATATCCGAAGAGTTATCAGTTGAGATCGATGTGCTCGCTAGCTGTTGCTTTAAGAATCAGCGTGAAAACTGCTAGTTGCAGAATATATACTAATACTATCCTCAACCCAAAGTTCTGTAGCTGGGAAGAACGACGCAAATGGCTTCTTCCAGGCAGAACTGAACAATTATCAAGTCGTATCGGATTCTGTGCTCAAGTTACCCTCCCGGCCTCTTTACTTCTTTATCATGAATCACGCGCATGGCTGTAGCTTGGCTCAATCACTAGCAAGCTAGTTGTACGCTATCTTTCTCAGCTCTTCGATGATCTACCTACGTACAGACCACTGATAGACTTAGCAGCTCTAATATGCCTTTAATTGCAACACCTAAATAATCTGTAACCGCAGAAGTGTACCGATGACAATGTTATTGCTGATGAAGAATTGATCTGAAGTAGTAGATGAACAATTGTTCTGACTACCTAGGGTTTGGTCTTTCCCAACAAGAGGTAAGCCACAAACTTCAACTACAGATGTGTATAGGTAGTATAGCACTAGTTACCCTGCTGAGAGGACTGACTTTATTTATAGCCTTTTGACATGAAGTTCTATCATGTCCCATAATTAGAGATAGAATTTAAATAGGCCTCTACACAGATTTAAGAGACTGTCTATTCATAAGGTGACTGAAATTTTCGTAAGCATAAGTTACCTTTTTATCCATTTGATCAATATCCAATCATATGACACATCAATCTCTATATAAATCTAATGGTCACAACAAATGATTTAAACTTAAAAAAAATCAAGCGACTTAAAAGTAGCAAGACTGCATATTTAAATCCAAGTCTATATTTTTTCTAACAGATACTCTAGCTCTTAATAATATTATTTGATCACTTTATATATTTGAGCCATCAAAATAGATAGCTGATATTTATTTATACTTATAGATCCATGTTATGAAAATTAATCCAATAACCACCACAGCTATAAAAACCAGTGCTCTGAGCTCTCGTTGCAAGTGCGAGAACTGGAGGAGTTGAGATACACATGTACGATTGATCGAACATGGGGTCGGTATGCAGCGTATGCTCGCTAGGAAAAAAGCAGCCGCCACGAACTGCGGGGGACGGCGGTGCCCATGGCGCCGTGGTGGCGGGGATGCCGAGTGCCGCTACGACGGACCCGGACAAGAAGCTGCAGGAGGCGCCCCAGCAGCCAGAGAGACCCAAGGTTCCTCACATGTTCCATGAGATCGTTGCCAAGGAGAAGACGGCTTCTGCAGCTGAACTGCTAGATCAGGTCTGCGGCCCTGGTATCCTCCTGGCCGGGAAAACAAAGGTATAATCAATAAGAACCATCAACTGATAAGGAATCTTGTCTTGTGTGCTTTAATTAATGTGTGTCGACATAGATGAATGGATATGGATGTTGATGCTGCGATGCAGAAATACTGGGTGGATCAGAAGGGGAGCAACTGCTTCGTGCTGTTCGCCAGAGCATTATGGATCACATGGGGCGAAGACCCCCGCTATTGGGCTTGGTACCCTATGAAAGAAACAGGGTAGGTATTACCATGGTTCAAAATTTCGGCCAATTTTTGGTGAAAAATTGGAAAATCGGTTCTATCAGGCCCCCGTCCTGGTAATTTTTTTTGAAACCAGTTCCGATTTGCATGAATTTTATCAAATGTAGAAGGAATTTGTGCCGGCGTTTATTTTCAAAATTTCCGGCCGATATTTTCAGTGTTTTTTGGCCGTTGTTTTAAATTCAAAATTTGATTTGAAAATTTTGACCAAATTTTTGATTTTCGGCCAAACCGGCCCTACCAACCCCCTCCTAAAATTTTGATACCGGTTTTCAAAACCCTGGTTATTACTACTAGCTAGCACCAATGATCAGCAACCATGGCATGCATGTTTAGATGAGCTAGCTAGCTCTTTTCACAGCTGTTGATCTCGATCAGGGATGAATTAGCTAGACACGCTCTTTATATAATTTGCATGCCCCGTCGTCCGGTCGGTGAGGCCGGCGGTGATTAACCATTATATGCATGTTCATCTTGACCTGTGCTAACCTGGCATGCATGTCTGCGCAGCGACAGCGACAGCGACACCGATATCGATGTGGCGGAGCTGAAGAGGGTCTGCTGGCTGGAGATCCATGGGGGCATGCCGGTGGCCCATCTCACGCCAGGGGTCACCTACGAGGTCACCTTCCAAGTGATGGTGAAGTCCCGCGCCTATGGGTGGGAACCGCCGGTGAAGCTCCAGCTCAAGTGGCCCGACGGGAAAGAACAGAAGAGCAGTGTGGAGCTGCAGGAGAAGCCCTGGGAGCAGTGGCTGGACCTCAAGGTTGGGGAGGTGACAGCACTGCACCCGGAGGAGGGAGACATGGATATCTCCTTGTCTGGGAGCGAAGGTGCTGAGTGGAAGAGCGGGCTCCTCATCAAGTGCATCAAGATCCTCCCAAAAGAATGATTAATTATTTGGGGTTTGTCGACTTCGCTAAGATCATATACATCCATCGATCAACGCAATGCATGCACTGCATCTCTTAAGGTACACCACCTACCCTCTAGAGGTAAGAGAAGGGGTTAAATCCTAGCTATTGATTACTAGGGTTAGTTTAGGTAAAAAGCAAGTTAAGCTATTCCCGGTAAGAGGTGTCTGGGACTGGGAGGGTTTGAGTACTAATTTGTTTGGGAGCACTCAAATTGCCGTATGATTACCATCCATCCTCGTGCAAAAAACAGATACAAAACATTTTATCTCCAACATATATGCTCCGTGAGCTTGTATTCCTACCCCGCTTTAATGGGTCGGATTTGTATTCTTTTTTCGTGTTTGTGAGTTGATTTTTTTGTTGTCCAACCCAATATAGGTCATGGCAAAGTTGTTCGGCTCGTTACACTTATTGGCTAAAGAAACACATATGCGCCAAAACCAAGAACAACGATCCAAGTTGTTGTAATCCTACATATCCATAGAGACATGCATACAAAAAAAATTACTTGCAAGTTAAAAATGTTACCGGTGCAATAAGAAAATACTAAAAAAAGACAACTGGGAAAAGGCTAGTAAAAAGCAATACAGAGGAATGCATCATGTTGTCGTAGTATAAAAAAGAAATAAAAAGAACGAAGAAGAAGATGGATGAAGGAGTAAATAAGGTACACTACAAACTTTTATTGTGTTCATTCAGGGTGACTCCACGTGGTTCATCCATATCTAATGTTGGTGAGGACGCCACTTTGCACACAGTTAATGTTAAAAAAGTGTTGTTATCATACAATAATTACAGGATTTAATTCTTGTAAATACTATTGAAAATTAATGTAAAATATATTGTGTATATAAAAATGTAGGAATACTTCCAATGGACAGCACAAGGACAATACTATCCGCATATTATTTTTCCAATTACAAAAGGGTAATAGGTATGTTTGGCACTAGAGGAAAAAAATAAATGAGATTACTTGTGTCGATTTAAATCATATATATAATTATATTACCATTTTTTGGACAGTGATGATTGATGTTAAAATTGGTGACAAAAATTAAATAGCAATTATCTTGGCACAAACTTAGAGGGTTTCCAGGTAAACAAAAAAAAGTACATGAATCAGAATAAAATATCACATTTCCTTGTTATCATTATTGTCGGGTTGAAATTCTAAGGATATATATTTTTGAGTCAATTACAGGGGCAAGATTCACTCACACAAACTTGTTGCATCTGTAGAAGAATATAATTGGTTTAATGTGGATTATTGTATTACTGAGTCTCAAGGGCGGATTATATAGAGTACAATGCTTAGAGGGCAAGAAGCATCTCCTAGAGATAAGATATGTATCTGGGATTACAATCAATCATAAACTACCATATCTGGAGATATCCCAATACACTCTAACATCCCCCAGCAGTCGTAGCGGTAGCGTCGCGAACACTATGACTAGAGAAACCGACGAGTTGCTCATGCAGATGGTAGCCCTTTGTGCCAATATCGAGGTAGCCGAGAGCGAGGCGAGTAGTCGTGGTCAAACATGCCATGCGTGAGATAGCCGTGGTCGACGTAGCCGTAGTCGGGGTTACCGGTGATGAAGTAGTCGCACATGAAGCCGCGGGCGTAAGGAGGCGCCATGGTGACGGGGCGCAAGGAGGCCCCAGGGAAGAAGACGGTGATGCAGTCGAGGCAATCGTTGAGATAGAAGGTTGATGCCGAAGACGCTATCGAGGCCGCGCCACTGACGAGGCGTGCACCGGGTTTGCCAGGCCCGGGAACGCGTCGGGGATGAAGGCACGCACCGGTGTTGTCAATACCGGACATGCTAGAGAGAGGGCCCAACCATGCGCTAGTGTCTGAGGGACCAGCAGAGAAAGCCTCCGAGACGGTTGCGGCACGCAGTGCGGCGTGGGGTAGAAGATGCCGATGTAGCTTACGGTTGCCGGAGTAGATGAACGTAGTCGGGGAAGAGACGACGACGCTGGCGATGAGGTTGTGCTGGACGAAGGCGGAAGGGTGCAGGGGCCGGACGATCCGGAGGTGATGCGGCGGCGGTGCTCGAAGAAGCCGGCGAAGAACCCAATCAGCGTGACGAAGACCATGTGCGCCGACGACTGAGGCGATGACGCGTCGAAGAAAGGTGGCGTCGATCGGCCGGAGGGTCATTGATGCACGGGAACGGCGATGTAGAGTGACGGCGAGAGGCGACGACGAACAGGCGTGGAGCGTCGTGAACGAAGTGGCGGGGCAACGACGCATGGGGGCGTCCCCTGGAGCGCCGCAAGCCCGACTATGCCGCACGGTCGGAGATGGCCGGTGGAGTCGACGCCGATGTTGGAGTAGAGGCGCGTGAGATCGACGGACGGTGGGCGACACAAACCGATCTTTGATCGGAAAACCAAAGAAAAAATACCGATATAAAAATGACCAGAGAAAAAAATCTAATTGAAAACCGATCAGATGATCGGCGACACAAACTCTAAACTACGGGTTGCGCAACCCCCGAGAGAGATCATAGAGATCGAAGCATCTCCCAGGGGCGGCGCGGCGGAAGCTGTGAAGGCGGCGGCTCAGGAACGACGCCGCTCTGATACCAGGTGGAAGAATAGAATTGGTTTAATATGGATTATTGTATTACTGAGCCTGAGGGCTAATTATATAGAGTAAAATGTTTGGAGGGCAAGAAGCCTCTCTTAGAGATAAGACAGATATCTGGGATTGCAATCAATCCTAAACTATCATATCTGGAGATATCCCAATACACTCTAACAACATCAAGTTAGGGGATTACAACCAAAGCACTTTTTTCTGGCTTACTGGTAAAACAAATAAATGCTTTATAAATTAAAATTACACTTGTTTTAAAATATATATATAATTTTAGTTAATACAAATATGAATATAGTATGATAAAAAAAGAGAGGGAAAAAGATGCGGCATCCGAGGCATTACAGTATCCAAAGCAATCGGTTTTGCAGTACCAAAACGGGTCGAAACTCCTGTCGAACAAAACGCGTTTGCACACCCGGTTAAGTGCCTGCCCACCAAACACAAATGGTGTAGCAACATCCGGTGACCACAAAAATTGATGGCCCACAAAAAACAAAACACTAGAGTACCAACCAATTGGCAATTTTCTTCTCGGTAATAGCTAATGCTCTCCTCGTTCAGAAATATATGATATTTTAGAAAGTATACGGTCAAATTTTCTTAACTTTGAATATATATATATATATATATATTGGTAATGTGAAAATGGTATCACTAGATTACTCATGAGAAATATTATCATAATATAATAATTTTATATTATTTTATGAATGTAATGGCCAAAGTTGCATGTTAGAAACCATATCGATGCCTAAAACGTCGTATAGTCTTGAAAGAACGAGTAAGGAACATCTTAAATAGCTGTAATGATGTTGCTCAAAAATCATCGATCCATCCATACACATGCTTCTTAATTAGTTCACCCGTACGTGTGCATTACTACTAGTATACATTTTACTCCTACATACCAATATATGTTATTTGATGTTTTCTCAAAGTCAAAACATTAAAGAGTTAAAGAGTTGTGGAGTAAAATAATCGTTTACGACTTGGTATGCAATGTAAAATTCCATTACGATCTTAGCGACTGACACATAATCCGAGAGCAACTGAATTCGGAAGCGCTCGCTATCTTTCGCTAGCAGCACGACACCTCTAAACTGCCCGCGTCAACAGGGGCGGAACTACCCGGGGTGCCAGGTATACACCGGTACCCAAAAATCGGAAAAACACACTGGATCAGTTCTTCAGAGTTTATATTTCAGTCAGTTCAGTGAGCTATGTTTTATTGTTTCTAATACTTTCTCTTCTCATGGAAGCCCAACCTGACAGCCCACTAGCCCATGAGCGCCGTGAGGAAGCTATCGCCGCCCGCCCCCGTTGGTCCAAGACTCCAACAGTCCAACACTCCAACCCTGCCCACGGCCGAATACACCACTGCCACTCCAAATCTCCAATCATCTCCTCCCGACCTCCCCATTCCCCAAACCCTAATCTCTCCTCACTTCCTCAGTCCTCTCCAATTCTCCAACGCCGCAACACGAGGACCAGGGCAGGGAAGCAGGCGGCCTGCGGTCGGTGGTGCGACGTGGGTCTGCGGGAGCCGGGATCGGGGGGCGGCAGCGCGACGCTCGAACAAGAGATGGGAGGGCGCGACGCGGGACGGCGGGAGGGCATTATGCCTGCACGGCGTGGGACTCGAGAGCACGGACGCCGCCAGGGATGGGCCGACGGGATTGGTGGCTGGTGCCTGGTGAAGGCGTGAAGCACAGAAGCAGGACCTCGCAGAGGACAAGTCAGAAGTAGAAGTGCAAAATAGCAAGAAGGTCAAAGAATTAGTAATCGATAGGTCCTTCTCTTCTTTTCTTAGCAGTTTTGCAGTTTTGCTTGGGTTGCTTGATGCTTATTCTGTTGTTCATGTACTCATGTAGGAGTAAGAAGCACCGAAGTAGGAACAATCATTATTCTAATTTGACTCGTATCTAGAATTAGAAGTAACTTTCTGTTATTTTGTATGATTGTATGTTGGTTGGAGCAGTGGCGGAGCCAGAAATTTAACAATGGGAGTGCACACTTCAAGAATGAAAAAAAAAACTTGTACGATACATATGTAATTTCACAAGTCCAATACAATTACACAAAAGAGTTCGAGATTAGTTAATAATGCAATACAAATAGTTCAAATAAAATCTTACATGAATAAAAGAGTCCTAAATAGCTAATAGAAATCATAATACCACACGACACAATCTCATTCCTTGAAAACACTTGATTATATCATCATCACTAACCTTCGAGAAGATATCTCGCTCTATAAAGGTGACTAAACAATCATTAAATACTTAATCGTCCATACTATTTCTCAACTTGTTCTTCACAAGATTCATCGTTGAAAATACTCTTTCAGCGCTCACCGTTGCCACCGGTAGAAGCAATACCAATTTGAGAAACAAGCACATCAACTTGTAAATGTCATGCTTTCTTATTTCAACAAGCGAAAGCTCACTGAGATTCTTGTTTCTATAATGAGAACCCCAACAAGTGTCACCGGGCCTAGCTAACCCCATCTCTTGATTTAATCCACGTCCACTTTCTATCTCACCCAATTCTAGTGCTTTCAAAATTTCTTGAGCTCTAATATCTCGAAACATGTCATGACGCTTATAAAAAACTCCAATAATATTCAGCAAGTTAAAAACTTGTTCAAAAAATCACACACAATCATAATTACCCTTGGCAACAGCTATGAGAACAAACTGTAGTTGATATGCAAAACAATGGATGTAATAAGCAGAAGGAGACTCTTTCATAACTAATGTTTTCAGCCCTTTAATCTCGCATTTCATGTTGCTAGCCCCATCATTTCCTTGTCCACGGATTTGAGCAAGAGACAACTTGTGATCAACAAGTAAGGACACAATTGCATTCTTAAGTGACAAGGAAGTAGTATCAGCTACATGAATTACTCCAAAGAACCGCTCACATACCCATTCTTCTTTATCAACATAACACAAACAAAGAGCAAGTTGTTCTTTGTGGAATACATCACTGGACTCATTAGTTAGAATTAAATAATGATCATCACCAATTTCTTCAATAATGTGCTTGGTAGTTTGGAAGGCACAACAATTAATTATGTTCATTTGTATCTCACAAGAAAATTCTCCTTATCGTTAGAATTTGCACTTTCATCATATCCACAACATGCTAGTCCTAGACGTAAAATAAACCTCAAGTATCTAATTGAATAAGTCAACCTAGAAATGTAAAGTTGTTTGTCCTCTTCAGTTTGTTTTCTAAGAGCTTGAGCAATCGATGTTGTAGGTTTAACAAAGAAGTTGTATTTCTCTTGAGCTCGATTATGGACACTTCTTATACTACCCATATGCTTGTCAACTGAGTCATACCTATTCCAATTTCTAAATATTCCTTTAACAAAATTATCGCCTCCCACAATTTTATCATTGAACAAATAACAGACAAAGCAAAATGCAGCATCCTTCTCGACACTATATTCAATCCAATTGTACTTATCAAACCAATTAACATTGAAGTGACGTCTTTTACCTGATATTTCAATCCAAGTGCCAATTGCTCATACGTATACCTAGTTTAAAAAAAAATTAAAAAATTGCACTTTTTTTTGTATACCTAGTTTAAAAAAATTGCACTTTTTTTTGGTATACCTAGTTTAAAATTTTTTCTTTTCATTGTCGCATATCTTGTAATTTTTTATTATGTAAAACCTTATTTGAACTATTTGTATTGTGTTTTTGATAAATTTAGTCTATGTGTTGGATTTATGATATTATAAAATCATTGTACAAACTATAGAATTGTAAGTGTGAAGTGTGCATCCCTATCGCCTAATTTCTAGCTCCACCAGTGCGCATCAATGCTATTCGAACTACGTCTCCGATCCAACTTCGGATGGAAGCAGCGAGCTAGCTCCTCGATTTAAAGGGACGAGCTGAGCAAACCAAGAAACGGAAAAGGCAATTAGAATTAGAGATCCATCGGTGTCCTGTGAGATGGAGTCGGAATCCACTCACGATGCTGCTGGGTCGCTTCCGGCCGCATCTTCTTTCCCGCTGCTCGTGTACGATCACGGCGAGCAGCTGGAGAATTCGAAGACAAATCCTTGCGCACGCACCGGATCCCCGAGATGAGAACCTGCGTCTGCCTGGAGATTCCACACGGCTTGATGTTCATAGTAGATGAGGATTCTTTGCAGAGTTCCTTGTGGAATCCAATGACCAGGGACAAGGAGAAGATCGCGCTGCCGGACATGGAGAAGGCGCTACCTGAGCGCTGCCGGTGCCTGCTCTCCGACAATGTCTCTTCTCCGGATTGCATCGTCCTCGTCTACGACACGCGGGAGCCAGAGCTGCTGTTTTGTCACGCCAGAGGAGGAAGCACTAGCAGATGGGTCAGCCAAACTTGTGACCTAGGTCACCTCCATGTCGCGGAGGGCGGAGGACTATGCCCCCATGAAGAAGCCGATCGCCAGCATGGCTGCCGTGAAAGGCAAGTTTTACTTCGACAAGCCGGCACACGAGCTCGGAGTTCTCTAGTTTGCGCGTGATCCGGAGCCACATATGGAGCTTGTCGCCATTGATGTCGTTGGCATGGTCAGTTTCCACAGTGAGGGCAGGCTCACAGGCCCGTTGTCTCCTTGTCTTACCTGCTGGAACCCTGCGAGGAGCTGTTCCTCGCTCGCATCTTCTTCCTCCGCTGCAGCTTCCGACAGGTCGAGGAGCTCAGGGTCTACAAGAATGGCCTGAAGCGGAACTGCGTCTACTTGGAGGACGTGTACATTGAGGACGGTCACCTCGTGAGCAGCGACCATTTACGCGGTTTCGATCTCCAGGAAGGCACGCGTGAACTTGCCGGGACGCCCGAAGACGTTCCGATGCTCTCACGCGACCCGTTTTGGATGGTGCCGGTTGTTCCATAAGACCATAACGAGTTTTTTTTGTGAAGACAAATGCGTACGTGCAGATTAATTTTTCTTTTCTGCAAAGTTTATGTAGTTGTGCCCACTTTAGTTTGTACTTACTGTAATAGACCACAAGTTCATTCACGGTCTGATTTAGATCGTCCCATGTTTACCTGCTCATGTTCGTCAGAGTAAGCGCATGTTTTCAGTTCTGCCTGCCCCCTAGCTAATCTCACTGCTAATCTCGTGCAATCTGAACATGGACTATTCCACTGTGGAATTTCCCGCAGCATGCTCCTGATATATATCTGAAAACACCATTTGATATCGATGTGCTGTTGCATTTAGCATCGATGCAACCTGAAGTCCTGAAACATATATGAGATGGGCTTGCTTCCTTTTGCTGCTCTGACTATTACTGCAGCCCGTCATTTATGCAGCGCTGCTCCTTCTGTAACATAAAAGTGGCACAATGCTTGATTACCATCTCGTTGCTTGCAGTGTACATGAGATAAAATTCTAAGACGTTTTGGAAGATACCTGTACTTCCAAATTGAGCTAGGTCGACGAAGTCAGCTCCCAGCAAATTGTCAGTTCCTACCTTTCTTTATCGCCAAGTCTGTATTTTTGCATGAAAAATTGTCAGTTCCCACTTTGCACTTGTACTTCAACAAGTTATCAAGTTTTGCTCACTAATGATTTAAATTGTCTCATGTTTGCTTGCTAGTGTTCAAAATGGAACCACTATACTTCTCAGTTCTGTAACAACCTGAAATTCAGTTTGATGGCGCACCAGGTTTCGTACACTTTTTTGTTACCCTGAAACTTGCAGGAGATATTGTGAACTCCTAATTCATGTCTCCCTCTCCACAATGGCATGAAGCATCAATGCAGCAGAAGCATGCTGTCCTTTATCCAAAAAAAGTAGATTCTCTTGAAGCGGATTCTTCCGGGCGTACACAAAATTCATTGTCTGGAATCAGATTCCATACTCAAAGCTGGAGGAAAGGCAAAATTTATTTATTTTCCCCGCCTTTCTCCACCGCTAATGTCCATCTTGTTTGCTGACATTATCTTCTGGACAAGTTGCATGCCATCCACGGCACATGGTAGACGCCGAAAGGCGAGAAAAGGTTAAATTCCTCTTCATTTCTTTATCATGAATAGTAATGCTTTAGCTCAAAATAGCCATTTCAGTTGTTCTACGCTTCTAGCCCTTCCGCAGCTATAAATATCACAATCATCTGAACTGCCATTGCACTACAGGAGAAGTTCAGAGAAACTGACAATGGGGGCAGCGCCGTCGCAACAAGAGGTGTCTTCCAGCTCATTGTACGCCGGGGATGACCATGCCGTGCCGGTGTCACGCATTACTGCTACTTCTGATAGCAACCAGGCCCAGTCAAAGAGAGCACCGGCTCCTCACATGTTCCAAGAGATCGTTGCCGAGGAGAAGAAGACTACTACCGCAGCTGCACTGGAAGATCAGGTTTGCAGAGGGATCTTCTTGGCTGGGAAAACAAAGGTTGCAAACTTGCTCATGAACATGAACTGATCTGGAATCTCGTAAGCTTTGCTTCTGAACATAATTCATGTTGCAAACTTGCAATAATGCAGAAGTACTGGGTGGATGAGAGAGATAGGCATAACTGCTTCATGCTGTTTCCTAGAGGCTTGTCCATCACTTGGAGTGAAGACCCCAGATTCTGGACTTGGCACCCCCTGAAAGAAGGAAGGTATTTAAGAACCATAACATGTCCATGTTTATACATAAGCTTTTTTCAGTTTAGCACAGTCGCACAGATCTTGTCTCAGGAATTAGACATACTTACCTCGCTGTTCTGAACCTGACCTGATAACATCAGCGATGCTAATACCGAAATCGAGGTGGCGGCGCTGCAGAACGTCTGCTGGTTGGAGATCCACGGGAAGCTGGAACTGTCCCATCTTACACCAGGAGGCACCTATGAGATTGTCTTCGAAGTGATGCTTAACGAGCCGGCCTATGGATGGTCTGTGCCGTTGAATCTCCGGCTCAAGTTCCCCGACGGAACAATTCAGCAGCACAAGGAGATGCTGCAGGAGAAGCCCAGGGGGCAGTGGCTGCAGCTCAAGGTTGGGGAGGTTAAACCACAGAAGGGACAGAATGGAGAAGTTGAAATCTCCATGTTTGAGTATGATTGTGGGCAGTGGAAGAGGGGGCTCCTCATCAAGGGCATCAAGATCATCCCAAAAGAATGATTTGGTTGTGTTTGATTGTTAATGATCGTTAGCTTTTGTTTGTCAACAATGCTAAGATCAGCGTGATGCATGGGAATAATGTATGTCCTGCTACATAATTCCAGAGTTCTGAATGAATTTTAGATCTTCCAAAAATGTTTGCACTAAAAAAAATTCAAAGATTACTTCCCTTGGTTACTTTGAACTTCTGACTACTGTTTAACTACAATCTGTCACTTATTCAGGTTGTGTCCTGCTACATACAGGTTGTGCCAAGCTTAACATGTTGCTTGGCATGTTTGCTGATTATGAGTTTATGACAGCAAGATGGTCAGGGAGGGCAGGACAGAGTGGCTCCAAGCCTGCAACTTAATCTAGAATGATTTTTTTTATGTGTACAGATAATATGGACATTGCCAACCCAGTGCCTTCAGTATACATGAAACCTAAAAGCAAAGCTCTAATCAGCTCACTTTAACGGGCATTCTGTTCTGATTTCTGATGTTACCACAGTAGAACATAAAATAGTTAATAAAGATGAGTGGCCAACATCAATTGAACAGATGAAATCTGTTCATCTGAAAATCTGTGAACTGGACTTGAAATTGTACAACAAGATGGCTTATGACCTCATTTCCATTTTAAGTGGAAGAAAATTCTAAAACGACTGAATGCTATGTACAGGCTGAGACATGGGCTTATCTTGCAGGAAATGCCCAAAGAGCTTCAAGGCTTGCCGTGGGCGATGTAGGGGAACCTCATGCCCCGCCCCTCGGATTGTCACCAATGTCAAACCTTTATACACTTGACACCAACCAGCAACCTAAGCAAGATTCACACCATCAAAGAATGAAAAGTATAGCTGTAGCTAAGAGAGAAGGGAATGAAACTGTCAGGGTTGCTGTAGTACTGTTGCTAACTAACCTCCTCATCATCGGACCAAGGATACCAGTTAGTGAGGGTTGGTAGATAGAGTGCATCAATGGAGTATCTTGTTGCGGTGAGGGGGACTACATAATCGGCATCGCCACTGTCAAATTGTCCAATGTAAATGATTAAATCCTTGGGAGCATAGCTGGGCTATTTCATATTACAGATCCATACAGTGTACAATGGTCATGATTCATAAATCTAGATCAGCATTGACACCACTGTCAAAGATTTATGATCCAGTGCAGATCATGTTTTCAACAGAAATTTGGTGTACCTGAAGACCCATATTCTTAGGCCAGCTGAAATAAGTTCACGGTAAATAGGAAGCATGGACCTTGGTGAATCTTTCCGATGATCAAACAAGTCATCACTGTGATTTTTTGGCACAATTTTAGCACAAATTATCATGAAAAAGCAGGCTTTACTGACAGTTATGATGAACTAGTTACGATTAGAACAAGATGAAACCAGTTGAACAGACCTGCAGGTGGTCCAGGCATACGGTATTCCAGTGACATGGGCATGAAAAGCTTTCTGCACCTCTGGTAAGGTTATAGTACTTTGTGGAGTACCTTTTGGTACAGGGATCATATCCTCTCGGCAACCAGGGCTATATTTGAACAAATTTGTTGTTAGGAGGCAACACATGAACTGTTATGCTTCATAAGAATTTCAGAAGTATCTGAATAACACGGTAAATAGCTGCATAGTGGTCAAAGAGCCAATATACCATTCTAGTACCAGCTATCAACATGTTTCATGATTTAATAGTGAGCAAACTCACCCTATTGCCCTTTATTGGTCTCCGCTTAAGAAATGGTCTTCTTACAGGTAGGCGTGTAGATGCTATATGCATCAATCGTCCCTTGCTCAGCCTCAGCTACATCATAAATATGGTTGCATGCCTTGGAAGCGTGCTCGGATGAATCAAGTCACAGGCCAAACGTAGCTTCTGATAGGTCTCATCTGAGATCAGCCGTGCGTCCACCAGTACTCGAACGTTCCAATGAAATCATAGTAATCAACAATCACCGCATTTTCAACCTGGAGCGTTGGATGATTATTTGATCATTTGTAACAAGATAACGACCAGACCAACTAAGAGAGCAGTAAAAGAAGAGCTCAAGAAGTTCCGACCATGAAGCCTTTGAAATTCAGGATAGGCTTCTGAATTCCTTTGTTGTTTCGGTACACTATCTGAGACAACTGAGGGGCATAGTGGCATAGTGCCCTGAAAAGAAGTCATTGCAGCAAGAGTAAAATATGCTGACACATAAAGCATATACATGTGATTGCTGGGTACTGCTAAATGCGCAGCCTCCATTCTAGAATTAACAATTTCTGATGTCAATTCACCTCCATAGCTCTCTCCGGCAATGTAGAAGTCCCGGTACTTATACTGAGGAAACCTCTCCAACCAATTCACCAAGAAAGTGTACAAATCATGAGCTACACAACAACATAAGCAGAAGACATCCATAAGAGAAAGAACAGGTCAAGAAACATTGTAGTAGTAGAACTAGACAAGTAGCTAAATTAATTTGTCCCTATTCACATTTCTTGTTGTCGCCGGGCGTAAACAGATCGGGGCTGGTGTTGGAGTAGGAGTACCCGACCCCGGCGGGCGAGTCCAAGAACAGCATGTTCGCCACTGCAACCCAACGAACCAATCCATCACATGACAAAGAAGCCACACATTTCTCGATTAAACTACCAAAAGAATCAAAATTTGACCTTTGTTCCAGGGGTACGGGTTCAAGAAGAGAGTCCTGCTGTCGGGGTTGGTTCGGAAGGAGCCCAGCTCCTCGGAAGCGCCGTAGGCGACGGAGGAGCACCCGGGCCCGCCGTTGAGCCAGAGCACGAGCGGCGCGGACTCGGGGGGCGGCGGCGGCCTCGATGAGCCAGTAGAAGAGGACACGTAGCCGGAGTACATGGAGAAGTTGACCGGCGGCTGGCCCGGCAGGCGGGTGATGCGGTCCGCCGCCGCCGAGGCGGTATCACTGAAAGAAGCCCCAGCCCCATGGGAGTGGGACAAGGGGAGCGAGGACAGCACCAGGATGGCGGCCAGGAGCACAGCGGCCGCCAGTGGTGCTTGCGACGGGTCAATGGAGTACAAGTACTCTACTCCGAGCGAGAGCCAATGGCAGTTTGGGACTCGAGACTGGAGAGGATTGGTTCCGTTTGGAAGGAACTGGGGAAGCGTACAAGGCATGGAGTGTTTACATTTCCGGTTGGATCTTGGATCGTGTGGCCTCTACTTCTGTATCGTCGGTTCATTGGCTGAATTCTTTCTTTCTTTCTTCTCTGCTTGGCTGCAGTTGGAGGATGTGTGTCCATTTATCTTCTGTAAATGCTATATATAATGAAACAAGTAAAAAAAATCTTCTCGACTGAATCTGTAGGTAACTTTGTGCTACCTTGTTACAGCACATCAGAATTGGGTGCCTTGTTCTTTGTTTACTGCTGCATTTTTTGGACTTGATCTCTATACGATTTCACTAAACAATTATTTTAGGGGAATTGATAATATACCACAACTTTGGTTGACATTTATCAAAATGCCACGAAGAACAATGCAATAGATCTTATACCACATCTTTAGTTGCAATCTTTATATTTTGCTATTTCCAGGATATTTTAATGATTTCTTTTTTTTTTTTTGCTTTTTCTATGCAGGCAAAATGAACTTCGTGTCCTTATCTCCGCGACTCCCTCCCGACCTCCCCCTCCTCCTCACCTTCCACCAGCTCGCCGCCGCCAACTTCTCCTTCTCCCACCGCCTCACCCCCACCAACGCATCCTCCAATTCCTTCCGATGCTCCCTTCGCAGCCACCCTGCTGCGTCTTCCGTCGCCCCCTCCACCGCGACCCCCACGAGATCTCCGCCCGCCTCGCCGTCCTCGGCCACCTAGCAGAGAACCGAGCCCATCGCTCTCTCACTTCTCGCGCAGTAAACCAAACCCAATCAATCTGAAGAGAAGCAAATTGCATTGCATAGTACTAGCATTAGCATACACACACAAGAAAAATCCTCCAGGTTCCAACGCCGCATAGGAAGCAGGGAGATGGAAAGGAGTAGCTAGCTATCGGAGATAACCATCGTTCCGGCGCCTAGGCCGGCGGTGGTGTCGTCGACGCGGTGAAGGTGGCGAGCAAGGAGCCCATCAGCCTCGGCTCACTGTCCCTGGTGGCTGTCGGCCGCAACAAAGAGAGTCGTCTTGAAGGCGTCGCCGTCTCCCTACCCGGGTGGAAGCTTGACTCCCTCTGCTAGGAATCCGCCTCGTTGCCGGCAACGAGGCGAATAGGCGGAGGGAGGAGGCGCCGCCAAGGGAGACGAAGAGGATGAAGAAGAGGAGGGGAGGGCGACGAAGAGGAGGAGGAAGCGGCAGGACCAGAGGAGGTGGATGAGGGAAGTGGTGGAAGGAGGGGAGCGCAGGGCGGAGACCATAGATGCGAAAGGAGGTCGGCGAGAGGGAGCGGGACGAGGGGGACGACAGAGGGGGTGTCGATGTGGGGTGGGAGTGGCGAGGTGGGACCATGGGAGGTGCGGGAGGGGTGGAGTGACGTAGTGGCAAGGGCACGAAGGTCATTTCGTCTGCATAGAAAAAGTAAAAGAAATAAAAAATCATTAAAATATCCTAGAAATGGCAAAATATAAAGATTGCAACTAAAGTTATGGTATAAGATCTATTGCATTGTTTTTTGTGGCATTTGATGAATGTCAACTAGAGCTTGCCAAATGGCGCGGCCGCAAGAAGGCCCATTCGGCTCGGCTACTATTCGTGTTGTGTGCCGTCGTCCACGGTCCCACGTACGGTGGCGGCCAAGCACGGCTCGTCGGGCATTCATGCGCGGCCGGGCCACCGAGCCCGCTTAGCTCTGGTCGGGCCAAGGCGCACCCACGAGCCTACTCTCGCCGCCTCGCCTCCTCGCGAGATCGCCGCCCACGCCAGAGGGTGTCGATGTGGGGTGGGAGTGGCGAGGTGGGACCATGGGAGGTGCGGGAGGGGTGGAGTGACGAGTGGCAAGGGCACGAAGGTCATTTCGTCTGCATAGAAAAAGTAAAAGAAATAAAAAATCATTAAAATATCCTAGAAATGGCAAAATATAAAGATTGCAACTAAAGTTATGGTATAAGATCTATTGCATTGTTTTTTGTGGCATTTTGATGAATGTCAACTAGAGCTTGCCAAATGGGCGGCCCGGCCCGGCAAGGCCCATTTCGGCTCGGCTACTATTCGTGTTGTGCCAGGCCGGTCCACGTGCCGGGGTGGCGGCCCAAGCACGGCTCGTCGGGCATTCATGCCGGGCCGGGCCAGCCTGAGCCCGTTTAGCCCGTCGGGCCAAGGCCAGCCCACGAGCCTACCTCTCGCGCGCCTCGCTCCTCACGCAGCAGATCGCCGCCCGCCGCTGGGTAAGCTCGCTTCGGCCGCTGCCGCCCACGCCGCGTGCTCTGCCATACGCTCTTGCCCGCCTGCCCACGCTGCCTCTACCCTTTCTTCTTTTCTTCCTCCCCAGCTCCCCTTGCCCTTTGGCCTTCCCACGCAGTGTTGTGTCGTCTCCTCAGCTCCTCACCTCTCCCTCTCGGCCTCTCCTCCCTAAGCGCCGGCCGTCGGCCTCCTCCCTCAGCCTCCTCCTCTCCCTCTCCCTCTCCCTCTCCCTCCGCGCCCGAGGCCCCCGACTCCATCGCCCCCGCCGGCCAATGCCACAGGCGGCATAATAGCCGCCATAGGACCACGCCGACAAGACCACGCTCCAACGCCACAGACAGAAGTACCGCCGCCCGCCGAGCCTCGACAACGCCGGCCACCGGTCATGTGTGTGTGTGATTAATGTCAACTAAGATCATGTTATGATCCATCCCCGTTATTTTACACTTTTTACAGGAAAAAATTGGTGTTTCTATAAGCTTTCCACTGCACAAGCATACAACCCGAAACTGCAGTACGTCCACATAGCCCGAATGATGAGAAGGATCAAACGGCTCCCAAGCTATCCATAAAAATCCTCAAAAAGATCATCGCTTCCTCGAAGCCAACCTTCTGCTCCAGTCTCCAGTCTCCACCCTCCACTCGAGACAGCTTCCACTCTCGCCTCCCATGGCGTCCCTCCTCTTCTTCACGCGCACCACACCCACCCTACGACCAAAGCCCAGACCTAACGCCCAGCTCATGCCCAGGCCCATCACCTGCGGCCCGCGCGATAACCGCGGCCCGCTCCAGCGCGGCCGCTCCCTCTCCACGGAGGCCATCCACGCCGTCCAGTCCCTCAAGCGCCTCACCTCCGCCGACCGCTCCCCGGCCGCCGCCGCCGCCGCCGCCTCCCTCGGCCGTCTCCTCAAGCCTGACCTCGTCGCCGCCATGGCCGAGCTACAGCGCCAGGGCCACTGGTCCCTCGCCCTCGCCGCGCTCCACGTGGCCCGCGCCGAGCCCTGGTACCGGCCTGACCCGGCGCTCTACGCCACGTTCGTCTCCTCCTCGCCGCCCTCCGAGGCCGCCGCCGGTGCCGTGGACGCGCTTGTGGAGGCGTTCCTCGAGGAGAAGGAGAGGGGCGGCGGGTTCGTGGATGGGGAGGAGGACGTGTACAAGCTGACGAGGCTGGTGCGCGCGCTGGTGGCGAAGGGGAGGGGCCGCGCGGCGTGGCTGGTGTACGAGGCGGCGGTGAGGAGGGGAGGCTGCGAGGCGGACGAGTACATGTACAGGGTGATGGCGAGGGGGTTGAGGCGGCTGGGGCTGGACGCGGAGGCGGCGGAGGTGGAGGCGGACTTCGCCGAGTGGGAGGTCAGGGTCTCGCCGCCGGCCAGGGACCTGCTCGACGAAATGCCCGCGAGCGAAAGGACCAAGACGACTGCATCCAACAAGTGATTTTTTTTTCCCCTTTTGTTGGTGCCGCCGTAACTTCCTGAACTAGAAACTGTCCTGTTACTGTAACTATGATCACAAATCTTGCAGATTACCAATAATTTAAAAGAGATGTTTAAACACTTAATAGGTACGAACTTGCACTTGCAATATTACCGTGTTACAAGTGTTCGCCAACCCGCATAATCTACAATTTTTTCACATAACAAGTGGATATTGCAACATCTTGTTCAAATTACTGCGGCAACTGGCCGGTCTACGATTTTTCAGCAATTCTCTAAGATGTAAGCTTGATCCAACGACCAATACGGACTCAACGGCAGGGAACTGTTTCCCTCGGCCTTTGCCAATGCAAAGGCACGATTCCGATTTGATCGACATTTCCAATGCAAAGGCAGGGGATACACGATTCCGATTTGATCTGGTCGACATTTCACTTGTACTATCCAAAGCTACAACTCACTTCACGCCTTCACATTTCTAACAGTAACACCCATAACATCAATGTCAATGTCTACAGGGCAACCAGGCTCCAATTTGCACATCCTTATGTTCCAGTATTGGCAGTATTGCATAAGAATGCACTTCACAATTCGAATCCATTAGCAGCTGCAGTGAGTTCACCAAGGTGTATGAATGGCAGCAGCAACTCACTCGAGGCCATAATCCTCGCCGAAATATTTATCGACCAACCCATTGGCCATGTTCCTCATCACCTTGTTCTCGTGGAACCTGAAACCTCTCCATAGCCTCGATGCCATCCTCCCTCTCCACAAGCTTTGGACCTTGTCCATTGGGGTATCCCCTCATGACCTGCAAAATGGTATCCAGTTCTTAATGTAGCCTACATGCCACTGGAAGAAGATACAACTTGCATTTTCAGCGACAATGCTTGCAAAATGAATTGGGGTTTCAGGTATGAAATAGAAGTAGCTAAAGGCAGTAAGATTTCCTCACCAGTTCCAGGAAATGAAGCCCAATTCTTGCCCAATTCTTGCGCGCTCTATATCAGCAGATCTGACCAAATTTATTATTCCTGGAAGGGCTCCACCGTCTATGATTGAGACTAAATGTTCGACAATTATATTTACGGGTTCACCACTTCCTGCTGGGACAACACACAGATTGCCCAGGGTGTAAGCCGCTTCCTTACGAATGTCAAATTGTGCACCTGTCAGGAGGTGTATCAACAAAGGCGTGGCCTCACTGGTAAAAATCATTTGCTTGTGCTCGAAACTGCCTGCTGCTATATTTGACAGTGCCCACGACGCCTCCTACATAAGCAATTCACAAATTTGTGTGTGTAAATCAGAGAACAGTATGTGTTGCCCAAGTCTAAGTAAGTGAAGTTGAACCAGCAAAGGAAACCAGACCTTTCTGAGAACCCTATTGTCACTCTTCAAACATTTTATAAGACTTGACAAGGCTTGATCTGAGAACAATATTTAGTTAGTACTTGCAGAACTAACACCCTCTCCGGAAGACAAACTGTTAACTCACAATAATTTATAAATATAATCACAAATGAAACATGGTGCTCTTATATAATTGGTGACTAAGGGTAGCGAACTAATCTGTGATATTGTTTCCAACAATAAGGTGTCATGGGCGGGCACTGTTCACGTGACGGGTTACTGTTCACGTGATAGGTTACCAATAGATAGATTCCTAAATAATAAACTTTTCTAATAATCGAGGGGTTATTACTGTTCATGCATGAACAGTAATAACCCCTCGATTATTAGAAAAGTTTATTATTTAGGAATCTATCTATTGGTTAGGCGAGTTATTATTGAATTGGATTGTTAGAGATATGTTTCCTTATGGATTATTTCTTAAAAGTTAAGTCGAATCATCCCTATAAAAAGGGATAGCATGTATCCATTATCAATCAAGCAAGAAAGATAAATTAATCTAGTCTCCCTCCCAAGGTTCTATCATCTCAGTCTATAGTCTAATCTCCAAAGCCGCGCCGCCTTACTTCTTCTTCGACGGTATTTACCCCGTTATGAACTAAGATTCATAACATTTGGTATCAGAGCCAACACCACGGCTTCTGCTGCCGAGCTATCCCTACTAGACAACCTGATGGAGTCGATGAAGACGACGTTGAAGATGATGCATACATCGGAGATTTCCTAAACGAGTTGTTTCACGAGAAAGGTGTAAGTACCTAATTTTAAGTAGAAGTATCAATTTGCCTGTGCTGTGAATCACACACGCTGCTTACATGTTTAATACTAAGGGCAGAATTCTACAATAACTGAGAACAAAATATCCTTAGAATAACTATACATCAATTGTAAATCATTATCAGCATCTTTACGATAGTTCGCTATGGTGTCGCTGGTTCGCCGTGGCCCACCGCCGAAATGCGTCGTGGCCAACGGGGTTGTTGTTATGCCCGCCGCAACAATCGGTGAGTTTGCCGCAACCGCGTGTTGAAGCAATGATCTACAAGGACTCATGTCGCCATCGCAACCTCTCATCAATAAACTGATGCCTCTCTATAAGACATGACCAGCTCATATGTTGGATATGAACTTGATAACCAGGCTCCACACAAGGCTATGGAAGTTTGAAGTTCGAACTAAGAGGTGTCCCTCTTAAAGAAATAGATCAGTTTGCTGAGCAGTAGTTAACTATGATATACAATGTCAAATAATACTAATAGGTGTTCAATTCATTTCAGGGAAAGCACCAAAAGTGTGAATAAGCACAAGGAACACTATTCCATAGAGAAAAACAGATAATACCGGAATGAGTAACTGCAAGTTCTCAGATGTCAGCAGGCGTCCAATAAGCAATTGAGGCACAGAACTTCTTACTATTAAGCTGATAGCTTTTTCTGAAAGTGCTGAAAGATAGACCACACTACCCACGCTACCTCAGTTGCTAGTTCTTCATCCCTGAAGGATCCAAAACTAACTCATCAGTGGCAGTAATGAGCAAAAACATGCAGTAACTTCGATAAAAATTTAGTTAAATGTATTCCATGCCATTTATACATTTTACAAATACCTAAAACATATAACCAGGACTAAAGCAACTGCAAAAGAAAAACAGTACCAACTGTCCAGCAAATACAACATGGCACATGATACTAACAAATGAAGAGATTGGAAGGAAGTACTGCTGTTACAAGCCAACATTATGATCATACAGTGCAGGCAAGTTACAAAGCACAGTCAGTGAATCTAAAGAATGTTCTGTATGGAACTGTAAGAAGTAAGAACAAATAACAGGTCCCTTTTGTAATGATTAAGAAGCCAACATCAGAACAAGCATGTCTCTACTTGAATTTTAGAAATTCAACTAATTGAAGAGTAAAATAAAGAGTAAATTTGGTCAATGCCATCTCAATCGCTCGCGACTTGCGCAATACCATTGCAAACACCACACACTGCCAAATGCCATTGTGAATGCTTAAAATTCTTTGAAATGCCCCTGTCGTGAGGGTTCCATCACCAACAACTGTTAGGTCTGATGTTGGGGGAGAAAAATTGACCTAAATCCCAATTTTTTCCCTGGACATTTCGACCAAATGCACAATCCAAGCTCCATGGCGGCGAGTGAGCACGGTGGAATGCCGAGCTCCGGTGATGGTGCGGCAAAGGAGAGTGAGCATGGGGTAGAACATGGCGAGCCAGACCCATATTTGGTGGCGGGCTTGAGTTGTAGCGGTCGGAGGTGGCCAGAATGGTTCGATGAAGGCGGTGGTGCACTAAAACAAGGGAGCTCGTCGGCGGTTGCTTCGGTGATAAAGCTGGCAGGTCGAGGGGTTAGAGAGCATAACACGTCGAGATGGAGTTGGTGACGTGGTTGGTGAAGGAGGAAGATGGCCATGGCGGCCTAGCATTAGTCGTGGCGCACGGATGCCATCGAGCTTGAAGACGGCAAGGCTCCTTCGAAGATGGCAACCAACAGCTGGGCTTGTGAGCATCAGTGAGTGAAGGGGAAGCTGATAGTATGTGCTTGGTTTGGGTGGTGGAGGTCGGCATTGTTCCGCCACGCACACGCAAGCTCACAGCGAGAGCATGGCGAGCATGGTGGAGCAGCGGCAGCGGCCGTGTTGTCGTGACCACATCCCACCTCGTCGACACCCTAGTGCCTTGTCCTCACACGATCTGCTCCCTTGTGCCCCTACATCGTGTCGTGCCATCCACATGCTCACGCCCCTCACCGGCTCGTGGACAACTGTTCGCCGCAGACAACCAACGCGCCTGACAACGCCACTCGCGGCCTCGCTTGCGACTTGCTGCACGGGGACGACCTGTGACCAGCACCGGTGGCCATGAGTAGCGGCAACCCACGGATGGCAGCGACCATTGCTGTACAAGAATGGTGGCCAGCCTCCTACCTCCTTGGTTCAGCAATTAGCAGAGAAAGAATGGGAGAAAAGAAGAGAGGAGAAAGAAAGAGGAGAAAGAGTGGCAGAGATTTAACCTCTTTTTGAGATGGATGGATGAGATTCGAAGATTGAGTGACAAGTGGGACCAACATTGTATGAAAGGTTATTCCACGTCCTTTGGACGGAAAACATGACGGCAATGGTATTTTCCAGATTTTGTGGCGTTCGCAATGTCATTTGGCAGTGCGTGCCTTTCACGATGGTATTTCGCAAGTCGTGAGTGATTGCGATGGCATTGACCAAATTTACTCAAAATAAATTGAAATGCAATGCAATAAAAAGATGCCCATCAAGAGACATACGCCTTTTCCAAGTTCCTCGTGATCGCATTTAGCACACCCTCGATGCTAATAAGCTCATTTGCAGCCCTGGGATCAGGCCCTGGGTTATAAGAGAAACAAACGTTTTAGTAAAATGATGCTTGGTCAATAACTACATGGCTACATGCATATATATCAGGCTGATTAGGATCTGTTTGAATGGGTTCAGCTTCTAGAAACCTCATAAGCTACGCATTTCATAAAATGTTTTGGGAAGGGGCTTAAGCATTTCAATAGAAATATGGCTCAAACTTTTGTTGAGGGAAAATATGGCTTAAACTTCAAGAAAACCCTTCATTAGTATCCTTCTCGGAAGGGCTTAAGCTTTATCACCACTTTGAGCTTATGCTTAAGCCCACCTAATTCCTAAAAAAAAGCTCTTGGTAAAAGGATAACTGTGACATAAGAAACCTGAGACACACAATCAGAACAAGAGATATAACCTTGATGAGATTTGACAATGCCCAAGCAGCAGTTCTTGCTGTAGAACCCTTGCTTGAAAGCATTAAGCGGGCAAGAGGCCACAAAGCACCTTGTGCGAGTAATGTGCTTCTCAGCTCTGCTCCTTCACCAGCAACGTTACCAATGGCCCATGCACATTGCTCAGCAACAAGTGTGGAGCTCTTCTCTAACAAACATAGATCGATTAACATTTTTAATATAACCAAAGTTCCAACATCCAGCCGAACTGCAGACAAATATCTACCGACCCGTCGTTCTTGAGAAACGTGTGTTACAAAGGACTAAGACTAATATTTTCCTAATGGGGATGAAAATGAACATTGAAGAACAAAGGAAAGAAAACCAACCACCAAGGTGAGCAATAAGCAGTGGTAATGCGGGCAGCAAGGATTTTGTTTCTTCTGGTTCCCCAGCTATGTTTGTAAGGCACCAAGCTGCCTCTAGCAACTGCAATAAAAGCATCCATAATCTCCATAAGAGAAAAATGTCCAAATGAGTATAGCAAAACAAATACAATGCGAACGATGAACACATCCATCTTTATAAAAGCAAATAGATAGCAAGGAAGCTATCCAGGTAAATAGAAAACTGAACTCAGTTTTATTTTTCTTATTAGAACTATGGGCACAATTGGTGCAACATGATCAACCTGTTCATCTGACGATCCAAAGGACAGATACTGCACTAAAAGAGGGACCGCTCCAGCTTTAATTGCTGCTTCAATCGGAGGTACTTCAGACTGTGACAACAACCGTCTCAAAGCACGAAGCACCTCTGTCTTCTTCTTCTGAGCCCCTTTCCCCCTAAGAAGCAAGAAGCATCAAAAGGTTGTAGAATACACTCCAAAATCTGAGCACTTTCTATATGTGCTATCATTTTCTCGTAGTAAAAATTTTAAAGTTAGAAGTGTTTGAAGCAAACCTTCTGCCCCATACAACTTATAGATGTATATCTTCAGAGTGGAAAAAAACTATAAGTCAGGTAAATAAAACAGGATCTCTAACAAACTAAGGTGTCATTTGGTTCATGTCTGTGAATCATAACAATGGCAGCATAGGTTTTTGGGATACAATAGAATGGGAGGTTTAAGAGATAATGCAAATTATTCTTCCCATGCACCATAACCAAACATTATATGATGAATTTTGATCTCCTGTAAACAAAATACAGGAAACTAATCACGAACCAAACAGTTAGTTATAGGCGGTGGGTTTCTCTGGATTGCAAAAAAAAAGGAGATGGGTCTATAATATTCAAGCTATTAAAATTGTCTCAAGAAAAATGGCTTATGTTAACACATATGGAAATTAAATAGAGGGCACATACTGGCTTGACAACGCAGATTTTAATTCTTCAACAGCTTGAGCCGTTCTTGCTTCAAGACCTGCTCTCTCCTCATCAATAACCATATCACCGTCTTCCATTGCAGTCTCATCACTGCCAGAAAGTGGGGTTCAGCACACACGCTTTGCACGGATCAAGGCTTCCCTTATTTCCTTCCCTATTGCAATAGCCTGTTCCCGCCTCCGGCTAGCTGTTGAGTTGTGCACTGCAACCAGACATCCAACTAATTAAAGGCTATAATGACTAGCATTCGAGCAAAAATCTCCCCCCACAAGTATGATGCAGCAGAATAAATTTTTTCTGTGTATTTTGTGTTGCCTTTTTTTTGCTGCTGCAGATGATTAGTTTATAATGGTACAGAATTAACCTGTGCTTGCATCAGATAAATTGTTATGGTAGTTTGGTAAATAACATATGAAGTGCACTTGTATACTTAAAACTAGTTAATCACAAAAGAAGTGCACTTGTACAGTTAAAACAGTAGAAAATTTACGGCACTTTCTAGTGGCAGCAGACATGACACTAGAATGGAACTGAAGTACCAGTTCTCTTAATAAATAGCATTGTACCTATAATCTTTTAGATAAACACTAAGCAGCTAGCTACGCTGCACGTAAGTGCATTTCAACTTACTGCCTAGGTTTCAGCCACAATTCACTACATGTCAGTCAAATTGTTTGCTATCCCATGCTAACTTGCTGAGTTTCAGCTACTACTGGATAATCACTCAAGTGGCTCTATACCACCTAACGCTGTCAGGCATAATAAGACACTCTCCGGTTACTATTTAACCTTCTAACCGGCTCGACCTAACACAGCTCGAACCTTGGTGAAGAGGTGGCTCCAAGAAAACAAGAACACTTCGCTCTCGTTGCTCCTAATCCCTCAAGAAAAGCAACCCTCAAGAAAAGCAACTGATATGCCCAGTTATTGAGGGGCGGTTGGGGTTTCGCCACCGCCGAGCGCGCCAAGTGTTCGACCAAACTCCAAAGCCACGGCAAGGTGAGCAAAGAGGAGGAGATACTGGGTAGGGTGCGGACCTGATGATTTGATGGCGTCTCGGTGGTGCTGGTGCGGCGAAGCGGAGGACGGCGAGGGGGAGGAGCTGTCGTCGGCCATCTTTGCCGGCGGCGGAGCGCGACGGCTGCGAGGTTTGGTGGTAGGAGGAAGCAAACGGGACGGGAGGCAGAGCTGGCCAAAAGTTCCGTGCCTAATGGATCGGCACGAGGCACGATTTGGCCGATGGACCAAGACGGCGTTCGCGGTGGTGCTGCATGTGTGACGGCGAAGCGGAGGCACTGCTTACATTTTAAATACGATATATATTTATTTTTATTTATTAATATTTATATGATTTTCTTTCCATTTTTAATACTAATATGATTTTATTTTGTAGTTTTTAAATTTTATATAGTTCGTTTTATATGTATATATAAATTTATTTTGATTTTTTAACTATATATATATTTTATAGGATTGTTTTTCAATTTTTCATACTTATGAGCTAAATGACAAATGTTTTAACGAGCTAGCTATTTGAATATTAATAAAATTCTATTACATTTTCAATATGGTTGTCTCATTGTTTTTCAATTTTCATGCGAATTCTACATATTTTTCTATTTTTTTGAATTTTCGGAGCGCTAAATGGGCCACACGGCTGCGAAGGGCAAGGTTTGCCGTGGCCGCCCGTGGGAGGACCGGAATGGGCAAACGGACCGCCCATTTGACCACCTCTGACGGAAGGACTAAACGAGTAAGCAAGACCGGGGACAGGGCCGGGTTCGAGACAGTTCGGTTTTGCCGTCCAATTGGTGATATCAGATCTATGGCCCACGGGCTGCTAATCTGTAGCCCAACTATTCTGTCCATTCCATTTCCAGGTACTGAATTATGGAGCTCATGCGTATGCCCCATTTGAAGCCGAATGTTGTCGAATTCTGCATGTTTTGCTGGTAAAATTTTGGCAATATTTGAGTGTGTTATTTTACCACGTATACATGGATGTCTATGTACATCCTCCTCCGTTGAATTCGTCTCCGAAATTCACTCTCTCTCTCTCTCTCTCCCTCCACTCCCCATCTCTCTCCTCCTTCACTTTAGAGGAGGGCGCACGAATCTCAACGTAAAAATGGGTGGTGGGATTGGTACATGGACATCTCGAACGTCCGACTGATCTCTAGATAACTCACAATCAGTCACCATGCGGATCTTGGGATGTATGTCTCAGCTTTTCGTTTTAACAATTAGAATCGATTAAGCAAACATATATTTTGCGACACCAAAACAACAAGAAAGGAATTGAATTGCGAGTAGTCAAGGGTGCCCCCTGAAATACACGTCGCATTGACAAGCCGATAGAGGATTGATAACAAGCACACAAGTGAAGTATTGTAATTCAGAATCCATACAGGATACAGAAGTCGATAGTGACCAGACACGGTTCAAATGTTTATCACAAACTCGTAGATAACCAGCGGGGAGTTCCATTGAACAACATGCTCATATCACAAACTCTGTATTTACGGACGAACAGACAAGATACCAAGGCGGCAGAACATCACATAGCACGATTCCAAGTTTCCAACTAGAGCAGGGCAGAAGTTGGAGCAGTTTACATGCCACGGCCCATAGTCTGCTCCATGGGTGGCATCATGACCAAGACAGATCGCCCGTTGAAGCCGGGGTGGGGGACCCTGCGGCGCAGCTCGCGACCCTCCTGGCAGAGGGCACAAGGGTGACAGAAGTAGTGAGTCACGAAGTCGCAGGCAACCTCTAGGTGCTCACGCCTCTCCTCATCCTCGACGAGACCGCGACAACACCCACATTGCCTAGTGAAAGCCTCAAAGCTACCCTGAAAGACAATATGCAAAGCAACCATGTCAGTATATCGCTTGCAACAGCATTAGAAAAGGACGAGTCCAAAACATATAGATCAAAAGTTCTAGGTCTACGATCTTTCTTTCAGCATATTGCTTGCAAGAGCGTTAGAAAAGGACAAGTCCAAAACATACAAAGTAGAAGTTTTAAGTCTAAGAACCAAGTAAAAGAACTCATACAAAACCAAGTAATAGAACATTAGAACTCAGTATATATTATACAATATGCAAGTCTCGGCCCAGAATCATATTTCGTAATTTTCAAGTGTCAACTACAAATAGATATCGTCTCACCGCAGAATGAGAAAATCATCTACAATCATAAACATGGGCAGCTGGAGAAAACTTACCTCAAGATTGTATCTTCGACGAATAGCTGTACGAGTGGGACGGGAGAACCATGGTGCTAGGCTGTTCCACCCAAAGAGAGTTTTCCCAAGCATATAGAGGCCAGTGTAAGGTAAGCAGCTGTTTGCAAAAGTTCCTGGTCCTGCTGCAAGCCTCTCAACATTACTACCATACAGCACACATGGTGCTATGCTTCCAAGAAGACCTGATAACATCCAAGCACCACTTAGTTAGTTCTTGGTTGAAGTTCCAATTAACGAAAATGGCAAACTCAAAAGATCATCCACAGCACATTTTCGAAGCACAAGGGTCACCCACTACTACAAAGCGTAAACAACAGACAGTATGGCCCTTGGGTCCCAAGCTAAATCTTACTCCCAAGTCACAATATGCAGAGTGCCAGGGTCTTATCATTTTGTAAAGTGTCCACACTATGAGAAGGCCCAAGAATATGTGACATAAGGTTCAACTGTTTTTCATTGAGCAAGTTAAGACACCACCAGTAAGTAAACATGCCATCAGTTCATTGTAATTTGAACTCTATATGTGTTAAAACAACCTTGGATCAGTCTATGTACAAAGACTCGAGGTGTCAAAAGATCATTAGTAGCCACAAAATTTATAGTGAGAGTCCAACACATACAACATCACATGGCTGTATCTGTATGTCCATGTTTATAGTCCAACTTAGATTGATCCAACTTAGATTGATCAGTCAAAGCTAAAAGGAACAAGGTAAAAAGAAACAGTAGGTACATGAAGGGGTAAAAATGTCATAGCTTTGACAAGAATCAAAACAAGCCGGTCACAATCAATCCAACTATTAATGGAGTAAATTAGTTGGCTAGTTAGGACAGCATTGTCAAGAGAGAATTCAGCTCGTCCCTCAATTGCACAGATCCATAATTAGAACTGAGACGTGCAACTCGTCTATAACCATTTGCACTGCCAATTTACGAATATCAACTTTGCGCCAGCCAACCATAATTATCAAGTTCCTAAAAATTTGCACCAGGTGCATCGTAGTCAGGGGAAATCAGCTTAATCTTGACATGATTCACACAAAAATTAGTACCCGTAACGCGTTCTAAGGAGCAATTTGCAAGCTAGAAACGGCCATAAATCCTGTTGAGCTACAAGATATTACGCCCAAGAATCGAACAAGAAGTGGACAGATCTTATAACAGTTGCACATCAAATCTAACATCTCGTGGGCCTCTCATTGCCAAAATTACGAAGAAGATTCATAATAACCCAATCCTTTCTGATAAAATCGAGCTCGATCGAGGCAACTGAACCCACCTGTTCCTCTCTGAGATCCCGGACCACGGAACCACGCACACGCTTAGCGAAAAATGCAGGGAACCTAACCCGAAACCGAGAGATCTGAGGGCGAGGGGCACGTACACACTTCGAGGTCGCTGCTGCAGAACTCGTCGTTGCGGCCGAGGCAGGAGAGGAGCCCCGAGTCCCAGCTCCCCCGCGGGACGCCGCCCCCGGGGGCGGCGAGCGGCTCGCCCATGACGACGGGGACCCCGTCGGCGCAGCACCTCGAGTCCTCCGGCGCCTGTGGAGCAGGCGGGAGCTTCTCCGCGGTGGCTACGGCGCCGACCGGCGGGAGGAGGGGGCTGGCCTCCTCGTGGTTGGCGTCGGCGGCGCCCATGGCGAGAGGCGTGGAGGTAGATGGACACGTAGGTGAGGAACGAGAGCGAGGTGTTCTCGAGGTGAGGAGGAGACTTGACGAAGAGAAGAAAGAGGGAGGCGAGGAAAATAAGGCGGAGGAGAAACGCGTAGCGTACCTTCGCCGTTAAGAGACAGGCGACTAGGCAAGACAACGAAGAGGAGGTGTTTCTCTCAAATCCCGCCTTCGTCCCTATAAAACAATTTCTCCCAAGTGTTCGATGCGCTGGCTTGACGCATTTTACTCATGTCTACGCTTTCTCCGTGAGAAGACGTATGCTATGTGATACGCATTTTTTTGTGGCAGGTGACAAGTAGGGCCCGTGCCATTTCTCCTTACTTTAACTCAGGCGTTAGAAATATTTTTTTAAGTAATATTATTTTTTAAAAAAATTACAAAATAAATAATCAAAAAAACAATTACAAAACTAGGCTCATGTCGTCAATTGGCAACAGGAGCTCAATAGTTCCCAGAGCTCTCTGTCACTAGTTGAATTGGTGACAAATCTCTATCATCAATTCAAATGACGACAGGAATCTTTATTTTAAAATTTTAAAAGTTAGAAAATAACTATTTCAAATGGCAATATGGATGCCACGAGTCTCTATCGTCATTCCAAATGATGACACGGGCTCTCCTATAAAATACCATTGAAACCCTAAAATTGGGGTAAAAGTCACTTTTATTCAGAAAAAAGAGAAAGATAGAAGGGGAGGGAGAGGAGGGGGGAGGAGAGAAGCTGGCGAAACGCTGCCTATCCGGTCGTCTACCTGTCAAGTAATTTTTTAGTCGAATGGATTACATAGTTTTGGATGTACGGTTACGTAGTGTGGTATATTGTATATTATACTTTTTGATGGGTAGTCTAGTTTGAGATATGTGGTTAATCGTGTAAATCATGTTTACAGTGCAGTGCGTCAAATATATCAGACGTTACCGATTTTAAAATTTACTATAGTTAGAGGACTATTCTTGAAGGTTCCGATGGGATTGATTTGCGTTATTTTCAATCGGTGGCCCTGCCCCTGCCAAGAGCAGAGCGGCGTCAATGGGGCGTAGTGATGCGGTGGTTATTTTACTCATTCAAATTAAACCATATTTGTGTATAATCTGAGATTGAGTTACCTTACCCCCGAGCAACACAGCGCACATACTAGGAGTTAGTGCAGCTCAAGGGGATAAGGTCATGGCAATCATATGTACGCATGGCAAAAGAGGGAGGGTGGGATTTGATCCTTCTAATCTAGTCATATGCCAAGCTCACTCCTGCATTGGCGGCTGAACAAAAAAGGGGTGGTGATACCGAAGAAGAAGCCGGGGACTTCAGCCATAACGCGGCACACCCAATGGTCGAAGCTCAGGAGTAGCTGGTACTGTCGATGAAAACTCTGTGGAAGGAGCTCCTTCAGTCAGGCAAGCTAGTGGGCTTACTGACGAGGGTGAGGAGGTGGAAGCTTTAGTGCAAAGGATGAATCTCGAAGACTAGGACCACATGGCATTATCAGAACATGAAGGATCTAACGACAAGAATGATGTGGGCCAACAGGCGGTTCTATCCGAGTGAAACACATACCAGTTCGATAATCTCGTCATCAACGAAGGCTCCCATGTGCCGTGGGAGTACGATCATAGCGAAATTAGGCAAGGAGCTATGACAAATGCAAGGAGTCTGTGTAGAAGACGGTCAAATTCTGGACCTTGTCGGTGCGGCACATTCACAGTCGTCAAGTCTAACCCCAAGATGCTACGACATGAAATGCGACGTAGAGGGATTCCCTTGGCGAGTGCACGCATTTCAGTCTAAGTGGGACACCTATTGGAAATGCTCTATAGTGGTCTCACACACATGTGTCGTCGCCGAGTCAGTGCAATTCCACAAGAATATATCATCAGGCTTTATCGTCAATCTCATATACGATGAGATCATGAATAATATAGATTTTGAGCCACGAATCATCATTCGGCCGATTGAGGTAAGGTTCCAGTACACAGTCAACTATGCCAACGCTTGGAAGGTAAAACAGAAGGTATTGGAATCAAGGTTCGACACGTTCGAGGATTCCTACCACAACCTCCTTAGACTAATCCGAGTCATACAAGATAGGAATCCCAACTCTCATGTCGATATTCAAGATTTCACACATCTGAAGTGGCCCAATAAGAGAGTACTGTAGCGAGCATTGCCTTTGGTCCATACATCAATGTATTCCGGCACTGTCGTTCAATATTGTGCGTGGATGGCACATTCCTGACTGCAAAAGTGTAAAAGTCAGATACTGACTGCAATAGCGACGGATGGGAACAATCAAGTTCTTCCCGTGGCATTCACTTTCGTTGAAAGCGGGAACATGGACAACTGGTTGTGGTTCCTGAGGAATGTGAGGATTTCTATTGTACAGGGTCATCCAAACGTATGTGTCATACATGATCGGCATGCGGGGCTACTGAGTGCAATAACTCGACTACAACAGGGAGAGAACGAACTACTTCCATAGGCAGATCTATAGAGGAGGTGGTGTATGAGACATTTGAGTGCAAACTTCTACAAACAGTTTCGCAACAAGAACTTGATGAACCTGTTGAAGCGGTTGTACAACCAGAACCAGCAGCGAAAGTTTGAAGCACTCTGAAAGATTTTGGATGAGCGGACCCAGATGCACAGAATGGAGACAGCGAAAAGGGTCACCCCAAGCGCTAACCAGGCCCTCGATGCATTGCCATAGCTACCCACAGAAGGTCTCAGTGTGACGAGGAAGACGAAGGCGTAGGTGAAATGCTTCTTGGAATGGATTGAGCCCGAGCCTAAGAAGAAGTGGTCGCTGCTACATAACAGATGTGGTGCACGATATGGTTTCATGACAACCAATCTAGCCGAGGTGTACAACTGTATCATGTGTGGTGCAAGGTGCCTCCTTTTGGTTGGTATTATGGAGGCAATTCTCTGCGGTACCACAAATTACTTTCTTGACAGAAGTAACAACGCATCGCTCGCCATGACAAATGATAGAGTACTCTACTCCACCATGATTATCAAGTACATGGAGGAGAAGAGCAAGAAGGGTGAGATGCACCGGGCATTCAAGATGGGCATAAGGGAGCTTCTCTTCAAGCTAATGTGCAAGGATAAAGAACGCCGCGGGACGAACGCGAGAGAATCACCCACGCTACATCGTGCTAGTTGCGTATGCACTTGCAACTAGACCTGTTCATGGGCGACCCGGCCCGCCAGCCTGGCCCGAGCCTAACACTGTCCAGGCCGTGCTTGGGGCTGGATTTTTGGTCCAAAAGCTCGAAAGTTCGAAAAAAAATTAAAAATGAAAATCTATTTTTAAATTATGGAAATGAATTAAATATTATTTTTAATTATGAAAAAGGATTAAAATATCAGAAATTCAAATTTCGGGCTGGGCTGGGCCGGGCCGGGCTCGAGCCTGCCCGTTTGAGACTGGGCTTTTCAAGCTCGGCTCGGCATTTGAACAGGTCTACTTGCAACAAACCCTTCATCTGCATAAGTGCATAGGCCCTACTCTCATGTCATGACCGTATGTTTGACGGTGGTGTAGCATCCCGGCCAGTACCTTTCTTACTATTTCAACAAGGAGGAGGTGAGGCAAACATAGAGTGCATAAATGTATGGTTATGTCGTGGTTGGCTATTTCACTAGCCATCTGACCTGAGAGTAACTTATCTGGGCCATAAACATTGATAGGTTGAAGAGTAAGGTTGGTCGATGACAGGTACGACGCACCAGGAACGATATGGACTAAGCAGAAGCCGGTCGTCGTATGAAGAAGTGCTCCATTTGTAGGGAGTCTGAGCACACCTTCAAGAAATACCCTACGAGAAATCCTAAGAACGAATGAGACATCAGCACTCTGAACGTTACCGTGGGGACCTCATCCGACCGCCGACTCAAGGTGGTCCACATGGGGAGCGTTGAGGTTGCGACCACGGGAAAGGTTGGTCCAGTTGAAATATGTGATGTCTAATGTTTTGTAATATCACTTTGGTTTATAAAAAAAATTAGGTATTATGACGCTGTGCTGAATGTTATGTAATATCAATGTGATTTATCCACAAAGTATGTGACGACGTTGCGCTGCATGTTATGTAATGTCATTGTGCATTGTGCCATTATGATTTATCGACAAAAGATGTTAAGTATTATGTAATGTCATTGTGACATTTGTGATTCATCAGCACAAAATGTGCTCGAAAATAGTCAGTACAAATTGTGATCTATCGGAAATAGTCAGTAGAAATAGTCAATGCCAACTCTACTTCCCTAGCTTTTCAAATCGACATGACAAATCTATCTCTCCAACTTTTCAAATCGACATGACAACTCTACCTCCCTAGATTTTCAGACCGAAAAGACCGGACACTGCTGCATAAGCCTGACAGAGGGACACAACAACACTCTGTCACACCAGTTTTTCAGACCAAAAAGACCAAACTCTGCCGCACAAACTGTGTTATTATAAAGTCTATTTCAATTCGCAACTGTGTTATAAAAGCCGCCAACTTCAATTATTGTTTTCCTGTGGTATTGAATTCTTGTTGTACAAAGGCAGAGAACAACATAAGAATAAAGATCAAAAAGACGTGTTGTGGAAGTTAGCACTAAAAATAATGGATCACATATTTTATGCAACAAATTACATCTCTTTTCCCCAAATATCGGGTTAACATCACGCATCGCACGACAACCCTAATCCCTAAACCTTACAAAAATTTAAAAATTCCACTACACATAATTAAAAAAACATTTGCAAATTATACTACAAATTTTTTTTTTTAAAAAAAATACAGAGCCCTCAAGCCGCCAGTTAAATTGACGACATGACCCTGCCGCCAATTGAACCGACGACAGGAATCTTCTCCACTGTTCTAAGCGGCGACAGAGCCTAGTTTTGTAATTATTTTTTCGACTATTTATTTTTCGTTATTATCTTTTAAAATAATAGTGTTTAAAAAAAACGTTAGAATGGCCCAGCCCAAGTAGGGCTCCATCCCTCCGCCGCGAAGCCTCCAGCCGATTCTCCACCGACGCCGACCTCCTCTCCGGCGATCTCCGGAACCCTAGCCCCGGACACTCGCTCACCTGCGTGAAGCCCCCTCACTGCTCGTGTACTTATACCCTGTCGCTTGCAACTCGCCGGATTGACTGGTCGTGGAGATGGTGAGCTCTACTCAAACACACAAACTCACGCTTTTTTAGCAATTTTTTTTGGCTGTGCACCTGTTCCTGTTAAGATTCGATTATGTTTTCTTGGAGCAACATAGAGTTTAATCTATAGGGGCACGTGCAGTCAAATTTTGTGGTATTTCACAGCGAATTAGTGCTAATGCGCCATTTTTTTTTAAGTGGGGTGCGGTATTATTTGACTTTTGGGGAGGAGCATGGCGTTTAATCTAAAATTGAGAACGATTCAGATAAACTCTTCTGGTTTTCACGACATTTTATGCCCAATTTTCTATTTTATTAGGCCATCAGCCTACTCCTACGGTGCGCTGATTGGTGGTTGCTGCCTGGTGGCAACGAGCTTTTAGTAACCTGCGAGTATGGGATCAGGCTAGAGGAAATCCCAGCTTTTCAGTCGCAAGTGTTTTGCACCTGTTTATCTTTCTGATGCTTTTTAGGATGGAATGATGTTTAAGATTTTTAGTACATTCACTGGATAGTTCAAGCTCTTTTTGCTATTGTTGTCCGATAACCTCTCATGGATGTTTAGTTATGTACTTTGTCACCTACAAGATTGCAAGCAAATTCCTGCTGTCTTTAGACATGCATCTTATCAGTTGATGTTTATTTATCTCTCTATCTTCTGGATTATTTGACCAGCCAATGTTTCAATTCCACTTTGATGCATGAATATAGGGAGTGCCTAAAAAAAGTTAAAGTTGGATATGTAACACGACAAGTTACAAGTGTTGCTATTTACTTTTATTCAATTTATGCAGGCTACGCCGGTCATAGCAGGACTTGCGGTTGCAGCTGCTGCTCTTGCGGGTCGATATAGCATCCAAGCTTGGCAAGCTTACAAGGCAAGGCCTATAGTTCCAAGGATGCATAAATTCTATGAAGGTGGCTTTCAACCTACAATGACCCAAAGGGAAGCTGGTTTAATCCTGGGTGTCAGTTGCATGTTATATAGAAGCATAATATTCATACAACAGTCAATTGGTGTTTATGTTTCTCTTAGCATACAGCTATTCATTTCTCTAGCAGTCTAGCTCCATCCCATGCCATCGAAGGTTAGGAATGGCAATGGGTGAAAGAAAGAAAGAAAGCAAGCAAGAAAGAAAGACAGAAAGACACAGGGAACTTGCCTTGATCCCTTATCCCTGCCCACTGCCATCTGACTCATGGGGAGATTTCACTTTCACCCAAACCATGCCCCAAATGGGTGCCCAAATCCACCGAAAAATGGAAGTAAATAGTCCACAGTCATCGATAGGGACAGAATGGTTACTGCAGTACAATTTGTGAAGCATCTGTTTTGTAGAGGGAGGTCTTGTGGAACATCATGTGGTAATACTGCATATCAAAAATGGAAATAAGTAGTCAATGCTCCACACTAAACCACTAGCATGAAGGTTGATAGCTGCAATTTTTCTATAATAAACATGTCATAAATCTTGTTTTAAGTTGTTGTATTAATTTCCAGCCTAACAAGTTGCAAGTAAGGCAAAGGGAACTCTATCCCTTCCAACTACAATATACTTTTCATAGGAAAGCCTTCTAAGACCGAATGCAATAGCTAGCTTTGGACGGTTATAAATTGAGATGCAAGATTTGACCATTTAGAAATTGTAGATGGAGTGGACATCTCAATCAACCATTGTCAACCACTGCATGCATGTCAGACATTTTAAGTGCCCAGCAAGTACTGGGCTACTGGCTTGCTGAGAGCATCCCAATCTTTAACCGATCTGGCTCCTTTGTCCTCCTTTCACCCCTCTGCAAATCAGTGTTAGGAAGGAGACAGATGGTTGCGGTGTATGAGGTGAGGACCAGGGGTAGAGATCAGAGTGACCAGAGTGGAACAAGATTTAAGAGTAAGACAAAAGAAGCAGTAGCTGAAGTGATATGTGGGGTGAGAATATATCTAGGGTAAAGGTCTTATTCTTAAACCTCCGTATGTATGAAAAGGATGTGGTCCCACATTTCATAGAGACATATTCATATAGTATTATATGAATATGTATGTATGGGACCACATCCTTTTCATACATACTGAGGTTTAAGAATAAGACCTTACTATATATATATATATATATATATATATATATATATATATATATATATATATATATATATATATATGAGAGCGGAGGTTTAATGAGAGCCGCTCAGGTACGCTAGAATGGGGTTGACACAGAGCATCCCACCATCACTGCTACCTAACTTGGGTTTAGTTTGTTGCCAACAGCCCCTTGGATATAAAGTTGAGGCATCCACAATTCCAGAACCCTATTAGACTTCATTTGGATGGCGGGGAATGGTTGGTTTCCAACCCAATTCACATGGATCTTCTCCTCCACATGGATTGGGTTGGGACCCCACCCATCCAAACGAGGCTTTGGGGCAATTGCCTGTGTAGAAGGGTAGAATTGCCATCTCAAGCTGGGATCATGTCTGCCCTCTCCATCATCAGTCATAATGATAACAAACGTGCAATATCACATATCTGCATTCTATTTTGTGTTTTCACCTGCAAGTCGATTAAAATTTTCCCTGTCAAACTGAGCCCCTCCTTGCCATGATATATTTTGTTTTGATCTCAACTTTACCACACACAAAAAAAAAAACTTTTCTCCAATGATTAAAAAGAACACACTGAATTATTACCAACATATTGAATAAGTCCTGAGTATGTCCTTCCAAATTTGAACAGAATGCATCTCTACATGTGAATCAGTCGTTCTTGCATTTGAAGCAGTGTCATTGGTCTGTGATTCAACAATTTTTCATTGGTACCTTCCAATTTTAGACGTGTTATGTTGCCTGCCTTTGTTAAGTGGTCCTCTGCTATCTTTTGATGTCTCTAGGGAAAAAGTCCGGGGAGCCATTACCTTGCTTCGAAGATCGACGAGGCAAAAGATGTTTTGCTAGGGAAAACAAAAGGATGTGGATCAGCCTTTTGATTATATAATACAAAATGTGCCCTTGCAATGAAAGGATAAATCTCGTGCCTCCAGACTTGCGCTTAGAAGGTAGACAAAAATCTTGATGTGTTACTAAAATTTCTGGACAAAGAACATTGTCCCGTTTTAGAGCAGGTATGTTCACTGTTTAAAACTTCAAGGACCAGACTTGCGCCCCCTGGTTATGGAAACTGATATGCATGAAAGGTGGCATGGGTTGTGTTTTGCTTTGCATGATATTGTTCTTCTGTCTATTCTATTGTGATGGCTATAGTGCAACATGGTTATTCCATAGCTAACAGTATCATGTCACGGAGTCCTCTTCTTCACTCTTCATAATCATTAGACTTCGCTTCCGGGCAGTCTCCGGTTCTTCAGTTTCTGGAGCGTACCATGGCATGTCAAGCTGCCACAGCATTATCTGAGACTCAGAGCAGTCAGAAGGGACGCCCTTCTGCTTTTCTTCATCGCCGATCGCCATTTGTTGTACAAACTGGATGAACTCCTGAAGATCACCAAAACCATGATCAGGTAAACTATCAAATTCTGATTGCAATGTTGTGGATACATCATCGTCGCTGAACTCTGACTGACAAACCTGAGTTGCCCCTGTTGATGAGTCATTCCTTCGGATGAACCTTTCTGAATCCCATAGCATTGAGCTCTTGAACCCAAGTCCAGAGATGTTGATTTCAGGAGGTCTAGAGCTTGAGCTTTTGTTGCTTGCACCAGTATCTTGTTCAGCCATAGGGGTTAGTGTTTGTGTTTCATTAGTGCTTGAATCCTTTTTTAGTACCAGCCTGTGATTTGTGATGAGTTACAGGTTGGTCCCCCCACTGTTATTCTCTGGTCTGTTGATGACACATTTGCTATTGGCCATGCTGCAATGCCTCTGGATCAAGGATTGGACAACAGATGTTATTATGTTGCATTTTGATTGCCTTAAAACTTTCTGTTCTTTGCTGCTGTTGGGAAAAAATCAGCGGAACAAGAGAAGATATTGCAAAACTGCAAGAGGAGAGAAGCAGAACGCACCGAGTTTGCCTGAGCTGTGGAAAGAACCGAAGGTAGTAGAAGCCGGAAGCGCCGGCGAAGTGGACGACCCCGGCGAGCCGGTGCCGCTCGATGTGGTTCAGCGCCACGTTCTCTGGTGGTCCACCTCGTTGCTGGTGCCGGTGACGTTCTCAGCGGCATAGGTGAGGTGCCGGAACATGACTCCGGTGCCCCGCAGCACTTGGACCGCCCTCGTCCTCGCCGTCCTGTTCTTGGCTCCAACCACGATCCAGAGCAGCGGCGGCGCGACGAGCCGCAGCGTGTGCCCAAGCCTCGTCAGCGACGCCTCCTGTGACATGCCGTCGTCGTCTGGCCGTGTGACGGTGACGATCAGCAGAAGGTCGAGGTCGGGGAGAGGAGGCTGCGGTGCCATTCCTCCGGCGCTGCTCGACGGAAGAAACGAGGCACGGAGACTGTCGCCGGTGGTGGCCAGTTGCGCGAGGGCGGTGAGGGCGCCGATGGCGAAGCTGAGGGAGAAGTGTACGGCAGCTTTGCTCCATAGCTGCAACCTCTTCTTGCACCTCTCTTCCGAGTCCATCGGTAGCCTACTATTAATAGTAATATCTTCTGTAGTACTCCTAAACATTTTTCTGATGGAAGCGAGAGAGTTTGATGTTTGGATTGAATTTGTTTGAACGGCTGACACTTTTAGTTTAGTTTATATAGCGAGTCAAGGTCGGGAAGTGGAGGGGTTCAGTGGTGAGATGGTTGACTACCGACTAGTTCGTGGCTAGCACGACTGAACATTACTGAACTCTTATTTGGCTTCATATTAATGTTCGAATTTGATGGATCAAACAACCACTCTACACAGCAATATTACCTGGGCAGCAGACTAGAACAGACACAAAAGAAAGAAAGGCAGTAAGAAAAGACTGCGTCACAAGGAAAATAGTACTAAGAAATGTAGAAACTATTCATGAATCATCTGGGCACTCCCCAACATATGCAAGGCAGTTAGGTGCTATGGTAACAAATCATAGCAAAAAAAAGAGAAAATTCACAATATGTCGCTAAATAACTATATGATTCATAATATGTTACTCATTATGAGGCTCATATATAGGTCCAGCGCCTATACGTTAGTGAGACATCCGTGACAATTGAATATCTAAAGTTATTTAATGGTATATAGCAAATCACCCAAAAAAAAATATGAACAACAATTGCAATAGCAAAACAACATGCAAAGTTCCAGAAACCAGAGAGACGCGTGTATTTATTGTACTACTATCACAATGTAGCTAATTGATCCATCTGATCTCAAAAAATTATTGACTAAGAGTTTACCAGTTCACTGCCACCGTGGCTGGTCAATGAATCACATGTTCATCTACACACAAGAACGATTTCCTTTGTAAAACTCTCCAACTGCGAGGTAAAGTAAGCTTGGATAAGCTGGGAAATGCAGAGCACAAGCGGGAACAAGCAGGTGAGTTAGCGCCGCGCCCGCAGCAGCTACGCGCGTTTCAGAATCATCCAGGTCTCGAAGAACTCGCGCGCCACGGCGTCGCGCATCAGCTTCACCGCGTCCCGCGCCCCGTCGACGTCGCGCCTGGCGCCGTGCACGAGCTGCCTCGCCACCCACCACCAATCCTTCCGGAGCGGGGACTCGGCGGACCACCAGCGGACGAAGTCCTCGGCCGCGGCGGTGGCCGACGCGGCGGAGCTAAGCCTCAGCAGCGCGTCGTGGGCGCGGGCGACGGCGGCGGCCCGGTGCTCCCTCCACCTCTGCCACGGCGCGTCGTCGTGCCGGAGGCTGAGGCGCCCAGCGCAGAGGGCGAAGACGTGGCCGGCCTCGCCGTGGAGCGAAAGGAGGCGCGAGATCTCGCGGTGGGCGGCGGTGAGGGGCCCGTCGGGGGCGAACGCGCTGGCGAGGAGGTTGCCCCAGTAGTCGATGCCGGGGTGGAGCTCCAAGTCGTCAGTGCGCTCGCCACCGCCGATCATGTCGTCCAGGGTGATCTCGGTGTCGTCGTCGTCGTCGATGCGCTCGCCGCCGCCGGTGGTTTCCAAGTGGACCTCAAAGCCGTAGCTGTGCTCGCCGCCACCGGTGGTGTCCAAGGGGACGCCGAAGGTGTGCTTGCCGCCACAGGTGGGGTTGAAGGGTACCCCAAAGGCGTAGCTGTCCTTGTCGCCGCCGATGGTGTCCAAGCGAACGCCGAATCTGTGCTCGCCGCCACAGGTGGTGTCCAAGGGGACCTCGAGGCCGAAGCTGTGCTCGCCGCCACCGGAGGTGTTCGAGGCCGAATCGACGTCGTAGGTGTCCTCGACGGCCCAGATGTACTCGCCGAGCAGGTCGCAAGCGTCGTTGATGCTGGTGAAGACTCCTTCCGAGGTAACGACGAGCAGGAGGGTTTCCGGCAACACCAGCGCCAGCTCCATCCACTGCTTCGCCTGCTCCTCCATTGCCATGGATCTGTCTCTCTCTCCCTGCTGTGTCTAATGACGGTGGACGAGCGCGATGTACAAGAAGGGCGCTATTTATAAGGATGCGATATGCGTCGGCATCGGGGTAAATTACAGTGGTGGGTTGGGTCCTTGCGTGAGAAGCCGCATGAAATTACCGTAAAATCTCTGTAATTAACACAGATCTTCTTCTTAGAAGCGCGAGGGGTCTCCATTCTATTACGCCAGCGAGGCAGTTCTCGGAGACGGAGGGGGTGAATAATCCGTTAGAGCATTAGACGCATCAGTATTTAAATGATGCAAAGAAGAGATCGTGAGGAGAGAAAGTAGATTTGTTATTAGATAAAAAAATAAGCAAGTTGTTAATACTAAGATATAAAAAACAACAAAATACTCTGTTAGAGATTTGCTTTTATTTAAAAACTCGTTTTGTGGGTCATGCACACTTGTAGTAATTACAGTTTTAGATACAAACTCAAGAAACAATCTATTAAAAAACTTATTTTCTTATTAGATTGAATACTCTCTCTACTCTCAATAACAAACTAAAATTTCTTCTTCTTAGATTGAATTCTCTCTCTTCTAAGTACCAAACTAAAAAAAGAATTATTATAGATGCTCTTATGGGTATGGCCCCACAAAAATCTGTCGCAAATAGACCCACTATTTTGAACTCAACTAAATTACAGACCATCCTCCCACTGAAATGTGGGTCCACGTACAAACATGGGCGGAGCCTAATAGACCCACTCGATGTCACAGGACACCGGGTCCAAAATAAATTTCTGTGAGAATTAGTCTCTATGTATCACGTGCGCACCCCAAGCCCACCACACGTGCACCCCCACGCGGCGGGCGGCCCACGCGGCGTAGCGACCGGGCGCCACAGACCACGCGCGGTGCGCCCAAGAAGGCGCGCGCGACGCGCGCAAAGAAATATTCACGGTGGATGTCGCGCCATCCCCATCGCCGAGCCGCCTCTAGCAAGGCAGATCTGGAAGGCGGCAACCATGTGTGATGTGTCGCCCTCGACAGTCCTGGAAGTCGGTAGTGGCAAGGAGCCAAGAGAGGGGAAGAAGCCGGTGGTGGAGCACAAGGCGAAGGAGTTGTAGCGCAGGCTCGGTGTCACGCAGTCTAGGCTGCTCTGTGGAGGCTGGGGTTTCGATCCGCGAGTCCCATCGCTGCTCTTCTTAAGTCGCCAATGACCACTACTGTCTCGTCAACCACTCCGGCAAGCTCTGCATCCTCTACAACAACTCCTTACAGATGCAGTTTCCCCTTCCCTTCTATCACTACTTAGCAATTAGTATTGTCTTTTGCAAACCGTGCTCTAATTTTATTGGTTGGATCTGGAATTTGGTGATTATTACTTACCAGCTTAGTTAATTGGTTCCAGCTTAGTTACTTACTAGGTACCAGCTACAAGCAAAAATCATGTTATTATCCATACAGGATGATACATACACTAATCAGATACATGTCAGGACTAATAAAGATATTAGAGTATGTGGATACTTAGACTGCAGAAATTTATACATGGTATCATACTAACTCACTTGGAAATTTTGTCTGGTGCAATTGTGCTTTTACCATCCATTGTAGCATTTTTTCAATATCTATATTTTTAATAATGGAAAAGTATGATATCAGAATACAAGATTTTAAGATCTAGCAATACTATTTTTACTTGAGAATTCTAAGACATTTTGTTCTCTTCTTTTTAGGCTACTAGTATAGTGCCCGTGCTAACGCCACGGTTTCATTTCAGGGATGCACATGAAAACAACCAAACGACGATATTTTTTCATAGGTTAAGTCTCATGCAATTGTATATGACCATGTATATAATCCCGAAAACACTCATGCATAACAAGGCATAATAAAGTCATGTCTCGCATACTACAAATAATAGTATAGTGCTCGTGCTAACGCCACGCTTCATTTCGTGGATGCACATGAAACTCGTATAACGCCACGGCTTCATTTCAGGGATGCGCATGAAAACAACCAAACGACAATATTTTTCCATAGTTTAAGTCTCACACAATTGTATATGACCATGTATATAATCCGGAAAACACTCATGCATAACAAGGTATAATAAAGTCATGTCTCGCATACTACAAATAATTCATGAATTGCTTAAGTAGATCTTGGAGTTCTCTAGGGATAATATTTGTACATTCATTTGCACTGCTCTTCAAAATGTCCACCAAGAATTCCGTCCTCAGTGAATGTGATATCTGTGGATGGCAGATAATAAGTTAACTTATTAATTTGCTATGTAGTCTACAAAATATACATAGAGAATATATATGCTCACAGTGTTGATAAACGACAATCTTTCGCCATTCCACGACTTTAGGAAGTTGTATACAAGGAAGCCTGCCAATTTCCTGGAGAAGAAGAGCAAGTGTTTATTTGTTGTAGATAAATCAAATGACTATTTGATAAGAAAGATGAAACAGATTATATGTTTTTACCAGTCTCCAGTTTTTGGAACCCCTTTTTTGGATTCACGACGCCATCCATAAATATTGTCGTTCCATGCAGGATTCGCCAATTTCATGGCGAGATTGAAATGATTGAAAATATTATGTAATGTAGTTATATATGGCATACTTGGATCATTACCCTGTACCACGAGATACCACAGATTTGGAGAATGCGGATCCATAATGTAGACAATTTTGTTACCCTGTCTATTATGAATAAAGTGTAGAACCTATCTCGATAATATGGCAATAGAACTCAGTAAACAAACACCAAGACTATAAGTGCAAAATAAAATATGTTTTTAAAGGATTTTACGTAACATATCTTACAAAGGTTGCAATCTTTAATATCGTACTCCATGTCGTGCCAAAGATTCAAGCAATTTTGCTAGTTCTTTGTAGTCTATCTTGTCACAACATCATGGATCTCGCCCAAACCGAAAGTTATGGCTCGTTGATTTTTGCAAAAATTATAATTTTTGATTAATTATACAATTATATACACAAGAAGGGAATAATTATATCAACTTACAGTAACTTGAGGTCCATGAAGTGGTATTTGTCTTCTATAAACAACTCGGCTATGTTGCACACAACCGTCCGAATGTACCATGTTGAAGCAATCATGATCCATGGGTTTGTTTGCATCTAAAATATCTCTAATTGTTCCGAGACTTATAGAGATTGGGTATGGTCAGTGCTTGGACCCATTCTTTGCTAAAAAAACAAGGACCATGAACGTATTAGTTGATCACATCTTTTAGTATTAGTAGTAGTAGTAGTATATTATGTCATTAATTTGAAAAATACTTACTCTAAACACTCCATATCGTCTATCGACCATATGTATGTGCTCACCCAATGCAACAGCTTCCTTCTCGTCCGTGAATATTCGCGAGAGGGTTTAGGCGCTTAATCGTAGTATCGATAATTTCAACATCACTTGACCTGTCTTCGTCATCATTTGGCCGCTCAAGTTCTTGATATCCGTTCTTTATGTTTAATCTCGAATCCCACAACATAGCAGTAGCTTAAACCTGAAATTATTTATATCAACTCGCAAAGTAGTATAAGTTATTATAAAATTTATAATATGTTCAGATGATATATAGCAGTATGCAAGTCCACTATGAATCACCCGAGTTACTTTATCGAGAGGAAGATCCACCAATATTCCATGAAGTTTACCATCCACAGATCGCATGATGTCCCGTACATTAATAATTAAAAATCTCACTGAGTTGCTAAGTATGTAAAATCAAACATAATCGCTTTGTAAAATACAAGTCGCATGACATGTACCCATCCTGCTTGCATTCGCTCTTGGATCTTCTCAATAAGAGGCCATGTTGAAACATCTAGGTTCTTCCACTTGACTCAGTTAAGCTCTTTATTATGTTCCAATACAAATTTAATCTGTCTTTCTAGTCCTTTTACATTGTGATAATTATGTATCATTTCAGGATTAATAATAAGTTAATAAGAAAATATGTCGAAAAGGCATAATTACTCATCGTAGTTTTGAGGTCCATGCGGTCCCATAGTTCTAGTCCCATTGAATCGAGTACATGTACCTCAAATATTTTAGCATTTACAACTGCAGTGTACAGTGGCATTTTTTTATGTTAATTGGAAGGAAAACTCTGCAACAAACATTGATATTTTTGAAGTATTGACCATCAATATATATCCGCTATAAAGGAACAAATAAATACTTAATAAATGGCGATTTAAGTTTCACCATGTCACTTGTAAATAGTTCTCCACCCTTTCCTTAATGGTGTCTGTCTTATAACTTAATGCCACCTTAGGGTCACCATCACGTTTAAGGCATCGCACATAAATGTATTCCCAAAAGACCTTTCCACCTTCTCTATGAAGTAGATGCTCTTCACCCCGACATGTTGAATATATGCACTTAACACCGTATAAGAAAAGAATATAGTAAGTAGATCATATAGGCAGGTTTAAATATCAATAATTTAAAGTATACACATGTACTTACTTCGCCATCCAATTGCATGTTATCATGAAACATACATTTCATATCTTTTCTGTTTAGCCATGCATCGTCGATGTTCACTGTAACTCTTTTTCTGGTCTTGATTTCGGTATTCAATAATATCAAGATCTTCTTTGGTGCACATGTAATCTCAACAAGTATTATAGTTTTCATATAAATAATCGAGCAAAACAAAGAGAGGCAATAAAGTAAGAGAAGAAGCACTAATTACCACCGGGCTCAACTTGAGCTATGTGTGATTTCTTTGGTTTGTTATGTTGTGATATTCTAATCGGTGTCTCCAAATCATTTTCTTGGTTATGGCTTGATGGGTTACCAATTTGTCCCAACATCAGTACATCGGAGCATATGTCGCTTGATTCATTCTCAACCTCCAAATAGTCCATCATCACATTCAGATGCATGAGAGGGAAACATAAGTTTATTATCCTCCCCTCTATAATTTATTGACAAAAACATTAACAAGCTCTTGTGCAACTTGATCCGTAATCATTTTATCAAACATGAGTTTTGTTCTTGACACTAACAAGAGTTTGTAATATTGATAACAATGCTTACCCTTTTGTTGTGTGACATCGACTTTTGTGATTGCGCTGAACTGAATCGAAATGCAACGCTACTCGCCACAACTTCGAGCAAAGAATCTTCGAATTGATAACACTAACCTTTCCTTCCTCCCTTCTACTTCGAGCAAAGGATCTTTGCACTGACAACACCGACCTTTCCTTCCTCCCCTTCTATTTCCATGGTGATTTGAGTTCGAGGTACAAACAATTTTTGCTATATATAAACCGCGAGAATCTCAATGGTCGACCTTGGGAGATGAGGCGTCACCTTTGCACTCTTGATGGCGCTGGGCTCTGAGTTCATGGCCATTAATGGTCACGGGAGCAGAGGAGTTCGTTTGGAGGTGGATGGATATCAGTTTGCAGGCACACAAACACAACATTAACCATCGATGTAGAAAACACACACACATTAGACAACATTGATTTCAGTAAAAATATTTCTTTTATATAAGAAAAATATATGGTCCTGATTTGGTTGGTTTGTGATGACAGCCTACAGTCCGACCAAAAGGAGATTATGTAATCGTCAAGATGAACTCCCATTACTTCATTCAGTATAAATTTAGTAAATTACGACATATTAATAAGAAGTTCCATTTGTTTGGAAATAAAGGCAGGGAAACTGGATGGAAAATATTATTACTTCATTCAGTATGAATTTAGCAAATTACGACATATTAATAAGAAGTTCCATTTGTTTGTAAATAAAGGCGTGGAAACCGATGGAAAATATTACTTAGCACTCATCACCAGTTCAATACATCTCTATATACAATATTTTTGGTGGTCTTCCTGTAGTATCTAGTTCCTTGTTTGGTTTTGACAAAATTCAGTTGTTTGCCTTGAAACTCCTCTTGACAAAGCGACATAAAGTCATCCATGTGAGAACACAGTTCGGGAGGTAGATCCCAACATTTGGGATGGTTTGCCCTCGCGCTTTGTTTATGGTCATTGCAAAACTTAGGCGAATCGGAATTGTTTCCTTCTCATCTTGAAAGGCGGTGAAATATCATCCGACGAAGACATTGGAATCTAGGTAGGAACACCTCTTGCTCGCATGCCGCCCACCAACAATTTTAGCATCAATTGCGTTGTCTGCAAGGCTATAACCATTAACCTTGTTCCATTACACAATCCCTTGTTTGGATCAAGATTATGGAGAAGGATCACTGCAGGCACTGATTTTTACTTTGAGGACATGCGTGGGAGACCATTTGGAGTGATGGAGTTTAGAAAGTCAATAGGGTAGTTGTTTGTTGAATCATCATCGATGAGTCAAAGCTATGGTAAACTTTTCCTCACTGAAACTCGTCAATCATCTTTTCATTTAGCTGATCCACATGTTCATTTTTGGTAGAAAGAATGGCACGTGTGCTCATATAAGCCGTTGATCTTGCATTGTCCTCAATCGATGGGAACAAATCTTGGATTAGTTTGTTTACACAATCCTCTCAGATTCAGATAACCAATCACAATATCTTCTCGCAAGTGAACATAATCATCGCCAATTGTCTCTTCGCCCATTCCCAATTCGAAGGAGGTAACTGAGAACCATGGGTCGATTGAGTCCTCATGTTACGTGTCAATCGTAACTTTCGATACTATCCCACAAATAAGATCTCTCGCAATGTAGCATCCGTTATCCGTGCTCTAGTCCCACGTGTTACCACCTAAGAACTCGTCTAAAATCTCCACCAAATACCATGACCTTTCCCCAAATGGCAACTCACAATTCATAATATCTTGCGACCTATCGTGACACTCAACCGCTGACGATTTGTCATAGCAACCTCATCCCGATTAGCAACGATGCCCTCACGGAGTAACTCGCGACCCCACCTTGCTTTGAGAAGTTGCACATGCTATTGCTCGCAATCTTTATTGGGATTTTGAACCTTGAGTGTGCCGTCGTCCTCCGAGCGATGATCGACGCCGCTATACCGAGAGGTTGCGTTGCAATGGCTATCAATCCTCGTAACGCACTCTAGCAAGAAGTGCCTTGTATAGGAATGTCTTTCTGTTCCTCCTGGACCATCAACAAAGAACACTTGGCTTTTTTATTCAAGACATGATGCATAATCTCATCAAATCCAAAGACGTTGTTCCTTGTTAAGACTCCTGTTATATCCAAATGTTCCTGGTCGACCCCACCGAAAGTTCTTCTCTCGACCTCCTCATTATGTCATTGTCACATTCACCGCTTGACACAAACAAATTAGATATCAAGATACCTTTTTGGTCCATGATCGTAGACAATTTTGTGACAAATTATTACTCAGATCATTAAGCTCTCGAAGATCGTAGTTTTTCATATCTTTTCCCATGGAGTGGAGCAAATCCTAATATCTTTAAGCACCATTTATTCTATGCTTTTGAGTTACAATGGTTTCTAAGGTAATCCTCAAACATTGATTCTTTATGCTTCTCCCACGTTCACGAATTTTGGTGGACTCACAAAAACCGTAATAGTAGCAAATAACCTTGTGAGAGCATATGGCATCCGAAAAGTGGCGACTCACACAAGCAATCATCAAGTGTCTTATCGTCTCTATGAGTCCTCTATTCTCGCATGATTCTCTAAAAGTAGGGCAAATGATGCTCAGAACGGTTTTCAAATCATCATATGAGGTTGGACCTCTAACATGATTTAGAAGCACTCTCAAGAAATACCTCTCGCTTCAAAGAGTGCGCATACACTATCCGCTAATCTGTCCTCTTTGCTTTCTTGTTTGCCATACCCTTTTGCCATCGATCCACCGTAGTATTCAGGATCTCTTTGTACAATAATTTCCTTGCAAACTGTCAACACGGCTAAGCTTGAAAAATTTCATCGGTGTAGTCATAGAAGAAGCGTGGACTGCTCACTATCTCTTCTAAATTTTTATTCTCATCAATAATAACAGATCGCATGTTAGGCGTGATGACACCGAGTCGCAAAGCAGATGGGTAGAGCTCGAAAAGGTGGAAACCGAAATCCTATGTACTGACTTCGGCGGTGAGATGTATCTAGCATCCCTATATCGATTTAATCTCATTTATTACCCCAGCTTGACCATTAGCATCAACGATCGAGAATGATGCACAATCGTGGCCTTTGTACACATATTTAAATAAATACTTACAAAGCTTTGATGCTTGAACATGCTTCAACGTTGATGTGACAATTATATCTCATAAGCGTGCCAGATTGTACGGACAACCCACCGTTGTCTAACTCGGCACCTCTTATTTTGACACGCCATCATCTCTTCTCCTATACAAAGGATATGAATCTTTGCCTTGTTGTGTTGCAGGCAAAATTGCCGAGGATAGCGAAGCGACACTCTCCATTGATCATACACGGACACTTCCTATTCAAGACACCACATGGTCCATGGAGCATATGCTTAATGACCGTGTTATGCAACACAGGTACTTGTCCTTGTCAGAATCTCTGAGATGTATTTGTCATATGCATCCGCTGGTTAACTTACATCCTTTTTCATAATCAATAGCATGTGCTCATGTGGAAAGCCCTCTTTCAAACTCAGTCACATGCACATATGCCGCAACCTCACCAAAATATTTCTTCTTTATCAATAAATCCTTAATGGAGCGTAATTTGGCTCGGTATACTCTTGACAAATAGCCGGTCGATCATGGGGTTTTGTCCAGTTCAAGATTGGTGGTGACCTCCTCCCAATATGGGTTGCAAGTCATTGTAATGAAGTAACTGCTTATCAAACGCTGGACAATAGTCATTGCATTAAGAAATCTCTGCGCATATCGCGGTCACCACCCTAAAAAGAACGGGCGACAATTCTCTTTCCAACCTCAAGCTCTAGTCTCTCCAGCAGAAATTACATCGGTCAAGCCCTATGGCACAGATAAGAAAATATTTCCTTGATCAGTCAAATAACTATTATCCATGTGCATTGAAATTGAAATATAACAAGAGATTATATTCTACTCACTTGGTGCAGTTCACCCTTATGAGTTTCTGGTTTCGTGGTTAGAATACGGTCAAGCCTCATCGACTCGATCTTTATATACATGTCGACGACCCATTGTTGGAAAAGCCTCCCTCCAAATAACAAGATGTTAAAAAGACCCTTTCTAACTTGCATCATAAAGCAATAGTATTCTCTTGCTGTCACAAACCGTGTAGATTGACCTGTTTCTACAACTCTACTTATGTGATCACCTTGCTGTATGTCGTTGTCTGATTCACCATCCTCTGCATTAAGATGGGAATACATTATTATCAGTATATTATATGATAGGATTGCATCTACATGCAGGACACCCATACTTAATTGAGTTTGTGTTGACATACCCGTAGGTTCTGGTACTGATCGCTCAACTGTGGGACTGTCATTGTACGGCATGAACTGGTTCCATCCAGTTTCTCCTCTAGGATGAAATAAAGGATATGCTAATGGGTCATAACAACCATGATATGCTTTGATATAGCGCATCTTCTCTCCTCTAGGGTATACAATAACACTCCTATCAAAACATCTTTGGGAATCATTTCCATCAGTCCAGATAGCAGCAACTTGGGAGGCAGTAGGAGCATTATACCGAAATAAAATGTTTTGTAGGAATTAAAAACATAAAAATGTTTATTAGTGGTTATAAATAAACTTAAAAATTATGGGCAATATATAGTATAAAGAAAAGCAAAGGTTGAGTAATCGAGAAGAGGTTGTACCTTCTTTGGTCAGTGTCACATTAGTGTTGAGCTCAATTACATAGTCATCAAGATTTGGAATAGAGCCAACTCTATTAAAGGTATGTACATAAGGGTTATCCGCTTGTAGTATCCCGAGCACTTTTCTTACGAGGTTTATATCAAGATCAGAGACCTCTTCACTCTATGTGACAATGTATCATCTTCTTCTTTCGTATCATAAAAGTAGAGTTGCAAGTGACGTGATCTTTGATCCTCGGCACCAAATGGTCCATCGATGATACATCGCACCTGCACACTGGAATGTATATGTGCCGCATCACCGCGCCATGTATTTTCGGTCGGTGTAACTCGAGGCTTGTGAAGGAGAAGTGAGAGTTGAAGTACCGTATGTGTTTTCTAAAATATTTTGCATCATTATGCAATTGACTTGTAAACAACCTCTTCAACTCATCGGGCACATCATGAATATGTAATCTTATCTTTCCCTTTCGCAATAATCCGTGGTGCCTTCAAATCTCATCCACAATGCAATGTGAACTGTTTCAAAACTGTCAGGCAAGTTATGGTAGATGAAATCATAAGGATCATCAGCGGCTCCATGGCGGTGCAATCATCGCGACACGGTATGACCGAATGCACATTCTGTTTATATATAGAAATATGTGAATATGGTACTCACTTCACATGTTGACAATACAAATTATTAAGCAAGAGTTACCTTCAGCAAGCTTTTGCATGGTCTCAAAATCTTTGATAGTCTCTCCTATGTCACATACTTCTTCTTCTTCCTCTATGTCACGTAGATGATCTGTTGCATGACGTTTGAAAATAACACGATGGTTTTAACATAATTCTTACAAAAAACTACACTGGTGAACAGATGTGTAAAACTCACCTTCATCATCAGAATCCTGGTTTGTAGGCTCGAATAAAGCACTTTCAAACTCGACGTCAATGTGCTGTACATGTGGCACAAGCATAGGATCAACATTTTCTTCTTGGGCAAGAGTAGGGCACGCGCTTGCTTCGTTTTCCATCGCTTTTTCTTCTTATAGTCTCGCCTCTCAGAGCAAATTTTCCTTGCTTGGCGATCCATATTCAGTACCAGTTTGAATTTGAGCCGCTTGAAAGTGCTTGAAGAGGCACTGCTCACCAATGTACACAAGAGATATAATATTAGATTCAATCTGCACTTTGAAATGTATACAATGTTTTAGTTAGATTAGATGTACTGGACCTGTATTAATTACGACGCCGTTTGAACTCTCGGTGTGCAAAGAAGACATCAATGGCGGTCGTTGTTGCCTGACGTACTCATCATTCCTATGTAGCCAGTCTATGGACTCATTTGGATCACCATTTTCTTTGCCATCATGTCTTGATGCTTGGTAAATGGCAGAAAGGACAATCTGTTGTGGTGATTGTCCTCCTACGACATCTGTCATTTTAACATCTGTGCAACCGGATTCCAGATGTACTTCATATGATGAAAAAAAATATGATGATAAAAAATAAGGGAGTTTCTCTTTGTGATGTTTAAACAAAGAATAGTATACAGGAACTGATAAGGATTACCATGAGCAGACGTCGTTGATGATGTCAATGTTTTATTCCTTGCACGGTATTCACATTGTTTTGTATTCCGTTCTTCTCTTTGTTCAACGCTTTCTTCGACCCTTTTGCGTACCCGGTATTCACGTTGTTTTCTATTCCTCTCTTCCCTCTTTATAAACTCATCATCTGCTGGTGATGTCCCTGTTGCTATGATATAGAATGCGTGTCACAATTTCGCAAAACAATTCCAGAAACTGACCAGGTACGATGTCAAAGAACATACCCGGACCGATGCTGTTTGATATGTCGCTAAATGCGCATGGTTCTCTCCTCTCCCCATGGTAGATCTCACGTAAACTGCAATACAACAACCCTATGTTCAAACAATAGCATGTTCAACCAAAACAGGAAGGGAACTCCTCCAGATACAATTTGACACCTATAATATATACATATTTATAAACATTCTCCAATGTAAACAAACAATCACAAATCAATCAACACATTAAAGTTAATCATGACACCTAGACAACTACATTTGTTAGCAGTTGGTATTTGAATGAAGTTTATTTGAATGTCATGGCAGTTTATTTGTTAGCGGCGGCTTGGTGGGCGGCGGCGACCAGAATAGACTAAGCAATGGACACTGCCATCGATTCATAGATCCAAACATTTCAATAGATTCCTTTGAGCTCACATTAGAGGCAATTTAGTCACAAAGCTGCCAATTCAACTTGATTCTATTGGCAGTTGTTTAACTAAGGACTCTGAATCCACCACGTATTCGACATTTCGATTGCCCAATTAAGTACATCATACTGCACGAACACGAGCAAGGGAGAGGCCCACGCTTACCTCCTCCTTCTCGGCGGCGGGCGGCGCCTCCTTCCGCTGCTGCTTCTTCGCTGGCCGGCGGCTTGGTGGGCGGCGACGGCGGCGGGCAGCGGCGAGCGAGCGGCGGCGGCGGCGCTAGCGTTAGCGCCGGGCGGCGGCGACCGAGCGCCGCGCGGCTTCTGGTGGTGGCGGCGCGCGGCACGGGCGGCGATGCAGTGGGCAGCGACGACCGAGCGGCGGCGGCACGGGCGTTGGCGGGTTTTGGCGGCGACCTGGCGGCGCGGCCTCAGCGTTAGCGGCGACCGAGGCGGCGCGCGGCGGGGTGGGAGGAGTGGCGGCGGCGCGCCGAGACGCCCGGAGATTGTGGGTGGGGAGAGATGGAGGAGAAGTCGAGGAGTTGGGTAGAGGAGAGTCGCGCGGGATGATTGAATGATTGATTAGGTTTGATCCAAAGAATCTGGACTGTTGGATTTGAGTGAGTAAGAGGAAGGAGAGGTTAGAGTTGATCTGGTGCGTTTGTTTCAAAGGTGTGTTTTTTCTGGGTGCAGTTTTTTTTGTGCATGTAGGAGAACTCATGACTGCGTGGGTGAGCAGTTGGTGTAGCTGTAGGAAAATTTAGTACTGGTGCCTTTATAGTAGAGATTGAGGTTGGGTGATGTATTTTACGTTTTGCCAATACAACTATCTTTTGTTTGTAGTTTCGTCTTTAGTTCCTGACTTCCATCATTTTGGTATGCATATTGATCACTACTTCTTTATCATTGTATATTACCATCGGTTATGTCGAATTATTGATGTCAGAAATAGACGGACATATTACTATTTAGTGCAATGTTACTTGAAAATTTTATATGTTGTTATATGCATGGTAAAATAGTGAACCTTATCAAATTCATTCTCCCTGCGTACAAACGTTCCCACTTGTCATCGGGAAGCTTCTGACGGTGTCTCTTAGTCCGGCCATGTACAGTCGTGTGGACCCCCGTTGTGAGATACGCTTGCCAGGCTGGCGTTTTGCAGACTTGCGGCTATTTAATCTCGGTATGAAGCCTTCAGAAACGAGCACGCACAAATCGAGAGTTCAAGACACAAAGAGATGGAGGTGGAGGCGGAGAGGAGCCCACTTGGAAGACATTGTTCCAGCGGCGAGTGGATATGACGGACGAGCTGCTCGTGGTCCTCGATGAGCAAGAGTGGCGCGCCATGGTGGCCGTCACGGAGGAAGTCCAGCTCACACTCGAGAGCGCCTCCACGGAGATCGGCCTCGCCATCACCAACATGGGCGCGGCCCGCCACCTCGGGCTCCTGTGCAGCGTGCCCGGCCCAGGGGCGCCGGCGCCGCTCGTCTCCGTCGACGACCTCGCCAACCCCGGGGCATGGCGTGCGCTGGCCTGCTCCAGAACGCCTCCAGGCTCGCCAGCCGCGTGTACGGCAGAGTGGAGATAGGCGCGAACGCCACTGAGAAGCCCCCGTAGGAAGAAGCGCCTCATCTCTCCCCGAAGGGTACCGTATGTACCTTCGGAGGAGGGCCAAAGGGTGAGGAAAGGCTGTTGAGCACCGCACACCCAGAAACGAGGCTTTCGGGATCTCTACTTGGGGCCACCTCGTGAGCATCGGAGGGCATCAGGGCCCTTTGGCCTGGAAGCATTCCGTACGGTGCGGAGGGAGAGAAGTGCCCATGGATTTGGACTGTGAGTACAGGTCCATTGTGAACCGAAGGCTACCCGTAGAAAGAGAAAAAATCATACAGTCTCTAAGGGCATAGGATTATTTTTAAGGGTAAAACTGTAATATCATATACCTGATACAAAAGCTATAAATAGTCGTCTCCTCATGTAATCAATGAGGACTTTTTTAAGGCAAATAATACACGCCAATCTCTAGGCATCAGTTCCCTCTTTCGAGGATCCCTTGTTAGGCTGCTCCCAATGTGCAGTATCTTAGTGCAGTTTCTTAGTGCATGAGGAGTGTTATGATACTATCTTTCCAATGTATAGTTTCTTATGATGTAGTATCTTAAATTGTTTCATTTAATTACATGCATGAGGCTGTTTTGCGTTGGATTTTGAGCCGAACTAGTATCTAAATTAGATACTAGAGAACACTCTCTCTTTATTAATTATGATGCCACATCATTATTTTGCCTACATGGCAGACTAAGATACTAGCCAAAGTAGAGCACTGGAAACAGCCTTATAGTGACGACGGTCTCCCTTTCTTTATGACAAATGCGAAATAGGAATGGACTTTACAAGGATCTATGAAAATGTAGTGCGTTTTTACCACAAGCTGTTCACTACTAACAAATGGTCGGGTTAAATTGCACTTGTCATGAGGCTTGCTTGTCAGAAACTTTATATTAAAAAATTTGTAAAAGAGCAAATGCAATCGGTAATTCGTGATGACATTCATTGGACTTGAAATTGCAGCCCATCAAAAGGACCAATTTCAAGTCATTTTACTGTCACTTACTATTTGCTTCCTAAAAGATGGCATTCCATAGTGACTATATTTAGTCACTGGGCTTGAAATGTGAACCTGTTGTCACAGAATCACTGTAACTACCTCTCTCTCTTTTTAACTGGTAACTACTTCTAAGTAGTGTACACATGATTACATAAACAGCATTACAAGCTAGTGGTAACGTTCTTACTTGTAGAGACCTTAGTTAGGCAGTGAGAACCAAATCGTTTGAATATCTGCAGCAGTCACATATCAATAGACAAAAAGATTACGCTGAAGAGTGTATAAAATGCCAGAAAGCACACAAAATTAATTAGTAACAGCACGCAATGCATGGCGTCATAGTTGTAAGTAATCCTGCGATATGATTTATTAAGAAAACGACTTTCAGTTATGAACACACATTTCACACAAGTGAACAAACTAGTACCAACTGGTAACATTTCAGGGGAGAAGCTAAACACGGTGGCTAGAACGAATAAGACGATGCTTGGCGATCGAATTTGATCGAATTTTCTAGAGCAGGAGATCAACTAGAATAGGTAACGAAGCATCAATACATACCCCCAAACCCAAAACATTTACGTAAGTAGCAAACAATTGGCAAAGTTCTGGAAGTAGCAGAGATTTGTTTGCCTCCGCCGCGCGTGCAGATGCATGCTTATTCGAGACGCCACGCGCTTAGCGATTCAGAACCATCCAGGCGTCGAAGAACTCCAGAACAACGGCGTGGTGCATCCGTCGCAACGCCTCCCGCGCCATGGCGACCTCCTGGACGGCACGGCCCAGGAGATGCAGGGCCTCCTGGGGCGGGGGCCTGAGGAGTCTCCAGCGGCTGGCGACGCGGAGGATGCCGTTGACCGCCTCCATAGCCGACGATGCGGAGCGCATCCACCACAGCGCGTCCTTGGCGGCGCCGACGGCGTCGGAGCGGTGGTCGTCCAACCTCTGCCGCAGCGCGTCGCCCTGGAGGCCGAGGTGCGCGGCGCAGAGGGCGAAGACGTGGCCGGCCTCCGCGTGGAGCGCCTTGAGGCGCGTGGTCTCGCGGACGGCGGCATCGATGAGCGACCCGATGGCGGAGCCTCCGGATTCGGCGGGGACGTCGGCGACCTTTCTGCCACTGGCGACCATGCGGATCCGATCGAAGTGCTCCCTTAGCCACCCGTGGAAGGAGTCGACGTCTGTGATGGCTTTCTCCGAGGTGCCGATGAGCATGAGGGTTCCCGGCACCGTCAGCGCCAGCTTCCTCCACTGTTCCTCCGTGGCCGGCGAGCTCTCCCTCTTTCTCTTTCTCGGGTCGTGTGCGTGCGCCATGCCTGCGCTGCGCGCGTGACGGTGTGGGTGGATGTAGAAGAAGACGGCGAGGATATTTATACGACGGCGTGGGCCGAGGAGAAACGCAGCTTGTTTACAGTGGCTGCTCGGGTAGCTTGCGCGAGAAGCGGCAGGATCTACCGTGTCTCGCTGTCACTGACAACATGGGCCCCCTTTTTTCAACCGCGGGTCATTCCACTGTCAGCTGCGGCGAGGTAAATAATACGTTACGGCCGTGGGGCCCACTTTGCCAGGGTGGCTATTTCAGAACACGGCGCGAAGCGAAGCCTCCAGAAACAAATCGTCGAACACCCACCGGGAGAGAGAGCGAGAGGAGGGAGGGAGAGAGATGGCGGAGACGTACCCATGGAAACCACTGTTCTGGGAGCGGGTGCTCGCCGCGGACCGCAACATCCGCGGCATCCGCGATCCGCTCGCCGCCGCGCAGGCGCAGCTCGCGTCGCCAGTGCGCACGGCCGACGCGGAGGGCGGGCGCGCGCGGATCAAACTCGCGGAGGACAAGCTCGACATCGCGTCCAGGACCCTCGGCCCCGCCTTGTCCTCCGTGGGAGCGGCCCAGCTCATCGCGCTCTACCGCGGCGGACTCATCCAGGCGGCGCGGCAGCCCTGCAACCGCTGCCTCCGGGACGACGACAGCGCGGAGCAGCGCGTTCTGACCAACCTCCGTGCAGCCAAAGCGCTCGCCGAGGACGCGTACGACGCCATCGAGAGGTGCCGCGGCCACCTGGGGGCCGCCGCGCGGCTGCTTGGGTATCCTGGCGTTCCTGGCGTGGACGACCACATCGACGCCGAGCGCCTCGCCGCCGTCGGCGACCTCGAGGGCGCGCTGCAGCAGGCGCTGGACATCGACGCGCTGACCAGCGCCGCCCTCGGGGCTGCCGCCGCCAACTGAGAGGACTATGTTTGCTTGATCGCTTGCGTTTCCATAGCACGTGTTTTTCTGCGTTCTTGACCTCATCGATGAGTGCTGAAACCATGGTCCAACTCGTTGTTTTTGCTGTTACTTTGATGCGTTAAATGGCGCAGTACTTTCTCGTTGTTGCAAATGCAAGCCTTGTTTGTTGATGTGAGTCGTTCTAATTTGACTAGCTACTATCATGACGCATCATCATCATGCATTGGTTGCAAATTGGAATGCATTGCAAGTTAGTGTTCTTAGATCAGGGGGTGGATCGGCTGCTCAGTGCTCAGTTTGCAAAAACGGACAGGTCTTCTTGGCCTCTTTGTGGATCGAAAATGTGACAACGAATTTTCGGGGTAAACAACAGCATCTCGTTTTGTTTGCATTGGATTTTTTTCAATCAAGGAGCTGTTCATCCATACAGTTATTGTATCTGCATACTGCATGGATGAGAGTGTGTGGAATGCGTCGGTTTAGAAATTAGAATGCTGCTGCCGCTATTGCAGTGTTACCCTCTGATGCTGGCAAGGAACCGTGCATCAAAAATGACCGTGCATCAGAGGTTGCCAGCATCGCCAGCCCCAGATCCCTCCATTGCCGTCGAGCTCCCCCTCCCTCTCTTTCTCGGGTTGTGTGCATCTACCATGAGCGCGTGCCTTTGAGTTGCCGCCAAGCTCTCCCTCCCTCTCTTGCTCGCTCTCTTTGTTGTGCGTGATGGCGGTGGCGGTGGCGGTGGAGGAGCAGGATGCAGCAGAAGGGGACTATTTATAAGCAGGATGCAAGATGCGATGGCACCGAGGTTAATTACGGTGATTGATTGGGTTCCTTGCGTGAGAAGCCGCGGAAAATTATAGTCTAATCAGCATAGCTAACACAAATCATCTTCTTACAATCGCAGCCACGTAGGTCATTCCGTTCTTTTACACCGGCGAGGTGGTTCCCTTGGACGGAGGGGTAAATAATCCGTTACGGAGAAGGGCCCCACAAAAATCGAGTGCACATTGCGTGCCTAGGGGGCGGAAGGAAATTATCTAGGAGAGGGCCTTGAAATGTGAGGCTTACAACTCTCTCCCAGATTAAGCCATCTGTACTAATATTGAAGTAAATTCATCTTCTTCTCCTTTCTTCCTCAATACCCACACTGCAACTCCTCCCCACAACCACGGTGTTTGCCGGCCGCTGCCGCCACTCTCGTCGGACGCATCAACACACTCGATCGACGCTGTGGCACACGGGCCGGACGCCATGCGACACCACGGTCGCGCGCTCGCTCGACGCCGCTGTCGCACATGCTCGTCATGTTGGGCCAAGAGGAAGGAAGCATGGACTTGGTGAAGGTGGGGAAAGGAACATGGATTCTTTTATTCAAGATTGGTGCGTGAACAGGTAGCATAATATGGGAGAGAGCCCTAAGCCTCACCTTTTAAGACCCTCTCCTAGAGAACTTCCTTTCAAATCTCCGCCTCACTAGCACGCAGTACGAGTGAAGAAGACCAGGCTTGACTCACCGCTTTTCCAAGCGGTGGTACGTCTAGGCCGCGCGCACACGAGCTACTAGCCTAAGCCCACCAGAACGATCGCTTGCAGCAAGCCGTGAAGCAACTTTGAAATTACCGGGTTCCACACCCCTGAATCAAATTGGGGCAAATGGAAGCTCTTGATGAGATTGAGCATCTCGATTTTACTCGTGCAGTAATCGTCCTACTAGCTTTGGTAAAGCTAAGAACTTCTTTAACATTTTTTTTAGGAGGGGGTCATGGCCCCCTTCCCTAGAAAAGTTGCAAGGCTACCTGCTCCATTTGATTTGGAACCCTAAGAGCTATGGGCTTATGCTCCATTTGCCACATGACTTTTTGACGTGGATAAAGAGAATGAAGAGAGAGTTCCTATAACTATGTCACTAAAACCAAGAAAAAGCATTAAAGAGCGATCATCACAACCCATGACATGGATGAAATTGTTCTGTACTCATCAGACATGCCCTAAGTTCCTAACTATGTCATAAGGAGAAGCGATTGGCGACGAACCAACTGGGGTGGGTGGAAATGAACACACTCACTTCCACCGCGCTCCTCATCGCTCTCGCCGTGCGGGGGAGGACGGAGAACGACGGCAACACGATGAAAACGACGACGACGTTGTTTCTAAAGTTTGGGTTTAAGCTGATAGCATCATGCACGACGTCTTCTGATTTGCCTTGAGCATTGTCATCACATTTACCAACATGGAGTGATCGGTTTATCTTTTATCTGTCCTTTGTGCACAACTTTTGTGAATTTTTTTTTACGCCTGTTCGAGTTGCAGGATCTTGCACTGCAACTGCCTTGTTTATATACCTTCCTCTGTGGGATTTTTTTTGCTACTGTTAGAAATGATGACTGACATCCAAATGAGCGTTCACTCTTATAGTGTCATCCACAGTGTAGCTGGCGCCAGATTTGCCACCTCGCTACCACATCGCACTAGTGCTAGATTTGCATTTCTCTTACAGTGTTTAGCACATCTTCTCTCTCTAAGACGGGACCATAACTAAATAAAATATCACTTTTTTCTCCCATTACACACTCCCTCTCTCCCCCTCTCATTTTACTTACAAGTGAGCCCATGATAATTTTTTTGAGTTAGCACCTAGTATATCTATATACACTACTCTCGCTGCAATGGGTTGACAGTAGTGCTAGAGGGAAAAGGTGGCTAACACTGATACGCTGTGGATGGCCTAACAGGCAGGCCGAGTGTATGTGGGTAAGAAATGCCAATATGTATCAATCTGCTTAGCCCTTTTGAGCCGATATTAGCCATCAAAGAGGCCGTAACCTGTCAGATATCAACAGTAGTCTTTGAGCATCTAAATGGGCTGTAAAGTAGGCATGGGGGCCAAGTTGGTCAGAACTGGACCGTGATTACACAATGCAATCCATACATTAATTAAGTGGCTTAATTCTTTAAAAAAAAGTTGGTCCGGCCTGGTCTGCCCTTGACATTGGTCTCTGCGAGCCCGTCGCGTCGCGTGATCGCGTCCCTCGACCGGGAAAGAGCAGAGCACAGACATGACCTTGCACATTTCTGAGCAAAACAACAGATGACCATTCCAATTCGAGCTAGATTCAACAAGAGGCCGGGCGGGCCAACAGATTGAACACACAGATCCATCATGCATGCGCATTCCATTCGTTAGCGAGGCAGTCTGGCGGCTAACGAATCGGATAAATGCCAGGGGTTCAGTTGAATTTGATCGACAAAACAGCAGCAACAACAACACTGCCTGCGTGGGAGAGAATGAAGAAGCATGCACACAGTATAGCATCACCAAATCACACCCCCAAAGCAATTGCGTCAGAAGCAAACAATAGGCATGCAATGCAATGTACTACTAGCAGAGGTATATATGTGTATCTAACATTCCAACTGATCAAGAGTTTTGAGTCCACCGATCGATTCACCGACAGATCAACAACGACTCACATGTTTATCTACAAATTAACAGAAGCTCTTGCAAAAGTCTCTCGCGGCAAGCTCGATCGATCGGTAACCTTTGATCGATAAAGCTGGAACGAATGACCTGCAGGGATGAACAGAGGCTTACTGGCGAGTTCGTTGTTTGCCTCCGCGGCCCGCGCCGCGTGCAGATGCGTGCGCGCTTACTCGGGATGCCACGCGCTTAGGGATTCAGAATCTTCCAGGCGTCGAAGAACTCCAGAACAACGGTGTGGTGCATCCGGCGCACCAGGTGCATCGCCACGAAGGCCTCGTTGCTGGCACCGTTCAGGAGCTGCTCGGCCGCCAACATCCACGCGCTACGGATCGGGGACCCGGAGGGAAGCCACCGGGCAATGGAGACGGCATCCTGGGCCACCGCGGCAGACGACGCGGTGGTGCGAACCTTCTCCAGCGCCTGGTCGGCGAGGCGGAGGACGGCGGCGTGGTGCTCGTCCCAGCTCTGGTACAGCGGGTCGTCGCCTTGGAGGCCGACGTGCGCGCCGTAGATGACGAACACGTGGCCGGACTTGGCGTGGAGCGCGCCGCGGTGCGAGATCTCGCGGCGGGCGTCTTCGAGGATCACGGTGGGGCAGACTCCGGCGGGGGACGGGTCGGCGGAGTCGTCGTCGCCGGGCCTGGCCGCCCTGGTGCCCAAGCGGAGCCTGCGCATCACATTGGCGCGCGCGGCGAACTTCCTTTCGGCGAGGTCGAGCAATCTGAGGGCTTCTTCCGAGGTCCCGACGAGCATGAGGGTTCCCGGCACCGTCAGCCCCAGCTCCCTCCACTCCTCCGCCATTGCCTCCGAGCTCTCTGCGAGTGTGTGCCGTGCGTGCGCGCGTGTGACGGTCTGGATGGATGTAGAAGAAGACGGGGGAGGAAATTTATAGGGCATTAGGGCGGGGCGGGACGAGGAGAAACGTCGCTTGTTACAATGGCTTGGTGGAGAAGCCACGGGAATTCACCATCTCTCTGTGACTGACAACGTGCGCCCCTACGATTTCAAACTTTTAACTGCGAGTCATTCCATTTTCACTTTGGGGGCGAGGTGAATAATCCGTTACGGCCGTGGGGTCCACTTGGCCAGGCTGGCCTATTTCAGTTTTCAGAACACGCCGCGAAGCGAGGCCTTCAGAAGCAAACAGTCGAACATACACCGGGAGAGAGGGGAGAGATGGCGGTGGAGACATGGAAAGCGCGGCTCCGGGAGCGGGTGGTCGAGGCGGACGGCCGCTGCGGCAGCGTCCTCGGGCTTCTGGCCGCCGCGCAGCCGCACCTCGCGTCGCCGATGCACACGGGTGACGCGGTGGGCGTGCGCGCCCGGATCCAGCTCGCACAGGACACTCTCGGGAACGCGTCCAGCGATCTCGCCTTCGCCGCGTCCCTCATGGGGGCGGCCAGGGAGCTCGCGCTCCGCGGCGGTACCCTCATCCCGGCGGTGCCGCTGTCCTCCATCCACAACCTCCGAGACCAAGACCTCGCGGAGCGGAACGCTGTGATCAAGCTCCGGGACGCCAGGCCGCGCGCCGTGGACGCGTACGATCTCGTGGAGTGGTGCCGCAGCCGCCTGTGGGCTGCCTGTCTCCTGCTGGACCATCCGGGTCTCCCTGGCGTGGACGGCTTCATCGACGCCGAGCGCCTCTCCGCCGTGGCCGCCCTCGAGAACGCGATGGAGCTGGCGGAGGAGAGCGCCGCGCTGGCCGGAGGCGCTCGCGAGGATGTGTCCGGCGCCAATTGAGAGGTCTCTTTGTTCCGTAGGACTTGGTTTGCTTGATCGCTAGTCTGTCGATCGCTTGTGTTTGCCATACAACGTCTTGTGTTCTTACTTGTTCATGTGTTTTTGCATGCGTCACTCGTCTGATCGACGAGTACTGAAACTATGATTGAACTCTTGGTTGCTGCTGTTACATAGATTCTACGAATGATGCAGTAGTTTTTGTTGGATTCATGCCTTTACAATGATGTTTCTGAGATTGCAGTGGGCTGGTTTAGAAATTAGAACTGATATCCCATCTTGCTTTTACTATAAGTATACCTGGTTTTGCTTCTTGGTGTTACCAGGATGTAAGTAGCAGTAAAGATTCAGAATAATCAACATGGATTGATCAGTTTCTCTTTTATCTGTTCTTTGTGCATAATTTTTATAAACTGTTTTTTTATGCTTGTTACTATTTGCAATCTTGCGCTGCAAATGCAATTGCTGTTTAGTATATGTACCTTCCACTATGGATTTTCTTTATACCGTTAGAAATGATGATTGACATCATATATGATATCCAAACGAGCAGTGACGACGGAGTTTGAGCAGAATCATAAGGGGGCCAAAGAGGTAAAGATCAAAGCAAATCCACAACAAGCTCTGTCACTGCAAGAGTCAAGACTCAAGACTAAAGAATCAAAGAAAATACCAATTAGCAATTGCCCCGGTCCTCCAGCTTCCCCGTCGACCCACGCAATTGCGCCCTGCCCCCGACGCCTCGTCGCGCAGCTGGCCGCCCTTCCTGGCTCTGTGGCTTAGGCTCGTCGAGCGCCTAGCCGGCTGCCGCCTAGGCTTGGGGACTACTCCTAACTCCTAAGACTAAGAGGCTAAGACCTTAGTCGTGGCCGCCGCCTAGGCCTGAGGCCTCGTCTTCCAGGCTTGATGCTCACCTGTTCGATTGCTCGGCTCTGCATACATGATACATGGTGTTCAATTTTTTTTCCCCAAAAATGCTGGGGGGCGACGGCCATGTTGGCCTAGATGATACTCCGTCAAACGAGAGTTCAGTCTTTAAGTCTTATTGTCTTAACAGGGCAGTGTAGGTGTGTAAGAAGTACCAGTATGTGTCAACTGGCTGGGCCCTTTTGGGCCGATATTAGTGATCAAAGAGGCCGGTACATATCAACAGGGGTCTTTGAGCATCTAAATGGGCTGGGTAATAGGCATGGGCCCGAGTTGACCAGAACTGGGCTGTGATTACACAATGTCATCCATAGATTTATTTAGTGGGTAAAGTTTCGTCAAGGTGAAAACAGTGGTTAAAAACACTTTTCTAAAAGTTATTTTTTCTAAAAAATATTAAAAGTGATTCGAATTTGTAAAGTAAAAAAATCCAAACAATAAGTTTTGGATTTCGATCGTTTTTTAAAAAAAAAAACTACTAAACATGTATCGTAGCTATCGAGAGTTAATTTGATTCCATCTCTTTAGGTTTTTAGGTTAATTCCATCTAAACATGTATCATAGCACCAGGATTTAACATGTGCGTGCTCTGTTTTTCTTCTTCAAATCTTTTTCTTTTCTATTCCAGAGAAGCGTGTCCTGGACTCATGTTCACCCATGGTTCTCACAATGAACATATGCGCTATTTGTTGGCCGAATTTGGCCCACGTATAACACGTGCTGTTCCATCCAGGTCGATCAGGACATGGCATGCCGTACCAGTGTACCACATGTCCACATACACAACTGTATATATGCGTGTTAGATCACTTCAGTGTGGTACTGTTTTTTTTTTTGGGTAGCAAATAGCTTTATCCAAAGAATGACTCAACCTCGACAACCTAAACAAACACTACCGAAAGAAAATGCTTTTTTCCCCACATCGATCAAAAGGGACACGAACTATTTGCTAATTCGTACAAATTGGTACAATGAACTGCACACGCATCCAACCTAATTAGCACGGCAGTTTCCAGGCATGTGTGAATATACACACGCTTGTTGTTGACATGGAAGGATTTTTCCGCAATTGTTTGTTTTTCTTATTTTTAAGATAACATTTTTGTGTTAAATAAGACCCTAAAGTAATATTAATCTACTATAGCAGTTGGATAGCTCAATCTGCGTGTGGTGCTCTGTATTAGCATGCGTATAGAGTTTGATTCCGCGTGTTGAGCGGGTTTTTCGTGTGTATTTCCGCGATGATTTTCCAAGATTTGATCACGTGAACGGTAATTTATGGAACTTTTTTATTATTTAATTCTTTTTTTAATTTTATTTTAAAGTTAACATATCACAAACTTTATTTCCAATTCTGACTCTTTTGGCATGACAAAACAACACTGTCACGCCACAAGATAAGTTCCCAAAATCGTACTTTTTGTCACGCCGCTGGTGTTGGTGTGACCAAACAACACTGCGTGATCAAAGGGATCAGAATTGAAAATAAAGTTTGTGAGAGGTTAACTTTAAAATAAAATAATAAAAGATTAAATAATAAAAAAATTCTAATTTATGAGCCTTAGCATGACTACACACTCGCAAATGTCCCAGCTTAAAAACCAGAGCTTAACATCGTGTCTAGCTTTTCTCCCCGACGTGGCAGTCCAAGCGTACGGTGTGCCCAGCCCAACAAATCCGAAGTCCCGAACCGAGCCCGTTCCACGCACGCGGCGAAAACGTACCGACTTTCCAGAAACGGAAAGCGCTCGAGAGATAAGCATTGCCGTATCCAGGCATCCACACACACGCGCACGTGCTCCTTCCCCCCTACGAGGACACGCCTCGCTCCGACCGAAGCAACAAGTGTCGCCGGCCGCTTGCTTTGCTTGCACCAACCCGGCGCCTGCCTCGCTCGAGCAGTGGCTACTGCATGCAGCCTAGCTTGCCACATCCATGCAAGTGCCAACTGTACCTTACCTTAGGCCTCGCCTAATTCTTAGGTCCCCTCGAACTCGATCTCGCATCGTCACATCGTCGATTCGGTGTCTGAAATTGCTGCTGATCCGTGCAAAGACTAGAGAGACGGAGAGAGGGATGCATCCAGGATCCATCCTCAATTAGCTGTCCAAACTCCAAACTCCATATGGATCCTTTCTTCCTTGCTTGCTTCACATACGTGTATATATGTGTGTGTGTGTGTGGACATCGCGTTTGGGCATCAAGGAGGAGCTGATGGATAGGAACAGCGAGATGCCGGGGAAGAAGGCGAGGAAGCCGTACACCATCACCAAGCCCCGGGAGAGGTGGGGCGCCGAGGAGCACGAGCGATTCCTCGACGCGCTGCTCATGTGAGTCGCGACAACATTATTCTGTCTGTTCGGTTCTCTGAATAAGTCTGAATCTTCACCTGTGAATCTTTTTATAGTACCGAAAGACAAAACTGACCATGCGTTTTTCAGGTTTGGCCGTGACTGGAAGAAGATAGAAGAGCATGTCGGCACCAAGACGACGATACAGGTAACTGGATCGTGACCAAGGCGTGCTGTTACTTGCATTTGGAAGATTCAACAAGCGCAATGGTTGTAAACTTTGTAAACTTGTAATGCTGATGACAAGTTGGTGTGCAGATCCGCAGCCATGCCCAGAAGTACTTCCTCAAGGTTCAGAAGCTCGGCTTGGCCGCCGGGCTGCCGCCGCAGTACCCGAGGCACAGGTTCGTCATGCAGCAGCCGCAGAGCTCGCCGGCCGGAAGCAGTGTGGTTGCCACGACGGTACTCCACGGGCAGCCGCAGTGCGCGCCGATCGCTATGCCGGATCCTACCAACGGTGTTGTTCACGGTTCCATCGGTTGGAATTGTCCTGGAGTTCTTCCAGCAGCCAATGGCAAGCAACTCTTTCCAATCTACATTTGCAAACATTCATATTGTAATCATGTTCTTTTGTTTTTAATTAGTAGTGTTTCAGAGTGTTTTTCAGACATGCAAAACTTCGATTGGGCAGGCACTTCAGGTACTTCAGCCTGGGGGAACCATGGTGCAGAAAGCCAGGCTGAACAAGCTGCAACGTACCCAGGTAATTATGTCTGTCATCAAATTGCCCTTTCGAATCACATTGCAATCAAAATGCCATGAGAATAACTTTTCAATTATTTAGGTGGCCATTCATTCATGGGGACACCGAGCTTCAGCAATATGAGCATGGACTGGACTGGCAGCACAAGTGAAGCGTCAGCAATTGGTGATGAGCAGTATGAAACGATTCAGCTTCCACTGTCGCCGGGTAATAATTCTTCTTCTTCTTCTTCTTTTTAAGATCAAATTTGTTCTCTACTTGAGCAATCTTGTGCTAATACAAAAGCTCAGGATAGATGTAACAACATAACCGATACTGAAACCTTTTTTTGCCAGATGATCTGCATTTTGCTCAAGTATACCGGTTCATTGGCGACATATTCGATCCGAACACGCCATGCCTAATTGAAGCCCATCTGCAGAAACTGAAGGACATGGATGATATCACTGTGAAGACGGTAAGTGCTTCAATACTATTTTCTTTATGATAAATTTTACAATAAAAGTATATGGTGGTAATATAAATTAAATCTGACTATCGATTTGTTAAGGGTATAATAGATTTTACTTTGTGTTTATGATTTTTTTGTGAGGATATTATAGACTTTTCCAACCAGGGTTGAAAATATTAATATTGTGTCATCTGATCCCCATATGAGCAATTACAATTATATTTCCCTGAGATTCTACTACTCATAGTCTTATATTACCAGATGTAGTATAACTAAATCCTAACTAATCTGAACCATTGGATGAAAAGAATGGATGGTCCGTATTAAATTGAGCTTTTCTTTTTTGCACCTTATCGTTCGCAATTCTCTCCGATTTCTCTCTGATGAACAATGAACCCAAAAGAGATTACAATTACCTCGCCCCGCGCAGATCTTGCTGGTGCTAAGGAATCTCGAAGCCAACCTATCAACCTCTCAATTTGAGCCTATTGTAAGTAGCGTTCTCTAAGTTGTTCCTTTTTCTCCTTGCATTCTCTGAAATTACCTTACGTGTGTATCGGTGTATCCTAATTTCGCTGGGTTTGTTCTCATCTTTCTAACAGAGAAGGTTGCTGTCCACGTATGATCCGAAGCAAGGACTGTTTGGCCAATTGTAGAGTGATGTACAACCTGAAAACTGCAGCTGACACATGGATGAAAAGTTCAACTGTAACCTGTATGACTGAAGGATTGATTGGAAGTTGTAGCAGACATGGCCTACTGCTAGAGTTATGCCTGGTTGACATACATAGTCTAATGATTCTTTGAAGAGCTAGATATAGCTTGATGATTGTTTTTGAAGGGCCTACTCTACTCACATAATGTTTCAGAGTGTCTAGCACTATACTTTTCTTTTTTCATGTTTGTTAAGCGCACTGATTGTAACATGTACTGAAGGATGTCTTTACTGGAAATAAGAAACATCCTAAATTCTTTAATTTTGTTTTGGCAAGGATCCATGCCTGAACTCAAGCTTGGGATCATGATGCATGGATGTCAATCGAGTCTAGATAAATATATAACTGGTAAATCATTTATTTGTTAGTAAGGAAGAACAGATGTTTGTAAATGGATCGAAGTTAGACGGCCGGGCTTACAGCGATCGGCATCATGTGATACAAGCAATCGGTTGCTGAGCTCGATGTTCGGCCAAAACATGTGCCAGAACAACTATGAAATTGCGCATGATTTCCACGTGAAACTTGTGTGCCATACTCATCTGGATCTGGCCGTGTACATAATGTGCTCTATTGAAGTGGCCAGAATTACGCACGCCGAAAGAAAGCGTTCTGCACGATTCAATACTGCTTGTTCACGCAGAAAAGGTCATGCTTTGTCACTTTCCCAATCAGGGATACGTACCCCTCAAACCAAAAAAAAAACAGAGGGATAGGCAAATAAGCTACTTTACGTTTTAGGTTGCTGACGTGAAAAGATCTGGACCAGATTGGTCTCTGCGTTTGGCACGGATTTTATCTTGGGCCGAGTTAATTTGGTAGGCCGACTCGGCCACCGAAATATCCACCTCCCGGCCGGCCTTAATGAACAGATTGCCTTTTACAATACCACCTCACGTAAGCCGAATCTAGCACGTGCCGTAGGAGAGCATTGTTGTGCAAACTGTATATGTATTACTCTCAGTTTACACATACGACTGATACAAACAGAAGACTGCTCGGTACACAACACACAAGCCGAGTACCGAGTATATATATGTGTGTGTGTGTGTATATATCATCAGTACATACACATGTCACATTTTATTTTGTACTACGCCACACTCACGCTCACTGCACCACAGACTTAATTACCAGCTCAAGCTAGCAAACACGCACGCCTGCCTGGCACTTTATTTAGGTTATTACACATATACGGAGCACGCACGGTTAACTTAGGCAGATACGTATGTATCTGGGTACGTACTTACGTGGCGTCACACTAGTTCACTTCCACTTCCTGGAGTGCTTGCCGCCGAACATGCCGCCCTTGTGCTTGCCGCCGAACACGCCGCCGTGCCCGCCGCCGTGCCCGGTGTGGTACGACCCCATGTGCCCTGTACGAAATCAACTCATCAGTCATCGATCACACCACCGCGGCCGATTTTGCGATCAGACGCGACAAAGCTTATCGCTGGTGCGCGGCGTGCGTGCTTACCGTGCTGCGCCGAGAGCGCAGGGTAGGCGGCCGGCGCGTAGCCGTGCGCCGGGTAGCTTTGCGGAGGGTAAGCCCCGGCGGCAGGAGGGGGGTAGTAACCGTGCTGCTGCCCATGGCCGTATCCCTGCTCGTATCCATGGCCGTGCCCGTGCCCGTGCCCGTGCCCTTGGCCTTGCCCGCCGTGGACGAGGTTGGATACGAACCCCTTCGCGCCGCCGCTGTGCCCGTGCATGTCGTGCCCGCCGCCCATGATTCCTGGCTTTTTTTGGTACGTTCTGCGCGCCGCCTCACTGTATGCCTAGCCATATGCATGGGAAAGAAACAAGACACAAGTTATTACCGATCGACTGAAGGTAACAGTTGTAACACATGCACCTAGAGACCCGAGCGATGATCAGTGTGTGCGTGTAAATATATGCACGTACGGACGTACGAGAAGGACTTACGATGATCGGTTGCGAGGAAGACGAGCGAGTAGCGTTTGGTCTCGACGCTGCCCTGGCTGTGTAGTGTCGAGCGTACGCGCCCGTTTTTATAGCTGCGGGGTCGCGCCTTTTGCGCTATCCGGCCCCTTTCGCCGTGTCTCGCATCAACCATCCGCGGTGAAACCACGTCGGCCGCCGAATCTGCACGCCTACCTCGCCCGCACTACCACGCAGTATTCTTCCGGGAGCTTCCAGCTGCTGTTAGTGGTTGATGATAAGAGATTAGATTCCTATTCTCTTGACAAAATTGAAAGACGAGATGCTTGCTACATTTGACGGCTAGAATGGGCGCATGCCACAGCCACACTTGCCACGTCGAACGACCGTGCTGAATGCACCTTATTCCGTGCTTTCCGTACATTTTGTTTGCTGCTTCGTTTGTTCCTTGTGTTGATTTGGGCCTTATGTTATGTTATAATGGGCCTCTACTAATGACTAATTCTGTTTGGCCCTAATTGTTGTAGTGGGCCTCTGTTAATCACTCGCTACACACATGACTCGTGCTCTGATGGGCCTCCAGAACACGACTGGTTCCGATTGGAGAGCACCGCCCGCTCCTCCCCATGATTCCCTCGCAGCCGCCGATGCCTCCGCCGATGCAATCACCGCCGTCAAAACCCACAGGCGTGCGTCTGTATAAATTTGCCGGCGTCGCATCGCGACACGTATCGAAGTCTACTCTTGTCCCCTTCTCGTGGCTAGGGTTTCTTCTGCTTCGCTCGCAGGTGCCCCCCAAATCCCGATCCGATCTCGTTTTCGTTAATTGTTTCGCTCGATTTGTCCCTGATTCTCTCGGCGGGTTGATTTGATGCGTGATAAATGCTCTTTAGGTTCAAAATTTTGCTCGGCTTGTCGCGGATTTTTTCTCTTTGCTGTGGGATGCGGTTGCTAAGGAGTACTCGAGTACTTCCTCACCTTGGGGTACTCGAATTTTGATCCGTCCGATTTTGCCTCACGATGCGTGCTCCATGCGGCTCCGAAGGCCGGCGGCGACTCTCCGGCGAGTTTAGGGTTAGGGTTCACTTGGGGATAGGGTTGGGTTCACCGGAGCCCCGGGTATAGAGGGAGGTCGGGGCAGGCGGCGGACCAGCGGTGGCGCTTCGGGTCGGAGGAGGGCGGTGGTCTGTGGGGGCGACGAGACGAGAGCGGTTAGGAGGCGGCGCGGGGGCCTCTTGCCGGAGAGGAGGAAGAAGGGTGGAGTGAGTGAATCGAGCGGCGGTGGAAGCGGCGGTTGGGGCGGAGGGAGTGAGTGGGGAGCAACACATCCTACAAGTATTAGGGCGCTTACTCGATTGATTCGTGTCTCCTTTGTTTTATGTGCTTCGATTCGCATCTATGGCCTGTTTGAATCAGAATTATTCTATGTTATGAAGAAATAGCGATGGATTTCTTGATTTGAAGTGATTTTCGTGTTGATGATGCGTAAAGGGAATCTACTAGGTTACTGAGGACTTATGCTCGATTGGTTGGCTTCTCTGTTTTAGATTGCGTGATGAGATGTTAGTAATGCCGTTGTTTATGTAGAAGTAGCACCAGATGGATGCATGCTACTCATGTTAGGTTCATGCTAGGTCAGCAGCATTTGGATGGGCAGTGGCTTGATCTGCTTTGCTGTTTATCTGCTTGATGTTATTGGTTTTAAGTGTTTTGACATTTTGGATTTTGTGTTGCAGTGCAAAATGCCTCGCTATGATGATCGTTATGGCGGTAACACAAGGCTGTACGTGGGTCGTCTTTCCTCGCGTACCCGTACACGGGATCTTGAAGATCTTTTCGGCAGATATGGGAGGTGAGCAAGTTGGGTCTTAATTTGAGGTGTTTCATGAAGCAGAGTTCTTCGTTTGAGTCAAAAACTGCCTTTTACTTTGTAGTTATGTACGTTCTGACCAACTTACTGCACAACTTGTTGTGTAACTTGGAGGGTGAGAAAAAAAAAACTGAGGTGTCATTTTAACCTCTTTTTCTGATGCAATATGTGGTGCTATTTTAATCTCATTTTATGATGCAACTATCATGACTATTAGCTTCCGTTATAGTGCAAAGGAAGCCTAGGGGCATAGCATTAGCAGTTTTCATGAAGCGTGGATAAAATATTTTACGTAACGAAGCAATTTTAATTTTTACGTGATTTAGCATAAGACATGACCTATGCATCTGATTGATTTGATACCCTTTTGGACGTGTGCCAACTTAATACAATGTTCTTCATAGGCCTCATGATAGTCATACGGCCTTCTAAGTGAGAAGGTCCTGGTCAAATATATATCCACTAGTTTCTTCTGCTATTGGATGAATTTCGAAGGGTTTCATACAGTGTAATGTAAATTATTTGTGTTGAACTAATTGAATAGTTTTGTGCTTTGCTTCTCTTGTCTAAAACATAGTACAAAAACTTAGAGGTGGCTCTTCTATATCTTGTACCTAATGGCATTATCATCCACAGTTCCTTGAGGCAATGCCTTTCCATACAATATGTCTAAGCCAGCAGCATGCTGCTCTGCTCAGCACTGTTTCCCCCCATTGTTTTTCTTACCATCAAATATGCACAAGCCCTTCATGTTTTAACTTGAATGATCTTGTTGAAGGTTTTGTGGGCATACCCAACCTCGGTGTCCATGGTGGGAGGGTGCCCTTGGTGGAATTGGTGGCTGTTCTTCCAAAGTTTCTAGCAGACTTTGGCGATTCTTTTGATAAATTATATTGCCTGTTTTAATGGAAATCACAATCATGACTGGTGTTTAGTTCCTTCTGACTGGTGATACATTTCTCTACTTACATCTTGATGGCGTTACTGTTTCTGGAAACCATTTCCGCAGAGTGCGATATGTGGATATGAAGCATGAGTTTGCATTTGTTGTAAGTAAAAGTTTTTGTTCTACTTCTACAATTTTTCAGTCCATTACTTATCTAATCAACTAGATAGTTCCTTTACATTGTTCACATATGAGGCCATCCTTTTTTTGTTGAATCATATTGCAGGAGTTTAGCGATCCCCGGGATGCTGATGATGCAAGGTACAACCTTGATGGTCGGGATTTTGACGGAAGCCGCATGACTGTTGAATTTGCTAAAGGGGTAATCCTATTTATTTTTACTACAAGAATTATCTGTATATACTATGTATTTTGCTGTTTTCCTTCTGTCGATCTATGCTTTGATGCCCCTACTTTGTTATTTTACCCTATCTAAATATGATGTTCATTTCAATTTTAGGTTCCACGTGGCCCAGGAGGATCCCGTGAATATATGGGCAGGGGACCTCCTCCTGGTTCTGGCCGCTGCTTTAACTGTGGGATTGATGGACACTGGGCTCGTGACTGCAAAGCTGGTGACTGGAAAAACAGGTGCTATCGTTGTGGAGACAGAGGACATATAGAAAGGGACTGTCAGAACAGCCCTAAGAACCTCAGGTATTTCCTTTGAGGTTTCTTCTTTGCTATAACTATAGCACATCTGAATATAAGTCGCCTTGATGAAAACAGGCGTGGAAGAAGCTACTCAAGATCCCCATCCCCTCGCCGCGGAAGGAGTCGTGATAGGAGTCACAGTAGGAATCGCAGTAGGAGCTACAGGTATTTAGAGCATTTCCTTGATTTGACAAATTGGTTACTATGAAAATCTTATGCTGATTCTATGGCATGATTCATTTATTGTGAGTTGTGACGTTCCTGTGGAGTCTAAAGTCTGAACACAGTGCTGACAGCAATTCATACATTGGATTTTTTTCAGACATAGACCTTTCAATGCATCTACTTGTCTTGGTATTTCTGTTATGCATGTATTGATTTACTATTATGCATATCCTGACTGCCTACCAAATCAGGTCTTGTTCCATCTTTGTACTATTTATTGGTCATGATATGGATTTGAGTACATTTTACTCTGAATATATGTTGAGTAATTTGATATGAATTAAAAACTCGTGTTCGTTTGAGCATAGCTGGTTAATAGATGTTCCCAGCAAAAACTGATCTACCTGATGTGGACCAGAAGTTCTCTAGATCTCACTTTTAAACATATAAGCTTACTTTGATTGATCTTGCTGATAGTGTATCCTTTGCTTTACATAGTCGCTCACGGTCTCCAAGGAGGGATAGCCGTGACGAAAGGCGATCAAGGAGCCCTCGTGACAGCCGCAGCCCGAGGAGCCTTTCACCAGCCAAGGACCGCAGCCCTAGGAGGAGCCCTTCACCAGCCAAGGAGAGAAGCCACAGCCCTAGGAGGAGCCATCGTGACAGCCGCAGCCCTAGGAGGAGCTCTTCACCAGCCAAGGAGAGAAACCGCAGCCCCACTCCTAATGGCAGCAGGAGCCCTGCACCAAGGGAACACAATGGCTCAGATTACAGCAGGAGCCCAAGGAGAGCTGACAGCCGTAGCCCAGCTGACCGCGAGCGCGGTGACATCAGTCCAGCTGCCAATGGTCGTAGCCCAAGTCCAAGGGACTACGAAGACAATGGGGAAGACAATGGGAACCACCGCGCTTCGCCCAGAGGAAGTGCGTCCCCCTGAATGAGGTTATGGGATGGATCAAATTCTTCCTATGTTCAAGAAGCATTCCAAACATGTGCAAGATTGAGACTAATATCTATGAATTTGATTGGATTTGTACTCTGTTTTGGTATTGTTGCTTTGGATAGACAATACCATCTGTTGGTTGTACTTTGAAGTGCACATGGAATCATTTTGCTTGCTCTGTATTCAAATAAGATCATAATGTGTGCATCATGCGTAGATTGCCTTTTATGTGCTAATGCATGGTTGGAGCCTCGCAGGAACCTGTACAGCTCTCAACCTCGTTGTCGGCTGTTATCCTATTTCGCCCTTCCAAGTACCCTGCTTTTTAGTTTTCACAAGTACTGGTAAGGGTTTCTCTCTTCTCAAATCAAAATTCCGAGTTGTTGCCCGCCATGCATGTCATTAAGGTTACTAGTCACTAGTCTATGCTTAGACTCCCAACAGGTTGTGCCTGTATGCAAGACTCTTTGACAGGTTATATCCTAAAATTAGACTTGTTCTTTTCAAGTTTTGATCATGAAAATCACATGCTGTTCATTTATTGCAACCTTAAGTGCTGATGGTAACAACTAACAACATTTATTGTTCTGACGACTGAATGGTAACAAATGCCTCTTGTTCTTGGCGACCGAGGAAGGTGAAACTGGAAATGTGTAACTAGGAACTGATCTTCATATCTAGCCTGATTTGCTAACCTTCTGTCAAGTCTCATCTCCCGCGCGCATTGGCCATCTGCCAGAAGATACCTCTCATGGACACGTCGGTGTAATCGCCGTCAGCTACTCCATCTCCCTCCTCCCTGCCGGCTTCGCTTTCAACCGCGCTTCTCTGAAGGGAATACGGCGGCGGTGGCGTCAGCTCACTCACCATGTTCAGGCTGTTCACGTCGGAGGCGTCCAGGCCGTCGAACTCCTGCAGCCGCATCACGAACTGCAGGCTCCACACGACGTCCTCCATCACCGGCCGGTCCGCTCCTCGCTCCGCGAGGCACCTGGCCACCGTCTCCCCATACTTCCTCAGCGCCGCGGGCCTCACCGCCCCGGCGATGCGCCGGTCGACGACCTTCTCCAGCTCTCCCCTGCCCTGCCAGTGCAGCCCCCACTCGACTAGATTGACCATTGGCCTCGGGAGCCTCGGGTCGACGACCGGGCGCGCGCACAGCGCCTCTAGGAGGACGACGCCGAAGGAGTACACGTCGGACTTGGTCGTGAGCTTCCTCGTCCGGACGTAGTCCGGGTCGACGTAGCCGAAGCTGCCCTTCACCGCCGTGCTGACGTGCGTCTCGTCGAGCTCCGGCCCGGCCTTGGACAGGCCGAAGTCGGCGACCTTGGCCGTGAGGCCGTCATCCAGCAGGATGTTGGACGACTTGACGTCGCGGTGGATCACCGGCTTGGCCACCGCCGTGTGCAGGTAGAGAAGCCCCCTGGCCGCGCCGACGCAGGCTTCCAGCCGCTGTGCCCAACTGAGCGCGCGCTCCGCCTTGTCCGCACGGCCGTACAGGCGGCTCCTCAGCGAGCCGTGTTCCATGTACTCGTACAGCAGGATCATCTCGTCCTGCTCGTCGCAGTAGCCGATGAGCGACACGAGGTGGCGGTGGCGCAGGCCGGACAGCAGCTCGATCTCCGTGCGGAACTCCCGCGCTCCCTGCCGCGACTCCGGGCTCGCGCGCTTCACGGCGACCTTGGTGCCGTCCGGGAGCACGGCGCCGTACACCTTCCCGAACCCTCCCTCTCCGACGACAAGGCTCTCGTCGAAGTTGCTCGTCGCTTCTTGCAACGTGGCCAACGGGAAACGGTAGCTCGGGACTGAAGAGGCAGCATTGAAGCTCGCTCCAGGAGTGTCAGTGGCGATGGTGAAGCTTGGTGACCCTGATCCGGTGACGCCCGGCCCCACGCTGCGAAAGCTGAAACGGCCGAGGAGCGGCATCCACGGCGTGGACGGCTGGCTCGGCGTCAGTGTCGGCAACTCCTTTTCCTCCTCCTTCCTAAGGACAATGACAAGAAGAACGGCAATGGACGCGAAGGCAAAGGCTCCGCAGATTGAGCCCAGAACGACGGCCAAATGCTGCTTGTTTGCTCCTGCCGTTGGCTCGACGACGACGGGTGAACCGACGCTCAAGTGTATCTTCATGATCTCAAGGCCATTGAGAATGGCGGCTGGTGTCACAACATTCCGGGATGATGAGCCAACATAGACAGCCAGTTTGCCGGATGGCTGACTAGTAGGTAACACGAAGTCCTTGTAATACGGGAATGCCAATGCGCCATTGCCAATGGTGGAGAGGTCGAGGTCTTGCACCACGGTGGAGCTATCGACATAGACGTTGATGTGGAGCTGGTGGGGAAACTTGCCCACAATGTCACAGAAGTGGAACCTGATCAGATAGCTGGACAACCCGTCGACGTCAAACTGCCATACCATTTGTTTCATGCCGTCGAACGAGCTGCTTCCGGTGATCAGCTCCCTGGCCGTGGCATAGACGACGCCCGGCGCGTCGTCTGCCGTCGCTTGCCCGGGCAGGTAGTTCAGTGTTCCATTGTAAGTAACCTCTTGAGTCACTGCACTGGCTGCAGAATCAATCAAGAATTGCTGATCAGTAGTCCATTCTCGCCAGAATGTGTCGCTGTCGGTCGGGACTGCGTGGCCGCCCACATTGACCCTGTACGCCTTTTGCAGTGGCAGCACGGCAGGGTTGAGCTGCTGGCCCACTGAATTCCACGTCTTCGCCGAGTCGGTGACGAGGCTGTCAGGGACCGAGACGACCTCGACGGCATTAACGAAGGCGAGGCCCCCGTCCAGGGGCACGAACGTGACGACGAGCGTGTCGCGCGCGAGGTTCAGCAGGAACTCCTCGCACACCGGCGACGCGTTGTTCTTCGCCGGCGCGAAGCGGTCGATCAGGACGGCGTCCTGCGTCGAGACCTTGAAGCTCGCCGTGGCGAGGTCGTAGCTCTGGTACACGAAGGGGAAGAAATGGAGGCGGACGAAGTGCCGGCCGGGGTCCCTGATCCTGAACGAGTAGGACGACGGCGCGGTGAACACCCTGGCGGTCTGGTACATGGCGGCGTCGTCGAAGCCTGACACTGAGTCGGGTGATGCTTTCACGGCGGTGCTCTGAGGTGATGTCAGGGTGACCGAGGCGGAATCGTCGGCGAGGAAGATCCTCCGGCCGACCGGCGTGTCGATCGTGGAGCCGCAGCTGATGAAGTAGTTATCTGCAGGAGTGTATGCAGCAGCGCTGCAGACGCAAAGGACCGAGATGATCCCGAGAACGCCTGGAGCTGACCGGAGCTTAATCATTGTTGCCATGGCAAATCCAACGTCTGATGGCAAACTTGAGGAGTACCTAAAGATCAAATCATGGAGATGGTCTTCAGTTAAAAATTTCACATAAGATTAATTATGCAGATACAAGTAAAGTACAACCAGAGAGGGGTTCAGATTGCTAACAGTGAGATAGTCAGATTGCCCTCATTTTTTCAGTAGAAGCAAGCAACACATGGATGATAAGTATAATCAGCAACAAACTCAACACCAGTATAACCAAAACACGAAGAAAATCTGTATATAGAATCATAGGAACATGCATGAATTTAGTCAGACTACTGCCCAACTAAGTTTAACTCCGTCAAAAGAACTATTGGTGGCAGAGGAAGTAGCTTGAGAAGTTTCTCAATCGGTGGATGTACTATTGTATATAAATCTCAGGCCATACACACAGCCCAATCAAGAAGAAACCCAGTAACTAAAAGTGGCATCATGTTAGGCAAGACTTCATCAGCCGAGAAGAAACTGACTCTCACCAACAAGAAAGCATATAATGAAATCGTTCCCTCTTCCCCTTGCTTGCAGAGCAGCTACAGCAGAAGAGAACCCCAGAAAGCTGCAAGAAGCCAAGAACTAAGCCTAAAGAATAAATATCCAAATAAAAACGCTCAGTGATGATGATACCTTTCTAGGCTTCTGAGAAGCTCACGCACAAGCAACGGCAAGTAGAAGAAACCCTCGTCTTTCGGACAAAGGAACAGCACAGTAGTTTTTGAAGGGAAGGAAAAAGTGCAGCGTTGATGCCAGTTAATTCGACAGTAAGTCCTCCATAACTGACGGGATATACGCAGAACTTCCAGCTCTGTTATTATGTGCATTATACAGCTCTGACGATCTTTTTTCTTGCAGCTGCAGTGCAGTCTTCACACATGGTTGGTCCGCGTATCGGAGCAGGAGATTACAGGAAGAACACGACAATGGTCAGAGAAAGACCCCGAGCTCGTTTCCACGGCAGCCGTGGCCCGTGGACATGAAAAAGAGACGAATCGCCATCAAAAGCGACCGACTTGAAAGCCTCCTCTCCCATGCTATCATCCAATCTCCTATACACAATGTGCTGGGAAAGGCGAGCAAAACTGCTACAAATCGAACTGGCACAAGCGTGCAGAAGGCATTTGGAAATATAGCATACAAAGGCGTACCACTACACCAGTACGACAATACACATTTATCTGTCATGGAATCACCTAGGAGTTTGGTTTTATTTTTCAATTTTGTCATTTCACTCACAAATTCAATGTTAAAATGGTTTGTACCGTGTGCTTCGAAATTTTCATTTTGATTGGTTCACAAAAGGATCTCGAAATTTGCTTAGACTTGAGCAAACTTGGCCAGCTTGGGCCGGGGCTAGAAAAGCGCTATTGTTCTGAGATATCTTTGTCGGTCGTGTGGGCTGAGGGAAATGGTGGGCCAAATCTAGCCCGGAGACCCAGGTGTGGATCTGGTCCGAGCCTAGGCCTTACTGCAAGCTTAGCTTCATGGATCCATTTTTTCCTTTTAGATTTAAACATTCATTTATGCATATTTTGGGTACAAAATCCATCTATGTAAACCGCTAGTTTCCCATTTACAATCAACTGCATCTATCAGTATAATCCGGATCTTCTTTGAAAACTAGTAAGAACCCCGCCCGCGCCTTGCCACGGGCGTCGTGAAGCAAAACTGCAAAATCGGTATGAACAATTGAGCATTAAAGGAAATAGGCCAACAAAACTATAACTAACTTTGGCAAATTCAGTCAATGAAGGTAACACATTGTTTAACGGAAAAAACGACAGGAAAAAAAAATGAATTTGTGTACATGGTACTTGGGTTCCTCTTCAAAACACAAATCGTTATTTTGTCAAACCGTTGCATCAAGCTCTTTACACCATTGACCATTGTCACAAGAACTGCTGTAAAGGCTGCTCGATCACACCTGAAGCCATTTTTGTTGCAATTAAGCAAATTAACCGAGCTCATTCAACCACACATATGCTAAGGGCAATTAATCAAAGTTAGCAGAACACACGCCTTTTAAAAACTAACATAAAGAACGCACACATTATGACTTACGAGCGAAAGAGTTTACTGAGCTTAAAACTGTTCAAAACTTCTAATGTTCTAAAGGTTAACACAGCTGCAAAGAACAAATGGTTGCCGATCCCACCATCACCAACAAAAGGTACTGAAGACTACCACAAAAACGAATGGAAAGGATCATGTGGGGGTCGGTTGTCAAGCTAAAACAAAACAAAATGAAAATGAGTATCAAATATGAAATATCGCTAAAACAAACAGAAATGTATTGGAGCACAACTACATGACCAATCTATTACTTCATTAAGAACCCAAGGAACAGACTCCTATTTCGACAAATTTATTACCATCAAATTACTAACTGGGAGTTGATGACATACCATTTAGGACTGCAACGGATGCAATTTGATCAAAACTGGCACATAAGAAGCAGAAGCACCAGTGCACCTCCGAAATCAAAGGAGAAAGAAACAGGCAAATAAAAACCTTACAAAACATGATATTCCAGCAAAATATCCCATTGAAAATCATGTGACACTCTCCCATTATCTCCAATAAAAAATCATGGTGACACCCTCCCATTATCTAGTACCTTTGCCCCCTTTTCTTGCAACAGGCAGTGGAAAGTAATGGAGGCACCACCTCCTAAATGTTCTACTATTACATGCAAACCACATAGAACATTGTACTGGAAGAAAGATTTCTTAAATCCACATAAACCTCATCCATAACAGTATATATAAATATATCAGATGGTGAAGATATAGATGCATGATGACGCACATCAGAATCCTATTACATCAGTTTGTTAATCAGTCAATGTCACCAGCTGCAGTCCAAAGAATGAGATCAAATGGTAACATTAGTAATTCAGTTACATAGTACTGAATAAAATTTCATCTGCATTACATTGAGGATGATCACACATAATCAGATCATGGAAGAAGAAGTTTGGAATTGGACAGCTCTTACCTCTATTCTAGTGTTTGACCTTCCATTTAGAAAATAGCCAGAGTGCGTTGGGCCACCTGATTCATCGGAAGCAGCACAAATAGAACAATCTGATTAATGACATGAGCATAACAGCTTGAACCCTTACCTCTCAATGCAGAGTTCACAAGTGATTGCAGCTCACAGGAAATGCAACTCACCTGCGGCAACAATGGCAGCCTACATCAGTATTGTTACTCTTGTACACATTTCGTCGAGCACATGGCGTACATATAATCCAACGCTGCAGTGAGAGCTTAATGCAGGGAAAAAAAAACTCCAATAGAGAATTCACAACAAATGAAATGTATCCCTAATCCCCAAGACGCAAGGGACAGCGGCAACAAACCTTGAACATGGCATCGGGAGACATCTTTAATCAAATTTCCCCGCATCAATCCTCCTTGGCGCATATGAGCAAGAAGCATGCGATCTGTGGATTGGTCACCCCGCCGTACCATTGCTGTAGCGCGGGTTGCCCAAATAGGTGCGGAAAAATCGGCAGGCTGTGATGGAAACGGCGAGCAAGGCGAGCGCCCCCATTGGCGGCCTGCGGAGTCGCCGACCGTACGCTAGCACAGAACGGGTCACCCAAATCGACGCGCAGCCATACCCACCACCTGCGACCGAGAAGGAACCGGGTCAAGCCGAGGCATGGCACGCAGTGAGGGAGAAAGGTGGGCTTAAGGTTAGGAGAAGAGGCTACCTGGGTCATGGAGGCCGGCGGCGAGGGAGGGGGTAGACGTGGCCGCGCTACATGGTCATGGATCTACGCCACCGCTGCCATGGAACCGCGCCGTCGTGGATCTTCATCGCCACCTTGGACCGTGGATGTGCGGTGGCTAGGGTTGATAAGATGGCGAACGTCCGAGGAGAACAGGCGGCTGGGCAATGTGGTGGCCGGCATAGCGGTGGCGCAGGGGAAGGGCTGGGATCGGAGGAGAGGATTTTTTTTTTGCTTCGAAGTAATGGGGATCAGGGAAGACGCGGTCGCGGCGTGGGGATCGGGAAGAGATGGCGAGGGAGAGGAAAGGCACACGAGAAGGGACGGCCAGATCGCAGGCACGCGGCGGATCGGACGGATGCGATTTACCGACGACGTGGCTGAGGCGGAGGCCGAAGAATGAACAGTACGCACGGCAAAAACAGATCTCAGGCACACGGCGGATACAATCGGATGCAGCTGTAATTTTTTAGCTCTTTTATTTATTTATTTTTAAAAATAAGTTGGAGTAATTGTTTAGATCAGAAAAGAAGAAGAAGAAAAAAACTTCATCTGTTTCCAACTTTCCATGTCCATCCGAAACGGACAACAGAGCTGCATAGCTTCTGTTTAACTAACAAGAAACAAGTATCTATATAAAAAAATATTATTATCAGAAAAGAAAAGGGAGAAAAAAAACGCGAAAAGCACACGAAAGTACGAAACCTGCCTCCTCCTGCAGGCGGCAGTTGAAGTGTTGAAGCGTTGAAGTCTGAACTGAAGCCCCAACCTGAAGACAAGAGGAGCAGCACAGAAGAGAACGCCGCGAGGCTCCACCTCCCCTACTCTCCTCGCCGTCGCCGTCGTGATCCCCCGATGTCGTGGCTGCGGAGCGCGGTGAGCAAGGCCGTCGAGGCGGGCGGCCGCAGCGGCGTCGCCCGCGCCGTGCTGGGTTACGCCGACGCCGTTGCCGGCCAGGCCGTCGCCGAGGGCGCCAAAATCATCAACGTCCGTATGGTGAGCGGCCTCCGCTTTCTGCCCCTCCCACTCCCAAACCCCCCTTCGATTTAGTCGCGACTTTTGCTGTTGGGGAGGCGCGAATTGGGAATAGGAGTCAAATGTGCGCTTTTATGCAGACTAGCCAGGTATAAACATAATTCCAGCTGTCCTGATACTAATTCAATCCGTATGAATTGAGCAGATCTCCCAACAATGGGATGATTTCATGTCCCACGTGTTATGGCACAGTGCCATATGTTCCGAGACAGGAAATGGTTACCACGAAGGGGGAGAAAGGTTAACAAGTTCGGGGATTTGGGCTTTTAGGCTTGATGTTTGGTGCAGTGTGTACGTATTGTCCTCGAGATGTCAATTGCCCTATTTCTGAATCCTGATTTGACTCTGGGTGAAATGTTTCCTTAGCCGTCTATGTGTTTTATGTGATTTGCAGGGCACTCAAAACTACAAAAGTGTCAAGAAAACAGTGAAGCGCTTGGAAGAGGCTGCGGTTTCATCACGCGGGGACAAGAGAGTTCAGGTGCTAAGGCGCTGGCTCAGGGCGCTACAAGAGATCGAGGCCGAACTCGCCGAACTCGGAGGTTTGGATGGATCTGTTAGACAGAATGCCCCTTCAAGTGAACCAAACACTTCGAAAGCGCCATTGGCAAGAGTATGTTCTGCTCATCTGATGTCATTCTTGTAGCTTTCGTCTAATTTGTTGGAGAACTCATTAGCTTTGTGTGGCCGTTTATAGGCATGCTGTGCTGTACTTCCTTGGTTTCATGTGTTTTAACGTCGACGCTGGTGCACAGGTTTTGTTTTATGACGCTGATATTGGAGGAGCTCCTATGAACTTCCGAGATGTATTCCTCTATAGCCAAGCTCTTGAGGGTATTACATTGTCCATGGTGAGTTGGTTCAACCATGCCACCCTGGCTGTCAAGATACCATCTATTCATCTGACTAAGTAATTCATTTTTAACAAACCAGCTTGTGCTTCCTGTTATATAATGCTATGGTTTGTTCGTACTACCGATGGAAGTTAAGCACTGTTAATCTTTTCCATGCTCAGATTCTTGAAGCTCCTGATGAAGAAGAGGTTTCCCTGCTTTTGGAAATTTTCAGGTGAGCTTATTGGGTGCATGATCTACCTTTATATTTGGTGGTTAATGTTGGTAATTTTCCGATAGAGATTCATGTAATTTTCATCTTAGATTCCTCAGTTATATTACAACAACAACAACAACAACAAAAATCCTTTGATCCCAAACAAGTTGGGGTAGACTAGAAATAAAACCTCCTCAAAGTCAAAGAGACGAGAGCCTTGCAAATAAAAATATATATAATATAATATTCCTCAGTTATATTAAGTGATTTTTTAAGTACATGAAAATGATTTTGAGCTCGAGTATTTGATCTATTTTGGGCTTTAACAATATTTTAAACCTCCCTTTTTTTTTTCCTTCTGCAATTGGCATAATACAAATTTATAGTTACTTGCTTAAATATTGTAATACTGGGAAAATAGCATCAACATTGTATAAACTACGTTAGTAGTTTCCTGGTCTGGATGAAACAACAGTGCACATGGCCCTATGAAACACTTAAACAACTTAATGCTTTGAAAGTTTCAGGATTGTTTTTAACCTTATGTTAACAGTTGACTTCATGGGTTTCTACAAAACAGTTTTTGCTGTTTTCCAATATGTGGATATAAGATTCTTATATGTTTTTTTTTTTGCTTTTGATAATTTATATTCTTCCTAGACATAGTTAAGATTACATTTTATGCTCCAAAGACTCATATGGATCCAATGTGGTGTTACTGTGTTAGTATCCCTGAGAAAATATGCCCATTCGATAATTGATGTAATGAAGTCATGGAATAATTTAACTTAGTTACAGTTGCCCATGATTCTGAACAACCACATCAATTGTGCAGGCCTTGCATGATTATGTTTACTGTTCCTTGAGTCACAGAACGTTTTTTTGAATCTCAACAACCTTTCCATTTTAACTAATACTATTTCCTACAGCCTATGTCTTACAGGAGGGAAAGAAATCAATAATGCGATTATGAGCAGTGTACAGGACTTGGCAAAATCATTCTCGAATTACCACGATGAAGTCCTGGTACGTTTGCTGGTTGTCTTATACTCTTATGCAATGCAAATCACTAAATCAGTTAAAGGCTAAAATTATCATGTAATACTTGGCACAGATGATTATGTAATTGGTAGTCTACAACTGTAAATCACATATATTTCTAGATGTCTTCTTTCCCAGTGACTTGAGTTTCTTTGTCTATTTTATCTAAAAATTCTTGCTTACTGCTGAAATGGCAGAATTATTTACCCTACTTTGCTTCTTTTTCTTCACAAACACTCTCTTAACTTCATGTATCTGAGTTTCTTTACCGCACATGAACTTTTTTATCATTTTTTTCTGTCATAATATTATAAGAATCCTACCAAAAGGGGAAAAGGATGTTATTTGAGAAGATATTTTTGGTGTCTAACAAAAGTACTATGAGAACGAACCAATAGCCATAGATGGTGGCCATACCTGTGAGTCTGTGACCATACTCTTGTACTGTGCTGATTCATCGCTTGATGAACTGGTGCACTGAATGTGATGATGCATTGCTGCTCCACTGTCCCTGGACAAGGGCTATTGTCTTTTATGGAGAGAGAGTACAGAGTACTGTTCAGTATTTCCCATTTTTATTGTCTTTCTACTAGTAGACAAATTGACTGTAGTACACAAGTTGGTAAACTTTGCAGAAACTGACTTTCTTGTCAAATAATAATCTGTTTCTGTACACATGTAGGTGAAACGTGAAGAGCTTCTTCAGTTTACCCAAAGTGCCATTTCAGGACTGAAGAGGAATGCTGACATTGGGAGGTGACCATTAATCTACAAACTAGTTGTCAAACTCTGATTTCCTTACTGGTTGTCTATACGATAAGTTAAACCTTCTGTTTCCATTTCTCTACACTTGCAACATCTGGAGAGCCCAAAAGAGATACCATGGTGCTTTTGCCACTATATTTTTAGGCAATTAGTAGCGCTTCTTTTGTTGTTACTCTAATATGTGTATTTCACTTCAGGATAGATGCTGAAGCCATAGATTTGTGGAAGAAACTAGATGAGAAGGAGGCATCACGAATTCAATCAACTCAAGATCCTGAAAAAGTTATGGAAAAGACTGCTGTTGCGATCGTTGAGGTGTTGCCTCTATCAAATATTCAAATATATTATAATTAAGTAATTACATTGGTTTGCTTATTTTTATATATTACGTAAGTTGTCAATTGGTAGTTAGATATTCGCAGAGGCTTTCTGGATTTTGGTCAGTCATCAGACTACAGTGTCATTATGCACATATAAGATTTTCTTGAGATCTTCAATTATTTCATTAAAATTCTCATTGATCCCAGCCTTATTAATCGAATGCTGGTCAATCAAGTGTGCTTAGCAGATAGATTCTCCCTGAAAACTAATGCAAATGACTGTATACAGCGCCAACCATGGTTTCACTCATCATGTTAAATCTATTCACTGCAACAGTAGTCCAGTATCACATGTTCTGGTTTGTTTTGACCTGTTGGATCTTGTATTAGTTATGTTTTTGTTTAACAGTTCTTTTAAGAAGCTAACTGAATTCTCTGCTTTGACCAGTCTTTCAAAGAAGCACTCACCGAAGTCCAATTCTGCTCTAGAATGGAAGACCTTCTACTGAAGAAAAAATCAATTAATGCAGGGGACTCCCTAGAGATTCATTCCCAAAAGGCATGTTTTCACGTGACCTTTATGTATATCATTTTTAAATTAGACATCATATTTTTTTAAAACTAATTATTCAGTCTTGGAAAATGATCAAACATCAGAGTTCCATGGAAACATGAATAAAACACACCTATGCATTCAGTGATACTTTAATAAAAATATCTTCAAAGCTCAGTTCTGAAAAAAATAAAAATAAAATAGCATGTCGATTTTATCCTTTAAAGAAGCGAACTGATGAGTCATGGGACTCTATGCTTTCATGTGTTTCTTCTTAGATTTACTTTCCATTGAATAGTCCATGTCCTTTTGCACTATGATCCATATTTGTTGGACGCTTGTTGCTTGAATGCTTGGAGTTGGACCTTTGGACGTGATGACTGTAGAAGTTGATTTTCTTCTTCTGAAGTTTCGCAACGACATATTTTGTGTGGCTCCAGGTGACCAATCACCAGTGCCACCATTGGTGATTGTGTCAGCTTCCGTGTTACCTTTTGCTTAGTTTAGACTTCTGATAATGATTTAGTAGCCAGTCAACATTAACTCTGCTTATATATATGCATATTTGGTGAAAGGAAACAGATTGCAATACCAATATCATGCTCTAAACTTTGCAGGTTGACAAATTAAAGGTCTTAGTGACTTCCATCGCTAATTCATCCTCCAAGGCAGAGAAGTGTATTTTGGATCACAGGTGTAGCTTCCATAACTTTTTTCTATATGGATATTTTGATGTCATTTGCTAATACTTGATAGCATCTTCTACAAATTTATGGATTATGTTCCTTCAAGTTTATGTTTTTGCTGGATGAATTCTTATTCTACTAACATGTATGATATCATTGTATATATTCAGTTCATCTTTTGAGAATTCATCAATTGAAAATTAACACTTGTATGATCACTTTATAAAAAAAGGTTGTGAAAAAGAGAGATTACAGTGCGACTATATTGTATATTCCATATGTCCATGCACACCAGACTTTGCCAATATTCACTGCAGCGGTATATGATCTATAGCTCTGTACTTCAGATTTGTGTGGCTCAATTATGTTTTGTTGGATTCACAGAATTATGTTCAGAACTGCTGTGCCTTTCTTTAGATTTTTTTCAATTGGTTCTCTGTTATTAGATCGGCAGTTATCAATAAGACAATAACTAAACTCCTTGTCTGTATGAAATCTGTGCACTGTCGGGTTACTCGGGTACACCATGAAGTATCTGTCATGTTGCCCTCTATTGTGGTTGTATGATTTTCTGTAGTTTGTTTGGTGTATTTTCGAACTAATCCATTCATGGTACAAAAAGACTTTGAGGTGACCTTTCAAATTTTATTGTGCATACCATCAGACGCCAGAAAGAGGAGGCTCTTAACTTTCGTGCCAAAAAGGATAATGAAGTGAGTGCAGTTGAAAAGGTAAGAATCCTGGCTCATATGGTGGTGGTAGAATATGTTTGTACTCCTTATATTATAAGAACTCACATTTGATTTGAGAACATAAGACTCCAATTGTGGTTAATTGGTTATGCACCTTTGGAAGCTTCTCTTTACTTATTTCATCGCACCTACTTGTTGTAAGGAAGCCATTCTGCATGGGCACAGTGCCCTTGGGATGTCTACCTGTATTTATGGAGCATAAATACTTGCACATGCCAATTCACAGATGACACCTGTACATTATAAAATGCATGCATGGATAAGTGTTCCTTTGTTGTATTATCTGTCGATGCTCTAATTAAGCAACACATCCCCTTTTCTTAATGTGTCTTTGGTATAGGAGTTGACTGCTGATATTTCTGAATTGGAGAAACAAAGGGATGAACTGGAGGCTCAGTTGAAGAAGGTACCTTTTCCTTATTAAGAACTTCCTGAAAGATTTATTTTTCTTGTTGGCCTCTTCTAGCCCTAGGCATGGTTATTAAGCATCGCTTAAGCGGTCAGGGGGGTCATGCCACGGCCTCGCCTTGCCTAGCCTGCCTATGGGGAGGGGGGGGGGGGGAGCAGAGGCAGCTTTTACACCGGAGAGAGGCTTAAGGGTAGGGGGAAGCAGCAGCAGAACCTGGACTGGAGGATGGAGGTGCAGGGGGAAGCGACAGTGGCCGGCAGGGAGGAGGAATCCGGCATCGCCGCGTTGAGGAGGTGGAGGCAAGCTCGATGTGGCCGGCGGCGAGGTGGATCTGGCCGGGCAGGAGGTGGATCCTGCCGTCTGTCGGGGAGGTGGAGGCGAGCTCGATGTGGGACATGGGGAGAGGAGAGGTGGCTAGGATTAGATTGAGAGAAGACTGGGAGATGGATATACGGTGTTGAGCAGTTGGGGGCGAGCTGGGCTGGCATGATGGGCTGGGCTAGGCCGCTTTCTCTTTCTTCTCCTCCTTTTCTTTTTTCTTTTCCTTTCTTTCCTCTGTAAACGTTTTCAGCCCTTTCTTCCTGCTGGTATGGCGTTGCCTCAGGCGTCTAGGGGGTGCCTTGGCATCTCACCTCGCCGTAGCGCCTTAATAACCATGGCCCTAGGTTTGACATGTGGACATGCAGTTGTAGTACTTCATCAATTTAAAATCTTAAAGATGTTTTTGGCATGATATAAGGTGTTTGATCAACTGATGTGTCATTCAGCAGATTGATGAGTTCGTCATAGCGGCCTTAACCCATAGTAGCAAGGCCTGAGGCAGGATTATGTGACAATAGTCAAGTTGCCATATAGTTGTTAAGCCACCAAGGATATTTAATTGCTGTGCTAAAATTAAAAGTATCTCTATGAACTTCTGCCCCCCCCCCCCCCCCAATCTGAACAAGCCTAAAGATCTCTTTTTTGTAATTCAAAGAGTTTGAGGAGAGTATGCATCAGAGAACATTTTCCAAAAACATGAAAGAAACAACCCGACACAATGGGAAATTCATCTTCACCATTAAACTCCTGCTGGCCCTTATTAATCTCATTCATTATATTTATGTACAGTAGACTGGGGGAATCACATTCCTGCGAAGTGCCAAGTCTCTCTGATGGAGTCCTGTTGTTATTATTTTGCTAAAGGTAGACTTCAGTTTTGATCTTGAGGTTCTTTATGTACTCCATCAACAGGTGAACATTTCACTGAATGCTGCTGTTGGACGGCTCAAGCAAACGAGGGAAGAGAGGGACCAATTTGATGAAGCAAGCAGCCAGATGATCTTTAGTTTGAAAGCAAAGGTGCTGATACTTTTCTGATCGACCCAGTTTCAGTCTTCTTCCAGTTATATTTTTATGAGATTGATGATTGGTGTTTGTTGTATTGATCAGCTTGATGTTTTGTTTTCTTCTGACATTGAATCAGGAGAATGAACTTTCTAAATCTATTGCCTCATGTAACGTGGAGTCTGGTGTAGTCAAGACTTGGATCAATTTCCTTGAGGATACATGGCAGCTTCAGTCGTCATACAATGAACAGAAGGAAAAGAAAACCAAGTATGCAGTGATTATGGCCATACAGGCCTTTGATGAATGGTGTACTCCATTTTTGTATATTTACTAAATTCAGCTTTTATTTTTTGTTTATGACTATAGCGGTGAGCTAGAGAGATGCACAAGCAATTTTCTGAAGTTGACCAAATGTCATCTTTCTACATTCATGGTACTTGGTTGTATAGAAACTGTTCAAAGCCCTTGTTGCATTCCTAGCAAACACACTATACTGTTAGAGTATATCTTAGATTCACTATCTTGTATGCATCTTTTGTCTTGGGCAGGAAGTACTGGGCCCATCAATTGAGCGGATCCGCACATACGTTGATAATTTGGCAGTCTTGAATACAAGGTTGTTCAGTTGCTCTTTCTAATGTCTTCCATATACTCATGGACCCTCCTTTTCCACCAAAAAATGGGCCATATTTGGTTAATGGCTTTGTAATCATGTGCGTTGGGCCAAATCTTGTAGGGAGGAGTCAACTGAACATGAAGATGACGAGGTATCAGAAAAGACAAGTACACAGAAATCCCTTGAGGAGGAATATTTGGAAACTGAAAAGAAGGTTCCTACTGATTACCTACTGTTGATTGCCTGGTTTTACAATTAAAATGCTAATTAGTTGTTTTTAAGGCCATCAATCTCTTCAAATAAACATCACCACTTGTCTGTATGTTTTTTTTTGGCCAAAATTGAGGTTAGTTGTGCAGTAAAAGTCATATCATGAACAGCTACGGTTTTTGAGCAAATGGATATTTTGGGTGGCTGATGATGTGGCAATATTTTCAGATCGTAATCGCCTTCAGCATCACTGATCACATGAAGAAGTTGTTTTATTCTGAACAAGGAGCTAATTCTAGGTACAGCCAAACTCTTCTTTACATACTGATTTTCTTTCTCGTTCTTGTGAAATTCTGATCCTTGCAATTGGACAAGTCACATTTTCTTTTCTTTTCAGGCGAAATGACCAAGAGGTCAGGAGCTTATTTTCTGAGATAGAGAAACTGAGAGAAGCATTCGATTCTATAGAAAGGCCGACGTTAGACATTGAAGTCCGCAGAGCAATAGTGCCAACAAAGGAGAGATCTGAAGTGATCTCTTCGCCTGTTCAGGCAACCTCTACGCCGAAAGCTGCACTTGTGGACTCTCCGAAATCTCTGGTGAAACCTGAGCAGACGCTGGATCCTGATTCGGAGCTTGCAAAGTTAGAATTAGAATTTGGGAAAGTCAACAAATACTCCCCTGAAGAGATAACCGGGTGGGAGTTCGACGAGCTTGAAGAGGAGCTGAGAGCTGACATATCCAAATCAAGCAATAAAAAATAACCACATGCATCCTACATTGGTGAGATGTATGTCCCCCATTTCCGTGTGTTGGCTTGAATACTTGAATGTACATAATGTTGTTTTATTGTGTCTATTGTTCAATTCTTACTGTATGAGAACGCAAATAACACTATACCCTTGACAAGGCATTTGTTATTTGTTTGTTCTTGTCATTGACATGTATACAGAAAGAGTGAAACCTATGTAACATTTCCATGTGTATAAAATAAAGTGCTACAATTTTATTGTTTGAACTTTTTTGCGATTATTTTAATGTTTGAGCTTGGGTAGTTAAAGACCAATTTTACCCTCTGAAGAGCCCCGTCGTGTCATAATTCAGCAAAATGGCAAGAAATTCTATATGTTGAAAAGAAGGTAAACGAAAAGTGGCAATTGTTTAAGTTGTTCATAGATTGAAATAGAACTAAAAATTCATGATATGCCTGAGCAAACAATGAATCAGCATTGCTTTAGATGCTAGATTATGTTCCATTAGCACCTACTAGCATGCTTCGAACCAGTGGTGGAGGCAGCATAGTAGCAGGGTACAGCCGTACCCCCCAATTTTTTTTAAAAAAAAATACTTGTTATATATATTGTATATAAATACATTTAATAAATTTTGGTACAGTTAATGATATTTGTGATTATGTGTTAGATTGCATGTTAGTGTATAGAATTGTATAGATTATGTATTATGTAGAAGTAGAGCAGTTAGGAGTGAGTCAGTTATGAGTCGGTAGAACTATATGTTACTTAATTTTACATCCTTATCATGAAAATTCTGGTTTCGCCACCGCTTCAAACTAAACTGGTGCCCTGGTGGTGATGACAGTTTACCTATAGAGCATAATAACACAAGAGTAGAGCACCAGCTTAGAAACCACGACCTTACAAGTACTACATTAATATCTGCAAGCAACTCGTTTCAACAACATACAACAACTCAAGACCTCATCAAGAGCCGAGAGATCAACAACTTCACTTGTACGTACTTGGCACTCCTCAACCACAGACCACATTACGTGCATGGTTGCACACTGCTATCAGCTATATAGCTAGCTCGGCCACACTAGTACATGAGGAACACGGTGAACTGGAGCACGGTCTCGACGCCGTCGGTCTCGTGCGCCGCGCCGGACGCCGCCACCCCTCCGGGCCTCACGACGGCCACCTTGGCGAAGCCCTTCGCCGCGACGTACCTCCCCGTGCCGCCGACGATGGCGAGGTGCGACTCCGAGTCCGCCGTGCGGTGCACGCCGAAGAAGCTGATGGTGTCCGCGAACTCGCCTTCCTTGAACATGGCCGTGACCGCAACCGTCTGGCTCACGCCCTCCTCCGAGCTGGCGATGTAGAAGCCCTGCGCCCTGCCCAAGGCCGCCGACCCCAGCTCCGGCGCCTCCGTCAGCTCGTCGTCGACCACCGTCATGGTCCCGAAGAGGAGCTTCTGGAACGTGGTCCCCTGCGGGAGGCTGCCGCCTGCGAAGACCGGGACGCCGTTGTTGTTGTTGGACATGGCGGCGTTGGTGGCGCCGCCGAGGCCGGTGAGGAAGGGGATGTTGTTGTTGTCGACGGCGCCGGCCGCGCCGGTGTTGATGTTTACGCCGCTGTTGAGCGGCAGCACGGCGCCGTTGGGGCGCGCGAAGGGGAGCTGACCAGTGACCGCGGTGTTGTCGACGATGCCCGTCACGATGCGCGCCGACGGGTTCGTGCCGCCGAGGATGTCGTGCATGAAGAATATCAGCGGGTGGTCGCCGCCGGCGGGGTTTGCCCCCTCCCCCGCCCCCGCCTCCACCGGGATGGTGCTGGCGGCGATTGGTGCTCCGGCAGCACCACCGGATGCCACCGCACCGGCCGCAGGGTTCGTTGCTGCCGCAGCCGGGATGGCATTGGCAGCCAGCGGTGCGTCAGCAGCCCCGGACGCCGCCGCCGGCGCAGCAACGGTGTCGTCGTCGGACGTCAGGACGCGCGTCGGCCGTGTCGCGGCGGCGCCGGATGCGAGTAGGAGCAGGAGAAGGAGGGGCGAGAGGGCGATGGTTGGTTTCACGAATGCCATCTGAGCAGTAGGCTTCGTCTTCGTGTCTGGACTCTGCACTCGTACTCGACTACTAGTAATGTTTTATGAGCTGCGACTCTGATGGTTTCAGGAGTTCCAGGAGGGCTCTCTCTATATAGCGAGGTGCACATGCGGAGACGTGCTGATTGCTGAGTGGTTAGCGCCGTGGTCTCGTGGAGTCGTTCATTTGGTTTAGTTGCGCTTGCAAATTGCAACTGCAAACTGCTCCACCTCGCCTTGGTGCGAAGCCCACTTTCCTACCTTGCAGGCCACCCAGGTAGGCCGAAAAGCAGATCAGGCAGCTAGCCTCTGTGCCAGTGGCGGCCTAGCCGCGAATGAGACAGCCCATGGCCATTACTTGAGACAGCCCAGTGCCCAAACAAACCGAGACTTGAGACAGAGACGCCTGTCCCACGTGTCGGACTCGGCTGGACGGAGCCTGCGCTGCAGTACGGGCCTGTTTGCTTTCAGGCCTGGTGGCAAATTGCCCGGCCGTTACAGCACGGGTTTCTGTCCGTACAGTGTTTGTTTACCTCTAAGGCGAGCCGTCAGGCCTAGGCATAGAAAATAGGCGCTTAAGAGCTGTCAGACCCGGATTTTCTAATCCGAATTCACTGTGAAAACGTCGTGCTATTCCCTGGATCAGTAGATAGCACTCACAGGCATTGCTGAATCATTCATACATAGCGTGAACTAAAGTATCATTATTACAAGCAACAGAGTGACATAGACCACGTCGGGTCGAGTTTTACAACAGGGGCCGATCAGGCCAAATGGATTACAATACAGAACACCGAATACGATAGCGGAAGCAAAAGGGTAGAGCTCATCTCTTCACAGGCAAGCGACTGGGGCAACCTGTGTACGACTGATATTACCCAAGGACCCGGATAATATCGGTTGTACGCAAGTACCAACGAGTCAACTTAGACTGCGTCGAGGCCTAGACTACAGATCCTAGACTACTCTTCATCGTTTCCTTGTCCATCAACTTCTGGTTCCTCGTAGTAAGCATAGTCTCCTCCATCAGCGTCATCTGAAGGGTTTGGGGGAGAGCGAGGATGAGCACAACTACCGTGCTCGCGAGCCAATACACAATGCAATGATATACATGCAAGGCTTACAAGGATGGCTCGGTTCTTTTATTTGCGAAAGCAATACTTTTAAATATCATAAGTACAAATTCCTAGCACTTAGCATTTTTAACAAATTTCATTTTAGTTAAAGAGAAATTGTGCAATATTTGTATCAGCAGAGGTTACCTCCACCTTCATGCTTAATTTTGATTGTGGTTACATCCACCACTAAACGACACTGGGTACAAAGACCCAGGAATAACCAATCTTAGGGCTAGGTGAGCCCGCCACAATTTTCATACCACCCACAAAGTTTTTGAAATAGAACTAACTCAAGTTAAGTTCCCATGTCCGCCTTTGACCGTAGGCACGGCTGTTTAAACAGTTTATAACTCTGCAGAGATTGTACACTTTACCCGCAAGAGACAATTAACTCGTTGCTCTACGATTCGTAGTCGTGTAGTCGAGAGGTTGTCACAATAACTTTCTAAATATCTCGCCTTCCTCGTCTCACCCATATGGGGTTATGCCCATACGTTGCGCGGGATGTCCACCTCAGCGACTGGCGTAGCGTGGCTACACCTCAGCGACTGGCGAACTTCACCCTTGACTCGGTGTCCCATCCAAGCCCGACATACCCAGAGCTTGTGCCCTTTAACCCTCCGGTGAGATGATTTTGGATTTGATAAATGTACTAAGCCAAGTCGCAGTTTGTTGCGGACTTGTGGTTGTACTTGTTATACACAGAGGTCGTGACCAGATTAAGTCCTTTGGGTTGTCTGGACGGCTCAACCACATTCCCACCATTCTCGTGCTACATCCGCACCCACCATCTTACCATCCGCCCAGACGGGGTATTAGCAGTTTAGGGTTTTTGAGATGTAAAATACAACAATTCAACCATCTCAGTCATTTACCCGCAATGACTGCCCAAATCATTTTATGTTTGAAATGATGATGATTAGGACATTTTAATGTCCCGGTACTTAAGCAAGTCTAGCATGTCGCTTAAGTACAACCTATAGCTAGTATTACCATATAGTTACTAGGATGACAATGGAATTAAGGTATTCAAGTTATCAAGGATGGCATAATAATTAATTATTCAACAAATGGGTATTAACTACCCTAAGCTTTAGCATACATTTGTTTAAAGAATTAAAGCATGCAATTTGCTATTTTAAAGGAATATAATTTGCATAAAATGTAGGCTCAATATGATCAAAGTATTGACTCGCCTTGGTTGTAGGGGAGAGAGTCCGAGTAGTCTTGTCCTTGATCGACGTGGAGGTCTCCGGCGTCTCCGAAATCTACGCGGGCGAAGTACCGGCAAAAATAAACGACAAGCAACGAGAGCCATTAAATACACAAGTACACAAATGAACTCCAAATTGAACAAGACCTATGCCATTAGCAAGATCTTGATTTTAGAAATTTATTTCATAATTTTTGGAGCTAAAATGGGGGAGATATTAATATTTAAAGATCCACTTTTAAAATAAAATAGAAAAGGAAAATGAAAAACTAATAATAAAAAAAGAAACCGTCGGCGGCCCAAAACCAAAAAGCGGCCCGGCCCACGGCCTTAGCCGAGACGCACGCGCGGGCGCGAGGCGCGGCCCACGGGCGCGCGGCCTGCCCGGGCGGTAGAGAAAGGGGGGGGAGGGCGAAGCCGAGGGGGAAAGAAGGCGGGCGGCGGCGGCGCGCTGGGGAAAAAAAGGAGGCGGCGACCGGAGGTGGAGGAGAGGAGGCGGCGGCCGGAGGTGGAGGAGAGGAGGCGGCGGCCGGAGGTGGAGGAGAGGAGGCGGCGGTGCGCGAGGAAGGGGGCGCTCGGGCGCGGCGGCCGAAGGAAGAAGGCTCGGGGCTCACGGCGACGACGACGACGACGGAGGCGACGACGGCGGCGGCAACGGCGAGGTAAGGGTTCGGCTCTTCTTCTCATTCCTTTTTTCTTCTTGCTCGGGGGTGGGGGGGAGAAGGGCACCGGGGGGTTAAAGCCGGGGAAGAGGAGCGGAGAGAAGGGGGGGTCCGGCGAGCGGCGCGGTTCGGGCGCGAGCGTGCGCACGGAGGGCATGATGGCGGCTCGACGGCGTGCGTGCGAGGACGGCGTGACGAGACAACCCGAGGGGGGGTCCGGGCAAGGGGGGGTTGACGGGGGGAGAGGGTGGGGGTCCGACGAGGGTTGACCCGGGAAGGGGGGACAAAAGGGGCATCACAAATCCTACCCACCTTAAACGGAATCTCGACCCCGAGATTCGAGCTGCTCCGAGAACAGGGACGGGAAATCCAGCTTAAGTTGATCTTCTCGCTCCCAGGTGGCTTCTTTGGCTGAGTGATGACTCCACTGAACCTTGCAAAGGCGGATGACTTGGCGTCTGGTTTGCTTCTCCACGACATCAAGAATCTTGATCGGGTGCTCCGGATAAGTCAAATCCTTATCAAGTGCGATGGCTTCGACGGGAGTCTGCTCTTCGGGTATTCTGAGACATTTCTTTAGTTGAGAGACGTGGAACACGTTGTGAACGTCTGACAAACTTTCAGGTAGCTCTAGCTGATAGGCAACTTCTCCACGCTTAGCGGTGATCGGGAACGGGACTATGTATCTTGGTGCGAGCTTGCCTTTAACTGTGAATCTTCGGGTTCCACGAAGTGGCGATACCTTGAGATACACAACATCTCCAACTTCAAGGTTAAGTCTCTTCGACGGTTGTCGCGATAACTCTTCTCGTCTAGACCGAAATTTGTTTGAAGGCGATCTCGATTAGTCGTACTTTCTCTTGACTTGCTTGAGAGTATCCGGTCCAAAGACATATCCTCACTGATTCGACCAATGCAGAGGAGTTCGCATTTTCTTCCATAGAGTGCTTCAAATGGGGACATTTTTAAACTTGATGATAACTATTATTGTATGCAAACTCGGCATACGGTAGACATTTTCCGGTCTACGGTAAACTCCAAAGCACAAGCTCAAGCATGTCTTCTAGGATTTGATTTGTTCTTTCCGTCGACCATCGGTCATGCGGATGATAGGTCATCTTGAAGGTAAGGTGTGTTCCAAGGGCATCATGCAAACTAGCCCAAAAATGCGAGGTAAATTGAGAACCTCGATCGGAGACTATTCTCTTGGGTACTCCGTGTAAACACACGATACGGGCCATGTATAACTCGGCTAACTTGTCTCCCTTGTAAGTTGTCTTCACAGGGATGAAGTGGGCGACTTTAGTCAATCATCAACTATAACCCATACCGAGTCACATCCGGACTTAGTTCGAGGTAGACCGTAATGAAATCCATTCGATTTCTTCCCATTTCCACCGAGGATCTGTAAGGGTTGTAGCAATCCATTTGGTCTTTGATGTTCACCTTGATTCACGACATACATCACAACAAGCTACATACTCGCGATATCTCTTTTCATTCGTGGCCACCAATACAAAATCTTCATGTCTTGGTACATCTTGGTGCCGCTGAGTGCGGTGTAAGCGAGCTGTGAGCTTCCTTTAGAATCAGATCTTTGAGTTCCTTCTGGTGGGGAACAAAGAGACGTTTCCCATACCATAGGATTCCCTGCTGATCTTCTGACATCTTAGGGGCCTTTCCTTTGGCCATGAGATGCTTGAATCTCTGGACTCCGGGATGTCCCTCTTGAGCGGCTTTGATCTGCTCTTCTAGAGTTGGATGGGCCTCTACAGTGGCTAGTGTGCCTTGCTCTATTAACTCAAGGTTGAGGGCTTCAAATTCCTTGCAGAGCTCAGGTTGGTGTTCTTGAATCATGACATTACTGCAGTAGGATTTACGGCTTAATGCATCAGCAACTACATTAGCCTTTCCAGGATGATAGTGGACATCCAAGTTATAATCCTTTATTAATTCTAACCATCTTCTTTGTCGAAGGTTGAGGTCTGATTGGGTGAAAATGTACTTGAGACTCTTGTGGTCTGTGTAGATATCACAATGATTTCCAATCAAGTAATGCCGCCAAATTTTTAAGGCATGCACTACTGCTGCTAACTCCAAATCATGAGTTGGATAGTTGTCTTCGTGAGGACGGAGTTGTCTTGAAGCATAAGCTACAACTTTTCCTCCTTGCATGAGCACACAACCAAGACCTTGGCGCGATGCATCACAGTAGACTTCGAAGTCTTGATGGATGTCCGCGGGATCAATCTTGGTGCGTGCAGTTAACTTTTCTTCAATTCTTGGAAACTCTTTTCGCAAGCTTCTGTCCAATCATACTTCCTTTCCTTTTTAAGCAGATGGGTCATCGGTTTGGAAAGCTTAGAGAATCCTTCAATGAAGCGTCTGTAGTATCCGGCCAAACCGAGAAAACTACGCACTTCCGTCACCGATGTGGGTTGTTTCCATTCCATTACAGCTGCTACTTTGGATGGATCAACTGCGATTCCTCCAGCGGATACAATGTGTCCGAGGAAACTGATTTCATGAAGCCAAAATTCATTTTTCTTGTACTTGGCATAAAGATGATTCTCTTTAAGCTTTTCTAAGACCAATTGCAAGTGTTCAGAATGTTCTTCATCGGTCTTTGAATAGATCAAGATGTCGTCTATAAACACGACAACAAACTTGTCTAAGTATTCCATGAATACTTTGTTCATGAGGTTCATGAAGTAGGCTGGCGCGTTGGTCAAGCCAAACGGCATGACAGTGAACTCATATAGGCCATACCGGGTGGTAAAAGCCGTCTTAGGAATATCCTCATTCCTGATCTTAAGCTGATGGTATCCTGACCTCAGGTCTATCTTGAGAAAAGCGATGCTCTGTCAACCGATCGAACAGTCATCGATGCGAGGTAAGGGATACTTGTTCTTGATGGTCACATCATTGAGTGCCCTGTAGTCCACGCACAATCTGGCGGTGCCATCTTTCTTCTTCACAAAGAGAACTGGCGAACCCCAGGGAGAAGAACTAGGTCTAATGAAACCTTTGTCTTGCAAGTCTTCAATTTGTGTCTTAAGTTCTTCAAGTTCGTCGCCGCCATTCCGTATGGTCTCTTAGCAATCGGGCTGTCCACGGCTTCAAGTTGATGACAAACTCAACATCTCATGCTCGTGGCATGCACAGTAATTCTTCTGGGAAGACATCGGGGTAAGCTTGAACTACAGGCGTTGTCTCTAGGGACAACTCTCCAAGGTGGTGGATTGTTCTATTCAAAGGAGAGGAACGATCCACACTAACTCTTATTGTGGTCTCTGGGTTCTTGGTGAGCACCACTTTTCTGTTGGCGCAATCTATCAATCCTTGATATTTGGCCAACCAATCCATCCCTAGGATGATATCCAGCGTTTGAGATTCTAGCACCAGAAGGTTTGCTAGGAATCCGGAATGTTCTATAGCAATTTCTACCCTGGGACTGACTGAGGTAGCATAAAGGGGTCCCCCGGGTGAGCTAAGTACCACGGGTTTCTTCAACTTATAGGTTGGCAACTTAAGCCTTTCGACAAACTTTCTTGAAATAAAAGAGTGCGAAGCTCCAGAATCAAACAAAACTTGTGCGGGTACTGAATTAACAGGGAACGTACCCATTAGTACTCCTGAGGCACCTTGAGCTTCCTCGGCTGTGACGTGGTTCACACGGCCATGGCTTTGTGTTGGTGTAGACCTTGATGCCTGCGAAGTCTGGTGACTCTTGCTTGGGGCTTGGGTCCTGCCTTGAACTGGCGTTACTCCTGTGTTGAGTCTTGCTGGAGCATTCTGACGGTAGGACAACGATTGGCGAAGTGTCCTTTTTCTCCACAGCGGCGATGGAGGTTTCTTCTTGGGTTGATCGCCGTTGGTTGCGGCGGCGGAGAGCACCGAATCCACTTCCTTGGGGACGCGGGGTGGAAACTTGAGTTTTCTGAGAAGAGGCTGCAGACGATCTGAAAGATGAGCTGCCTTGGAATGTAGACTTCTGGGGAAAGCTACCTTGTGGCCTCTGAAATGACATCTTCCTTTGCGCTAATCTCGCAGATCTTCTTCTCGATTTCACAAATGAGGGCTTTATTAACTAATCGCTGGAAGCTAGAGTAATCATGGAGGATAAGTCGTCCTCTCATGTCTTCACGCATTCCTTCAACAAAGCGGTCGATTTTCTCTTCTTCATCGCCTACATCATGGGGCGTAGCGAGCAAGTAGTTAAACTTGGTTAGATACTCATTTATCGACATCCGACCGCTTGAGAGCTCAATTCGTTCTTCTTCAATCTCATTGTTCCGGTGATACAGTTGGCCCCAAAGCGGCTTTGAATTCCTCCCGAGAATCGGTGCCATGCGGGTTCAACTTCACTTGTTGTATTTCCGCAACTTCTTCTATTGCGCAGAGGCGGGATCTTGTGGGGCTCCAATCGTAGATGCTACGACTTCGCTATTCCGCTTCTTCTTCCTCTAGATTCTCATCACCTCGGCGGCAAGGTAATTCTCCCACTGTGCAATGGTGGCGCTTTTCGGTGATGGGTGGCGAAATCCACCTTGTCTTCATTTGAGCGGCGGGCAAGACGAAGTTTCTTCTCGGTGTCCCCGAGCGGTCTTGACTTCTAGCGGTTCATTGGCGCGGCAAAGGTGAGAGGTCTTGTCTGAGAAAATCGCCCGGCTTGGAGTTGCGATCGGCCGGTCCGATCACGATTGTTTAGTAACGCTCAAGAATCTGAGTCTGCTGAAACATGACTTGAGTCATTGTTGGGTTTGCTGGTGGTGGAGGAGGCAGTTCCTGTCCTCGGCCTTGGCCACGACCACGGCCACGACCTCTTCCTCGGCCTGCGGCGAAGGCTCCACGGACCGGGGCGACAGCTCTTCTTGGCGGCATCCTGAAGGAACTCTGAAGCTTAGAACTAGAGGGAGTATATGAGGGTTCACTAGCCCCCTAAGGCACACACAGACAAGAACAAAGCCAACAAAAAGAACGAAGCAAGTACAATACAAAGCCTAGAGCGGCTACACTATAATAAGGGGGGTTAAGTGTTACATGACTATCGAACAAAGCTTATACACTAAGCTAAGTCATGACACAGAATACAAACACATCGTCTACAAAAGAAAAGAAACAAAAGTGCTTGCAACCCAAAGATCGCTCGGCAAGCATCGCTAGCTAACCTAAACTAATCGACAATGCTCTGCCGGGGATCGACCACAAAGCGATGCTGTTTGCGAGGCGAACGAACGGCTCGATCAAGCTCGCGAACGGGAGCAGGAACGTGAACGGCTGAGGTGGCGTCCACGACTGGACTCGTCAAACCCAGGCGGTGGACTGGGGGCTACGTCCACGGCTGGACTCTCCTAGGCGACGGCCGGACGGCGGCGCGCGCACCTTCTTGCGCGGCCGTGAGTCGGAGACGGGTCCTTCGACGGGAACGTCGGCTCGGCGGCTGGGAGGACGGGGCGACGAGAGGTGCAACCGGGGTGGGCGAGGACCGAAGCGGCGGCTCGAGGCGCGCCAACTCGCAAGAGCGGCGTCTCTCTGCACCGCGCAGACATCCTCTCTCAGATCGCAGCGGGAGTGAGCTTCATCACTCCTGATCATGTTGCTCCGAAGGGTGTCGGAGTGGGCATAGCTGCCGGTGAGGAGTGTCCGCACCGCTCGATCTCATCCATGGCGGTGTGATGGTGGCTATCATCGCCGCGTAGCCGGACTCGCCGCGTCAGCGGGGTCGTCGTCTCTGGTGTCGAAAATTGCTGGGACACGCTCCTCATCTGGGAGGTACGGGTAGAAGCAGAAGGGTGACCTCAGCAAGAGATCCTCGTACTTCCAACACAAGCGGGTGGAAGCGACGCGTGCGGCGTCCTGAATGGCGTCATGACGGCTACGCCGGGGTGCCTCGGCCCTGAAGAGGAAGGAAGTGAACTCGCCAACCCTGGCGGAGAGGTACACCTCCATCGTCCAGGACTCGCGGGTCTCGATCCTCGTCATCCTACCACGGAACGTGGTCGACGGGAAAACCAAGGTACAAAGATCATCGGTGGCGATGTATGTCATGAAGCCTCCTCGTTCTCTCCGTGAACGAGGAGGTCCCACGGGCCATCCGACGACGGGGTAGCCATCTACAAATTTTTGAAAACAAGAGGAGGTCAGCACAGGGTAAAACTTAAGTGAAGTAAAGACAAGTACAGAACTAAGAGTGAAGAGTAGAAGCATTAAATACTCTATATTTTTAGCAAAGCTTTTTCTTAGTTTTCGAAAATAAGATCCAAGTCCTTAAGGCAACGACCAATCTAACTAAGACTCTACGATCGTATGCTCGATACACTCTGTCGGACCGGATTTTCTAATCCGAATCCTTCAGAAAACGCCGTGCTATTCCTCGATCGAGATAGCACTCACAGCATTCTTGAATCATTCATACATAGCGTGAACTAAAGTATCATTATTACAAGCAACAAAGTGACATAGACCACGTCGGGTCGAGTTTTACAACAAATGATCGGGCCAAATGGATTACAATACGTAACACCGAATACGATAGCGGAAGCAAAGGGTAGAGCTCATCTCTTCACAGTAAGCGATCGGGCAACTCAGGTACGATCGATATTACCCAAGGACCGGATAATATCGGTTGTACGCAAGTACCAACGAGTCAACTTAGATCGCGTCGAGGCCTAGACTACGATCCTAGACTACTCTTCATCGTTTCCTTGTCCATCAACTCGGTTCCTCGTAGTAAGCATAGTCTCTCCATCGGCGTCATCCAAGGGTTTGGGGGAGAGCGAGGATGAGCACAACTACCGTGCTCGCGAGCCAATACACAATGCAATGATATACATGCAAGGCTTACAAGGATGGCTCGGTTCTTTTATTTGCGAAAGCAATACTTTTAAATATCATAAGTACAAATTCCTAGCACTTAGCATTTTTAACAAATTTCATTTTAGTTAAAGAGAAATTGTGCAATATTTGTATCAGCAGAGGTTACCTCCACCTTCATGCTTAATTTTGATTGTGGTTACATCCACCACTAAACGACACTGGGTACAAAGACCCAGGAATAACCAATCTCAAGGCTAGGTGAGCCCGCCACAATTTTCATACCACCCACAAAGTTTTTGAAATAGAACTAACTCAAGTTAAGTTCCCATGTCCGCCTTTGACCGTAGGCACGGCTGTTTAAACAGTTTATAACTCTGCAGAGATTGTACACTTTACCCGCAAGAGACAATTAACTCGTTCTACACGATTCCGTAGTGTAGTCGAGAGGTTGTCACAATAACTTTTCTAAATATCTCGCCCCTTCCCTCGTCTCACCCATATGGGGTTATGCCCATACGTTGCGCGGGATGTCCACCTCAGCGACTGGCGTAGCGTGGCTACACCTCAGCGACTGGCGAACTTCACCCTTGACTCGGTGTCCCATCCAAGCCCGACATACCCGAGCTTGTGCCCTTTAACCCTCCGGTGAGATGATTTTCAGGATTTGATAAATGTACTAAGCCAAGTCGCAGATTTGTTGCGCACTTGTGGTTGTACTTGTTATACATGTGGAGGTCGTGACAAGATTAAGTCCTTAGGGTTGTCCGGACGGCTCAACCACATTCCCACCATTCTCGTGCTACATCCGCACTCCACCATCTTACCATCCGCCTGCACGGGTATTAGCGATTTAGGGTTTTGAGATGTAAAATACAACAATTCAACCATCTCAGTCATTTACCCGCAATGACTGCCCAAATCATTTTATGTTTGAAATGATGATGATTAGGACATTTTAATGTCCCGGTACTTAAGCAAGTCTAGCATGTCGCTTAAGTACAACCTATAGCTAGTATTACCATATAGTTACTAGGGTGACAATGGAATTAAGGTATTCAAGTTGTCAAGGATGGCATAATAATTAATTATTCAACAAATGGGTATTAACTACCCTAAGCTTTAACATACATTTGTTTAAAGAATTAAAGCATGCAATTTGCTATTTTAAAGGAATATAATTTGCATAAAATGTAGGCTCAATATGATCAAAGTATTGACTCGCCTTGGTTGTAGGGGAGAGAGTCCGAGTAGTCTTGTCCTTGATCGACGTGGAGGTCTCGGCTGTCTCCAAATCTACGCGCTAAGTACCAGAGCAAAAATAAACGACAAGCAACGAGAGCCATTAAATACACAAGTACACAAATGAACTCCAAATTGAACAAGACCTATGCCATTAGCAAGATCTTGATTTTAGAAATTTTTAGAAATTTATTTCATAATTTTTGGAGCTAAAATGGGGGAGATATTAATATTTAAAGATCCACTTTTAAAATAAAATAGAAAAGGAAAATGAAAAACTAATAAAAAAGAAACCGTCAGTGCCCAAAACCAAAAAGCGGCCCGGCCCACGGCCTTAGCCGAGACGCACGCGCGGGCGCGAGCGCGCGCCACGCGCGCGGCCCGCCGCAGAGGTAGAGAGGAGCGGCGGCGAGGAAAGAAGGCGGCGCGCGCGCGCGCGGGAAAAAAGGCGGCGGCGGAGGTGGAGAGGAGGCGCCGGAGGTGGAGGAGAGAGGCGGCGGCGCGCGAGAAGAGGCGCGCCGCGCGGCGCCAAGGAAGAAGGCTCGGGGCTCACGGCGACGACGACGACGGAGGCGACGACGGCGGCGGCAACGGCGAGGTAAGGGTTCGGCTCTTCTTCTCCTTCCTTTTTCTTCTTGCTCGGGGTGGGGGAGAAGGGCACCGGGGTTTAAAGCGGGAAGAGGAGCGGAGAGAGTGGTCCGCGAGCGGCGCGGTTCGGCGCGCGCGTGCGACGGAGGGCATGATGGCGGCTCGACGGCGTGCGTGCGAGGACGGCGTGACGAGACAACCCGAGGGGGGGTCCGGGCAAGGGGGGGTTGACGGGGGGAGAGGGTGGGGGTCCGGCGAGGGTTGACCCGGGAAGGGGGGGACAAAAGGGGCATCACAAGAGCCAAGCCTCTTAGACTACTTGATCCACTGTTGATAGCTCAAATCAATATTTTATTCTTTATTCACCAATTTCAGATGTATGTTTTCAACCAAATAACTTATTTTTAAATTTATCTGACCAAATAAAAATTATCTATTTTTCGGGCTACCTCTATACACTATTTTTTTCACGAGCATAAAATCTTAGTCTAGTGCGCCAGCCAAACAAAACCTAAGTCACCGCTACCTACCGTGGACGAGAGGCCGGTTGACTGAACCGTCATCCAAGTGGCTCGAGAGAGTACAGGACAAAGACATGGCCGCGCCTTGAAGCTGAATTCCACAAGCGAATGGAAAGAAAGGCAGTGGCATCACCGTCGTTGTCGTTGTCCTAGCTTTCCCGCCGCTTACGCTGACCTGCCCGATCGCTGTCGAGGGGGCGTTTTCTGAGAACCAACCGAGCTGTCCTGCCGATAAATTTCGGTCCGACTCCGCAGCATCTGCACGCCGCCCGAACCACCTAGTCCACCGCTTTAACTCCCCTCCGGCCTCCTTTACCCACGCCGTCATTTCCTCTGCACCTTCAGTTCGTTAATAGCTCGCCATGCCTCTTCTCTCCACCCTCGCCGGGCTCCTCGTCTACCTCCTTTATGTCGGCGCTCCGACATGTTCCGCCGCGACGGACACAGTCTCGGTCGGACAAGTTCTCGCCGGCGGCGACAGACTCGTTTCCAACAACAGCAAGTTCGCGCTCGGCTTCTTCCAAGCCCCCGACACGAACGGTGAGTCCAGTGCCAACAACTCCGTCCCAAAGAAGTGGTACCTGGGGATATGGTTCAGCACGGTGCCCACCCTCACCACGGTATGGGTAGCCAACGGCGCAAATCCAATCATGGACGCCGTCGTCGGCGCCTCGCCGGAGCTCACCATCTCCGACGGCGGCGACCTTGTTGTCATAAACCGAGCCACCAAGTCCATAACCTGGTCTACTCAATCAGCAAACGGCACGACCAAGAACAACAGCAACCACAGCACTGTCGCTGTGATTTTGAATAGTGGAAACCTCGTCCTTCTAGACACTCCAAACCTGTCTGAATCTCGTATACTGTGGCAGAGCTTTGACCACCCGACCGACACGCTGCTCCCCAGCGCGAAGCTCGGCCGCGACAAGGTCACCGGTCTGAACCGCCGTCTCGTTTCCAAGAAGAGCCCGGCCGGTCCATCCCCAGGAGCTTACTGCTTCGAGGTGGACCCTGATGCTCCACAGCTCGTCCTGAAGCTATGCAACTCGTCCATAACCTACTGGTCTAGTGGGACGTGGAATGGTCAGTACTTCAGTGCCATCCCGGAGCTGTCAGGCAATGTGCCTTCTTTTCAGCTTGTGTTCGTCGACAATAGCCAAGAGGAGTACCTCCAGTTCAATGTGACCAATGAAGCAGTAGTGACACGCAATATAATCGATATCACTGGTCAGAACAAGCATCAGGTTTGGGTTGATGGCTCGCAGGATTGGTTGACACTCTACGCTAATCCAAAGGCTCAATGTGATGTGTATGGAATCTGTGGATCATTTGCAGTCTGCAAGTACGATCTGCTCCCACTCTGCAGTTGCATGAAGGGCTTCTCTGTAAGTTCCCCGAAGGATTGGGAGCAAGGTGATCGGACAGGTGGATGTGTGAGAGACATTCCATTGGATTGTACTAGTAGCAACACAAGTGCAGCTGCTTCAACCGACAGGTTCTACTCCATAACTAGTATTAGCTTGCCTGACAATGGCCAAATCATGCAAGCTTCTGGGAGTTCAGATGAATGCTCAAAGGCTTGCCTGAATAACTGCACTTGCATCGCGTATTCCTATGGCAGCCAGGGATGCCTTGTTTGGCATACTGAATTGCTTAATGCAAAACAACCGCAAAGCAATGGCGCCACGGTTTCTAATGGAGAAATTCTTTATCTTCGTCTTGCTGCAAGAGAGATGCAGAGTTCGAGAAGCAACAAAAGAAGAGTGATCATTGGGGTCGTCACTGGTGCATGTACTGGTGTTGTCTTCGTCCTAGTATTGATGATGTGGATGAAGAAAAGCAAGAACAGCGTCCAAGGTGGTGGTGGTGGGATTGTGGCTTTTAGATACAAAGATTTGCGTTCTGCAACTAAAAATTTCTCTGAAAAGCTAGGGGAAGGTGGATTTGGTTCTGTCTTCAAGGGGCAATTGCGCGACTCAACCGGTATCGCGGTGAAAAGACTTGATGGTATCTCCCAAGGAGAGAAGCAATTCAGGGCTGAAGTGAGTTCAATTGGAATCATCCAACATATCAACTTGGTTAAACTAATAGGTCTCTGCTGCGACGGCGACAATAGGTTGCTTGTTTACGAGCACGTGCCAAACCGTTCTCTTGACATCCATCTGTTCCAAAGCAACGGCACGTTCTTGGATTGGAGTACTCGGTACCAAATAGCCCTTGGAGTCGCTAGAGGCTTGACCTACTTACATGAGAGCTGTCGAGACTGCATCATTCACTGCGATATCAAGCCGCAGAATATACTACTCGACGCATCGTTTCTTCCTAAAATCGCAGATTTTGGGATGGCGAAGTTTGTCGGAAGGGATTTCAGCAGAGTACTAACCACAATGAGAGGAACCATAGGGTATCTCGCACCCGAATGGATTAGTGGAACAGCCATTACACCGAAAGTGGACGTCTACAGCTATGGCATGGTGCTGCTAGAGCTTGTGTCAGGAAAGAGGAACACCGATGAAGAATATACGACCACCGATGGCAACCATGTCGTCTATTTCCCTATGCAAGCTTGGAGAGAACTTATTCAGGGAGACGTGAGGAGTCTGCTGGACCAGAAATTGTGTGGTGAAGCCAATTTTAAGGAGGTTGAAAGAGCCTGCAAGGTTGCCTTCTGGTGCATCCAAGACGATGAAGTTGACCGGCCGACAATGAGTCAGGTGGTTCAGATTCTTGAGTGTGTGTTGGACCGCGACATGCCCCCGTTGCCAAGGTTACTTGAAACCATCTTTGTGAGGCCACGTTCAGTAAGCACATCAATTTTCTGATGGCAACGGTTTAGATTTTGCCAGGAATCTTGTTAGCTGATGATGTGTAAATCAGTTTGGTGCTGTAGCCTTTATTTTTTTAAAAAAAATAAAGTATTGTAAAGTTGTTATGTTTTTTTTTTGCGAGGGTTATGCCTGAATTTTTTGTTCCCCTCTGTACCGTAAGTAGTTTACCACTGTGTCTGTGATTTGATCATCAAAGTGGTGTGCTTGTATTGATAATGCAGTTAAAAAAATGGAAGTGGTTAAGTTCCTTAAACTAGAAAGCATTTGGGCCCTGAATATGCAAACTGAATTGTTGCTTCTAATTTGTATTGGAAGGAATGATTAGCTACTGAAACTGAGCCTGTCAGTGTGGTGGCGTTGTTTGGACTATGGCGGAAATGATGTTGGTTGGGCTTCACATGATTGAAGGAGCGCCCAGCCCGCGTCCCGCGTGGCCCAGATGCCTTCTTTCCGCCCATGCTTTACTCCTGCCGATTGGTAGGCCGAGCCGAACTCTCCCCGCGCCAGCGTAAATAGACTAGGCGATTGGCGGCCCAGTGCCTTCCGGCTTAATTGCTCGGTACATATGCGGCTCATCTCGTCTCCCCGCGTAGAGCACGCGACGCGGGCCCAAAGGCACACGGCCCACCCAAACCCACGACCCCGCATCGCCGTCTTCCTCGGTCCCCCCTCCGCCGGCGCGGTTTGATCGAGGGCTGAGTTGAACCGCGCATAGGATACAAGAAGCGGAAGAAAAGCACAGAGTAACATGGCAGCAGGGTAAAAACAACAGTGAGCAGCCTCAATGTAATCATGATTTTGCAGAAACCTTTCATGACCTGCCTGTACAATCTTGTTCCTTGTGTGAGCTAAGCTAACGAATTCGCAGAGAAAGATGAAGAGGGAAAAAAGTGGAGAGAAGGATTTGTCATGACTTCTGCTCGCCGGTGGCACCAATGATCGACCGGAAGACCTTGGCGGTGCAGGGGATACGGAGGATCCCCTGCTGCTCATACCCGAATTCCTGCACCGACAGATCAAGAAGCTTAAGGAAGTAAGGCTGGTTGAGCTGCTCCATACGCACGAGGATCTTCTCCCTATCCTCCCCCAGCCCGATGAGGATTGGTATGTACCCTCGTGGCACCCTGTCCTTCCTTGCCATGAGTGCCCTCCTTTCTCTTCTCCCTTGCAGCATAGCCTCTGATCTTCCTATCCCTGAACTTATATACTGCTTTGATTGGTGTTGCAGTTCAAGCAACCTTACGTCAAGACAAACATGATGTGCATAGTTTATGGTAGAGTTGCTGCCAGGCCTGCAAATTTTAAAACCTTGGATTATGTAGTGTAATTTATGTAAGCATTGGCAACATTGCAGATAAGGCCCTGAGCTCAAGTTTCTTCCATAGAGGCCTGCAAAATTAGCCAAGCCAATGATGCTTCACATGTTCTCTGGTTGGCTTGGGAAGTCTTCACCTGACTTTGTTGAGCTGTCTTGGTCAACAACACCAACCTTGGATTATGTAGCGTGTTTCCTTCTGCTCTGGAGCGCTGTTGCCTGACCGTGACTAAGCCGTGGGCTTACTGGACCCTGTTTGATTGCCGACCCGGCGAGCGCTCAGACCCGAGCGCCTGGTTTTCAGGCCCTTGATCGACCGTTCTTGTATTTGATCTACTGTCCCTGATTTCATTCACTAGTCTCGCCACATGCTTCCAACCAAACAAACTATCTCTAGTTATGCACTACTACGACACTTATCTAAACAAATAGGAGAGGAGACAACCCCTCCTAACTGGTTATGAATGGGTTGTTGAGCAACTGGGTGATGAGAGGGATTATTATTCGATGTTCCGAATGAGTAGGCCTGTTTTTCATAGTTTGCATGAAACTTTGGTTGCAAATTATGGCTTGAAATCAACTAGGACTATGACTTCCGTAGAATCTTTGGCTATGTTCTTGTGGACAGTTGGTGGCCCTCAGTCAGTTACTCAAGTTCAAAACCGCTTCAAAAGGTCAACAGAAACAATCAATAGAAAGTTTGGTGAAGTCTTGCAATGTGTCTATCTTTTATCTGAAGATAATATTAGACCAACGGATCCGGAGTTCACAACAGTGCATCCAAGACTTCTAGATAACCGCTTCACGCCGCATTTTAACAATTGCATAGGTGCAATTGATGGCACACATGTACCTGTTGTTGTTCCAGCGGATGAGCAGGTTGCCCACACTGGTCGTCATGGATATACGTCTCAAAACGTGATGGCAGTGTGTGACTTTGACATGAGGTTTACCTTTGTTGTCGCCGGTTGGCCGGGTTCAGCACATGACACAAGGATTTTCAATAACACTTTGGACAAGTATTCGAACCGGTTTCCACATCCTCCTGAAGGTAATTAGTTCTTTAATCATATAAATATTTGTTATGATAACATTCCAAATTTGTATTGTCAATATTTATAAGTTTCATGTATGCAGGGAGATATTATCTTGTTGATGCGGGTTATCCCAATCGAAAGGGCTACCTAGCTCCTTACAAAGGCCAAAAGTACCATCTACCAGAATTTCGCCATGGTCGACAACCGAGTGGGAAATACGAGGTGTTCAATCACGCTCACTCGTCCCTTCGCAATGTGATTGAGCGTTCTTTTGGTGTGTTGAAGATGAAATGGAGAATCTTGTTGGCGTTACCAAGTTACAAAATGAAGATTCAAACAAAAATTATAATGGCATGTATGGCGTTACACAACTTCATCAAAGATAGTGCTTTACGTGATGAACTTTTTGAGAGATGTGATCTTGACGAAGATTATGATCCAAACGATATACAAACTATATCATTTGGAGGGCACAATGTCAATGGATCAGCAATCGATGATGAAGATATGGGTGTTTTTCGTGATAGTATTGCTACTTCTTTAATGGCCGCAAGAGGGTAAATAGATTACATTAATATGATATATATATATATATATATATATATATATATATATATGTGTGTGTGTGTGTGTGTGTGTGTGTGTGTGTGTGTGTGTGTTGCGGTGAGAAGATAATTGCATCATATATGATTAAATATTATTTTGTTACTGTGTTATTTTGTTTGGTTGACTGATATTGACCTTTCTATAATCATTTCTTCCGTTGCGCAATGTCCAAAATAAATACACGCATGCACTACGAGCGATATCTATTTTGTTTCATATATATACATGCATGTATCATCATATTTTCAAATCCCATATAAAAATCAGTTTAAATACATGCTTAACAAGGCCCTTTAAACCCTTAAGGGCATTTCAGACCTTTCATCCTTCACACACAACTCAATAAGTCAACATCCCACAAAAAGTCTGACTGCCAAACAACAAAGTTTGGCTTAAAAGCTTAGAGGCTTATAAGCTGATTAAGCCAAAAAGCTGGTTTTAAGTTATAAGCCAAAAAGCCTAAGCCTAAACAAAGAGGGCCTTTGTCTGGTGAGGCAAAAATCATCTGATTTTCAGGCTACCTTCAGGTACTACTTTTTACTAGGCATAGAACCCAGGCACGAACCAAAAGTCCCCTTCTTATGCGTAGTAGCCCCTAGATCGGATCAGGGTTGTGAGATGCGATATGAGCGGGCACGATATCAAAAATGAAGTAGATGAATCCCCTAGAGAGAACTTAATAACAGTGACGAAACAACCACGACGAAAGATAAAGATTTAACGAAGCCGGTCGCAAATTCCTTAAACACAACCTCAAAAGAGTACAAGAGATTATCGTTCTCTCACAACCCTCTCGAACCTTTTAGAACTCTCGGATCCTTACCCTATACAAGAATCTAATGCTAAATAATAATCTAGCATCTAATTCTCTCATGCGCTTTTTGCTTTGGATAAGTTAGTTTTTGACTTGTGTTCTCCATGACTACTCTGATTCCTTTATATAGTGTCCACTAGCTCTCCTCCAAAAGGAACTAGGAATCCTAATCTTTTTAGGATTAAGATAGAAATCTTTGTAGAACATATCTATAAGTCTTAGTAGGTTAGATACGAGCCACCCATACTCAACATGTATTGTTGAGTATTAGAAAGGTTAAGTTGCTACATTGAATAGATCAAGTAGTGTTTAGGGAGCTGATTGATGATTGGTGAAGTACATGGGGTCTAGGTTGTGATTCTCCTTGTGATCGGATGGATATAAACAGATGTGATTGGGATGTAATATCTGTTGCTCCTTTTCTGCTCTGAAGATTCATTTGTTTGCTAACATTATTGAGCTGTGATTTTTTTATGCCAGGTCAACATAATGATATTGTTATTTTGCATGTATGATTGCAGCGACGTGCTCTAATTTATGTCATTTTGGCGCCATTTTTGTTGTGGGGATAGACAAAGTCAACTCAGAAGAAGCTTTATTATAAGCTAGATTGTGTATGATACAGAAGCTCTAGTGCAATTTGGCCTTTTTTTGTGGGGTTACCTACAATGATGTGGCTAATAAGTTACGACACTGTGACCGACTTAATTATATAAATCAGTTAACTTTTATAAAAAAAAAAGTTTAAGATTATGTCAGTATTCAGGGTAAGCTGTGAACTTATCTTTGTCACCGCTCTCTCTAGCCTATGGTCACTTTTTATAAAATGTTCATGCGAGGAGCATGCTCTTATATGAAAAATACTGCTAGCCAGGTGCCTGCAGCTGCAGGCATGGCACGTATCTTTACGCTTTGATATCCTCCACATAAATTTGCGGTGTAAGCATCCTTCACAACTCAAGTGCACGTTAAAAACAGAGCATGTCAACGAGCTGGTTCTAAAATTAATGCAACTAGCGTATTGCCATTCACTCATTTAGCCATTGCCCATCCATGTGGGTACGTTGCAGTAAAAAACTTAATTAGATGGCACTCCAAGTTTGCATCGCATGCAACAGTCTTTCCCTCTTCAGATTCATTTTTGTTCATTAACGAACACCTGCTAGGCTGCGACACTTGCACCTCTGCAAGGCTGCAACAATTGTACGGATTATCTCCTACTATCCTTAAGCTTACGCGCTACAGCAATCACCATGTCCGGCGACAGGGCGCCGCACGTCGTCGAGGACTGCCTCGGCGTCCTCCAGCTACTTGGCGACGGCACGGTTGTCCGCTCCGACGATGCCGTCCTCCCGGCAGAGTCCTTCCCAGACGTCCCGGGCGTCCGGTGGAAGGACGTCGTGTACGACGCGACGGCACATTAGCGTGATTACAGGGTTTGTTTAGGAAAGTCGTAGGGCTTGTTTGGTTGGTGTCTTGGACTTCATGTCTGGAAAAAAATGGTTTTTGGATGTAGCCTGAAAACCAGATGGTTTTTGCTTGGCTAGGCAAACCTGGAGATTAGTTGTTTGGTTGAAAGTATGTGTCTGGAATTGATAAATAAAAAATAGACCATTAAATCAAACAATCAACGTGGATCAAGCCAGGCATCAAACTTCCCAGGCAGTTGGCTCCCAGGCGCTCATTTCTTACGCGTGGGAGCCAGGCATCAAGCAAGCGAGTGGCTGGCGCCTGGCGGCGTCCAGGAGCGCTCCCACTAGGCAGCGCACAACCAGGTAGCAATTCAAGCAGGCCCTTAGTGCCGCACTTGTAGGCACTTCCCTTGTAAAAAGGATCTGAGATCCACTCTATATAATAGATGTTAAAGTTTATTGGATTGGCCTAAAAAATATTATGCACAAATTCTATAAATTTGTAAAGGCCTGCCCATGCTTGCCGGAAGATGGGAAGTACAGTATTATATTGGTAGTTTAGGTAGAAGGAAGCTAACTTATGATGTAGAATTGGTTTTACCCAGTAGAAGCAAGCAAAAGAAGACTACACGTGTTCGCTCGCTCGCTTGCCATCACCCGTGTGGCATGCGTGTGAATGGTGCGACGATTTCGGGTTTGGTTGTGTGCGGAGTAGCAGCTCCTTTTTGCATCTCATAAACCTGCATGATGATATGACATTTCCACATGCATTATGGCATACATTAATTGTGTTTTTAATACAGTTTTCAATTTTGTTGTGCGGTGATCTACCTTCCATCTGAGCTTATCTGTGTCTATATGGGGAGACGTCCTCTCGATCCAGATGTATCTAAGAGAGAAAACCGTTGTCCTTTGCCCCTCTGTGTTGTGCTACTTTTGACTACTTCATCCCTGCGTCGATGTGCACCGTGGCGCCATGGCATGCAGGCCAGACAATGAGCAAGGAGGACCGAGGCTTCTGGGTGTGCGCCAGTGCGCCACGAGCGTTACAAAAGTTGAAAGAGCTTTGCGTTACACCGCGAGTAGGGGTGGGAGTGGGGCGGTGCGGTTCGAACCAAACAAAATACATGGTGCCCATCTCATCTTTGTGTGGTTGGGGGTCAACCCATTTGGTGCAATACAATGCCCCGCATGACCCAATGGGTTTTAAGGGTCGACCCACTTGTGCATTTCTTCCCCAAATTCGCCGTCCAATCCAACCTCCTCTTCCCCATCGCCGGTGCGCCGACGCGCCGCCCCAGAACTATTGGCCCACATCCATGGCCGCCGTCCCTTGGCAGACCCCACGGCTCAGCTTGTGCTCTAGGTCACGCCTGCGTTGTCGCTGACATCACCTAGAGAACCGCCTGTCGTCACCTTCACCTCACTTGGACCTAGCCTCCGCGGAATTCGCCTCTGTTGTCGTCTACCCAGGGCGCCGCCTTCGTCATCTCTCCTAGATCCGGCTGCCGCACACTTCGCTTTGCCCAGATCCGTCCGCTACCGACTTCGTTGTTGCCTTCCCCTGCCCTGGCGCCCTTCTCTCCTCGCGCCGCCATCTCCCCCGCCCACACCGAATCCGAGGCCACAAGATCCGGTGCATTGTGCCGGTGGCGGGAGAGGAACCCGGCGAAGTTGCCAGAGGCAACGGAGGCATCCAGATTGGGGGATCTAGGCGGTGATGCTAGGTTTTGGTGGCGGTACGATTTGAGGCAGCAGCAGCGCCATTCATTGTCAGGAGAGGAAGAAGGGAGGCGACGAAAGCCGACGGTGGCAACATAGGTGAGGGGGGATTTTTCCATGGGCTAGCTCGGTCGAGGACAGAGGGGAGAAGTAGGGCAAGGGGAAGAACTTTGAGGAGAGTGCGTTGGGGAAAATCGGGTGGAACATCTTCCATTGAAGGGTCGATCCGTGCGGTCCAAAGGATCAATAGATTAATGAACCTTTTGCCCTGATTTTTTTATGGATCGCACCCCTAACCCATTTGTTAAAAATTTAGAAACGATTAGGTTATATAATGGGTCAGACTGAAGCATTCCCACCCCTAACCGCGAGTCCGCAAGGAGAAGCTCGGGAAGTTGGGCCGCACGCTCACGCCAGTGGAGGAGCAGTTAGTGCAATTGGGCGGCCGTGGGAGACGTCTTGCCGCTCGGCCCGCGCGAGTCTAGGCCTGAGCCGAGCACGGCACGCACACGAAGGTATGCCACATTGCCACATATGGGCTGGCGCGTCTCAGATGGTGCTGGGCCACGGGGCGTTCGCCGCCCCCTTATTTCTCTAATTTTCCACCGGCCTTGCTCTTGTTAGCATCCCCTGTTTGCGAGCCCGGACCACCAAAGAAAATCCAACGAGACATCATTTCAATCTCATGACATACGGCAAGATAAACCAACCTTCTCTTCGCATATCCAAATATCATGATTTGAGAAGGGTTAAAGTATAGGATTTATTTCCCCAGACTCCGGAGCGTCTCGTGTGCGTGCGCTTTAATTTTTCGGGTTTCCGCACGTAAACGGCTCGTGCATCGTTGTGTGTTGCGCGAAGCGAAGCGACACGGTCGCGTTCATTCGCACTGGCTCACGTCCGGCGAATTTAGCATTGGTAAGTGTAAGTGGCAACGTAATGCATGCACGCACGCATGGGTTGGGATGATGGATTCTCAGCACCTTGTCGCGCGCCAGTTGCATTGCATGTTCCCCTAGTCTTCCCATCCACCACACTCCTAAATTAGCTGCATGCATGCATGCAAGATTGCTCGCCAATTAATCTACGTAAGTGCATCCTATGAACTTCCCCATAAACCATTAAACCTTTGTTTCGTGTCGTGTTATCACTACATATTGGGTTCGATTCATCCATAGCAACATACAACTATTCGTGTATTGGAACTGAGATCAATGGCAGAAAAACCTACCACTATTCTAACGCTGAAGCTACTCGTCGACACCAAAGCGCAGCGTGTGCTGTACGCCGAGGCCGGCAAGGACGTCGTCGACTTCCTCTTCTCCTTCCTCGCCTTCCCGCTCGGCGCGGTTACCAAGCTCCTCACCGCGGGCACCATGGTCGGCTCCGTCGGTAACCTCTACGGCAGCGTGGAGAAGCTTGACGCCGACTATGTCTGCCTCCGCGACGCCAAGATCGCGCTTCTCTCGCCCGCAGTACTCCAGCTGGGGGCACCGGAGGCCTCTACCCCGAAGGACTAGATGCTCTACAGGCTGAGGTGGTGACGACTCTATGTCAACTTGAGATGTATTTCCCTCCGTCATTTTTCGATATTATGGTCCATCTCATTATTCATCTTGTGAAAGAGATAAAGATATGCGGTCCTGTGTTCCTACGTCATATGTACCCGCTCGAGAGGTATATGGAATTCTCAAGTCCTACGACGGAATCGATCTCGACCGGAGGGCGGCATCATCGAAGGTTATGCAACCGAAGAGGTCATTGAGTTCTCGCGTCGACTACATGGCTCGTGTGGAACCGATAGGTGTGCCTCTATCTCGCCATGAGGGAAGGTTGGATGGTATCGGGACCATCGGAAGGAAATCAATCACTCCCGATCCGATACGCACGCCAAGCCCATTTCACGGTCTTGCAACACATGACCCAATCGTCCCCGTACATCGACGAGCACAAAGACATGGTACGCCAACGTAATCCGCACGGTCGGAGGTTTGGATCACGAGAGAGCACAACCGTCGGTTCAACGAATGGGTAAAGGTGCGAATCATGACTGGGAGGTCATCAAGTGATGATACGCTGCTATGGTTAGCAAAAGGGCCACAATTTACAATTGTCACATGGCAAGGATACGACATAAATGGGTACAAATTTTATACGGCAGCTCAGGATAGGAAGAGCACAGTCCAGAACAGCGGTGTCCGCATAGATGCATTCAGTACCGATGGGCTTAGGAGCTCGTACTATGGGCAAATAGAGGAGATATGGGAGCTCGACTACGTGCTTTTCAAGATCCCCCTATTTCGGTGCCGTTGGGTCCATCTCCCACATGTGAAGGTCGACAAGTACGGCGTCACTACCGTGGACCTCGATCGTGTCGGATACAAAGACGAACCATTTGTACTGGCTAACCAAGTTGTTCAAGTCTTCTATGTAACCGACCCGGCAAATAAGAATCGTCACGTAGTTCTTCATGGAAAAAGAAGGATTGTCGGAGTTGAGAATGTAGTGGACGAGGAAGAATACAATCAATTTGACGAGTTGTCTCCTTTCGGAGACGGCATCAGGCTCGAGGAAGAACCCAGCGAGGAAGCTAGCTATATGCGCGTCGATCATCGTGAAGGACTATATTTTAATTAAGAAATTACTCCATTATAATTAATTTATTCCATAACATCATGTGTTATGAACTTGTAATATGTCGTACGTATATTTTGATGTCAACGTGGAATTGTAATCGCTCCTGTCCTTGTGGACCGTATATTTTGGTGCATTAAAAATTCATTTCATTTGGAAAATAGTCCACCGCACCACCTTTCTAGAAACCTAAAAACTAAAATTTTATGGCAAATAGTCTAACACCTCTGCAAAGAAACCGGTATACTCATGCCTAATCTGCGATCGCCATCGCAGAAGACGACGAGTCGCCCCACCCTTCCACACCGCAGCCAATGCTCGTGCACCGGTGGCCATCCTCCGACAACGCCACACCCGCCCGTGGCCCGCCTTCTTCCCACGCCGCTCGACCATGTCCGCGGCGAGCCTCGCACCGCCGCACTCCCGGTTGGTCTTGGCCGCTCGCACCCGCCGCCGGTCGGCTCGCCCTCGACTGGCCGATGTAGTGCTTCCCAACGCCGCGCGCCTCGCCGGCCGTGTAGAGGAGGAGACCGAGCACGAGGCCGCGCCTTGTGGCGCCACGCCGCCCGCTCAAGGAACATGAGGCTGCGCCGTATGTCTTGGGGCGCCAAGACAAGCCCGAGGCCGACGATGAAACAAGCCCGGGTTGCCGCGGGCGCCGTGGTTGATGACGGCGACGTAGCGCTCGTTGTCCTGCCACTTCATCGCCTCCTCTCGCTCCAGCGCCACGCGCCTCCCCACGGCGCGTTCTTTGGACACCTTGTACAAGGTCTTGCAACTATACGTACATACATTCAAGATGTTAGAATAAATAGTAGTATGTACGTACGTATATTGTAGACATAAAGATGTACGTACGTACGTTAATCGTAGGCTGCATAGGTCCTCCATGGGCTGAGGAGAGCTCGCGGCCACACGGCCGACGATGTCGACGACGACATCGTGAGAAAGAGCGGCGATCACCGACCTCCTCGCCTTGGTGCTGGCCTGACTGCTCTGCATGCTAACCTTGGCGATTGACGTACTCAAAACCGTGAGACGAAGAGCGATGGGAGGAGTTTAATCTTCGGTGATTATTCCGTCTTATATCAAGAATTAGGAGTAACTGGCACGTGAGACGAAGAGACGCATGTATCGTCGGCGTGCGAGACGAAGAGACGGTTGTCAGCGATGGTGAAGAGATAGATATCACGAGACGGCTCTATATGGGAACCGCTCGTGATAATAATATCACCGACGGTTATTTAATAGAGCCGCTCGTGATACTAGTATATTACGCATAATTCTCAATTGAACCGCTCGTGATATTTCACAGACGGTTTTATTTCCAAACCGTCTGTGATAAGGCGTCCTCCTCACAGACGGTTCATATTACCAACCGTCTGTGATACTTCACAGACGGTTAGTAATATGAACCGTCTGTGATATGTCCTCATCACAGACGGTTCATATTACGAACCGTCTGTGAAGTATCACAAACGGTTGGTAATAAGAACCGTCTGTGATGAGGACATATCACAGACGGTTCCCAGACGGATCCAAAGGGAACCGTCTGTATAAGTTAAACACAGACGGCTCCTTTGGAACCGTCTGTGATGAGGTGTCTGCTATTGCCTGTTTTGTAGTAGTGAGTCCAGCTGGGGGCACCGGAGGCCTCTACCCCGAAGCCCAATGGCCTTTACCGGTGCAAGGGCTGCAGCTGCTCCAAAAGCTGCTACAACTACGCGACCAAGGTCAGCGGAACGCCGTGCCCCGTGTGCAAGGGCAAGATGACGACGGTGGTGGAGCTCGTGGAGCCGGACGACAAGTCTGGTGGCGCAACGACCGTGGTGGCTTCTGACGAGGCAAGCAGCAGCAAGGGGTATGTGCGGGGCATGGTGACCTATACCGTGATGGACGACCTCTCGGTCGCGCCCATGTCCGCCATCTCCGCCATTGACGCCCTCTCCACCCTTGGCGTCACGGACATCAGCGGGCTGCAGGAGAAGACCATGGAGGTCGGCTATAAAGAGGTGTAGGCTCATATCATCAGATCCATTTTGGCTGCTATACATTGTGACCATTGATTTAGTTAACCATGGAGACCTCTTCTCTTGATGTTAATGTGTAGGGTTTGGCCATTCTGGAGTCGTCCTTGCAGAGTAAGACAGTGCTCACCGACGTCTTCCTCGGTGCGAAACAGATGGCTTGAGGGTTTTATCTAGCATTTTGGGCGCACAATGCACATCATCATCTGTTTACAGTGCACTGAGATCATCCTTTCTTGCAAGTAATGCATGCAAAAGATAGAGTTGTCCTAAAACAAGGTCTTGCAGCATCCATAAGTTATTAAAAAGTTCCAATTATCATTCCAAATTGCTCGCTCATGATTTTTCGATACGTAAATACTACAAATTTTAACTTGCAAGTTGTGACTCAGTGGTTATTGGGGAAGTATCTGGTGCACATAGTGCAAACGGTGAACATATGCACATACAACATCTTAGCTATCCATTCCAGATCCGACGGTCAGGATACAGCCCGCGCCCCCGCACCTCCCACTTCATTCTTTCGCAAAGAAGCCCCCGCGCAGACCTCATTTTCATTTCGGGCCCCTGTGTCGCCGCCACCCCCCCTCCATTCTCCTCCACAAGGTAGCGTCGCCCCCGCACGGAACGAGCTAGGGTTGGGACCTAGCGCCCCCTGCGTCGCCCCTGCACCGAGCAAGCCGCCGCCCGCCTGAGCCCCCGCGTCGCCGCCCCCGAATCGCGTCCCCGAATCCCCTCAAAGCTAGGGTTGGGGTGATCCAGCGCCGCGCCTCCCTGCGCCTCTGGCCCGGAGCCTCCCCCAAGCCTCCCCCTGCGGGCACATGCAGTGCAGCAACGGGTGGAGGAGGCTGACGAGGTGAAGTGGACAACGATGTTGATGGGGGAGGCTGCGCTGATTAGCACACGATCGTGCAGGGGCTTCTTCTGTGGTTTCTTCTCCAATCGTGTTCGCCTCCCTTCCAACCGCCGCCTCCCCCTCTAGCGAGTCGCTGCCCCTCCATCTTAGTTCTGATTGCTTCATGTGGGCTACCACTTGCTCCATGCCAAAGATTTGAACGATTTCTTGTTGTGTTGATTGATTTGAGCGGTTTCTGGAAGCAAGAAGATTGACAAGTCAAGGATATATTACTACTATGTTATTACTGTGTTGTAAAAATTACAGCTTTTGTGTTGTCCTAATGTTGATGTTCTCCATTTTGCTTATTCAAGTTTGTCCATTTTGGAGTCATGGGCATGAACTCTGATTTTGACATGTGAATGCCCAGATTTTGTCCATTGCTTTATAGCAGGTACAACATAATTCTAGCAGGTTTTTTTTGTCAAAATAATTGTGTTGATGAAGCACTCAGCATGTTTCAGAACAGCACATCAGTGGATTTTCAACTTGAGATTACAACTTTCAAGCACATCAGTATGAATGAATGAGCTGCATGCTTTGTCTGAAAATGTCTGAATTAGAATTGAAATCCAAATACCTGATATTGTAGCATCAAATTAAGGAACATGTGCATGAGTCCAGATATGTTGTATGTACTTGTAATAGAATCCTGGACATGGACATGTTCTATTTCCCTGAATGTCAGATTTTTTTGATTGACATTGTTTCGAATTTCTGTAATGTTGTATTTCTGATTTTTGAATGGTCTTACTTCGGTCCTGGATGTGAAAGAAAGTTGAGCTTGCAACCACATGATGTTAAACAAATATGTGCACACAGTATCAGGTTCACCTCCAGCTATCCTGCGCACAGTATGACGTTCACCTCTAGCTATCCACTCAAATTACAGGTTCAGTACAGTATCAGGCTAGCAGTGCACCTGATTCTGGGAGCACACAATGGAGATGGGCAAAATTTCCAGCTGTTACAGTATTAGGTTCCTCATGATTTGGCTCATTGAAACGCTGAAATTGTTACAAAGTTTCCAGCTTGCTTCAGAGTTTACAACTTTGTCAAATGCAGATACATATGCACCAGCGAGGGCCTCAAGTTCAAAAGTTGAAACTTCATGGAAATGCATCCAGTACGATGCAGCTGGGTACTGAGTACCGAACACAACCATTTGGATCATTCAGTGCACAAAGCAGTGAGAAATCATGGCACATGCAGTGATAAATTTGGATCATTCATACAACACCAAGTCACTCATACAAGATTTCAAATCATACATTATTTATATTTCAAACATACTTGACAGTACAGTTCACAAACCCATTTAAATGACATTCTTCGCAACGAAAATTCCTAAAAATAACACTAAACATAAAACAAGAACCATTTTAAACGCAGGGGAGGGTTCAGCGCGGGGGCGGCGTCGCAGGGGGCGGAGGCAAAGGGAGGCGCGGCGCTGGACCACCCCAACCCTAGCTCTGGGGGATTCGGGGGTGCCGGCGCAGGGGGCGGAGGCAAAGGGAGGCGCGGCGCTGGACCACCCCAACCTTAGCTCTGGGGGATTCGGGGGCGCCGGCGCGGGGGCTCCAGCGGGCGTTGGAGCGTCGGTGCAGGGGCGACGCAGGGGGCGCTCGGTCCCAACCCTAGCTCGCTCGGTGTGGTGGCGGCGCTCGCTCTAGCTCGTCGAGGAGAAGGGGAGGCGGCGCAGGCGGTCGACGTAGGGGGCGGCGCGGGGAGCTTGATGGGGTGTAGGGAGCGACGACTGGGGCGGAGGCGCGACGCAGGTGCCTCCGAACCCTAGCGCGTTCCCGCACTCCATGTCGGCCGAAGAGGATTGGGGGAGTGGCGTCTCGCAAGAAGTGGCGTCGCACGGGGTGGAAATCGCAAAGAAACCGGAAGTGGGAACCCGCCTCGATCTCGGCCGCACGTTTCTGATTGGACGGCCCGAATCAGTCATGTGTATATGTGCATGGATATGCCCATGTGCACCAGATACGTCCCGTGGTTATTGGGAGTACTATGATGCGACTTACTCCATGCATGCGCAACGAAATTGAGCATGCATGCTGTGCATCGAGCAACGCGCATATTACTCTCCCTACTGGCAAAATCTTAAATCGCAGTAGTGTTGGTAACAGAGTACGCGGTACGCTTGCCTGTATGGTTTCCACTACTCTTTATTGGGAGTTGGGACTACATTACTACAAGCAAATATACGTTCTTGATCATTGTAAGTTCCCAATGAACGGCGCATCAATTGCTCCCCTGTTCCCTAATCCCCATGTAGTCTTCCTGCGCTTATATAAACGGTCAGCCGGAGTAGCTCATGCATCTGCTCACTCCATTGTCCAAACACCCCTTGATACGCTGCTCATATTGAGATGGCCTCTACAAATAAGAAAAACAGTAGCAGTAAGCTAAGCATGAAGCTCTTGGTGAACACCAATACCCAGCTCGTGCTGTATACCGAGGCTGGCAAGGACGTCGTTGACTTACTCTTCTCCCTTCTCACCTCGCCGGTGGACACGGTCGTCAAGCTTCTCACCATGCACCGACTCCATGGAAGCCTGATAACGCTTGTTAGTAATATTTGTGCATATGGTATATCTAGATTTTATGTAGAGTTCTACAATATTTAGGCAGTATTCATTATAGAATCTAGAATTTGTGTAGTATCCTTTCAGGATACGTAGAATCATTTCTGGATACAAATAGTCATTTACTCTCAATAAAAGGACACCCATGTAGTTAGATTTTGTGAACATGAGCAATAGAGCAAGAGAAAATCAGAAAAGTTGATGTTTTTCCGACGGCACAAAAATATTTCTTGTGTTCTTGCGTTCGCATTCTAGGATTCTATTGTGTACATTCGTCTTCGGTTTGGGCCAACAATTGGTATCAGAGCCTGAGGAAGAAGACATCGTTGCCTGCCGCTGGCCGCCAACCCTTGCCGCAGCCATGTTGTTCCTTCGTCGCGCACCAGCTCGCTCTGCTGCATGCCGTGTGTAGCTGCTATTGCTAGCTACTAGTTGTGGTGTTGTCTTGCTTTGCATATGCTCATGGTGTTTGGAACAGTGAGGGGGAGAGAGCAGGCGCAAAGGAGAAGCTGTTGTACGTCGAATCCAGAGTGGACTTGAAGTCGTTGGTCCGAAGTGACCAGGCCAAAGCTGAGTCGACTCTGTAGAGTTGAGTTCGGGATGCTGAGGAGATGTGTTCGCCGTCCTAAATCGAGTCCATGGAGTTGAGTCCGGGACGTTGGGAAGATGTATTCATCGTCCTGTATTGAGTAACAGTTAGGCAAATCGCAATTGAGACCGACTGCCTCACTAAGTAAGTGCACAAATATTAGGGAGTGATTTGTTAGTAACTTTTGTGCATATGGTGTATCTAGATTTTACGTAGAGTTTACGTGGTCCTACAGTATTTTGGCAGTATTCATTATGGATTCTAGAGTTTGTGTGGTATCCCTTCAAGTTATGTAGAATCATTTTTGGATACAAATAGTTGTTTGCTCTCAATAAAAGGGCACCTCTGTAATAAGATTTTGTTAACAAGAGCAATAGAGAGCAATAGAAATTCAGAGAAGCTATTATTGTTTCAACGGCACAAAAATCTTTTTTGCGTTCTTGCGTTCGTATTCTAGATGGCTATGACAGTGGCGAGCTTCTCCGACTCCCTGAGGCAGCACAGCCGAAGTTCTCTGCCTTTTATAGGTAGACATGGGCACGACCTTGAGGTTTTCTGCTGCAGCACCTGTTTTGTGCATGGGATCGTGACGTACACTGTCATGATCTCATGGACTATCTCAAGGTCGTGCCCTTGTCTACCATATTTGGGAATTGGGATCACCCTCCTCAGCACCTTCAGCATCACGGACATAGGCTAGCTCCAGGAGAAGACTCTGCAGCTCGGCTACGCTGAGGTAATGACTCAACTGCTATTGCAAATCTGATCAAAATCGTAAGTCTTTGCTCGTCTTTTACTAATGTCGGTGTGTAGGGTTTGGTGATACGGAAGGCGTCATCGCAGTCGAAGACGGCTCTCACTGGCGTCTTCCTTGGGAAGAAGCGGAAAGCATGAAGCAGCTTTGCGAGTTGCGACCATCGACCAGCTTGCCGTCGCTTGTTGTCGTCTGGCCACTAGAACGTCCTTGCTATGTTGTTCTGGTGTCTTTTGGTCACTGTATAGTCGGCATGTGTCAGTGTGTGTGTCACGATGTTTGTGGGTTCCGTCATGAAGTTTGCATCGATCGCCGGTTTATCTTACATGCAGTCACTGTATAGAGCTTTCTTGGTTTGAATGAAGCATAGGATTTATCGTTAATCAGGGATGCATGCAGCATGCGTCTAGTTATAAGCCGAGTACACATGCATTTTGCTTAACCACTAAAACAGGATTTGTTATTTGATTTGTGCTGCAAAATATTTTCATAATGTATAATTTTTATTATTTTTGTTATGCTAAAAAAGATTAAAGTTAATGCTTTGCATTGGAGGCTGTAAAAAGTAAAAAAATTAATAATATACAATTTATATTTGCTGAGGAAGTAACTACAAAATCATGATTATGTAAAAAATCAAGAATGAAATCTAATTGTTGGTCAAATATTGCAAAATTTCAATTTTAGAATGCTATGGTCGCCTTATAAAAATATAAGGAGTGAGTATTATGGAATTTAACAATATTAACCATGCATTAGGTAGTGCAAACCGCAAAAATGTAGCCCCATCTACTATGACCCTCTTTGTTTAGGCTTTTTGTCTGGCTTAAAAGCAAAAAAGTTTAAGCCTAAACAAAGGGGTAGCTTTTTTGTCTGGCTTATAAAAAGCTTAACCCAAATTAAGCCTAAAAGTCATAAGCCATGGGGGAGGTGCTTTTTTTGCCTTTTGCGGAATAGAATATCTCTTTGCCACCGAACTTCGTTAAAATTACCCTCAGAATGCCATTAGTATATAATTACAAACCGTTTGTTTTTTCGTTCGTTTCCAACCCTACTCCCACAACCCGTCGACTCCCCCTCCCAATCGCCGACGCCTCCCCCTCCCGGTCCCCCTCCCAATCGCCGCCGCCTCCCCTCTCCCCTCCCGACGGCGCCGCTTCCCATCCCCATCGCCGCCGCCTCCCCTCTCCCCTCCCGACGGCGCCGCTTCCCATCCCCATCGTCGCCCTCCTCTCCTCCCGACGGCGCCGCTTCCCATCCCCATCGCCGCCGCCTCCCATCCCCCCTCCCGACGGTGCCGCCTCCCATCACCCCTCTCCTCTCGAACGCCGCCGCCTCCCATCGACGCGGCCTCCCATCTCCTCCCCCATCGACGCGGCCTCCTCAAGTGCGCGCGCGCCTCCTCTCTCTCTCCCACGACGCCTCTCCTCGTCCTACGCCGCCTCCCCAAGTGCGCCGCCGCCTCTCCTCGTCCTACGCCGCCTTCTGTCCAGATCAAGGTAGTTAAATGCTGAGCATGATTTCCCCTGTCAGTTAGTAAAGAGTCAGTAGTTTTGTTCAAATCAGTCATATACTGAAATTGACATTGCAATCCAGCTTGGCTTGAGCTCTAATAGTTTTGTTCAAATTTCCAACAAATATCTAAGTGAACTTTCAGCTTAGGCTTGAGGTCTAGTAGTTTTGTTCAAATCTGTCAATTGATATTGATGCAGTAGTCAATTTGGTCAGCTGTAAGAGGTAATCAAGTTGTTTTACATAATTGGCTCAATTGATTGATATTTTTCCTTGCTGTAAACTGTTATGTCATATATGATTGGAACTTGAAATGTGCTGCCTTTTTTTTTCTGTTCATGCTTCTAATGTCATGTTAAAAAATGGACTTTGTTGGCTCCTACAATAAGGTATAGTTTAATCATGCTAACAGCTAACCCGGCTACTCCTAAGTCTTAAGTCTAACTAGGAAGAATCCAAGGATTATTATGAAATGGAGAGTAGACAGCTATTCTGATGGTTGCTAAAAATATAGTTGGTGCTGGTCCCTGATTAGATGCTTCGGACGGTGCAATAAACCAATCGCGCTCAGCCATTAGATGCTTCGGACGGTGGATTTTTTTTTTATCTGCACTAACTCGATCGTAACATTTGCTTCTCTGTAGATGAGCATATTTGGAAGTTCAGATCCTAGGAAAATGGATCTAAAACTAGTAGCTTTGCCCAACGGTTTTGCCCAACTGAAAGACTCTTTGGTTCAAGCTGCAATGGAATTGAAAAGAATGTTTGGAAATTTGGGAAATATCAATTATTTATGTTGCATTTTTGTGTTACATGCATAGTCAAGCTGCAAGGGAATCGAGAAGAAAATTGCAAGAGATGTGCCAGATTGTCTGTGCAAGAGATGAGTGTCAGCTTGTGTTTGTGCAAAAAATGTACTAATTTGATGATCTTCAGCTTGCCGATTATGTGATATTGGTTGGAGGCAATGGTGTACTAATTGAAATTATATTGACTCATATACTAATCTAACTTGTAATTGATCTTGACCCTATTTGTAATGAATTGTATTGTATAAGTGAGAAAGATGGATAAGCTGCTGTTTTTTGTTGCCATGGTATGAATTTGTCTCATTCATATACGTTCATACGGTCTTGAGAAATTTGCAAAAAAGAAGAGAAATTTGTGTACAAATATAAATGAGTATGACACAAATACAATAGAAGTGTTACAACCAGGGATAGCATGGTCCTTTTGTCTCCAATCCCCTCTTCTAGGGTTTTTAAGCCTATCTACTAGCCAATCGCATTGTTGAGATAACTCTCGATTCTCCAAGGAGTGGATTCTTGGAGAAGCAGGAGCTAAGAAATCAAGATATGAAGTTGTACCAAACAAGCTCCAAGTTTGTCCATACTTGTGGCGCTGATTTTTGTTGCGATCCATCGTCTGATGGTTGCTAAAAATATAGTTGCGATCGAGTTAGTGCAAATTTAAATTTGTATTTTTGTTTAGTTGCGCAATGTCCAAAATAAATACACGCATGCACTACGAGCGATATCTATTTTGTTTCATATGTACAAATGCATGTATCGTCATATTTTCAGATTCTATGAAAAAAAATCAGTTTAAATACATGCTTAATAAGATCCTTTAAACCATTAAGGGTATTTCAGACCTTTCATCCTTCACACACAACTCAATAAGCCAACATCATACAAAAAGCCTGACTACCAAACAACAAAGTTTGGCTTAAAAGCTTAGAGGCTTATAAGCTGATTAAGCCAAAAAGCTAGCTTTAAGCTATAAGCCAAAAAGTCTAAGCCTAAACAAAGAGGGCCTATGTAGGCATGCACAGATCATGCATTTTGGGAATATGCAACCAAAGATACGCTCCGCCCTTGTGTCTTTCCGATGTACGCAGCAGCAAATTAACCTGTTTTCCATAAGAAAAATTGTATACCATCTTGAACTCTCTTAAGAGTATGTATAATGTTACGATATTAGCTGTCTGTAAGCCATGACACGTAGAACATGAGATAATGTGGAGGAGAGAGTGAGAACATAGAAAATTGGATCGTCTCTCATACAGTAGTCGATTATAACACAAGAAATAAGACACATTGTACACGAAAGAATTGTCTATCGAGACATGTAAAAATATAATATATTATAGAAACTGTATTTAGTGTTGTTTATAGATGACATAAAGAGATATTATATACAACAGTTGTCTATACTATTGTACATGTTCTAATAGAATATCGTAGCAGGTTCCCCATGTACCGTTCATCAATTTGCTCTCCTGTTCCGCAAGAAGCGTATGGTCACTGCATAAGCCACTCTGCTCTCCTCACTCCAATATACGAGCGCGCGCGCACCAATCTACAACTCGTACAATACAGAGATGGCCCTCTGCTGGTTCCACGCTAACCATGAAGCTCTTGGTTGACACCAAGCCACCAAGGCCCGGCGCGTGCTGCACGCCGAGGCCGGCAAGGACGTCGTCGACTTCCTCTTCTCCATGCTCACAATACCCATCGGCACGGTCGCCAAGCTGCTCTCCACAGGCTCCATGGTCGGCTGCGTCGGCAACCTCTACGGCAGCGTCGAGAAGCTTGACGACAAATACGTCTGCTCCAGCCACGCCAAAAGCTTGCTGCTCGCCCCGGCCGGTGGCGGTCATGCCGCTGGCAACCACCTCTGTTTCCCTGAGGTTCCACCGGTGGCGCCGGCACCGGAGCCAAATGCAGCGCATTGTTTCTACCGGTGCGGCAGCCCTGCCAACTATAGCTGCAGCTACATCACCGAGGTGGAAGGCACCAAATGCCCGAACTGTGGGCGTCCGATGGTGAATTGGTGATGCCACTGCGGCTCATAGTGGGGCATAAGGCGGCGCCCAAAGCGGCGAGTGGGTTCTACCGTTGCAGCGGCGGCAACTGTTGAATGCTATTCATGGCAGTGGTCCTGAAGTGTTCCAACTATGTGAATGCTAGTCCCGAAGCGTTCCAACTATGTGAATGCAAGCAACGAAGCGTTCCAACTATATGAACACATGCAGTATGCAAGCAAGTAGTAGTCTTGTTTCCTAGAGAAAAGCTTCAGAGAATAGAACCAGAAACTTGCCCAAGTTATTTGTTCTTGAGCTCTCTTCGTCTCATTGTTAGTCTTCCATGCTAGTGTGCGATCCTAGGCATATAGCCAACATTTGCATCGAGCTCCCGTGTTCATGCCCAAGATTCTACGATTGAATCCAATGTCGATCGTTGCTACGGGAGAGACGTCGCGAGCACATCAAGTCGGCGGTACGTTCCAGTACCCACAACTGACACACACGAATTACACCAGTTGGGTGATTCGTGTTCAGGCCATGATGGAGGATCAAGGCGTTTGGGAGGCTGTCGAGCCGACGGCGATGCGTGTCGACGCCCGCTTGACAAGAAGAAGCAGGTCGCACCTCCTTCAAGCGCTCAAGACCTCCTCATGCAAGTGGCGAAGAAGACGACGGCTAAGCAGGTGTGGGACTGCCTCAAAACGAGGTTCGTCGGCGCGGATCGAGTAAAGGATGCGCGGCTGCAGACGTTGAAAAATGAGTTCGACGTCATGCACATGAACGACGGTGAGTCCTCGACCAGTATGCCGGTCGGCTCACCACCATGTCCGCGGTACTCAAGTCTCGGCGGACGAGCGATGCCATGCTCGTGAAGAAGCCGCTCGACACGATGCCGTAACGGTTTATCGGTGTGATAGCCGGCATCGAGCAGTTCTTTGATCTCAACACTTTGGCATTCGAGGAGGCCGTGGGACGCCTCAAGACATTTGAGGAGCGCACGCGCAAAAAGTGGCAGACCGCATCGGCGGGAACGCCGATGGGCAGGTGCTCCTCACTCAGGCTGAGTGGGAGGCGCGATTTAAGAAGAACAGCAGGGATTTGTCATCAAGCCAGAAGAACAAGGCACCCGCAGATGGCGGAACCCCGCCGTGGTGGTCGGGTCGCGCAGAGGCCGTGGTAGAGGTGGTCGTGGCGACCGCCACACAAAGATGAGGCAAGTGGCTCAGCGGCGTGGTCGTGACAAGAGTCACATTCGTTGCTTTAATTGCAATGAGATGGGGCACTATTCAACACAATGTCGAGCCCCGAAGAAGAAGGAGGAGGCTTACCTCGCGCGAGCCGACGACGCTGAGCCGGCACTGTTGCTGGCGGTCTCTGAGGAGATACCGCTGGTTGAGCAGGAACGACAAGATGTCGCTATGCTCAGTGAGGAGAAGCTGTGGTCGGAGCTGCATAATGCCGAGCACATTCAGGCGCAAACTGATATTTGGTACCTGGACAACGGTGCTAGCAACCACATGACTGGCGACAAGGAGAAATTCCGTGAGCTGGACGAAGGAGTCACCGGAGGGTGAGATTCGCGACGGCTCATCGGTGCGCATCAAGGGTAAGGGCTCAATTCTCTTCACGCAAAAATGGTGATCAATGGCTACCCAGAGGTGTACTACATCCCGGACTTCGCAGCAACATGGTGAGTCTTGGTCACCACCGAGATCGGTCACCGAAGTTCTCATGGATGAGGACGTACTCGAGGTGTCCATCAAGGATCCTCTGCGCTTGATCATGAAGGTGAGACGAACTCAGAATCGTCTCTATCGCATCGAGCTGCAGTTGGCGAGGCCAGTTTGTCGCTGACAAGCCTCGATGACCCAAAGATGGTTGTGGCATGCTCGCCTCGCCATGTCAACTTCAAGCCTTGAAGATGCTCGCCAACAAGGGAATGGCGCGGTGTGCCACGATTACACATCGACCACCGTGTGTCGGACGTGTCCGTGGCAAAGCGCATAAGATCGCCATTCTCGGCGCACCAACTACCGAGCAAAGGAGCCACTCGAACTCTCGCATATTGATTTATGTGGATCGATCACGCCATCAACACCGCTAGTAATCGTTACTTTATGCTAATTGTTGATGACTACTCCCGGTGGATGTGGCTGCATGTGATCAGGACTAAGGATCAAGCATGCTCGTCATTCATGAAGATAAAAATGCTGACTGAGAACGCAAGTGGTCACCGCGTGAAGGTTCTTCGATCCGATCGAGGTGGTGAGTTCTGTCGGCTGAGCTCGCAAAGGTGTGCGAGCAAGCAGGAATTGAACGTCACTTCACCGCACCATATTCACCGCAACAGAATGGTGTGGTGGAAAGGCGCAACAGGACGGTGATGGCTATGGCGCGCTCACTTCTCAAGAGCATGAGCGTGCCCGGCAGATTTTGGGGGGAGGCGGTGCGGCATGCCATCTATCTTCTGAACCGGCTCCCAACCAAAGCGATGGGTGATCGCACTCCTTTCGAGGCATGGTCAGGAAGGAAGCCGCACCTGGCACACGTCCGTGTGTTCGGCTGCACGGCGCACGCCAAGGTGACCACGCCACACCTCAAGAAGCTCGACGACCGTAGTCGACGCCGTGTACTTGGGCGCCGAGGAGGGTTGCAAAGCTCACCGTCTGCCGGACCCACATCGCGCAAGATCCATGTAAGTCGTGATGTTATATTTGAAGAGAATGTGGAGTGGAAGTGGTCGGAAGAAGCGGAGATGATCGGTCTCCGACCGTGCTCGAAGAGGAGGCCAACCCCGAGCGCATGTGAGTCAACACGGCCCCGCTCATGGGCAGCTCGGCAAGCGAGCCGGTGCCCATGACAGCACTCGTCCCGACCATTTCACAAGTCGTGGCGACTAGTGCACCAGTGACAGCAGAGGGTGCCGACCAGGGCAAGAACCCGCCCACACCGTGGTCGGGCGGACACATCGGTAGTGATGATGGACCCGTTGATGCAGCACATGGAGGAGATCATGCGTGATACACCGCGTGTGGAGTTGGAGTATGAAGAAGGCGATGAGGAAGCAATGCTTGTGGTGATGGAAGAGCCATCCTCTTATCGTGAGGCTCTTGGTCACCGGCATGGGAGGAAGCCATGTCCAAGGAGATTGAGGCCATCGAGAAGAACGCGACGTGGACGCCACCACGTTGCCAATCGGACATAAGGCGATCGGGCTTAAGTGGGTGTACAAACTCAAGAAGAACTCGGATGGTGAGGTCATCAAGCATAAGGCCGGTTGGTTGCAAAGGTTATGTGCGCGGCAAGGCATTGATTTTGAAGAAGTTTTTGCACCGCTTGCTCGCCTCGACACTATACGTGTCATTCTTGCTATTGCGCTAACGCGGTGGCAAGTACATCACCTCGATGTTAAGTCGGCGTTCTTGAATGGTGAACTCAAGAAGAGGTTTATGTGACCCACCGAGGGGTTCACGATGAAAGACAAGGAGCACTTAGTGCTCAAATTGAGCAAAGCGCTCTATGGACTTCGGCAGCACGCGCGCGTGGAACACGCGGCTCGATAAAAGTCCGGCGGCTTGGCTTCAAAGGTGTGCACAGGAGCAAGCCGTGTACACAAGGGGCAAGGCCAAAGCGGCATCATTGTCGGTATTTATGTGGATGATCCGATCGTGGATGGGAGGATCCGAAACAATTGAAGACTTCAGCAGCAGATGATGGGTGAGTTCGAGATGAGCGACCTCGGCTTACTCACGTACTACCTCGGCATTGAGGTGGCACAAGGAGATGGTGGCATCTCTATCAAGCAGACTGCATATGCCAAAAAGGTATTAATTCAATTTGGCATGTTTGATTGTAATTCCACCAAGATTCCTATGGAGTCAAGAACCCAGCTGCACAAGGATCCAGAAGGGCACCTGATTGACGCCACCGAGTACCGGCGCGTCATCGGATGTCTACGCTATCTTCTTCACACCAGGCCGGATCTCTCCTATGCAGTTGGCATGGCGAGTAGATTTATGGAGAAGCCCACGGTGATGCATCACAAGGCTGTGAAGCAGATCCTCCGATATCTCAAAGGTACAATTGAGTTCGGACTGGTGTATGAGAGAGGTGGCGGAGAAGAGGAGATCACCGGTTTCACAGACAGTGATCTAGCTGGTGATATTGATGACCGGAAGAGCACAGGCGGCATGGCATTCTACGTCAACGACTGCTTGGTTACGTGGAACTCACAGAAGCAGAAGACAGTGGCTCTTTCATCCTGCGAGGCTGAGTTCATGGCGGCGACTACGGCAGCATGCCAGGCACTCTGGCTCAGGGCATTAATGGCTGAACTAGTTGGGACAGAACCGAGGACGGTGAAGTTGTTCGTCGACAACAAGTCCGCGATTGCTCTCATGAAGAATCCTGTCTTTCATGGCCGGAGTAAGCACATCGACACAAGGTATCATTTCATTCGTGAGTGTGTCGAAGGTGGTCAGATCTGCGTCGTGTTCGTCCAAGATCGATGAACAATGGGCGATGCATCGACGAAGGCATTGCCGCAGCAAGGCCGGTAACCATGCGGCACCGCTGGTGTTCGTGAACTTGGACCACGCCAAGACTATGGGGAGAATGTTGAATGCTATTCATGGCGGTGGTCCTGAAGTGTTCCAACTATGTGAATGCTAGTCCCGAAGCGTTCCAACTATGTGAATGCAAGCAACGAAGCGTTCCAACTATATGAACACATGCAGTATGCAAGCAAGTAGTAGTCTTGTTTCCTAGAGAAAAGCTTCAGAGAATAGAACCAGAAACTTGCCCAAGTTATTTGTTCTTGAGCTCTCTTCGTCTCATTGTTAGTCTTCCATGCTAGTGTGCGATCCTAGGCATATAGCCAACAGCAACTACGGCTGTAAGTACGCGATCACCGCGGCGAAAGGCGCACAATGTCTTATCTGCGGGTGGGAAATGACGGCGCCGCTGCAGCTCGTAGGGGGTGGGGAAGGCGGCGCCGGCCACTGCTTCAGCAGGAAGTGGTCCTTATCGGGGCGGCACGGGGTACGTGCATGGTATCGTGACGTACACGGTCGCGGATGACCTGACCGTCGCGCCCACGTCCACCATATGTGCAGGAGAAGACTGTTCAGCTCGGCCACAGCGAGGTCATTGTCGATTCATTGTTTTTTATTTATCGTCTTGATCGAGGTGCCGTAGAAAGATGTTTAATTATGGGCGCTGTCTGTGGATGTGTGTAGGGTTTGGAGACGCTGAAGGCGTCTTTCCAGTCGAAAACGGTGCTCACCGACGTCTTCCTCGTCAAGGAGCGGAAGACTTGAAGCGCACCTGGGTCTGGCTGGCCTCTGCCTCAAAGGGGATAGTTGTTTTGGTTATCGAATTTGCTATTTCTAAGTGGTTTGAAATTTTCTCGCGTTTGGTTGCGCGTGTCTGATGGCTGATGCATGGTTTTCTTGCGTTTGTTGTGGTGCGCTTGCGCCGTCGTGAGCTTTATATGTACTAATACTATATGCAAGTTGAATTGTGGTCTGCTATTAGACGTTTCTCTATTTGGATCAAGCGAAAAAAAATCGTCAGCACTGTCGAGTGTCGATCATTTCCCTTGCATATACATACAGGAAAGGAAATTGTTTCACGGACGATAGCAACCATACGACACTTCTACGACTACTACGAAAATCATCGCACGTGAGGGCCTGACCGAAAGGTAAACTTGAAGCATCTGTTCTCCGCCTCCGCCTCCTAATGTGCACGAGGAGTCACGAACCAGCCGTTGGCGAGCTCGCCACACCGCCTCTAATGTGCACGAGGAGTCACAAACCAACCGTTGGCGAGCCCGCCACACCGCCTTGGCCAAGTTGCCCATAGCCGCAGCCGCAGCCGCAGCCGCAGCCGCAGCCGCAGCCGCAGCCAGCGGCGGAGCTTGCACTGGGCTAGGTCTCGGGCCAACCCAGTTAGTTTTGGCACAAAGTCAGAATTCTTTGTTTTTTCAAAGACCTTCGGTTGGCATTTTAACACTGGGCCTCAGGTCATTGCCCGGTCAGACCGAGGCCTAGCTCCGCCCCTGGGGCCGCAGCGTCATGCAAGCTGATGTGAGAGGGCGTATGTACTGAGACGGAAGAAAATTTGCTAAGAAAGATCCTGACCGTAAGGTCCTCATCAACCGCTGATACCCCTCAATCCAACCGAATGAACGGCTAGTAGAGCCTCGCGCGAGACCCTTACCATCGCATTTTCTTCCTACTGTGACAATGCGTGCGGTGCGGCAAACAAAAGGTTTGTGCAGGCGTGCGGTGACGACGGGAATACCGGCCAGGGGAGGAGCAGGCCACTATTGCGAGTGCGTGAGCAAATCTTTATTAACACGATGCATCGAAAGAGACAGTTGATTTGAATTGAGTTTATCGAGGAGGATGAGGTGCGTTGCGTGTATCGGTGCCGCAGCCGCGCAAGCAAAAAAGATCTGCGCCTGCGCCTGCTAGCTGCACCCTGGAATGCAGAGCATACCTCCTAGAATCTTGAGTCCTGAGCTACCAGGTGGAGTGCAGGAGCATGACCCTGTGCAACCAAGTGTGCTAGTGCTTGGCGCAGCTTCTAGGTACGTGACACCACCCGACACAGCCCAGCCGGCGGAATCGAATCGAATCGAAGGGCAGGCACTGCATCTCTGCAGGCAACGTGATCTGCCTGCCCAAATATGTCGTGAAACCCAGCGCCTGCTTTGCTTTTTCATCGCACCTTCAGCGGTTCAGCCTTTGCGCCTCTCCTGTTTCTTCCGACCCCTACGGATCGTACAGTAAATGTGCCTATTGGCATACTAGATTGCTTCGTTGCACCTGCGCCTTATAAATGCCCGCCTCCCTCCCTCGCGCCGCTGGAGCCATCCCCCGCTCGGGCGTCGGCGGCCGGCCGGGATCCCGCGGGCATAGGCATCATGTCCAAGAAGCTGTTCCGGTGCGACCACCTGGGCCGCCGGTGCAGCTACGTCGTCTCGCGGTCGGCCGGCACGGTGTGCGCGTGCTGCGGCGGCACGAGGGCCACGGAGCTGCACTTCCTGGAGGCCGCCTTCTACCGGCGCCCGCCGACCGGGGCAGGGACACGTTCTACCAGTACCCCGCGCGCGACCAGCAGCGCGCCCGGGACATCTTCGTGTGCCGCTACCGTGTTACCGACGTGCACGGTCTGGTCTGCCCGATGTGCCACGGTCTGACGACCAAGGCGGTGAATTGCGTGATGGATGGCGACGCCGATGACTACGGGAAGAGGCCGGAGGCGGGAGACGCTGGCGGGGCGGTGCCGGGGGCCACCTTCGCCGTCATGAACGACCTTTCCGTCAAGCCCATGGCCGCCGCCCTCGGCGTAACGGACCTGACCACCGTGCGTGAGGAGACACGGCGGCTGGGGTACAAGGAGGTATGCCTCTGCTAAGCTTATTAGCGATCACAGTATTGTGTTTGGGCTCCAGGGGGTTCTTGGGATCGTGATCGAACTGGTTGAAATTTGGCTGCGATTTGTCTAGGTGAAATTAGTGTCTTTACTTGTTCTTGACAATTTGTTCCATTTTGATTCAGGGCCTGAGAATTCCGTGGGCTTCACTGCACTCCAAGACGATTCTCACCGACGTCTTCCTTGGTTCCTCCGCGCAGCACATCCTCGCTGAATGCCCTACTCTGTGATGAACACCATGATACACTTCCGCTTCCCTCAATAGAAGAACTTGAATTGAAATGGCACTAGTCCATTTTCTTTTTCGTTGAGAATGGAGTATTTCACCTATCTACCTTGGTTGCTGCTATCGTAGCAACTGACTACTGTGATTCAATCTGTGTACTAGATCCTAATTGCTGTAGAAGTTTAATGTTTACTTATGCGGTAATCTCACTGTTCCTAGTGTTTTTTAGAATAATAGAAGGGCAACAACCCTCCCGATTTCTCTTATTAGAAATCACAATAGTCCACGGTAAGAGAGGAAAAATGTTACGATCCCTTTTGGATGAACACGAATGAACACAGGTTCTCTCCAAGGTCAAATGTCATATTGTCAATACCAATTCAGTATACAAGTACTTGGGGATACAAATTGAGGGATTAGAATCAGACAGGGAAGAACAAGGAGGCTGGGAATCATAGAAAGGGATTTGGGGGAAAGGGAAGTAGCCGGATGAAGAGGAGAGCCGAGTCTAAGCTCAAAATGTTCTTCGATCCTTTCTTCGGTCGCTATCGCCTGCCCTTTGTAGTCCCGACTTGATCCCCCTCTTGCCTCCTGGGCCCACGGCCCACAAACAAAGTCCAATCAAAGTCAGGCCGGTCTGTGACATTCCTCTCTCCTTGAAATGCAGCTTGACCCCAAGCCGTTGTAATTAAATGTGGGCAGATGAACTCGACGCAACCAGGATCCCATAGAACTCGTAAATGTTTGTCATAAACAGGTGCAGAGCATGAAGAAATCTGGCCAACAACAACAATAGCAGCTTCAAGCACTCTGCCATTCTTTAGCTTAACTGCAGTGACATCACCATTGGCATGAGCATCAAAACCAACAGCTATTGTACCGTTCACAAACTTGACTCCTTTGTTAGCATAGTAACTCTCGTAGAAAGCTGCGATGCCGGCAGTGAAGAGACGGGGCATACACTAAGGTTCAGGAAACACGATAGTGACATCAAAATTGTTGATCTTCAGTGTTGCGCTAAGTTCAAGGCCAATGTAACCTCTTCCAACCCTTCTTTGCTTGGATATCTACAGCCAGTCAGCATCATCAATGTCCCTTAGATATAGAATGTTGTTGGAATCATCTCGAGTGCCAAAATTGAGAGCTTTATGACTGAGGAACCAGTAGTAATGAGCAAGATCTCATATGTAAAGGTGGTTCCAGCTGCGCTAGTCAAAGTCTTGGAGGCAAGATCAGCTTTGATGATTTCAGTGCTCAGGATCAGCTCAATACCCAGCCTGACTTGAACACAATCACCACCATGCTTCTGCTGCACTAGCATGCGAAGATGAAGCAACTGCAACTGCACCATCTTGGAATTAGGTTGGACACCTTTTTCAGCGCTCCTACACTTGCAGTAGCATACATGAGAGAATGTTGCTCCCAACTGCACACAAGCATTGAGAATCCCCCCGTAGCACTTACACAGCTCACAAACCATGGAATGAGAATAATATTCAGCCTTGGCCATGGTAATGAATGTTGCCACCATCAAAAACCTCTTCCTAAATTTTACTTCCAGTGACTCCACCTTCTCATCTAGTATTTTGGTATCCTGATGTGTAGAGTCTAGACCTTCCAACTGAATGTAGAGCTCTTCAGAAAATTCCTTCTATGCCTTCCCGTACCCGAGCGCAATCACCATTCCATGGAATTTGACAACTTCTAAAAGCAAGTTTGTGTGATCTGAGTTAGACAAAACAGCTAACCTTTGTAGATCATTCTCAATGAAACTGTGCACAAGATTTCTCTCCCCAGCCCTGCCAATGCACTCCACCTCCGCAACACCTAAACAGAAGCCAAGTTGCTCGCTGTTCTGCAGCTCCACTACCTATAATTCGCCATTCCATAGGTGGTGGCCAAGGTGGCTGCAGTGCATATCGGACACTTGCATGAGTAGGCGTCAGCCACAACAAGTGTTAATCCATAGAACCATTGAACATCATATCCTTGCAGTACGCATTAGTCAGATGGGGGCATTCTTCAAGCACTTGAGGCATCAAAATCATACCATTACCGTCATCCAAAGGTATATCAGCTCCAGAAATTAGCACAAGGGAAATCCACTCATACTGAACTGAGGAATTTTGCACCATAAGCAACTTGTCAAGACATTGATCTAGAATTGTATCAAGCCCATCTGGAGTGCCTTCAAAAGAATTGAATATCACACATTTTATTTTCTCAGGTGCCTTCAAATGATCATTGCTATCAGCATATTGTCCTCCATTACCAGTTTACCACCAAATGACGGCCCATTTTGCAAATAGTTCCAAGGTTTCTTGATGCGAGGCAAAACACCACAAAAGCGCAACACCACAGTAGGAGCTAATAAGTGCAACACTTTGGTTTTTGCTGTAACAAAAGTCAGTTCCCCTGGCCTGAATCGTGTCCATCCCACTCACAATTGGTGATCAACTGCACTAACCTGGGTTATTGGCCATGAAGACGACACACCTTCATTTAGGAGGAACAAAGGTGGTGGCCATGGCTGCTTCCGTTGCTCATCATATCGATCCCACCCGAAGGATGGCCACGGCATTGCATGTGCTTCAGCTCCATGACTCATGCTTGTGACTTGGGAAGGGGGAGACCACGGACTCCACCCAACACACTTTACTGGATGTGGCCACAACACAACTGTACTCTTGAAAAGCATTTCATCAAACAACTTGCGTGTGCCATGGAGATAGAGGAGACACCTGCGATTGAACTCGTTGCCACAGTCGGCGGAGTTGGCAGCGACACTACTCACTGTGGAGGTGGGGTCGTTCGAGAGAGCACCAACTGAAACAGTGCCCAGCTGATCGACCACGACTAGATGGGTGTTGACGAGGGTAGCATCTGCAACCAGAATAGGGGCAGCCGCATGTGGTCCTTGCCGACAACAGAGGTAGACGTCGGTGCGGTCACCAGTGGCGGCTGGTCATCATCTAAGGAGCCGTGCATCTTCGTGGGCACTACTTCGAGCACATAGAGAGGTTGCACCTCCCCTTGCGGGAGAGGAATGGCAGCGGTCATGCCACTGGCGAGTGGGCCTGCCTCCTCGCCATCCCAACCAGCTGTGGTGTCGATCGAACCCTTGGGGGTAGTGGCATCGGAAGAAGCAAAGGAAGACAATGGCCACCCGAGCATGTTGTACAACATCTCCTTCACCTCAGTCGCCATCTTCAAGCACCTTCCCTTCTGCTCGTCGGACATGGCATCCCAGTCATAGCCCGATGTAGGCGGCGAGAATGGCTCGAACATGGGATCGTCGGCGCTAGCGGGATGCGTGTCAGGTGGCGAGGAACGTGGAGCCACAATGACGATCTCTGGGGCACACACGAAGGCCGCCGGGTTGCGTCGCGCTGTCTTAGTGTAAGCTGAGTCTGTTGTCGACTGCACCAACTGAATGTCGAGGAAGCAACAGTTGTCGTAGATGCACCAACCATGCAAGGCATCCTGAGCTCGCTCTACTTCCTGCCATGATTGGAGTTGTACCATGGCCTCCACATGGTTGACTCTCTCGAACACGGACATCTTCTCCACGCCATACGCCTCAAGGATCTGGTGTAGCACCTCCTTCGTCACCGGATAGAGACATGGCTCACGGTGATGCGAAGAACACCGCCCGTGGCTGCCTTCTGGTGGCTCGGCATTTCGCCGAACAGGACCGCCACTGCTCGAATCCGACCACTGGTCCCAGCTACCACCACCAATCCTTCCCCACACCATCTCAGCGCTAGAACTCCCACGAATCGACGGCTATACCAATTGTTACGATCCCTTTTTGATGAACACGAAGGAACATAGGTTCTCTCCAAGATCAAATGCCATATTGCCAATACCAACTTGGTATACAAGTACTTGAGGATACAAATTGAGGGATTAGAATCAAACAGGGAAGAACAATCAAGACAAGGAAGAAGATGGAGACTGGGAATCAGAGGGAATCAGAGAAAGGGGTTTGGGGGAAAGGGAAGTAGCCGGAGGAAGAGGAGAGCCGAGGCTAAGCTCAAAATGTTCTTCGATCCTTTCTTCAGTCGCTATCGCCTGCCCTTTGTAGTCCCGACTCGATCCCCCTCTTGCCTTCTGGACCCACGGCCCACGAACGAAGCCCAATCAAAGCCAAGCCGGTCTGTGACAAAAAAAAAATGAAAAGCAGATTTCTCTGTTGCATTTCTACCTTACAAAGATAGTCAGCAAGAGCTACCGAAGCAGGAAACCAGGTTCAGAACAGAGATAGATGAACTATTCTGTAGAAGAATAGAATTGGTTTAATGTGGATTGTTGTATTACTGAGCCTCGAGGGTGGATTATATATAGTACAATGCTTGGAGGGCAAGAAGCCTCTCCTAGAGATAAGGCAGGTATCTGGGATTACAATCAATCCTAAACTACCATATCTGGAGATATTCCAATATACTCTAACATCCCCCCGCAGTCAGAGCGGTAGCGTCGCGGATGGTCAGACTGGAGAAGAAGGCGAAGGTAAAAAAAAACCGACGGGCTGAACCTCCCCCCAGTCGCAATGGGAGCGTCGCAGACAGCTGCAGCGTCGCGAACGCTATGACTGGAGAAAACGACGAGTTGCTCATACATATGGTAGCCCTTTGTGCTGATGTCGAGGTAGCCGAGAGCGAGGCGAGTAGCCGTCGTCAAAGATGCCGTGCGTGAGATAGCCGTGGTCGATGTAGTCGTAGTCGGGGTTGCCAGTAATGAAGTAGCCGCACATGAAGCCGCGGGCGCAAGAAGGCGCCATGGTGACGGGGCGCAAGGAGGCCCCAGGGAAGAAGAGGGTGATGCAGTCGAGACAATCGTTGAGATAGAAGGTCGATGTCGAAGACGCTATCGAGGCCGTCATTGACGAGGAGTGCATCGGGTTTGCTAGGCCCGGGAACGCGTCGGGGATGAAGACACGCACCGGTGTTGCCAATAACGGACATGCTAGAGAGAGGGCCCAACCATGCGCCAGTGTCTGAGGGACCAGCAGAGAAAGCCTCCGAGACGGTTGCAGCGCGCAGTGCGGCGTGGGGTAGAAGATGCCGATGTAGCCCGCGGTTGCCGGAGTAGACGAATGTAGTCGGGGAAGAGACGACGACGCTGGCGACTAGGTTGTGCTGGACGAAGGCGGAAGGGTGCAGGGGCCGGACGATCCAGAGGTGACGCGGCGGCGGTGCTCGAAGAAGCCGACGAAGAACCCGATCAGCGTGACGAAGACCATGTGCGCCGACGACTGAGGCGATGATGCGCCGAAGAAAGGTGGCGTCGATCGGCCCGAGGGTCGTTGATGCACGGGAACGGCGTTGTAGAGTGACGACGAGAGCCACCGTTGACTGGACCGCGCCTGGAAAGGCACAGTGGCCGTGGGTGGCGATGACCATGGGAGGCGACACTGCAGCCCGAGGAGGTGATGCAGCGGCAGCCTCGATACTTGGAGATGAGACGCGCGTACTCGTGGACGAACATCACGGGAGCTGGGAGGAACCGTGCGCGATCGGCTGATCAGACCGAGGGCACACGAGGCGGTCGTGGTGGGGGCGTCCCGATTGGTGGTGGCGACGACGAACCGGCATGGAGCATTGTGGACGAAGTGGCAGGGCAGTGACGCGTGAAGGCGTCCCGTGGAGCGCTGCGAGCCCGACTATGCCGCACGGTCGGAGATGGCCGGTGGAGTCGACGCCGATGTCGGAGTAGAGGCGCGTGAGATCGACGGGCGGTGGGCGACACAAATCGATCTCTGATCGGAAAACCAAAGAAAAAAATGCCGATCTGAAAATGACCGGAGAAAAAATCTAATTGGAAACCGATCGGATGATCGGCGATTCAAACTCTAAACTACGGGTTGTGCAGCCCCCGGGAGAGATCATAGAGATCGAAGCATCTCCCAGGGGCGGCGCGACGGAAGCTGTGGAGGCGGCGGCTCAGGAACGGCACCGGCCTGATACCATGTAGGATGATGAATATGTTGTAATGGATGATTGTATTGAGACTCGAGAACGGTTTATATAGAGTACAAGGCTTGGAGGGCAAGAAGCCTCTCCTAGAGATAAGGCAGGCAGGGATTACAAATCCTAAACTACCAAATATAGAGATATGCCAATATACTCTAACATCCCCCCGCAGTCATAGCGGTAGCGTTGCGGACAGCAGGAGCGTCGCAGACGATCAGACTGGAGAGGAAGCCGAAAGTGGGGAACCATCGGGCTGACATCCCCCCGCAATCGCAGCGGGAGCGTCGAGGACTGCTGTGACGTCACGGACACGGTGACTGTAGAGGAAACCAACAAGTTTGCTCAAGATAATGATAGCCCTTTGTTGCCGAGGTAGCCGAGAGCGAGGAGACCATGGACGTAGCCGTGGAGGAGATGTCGATGGCATGACCACAGGTGCGGGCTCCCGGTGGTGCAACGGCTCATACTCGCGGACGACGGGCCGACGATGATGATCCGGCGTGATGACGACGGTACACGAGGCGCTCGGAAGGCCGCGGAGGGAGGGCAGTGTCGACGAGCACGCCGCGTCACGCCTCAACGTCATCGGAGGAGAGGAGGCGCCGAAGAGGTCGAAGCCGAGGCGGTGAAGTCCGGAGTAGAGGAACGTCGACGGGTCGGCAGGGCGACGCAAACCGATCTATGATCGGAAAAATATAGAGAAAATCTGATCTGAAGATGACCGGAGAAAACTCTAATTGGTAGCCGATCGGATGAGATCGTAGAGATCAAAGCATCTCCCAGGGGCGGAGCTGCGGAAGCTGTAGAGGCGGCGGCTCAGGAACGGCACCGCTCTAATACCATGTAGAAGAATAGAATTGGTTTAATGTGGATTGTTGTATTACTGAGCCTCGAGGGGGGATTATATAGAGTACAATGTTTGAAGGGTAAGAAGTCTCTCCTATAGATAATACAGGTATCTGGGATTACAATCAATCCTAAACTACCATATCTGGAGATATTCCAATATACTCTAACATATTCCTGTTACAACGTAGTTCAGGAGCGCAAATAGGATCATCTTTTTAGTCCTGGTACTTCCATGCTCAACACAATATCTCATCTTTTCCATTTTCCGATCGCTATCCTAGCATTTGTCCGTCTCCAACCCCTCTGCGCCTTGACCTTGAACACCTCAATAGTCACTTGTTCCAGTATTCCAGTAGGTTGCCAACCCTTCTGTGTCTTCCTCCTTTCTAAGGAAAACCGTCCAAATGTTGAGCCAAAATGTTATGTCAGCGGCATGACATTTCTTAAACTGGCTGGCATTACGCGCTTTCCAGATAGCCCACAACAATGCTGAGATTCCCACCAGCAATAGCTTCCTAGATTCACCCCTGAATTGATTCATCCAACCACCAAACAAGTGTTCAACATTGGCAGGTGAACAAGTCAAGTCAAAAGAACATCTCACCACATTCCAAACCAATCTTGCCAATAGACATGAGATGAACAAATGGTCAATAGTCTCATCAGCACCACAAAACTGATATTTCTTATCCCCTTTCCAACCCCTTCACAAGAGTCTATCTTTAGTTAATATGCTTTTCCTCAGCATTAACCAAACGAAAACTCTTAACTTTGAGAGGAATGTTAAATCTTCCAAAGGAATTTATGAGAAAAACTTACATTATGGATTGTTATAAACTTATAAAATGATTTCACAGAAAAACAAGCTCTTAGAACTCAGATTCCAAACAATTTTGTCATCTCCCTCACTTAGTGTCAGTGTGTCACACCTTTACATTTTGCCTTCAGTTTTTCCCATAAGGCTAAGGCGTCACCCCAGAGAGTCCTGAAGGTGATAATCCCCCAACCTTCAGAGAAAACATCGGCCACAGTGACATTGTGAAAAATATTGTTTTCCCAACCAAACATCCTCACAAAACATTCTCACTGTTCCTAGTGTTGCAAGTGGCAACTGGTTGCTGCTAGGTCTCTGGGTGGTCAAAACTCAAAAGTTTCTTATAAGAGTAGCTGTGCACCATGAACTGTGATGTCATGGTTGGTAACTAGCTAATGTAGTCTGTTCTCTGAATTATCCTGGTATTGCCATTCAAAGTAGCACGTTTTTTAGAATAATGAATAATCACACGGTAGATTATCCTCATCGATAGTAGACAAGATTGGTGCAATGTGTCTCAATGGAATAGTTTCCAGTGACCGCACAAAACTTATATAATGGAGCTGTTCTACCAAACTGGTTTCCAAGCACGCTATGCAAGAAAAATCTCAGTTGCAGAAAAATCAATGAGGTATTCCAAAAAGAGGGCAAATCCAAGTCTACAATAAAGTGGGTTCATGTTGGCAGCTCCAAATCTCTCAACAGATTAATGTTGCTATAAACATTGTATGTGATTGATGATGGCAGGTCTAGTAACATCCGGAGGGTGACCAGTCATCTTATCTAATCCATGGTCAAAAATTTCACACGAGCAAAAGCACGTTCCCTACTGTGCAAAAGGAGAATGTGCCCTGAGCCCCTGACAATTCGAGATCCAAGCTGTATACTATAGCTGTTCCTAAATGATTCAAACCCTTGAGTTATGAACAGTACCCTCACGAAGTACCGAAGCCAAGATCCTTCAATTGCTGAGGGTCCACAGGGGATGGCGCTTTGGTGAGCGAACATTGAGCAGTCGTGGTCTTTGGGAAAGCTATCACATCCCTGATCGAACTTTCACCAGCCAAAAGCATCACCAATCGATCCAACCCATAGGCAATGCCTCCTGCGATAAGATAATGGTTAAGGTCACATTTCTGTTCAATATTCTAGAAGTAAAAGCAAAAGAAAATAAAACAAGAATACTATACACAATATATATAGGTCTAAACTACTGAGCATGGGCATTGGCCTTTATTCAAGCACCTTAGAAATTAGAATGAAGAAATTGCCTAATCGCATGTATGTATGTAGCAGGAAACAAGTAGAACTGCTCCAAAGGGCAGGCGGTTCTAATTAGATGAATAGTAGGTTAATGAAACATAGAAGCTGCTCCGAAAAGGAGTGTCTATCAGAGAGAATTCTGCAAGCTTAGCCAAAATATATAACTGAGTAACTGAAGCACACGATACATGGAGTTTCATGTGGATGAACATAGGATACCATGCGGAGGAGCACCCATCTCGAAACACTCCAAAAGATAGCCAAATTTTTCCTCTGCCTGCATTTTAAATTTGGAATATGAAGTTTACCAATAAAAAATATGTGCAGAACAAAATACAGCATGGCCTCCAGACTTGCCATCTTTAACAGAATGTGAATAAAATATGGTATTTTACGGAAAATATACTAGCCATTGTGATGCCTTAAATTCGATTGACTCATTGTTAAGGAGATATAATAGCATACAGTGCAAGCATGATACATCTATTTTCACCGATCCACACAAATTTCATCAAGAAATTGTACTGCTGGTGACAAAACAAGAATAATCTTTATGCACCGAGTAAAACAGATTTTAGAAGATGTGTTAAAATAGGTGCTATTAGACAAGTGATTGGAGAATTAGAGCCTGGAGGTACAAGTTGACCTCTTGGCAGTACATCACAAGAGCAAACATCTTTCTGTTGCAATTCAACTTAAGAATAGGACCGTTGGATATAAATATAATACATTGCAATGCGAACATGACAAGCATGTGACACAAAATAGGATATGTTGTCAAAACTCAGCACGAAGCCATCAACTAGTAGACATAACCAGCATACCTCAACAAAATCATGTTCATCCTCCAAGTAACGACGGATGTGCTTAACAACCTTATGGCGCAACCTCAAGTTTGACTGCATTTGCGGTCGACGCAAATCCAGCACCCGAAATCTACAACATTTAAGAAAGGAATAGTAAAGTCATAAAAAGGCACTCGTTACTTAATATCATGGAACTTGAACAGATCATTAAAAAAATCAAGCAAAATGGTAATCTAAAGCCCTGAAAGGAGAAAATAATAAGAACAAGGAAAAGGGCTTTAGGGAAACAGGAACATTTATATCTTCAGACAAGAACATTTATATCTGGAACGAAGTCGTGGTAAGGATCATTACACCCAAAGAGAATTTCGTAACGTAATATTGCACCAGGAGTTATAGTCCAGCAATCCAAAGGATGGTTTGACTGCAGTATGATCAGGGATCAAAAACCCGGTACCAGACCAAATCCCAGCTCGAAGCCGGGAACGGTAACCGACCGGTTACCGGAAAAACCGGAATTTTTTCGGCTGAAATTCGCTCAAATTTGATTAAAAACCATTCAAAAATCAAAAATCAGAATTTTAATTTTAAAAACCTGAGAAAACCGGCCGAGATTTCATTTCCCGGTACCCACCGGTAAATCCGGTTACCGGTTACCGCCGGTTTTTGTTTCCATGAGTATGATAGTTTAATCAATTGCTACAAGTTAGCATAATCCAAATGATTGCAAAAAATTCCAAATTAAACTGAATCTGCCCACCTTCATCACGATATCAATGATGTATCACTCTAATGAAAAGATATTGAAAGAATTAAACATAGTTAAATATATATTAGTAACCGAACTGGATGATTATATGACTACAGCAATCTCAGTAATCACAAAGTGAATGATGAATCCCTATGCCATACTCCAAGATATCTCCAATACATACCTCACAAGGCAATCATGCAACTATACGCATGAGGTAACTCCTAATCAAATTTTATGCTCCCAACAGTTAGTGTCTCATATGCCAAAAGAAGTGGTTGACAGTGCCTAAGTTGCCTAAGCATTACCTTGGCACCTAAAATATCTTATGTGCAACTTTAGATGCACCATTTAATCACATTTCTGCACAACTTTGATGAGTCTAAGCAATCGCCAATCACCAGCTGGCTAATCTGTGGGATTCACCAAAATTTTCTTCCAGGAACTTAAAAAAGTGCCAACACAAAAAGATGCAGAAACCACGAATTTTGCATGTCTTACCTCAATCTAATTTCTTCCGGAAATTTCTCTTTTACAGTATCAGCAGTTCTGACTGGAAAAGGCAATGAACGAGTTACCGAGTTCAGCACCATTATATGATCTGTGGCAACCTTCAAGTGGGAACACGATATCATAGTTAGAAGAGCATGTTGCTGTTTGGAGGAACACAAAATAAAGATAGAAAAGTTCATGACAATTAAAGGGGGAAAATATGTTAACTATGAATAATGTTGCATATGCCACTCCTTATCCCATATATTAGCTCTCCTACATCATCCATGTTCGAAATATATGTTATACAAGAACAGCAAGCTTTTAAAGAGTGACATTTTTATACTAGATAATGTAAAATTCAAACTCTAGCCATGACAGGTCACCTCTAACTCCTTCCTCCCTAAAAATCATAAAACAAAGTACCACGGAGACCAGTTAACACCTCTATAGCCCCAGTCTTCATCTCTGCATTGATGGCTTCTGTCGGGCGCAGGCGCACCACCCCCTCAACAGCAACCACTGACTCCACTCTCAGCTTGTTCACTACAGCGTAAACTTCAGGGTATTCTGGCAAAGTTGTCACCTACAACAAAGAGAAAAATAACATAGACAACTCAACAGTCAACAATAATGACAGTAAATATCAACAACTAGGGCAGGTTCTCTTGTAATTTCCCATAAACCACAAACAAAATGGGAATAAGAATTACAAGTAATACACTGCTAACGTGATTTTATGACTATTTTTGGATGAGAAAGTTACTAAATCAGTCAACATAAGTAGCTAGTCCGCTAAAACAGTTAGGTAACCATGAGCGACAAACATTTTCTGCAGGAAAAAAAACATTCAGAGACAAGTGCTATGGCCGACAAGTGCTATGGCGTCAGCACCAAATACTAGTACTCCGTTGCCCTTTGGCAACTACAAACATTTGCAAAAAACGCACAACAAAACAGTAGCTAGTGTCAGTGCTACGTAGTCAATATGGCAAACTTGTCAATGCAACAAACCATTCCAGATGACACAAATCGAGCAATGAAATCGGTAGTGAAAATGTGAAACCACCAGCTATTACAAAGTATTCTCATCAGCACTAGCAACTACATTATATAATCACGTCTAAGAGATCGATCATACACACCATACCTGCGTGTAAATTACAATCACAGCTACCACTAGCGTAACTACAATTCTACAACAGACGCAAACTATCAATCTATCACTGAATCCACTAACATTAGCAATGACTCACCTGGACCATGCCGGAGCAGTCGCGGAGCGTGAGGAAGGTGAGGCCGGCGTGTGTGCGGCGGAGGGCCTCAGACCAAGAAATTTCAACAAGCACAAACCAGGCGCCTCAGAAACTGCTTCAAGGTTATCATATCAAAATCACAAGGAAACAAGGTACTGCAGAACAAGCATGTACTAGTAGATTTAAGGCATCACCATTACTATTTCACCACATCCAGATAACAATATTGTTTCAAACCAACCAGCGTACTGCTTACAGGATCTCGTAGTTAGAAACCATCCCAACACCTAACTACACCATACAGCCTAATCTCCAAACTACCGCGAGCAGAGACAGGGAAGCCTAGAAGTGCCTAGGAGGAGGTGAACTTGGTGACGGCCTTGGTGCCCTCGGAGACGGCGTGCTTGGCTAGCTCGCCGGGGAGGACGAGGCGGACGGAGGTCTGGATCTCGCGGGAGGTGATGGTGGGCTTCTTGTTGTAGCGGGCGAGTTTGGCGGCCTCGCCGGCGAGCTTCTCGAAGATGTCGTTGATGAAGGAGTTCATGATGGACATGGCCTTGGAGGAGATGCCGATGTCGGGGTGCACCTGCTTCATCACCTTGAAGATGTAGATCTTGTACGTCTCCACGCTCTTCCCCTTCCTCTTCTTCCCGGACCGGTCCTTCTTCCCCTCGCCGGCGCCCTTCTCGCCCTTACCAGCCGGCAGCCGCTTCTCCGCCTTGGGCTTCTTCACAGCCGGGGCCTTCTCCGCCGGCTCCTCCTCCGCGGGCTTCTTCGCCGCCGGCTTCTTCTCCGCCTTGGGAGCCATCGGATTTGGTGGGGTTGGGGGGTTTGCTTGGTGGTGTACCGGAGAGATTGGGGAAGCTGCGAAGGCAATGTGGGGAAAGGAGGAGGCGGGGGCGAAGACTTTATAGGAGGGAGAGGTGGGCGCTGATTGGTGGAGGACTACGTGCCGCGGATCGGTGACGTGGCGAAAATGTGAGCGGGAGGACGGAGGGAACTGGGTTTCGGCGCGCGTACGGCGTACGTCCAGGTCGTTGGCGAAGGGCCCACAGGTCATAGGAAAACCGATTATTTCTATGTGGCGGGAATTTCATTATTTTTGGGTATTGGATTAATTAGGCGCCGCGATCAGGTGGGTGACTGTGGACCCGCCCATCGTCGTTGGTGGCGTTGGGTTGGTTTGGTATTGGTGTCTGAAAGTAGCTTGAAAAGTATATTATTTTTGTCTGATCAGACAAATCTAAAAATGAGTTGTTTGGTTAAAAGTTTGTGTCTGAAATTGATGAATAAAAAATAGAACGTTGGATCAAATCTATCAACGGTAGATCGGCTTCCTAACTCCCAGGCACTGCTTCCTGGCTCTAGGCGTTGGATTTGTTGGCCTGAGCCAAGCATCTCTACAGGTTGCCATCCAAGCATGCTGCTGACAGCCTCTAGGGCCTCTCCCAGCCAGACAGACAGGCGTGAGGAAGCAAAGCAAATAGCCCTGTAATGATGGGCATCAGTCGGATCTGCAATTAGGTCCCAGTTGTCTGTGTTGTAAAACTTAATCACACCGTAGGGCACTAGGATGTCAAATGAATTATCCATATTTGTATTCGATACAGTATAAAATATTGTTTATATTTACCCATTGGATTCATAACTCCTTTCTACTTGAATTCACAACAACAAAAAGGTATGGCCTTGAATATGGCTTAGATGTTTCCAACCGAAATAATTGTATCCAACTATTTAGAGATAATTTCTTATTTTCCACTCAAAGTTGGCACCATCTCTGATACGCTGCGGGCAAACTGTGCCTCCCTTTATTGTCTATCCTTCTCAACTTTATTCTTCTTATTTGTCACTCCTGTCAAACTCTGTTAGCTCCAGCTACCGTTAGATCCCTAAAACATGTCAGTTTTTTTAGCAAAATACCCATCATGCCCTCACCAGCCCATGTGGCAATCATACAAATGGGGGGAGAGAGGTGAGCTACCACTTCAGGGCCACATAGCAAATCGACAGAAAGGGGTAGTGGCCATGGCACCACGTCAACAAGAGAGGAACAGAGGGTGACGGCGGTTCCGGTGGTGCGGGCGGTAGCCAAAACGCGTCGGCAATGCCAAGGAGAATCGAGGGGTGACAACAGCATGGTCGGAGCTGCCCGATGGCTCATCAACGGCAGAGAACGACGACGACTACGGCTAACTGGCAGCAGATTGTGGTGGGCAACGTGTGCATGAGCACCAACGTGCTACAGGGATTGTGATGTTGTGTGCGGCTCGATAGGAGGGTGGCGGGGATAGCGTGGCGACGTGGCTCGGGCAACAGCGAGGGAAAGGTCCTTCGACGACGACGAAGTGGGCACGAGGTAGAACATCAAACGAGGAATGAGACGGTGGTAGTGGCTCAGCCTGAGACCCAGCAAAGACGGTAGGATCAGCGGTGGCGGCGGTTCGGGGCAAACAAGGAAGACGGCTTCGATTCTAGCAAACTGTTGTGGGAATTAGAAAATTTGTTGAGGGGAAAGAACAAGGAGGAGGTGGAACATATTTTGACACAAAAAGACATTAACGAAACTCATCGGAGCGAGAGATCGACGGTGGTGGGCGACGCTGATCTCGGGGAAGAAGACGGCAATCGGCTGCAATTCGGCTGAACATAAGCACGGGGGAGGACAACGAGTAAGGGAATGAAAGAGAAGGCGAATCTCTGATCGGGCTAACGGGAGCATAGACTTCAACGGGGTGAGCCATCCATCGTGATGTGGTCCTCTCATGACAGGAAGAGAAAGATTAGAAAAAAGAGGGTAAACTCGTCCTTCCACATGCCACTAAACAATAATCTCACGGGAGGGCGACATGAGTGGCATAAAAGGAATGAAAGTTGAGATCTAATGGCAATGAAGGGAGGAGCAGTTTCTCGATGACATATTAGGGATCCGACCAACTTCCAGTGGCAAATGAGGAATTGTCTCAACTATTTATATCTAAATTCAAATCTAACAAAGAAATATACATATATCGTGAAAGTGTCTAATCAATAGGAATTCATGATTCTCTTATTTAACTCAATAATTCCAAATGATTAATCGTCTTTTGTTAACCAAACCCCAACTCCAAGCCTAACCTCGACTAGCTCAGCTCACGAGATGTTCAATCATTGGATAAGTATCATACTATCATCAAATCAAAAAGTTGTAATTATTTTAGTGATATGGTGTAATCTACAAGCTCATTTTGATCTCAACTTTACGTAAGAAAATATATTTGAAGTGAATGATTTGAGATCATTCAACAGTCCATTAGTCAGGAATGATCATATGCCTCTACTATTTGCTATGTGCGGAATTGGTAGTTAAAAAATTACATTGGAAACTTGATCTATATATGTCTGGCATAAAGGGACTGTGGTATATTTGTTTTGGTAAATGAAGTAATTGTGTTAAGTATAGCTTAACCAACATCCAATACTTTCATCCAAAAAGTCCAATTTTCAACCCTCAACTATCGTCCCAGTCCACTTTCAACCTCGAACTGTAGTAGCCAAGGAGATAGATCAAGAAAACATCACAAATGATTAAAACAATCAAAATCACTTTGCTTTTCCCAAATTCTACCACCAATTGAATCAAACTTGATCGAGCAAAAGAATTCAACATTGCCACGTCCCAAATCGAAGCATGGAACTCGTCGACTTCGAATCAAATAAGTGAATAACCGAGGACAATGGATCAATTCATCAAACAATGGAGCAATGAAACCACTAATTAGGCTGTTCCCACAAAACGAACCAGCATGAACTTTACCAATATTCTAAAAGGCGGCGGGGTAGGCCTGATATTTAGCCGAATAATAGGACCAGGTCCCCTCCCCGAGTTGAATATTGCAAAATGACTTCGGTAACAAGTTAACCAGGATATGCGGGTCAGCTATGCGGATATGCAGGCCGATTACCTTGTACTAGGCCGAATACTAGGTGTAAGTATGACATATTTGAAAAACACTAGCATGCAGCACAACTAGTAATTGTGGTGCTGCATTAATAGTACTGATGTCATAGTGCCATTAATTCATTATGCACTATGATGAGTTGATGACTCAACTTAGACGCTGAAACAATATATGAATCGTGGACTTTACTTCTTTATTGCCAATATTTATATTGTGTCGCTGTATTACATATTTACATTGCTTATTTTGCATGATTACATTGGGCCATTGACATCAATTTTGCTCATATCTTCGGATCTTCGTTTGTGCGGCTTCTCTTTTGATCCTTTTAGCTCTCATTGTTGACAATAGCTTTGTTTTGGAACCTATATACCAAAAAAATGCATTAGATGTCTTGTATGGTGTTATATGAGTGTGTGTATAACTCTCTCTCCCCCCCTCTCACTCTATATATATACACACACACACACAATATTCAATTATAAATCTTAAATGTAAAATAAGGTACCCTCAAAACCAGTTACAAGGCCGAGTACAAGGCCAATCTCCGTATAATCGCTACAAGGTGGGGGTGATCGAACGAATACCGCTTACTGCTTTTTAGAACCTTAAACTTTATGATCCCAAACATCTCCACAAAAACCCACCCTTTCTTAGGGGAAAAGGGAGGAGGAGGAGGAAGAGAGGTGCACATGAGAAATATGAGGCAGACGAAGAAGGGCACTATGGTGGGGCTACCCCTTCCACAACTCCAACGTGGTTGTTACCGCCGTCGAAGCTGGTGGTAGAGACAAGGTCCCTGTTGATGAGGACTACTCCAAGCTAGGGTAGGTGGCGGGGTCATGCGATGGCATAGCGGGTGTCGGTGGTCGGAGAACGTCTCATTGTTGGCACACAGAGACAGACAAAGACGGGAGGAGAAAGAGATGGACACAAAATTGCGTCGTAAGGGAACCAGAATCAGTTGGCTACCTTGTAACTTGTAGTGGGCTCTTTCATTGGCCACTCTATCTTGGTTTCTTCTAGGGTTTTTATATGGGCCTTAGGCCCTTGTAAGTAGGTATGTGGGTGCTGACGGGGCGTCGGTTGCCAGCAATGACACATGTGTCACCCACATCACGCCAAAACCAGGGTTGGATGGGTGGGGAATGTCGGTTGCTCTAGTTTCAATAGTAAGAGGTCCCAAATCAAAACATTTTTACAGTTTAAGGTTGAAAAGTGGACTCAAGTAATAGTTGATGATTGAAAAGTGGTCATTTTTCATTGTTGTGACCGTAATGAACATTTCTCACGTAACGGTGTATGTTGACATGTGTAGTGACTATTCAATCACATCTATTATATGGTTTGTGCGGAATATGCAGGAGTTAAACCACTGTGTTATGGTGGTAAAGCAAGAAAACCTCCATATACACACATATAAACTACAAAGTAAAGTTATTTATGCTTGCTCACTCATTTAACGTATGGTTATGTTTCAAGATATGCATCACACACCTTGAAGTCACCAAGAAATACCAGAGAAATTGGTTGTAACACATTCAATAAGATGTCAACACTGTCAAAGCAACCCGAGTTATTGTAAAGAAAACACAACATCGGTATTTCTCTTATCTAACCATCAGTTTAAATTGAAGGATTTGAAGCCTTAAATTGAGCTTCATTGCGAGACGACACCTATGGTCGTTAGCAATCCAACTGAAGTGCAAATGTTTTTTTTTTTGTGCATCAAACCTATTAAACACTTCACCCCAAAGGTGCACCCTCTAGTGGTACGATTGTTATTGGTTTACTTTTCATATAGGATTTAGAAGTTCTCATATAATATCACCATACATAAGTTTGTTAATATAAAATCAACTCCAGTATTCCAGTATTCCAAACAAGCATGTGGTGTATTAAAAAATCGATTGAAAGGATTATAATTATACGTATAATCGTTTCTATTCATTTTAGTGTTGAATAAGATTCCTTTAATTCTTTTAACAAATACAATGGTTTTATTGTGTTCATGTGAGTACGTGCTAGTCGATGTACAAATTACATGGCTATCCGAATCCAATAAAAATAACTCAATATTTTGTTAGAATGCGTATCCATTAGACATTAGATTGAAATCCAGATCCAGTACACATTGATTAATATTCGAACATGGTTCAAAAACATATTGATGTGAATATAGTTTGGTCACTATCCAATTCGAATTTGACCATTTACATCCCTATATGTCACCTTGTCATGTTGTATGTTGATTCACTGATTATTCGCAAGGGGGAAAATGGTGTTTCGTTGATTCGTGATCCAATAGCCAGTTGGGAACCATTTTACTAAGGAAGAAGTCCATTTTATCCTCTCAAACTTTTCGAAAAATTCACTCACCCTCTCAACTACAAAACCGTTTTTTACCCTCTAATCTTTCAAAACCAAGACAAATAACACCCTGTGGTGATTTGGCTAGGCGATTTGGTATACATGATAGGAATAAGTCCATTTTACCCTCTCAAATATTTTAAAAAAGTCCATTTAACCCTCTTAACTATAAAACCGTTTTTTACCCATAGTATTTCAAAATCGGATCAAATAACACGCTAAGGTGGTTTCACTGATGTAGTTCTTAGGGCCCACCTGTCATATATATATATAGAGAGAGAGAGAGCAACAGACAAAGGGAGAACAAACAGAGAGAGTAGAGCAGAGGAGACGACGACGACGGCGAGCGACGACCTCAGAGGTGGCAGCGATGACCAAAATGGGTCCCTAGGACCGTGGGGGAGTCAAGAGGTGCTGATGGCGCTCCTAAAGATGGGCCATGGTGGCGAGGGTGCAAGGGCGAGTGGCGGCCGGTGCTACAGAAGAAGAGGGGCGGCGGCGACAACAGTGGAAAGGGGGAGGGAGAGGGATAAAAAAGAGGTGAGCACATTCATCCATGTTAGCCTATTCCCTCTCTCTCTATATATATGACAGGTGGGCCCTAGAAACCACACCAGCCAAACCACATCAGGGTGTTATTTGATCCGATTTTGAAATACCAGAAGTGTAAAAAACTGATTTTGTATTTCAGGGGTCAAGTGGACTTTTTGGAAAGTTTGTGAGGCAAAATGGATTTATTTTTGCCACGTATGCAAAATCGCCCAACCAAAGCATCTTATGTGTTATTTGATCCGGTTTTAAAAGATTAGGGTATCTTCAATAGTGGCCATCTCAGCCGTCTCTTAGCTGCCATGTCACTCAAAAGTTTAGTTGGAGGAGAGAGAATGTGCTATCTCTTATATAAGGGACAAACTGGGTACACAAATTGTGAGTGTGTAAAGAAAGAAGTTGTGTTAAAAATGAATGATTTTATAGATAACTTGTTGTCTCTAAGATTATCTGTAAATAAATTAGAGGCTTTAGAGATAATTTAAAAGACAAACTGTCGTACATGTCATTAAAGGTAAAAAATCAGTTTTATAGCTAAGGTGATTAAGTGGAAGTTTTGAAAAGTTGAGAGGTAAAATGGATTTATTCGTTCTACTAACGCCCTCCTCGTGTACACTGTACAGCTCCACTGCTCGCCCACCCGCCCATACACGACACACACGGCGGCCGGCACGTACTCCGGCGATTCTCACCGCCAGCCAGACGCCTCCTCCGCCACGCCGGCACCTCGCCGGCGATCCCAAACCCACGTCCACTACCTCCCATTCCGGCATGGTTAAGCTCCTTGCCGACCTCCTCCACCACACCCCGCCCTCCACCTGGCCGTCCGCCCTCGCCGCGCCGCCGCTCCGCAGCCGCCTCGCCGCCGCCCACGTCTCCTCACTCCTACTCCTCCCGTCCCGACCTCTCCCGCCGCTTCCTCCTCCTGCCTCCCGACCTCGTCTCCCCGCTCTCCCTCTCCCTCCTCACCCTCTCCTTCCTCTCCTCGTCATCCTCCCCGCACGCCGCCTCCCTCTTACTCTCCCTTGCATCCTCCTCCCCGTACCTCTTCCACGCTTCCTTCTTCACCCCCTTCCCACCTGGCGCCACCGCCGCCGCTGCCACGCTTCTCGCCTCCTCGTACCTCCGTCTCCGCCGCGCCCGCGACGCTGCCGCCGTCCTCCGCCGCGCCCGCGACGCTGCCGCCGTCCTCCGCCTCTCCCTCTCTCCCGGGATTACTCTGAACCAATATACTGCTTCCCAGATATTGTTGTCTCTTGTCAAGATTCGGCGGTTCGCTATTGCCCGTGACCTGTTCGATGAAATGCTTCAGTCTGGTGTTTGCCTGGATGAGTACGTTTACACGGCTGGTTTGGGCTTACTGCGAGTCCATGAAGCTGGATTGCGCGAGGGGGCTGGTGGCAAGGATGCAAGACAAGGGGGTCAAGGCCAGCGCTGTGCCATACAATATATTGATGTATGGCTTGTGCAAGAATCAGCGTGTTCAGGAGGCATTGGAGGTAAATAATGGCATGGTGGCAAGAGGAGTTACAACTGATGAAGTGACTTACGGGACACTGGTGTATGGGTTTTGTCGGACGGAGGAGCTGGAGTTGGCATTGGAAATGACAGATGACATGGCCAGGCTGGGGTTTGTGCCATCAGAGGCAAATTGCTCATTTATTCTTGACAGGCTACAGAAGAGAGGGCTGGTTGAGGAGGCTTTCAGGTTAGCTCGTCAGCTGGGTGAGTTGGGCATGATGCTGAACCTATTTGCATATAATGCATTGATTGAGAATCTGTGCAAGAATGGAAGGTATGGCGAGGCAGATAGGCTCTTCGTAGAGATGGCAGACGCTTCCGGAGCCAAATGAGGTGACTTATGCTATATTGATACATTCTCTGTGCAAGAGGGGAATGATGGAGGATGGTTTGGTAGGATGAGGGAGAAGGGAGTCAGAGCGACAGTTTATCCATACAATTCATTAATTAATGGTTACTGCAAACATGATATTTAGATCGGGCAAGGGGCTTTCTGAGTGAGATGGTTGAGAAGGGATTGACACCGAATGCAGCATCATATTCTCCCCTCATAGCTGGTTTATGTAGGAAAGGGGATCTGTCCAGTGCTGTGGAACTCCACAGGGAGATGGCTGAGAAGGGTGTTGCATGGAATACTTGTACGTTCGCAGCACTTATCAATGGTTTCCGCAAGGATAAAAAGATGGATGAAGCTGCTAGGTTGTTTAATAAGATGATTGGCAGCAACCTAGTACCAAATGAAGTAACTTTTAATGTCATGATAGAAGGGTATTGTCTGGTAGGCAATATAAGAAAGGCATTCCAGTTATATGATCAAATGGTGGATAGGGGCCTCACACCTGATAATTACACTTATAGGTCATTGCTAAGCGGATTATGCTTGACCAGTGGAGTGTTGAAAGCTAAGGAATGCATTGCTGATCTAGAAAACAATTGTGCCGTGCTAAACAAATTTAGCCTAATCGCCCTTTTGCATGGATTATGCAGAGAAGGAAGGTTAACCGAAACATACAATATTTGGAATGAGATGGCAATGCGGGGATGTTTTGCATAGTCTTATTTGGGAAAAAAAGAGCAAACAAAATTTTGAAACAGTGTTGTTTTGATTGAGTCAATGGAATAGATAAAATCTGGATGCTTGGAGTTATGGTTGATGAATCTGGATCATGCAAGGATATGTGCCTTGTTCCTCCTTTGCATGCTTCAGTGCATTAGTGATATCCCAGAATGTGCAGTTCCTCAAGTCTAAGCTCAACAAGCATAACCGTGGTCTTTCAGCCATCTGCGTGGTACATCCTTTTCATCCTTTTTTGATGCTTGTCAGACCGTCAGTGCAACTTTGACATCTGCGCTAGATGGTATATTATCTGCTACGGAAAGAAAACTGAATGTGAATTGTAACATGATCTGGCATTCCTTGAATAATATACCTTGGTCTGTACTACCGCACGACCATGCCAATTTCTACACGTCGGTTCATCTGCACAGGTGCCAGTTTTCCTGGTTCTCACTGCATTATTTATTCGTTAGGTACTAGGGAACAAGATTTCCTGTTTCTCACAATTTCAAAATTGGCTTTTGTTTGTCAAATACACTTGCAGTCACTTTAACTATATAGTCCAATCTGATTGAACAGCTTTGATTTGTTGCATAATTGCCGGAACTCTGCTGGAAGCCTGGAACTGATAATACAATCCTTTTATTGTGGTTTTATGTCCATACGTCCAAAGGGGAAGTTACAGCATATATATCTAGCGTCGGTTTAAGTGAATTTTGCTGACCGTTTGTTCATATTTACCTGTTAGTTTGTTGCACAACAGATTCGTTATTTGTACAACAAACTCTGTAATCTGCATATGAGCAAACCAAGAAAGTAACATGAAATGGTTCCACTTCCATCTGATTTTCTTGGTAGTACTAGGCTATCAACAGTTCGAGCAATCGTTTTTCTTTTGTTCCTAGCAAACAATGTCTCAGTTCATAAGTTGTCCAAGACTGTCCTTTCTTGATGATTCAGAACAATGCGTGCTCCCATCAGTTAGGCTGGATGATGGTTGGCTGATGACTGAATATACATAAAGGATAATACCGTAATATTCACGATTCTGATTGCTGAATATGTTGCTCCATGCTTTTGCCGCTGCTTTGCTGGCTATCTCAGATATTTTTTCTTCTTCTTTGAGATAATCATCCCAGAATTTAGTTTTGGTTTTCTTAGTGGAATTATGAAACTCTCATGTTTTTTTTTTTTGCTTTGAGATCATCATCTCAGATGACGATGTGAATACGGGGCTTTGGTATTTTGTGCTGTGGAGTCGTCAGTAACTGGGGGTTTGGGCTGGGCTCACCGGCCCAATATGGGCCAGACTGCCCAAAGCCCACCAATTGCTGCAACGATTTATCAGGCCCAACCAAACACGATGCGGCATTAACGTCCGCGCTATAAAAACCTTTCTCTCGACGCCCACTCAGACTCAGCTCCTGCCTCTCTCTGCCGCTAAAACCCTTGCCGCCGCCGCCGATCTCCGGCCGTCAAGTGTGAATCCCTCCCCTCCCATGTGAAGCATTCTCATGTTTATCCTTGTGATTCTGCTTAATAAAGTCCCTTTCGTGTGAGATTACTGTTCGATTTTTTTTTTGTGAGCCGCGTTTTGTGTGGTCTGAGCAGGTGAGTTAAAATGCTAATGATTTCGACCATACTCAGTGAGACTGAGATAGAATTGCTGTTTGCTAGATGATGTTTTCCCCGATGGATTGCTTGATGATGAGAATGCCATGGGAATAGTTGGATAGAAGTATAGAACTGACCAATTGAATTTTGTTATCCTAGATTAGATGGAAGAGCAGTTCGGCGGTTTAACAACTGCTTGTTACCTTGATGGTGCCTGGGGGGATAGGTAGACAGCTGATAGCCATACATGCTCTCATTTCTCAAGGCCAAACATGCTTAGGTACTTAGGTGGTAAACTGTTAATGTGGTAGTCCTGTAATCCTGTTTAATGTTGATCCAAAATCAAGCACCTTTGGTGGTAAAGTTCGACTCTCCTTCTGTTCGCAAAGCACATTTTCCTTTTTAACCTTCACAGCAGCAGCTCCGTCTGATTTTTGTTGACACATGCGTCATTCGTTAGAACTAAATGCTTATGTACCTAGGCCTTGGGGAGTAGTGACATGCTAATGTTCATAGCTTCACCAGATTGCTGTTGTCTAAAAGGAGCACCTGGCAGCTGCAATTACCTCACTTTAGAATAATCATGGTATGATGTTGATACCTAATTAGTTGTCCAACTGGCAATCTACGCGAGGCCTTCATTTTCAAGTGGAGGTATATGCATGATACCCCTGATTAGTTAGAAATTGTAAAAATTTGATCATTCATCTATCACAAAAGATACAAGATGCATTAGTTGACGCATTTGGAATAGTTGGTCGTAGACAAGCAACTCATTTTCCTCTAATATGAATTTACGATAATAAGCAATTGTTTTATTGTGAAAAAGTCACTAGAAGATGCTTGGTAATTTGAACTGTGTCTATATACTCCCATGGTAGTCTCATGGAGGTTACTGGTGTTGGTTGTTTGGTTTAGAACATGCAGGTTTGGCTGTTTTTCTTTTCACTGGAACAAGCTTTGCCTTTTTCAGTTACTGCGAGAGCTTGAATGCCCGAGTAGTGTTGGCAGATTAGAGCTATATATATTTGCTAAAACAAGTGATAATGATGGTGTTTACTAGTGCTTTGTGCACTTAGAAGAGTAAATATCAGTAAACCCCAGGTTTTGGGGCAGTAGTAACTCAAAACCCCAAGTTTTGAGTTTTATATCAAGAAACCCCATCCATTCAGCCAGAGCACCACACATAACCCTACTTTTCTTGTTTTCCCGTCGCACACCCGTTCCACCGTCCCGAGGAGGTCGTAGCGCGCGCCCCTGGGCCTTGAAGGCGTAAAAGGTAGAGCCTCCTCGGCCAGTTCGCGCGCAGAAGGCTCGGCGGCCCGCATGTAAGGCCTGGCCACGCGGGAGGAAGGTTGAGCTAAGTAGAGTGAGGGTGGCAAGTGACGCGGGAGCCGATTCGCGCGCACAAATCTTGGCGGCACGCACGTAAGGCTTGGCGACGCTAGAGGGAAGAGGGAAGTTTGCCCGCGCCACTAGGTCCCCGCAGGTGAGGGAGCAAGAGATGGCGCTGAAGACAAGGGCTGCTGGTCGCCATGCTATGGCGGAAGCGAGCGCACCTACCCAAAAAGTGTGTACTTTGTTTCTTGTGCAATTTAGGGTTCGAGATTGGACAGATTTTGGGGGGAAATTTTTGGTTAGGGTAATGTATTGGAAGGGGATTCTTACCGATTTTGCTTATGATGTCTGCATTTGTTCCTGAATTGAAGTGCTTTGGTTGATTCGGTCTGAGCATTGGAGTCTTGGTTTTGGTTTATCGGTAAGAATCCGTCCAATACATTACCCTTCCAAAGCACTTCAATTTAGGAACAAATGCAGACATCATAAGCAAAATCACTAAGAACCCCTTCCAATACATTACCATAACCAACCCCCCCCCCCCCAAATCCGTCCAATCTAGAACCCTAAATTACACAAGAAACAAAGCACACACCTTCCTTGTCTCCCGCGCGCGCGAATCCGGCCAAGACTTGTGCGCTGAGCTGTCCTCCCACGTCGCCGGCCAGCCTCACTCCGCTGAGCCGTCCTCCCGCATCGGCCCTTGTGCGCTCTGCCGAGCCTTGTGCACGTGCGAACTGGCGGAGGAGGCGCATCCTTTTGCACCTTCAAGGGCCATAGGCCCGCAACGGGCCGTTGAATAGAACGGATGTGCGACGGGCTGTAACGCGACCTCCTCGGGACGGTGGAACGGGTGTGGGACGGGAAAAACATGAAAAGTGGGGTTATGTGTGGTGCTCTGGTTGAAAGGATGGGGTTTCCTGATATAAAACTTAAAACCTGGGGGTTTGAGTTAAAACTGCCTCAAAACCCAGGGTTTACTGATATTTACTCCAATTAGAAACTTCTAATCTTTGTGCCCATGTCTTAGAGTGCTTCATTAATTCTCTTTGTTGATTATGATTTATTTGGAGGCTTACAGTCTTTCAAGGTTTCATGTAATCCAATGCTCTTTCTCATATTTTGCAGCAGAAATGGTGAGAGTTAGTGTCCTGAATGATGCCCTCAAGTGCATGTACAATGCTGAGAAGCGTGGTAAGAGACAAGTGATGATCAGGCCATCATCAAAGGTCATCATCAAGTTCCTCATTGTCATGCAAAAGCATGGTAAGTGTTCTATCACTCATCTTATATGCCTGTTGCCGTAGCTGATGGTGTTGCATTTCTGACTGCAGGATACATTGGTGAATTTGAGTTTGTTGATGATCACAGATCTGGTAAAATCGTTGTTGAACTGAATGGCAGATTGAACAAGTGTGGTGTCATCAGTCCACGCTTTGATGTTGGAGTGAAGGAAATTGAGTCTTGGACTGCAAGGCTGCTTCCCTCACGTCAGGTTAGTTCATAAAAATGTACTAACACCTTATGTGGAAATACCACTTGGCTTAGTGTGGCTCAATCTTTTGGTTTTGTTTCCTGAGATGTTTACTTTGCATTCTGCAGTTTGGCTTCATCGTCCTTACTACCTCAGCCGGTATCATGGATCATGAAGAGGCCAGGAGAAAAAATGTGGGAGGGAAGGTCCTGGGATTCTTCTACTAGGAAGATTTCTTTTCATAACACACTACTAGGAAGATTTCTATTACAGTAGATTGATTCTTCCGGTAGATGTTAGTGGAAGAGCTCTATAGCCGTGTAGAAGCTAAGATCACCTATGTATGAATTGCCTCCTTTTGGCTTCTATTGTCTCATTTATTTTTTATGGCTGTTGAGTCCCCTGTTTTTCTTTATTTGCGCGGAAGCGGCTGTGTTCACATATGCTGGTTCTGATGCTGCCTGCTTTGATAAGTCTTTTCAAGTTCACCGGAAAATCTCTAGAAGTTGTCATGTTATCTCGTCGAATGTGTGGTCAGAGATATTGTGGAAAGCATCATCTATTTCTTCATGAAGGTTATGATGCTTTGAGACTTGGCCTTTTCCATATCGAGATTCCATTTCTTTGTGCAAGATTACTTGTTGCTGGTTGATCCTATATTTCACCACTGAGATGTATTTTATCATTCTTTGTGATCATATACTTGTAGCACGCTTGACGGCTATGCGTTATAAGTGTACGCATAGCCTGTATGCACGTGGCACGGTTAATGTGATCTTCAACACGAGTTGAAACGAGCTTATATCCATTTGTTTGTTTATATAGTGCGATCAGCCTGCAAGGTGGGATGATCGAACGAATTGAAAAAAAGCCTCTCGGCCTGATGGCCCTATAGAGGATTCGGCCCAGTAGAGGATACCCTTCATTATATGATGATTTCTGGAGCTTAAATGAGAAAGTAGATGAGAAAGAAAATGAAATGCTTGAGGCTGATTTTACTGCAGAAGAAATAAAAAGAGCTTTGTTTGATTCTTATGGGGAAGGTGCTCCTGGGCCAGATGGCCTTCTTTTTCTCTTCTACCAAAAGTTTTGTAGTATTACTGTATTAAATATGATCCGATTGCTCCTTTTAAAGATTTTGTTAATGGTGAATTAGACATCTTTAGACTTAATTTTGCCATGATTACCCTTATTCCGAAAGAAATAGATGCGAAAACCCTCCACGTCATCGATCCGCGGCACATAACCTTCCACCAATCAGCGCCCACCTCTCCCCCTTATAAAGTCGTCGCCCCCGCCTCTTCTCCCCACATCGCCTTCGCAACTTCCCCAATCTCTCCGGTACACCACCAAGCAAACCCCCCAACGACCCTTCCCCACCAAATCCGATGGCTCCCAAGGCGGAGAAGAAGCCGGCGGCCAAGAAGCCCGCAGAGGAGGAGCCGGCGGAGAAGGCCCCGGCCGTGAAGAAGCCCAAGGCGGAGAAGCGGCTGCCGGCTGGGAAGGGCGAGAAGGGCACCGGCGAGGGGAAGAAGGACCGGGCCGGGAAGAAGAGGAAGGCGAAGAGCGTGGAGACGTACAAGATCTACATCTTCAAGGTGATGAAGCAGGTGCACCCCGACATCGGCATCTCCTCCAAGGCCATGTCCATCATGAACTCCTTCATCAACGACATCTTCGAGAAGCTCGCCGGCGAGGCCGCCAAACTCGCCCGCTACAACAAGAAGCCCACCATCACCTCCCGCGAGATCCAGACCTCCGTCCGCCTCGTCCTCCCCGGCGAGCTCGCCAAGCACGCCGTCTCCGAGGGCACCAAGGCCGTCACCAAGTTCACCTCCTCTTAGGCTGCATCTAGTAGTAGTGGTAGTAGCAGTTGGCTGGCTGGTGGTGGTTGTTTACTCTGGTTATCTGGTAGTGGTAGTAGTAGGAGTTAATGGAAATGGTTGGTTGATGGTTAGTGTGTAGTTGGGTGGTGGTAAGAATAATTATGTGGTGATGCTTTTGGGAAACTGTTGCTTCACGGATCTGGTATAGTAATGACGCCTTTGTACTGCTATGTGATTTATGTTATGTGATGGTTTGATTGTGTGATTCTGGTGTTCTTGATGGAGATTGTGTGAGTTTTAATAGGATTGTGAAATTTGTGGAAAGACTGCTTCCAGTGCGTGCCGGCTCCTGTCTTCCACATTTCTCGTTTTCGCACTAGGACATTCTTGTGTGGGTCTGAAATCTGTCTACTGATTTGCTTAAAAGGAACTTGTACGGGGTTGGGAAACTTGGGCATCGTTTAGTCTATGAAATCTTGAGAATTTGTAAGAATGAAAAGAAACTATGTACATGGTATGGCCAATGTAGTGCTACTGTGAAGCTTCAAACTGACAAATTGAGGTGAAATTTAGTTCGCATTTTTCATTTGTCTGGTACTGTTGCAAGGAAACATAGCTCTGGGAAAGAAATGCTAACCGAAACACCATATATGGCTTCCAATATTTGAGGATCATGTCCCGACCAGCTTGTTTGTTCATTGCTGTTCTGAATGTCTCAGTGGAGGCTTATCTTTCTGTTCCATATTCCCCTATAAGCTAACCGGCAAACATGAGGTATGCATATCTAATGCCGCATCTCTTATCAACGTTCGCTCTCGAGGCTGTTGCTTTGAGCAGGATATGACACTGAAGACAAAACCAATCACTCCTGGATTCTACTTCTTGTGATGTTATCTTTTGATTATCTGTCCAGCCAGGTTGTTGAATCAACTATCTCCAAGTTTCTACCTGGAAGAGGTGAATCAACTATCTCCAAGTTTCTACCTGGAAGAGCATCCTCGCTTCGGTATACTTAATGTAGATCCAATGGATCTCTGTTGGGTTCCTTTTAGTTAACATTCCATGGTAAATAACTTCGGTTTTATGATCGATTCTATACAAAAGTATTGCTAATTTTTGCCGATTGAAGAACTGCAGTGGCCATTCTGAATCTGCGGTGATTGGAATAATGAGTGCCTGATTTTGGGGAGCAATCCTTCGCTTCTGTTCATTTATTGGTATGGGCACTCGTGGTTGTGTCTTTTGGAATAGCATGAATTGTTATGCGCTTGCTATTCTCTGTGGTAGATTTGTTTAGAAAGGATAGAAAATTTGTTGACGCTATGTTTATGGGGAACATGAGAACTTTGGTGACTTGCCGGAGTTAGGCAATTGGAAATTTTACTATCGGGGGTTGGGTAGGAAATATGAGTTAGCGTGGAAATATTACTGACATTATACAAGATACTGTATACTTCAATATTATTTGATCAACATAATTACTGAACATTCTATATACATCTTTGACAATGACTGACAGCTAACAGAAAGGAATGCTTTCTTTAGAAACTTTAAGTAAGGAATGTTAACTGCAGCACCATGTATGCCTCCAATTCCAGGTAGAACCATCTACAATGTATCTTGTCCAACCTTCAGCGTCCTAGCGATGCCGGAATTGGCCCTGTGAAGCTGTTGTTCGTCAGTGCAAGCATCTGGAGTCGTGTTATCTTGTTACCGTGCTCCAGAGGGATGCGGCCGCCAAGCTGGTTGTTGCTGAGGACCAGGCTTGTCAAGCTGACGCAGGATGTCGAGGATCTGCAAACGCCGGAGGCGGCCGATGCTTGCGGCCTTGCGGGGATCTCCCCGTAGAGCTTGTTGAAGCTCAGGTTGAGCCTTCGTAGGAAGGTGAGGTTTCCAATGGCCGGGGAGAGTATGCCAGTGAGGTTGCTAGAGGGCAGGCTCAGCGCCACCACCCGCGTCGGCCTCCGGTGACTGCATGTCATGTCACGCCGTCCCAGCTGCAGAAGCTGCTGCTGCTGCTGTTCCAGGCTGCGAGTGTGCTGGAGTTGTGGCAGCTGATCTCAGCCTTGAGAGCGAGCAGCGAGGCCTCGTCGCTTCTGCCACCCGCGCTTGCCGTGCTGACCGTCAGGACGGAGAGAAGGGACAACACAAGGCGGTTCATGGTGAGTATTGCCATATGGTTTGTCGATTCTCTTCTGTTTGTTAACTGTAATAGCGATTACTTGTTTATTAATTATACTAGCTAGCGAGTGACATCGTATTTGGAGCCAATGTAGTTAACATATGTCCGGGCGTGCTTTGTACGTTCAGCGACCTATTGATTTTTTCCCACTAGAACCCATTGACCTACTGATTATCTATTGTCCTTTTGAGACTTTTCTTTCTTGGACACGACTAGCGCTCGGACTAGCGCCGTACGCCACGTCTCTCCGTTCGATCTGGCACCATGATGTTTAGCGGTTAGATCTCACGCGTTTTCACTTTCCTCCGACACAAGCTTGCAACATCACGCGCCCCCGACAGCAACAAATCCCCCATAACTCCTTCACCTGATCTCGTTCGTCGGACAAGCACACGATTCGAAATTTCTTCGCCAAACTCATCCCAATGGCTCATATGATCCGTAAACTTGAGTTCCCACACCAAATCATCCTTTCGCGAGGCTTTCGCCCCCATCGTCGCCGTAGATCTGTCCAATCTCGAGTCCCAACAATCTGCTGCCGGACTGATGGCGGTCGGCGAGTACCTCTAGTAGCAACGATGGAACACGTCAGGAGCTCCCGCTGATGGACCCTGTTGCAAATCTATCAGTTGATTTTGGCCATTCGAGTTGCAAGGTCACGTTACTGATCTTGGTGCCGACCAAGGTGTATCACTAAAAATTGGAGATGATAATGATTACACTGGTGGGTGTTGGGGGTGAAGAATGTGGTGATCAGGATGAAGATGTTGTGTGCTTTCAACCAATTGTGCCTTATATTAGGATGATGTTTGACACTCTGACACTCTTTAAGAGGCTAAGAAAGTGTACAATGATTATGCATACAAACTTGGTTTCGACACGAGGATAGCGTGCAAGAATCAACAAGGTGATGAATTAGATCATTAGGAGAGAATTTGAGTGCTCGCATGCAAGAAAACCGATAGAAGATGGTGAAAACTTTAAAAGCAATTCAGTGGGTGTCGTAGCAGGGCATCATGGGGTGCTCCGCACCCTAGGGTTGTTGGGAATACCGGTGTACCATTGGGGATATTGTATATACGTAAACCTAGTCTGCATAGTGCATTTTAGACAAATATACATAAAATGCCCTTTCTCTCTATACATAGTGAAGGCAAGAAAGTAAATATCTTTTCTTGCCCACTATAAATAAAGCCCCAAGGGCATGTACAAAGGGAGCTTCCCTCATTCTCTCACACACATTCATAATGCAACATACTACTTGTGTCTTTGACTCTTCTTTTTCGGTCTTCTTTTAAGATAAATGGTACTTTGTACCTACTGTCTAGTCTTTTTCATTCACCAAACATCCTATATACGAGCTATATCTGATGCAAACATATACAGTGCGTTAAGAAAGGATGCTGTAACTGCAAAGCCATATACATCTTCAGTTGCTTCTGGAAAGTGACCGTATCTTATTCTTGCCCAATCTGCAGGTCTAGTTGTTCATTGTTGGTGTGGATAACTGCAACGTGGTGGCTTATTTTTCTTCCTCCATGTTCCACTACAAGAGAACCGGCAAACATGAGGTATGCATCTCTGATTGAGTGCATCTCCGCTGCTGCGTCCCGTATCGGCATTCGCTCTCTGGGTTGCTGCTTTGAGCAGGACATGCCGAGCCCAATGACAGAGACCAAACACTCCTGAATTCTGCTTCTTGTGATGCTATCGTTGGCATCCTTGTGCACCCGCATTGTCGGATCAGCTATCTCCACGATTCTGTCAGGAAAAGCCGCCTCTGAAAACTTGTGAAGATCCAACGAATCTCTGAACATGTCGTCTGTTGGGCTCCGTCCTGTAAACATCTCAAGCAGTAATATGCCCAGGCTATAAACATCGCCAATAGTTGAGATTGGAGAACCTTCCCCATACTCTGGAGAAATTTAGATTGATTAGCATGCCATATTTATGTAAGAACTAGGGGTAATGAACAAAGACCAAAACATTACCTGGAGCAACATAACCAATGGAACCTATGCCAATTGTGCTATTTGAATTCTGCAGGGTTTTGATTGTACCTTCAGGAAGGATTCTTGATATGCCAAAATCCCCAACTTTGGCACTCATGTCTTCTGCAAGAAGGATGTTGCTCGGCTTAAGATCGCAATGAATGATTGGTGGCTGACAGTGATTATGAAGATAGTCCAAGGCATCCATGATATCAACAGCAATGTTTATTCTCTGAGCTAAGGTCAGAGTCATAGTGGACATGTCAGATTTTGGATGAAGCCAACCATTTAAGCTTCCATTGGGCATGAACTCAAAAACCAATGCCTTGAACTCTTGACCATGGTGATTGATGCTTGAGCAGCAAGTGATGATCCTCATGAGGCAACGGTGACGCACCCTTCTCAGTGCCTCGCATTCGGCCACAAAACTTCTACTAGATCCGGACTGTTCAAGGTTAAACACCTTTACAGCAGCAATAGTTCCCTCATCATGGAAAGTGCATTTATAGACCGCGCCGTAGCCTCCTTTACCGAGCAAACTGTCCTCTGAAAATCCATTGGTTCCATTTGACAGTGCCTGATAAGAAACTCTCTCATACTGTTCCTCGATTACTGGGGTTAGGAAGCGGCTCTTATGTCTTTGTCTAAGCTTCTTATAGATCAACTGAATGAGAGCAATAACTAAAGCTAAGAACAAGAGTGCACCGGTTGTTGCCATGGCTATTCCAAGAGACTTTGACCACCCTTTCTTGTTCTTTCTCACAACAGGCGTGGAGCACGGAACTAAGTGAAGCTCAGGTATCCCACCACAAAGCTCATTATTTCCGGCAATCGACAAGTAAGTTAAATTTCTAAAAATTCCTTCTTCTGGTACTTCACCTTGCAGATCATTGAAAGATATATCCAATTTTGACAATGATGTCAAATTCTGTAGAATTGCTGGGATGGGCCCGGACAAGTTGTTGTACGCTAGATACAACTCTTGCAGGTTGTGGATGCTACCGAGGGCATCGGGGATCCTACCAGACAACTTATTCATGGTTAGGTCCAGTACGCGGAGCCCCTTGATGTCCTCCAGAGACTGAGGTACACTTCCTTGGAACGAGTTGTTACCCAATAACAGCACCTCCAGCACCATGCAATTTCTGATACTATTGGGTATCTGGCCAGACAACTGGTTTCCTGTCAGGCTCAACTTGTTGAGGTTAGCCAAGCTGCCAACTTCAGAAGGAAGGGGTCCAGACAAGGAGTTGTATGATAAACCCAAGTACCAGGTAAGGGACGATAGCTCCAAAATTTCCTTGGGAATGGAACCGTTGAGGTGATTGCTTGATAAATCAAGAGCAAACAGACTATTCAGCTTACCGATACTCGCTGGGATTGGTCCTTCCAAGTTGTTGCCCTGCGCGAATAGCTTAATCAGCTTGGTGAGATTTCCGATAGATGATGGTATAGGGCCTGACAAGCTGTTGCTGTACAGGGCTAGCTCAGTCAGGTTTGCCAGCTTCCCAATGCTCTCTGGAATAAAACTCGATACCGAAGTATCTGCGATGTGTATCACTGTTAATCCGACCAGATTGCCAATGTCATGAGGGATGCTTCCGGAGATCCTGTTGTTACTCAAGTCGAGCTCCCGGAGGGTCGTCGAGAGGTTCACTATTGAAGCAGGAAGCTGTCCTGTGAAATAGTTGTAGCTGAGAGATAAAATCTGTAGCTGGCTGCAGTTTGCCAATGAAGTGATGAAATCCAACCCATGCCCCGTCTTCCCTGCTTCAAGCCTATTATCATCCAGAAGCAGGACCTGCAGAGCCTGCAACCTCCCCAGATCACGAGGCACGTAGCCACTGAATCCGTTCCCTGAGAGTTGCAGACTTGCGAGGGCAGTGAGATTGGAGAGCGAGGGAGGGATGGCGCCACTGAACTGGTTATCGAACAGTGCAAGATACCATATGCGAGGGAACTTTTCGTCGATGTCGGCAGGAACGCTTCCACGCAGCATGTTCTTCGACACGCCAAGAACCCTCAAAGACGACAGGTTGTACAGGGTCAGCGGGAGCATGCCGTGCAGGTTGTTTTCGCAGAGGTCGAGGAACAGAAGGTGCGGAGTATTGCTGCCGAACCCAGGGGGTATTGGGCCCTCGAGCTTGTTGATCCTGAGGTTGAGGCGGCGGAGGGAGGTCAGGTTGGCCAGCGACGCCGGGATGGGGCCAGTGAAGCTGTTGTTATCCAGCGTGAGCAGCTGGAGCCGTGTCAGCGTGTTGCCGAGCTCGGCCGGTATGTGCCCGGTGAGCTTGTTGCTGCCGAGGAACAGGCTTGTCAAGCTGACGCAGGAGGTCAGGTTTCCCGGGAGCGCGCCGGAGAACGTGTTGAACCTGAGGTCAATGGTCCGGAGGCGGCGCAGAAGGCCGAGGCTCGCAGGGATGTCGCCGCGCAGCCAATTGGAGCTCAGGTTGAGCGTCTGCAGGGATGAGAGGTTGCCGACGGCCGGGGAGAGGGTGCCGGCCAGCCCCAGGGACGGCAGGCTCAGCGCCACCACCCGCCGGAGGCTTCCTCCGTGGCGGCTGCACGTCACTCCTTCCCAGCCGCACAACCCGGTGCTGCCGTTCCACGAGGCGAGCGCGTCATAGCCGCTGGCGCTGGTGCTGACCGCCGCGGCCTTGAAGGCGAGCAGCGCGGCGGCCTCCTCGTCGTGGGCTCTCGCGGCCGCGAGTGCCAAGATGGAGGTGACGGAGGAGAGCAACAGTTGCAGCGGCAAGCTCGCTGAACGCATTATTGCCATGTTGGTTGTCTAATTCGGTACGTACTGGCTCGTGATCGTTATTTGGTGGCAGATGCTGCTTGGCAAGGTAGCGAAGAGCCGAAGACTAGTCGGTCTCCGACCTCGCGCGGAGGAAGTGTAATTTTCCACGCACCGGTGCGTCACAGCTTGGAACATGTCCAAGTCCCGTCCCTCTCGCCTGTGATTTAATTGTCCCGTCCCTCTCGCCTGTGGACTTAATTATATCGCGCTGAATTGGTTGTTTCTATTCTGCTTCTGTTCCACCAAATTCCTGAGTGCCTATTGATATTCCGCCACTACTGTACATTCCTGAGCTATGCTGGCTTCGTGCAGATTTCTAGCGACTCATGCGGATCCCCTCTCTCAGGGAAAAAAGAGCTACCCATGTGACATCTATCCATTATTTTATTAAAACAGAGTTAAAAGAATCCGTGTTCGCTCTGAAGGGCTAGAAATTCCCACATTAATTGATGAAAAAAAGAGAAGCATCTATACTGTCGATCTTGATGGATCCAGATTATAACGGTCCAAATTAAAAGAAAGAGTCCATATCAACTACAATAAAACTGAAATTCAGAATAAAAATAAAATAAAGAGTCAATGTTAAATACAATAAAACAAAAATCTGGAATAAAAACAAAATAAAATTAGCAATTTGATTTTCATATGAATTTCTAAATAAAATCCCTAAATAATTATAATTTGGAATTAAAATAAACAAAGACTGGAAATTAGATTTGTATACGAAATCCAACAAAAAAAAAACAATATGAAATTCAGAAAAAATAAAATAAAATAATTAATTTGATTTCGATACGAATTCCAATAATTATAATTCGGAGTAAAAATTAAACAATAATTGAAAATTAGATTTGTATACAAAATCCAACAAAAAATATCTAAAATTTAGAATAAAAATTAAAATTGGCAATTTGATTGCAATACGAATTCCAAAGTAAAATCCCTAAATAACTGTAATTCGGAATAAAAATTAGCAATTGGATTCAGATACAAATTCCAAAAAAAAGATGAAATTCAGAATAAAAAATAAAATAAAATTTGTAATTTGATTTCCATACGTATTCCAAAATAAAATCCCAAAATAAATAAAATTCAGAATAAATTAAATAAATTTAGCAATTTGATTAGTATCCAAACTCCAATAAAAATAATCAAAATATTGAATAAAAACAAAAGTTATAACGAAGATGACACGAATGGTGTCGGAGGAGACACAAAAGAAGCCACAACGTTCACTCTCAAAGTCACATGTTTCTATTGTCGCTTCCTATAGAATAAAAATAAAAAATAACTAAAATTTTACAAGTGCATCCTTCATCGAACGATCCAGGTAGGTTCCCGTCTTCCCAACAAGTCATTTTCGCTTCCTCATCATCTCCCCATAGCCTAACATCTCCAAGCCCGACGTACTGATTTCCTCTCCCTCCTTTGTCTCTGTTGTGTGAATTTAGTTGGAGTGGAGTGTTAACTGCGATGGTAGAGTGTACCTTTATAAGCGGCTAGGGTGTTGTGCTGACGGGATAAATTATGGCAAATGGCGATGCACTCACGTCCATGAGGGAATCTTCCTACACAAGAAAGCTTTGGTTAGTGATGTCTACTCAATGCAGAAAGTTGGTACGGCTTGTCATTTCGGTCTAAAACGAAGGCTTGGCAGGGTGTGGTCAATTCGATCTGAAAAGGTTGGATGGCAGGTGAGTGATTCCTACTCACTGCGAAAAGCTGTCGCGTGTTGTTATTTCGGTTCAAAAAGGTGGCATGACAAGGTGTGGTCAATTCGATATAAAAAGGTGACGATATCACGAATGGTGTTGGAGAAGACCACGAAAGAGTGTAATGTCATCGATCTGTTATGCAAGAAGACATTAACGCATGGGGAAGTGAAGAGCTGAGGTAGCGACGACGAAGATGAGGATAATGTCGTGCTGCTTGTTGGAGCCATCGAAGAGAGTATAGTGTTGAAGGACCCAAGGATCATGATGACAAGTGGTGAGCATCGATGTTATTGAAAAAGTTAGAGGCTAAAGAAGCTCAATGATAAGGAAACCCTGGTAGAGTGGAGATGAAGCTTTATATTGAAGATGAGCTATAGACGATATGAGGCCATCGGATAGCTAGGAGCATGCCATCACTGGTGAGGGTCACATTGTCGCCGGTGATGACAAAAATATTCTCCATACCGTCAGACAACGACTAAAGCTGACATATCGACATTAGTGAAGATAGGAGGTCGTCAGAGCCACGACGTTGAGTTGGCCAACGTCGAAGAAGATGAGCAATTGACATGAGAGAAGAGGACGTCGAGCATGTATAACATCATGCATGCATCTGTACGAATAGAAGCACAGACGAACAGAGGAAGAGGAGCAAAATGCTTGGAGTAGAGATGACGCAACTGTAGGGAATATGTTTGGGGTCACCAAAGAGAGCGTGACATGTGTCCCCAGTTAGGATCGACGACGGTTGCATGTGTATGTTTGTTGATGTCGCAATGGCTAGCATTAAGCAATGATTAGGGAGAAGTAGAAGACAATTATATAATAAAGCATTTGAATTACAAGGGGTAGCTCCTGAGATGGATCAATCAAGATTTGGGCTTACCGTTGGAGGTTGAAGCAAAAAAGCTGTGACGATGAGAAGAGATAGAAGCCACACAGTTTGGTGAGGGCAACCGTGCATGTGAGGGAAGATAAGTTCAAGATAGGTCGTCCATGATGAATAGTTGTATGTGTGAGCAAGGTACTCTAACATATGATACCATGTAAACTAATAAGATAATTTATCACACACACAATCAACGTGTTGCTTGAGATTAAATAGAGGTACATGTGCATGCATACAATTTGAAAAAAAAAACAAATAGAGTAAGAATAGGGGCATGCAACTACTGATCTATGCATGATGAAGAGTAGTTAGTTTCTAAGAACCCAACAACTTATTGTGTTCAATGATTTTCTTCCATCAAAGCACGTATTTCTTTTTATGTCCCTCATGTTGTAATTTCTTTCAAGCTTCTATTGTTATTTTCAATATTTAGGATACCTTAAAAGTCTAAATAGCCTACAAGATATGTAAATATATTCTCAAGCATTTATACAAATTTTGAAAATAATCTAGTCATGTAAATGCGTGGGCCACCCTACTAGTTATCTTATTAAAGCAGAGTTAAAAGAAACTACTACATTCACTCTCAAGTGCTAGAAATTATCATGTTAATCGGTGAGAAAAGAGAAAGATTTACACCACCGATCGTGGTGGGTCCAGATTAAAATGGTCTATATTAAAAAAAACAGTTCATGTCAAGTACAATAAAACTGAAATTTAGAATAAAAAATAAAATAAAATTCGTAATTTAATTTCTATACAAATTCCTAAGTAAAAGAGTTCACGTCAAATACAATAAAACTAAATTCAAAATAAAAATAAAATAAAATTAGCAATTTGATTTTCGTACAAATTCCTAAGTAAAATCCCTAAATAATTATAATTCAGAATAATAAATAAATTAAATTTGGCTACTATATTTGAATACAAAGTCCAACAAAAAATGGAAATTAGGAAATAAAATTAAATTACCAATTTGATTTCGATACGAATTCCAATAATTAGATTTCAAAATAAAAATAAAATAAAATAAAATATGCAATTTGATTCCCACACGAATTCCTAAGTAAACTCCCTAAATAATTATAATTCAGAATAAAAAATAAATAAAATTTGGCAATTAGATTTGTATACGAAATCCAACAAAAAAAACTGAAATTCGGAATTAAAACTAAAATAAAATAGCAATTTTATTTCAATACAAATTCCAACAATTATAATACGGAATAAAAATTACATAATAACTAGCCATTAGATTTGTATACGAATCCAACAAAAAATTAACTAAAATTTGGAATAAAAATAAAATTAGCAATTTGACTTCGATACGAATACCAAAGTAAAATCCCTAAATAACCGTAATTTAGAATAAAAATTAACAAAAAAATTAGCAATTAAATTCGTATACAAATTCTAAAAAAATAACTAAAATTCGTAATAAAAAATAAATTAAAATTTACAAACTGATTTCCATAAGATTTCCAAAGTAAAATATCTAAATAAGTAAAATTCATAATAAATTAAATAAATTTAGTAATTTGATTTATATAAGAACTCTAATAAAAAATGTAACGAGGATATCATGAATGTTGTCGGAGAAGACACAAAATAAGTCACCACGTTCGCTATCAAGGCCTAGAAATTCTCACATTAATCGAAGAAAAAAGAGAAAAATCTACAACATTGATCGCGGAGGGTCTAGATTATATCTGTCTAGATTAGAAAAAGAGTCCGTGTCAAGTACAATAAAATTAAAATTCAGAATAAAAATAAAATAAAATAATCAATTCGATTTCCATATGGATTCCTAAGTAAAATATCAAAATAATTATAATTCAGAATAAAAATTAAGCAAAAATGACCAACTAGAATTGTATACAAAATCCAACCCGAAATTAATTGAAATGCGGAATAAAAAATGAAATTAGTAATTTGATTTCCATACAAATTCCAAGGTAAAATCCTAAAACAACTATAATTCAGAATAATTTTTTTTTAAAAAATAGCAATTGGATTCGTATATGAATTCCAAGAAAAATAACTGAAATTTGGAATAAAAAAAGAAAACTTGCAATTTTATTTCCATACGAATTCCAAAGTAAAACCCCTAAATAACTAAAATTCAGAATAATATAAATAAAATTAGCAATTTGATTTGTATATGAACTCTAATAAAAAATAACAGAAATTTTGAATTTAAATAAAATTTGTAACATGGATAGCATAAATGGTGTCAGAGAAGACCACAAAAGATTATGATGGCATCAATCTGTCCTGCAAGAAGACGTTGACCCACGGGGTAGCGAAGAGCCGAGGCAGCGACGCCGGAGATGAGGACAATATCGTGCTGCTACCGGAGCCATTAAAGAGAAAGTCCAGAGTGAAAGGAGGAAAAAGTCGCAATGACAAGCGGTGAGCGTCGGCGTTGTTGAAGAAGTTAGTGGCTAAAGATGCTCGATGATGTGGAAGCCCTGATAGAGAAGGAATGAAACTTTGCATTGAAGATGAGCTATGGATGATATGGGACCATCGGGGAACTAGGAGCGTGCCATCACGGGTGAGGGGCACGACGTCATTGGTGATGGCGAAAAGATTATTCATATCGTTATACAACGACTAAAGCAGACATGTCAACATCGGTGAAGATGGGTGTCGCCGCGGTTAGTGAGGAAGCCACAACGTTGAGTAGAGCAACATGAGAGAAGTGAACATCGAGCATGTATAATATCATGCATGCGTATGTATATGCACACATTCGTACAAATAGAAGCACGGACATACAGAGGCAGAGAAGCAAAAAGCTTGGAGTAGAGACGACGCAGCCGTAAGCAATAGGCTCGGGCCACCGGAGAGAGTGTGACATATGTCCCCGGCAAGGATCGGTGATGATTGCATGTGTATGTGTGTTAATATCGTAACGGTTAGTGTTAAGCAATAAATAGGGATAAGTAAAAGATAACTATGTGGTAAAGTATTGCATTCAAAGGGGTAGCAGCTGAGAGGGATCGATCAAGATTTAGACTTACTATTGGAGGTTGAAGAAAAAAGCTATGACAACGAAAAGAGATAGAAGACACACGATTCAGTGGGGTAGTCGGCGTGAGGGAAGATAAATTCAAGGTAGATTGTCCATGGTGCATTAGTGTATGTGTAAGCAAGGTACTCTGATACCATATAAACTAATAAGATAATTTACCGCACACATAATCAACGTATTGCTTAAGATTAAATAGAGGTACATGCACATACTTACAATTTGGAAAAAAGTAAAGTGATTAATAGAGTAAGAATAGGGGTATGCAACTACATGACTTATGTATGATGGAGAATGGTTACGTTTCTAAGAACCCCTACAACTTATTATAGCCGATGATTTTCTTCCATCGAAGCTCATACTTTAATTACATTCCTCAAGTTGTATTTTCCTTCAAACTTCTATTGTTATTTTCAATGTTTAGGATATATTATAAATCTAAATAAGCTACAAACTTTAAAACAAATCTAGCCGCACAAATTCGTGGACCACCCTACTAGTTTATAAGAAAAGAAACTCGCCATGTGATGTAAGGCCATTTCTTTGTCAAGTGAATTCTACAGGTGTAATAAAGGGGAAACATGATGTCACCCAAGCAGGCTGTTGATTGCTCTGAATTGGTATTTCTTAGGGAAACAAATGCACGTTCCTAATTTCCAGCAATAACCGCTGTTTCTGTTCGGTTTGGTTCATTCTCTCTTCATGAAATCGAATGCAGTTCTCCTAAAAAAGGTTACATCCCGCATTTGGTTGTCACCGCTTAACGCACACAAACATGCTTTTGTTGTATGTTCTTGATGGCTACACATGGACACCGGCCGTCGGTGATCTTCAGAGACATCATGTTTTGCTGGAAATCCTGCAACGTCTTCTCTGCTTCAAGCCTATTATCATCCAGAAGCAGGATCCGCAGAGCCTGCAACCTCCCAAGATCACGAGGCACGTAGCCACTGAATCCGTTCCCTGTGAGTTGCAGACTTGCGAGGGCAGTGAGATTGCAGAGCGAGGAAGGGATGGCGCCACTGAACTGGTTATTGAACAGTCCAAGATACCGTATGCGAGGGAGCTTTTCGTCGATGTCGGCAGGAACGCTTCCACGTAGCATGTTCGTCGACACGCCAAGAAGACGACAGGTTGTACAGGGTCAGCGGGAGCATGCCGTGCAGCAGGGGCGGACCAGGTGTTCACTTGAACACATTTTTTTTATACCAAATATCCCATATATAGTAATAGTAGGTATATTACATATTCTATATTCTATATAGTATAGTTAGAATTCTCAGCAAAAATATTGTACCATGTTATCCTCTTATTTTTTTACTATGTGATCTTGCTCCTAATGTATACTAGCCATTGGATTCGTTTGTTTCCCACTAAGACAAAATAGAAACTAAGTCCTTAAAAAAATATCCAAATTCTTTGACTTCTCCCTCGTCCATTTTGTTTACAATCCGGTCCCTGGCGCAGTTTGCCTCTCCACCTCACCCTGCACTGCCTCCTCCCTGTGGGCTCCCATCCTTTCACCTCCATCTCCACCTGTGCCTCCTCTTCGTGCACTGTCGTAGAGTCGTTGCCTCCCCTCCCTTCCCTGGCACCATCGTCTCCTTTCCTCCGTCCCTTTCCTTCCTCTCACACCCGTCGACTATCGTCTCCTCCTCTCCCTACCCACGTCGCCTCTGTATCCTCCCCACTGGCGTCACTGCCGTGCCGTCTCCCTCCTCCGTGGGCCGCCGCGACGTGCCTAGTGGAGGTTGTGGAGACCAGTCACGACTAGGGTTTAGGACGGAGAAATGTGACTGTCCACACGGGTTGGAGACGGACGACATGTCCAAATCTCGCCATATCCGACCAAGGCGGTGCTAAATCCGCCCGTTTCCGTGCACAATGCTGCCGTATCTGGCTATTCCCTATTCCCAAATCTCAAATGCTAAGTTCTCAATTTAGCAATTTATTTAGTATTTTTCGAGTCGTAATTGGTGAATGAATTGTGCCTTTTGTGAACTGTAGATCTTAGAGCTTTAAAAAATAAAAAAGAAGCCTATAGATTTGAAATCTTTGTATGACGGAGTTGGAAAGGCACAAAGATAGCTTCCACCTCGACGTCAAAACCGATATTTATCGAAAACAGCTAATCCATTTAATAATATTTTATTAACCATGAACTTCCATCCTGTAAATCATACGTCTGCCAATGCCGTACAGGATGTTCTCGCAGAGGTCGAGAAATAGGAGGCGGCGGTAGCGGAGACGACAGCTGGGGAGAGGGTGCCGGTGAGCCCGAGGGACGGCAGGCTCAGCTCCACCACCCACCGGAGGCGGCTGCGGCGGCTACAGCTGCACGTCACGCCCTCCTAGCCGCACAACCCGGTGCTGCCGTTCCGGTTCCATGAGGCGAGCGCATCATAGCCACTGCCGCTGACAGCCACAGCCTTGAAGGTGAGCAGCGCGACTGCCTCCTCATCGTCGGCGAGTGCCAAGACGGACGTGAAGGAGGAAAGCAGCAGCAGCAGCAAGCTCACTAAACGCATTATTGTCATGTCGGGCGATCGGTATATGGTAGCGCGAAGACGTTGCGTTTTCTCTTGTTTAGAGAGCCGAACCCCACCATCACAAGACTTGTCCGCGACTCCCAAAGGGGATGTTGGACAATAGAAAGACAAAGAAGTTGGGCAATAACGAAGGAAAAAAAATCCTACAGGACCTGATCCATAACTCAATTTTAGTAGACCAACTCTATTGCGTGATACGTGTATTTGTTAATCTCAAAGCACACAGCAACATAATCCCTGTTAACGATTCCAAAGATTCTTTCACATCGCAAGACCAGGCCACGCCGCGCAACTCGCTCATTGCTGGCGCCGGCGCCCGCCTCGCTCGGTCGCGACGGGCGTCACCGCCGGCCTCCTGCTGCTCCGCTAACTGGCCATCGCCGGCCGCGTCCACGCTCTTCGCCACCGGCGCTCCGCCCTTGCTCGCTGCGTCGTAGCATGGCCAACCTCCTGCTCCGCTCCTCGCCCCTGCTGGCTGCGGCTGTGTCGTGGAACCGCCGGCCTCCTGCTCCGCGACTCGTCCTCGTCGGCCACAAGACAACAGCGCCGCTCCCAATGGACCCCTCGCTCTCCAACAACCATGTGGTAGCTGGGATTCAACTGCAGAATTGGTGTAGCTGGGATTCAACTGCAAAATTGAACACGAGCTGAGCAAGATGTCCTCCAAGTAGCTCGTTCTTTCTTGGTTACATGTGTTTGATGAGTAGCCTTCACACCTTTGCTGCAAACTAAGTATCTGGAACATAAAGTCTCATCTGCTCGATACTTCTTGTGGCACCTCCTAATACTAAATCCTTTGGTTTGAGCATAAGCATTATAGAACTTGTATGCCTCTTCCTTGGATTGGAAACACAACCCGACTCTTGGAACATTTTTATCAGAGATGCATTCTGATTATCCCCATCGAGCACCTCCAAGTCAGGATCATCCATGGGCGTGCTGTGTGCCCTCGGCTGGCCGCTTGTCTCACTCTCGCCCATTGACAAGTCAGGATCGTTCCTTGCTGATTGTTGCCAAGGTAATGAAATCAACGAAGAGATCATATATCAGCACTTTGGTTGTCGACTTGTAGTTGTATGTTGTACTCACCATGAGTAGACGAGCCGCGGGCAGAGAAGTTGATGTGCCCGCCATTGGCATGGCTGTTATTGTGCTCTCCTTGGTGTCGGGCTGCCCTGCCGTGCCGTCGCCGTCTTGTCCGGCCATCGCCGTCTTGTCCGGCCATCGCCGTTTGACCGCGCCGTCACCGGCGAGATGAAGATCCTCCATCGAGATGTCACACCCTAGGTGTTGGAAGATGAAAGGATTGGAAGTTGGAACGAACAGAACGAACCCCTCGACGTGAGAAGGGGATTATATGACTGTGTGCTTTGATATTAGCAAATACACGTATCACGCAATGGAGTTGGTCTACTAAGATTGAATTGTGGACCAGGTGCTATAGAATTTTTTTTCCCAATAACGAAAGAACAGCGTAGGGCCCTACCTAGCCCACTTGTGTCAAAGTTTGTTTCACTCGACCTGTTTGTTTTCATGTGCAGGCAGCTTCTTCTACTTCTGTAGAAGGAAGAAAGCTCGCCCGAACTATTGCATATGAGAATCTCACTCTTGAATGAAGATCATTCACAGAAAAGTCATAAAAGTCAAATTCGATAGCACAATTGTTGTCATGAGTGAATTGTCAAACAGAGACAAGGTTTTTGACAATATTAGGAGTAACAAGAATGTTACGGATATGCGAAGGACGAAAAGATGATGGAAGGATAGCATGGCCCGAGTGAGTAACGGGAATAGATGAACCATTACCGATGCTGAAAGTGAGGAGACGAAGAGACAGAGGTGAGATTACCGGAGTTTGAGGACATATGAGCAGAAGCCCCCGTGTCCATGTACCAATCATTAGAGACCGAGACCGGCTGCTGGAGAGTCATAGTGTTGAAGGAGTTCACCAATCCGGAGGGATCCCACGTTGGTGCACCTGGCTGTGGGTAGAATCCGGGTGCGGCAGTTGGTGCGGCAGGCGGCGCCAGGACCGCGGGGCTGTGTGGCAGGCCCGGCATGTAGGTGCCCGGGTAGAATGCAGGAGGCATGGTAGTTGCGGAGAATAAGCCGTGAGGCGATCCCTGCTGCGGACTAGCAGATGGGAACGACGGCATGGCAGGGCGAGGTGCAGTGCTGGGTCGGGAGCCAAGGACACCCGGGGAGGTGTTCGACTAGATGGTGAAAGCACCCGACTAGATGGTGAAAGCACCGGTCCAAGGATTATAGCTCATCGGCCAGGGATTGCCACCCTTACCGCCCTTGCCCTTGCCGTTGCCGCATTTCTTGCCATTGCCATTGTTGTTGTTGCGGTAGGACGTGTTGCCGGTGGAGTAGGAGTGCTCGTTGGAGGAGTCACCACCGCCCTTGGAGGCATAGTTCGTGTCCGAATTTCTAATATGGAAGTATCCGGATTAGTTACCATATTAGCGGATTAGTTTCTTACTTGGACTCTAAGTCATTTTGTCCCTTTATATACCTCTTGTAAGCCGCACGGGGAGAGTTGACGCCTCACACCTCATTGTAATCCCCTGCGTTTTGTAATCGCTCCTCATATAGTGATCATCGCCGATTGGCGCCCGTGGTTTTTTCCCGCAAGGGTTTTCCACGTAAAATTCGTGTCTCTTGTCTCCCTTGATTCGTGTATTATTTCTAACAAGTGGTATCAGAGCACAGGAGATTAGGGTTTGTGAAGAGATACACGAGAAAAAAAAAGGCAGATCCGTTCAGCGGCGGCGCTTCGTCTCGCGTTCCTTCGGCGCCAGCGTCGTCCGTCGCAATCCGAGCGTTTTGAAGCGCGCGTTCGTCCCGAGGGCTTCACCGCTACCCATCGGCTTCGCTTGTCCGTCGTGCGTGCGTCGCCACGTTCGTGTCGCCTCGGTCCGAGCGTCGCCAAGAGACCAGCGTCAGCAACGCCCGTCCTTCGGTCGTCGACTCCAACGTGCGGCAACGCGTCGCGCAAGCCTCTCCTGATGGTCCGTGCGCTCTCCACCAGGAAGAAAAGCACAAGGCGCCACGGCATCTTTGCACCTGCGCCGCTCCACGTCGCAGCTTAATCGCTAGCGAGACAAACCAAAAGAAGCGCGTGCATCCACAACGATCGGACCAAAAGCAAAATAGCTTCCAATCAAGCTCCAAAGACAGTCACTTCAACTTTTTTATATATATTAAATCATCAAGCCAATTGCAATCTTTTGCTTCACGTGGAGCAAGCCAGCAAGAAGATCTTGTGTTCAATTTTTTGCTACGTCCACACCCGAAGCTTACCAGGAGTTTTAAAGATCTTTGATTCGCGTACACAGATCGTGTACCCAACAGGTCGTGATTTTTGCTAGGTTCACACATATCAGTACCAGCAATTTTCAGGTTTTATTCCTTATAGCGACTTTGAAGTATGATCTTCCACTCCTGGATCGTGACACAAGATTTTCGCTGTGGCAAGTTAAGATGAGAGCTGTGTTGGCACAGATGGATTTGGATGATGCATTGGAAGGTTTTGCAAAAGAACCTACCGCATGGACCGCAGATGACAAACGTAAAGACCGTAAGACTTTATCTCAGATTCACCTTCATCTATCAAATAATATTTTACAGGATGTTTTAAAGGAGAAGACAATTGCTGCATTATGGCTGAAACTGGAAAAAAATTGCATGACAAAAGATCTCACCAGCAAGATGCATCTCAAGCAGAAGTTGTATTCTCACAAATTGCAAGAAGGAGAATCAGTGCTTGATCATCTTTCGTCGTTTAAGGAGATCGTTGCCGACCTAGAGTCGATGGAGGTAAAATATGAGGTTGAGGATTTGGGTCTTATTCTTTTGTGTTCCCTGCCTAGTTCATTTTCAAATTTCAGAGATACCATATTATATAGTAGAGATACTCTCACTCTTAATGAAGTTTATGAAGCTTTGCATGCTAAGGAAAAGATGAAACAGATGATACATTCTGAAAATTCAAGCTCGAAAGGAGAAGGCTTGTTTATTCGTGGGAGGCAAAAGGAGAAGAACTCAAATAATGGACCTCGAGACAAAAGTTCGAACGGCTACAAGAACCGGTCGAAATCTAGAGGCAAGTACAAGTCGTGCAAATATTGCAAGAAAAGTGGGCACGACATCTCTAAATGCTGGAAGCTCCAGAATAAAGAAAAGAGAACTGGCCATTATAAGCCAAAAGGTAAACCAGATGATGAAGGTAAAGTCTCTCTTGCTGCTGATGATAGTGCTAATGGAGAAATCCTTGTTGCCTTTGCTGGATGTGCTAAGACCAATGATGAATGGATTCTTGATTCTGCCTGTACCTTTCATATGTGTCATAATAAGGATTGGTTTACCACCTATGAATCTGTTGAAGGTGGTACTGTGTTGATGGGTGATAACTCATCTTGTAAGGTTGTAGGAATTAATTCAATTCAGATCAAGATGTTTGATGGTATTGTTAGAACTTTGACAGATGTGAGGCTCATTCCATATTTGAAAAGAAACCTCATCTCTTTGAGTACTCTTGATACTAAAGGGTACAAGTATTCTGGTGAAGGTGGAGTTTTGAAGGTATCAAAAGGCTCTCTTATTGTGATGAAAGCTGATATTAAAACTGCCAATTTGTACCATCTGCGAGGTACTACAATATCAGGTAATGTTGCTGTAATTTCAAGTTCATTATCTGATTTTGATGCTACTAATCTTTGGCATATGCGTCTTGGGCATATGAGTGAACTTGGTTTGACAGAATTGAGTAAGAGAGGACTTCTTGATGGACATAGCATCGGCAAGCTGAAATTTTGTGAGCATTGTGTGTTTGGCAAACACAAAAGGGTGAGATTTAATACCTCAGTTCATACTACAGAAGGTATTTTGGATTGTGTGCATTCTGATTTATGGGGGCCATCTCGCAAGACATCTCTAGGAGGTGCTCGTTATATGTTAACAATTATTGATGATTATTCTAGAAGAGTGTTGCCTTATTTCTTGAAGTATAAGTCAGAAGCATTTTCAGCATTTAAAGAGTGGAAGACTATGATTGAAAGGCAAACTGAAAAGAAGGTAAAGAAACTTATGACCGATAATGGGATGGAATTGCTCGATGAATTTGAATCATATTGCAAGGCTGAAGGCATTGTTAGGCATTACACCGTTCCTGGTACTCCTCAACAAAACGGTGTAGCTGAGCGTATGAACAGAACCATCATTTCCAAGGCCCGTTGCATGTTGTCTATGTTGAAGTATAAGTGAATTGTCCACCTTTTCTCATCAGCTTAAGCTTTTGAGTGAACTGGTTGGTGCATGCAACTCAATATGGTATCAGAGCCAAGAGGTCTCGAGTTCAAGACCCGGTTTGTGCAATTAAAAATAATAATTGCAGTCCACTTCTATTCCACGTCTTAGGCCTGAGGGAGCCTACACGTGAGGGGGAGTGTTGAAGTATAAGTGAATTGTCCACCTTTCCTCATCAGCTTAAGCTTTTGAGTGAACTGGTTGGTGCATGCAACTCAATAGTCTAATGCAGGTTTGCATAGGCGTTTTTGGGCTGAAGCCGCTTCCACTGCTTGCTATTTCATTAATCGGTCACCCAATATTGCAATTGAAAAGAAGACTCCAATTGAGGTATGGTCTGGTTCCCCAGCAAATTACTCAGAATTGAGAGTTTTTGGTTGTACTGCTTATGCTCATGTTGATAATGGCAAATTAGAGCCTAGAGCTATTAAGTGCATCTTTCTTGGTTATAAATCTGGTGTTAAAGGATATAAGTTGTGGAATCCTGAAACAAAGAAGGTTGTGATTAGCAGAAATGTTGTCTTTAATGAATCTGCTATGCTTCCTGATAAACTGCCTACTAACGTTCCTGTTGAGAGTAAGCAGAATTCGAGTGTTCAAGTGGAGCACTCTGTTGGTTCAGGTAACACATCAGATAAGGAAAATACCGTTGTTCATGATGCACCTATTGTTGATAATACTCCCATTGTTGAGCAGTCACCACAACGGTCTATTGCAGTTGATAGACCTAGGAGGGAGATTAATCCACCCAGGAGGTTGATTGAACAAGCTAACATTGTTGCTTATGCTTTGAGTGTAGCAGAAGAAATTGAAGGTAATACAGAACCTTCATCATACTCTGAGGCTATTAGCTCCACAGATTCTAATAAGTGGATAACTGCTATGCATGATGAGATGGAGTCACTTGAAAAGAATGTTACTTGGGAATTAGTGAAATTGCCAAAGGAGAAAAAACTTGTTCGTTGTAAGTGGATTTTCAAAAGAAAAGGAATGTATTTCTTCTACTGAACCAGCAAGGTATAAAGCAAGATTGGTTGCTAAAGGCTATAGTCAAATTCCAGGTATTGATTTTAACGATGTCTTTTCCCCTGTTGTGAAGCATAGTTCTATTCGCACTTTACTCAGTATTGTTGCTATGCATGATTATGAACTTGAGCAATTAGATGTTAAAACTGCATTCTTACATGGGGAGTTGGAAGAAGACATTTATATGGACCAACCTGAGGGTTTTGTTATTCTGAAAAGAACACCGGTTTGTAGATTAAAGAAATCTCTTTATGGTTTGAAGCAATCTCTAGGCAATGGTACAAGAGATTTGACTCCTTTATGCTCTCTCATAATTTTAAGCTGATGCGATTATGATAGTCGTGTCTATTTAAAGATCATTAATGGTTCACCATTTATTTACTTCTCTATGTTGATGATATGTTGATTGCTGCAAAAGATAAGTCGAAATAGCAAACCGAAAGCACAATTGAGTAATGAATTTGAGATGAAGGATCTAGGTGCAAAGAAAGAAAATTCTCTGTATGGAGATTATTAGAGAGAAAATCGCAAGTTATAACTTAGTCAAAAGGTTATATTGAGAAAGTCCTTCGTCGTTTTAATATGCATGATGCAAAACCAGTGAGTACTCCATTAGCTTCGCATTTCAGATTATCTTCAGCTTTATGTCCTAAGTCAGATTATGATATTGAGTACATGTCTAGAGTTCCATATTCCAACGCAGTTGGTTCTCTTATGTATGCCATGATTTGTTCTCGTCCTGATTTATCTCATGCACTGAGTGTTGTCAGTAGATATATGGCTAATCCTGGAAAAGAGCATTGGAAAGCGGTTCAATGGATATTCAGATATTTGCGTGGCACTTCTAATGCTTGTTTGCAGTTTGGGAATTCTAGAGATGGACTTGTTGGTTATGTTGATTCTGATTATGCTAGTGATTTGGACAAGAGGAGGTTTCTCACAGGTTATGTTTTCACCATTGGTGGTTGTGCTGTTAGTTGGAAGGCAAGTTTGCAAACTACTGTTGCCTTATCCACCACTGAAGCAAAGTATATGGCTATTTCTGAAGCTTGTAAAGAAGCTATTTGGTTGAGAGGTTTGTATACTGAGCTTTGTGGAGATAATTCTTGCACTACTATATTTTGTGATAGTCAGAGTGCTATATGCCTTACAAAGGATCAGATGTTCTATGAGAGAACAAAGCACATTGATGTGAGATATCACTTTATTCGAGGTGTTATTGCTCAAGGTGATGTCAAAGTGTGCAAGATAAGTACTCATGATAATCCAGCTGATATGATGACAAAGCTAGTTCCTGTTACTAAGCTTGAGCTAGTTTGAGCTTTGCTCAAGCTTAGTTGGTATTACAGTCTAGTCCTAGAGACTAGTTGGCGCACGGTGATTTCTATCTTATTGTGGAGATATTTGATGATTGATTATTCTTCATTATGCTACAAGAGGAAATTCTTCTCAAGGTGGAGATTGTTGAATATGAGATATATTGTGATCCGAATTTCTAATATGGAAGTATCCGGATTAGTTACCATATTAGCGGATTAGTTTCTTACTTGGACTCTAAGTCCTTTTGTCCCTTTATATACCTCTTGTAAGCCGCACGGGGAGAGTTGATGTCTCACACCTCATTGTAATCCCCTGCGTTTTGTAATCGCTCCTCATATAGTGATCATCGCCGGTTGGCGCCCGTGGTTTTTTTCCGCAAGGGTTTTCCACGTAAAATTCGTGTCTCTTGTCTCCCTTGATCCGTGCATTATTTCTAACAGTTTGCAACTAGTGCAATAACTTGGGCGTTTTCAGGAGGGGATTTGAGTTCCTCGAGGAGGAGCATAGAACGCATCCGCAGAGAACCGGGAAACAGCGTCAGGAGTGGCACCACCGTCGCCACGTGACTGAATTTGGAGTTCAGTCCTTTGATCGTGGTGAGAACGAGAGTCTCATCACCGATGACATGATCGACGTCTCCCAGAGAATTAGCGAGGATCTTGAGCTTGTGAAGTAGTCCATGATGGACAAGTCACCTTGCGCCATGTTGGTGAACTGAGCCTCCAGGTAGAATGCGCGCGTCTTCTTGTTGTCGCGGAAAAGATTCTCGACGCTGGTCCAGATCGTGGTAGCAGTGGCTGTCGGCTGCATCACGAGTTCAAGGATCTCAGCGGAGATGGATCCGTAGATCCAGGAAGGGACGGTGCAATCGAGTTGTTTCCACTCGGCATCATCCTTCTTGTCGTCAGTGTTGGTGATGTGATCTTCAAGCGAAAACTTCCCAAGCGCGACAAGGAACAGACCGCACCAAGTGATGTAGTTTGATGCTTTTAGATCTAAGGTGATCGGCACCAAGGACTTGATGGAGGTGAGTCCGATCGCTTGCGCCCAGAGATGGGCGTTTAGGTTGGCGAGCACCATCACCCATGGTGACGGGCGATCGGCGATCAGGCAGAAGGTTTGTGCGGAAGGAGGTAGGAAACGACGGTGTCAGGAACGGCACCACTCTGACAGCACGGAAGTGTTTTGGGAAATGAAGCTGCAAATGTGCAGCCTTCTATTCATTTCTTTATATAGATACAGCTGCGTGAGATTACATGAGATATTATGGTTAGCAAAAGAAGGAAACTAATGCTATACAATCTCAACTATACATAGCCGAAAAGATCATATCATGATACTGCATGCATGCGTGACAAGCTATGCATGGTAAGTGAATATATCAATCTAACAGTTTAGTCGGTCTCCGCCCTCGCGTGGAGGGAGCGTCATTTTCCACACACCTGGAGCGTCGAAGGACGTTGTTTCCCGGCCACATACGCTGACACATGACAGCGCAACAGAAACACCGGTGAAAGCATGGGTCATATCCAAGTCCCGTCCCTCTCGTTTGCGATTTAATTGTTTCTATTCTGTTTCTGACTTTCTGTTCCACCAAATTCCTGATTTCCTGCTTAGTATTCCACCAGTAAATTCTTGAGCAATGCTTGCTTGGTGCTTCCGCGGGAAATTCATGGCCGCCTGATTGGGTAACTCGTGCAACTTTGATTCCAGTGTAGAAATTGACGGTACTGGTGAATTCCGAGCGTGGCAGAATTGAGCATTTTAATCCACTTGAAAATTTACACCCTTATCCCAGTCTCCATCTCCTGTAATACTAACCCGCTTACGCTCCCGTGTCGCTCGTCTCGGGCGACCCAGGAGGCGACACCGCGGTCCCCGAGAGCCCCACCCCCGCCGGCCGCCGCCGCCTCTCCGGCACCGGCGATGGCCCCCCATCCCCCCTCCTGAGCTTCCCCTCCTCCTCGTTCCTCCCCCCGCCCTCTCCCTCCCCCTCCTCTCTTCCAGATCTAGCTGAGGGAACGCTGATGGCGGCGACGCCGCTCGTGGCCGATGCAATGGCGGCACGCCTCCGGTGGTCCCCTAGAGTTGTGGTGCGGTGAGTCCCCCTTCGGAGCTCTCGGGTAGCTGGTGCCCCCTGAAGGCCAGATCTAGATCTAGATCTGGCTCCCCCGGTTGCCGAAGCTGTTGGGCCGCCAGCGTCCCCCCAGTTGCCGGGCATGCAATCCTACGGCGACCACCGCCGGACACGGGCTCGGGGGTGCCGACGCCGAGACGCTGAGGAGTTTCGTCGCCCGGGGAGCCGCCGTCTTCGCTCATGTCGGGAGGAGCCCTGTCGCACAGGGAGCTGCCGCACGGTTCCGGCACTGCCGGACGTAGCCCTCAGTGTCACAGAAGGCGCGGTGGAGCTCGCGGAGCAGGGTCTCAAGGGCGCGCCACTTGGTGCCTCGCTCGTCGAAGAGGAGGTGGGAGCGGACCTCGCTGGTGATGGTGTCCAGCGCGTGCGCGTAGGCGTCGGCGAGGAGGCGACACTGGTGCGGGTTCATGCAAAGTCGGGGCTCTAATGCCTTGAGCGCGCTGATGCTGCCATTCGCTACTCCGAGCTGCCGGAGCTGCTCCTCCTTATCAGCGATCTGCCTCGCGTCGGGAGGAGTTTCATCGCTTAAGGGAGCTGCCGTCTCATCCCTGGGGCCGTCGTCGTCTTCGCACGCGCCGGGTAGGCTTCGGTGCTCCACGCCGGGGAGGCTCACCCACTGCTGTTTGAGGCCGTCAGTCGGTAGGCGTGGCCGCAGTGGCCGTGGGCCCGAGACAAGCGGTGTGACCGCAGTGGTGACCTGGGCGGCCTAGGTCGCGTGTTTCCGCGCTCATCACCGTCGGCAAGTTCATCCAGAGTTCCTACCGGCCACAGCCAGAGAAAGCCAGAGGAGTATCCTCACCCTGGCCCCAGAACCCCCGCCCCTCGTTTGTGCGCTCGCCGGTCCGCGCGAGACTGAGAGGAGAAGGTCCGCTTTCCATGTTGCTATGTCGGGGGCGTCCCGTGTGTAGGCCGTCGTCCTGAGAAGTTGCAAGCCGACCGTCGAAAGGGCCCAGGCAGGGGGTTGTTGCTATCGGAAGAGCCCGAGTAGGGGGCCGTTGCCATTGAAGGGTCGTCTCGAGGCGCAAGAGGCGCAAGACGACTGTCCCGGAGGCCCTGTTTCGTAGCAGCTGGTCCAGTTCACCTTGTATGAGCCGCATGGGCGGAGGGGGAAAGGAGGCGGAGTTGTCGTCCTTCGTTTCTGCATTATCCACTATTATCGCCGAGAGAAAACAACATCCTCACCCAATTCATTCGAAGCTCCTCATCGGTTGCCCTGGTAGCGTGTGGATCAACCTGCATTTAGCTTCTTCTTCTCTCTCAAGTCGGTGCTAGGGCGATCTTCTTCGCTATCCGGTTCTACCAGTTCGAAGCTTGTGTGGGTTGGTTGGGAGGCGTTGTCTTTTCCCTTAGCTTTGTTGTGTTTGTGCGACAGAGCTGGTTAGGGCGGGTTTAGAGTTGGTTAGTTGGTGTCTCTAGCTCTGGTGTTGTTATCGCAAGGTCTGTCTCAGTTGCGGCTTCTCGCCCGTTGGGGTTTCTTCTCTTTCGGGTTGTATATTTTTTTACCTGTTTTCTCTTTCTCCTTCTCTTCGTTCAAAAAAAAAAAAACACCCTTGTAACCACAGAAACTACCCATGTGAAAATCGCCAAAAAAAAGAAATTAGACGTGTGAAACCATTTCTGTCAAGTGAATTTTACAGGTGTAATAGAAGGGAAACAATGCCTCCCAAACAGGCTATTGGTTACTCTGAATTTGTACTTAGGAAGGAATGCGAGTTTCTAATTTCCAGCAACAAGTGGTGTTTCTGTTCGGTTTGACCTGCCTGCACAGTCACCAAACATCCTATATACGTACATAGATCTGATACAAACAAATTCAGAGTGGTAAGAAAAGGAATGCTATAGCTCCAGCGTCACATACATCTTCAGTTGTTTCAGACAAGTGGGTCATCCGCAGCGCATCTTTTCTTGCCCAACCTGCAGCTCTAGTTTTCCATTGTTGATGCAGATCTCTGCGGTGTGGTTGCTTCTCTTTCTCCTCCCTGTTCCACTACAAGAGAACTGGCAAACATCAGGTATGCATCTCGGATTGCATGCATCTCCGCAGCTGCATCTCGGATCACCATTCGCTCTCTGGGTTGCTGCTTTGAACAGGATATGCCGAGCCCAATAGCAGAAACCAAACACTCCTGAATTCTACTATTTGTGATGCTGTCATTGGCGTCCTTGTGCACCCATATTGTCGGATCAGCTATCTCCAAGATTCTGTCAGGAAGAGCAGCCTCTGAAAACTTGTGAAGATCCAACGAATCTCCGAACATGTCGTCCGTTGGGCTCCGTCCTGTAAACATCTCAAGCAGCAATATGCCCAGGCTATAAACATCACCAAGAGCTGAGATTGGAGAACCTTCGCCATACTCTACAATATCATGCAAAAGTTTATATTGATCAGCAGGCCATATTTGTGAACTAGAGGCAATGATAAAAAAAACAATAACACCACAATTTCAGTTACCTGGAGCAACATAACCAATGGAGCCTCTTATTCCAATTGTGCTGTTTGAGTTTTGCAGGGTTTTGCTTGCACTTTCTGGAAGGATTCTTGATATGCCGAAGTCTCCAACTCGGGCACTCATGTCTTCTGCAAGGAGCATATTGCTTGGTTTGATATCACAATGAATGATTTGTGGCTGACATTGATTGTGAAGATAGTCCAAAGCATCCATGACATCAACAGCAATGCCTATTCTCTGAGCTAGGCTGAGCGTTCTCAGAATGGGCATGCCAGGTTTTGGATGAAGCCAGCCATCTAAGCTGCCATTTGGCATGAACTCAAAAACCAGTGCCTTGAACTCTTGACCTTGGGCATCAATGCTTGAGCAACAGGTGATGATCTTTATAAGACAACGGTGACGGACCCTTCTAAGTGCCTCGCATTCATCTACGAAACTTTTAGAAGATCCAGACAGTTGAAGGTTAAACACCTTTACAGCCGCAGTTGTACCCTCATCATCAAATGTGCATTTATAGACGGCACCATAGCTTCCTTTTCCAAGCAAATTGGCTTCTGAAAATCCATTAGTTCCTTCTGACAATTCATAATAAGAAACTCTTTGATGTTGTTCCTCAATTGGCGGGGGTAAGAATTGGTCCTTTGGCGTTTGTCTGAGCTTCTTGTAGATTAATTGAATGAGAGCACCTACCAAAACTAAGATGACCAGCGCACCAGTTATTGCCAACACTATTCTAAGAGAATTTGGCAATCGCTTCTTGTTCTTTCCCATAGCAATTGAGGAGCATGGAGCTAAATGAAGTTGAGGTATGCCGCCACAAAGCTCATTATTTCCAGCGATCAGCAAGTAAGTTAAATTTGTAAATACACCCCCTTTTGGTACTTCACCTTGTAGCTCATTGAAGGACAGATCCAATTTTGACAATGAAGTCAAATTCTGTGTCGGACCCGGATTTTCTAATCCGAATCCTCTGTGAAAACGCCGTGCTATTCCCTGGATCAGTAGATAGCACTCACAGGCATTGCTGAATCATTCATACATGGCGCGAACTAAAGTATCATTATTACAATCAGAGTGACATAGACCACGTCGGGTCGAGTTTTACAACGAGGGCGATCAGGCCAAATTGATTACAATACGTAAACACGACACGGTGGCGGAAGCAAAGGGTAGAGCTCATCTCTTCACGAGTAAGCGATCGGGCACCAGGTATGATCGATATTATCCAAGGACCGGATAATATCGGTTGTGCGCAAGTACCAACGAGTCAACTTAGATGCGTCGAGGCCTGAACTACAGATCCTAGACTACTCTTCGTCGTTTCCTTGTCCATCAACTTCTGGTTCCTCGTAGTAAGCATAGTCTCCTCCATCAGCGTCATCTGAAGGGTTTGGGGGAGAGCGAGGATGAGCACAACTACCGTGCTCGCGAGCCAATACACAATGCAATGATATACATGCAAGGCTTACAAGGATGGCTCGGTTCTTTTATTTGCGAAAGCAATACTTTTAAATATCATAAGTACAAATTCCTAGCACTTAGCATCTTTGACGAATTTCATTTTAGTTAAAGAGAGAAATTGTGCAATATTTGTATCAGCAGAGGTTACCTCCACCTTCATGCTTAATTTTGATTGTGGTTACATCCACCACTAAACGGCACTGGGTACAAAGACCCAGGAATACCCAAACTCAGGGCTAGGTGAGCCCGCCACAATTTTCATACCACCCAACAAGGTTTTTGAAATAGAACTAACTCAAGTTAAGTTCCCATGTCCGCCTTTGACCGTAGGCACGGCTGTTTAAACAGTTTATAACTCTGCAGAGATTGTACACTTTACCCACAAGAGACAATTAACTCGTTGCCCTACACGATTCCGTAGTCGTGTAGTCGAGAGGTTGTCACAATAACCTTTCTAAATATCTCGCCCCTTCCCTCGTCTCACCCATATGGGGTTATGCCCATACGTTGCGCGGGATGTCCACCTCGGCCGATCCGGCGTGGCGTGGCTACACCTCGATGGCGAACTTCACCCTTGACTCGGTGTCCCATCCAAGCCCGACATACCCGAGCTTGTGCCCTTTAACCCTCCGGTGAGATGATTTTCAGGATTTGATAAATGTACTAAGTCAAGTCGCGATTTGTTGCGGACTTGTGGTTGTACTTGTTATACACAGGAGGTCGTGACAAGATTAAGTCCTTAGGGTTGTGCGGGCGGCTCAACCACATTCCCACCATTCTCGTGCTACATCCGCACTCCACCATCTTACCATCCGCCTGCACGGGGTATTAGCGATTTAGGGTTTTGAGATGTAAAATACAACAATTCAACCATCTCGTCATGTACCGCAATGACCGCCAGATCATTTTATGTTTGAAATGATGATGATTAGGACATTTTAATGTCCGGTATTTAACAAGTCTAGCATGTCGCTTAAGTACAACCTATAGCTAGTATTACCATATAGTTACTAGGGTGACAATGGAATTAAGGAATTCAATTTATCAAGGATGGCATATTAATTAATTAATCCACAACTGGGTATTTAACTACCTTAACCATTAACATACATTGATTATGAAATTAAAGCATGCATTTTGCTATTTTTAAAAGAACATAATTTACATGAAATGTAGGCTCAATATGATCAAAGTATTGACTCGCCTTGGTTGTAGGGGAGAGAGTCCGAGTAGTCTTGTCCTTGATCGACGTGGAGGTCTCGGCGTCTCGAAATCTACGCGGGCGAGGCAGGCAAAAATAAGCGACAAACAACTAAGCAATTAAATACACAAGAGTACCAAATGAACTCCAAATTGAACAAGACCTATGCCATTAGCAAGATCTTGATTTTAGAAATTTTAGAAATTTAATTCATAATTTTGGAGTTGAAAGGAGGAGATAATAATATTTAAAGTCTCACTTTTAAATTAAAATAGAAAAAGAAAACAAAAATTCACAGAAAATAAAAAAAACAAAAGCGGCCCAAACATCTAGCCGGCCCAAGGCCTCGGGCCGATACATGTGTGTGTGGCGCGAGTGCGGCCCAGCGCGCGGCTGCCGGCGGAAGGAAAAAGGGGAGGAGGGCGGCGGGAGAAGAAAGCGCGGCGGCGAGCGAGGAAAGGAGGGGTGGCGGCGGCGGCGCGCGGGAGGAGGAAGGCCGGGAGCGGCGGGAACCACCGGAGGGGAAGAGGCGGCGGCGCGACGAGGAGCTCGGTGCGGCGGCGCGAGGAGATGGCGGCGACGAGCGAGGAGGCGCGCACACTGAGGAGCTCACCAACGGCGAGGGCGACGAGGTAAGCCCTCGGCTCTTCTCTTTTCTTCTTTCTTCTTCTTCTGGGGAAAGGATTGGGGAAGGAGGGGAGGGCGCCGGGGCTAGGGTTTTAAAGCCGGGGAAGAGAGGGGAGGGGGGGTCCGGCGGGCGTGCGGCGCGGCTCCGGGGTGCGCGTGCGCACGGAGGTGATGATGGCGGCGGGGGTAGCGTGCGGGAGGGGAAGGGAGGAGGGGGGGTCCGGTCCGGCGAGGAGGACGAAGGGGGCCCCGGCGAGGGGTTGACCCGGGAAGGGGGGAGAAAAGGGCATCACAAATCCTACCCACCTTAAACGGAATCTCGACCTCGAGATTCGAGCTGCTCCGAGAACAGGGACGGGAAATCCAGCTTAAGTTGATCTTCTCGCTCCCAGGTGGCTTCTTTGGCTGAGTGATGGCTCCACTGAACCTTGCAAAGGCGGATGACTTGACGTCTTGTCCGCTTCTCGACGACGTCGAGGATCTTGATCGGGTGCTCCGGATAAGTCAAATCTTTCTCAAGTGCGATGGCTTCGACAGGAGTCTGCTCTTCGGGTACTCTGAGACATTTCTTTAGTTGAGAGACATGGAACACGTTGTGGACGTCTGACAAACTTTCAGGTAGCTCTAGCTGATAGGCAACTTCTCCACGCTTAGCGGTGATCGGGAACGGGCCTATGTATCTTGGTGCGAGCTTGCCTTTAACTTTGAATCTTCGGGTTCCACGAAGTGGCGATACCTTGAGATACACAAGCATCTCCAACCGAAGGTTAAGTCTCTTCGACGGTTGTCGCATAACTCTTCTGTCTAGACCGAGTGCTTGAAGGCGATCTCGATTAGTCGAACTTTCTCTTCAGCTTGCTTGAGAGTATCCGGTCCGAAGACATATCCCTCACCTGATTCTGACCAATGCAGAGGAGTTCTGCATTTTCTTCCATAGAGTGCTTCAAATGGGGACATTTTCAAACTTGACTGATAACTATTATTGTATGCAAACTCGGCATATGGTAGACATTTTTCCAGTCTCACGGTAAACTCCAAAGCACAAGCTCAAGCATGTCTTCTAGGATTTGATTTGTTCTTTCCGTCGACCATCGATCTGCGGATGATAAGGTCATCTTGAAGGTAAGGTGTGTTCCAAGGGCATCATGCAAACTAGCCTAAATGCGAGGTAAATTGAGAACCTCGATCGGAGACTATTCTCTTGGGTACTCCATGCAAACACACGATACGAGCCATGTATAACTCGGCTAACTTGTCTCCCTTGTAAGTTGTCTTCACAGGATGAAGTGGCGACTTTAGTCAATCATCAACTATAACCCATCTTGAGTCACATCCGGACTTAGTTCGAGGTAGACCGTAATGAAATCCATTCCGATTTCTTCCCATTTCCACTGTGGGATCTGTAAGGGTTGTAGCAATCCATTTGGTCTTTGATGTTCACCTTGATTCATGACATACATCACAACAAGCTACATACTCGGCGATATCTCTTTTCATTCGTGGCCACCAATACAAAATCTTCATGTCTTGGTACATCTTGGTGCTGCCTGGGTGCAGGGTGTAAGCAGAACTGTGAGCTTCCTTTAGAATCAGATCTTTGAGTTCCTTCTGGTGGGGAACAAAGAGTCGTTTCCCATACCATAGGATTCCCTGCTGATCTTCTGACATCTTAGGGGCCCTTCCTTTTGCCATGAGATGCTTGAATCTCTGGACTCCAGGATGCCCTTCCTGAGCGGTCTTGATTCGCTCTTCTAGAGTTGGATACGCTTCTATTGTGGCTAGCGTGCCTTGCTCTATTAACCCAAGGTTGAGGGCTTCAAATTCCTTGCAGAGCTCAGGTTGATGTTCTTGAATCATGACATTACTGCAGTAGGATTTACGGCTTAATGCATCAGCAACTACATTAGCCTTTCCAGGATGATAATGGACATCCAAGTTGTAATCCTTTATTAACTCTAACCATCTTCTTTGCCGGAGGTTGAGGTCTGATTGGGTGAAAATGTACTTGAGACTCTTGTGGTCTGTGTAGATATTACAATGATTTCCAATCAAGTAATGTCGCCAAATTTTTAAGGCATGCACTACTGCTGCTAACTCCAAATCATGAGTTGGATAGTTGTCTTCGTGAGGACGGAGTTGTCTTGAAGCATAAGCTACTACCTTTCCTCCTTGCATGAGCACACAACCAAGACCTTGGCGCGATGCATCACAGTAGACTTCGAAGTCTTGATGTATGTCTGGCAGGATCAATACTGGTGCAGAAGTTAACTTCTTCTTCAATTCTTGGAAACTCTTTTCACAAGCTTCGTTCAATCATACTTCTTTTCCTTTTTAGCGGATGGGTCATCGGTTTGGAAAGCTTAGAGAATCCTTCAATGAAGCGTCAGAGTATCCGCCAAGCCGAGAAAACTACGCATACTTCTATCGATGTGGGTTGTTTCCATTCCATTACAATTGCTACTTTGGATGGATCAATGCGATTCCTCCAATGGATACAATGTGTCCGAGAAACCGATTTCATGAAGCCAAAATTCACATTTCTTGTACTTGGCATAAAGATGATTCTCTTTAAGCTTTTCTAAGACCAATTGCAAGTGTTCGAATGTTCTTCATCGGTCTTTGAATAGATCAAGATGTCGTCTATGAACACGACAACAAACTTGTCTAAGTATTCCATGAACACTTTGTTCATGAGGTTCATGAAGTAGGTTGGCGCGTTGGTCAAGCCAAGCGGCATGACGGTGAACTCATCTGAGCCATACAGGGTGGTGGTAAAGCCGTCTTAGGAATATCCTCATTCCCGATCTTAAGTCGATGGTATCGACCTCGAGTCTATCTTGGAGAAAACCGATGCTCTGTCAACCGATCGAACAGTCATCGATGCGAGGTAAGGGATACTTGTTCTTGATGGTCACATCATTGAGTGCTCTGTAGTCCACACACAACTGGCGGTGCCATCTTTCTTCTTCACAAAGAGCGGCGAACCCGGGGAGAAGAACTAGGTCTAATGAAACCTTTGTCTTGCAAGTCTTCAATTTGTGTCTTAAGTTCTTCAAGTTCGTCGCCATTCCGTATGGTCTCTTAGCAATTGGGGCTGTCCACGGCTTCAAGTTGATGACAAACTCAACATCTCATGCGTGGCATGCACAGTAATTCTTCCGGGAAGACATCGGGTAAGCTTGAACTACAGCGTTGTCTCTAGGGACAACTCTTCAAGGTGGTGGATTGTTCTATTCAAAGGAGAGGAACGATCCACACTAACTCTTATTGTGGTTTCGGGTTCTTGGTGAGCACCACTTTCTGTTGGCACAATCTATCAATCCTTGATATTTGGCCAACCAATCCATCCCTAGGATGATATCCGGCGTTTGAGATTCTAGCACCGAAGGTTTGCTAGGAATCGGAATGTTCCATAGCAATTTCTACCAGACCGACCGAGGTAGCACAAAGGGATCCACAGGTGAGCTAAGTACCACGGGTTTCTTTAACTTATAGGTTGGCAACTTAAGCCTTTCGACAAACTTTCTTGAAATAAAAGAGTGCGAAGCTCGAATCAAACAAAACTTGTGCGGTGCGAATTAACAGGAACGTGCCCATTAGTACTCTGAGGCACCTTGAGCTTCCTCGGTGTGGCGTGGTTCACACGGCCATGGCTTTGTGTTGGTGTAGACCTTGATGCCCGTGAAGTCGGTGACTCTTGCTTGGGGTGGGTCCTACCTTGAAGCGGCGTTACTCTGTGTTGAGTCTTGCTGGAGCATTCGACGGGTAGGACAACGATTGGCGAAGTGTCCTTTTTCTCCACAAGCGGCGATGGAGGTTTCTTCTTTGGGTTGGCTGCTGCTGGTTGCAGTGGGCGAGAGCACCGAATCCACTTCCTTGGGGACGCGGGGTGGAAACTTGAGTTTTCGAGAGGAGGTGCAGATGACTGAAAGATGAGCGCCTTGGAATGTAGGCTTGGGAAAGCTACCTTGTGGCCTCGAAATGACATCTTCCTTTTGCGCTAATCTCATGATCTTCTTCTCATTTTCACAAATGAGGGCTTTATTAACTAATCGCTGGAAGCTAGAGTAATCATGGAGGATAAGTGTCCTCTCATGTCCTCACGCATTCCTTCAACAAAGCGGTCGATTTTCTCTTCTTCATCCGCTACATCATTGGGGCGTAGCGAGCAAGCTGGTTAAACCTAGTTAGATACTCATTTACTGACATCTGACCCTGCTTGAGAGCTCTGAATTCATTCTTCTTCAATCTCATTGTTCGGTGATGCACGGTTGGCCCCAAAGCGCCTTGAATTCCTCCCGAGAATCGGGTGCCATGCGGGTTCAACTTGACTTGTTGTATTTCCGCAACTTCTTCTATTGCGCGCAGAGGCGGGATCTTGTGGGGCTCCAATCGTAGACGCTACGACTTCCGCTATTCCGGCTTCTTCTTCCTCTAGATTCTCATCACCTCGGGCGGCGAGGTAATTCTCCCACCAGCGGTGGCGCGCTTTTCGGTGATGGGTGGCGAAATCCACCTTGTCTTCATTCGAGCGCGGGCAAGACGGAGTTTCTTCTCGGTGTCCCCGAGCGATCTTGACTTCTAGCGGTTCATTGGCGCGACAAAGGTGAGAGGTCTTGTCTGAGAAAATCGCCGGCTTGGAGTTGCGATCGGTGGTCGATCTGTTGATTGTTTAGTAACGCTCAAGAATCTGAGTCTCTGAAACATGACTTGGGTCATTGTCGGGTTTCTTGGTGGTGGAGGAGGCGGTTCTGTCCTCGGCCTTGGCCACGACCACGCCACGGCCTCTTCCTCGGCTGCGGCGAAGGCTCCACGGATCGGGGGCGGCTCTTCTTGGCGGCATCTGAAGAAACTCAAGCTTAGAACTAGAGGGAGTATATGAGGTTCACTAGCCCTCTAAGGCACACACAGACAAGAACAAAGCCAACAAAAGAACGAAGCAAGTACAATACAAAGCCTAGAGCGGCTATACTATAATAAGGGGTTAAGTGTTACATGACTCTCGAACAAAGCTTATACACTAAGCTAAGTCATGACACGAATACAAACACATCGTCTACAAAAGAAAGAAACAAAAGTGCTTACAACCCAAAGATCGCCGGCAAGCATCGCTAGCTAACCTAAACTAATCGACAATGCTCTACCGGGGATCGACCACGAGCGATAGCTGATTGCGGGAGCGAAGCGAACGGCTCGATCAAGCTTCGCGAACGGGAGCGAGAACGTGAACGGCGAGTGGCGTCCATGGCTGGACTCGTCAAACCCGAGCGGTGGATCGGGCTGCGTCCACGGCCGACTCTCCTAGGCGACGGCCGGACGGCGGCGGCGCACTCGCTGCGTCGCCGTGAGTCGGAGGCGGGTCCTCGACGGGAACGCGTCGGCTCGGCCCGGAGGACGGGGCGACGATAGGTGCAACCGGCCGGGCGAGGACCGAGCGCGGCTCGGCGTGCCAACTCGCAAGAGCGGCGTCCCTCTGCACCGCAGCATCCTCTCTCTCATCGCAGATGGAGTGAGCTTCATCACTCCGATCATGTTGCTCGAAGGGTGTCGGAGTGGGCATAGCTGCCGGTGAGGAGTGTCCGCAGCTGCCTGATCTCATCCATGGCAGCGGTGATGGTGGCTATCATCGCCTGCGTAAGCTGGACCTGCTGCGTCAAGCGAGGGTCGTCGTCTCTGGTGTCGAAAATTGCTGGGACACGCTCCTCGTCTGGGAGGTACGGGTAGAAGCAGAAGGGTGACCTCAGCAAGAGATCCTCGTACTTCCAACACAAGCGGGTGGAAGCGACGCGTGCGGCGTCCTGGATGGCGTCATGACGGCTACGCCGGGGTGCCTCGGCCCTGAAGAGGAAGGAAGTGAACTCGCCAACCCTGGCGGAGAGGTACACCTCCATCGTCCAGGACTCGCGGGTCTCGATCCTCGTCATCCTACCACGGAACGTAGGCTGACGGGGAAAACCAAGGTACAGCATCAGCTGGCGAAGTATGTCCGCGAAGCCTCCCTCGTTCTCTCCGTGAACGAGGAGGTCCCACGGGCCATCCGACGACGGGGTAGCCATCTACAAATTTTGAAAACAGGAAAAGGTCAGACACAAAGTAAAAAACTTAAGTGAAGTAAGGACAAGTACAGAACTAAGAGTGAAGAGTGGGAGCAATAAATACTCTATATTTTTAGCAAAGCTTTTTCTTAGTTTTTGGAAATAAGATCCAAGTCCTTAAGGCAACGACCAATCTAACTAAGACTCGACAGTCGTATGCTCTGATACCAGCTCTGTCGGACCCGGATTTTCTAATCCGAATCCTCTGTGAAAACGCCGTGCTATTCCTCTGGATCGAGATAGCACTCACGGGCATTCTTGAATCATTCATACATGGCGCGAACTAAAGTATCATTATTACAATCAACAGAGTGACATAGACCACGTCGGGTCGAGTTTTACAACAGGGGCCGATCAGGCCAAATTGATTACAATACAGAACACCGATTACGGTAGCGGAAGCAAAAGGGTAGAGCTCATCTCTTCACAGTAAGCGATCGGGCACCACGTATGATGACGATATTATCCAAGGACCCGGATAATATCGGTTGTACACAAGTACCAACGAGTCAACTTAGACTGCGTCGAGGCCTAGACTACAGATCCTAGACTACTCTTCGTCGTTTCCTTGTCCATCAACTTCTGGTTCCTCGTAGTAAGCATAGTCTCCTCCATCAGCGTCATCTGAAGGGTTTGGGGGAGAGCGAGGATGAGCACAACTACCGTGCTCGCGAGCCAATACACAATGCAATGATATACATGCAAGGCTTACAAGGATGGCTCGGTTCTTTTATTTGCGAAAGCAATACTTTTAAATATCATAAGTACAAATTCCTAGCACTTAGCATCTTTGACGAATTTCATTTTAGTTAAAGAGAGAAATTGTGCAATATTTGTATCACAGAGGTTACCTCCACCTTCATGCTTAATTTTGATTGTGGTTACATCCACCACTAAGCAAGACTGGGTACAAAGACCGGGAATACCCAAACTCGGGGCTAGGTGAGCCCGCCACAATTTTCATACCACCCAACAAGGTTTTGAAATAGAACTAACTCAAGTTAAGTTCCCATGTCCGCCTTTGACCGTAGGCACTACTGTTTAAACATTTATAACTCTGCAGAGATTGTACACTTTACCCACAAGAGACAATTAACTCGTTGCCTACACGATTCCGTAGTCGTGTAGTCGAGAGGTTGTCACAATAACCTTTCTAAATATCTCGCCCCTTCCTCGTCTCACCCATATGGGGTTATGCCCATACGTTGCGCGGATGTCCACCTCGGCGATCGGCGTAGCGTGGCTACACCTCGATCGCGAACTTCACCCTTGACTCGGTGTCCCATCCAAGCCCGACATACCCGAGCTTGTGCCCTTTAACCCTCCCGGTGAGATGATTTTCAGGATTTGATAAATGTACTAAGTCAAGTCGCAGTTTGTTGCGGACTTGTGGTTGTACTTGTTATACACAGAGGTCGTGACAAGATTAAGTCCTTAGGGTTGTCCGGACGGCTCAACCACATTCCCACCATTCTCGTGCTACATCCGCACTCCACCATCTTACCATCCGCCTGCACGGGTATTAGCGATTTAGGGTTTTGAGATGTAAATACAACAATTCAACCATCTCGGTCATGTACCCGCAATGACCGCGAGATCATTTTATGTTTGAAATGATGATGATTAGGACATTTTAATGTCCCGGTACTTAAGCAAGTCTAGCATGTCGCTTAAGTACAACCTATAGCTAGTATTACCATATAGTTACTAGGGTGACAATGGAATTAAGGAATTCAATTTATCAAGGATGGCATATTAATTAATTAATCCACAACTGGGTATTTAACTACCTTAACCATTAACATACATTGATTATGAAATTAAAGCATGCATTTTGCTATTTTTAAAAGAACATAATTTACATGAAATGTAGGCTCAATATGATCAAAGTATTGACTCGCCTTGGTTGTAGGGGAGAGAGTCCGAGTAGTCTTGTCCTTGATCGACGTGGAGGTCTCCGGCGTCTCCGAAATCTACGCGGGCGAGGTACCGGCAAAAATAAACGACAAGCAACGGAAGCAATTAAATACACAAGAGTACCAAATGAACTCCAAATTGAACAAGACCTATGCCATTAGCAAGATCTTGATTTTAGAAATTTTTAGAAATTTAATTCATAATTTTTGGAGTTGAAAGGAGGGAGATAATAATATTTAAAGTCTCACTTTTAAATTAAAATAGAAAAAGAAAACAAAAATTCACAGAAAATAAAAAAACAAAAGCGGCCCAAACATCTAGCCCGGCCCAAGGCCTCGGGCCGATTGTATGCAAGGCTGGCGTGCTGCTCGCCCGCGCGCTGCTGCCGGCGGAAGGAAAAAGGGGGAGGAGGGCGGCCGAGGAGAGAAAGCGGGCGGCGGCGGCGGGAAAGGAGGGGGTGGCGGCGGCGGCGCACGGGAGGAGGAAGGCCGGAGCGGCGGAACCACCGGAGGAAGAGGAGGCGCGGCGCGACGAGGAGCTCGGGTGCGGCGGCGCGAGGAGATGGCGGCGGCAGCGAGGCGCGCACACGGAGGAGCTCACCAACGGCGAGGACGACGAGGTAAGCCCTCGGCTCTTCTCTTTCTTCTTTCTTCTTCTTCTCGGGGGAAGGATTGGGAAGGAGGAGGCGCGGGGCTAGGGTTTTAAAGCCGGGAAGAGAGGGGAGGGGGTCCGGCGGGCGTGCGGCGCGGCTCGAGGTGCGCGTGCGCACGGAGGTGATGATGGCGGCGGGGGTAGCGTGCGGGAGGAAGGGAGGAGGGGGTCCGGTCCGGCGAGGAGGACGAAGGGGGGGGGGCGGCGAGGGGTTGACCCGGGGAGGGGGGGAGAAAAGGGGCATCACATTCTGTAGAACTGTGGGTATCAACCCTGACAAGTTGTTGTGTGCTAGATACAACTGTTGCAGGTTGCCAATACTACCAAGGGCGTCAGGGATATTACCAGACAACTTATTCATGGTAAGATTCAGTAAACTGAGCCCTTTTATATTCTTCAGAGATTGAGGTATGCTTCCATCGAACAAGTTTTTATCCAGCAACAATTCATCCAACACTCTACAGTTGCCAATGCTATCAGGTACCTTGCCAGACAATTGGTTTCCTGACAGAATTAGTTGGTTCAAGTTAGCTAAGGTACCAACTTCAGAAGGAAGGGGTCCCGATAGTGAATTGTATGATAGGTCTAAGTACCAGGAAAGGGCAGGGAGCTGCAAAATCTCTGTGGGAATCGAACCATTCAGGTGGTAATTCGTTGACAGATCGAGAGCAATAAGATTCTTCAAGTTGCCCAGGCTTGCTGGAATTGGCCCCTCCAAGTTGCCGTAGTATGCGTAAAGCTTAGTCAGCAGCGTGAGATTTCCAATAGATGATGGTATGAGGCCTGACAAGCTAGTGTTGTACAGGCCTAGCTCAACCAAGTTTGTTAGCTTCCCAATGCTCTCTGGGATCACTCCGGAAATAGAAGTATTCGCAATCTCAAGAAGGTTGAGACCAACCAAATTGCCGATGTCCAACGGAATGCCCCCAGAAATCCTAGTGTCTCCTAAATAGAGCATTTCGAGGGTACTTGACAGGTTCACAATAGAGCTTGCCAACTGCCCGCTGAAAGAGTTGCTGCTGATAGCCAGATATCGTAGCTCGCTGCAGTTCGTTAGCGAAGTGATGAATTCCCACCCTTCGCTGTTATCTGCTTCAAGCCTATTTATGGCCAAGTTTAGATATTGGAGAGCTTGCAACCTCCCCAAAGTGGGAGGCACATAACCAGTAAATCTGTTGCTTGACAGGCCAAGTGATGTGAGCGCAGTGAGGTTGGAGAGTGAAGAAGGAATTGTTCCACTGAATTGGTTGTCACCAAATTGGATGACTTGCAGGTTAGGGAACTTACCACCGATATCGGCGGCAATGCTGCCATGCAGCTGGTTTGCTCCTACTTGGAAGGTGGTCAGCGACGACAAATTATACAGGGAGAGAGGGAGCACACCGTGCAGGTTGTTCCAGAAGAGGTCCAATAACTGCAGTCCGGGGATGTTGCCGAGTCCAGGCGGGATCAGGCCGTCGAGCTGGTTGAACCTGAGGGATAGGTAGCGCAAGGACGAGAGGTTGGCCAGCGACGCTGGGATAGGCCCCGTGAAGCTGTTGTTGCCCAGCCACAACACCTTGAGCCCTGTCAGTGTGCTGCCGAGCTCAGCAGGTATGCGCCCATGGAGCCGGTTAGAAGTGAGATCGAGGACCACCATGCTGTTGCTGAAGCTCAGGTTGGCAGGGACCGTACCGGAGAAGGAATTGTAACCCAGCACGAGGATACGCAGTCGTCGGAGTCGTCCGATGCTTGCGGGGATCTCCCCATGGAACCAGTTGTAGCTCAGGTTGAGGCTTCGCAGGAAGGTGAGGTTGCCGATGGCGGGGGAGAGGCGCCCGGCGAGTCCCCTCGTCGGCAGGCTCAGCGCCACCACCCGCGGCGGCGTCCTACCGCGGGTGCACGCCACGCCTTCCCAGCTGCAGAAGCCGGTGCTGCCGTTCCACGAGGTGAGCGCGCCGGAGCTGGGGCCGCTGACCTCCGCCCTGAAAGCAAGTAGCGCGGCCTCGTCGCCGCCGCCGCCGTTGGCACTTGCCGTGGCGATGATCATGAGTATGGAGAGGAAGGACGGCAACAAGCCCGCGAGACGCATCTTGCGCGCGATCCACCGTTTCTTGATTCGGCCTGTTATTGGGAGCAGCAAATTTGGCAGCTCATATACATGCAGGATGCAGCTGCTTGTTTTTGGTTGGAGCACGCATACAAATTGCTTTCTCGGCCACTGGAGCAACGTGCTAATGTCATAATGTGTGTTAATCCTTTATCTGGTGAGATGTCGCTGTTTCTTTGAGACTTCGACCACGTTGTTCCATGAATTGTGGCGGCGGCCACTGGGCAGCTTTCCTCGTTTGGTTTCTGTCCACACATGTTTTTTTTTCCTTTAATGGGTAAAACTTTTAGTAAAACAACGTGTAACTTTGACATAACTCAATGCGTTAATAAGCAAGCCTACGGCATGTGATGCAGAGTATGTAGCCAACTCTGACTCTTAGTGAGGTATCGTTTTGCTTGTTTTTTTTTTGGCTCATAAATTAAAATCGAGAGTAGTGTTTTGGTCCAAGCATATTTTGTTTTCATTTTAAGCCGAGCCTAGGCAGCTCACGTTCTCACAAGCTATCAGCTTTTGGTCACCTTCGGTGACGGATCTATAACTAAAATTTAGGAGGAGATTTGATTATTTGCCACTGCTAAAGATGTGCAAATTCAGGATTTGCCAATTACGTGGCTATGACATGTGGTCTCGGGACCCATATATCATTCACACATAGAGTGGCAAATCCTGAAATCAACATCTTTGCAGGGGCTAAACTAATATGAGACAAGTCTACGAAACAAAAATCGAACCATACTTTGCAATACAAAATCATACATAAATAAAAGGAGAACATGGTGAAACGCAAAATGCAATGGAAGAACCTCGGTGAAAATGTTCCTTTCTCCATTTCTAATCGACAAATGACACTCAATGAATCTAAATCACATATCAAAATTGCACAACTCAAAAATGCATTTGTTTTTCTTTTACATACTTTCTAACTCGATGACTCCCATGTCTGAGTGCCTTTGCTTGCCTGCTGCCCGTTGTTGCTGACTTGATTGCTGCTTGGTCCTACGGCCTACCCACTTGCCTTGCGCCCTTACTGACGCTGCCAGCCTTCCTACCGTGCCGCCTGCAGGCCACTTCACCACGCGCCTGCGACCACCATTCTACAGTCCGCTCGCCTTGCGTTGCAGCTAGGGTTCACTATCGCCGGATCCCTGAGTCGTTCGATGCTGGTATGGTGCCTAGTAAATTGGGCCTTATGGAATTGATTGGTGGGGGGAGAGAGCTGAGTGAGGTAGGGCCATAGGGGCTAATGTGTTTGTTAGGCTCGAACGGTTGGCCTAACAAGGTAAAAAAACACAAGTACGGTCTAAATCTCTTGAGTAATCATCTTCTACCTTCGGTTCACACTGAAGCTAGCAGCCATGGTATCCACGGATAGAAAAAAAGGGCTAAGGGGTACCCTCTGTCCGGCTAGCGGTTGCAGGGACGCCAGCCCATGCTACCCCGGGTGGGTCCGCCCCTCTGTCCGGCTGTCCGGCTAGAGGTTGCAGGGCGCCAGCCCATGCTGACCCCCGGGTGGGTCTGCCCCTGGTCACCTTTGGTTAACTGCAAGCCCACTGTTTTAGTGAACCAAAAGCTCATCACTTCCCTCTGGAAAGCTTACGACTTAGTTATTACTGGTTGCTTTTGGTTTACCCGAGTTAATCAATCACAATCCTTGTAATACAAAATTTTGATTTAATTATTCACAAATTATCCAGTAAGTCAGGATGTGAAAGTTCACATTCTGAGGTTATCTTTTCTCCTATAATTAACTAGTGATCTCTCTCTCTCCTGCAGAACACTATATAATAACAACTAGTAATTTAGTAAGACAGACCGGCTGGGAAAAGGAAGCTAAACAGTGATTCGTCTTTCCAAACTGTTCGGTGTGATGATTCTTTTATCAAAGAAATTGCCTCATTCACCTCTCATAATTCCAAGAATAAACCAAAACAAAGAAAACATGGCTACAATATCATTAATAAACAGGAAAAAGAAGGAATGAGCAGTTAAGTGGCAGCTATAGCTTACCTAAGAGCCTCTGCACATTAGCAGCGTGGAAGTGGACAAACTGGTTCTGAACAAGATATGATGAGCTCCTCTGTAGCCACTCGTTGATTAGTCTATAAATTCAACAGAAAAGAGATGATTAAAATCATGGAGAGGGGGAAGACAGCAAGCTCATGACACGCATTGACATGGTGGGGGTGGTATGCAGCAAAGAACTCGCTGTCATAGCCTTATAGGTGTTTCTAAGTCAGAGCATGCATGCAAGTTGATCCCATTTGCCACGGTGTTCATTCCTGATGGGTATGAGCGGGGTGCATGCATTGCACCTGATTGCCAGATCTCGTGAGAAGTTGCTGTTTCTTTGACATCATTGTTCAATGTATCCATGCACCTAGTGGCATACGCAAGGCAAAAATAGAGGAGATACTAGTGGGATAAAGTTATTATGAGGTGAGCTAGTAAATACACATTTAAATGTCATATGTAATCCAAATTGATACATAAATTATGGAAAACAAAGTTAAAATAGAAAATACATTAAATGTAGTACCTTAATAATGGACAATGTATTTAGAAAAACCTAGAAATATACATATGTAACAATCTTATGAATAAAATTAACTAAAGTTGTGGTGCAAATAATGGCAAAGGTACCGAGTAGATACCAAGAGTGCGACAAGCGAAGCTGGTACTCCAGCCCCCTCACGCCCCCACGGTGCATCCGCCACTGCATGCACCATGTGTGCTTGTTATCACTGTCACTCGTCGACTAACCGCCGTATCACTGTCAATAAGTACACATAAAACATACGCAAATACATATTTTATGTTTTCATATGTTGGCAACAACTATATATAACAGATGAAGACACAAACATACACATGTATTTCACATATACTTAAGAATACAAGCATGTAAACCAGCAAGTGCAATTGAATCGCCCCAAACATAAAAGGGGAAATTGGTTCAGTAACATCGAGTTCGTTCATATTTAGAGAAACGATATCGCTTTGATGACACGCTGCAAAATAACATCACGAACGCTCGAAAATAATAGAAATGATATTGCCGTCAGTTTTTCCATCCATCATTAACAGAAAGGAGGTGTGATGTGAAAGAATACAATTTTAATGTCTATTTTACCCTTCGTCAACCCTGAGTTCAACCACCACTAGCTCCTCCGCTCCCGCGACGTTGGTGCCCTCGACGGCCTCCCAGGCTTCCGCTTCGCCACCATCCCAGGACGTGTTGTTCCTCTATCGCTCTCCTGGCCAGCGGCGCCACCTCCATCTCCGCCACGGCCGCCTGCACAGCCTGCACCGTGCGCAGCAGACCCGCCTTGCCGAGGAGCTCCCCCGCATCATCGCAGCTCGCCAGGCACGCCCTGACACAGACCCGCCTCACCGACTGGCTGGCAAAGGCGGACGCCGTCGTGCGCCACGCTCCCGCCCACCGTGCCCATCCACACCATCAGCATCGCCACAGGATCTGGGGGGGCATCGTCGAGCTTGAGGAAGTTGCACGCCCATCCGCCGCCGCCAAACCAGGTCGGTGATGGAGGTGGTTGCCGGATCCGAGGTTGAGGATGAGGAAGCCGGCCATCGACGCCGCCTCCATCTCCGCCACCGCCGCTGTAGGAGAAAGCTCGAGGAGGGGAGGGGAGGAGAGGGGGTGGTGGAGGGAGAGGGGGTGGGGTGGTGCCACGGGTGGGAGGCGAGGAGGCCGCCGGCTAGAGAGGACAGAAGCAGGGAGGGGGCACGAAGCAGAAATGGGGTAGCAGAGAAGGGAGGGGAGGAAGAGCGGGGAGGGGAGGGGGTGGCAGCGGGGTGGTGGCGTGGGTGGGAGGTGAGGAGGAGGCCGTCAGCAGGGAGGACAATACAATCGAGATGCATTTTACCTTGAGGACATACTTCTCTTTTTATTGGCATATTTTGAAATATACCACTCATCAGTTTGTGGTTTTGAAATATATCACTCATTAGTTTTTTCTTTGAAATATATCACTTTTCTTTGTACTGAGGAGTGGCATATTTCAAAGAAAAAAAATTGAAGAGTGGCATATTTCAAAACCACAAACTGAGGAGTGACATATTTAAAATTCGCCCTTTTTATTTGTGCAACGTCAGCTAACGGGTGCCAAACCGACGGTAATGTCATTTCTATTATTTTCGAGCGTTTTATTTTGTAGCGCGTCACCAAAGCGACGTTGTTTCTCTAAATATGACCGAACGCGATCTTACTGAACCAATTTCCCTAACATAAAAAACCTATCCTGCTATGGCAATTATAAGACTTTTGGGATATCATATTGTCCATGACTCTTTTCTGATGATTTTTGTTAGCACAAAAGATGGGTATTGTGACCTGGACACTCGTAGCCTAGATTTTGTCAACCCGTCAACCTAAGTGCCCAGCACTCTCTGTTAGGATTAGAGAAGCAGAATCTGCCGACGAACTACTTACGAACATGGACTAGTCTTGATAGTGGATCCAGTTTTAGATTCTTTCCTACCATACTTGGAGATTGATCTTCTGTGGCAGGCCCATCTTTTTTCATATGTATTGCTTTCACCAATATTCTGGTTCTTGGTTCTGGAATCACCCCTCTCGACTTCATTGTTGTGTAATATTGCAAAGCCTCATCCAACTTTCCTTGGGAATGAAGTCCATGAACTATGTAATGATCATTGATCTGGACCTGATCCATTCCTCTCCATCTCATCCCATACTTGTTGCACCCCCTTCTCATATTTCCAACTGACATACAGGTTCAATATTAAGTTATACGTGTCAGAGTCCAATTTACAACCTGATTTTTCCATCCTCTGCATCAAAGTAATAACATCCTTGGGTTTCTGAGTGGTCTTCAGAATGTACGAGTATGTCATGTTGTTTGGAGAGCAGCCCTTCTCCTCCATATCATCCAGAAGCTCATAAACTTTCTCCATCCGCTTCATCTTACATAAGTGTTTTATTAAAGTGTCGTAGGTAGCCACATCTGCTTGACAACCATGGTCATTCATCTCTCCAAAAAATCACAAGTGCTTCTGGAATCCTTTTCTTAAAGCACAATTTGTCAATTATACAATCACAAATCGCCACATCAGGATTGATCCCTTTCTCCCACATGCTGGTAAAGAGTTTCATGGCAGTACTAAGTTTGCCGGCTTTGGCTAGTGAATTTATGAATGTACCATCAGTGAACAGGTCCGGCTTAAGCTTAGATGCAATGATCTCATTCCAAACCCTTTTAGCATCTGCCAGGCTTCCCTTGACACACCAACCATTAAGAATGATGTTCCAGCTCTTTATGACAGGAGGGAACTAATCTTTCTTCTGGAGAAAGAGGGCCTCCGCCTCCTCGACATGCTTGTACCGACAAAGCGACATTAGAAGTATCTGGAACCCGACCAAGTCGAGCTCAAACCCATAATCCTTCCTCTTGTAGAACATCTCTATCGCCTCCTGCACCTTGTGTGCACCTGCATACCGATTTAACAGGACGGCAAACATCCTGTTCGTTACCACTGGCCTGTGGCGCTCCTCAGGAATCTCATCAAACAGCTGCCTCATGAGTCTGACTTTCTTCATCTGCCCAAGAATGTCTAGCATCTCCGTGTAAGCCCTTGAATCATGGGCGTACCCAAGTACCCCAGCCGCCCAGTTGAAGATCGACAGCGCGACCTGCCAATTGGACCACTGCTTCTGGAGGACCTTCAGGACGACATCTTCATCAATCTCATCTGCAAACTGACTGAGAGCTTCACCGAGTTCAGTATCGCCATCACTGGACTTGAGAATTTTCAAAACTTCACTGGCAAAGACATCCCTCGAACCCTCTGAAGCGCCGGCATGGCAAAGACTTAGTGATCCAAGAACATATCCACTTGGAAGAACACTCTGGTAGTCTGGTGTAAGCGTGGAGGCAAGCCTGCTCTAGGCAGGCCCTCTGAGGCATTACGTCGAACAGTTGGTAGGCACGATTCCAGAACGCCGAGCCTCCTAAGAACTGCACGCGAACACAAGACCACATGTTAGTCGAACTAGCACCAGTTCATAGATTGCAGAGAAGTAAGCATTTTTTCCCCTAGAACTACTACGCCTCGAATCAGACGGAGCTGTGAGCCAATGCGTGCAACGGGCACACTGGGCAAGGAACTGCATCGGGTGACGGGCTCATTAGAAGAGGAGAGCAATGCTCGGCGCGAAGAAGAAGAGGAAGAGGGGGGTGGAGATGATGCGTACCTAAAAGGGGCTTCTTGGACCTGAAGGCGGCGGAGAGGATCGCGTGCGCCGGCGGCGGCGGCATCGTGCCGGAGGGGAGCGCGCGGGCGGCGGAAGCGCGTGCGCGAGGGAAAAGAAGAGAGAGAGAGAGATGTATCGTTCGATGGTGCCTGGGCCGCTCGATGGCTACAACCCAGGGAGGGGGGCTTTGGGACCACATGACGGCCCAAGAAAGTTAAAGTCGTGCTTTTTCGGGACGTAATACCAGCGCACGTGGACAGAAAAGGCTTGGCTACAAGTCAGAGGAAAGACGCTGCTCGGCCCATCTTAAGGCCGAAAAGCCCAAGTAAACCCAGAATCCGGCCCATACGCAGACAAAGGCTAAAGCCCAGGTGAGTAATCAGGACGTAATACTGGAGAGCATCCGGCACGTGGACGAGCCCAGCCACGCCGCCACAGTCGATCGCCGGACGCTTACTAGAAGACTTCCCGTGCCCTCCCTCCTCCCCGCGCGGCGGCCCGGCCTCCGTCTCCGGCATGCAAACGCATTCCTCGCTCTCTGAATGTGACGCCGCGCCGCCTAGCTTACTGCCGCTGGCCGCACTGTGCCATGCGTGCCTGATGCATGCGTCCTCCCTATTTAGACGCCGAGGCGCCGGCTTCAATCCCACACCGTACGTAGTGGGAGCTCGCCTCAAGCCTCGCCGCGCACCCCGTGTCTCATCATCGCCGCCGCCGGCGACGTCTATCGATGCGGCTTCTTGTGAGGCGATACTAGTACTACTAGCTAGTACGTTTACTACGCAAAAAAGTTAGCATAAAACAATGCTCGTTTGTGCCCATGTCTTCGTGCTTCGATTTCTTCATGATCACCCAATTCAAACTAGGTCACTAATCTTGTGATCTCATCATATCGTTTCTTTGTTTGTTGTTTACTTGTACAGAGGAGTAGAGGCGTAGAGCAGCTGGGGCCTTATGCTGCGGAGTAGCTCAAACTTTCAAAAGCGCCTCGCAAGTGTCACTGGTCACCTACTCTCCCGCCAAATCCTCTTCGCCCAAACACAAGGAAACACTCGTATATAACTCGGCACGCTCCACCGGCAAATCCACGGCCATGGCGTTCCCCTTCCCCTCACTCGCCAGCCTACTTGCCCGCCGCCCGCTGCTCCTCTACGCCGCCACATGGACGGCGGTGGCCACCACGGCCGTGGCCGTGGCGGCGTTCGCGCCGGAGCTCGCGTTCGTCTGGGCGGTCGGGCCCGGCGCGCCGCTCGCTAGGGCGTGCCCGGACGGCGGCGGCGGCGGCGGCGCTAGCGGCATCGGCCTGCCGCTTGACGGGCCTCCGTGGGACGCCGTCTGCGTGCCCGCCGGCCTGTTCGGCCGGACCGGCCCCGACGTGATCGTCCCGCTCGTGTTCGCCGTCGTGGTGGTCGCCAGCGCAGTCGGGTTCACGACGGCCGTCGGGGTGTGGGAAGAGGAGGACGACGACGAGGCTGCGATAGTACAAGTGTAGGCTGTAATGCTTGTGCTGTTTATATGGATCTTGTTTTTTAGTTTCTGATCTTGGTTTTTATTTTCAGAGACACATCTTTCTGAATGTTGTACTTGTATCATCCAGTGGTATGAGACACCGAAAGAATTGAAAAGGTTTCAGCAAAACTCAAATCTGAAAGTAGGATGATAGCTGGGCCAAAATCCAGAACTGAACGACATGTATATTGGACAAATATTAACAAGGTTGATCTTAGCCTCGATCCAAAGAAGCATGAAGAATTTATTTCTGAACAATATGGGTTCACCACTTCACCATATGGTAGGTTCCTACTACTACTGCTGCTACATGTTATGGAGCAAGGCACGGAGCATTCCAACATGCAGCCATGCAGGTGAACAGTACCTTGGTCGGATACTATGACGCATATTACTGTAGCACCACAAATATTAGGCAGGCTCTGCTATTTAGGAATCTATCTATTAGGTGTTTGGTATTATCTATTAGTTAAGCAAGTTATTATTAGATTGTATTATTAGATTGGATTGTTAGAGATAAGTTTCCTTATAGATTATTTGTTTCTTTATACATTATTTCTTAGAGATCAAATCGGACCATCCCTATAAAAAGGATATCATGTATCTATTATCAATCAAACAAGAAATAAACAAAGTTAGTTCACAACCGATTGACTAAAGATCAGAGCCTCCTTATTCGTTGGGAAGAGTCCCGGCTGAGCTTGGAGGGCAATCCCTCGCCTCCCTGGCTAATCAGGCCTCGGAGCCTCGCTACCTCAACAGGGAAGAGCTCTGTTGGCGGTTAGATGAGGGCGAGCGTCTTACCTTCGGTCCTCGGACCCGTACCCCAACAGTTACCACAACATTTGGTATCAGAGCCACTCACTATGGTTTTTGGTGTCACACTATCTCTCTTAGAGAAGTTGAAGGCTACCAGCGAAGAGCAGGATATCTTACTTGACACATGACTCCTGTCCATTGGAGCTTCGTTGATCCTCGTCCGCGTGACGCGACGTTGTCGTCGTACCCTCTCATCAACATAGGGTCACCACCGCAGCTTGAGGACGAGCTACCTCGCCGCGAGGGGTGTAATGTTATGGAGCAAGGCGCGGAGCATTCCAACATGCGGGCGAACAGTACCTCGGTTGGGATACTGTAGTGCATGTTACTGTAGCATCACAAATATTAGGCAGGCTTTGCTATTTATGAATCTATCTATTAGGTGTTTGGTATTATCTATTAGTTAAGCAAATTATTATTAAATTGGATTGTTAGAGACAAGTTTCCTTATAAATTATTTGTTTCTTTATATATTATTTCTTAGGAGTCAAGTCGGACCATCCCTATAAAAGGGATAACATGTATCCATTATCAATCAAGCAAGAAATAAACAAAGTTAGTCCATAATCGGTTGGCTAAAGATCAGAACCTCCTTGTTCGTCGGGAAGAGTCCCGGCCGAGTTTGAAGGACGATCCCTCGTCTCCCTAGCTAATCAAGCCTTAGAGCCTCGCTACCTCGACATAGAAGAGCTCTGTTGGCGGTTAGATGAGGGTGAACGCGCTACCTTCGGTCCTCGAATCCGTACCCTAAGAGTTACCACAACGTACATATTTAATCAATCACTTGTACCATTAGCCAAACTGTATCAGGACGCTTTTCTGATCCTGCTTTGTTCCCTCATTTTGCATATTTGATCAGCTCTTCGCTGAATTCCCAGAGTTGCTTCGCCAAGGCGTCACTTTTCGCTAGTTTGCCTGTCTTCTCCCCATTGCAGTCAGCAAAGTATTTACCTGTCACTCCCTTGAGATGAGGGTTGAGTCCTACATAACAAGTAGTTGCTGCTCCCTGGAAAACCGTAACGTTTGTTCCTTTAGATATAATCTTGAATTTCAGAACAAAAATTGCAAAATGGTACAGATTCATTACTTGCAGCCTGTGACATTTTTTTTTTCAAAAAAAAAAAGAGAGTACAGTTCCAGTTATTGGTATGAATGAGAATTTGGTCAAAAACAAGAATAGAGAAGATCTGGCTCCAAACCTGAGGTACATTCTTCCACAGTATGTAAGTGATAACGTGAATTGCCTCTGCAGGTGAAAACAAAGAAGTTTCAGAACATTGTGGAAAAGGTAAAGGCACTGTCCCTGAAATTTGGAGGCGCATAGCTAAAACTTGAGATTTGAGGGCACAGTTTCCTAAGAAAAAAATGAGCTCGATAACATACTCATGAGAACAAAGGAGTGCCTCATCAAATTGGTCATGATCAATCCAGGATGAACGCAATTAACTGTGATGTTTGCTCCTTCTTCCTGTTTCAGTAACATATAATTTATGATACGACGGAATGGAATACTTAACTGGAGGGCAAAGAACTTAATAACCAGGAGTAGGACCCTTTCAAAAAAAAAAAAACTAGGAGTAGGTCTAATAGTAATAATCAATGTGCACTCGTTGAAAGTTACTAAACATACATCATAATGATGGCAACAGTTTTAGCTAGTCAAATCAGAGGTTGAATGGAATGCTGATACAAATCAAGATCAGCAAAGTGTAGTAGAGCCTAGATAATTTCTGGAAGTCATAACAAATATCCAACGCAGTTCATGAATATCTGAAGTTATTTGATTCTCAAAGTTTTCACTGGCTATTGCTTACTAGTTATGATCCACACATTATAGTAGTGTAACAGGCAAAATGCACCGAGCATCATGACCATTATATACAAAATGCACTGTGTCTTCAGGTTTCTATTCTTCTGATAAAGGAAGTAAAAGGGTAGACAGTAGGAGAGAAAAAAAAAATACCTTGAGCCGTCTAGAGAGCTCTCTCGCGTGCAGTATGTTTGCCAGCTTAGATTGTCCATAAGCCATTTTATCATTGTATCTGCCAATACAAATTCATTACTTACAGTTCAGTCAATAGTATATTTTTTTTCTTCAAAAGAACCAAAAGAACACATACATTTTCTTGTCATTGAGTTTATCAAACTGAATTCCCTCCGGATATGTATGGAGGTGGGCGACTGATGACAAGTTCACAATGCGACCCTCAATATCCATAGACTTAGCAGTGGCTTTCATATTATCAAGGAGGAGGTTGGTCAGCAGAAAGTGACCTGGTTGAGCATAACATATGAAACAAATATCAGTATCAGCCAAGGATTTTGGCTGTTTCAAGTAGACATGTGAATTAGGTAACAGTGAGAGACAATACCAAGATGATTGGTGGCGAATTGCATCTCAATCTCATCTTCAGACAGTTGAAAAGGACAGAACATCACACCTGCATTATTTCTGCAGAAAAGGATTTCAGATGGCTTGATTCAGCGAAATGTAGATAAAAGGAAAACGCTACTGTAGACTATGACTACCAGTGATGTATAGCTAACCCTGAAAATAAACTTGACTGAAACACATGCAATGTACATATCAAAGAAAGGCAAGTATCATAAGCGATGAAGGGGTTACATCAAGATGTTCAGAGGAAGATTCGTTGAGTTGAACTGGTCTGCAAAGGCCCTGACAGACTTGAGGGAGCTGAGGTCAAGCTTCAGAACATCAATACGAGCTTTTGGGTATGCCTCCATGATGCTCTTCCTTGCCTCTGATGCAGCCTCCGTGTTTCTCGCTGCGATGATGACATGGGCTCCTCTCAGGGCAAAGACTCTCGAGGTCTCCAGGCCAATGCCACTCGCTCCTCCTGAAAGATGTCAGAATTACGGCTTTCAATAAAACAGGAATAGGTCTTTGAAAACATGTTGCAAATAACTATTGTTTTATGAAAGGTTTGGTTACAAACATACTAGCGGCATCACTAGATCCCCAGAACGAATTATCTCAAGAGTTATGAATAAGCCAGGCCTATGCTTTATGAATAAGTAATATTGAATTGTTGACAAGACCCAACACGGAGTCCTAATTGTCAGTACTAGTACGAGGTTTTTGGACTCCTACAACATTAGACCACCTAGTGACTTAGACATAGTGTCGTAGGACGCCCCCATTGGACCCACGACCCGGCGAAGCACGGTGGCCCCGAAAGGTCTCCCAAGAGCTTACTCGGAAGGTGTTCCGAAGACCCTTCGAAGGATCCCGAAGACCCCTCCGGAGTAATCCCAAAGATCCCTCCGGAGTAGTCCTGAAGACCCTCCGAAGAAGGCAGCAAAGGACCTCAAGGGGTCACCTCTGTGGAGGGCGCGGGGTCTACAAGAACGGTGGATCAGGTGTATTCCCCGAATAGGCCACGTCCATGAAGACACACCGTACACCGGAGGCTACGCGTAGGGCGCATAAAAATCCCTGCAGCCCCTATGGCCACAGTACTTTTATAGGGATATAAGTGTAAATTTTGATGCCATACCAGGAGGTTATAAATAGTCCCATCCACCGTGTAACCAGAAGAGGGACTTTTCTTTAAGCAATACACTTACATACGATAATTGAGCCCCTTTTAGAAGCCCCCTCGTCTTCCTAGCACAAGGGGTCTCCTCTTTTTACTGTCTAGTCTTCTCACTACGACAGTTGGCGCCGTCCGTGGGGTTCGGCAGGAAAGCCACATCCCACATCCAGGAAAATCGATGGCCCCCGAAGGGCAGCACCCAAAGTTTCCGCGACCGAGGCAGCAGCAGCGGCCGTGGCCCCGAACACCCCTAAAGCAAAGCGGGGCCGGGCCGCATCGGTCGCCGCCGCCGCCCGAGCCACAGAAGAAGAAGCCAATAATTCTACGCACGGGGACATCGTAGGAGGCGATGCCCCACCCACCGAAGCATCTTTGCCAAACGAAACCGCGGGCATTCCTCGCGAAGCATACGAAGCGCTTCAGCGAGAGTTGGCGGACCTCCGGCGGGAGATGCTTAGTCTCCGGTAGGCGGCGGGAAACACCCTTGCAACGACCACCCAGCCACAACCCGCTACTCAACACCCCGAGGCCGGAGTCCAGGCCATCCCGAAGGAACCAAACCGGGCTGCGGCTCGGGAGACCTAACTCCGTGGCGCGGGCTTGGCAGCTTGCGCCAAAGAACTTCAAAATACCAGAGGTCACACCCTTCGAAGGTTGTACAGATCCCTCGGAGTTCCTGCGCGTGTATGAAATAGCAGTCGAAGCAGCGCGAGGGAACGACACGACCAAGGCGAAAAGCATCACGCTGGCCCTTAAGGGCGTCGTCCTGACGTGGTTCTTTACCATTCCCCCCGGTCCATTTACGCCTGGGAACAGTTGCGGGACCACATACGCAACAACTTCCAAGGAAACTACAGCGAGCCGAAGGATGCAGGACACTTGTTCGCAGTCAAGCAAGCCCCGGGCGAGTCCCTCCGCAGCTTCTTCAGAAAATTTGCATAAGTGAAGTGCCAGGTTAAGGGCGTCAATGAGACCACCATCATAAACGCCGCAACTTGCGGCTTGCAGAAAGGTCCCCTGTCGGAAAAGCTGGCATGCAAGCCAGCACGCACGGTTACAGAGCTCTTCGACAAGATAGAAGAGTACGCCCGAGCGGAGGAAGATAGCATCCGAAGGAACGACGCCGCACAAAATACCACCTTGTCGGACAGGCTGCCTAAGGAAGATATAGCCACCACCCCGGCTACCAACAAACCACGCGTCAGCTTTTGGCAAAAAGGCCGAAACATTTACCATGTGGACGAAGGGCACACCCCTGAAGCTGGTAGGCGAGGCGGCCGAGCAAACCGCGGCCGAGGAAGAGGCCGCGGCCGTCACGGTGGGAGGCACCAGGACGCCTGAGGCGGAACAGCAGCAACTCCACTATACTGTGACCTCCACGGCGAAGGGTCACACACAACATTGGATTACCGTACCATTGCGGCCATGCAGGACTACATGCACCGCAATCAACAGCCAATCGAGCATGAAGACCGGAAGGAGGCCGGCAATCTGTTGCCAGCCCCACCACTACGCCCACGCATAAAAGGGGGCCATGGTGGACCACCTCAGAGGGTCATCAACATGATCACGGGGGGGGGGTCCTCATTGGGTATAACATCGAAGAGGCAACGCCGCGCGTACGCCCGGCAAATCCACCACATGGCCACACAGCCGGCTTCCCGGCCACCCCGCTACTCCGAAGTACCCATAACCTTCGGACCTGAAGACGCGCGGGGAGTACACTTCCCCCACCAGACCCCCCTCGTCATCTCCGCCAGCATCGCCAGCTATGAGGTTAGGTGTGTCCTCGTAGATGGCGGGAGCTCGGCGGACCTCTTATTCGCAGAAGCCTTCGACAAGATGATGATCCGTAGAGATCGCCTGTCTCCACCAGGCATACCACTGGTGGGCTTCGGAGGCAGGCCCGTGACAGCCCTAGGCCAAATCGCCCTACCCGTCACGTTTGGCGATGGTCGCGCATCTCACACGGAGACGATAACTTTCGACGTGGTCGAGATGCCCTACTAGTACAACGCCATCCTCAGAAGGGCCAAGCTCAACACCTTCGGCGCGATAGCGCATCACAACTACATGTGCATGAAGATCCCCGCGCGCGAAGGAGTCATCACGATACGGGCAAACCAAGACCTCGCTCGTCGGGCTGAAATGGAGTTAGGTTCGCATACCCGGCGTGTTCACACGGTCGAAGCAAACACAGGGATACAGAGCAGGGCCCTGGCCGGCAAATGGGCCTCGAAGGCCAAGCCAGAGGGGCAGTTGCGAAGGGTTCCCCTCAAGGACACTTCCCCGAAGAAAACAGTGGCCCTCGGGGCAGAACTCACGGAGGAGGAACACAACAACATCCTCCGGGTGCTCCGCGACAATGCCGACATCTTCGCATGGAGCCCATAAGACATCCCGGGAATCGCCCGGGAAACAATCGAGCACCGGTTGGCTATCCGAGCAGACGCGGTCCCAAAAAAGCAGAAGCTCCGGTGCATGATGCCCGAACGCCTCGAAGCCACGAAAAAGGAGATCGCCAAGCTCTTAACAGCGGGGGTGATTCGTGAAATCAAGCACTCCGAATGGCTTGCCAATTCGGTCCTGGTCCAAAAAAGCACCCGCCAGTGGCGCATGTGCGTCGATTTCACCGACCTCAACAAGGCATGCCTGAAGGACGACTTCCCCCTACCGCGCATCGACCAGTTGGTAGACGCCACGTCAGGGTGCGAGCTCATGAGCTTTTTGGACGCATACTCCAGGTACCATCAGATATTCATGGCCAAGTAAGATGAAGCAAAAACTGCATTCATTACACCCATTGGTACCTACTGCTACCATCGCATGCCCTTTGGGCTGAAAAACGCGGGAGCAACCTTTACCCGTCTTATCACAAGAGTCCTCGCCGGGCAGCTCGGCAGAAATGTCGAAGGTTATGTCGACGACATTGTGGTTAAAAGCAAGCTCGCGGGCTCCCACCCCGGGGACCTACGAGAAACCTTCGCCAGCCTCCGAGCGGAGGGAATCAAGCTCAACCCAAAGAAGTGCGCCTTCGACGTCAGAGCAGGAAAGCTATTGGGGTTCCTCGTGTCAAACAGAGGCATTGAAGCAAACCCAGAGAAAATCAGGGCCATACAAGAAATGGAACCACCCCGCAGCGCCCGGGAGGTACAGAAACTGACAGGACGCCTCGCGGCCCTCAGCCGATTCTTATCCCGCTCGGCGGAGCGGGCTTTGCCCTTCTTCAAGACCCTCCGAGTGCGGAGCCATTCCGATGGACAAAGGAGTGCCAAGAAGCATTTCAAGAACTCAAGCAGTACCTCGCTCAGCTACCCAGCCTCACCACCCCAAGGCCGGGAGCACGACTCCTCTTGTACCTCGCCGCCTCCGCTTCCGCGGTCAGCGCGGTCCTCGTCCAAGAAGAAGACGGACAGCGACCCGTCTATTACGTGTCCGAAGCACTCTAGGGGGCCAAGACGAGGTACACAGAGCTGGAGAAGCTAGCATACGCCTTGCTCATGGCTTCGCGTAAACTCCGCCATTACTTCCTGGCACACACAATCACGATCCCGACCTCCTACCCACTGGCTCTCATGTTGCGAAACAAGGATGCCTCCAGACGTGTTGGCAAATGGGCCGCAGAACTCGCACCCTTCGACATCACATTTGCTCCGCGCACTACCATAAAGTCCCAATCATTGGCCGACTTCGTCGCCGAGTGAACCCCTCACACGGAACAGTCGGCCAATGCCGTTGAGACGCCATGGACATTGTATACTGACGGCTCCTGGTGCGCCATGGGAGCAGGCGCGGTGGCCATCCTGGTCGCCCCAGACGGTCGGAGTATCTCACACGCAGCACGACTCAACTTTCCCACTACAAATAATGCCTCAGAATACGAGGCACTCCTCCTAGGCCTCCGCAGAGCAAATGCGCTGGGAGCCAAGTGAGTGATTGTCAAAAGCGATTCCCGCCTCATGGCGGGACACTTCGACAAGACATTTGAAACAAGGGATCCTGAAATGGCCCGATACCTTGCAGCGGTACGGGCCCTCGCTAAGGGTTTTCTCGGAATCACCGTCCAGGCGATCCCCAGAAGTGCTAATGAAGCTGTCGATCGACTCGCGAAGATGGCCAGCTCCGACGACCGACCCCCGCTAGAGGTCTTCTACGAGATACTTACCAAGCCCTCCGCCTCCACCGACGCGCCAGCCGTTCCATGCGGAGCACCAGGGGCTCCGCCTAAACCACAAGGGGCTGGGCCCGAAGGCACCAAACCAAGCCAGGCGTCACAAGGTGCCACGCACCACGTTACACACATCGACATCACGGACTAGCGCAGCATCATTATCGCCTACCTGGCAAGCGGAGAACCTGACGACCCGATCGAGGCAAAACGGCTCAAGCACTGGGCCAGGAATTACCGCCTCATTGGAGGCAAACTGTACAAGGGAGGCATTTGCGCCCCCTTCCTACGGTGCATTTCCCAGCAAGAAGGCCATCACCTCCTTAGAGAAATACACGAGGTAGCATGCGGAGCCCATCAGGCCCCGCGGAGCATTGTGGCCAGAGCCCTCCGACAGGGCTTTTACTGGCCAACGGCGCTGCGCGACGCACAACACCTCGTCCAGCATTGCTGGGGGGTGTCGGTGGGCGATCACAACATCGGCACCTCTGTCTCATTGCAACCCCTTTGATCGGCCCTTTGCAAGATGGGGCCTCGACATCATTGGCCCCTTCCCAGCAGCAAGGGGCAACCTTCGCTTCGCCTTTGTCGCCATCGAATACTTCTCAAGGTGGGTGGAGGTCGAGCCTGTACCAAAAATAACATTAGCGGCAGCCCAACGCTTTGTTTGGAAGAACATTATTTGTAGATACGGAGTACTCCGCGACATAGTTACTGACAATGACACCCAGTTCGACTCCGTAGCCTTCAGGTTATTATGCGAAGGCCTGGGAGCCACCATATGCTTCGCATCCATAGGGCACCCGAAGTCCAACGACGCAGTCGAAAGGGCAAATGGCAACATATTGGCAGGGCTCAACAAACGCCTAGTGGGCCTGCCAAAAGGACTATGGCCCGAAGAACTCCAGAAGGCCTTATGGGCACTCCGAACCTCATCGACTAGAGCCACCGGTTTCTCTCCATTCAGGCTCCTCTTCGGGGATGAGGCCATGACCCCAGGAGAACTCACAGCTAAATCCCTCCGAGCAAGCCAGGCCGACAATCCAGAGGGCCGGGAAGTCTCCCTGGACCTAATAGAGGTGCATCGTGTGCAGGCCATATCAAATATGGCTAACTATACAGCAGGCGTCGCGAGGGCGTATAACAAGAAGGTCCAGGCCCACCCCCTTGCACCAGGCGACATGGTCCTCAAGAGGGTGGCCAACCCCGCAATAGTTGGCAAGCTGTAGTGGAGAGGCCCTACATCATCACCCAAAGCACAAGGCTAGGATCCTACCACATCGCCACCCCTGAAGGCTAGCAGCTCGACCACACGTGGAACGCAAAGAGTCTCTGCAAGTTCTATCCCTAGCAGCCGCATTGTAAAAACCCTGGCTACGACCGGCTAATAGCCTGCTCCGCAAAAAGGGGGGTTTGTAAGAAAGCAAGTGTAACCTTTTTTGGGCATTTTGTACCAACACAATATATAAAGAACCCCGCACAGCACACCGAGGTCCCCCGAGGGCACGAGTGTATAAAACAAGACACCGCGTATGGCCTTCGGCCCTGGTGCACACCGAGGTCCCCCGAGGACACGAGTGTATAAAACAAGACACCGCGCATGGCCTTCGGCCTCGGTGCACACCAAGGTCCCCGAGGGCACGAGTGTATAAAACAAGACACCGCGCATGGCCTTCGGCCCCAGTGCACACCGAGGTCCCCCGATGGCACGAGTGTATAAAATAAGACGCCACGCATGGCCTTCGGCCCCGGTGCGCACCCCACGAAAAAATACATATATAGGGCTCCCCGAAGCCCTATCAAAAGAAGGTAGGGGGACGGCGAGCGGCTTCGCCACCCCCTCGAATATATATATATATATATAGGGCTCCTCGAAGCCCTATCAAAAGAAGGTAGGGGGACGGTGCGCAGCTTTGCCACCCCCTCGAAGAAAAATACATATATAGGGCCCCCCGAAGCCCTATCAAAAGAAGGTAGGGGGACGGCGCGCGGTTTTACCACCCCCACGAAAAAAATACATATATAGGGCTCCCCGAAGCCCTATCAAAAGAAGGTAGGGGGACGACGCGCGACTTCGCCACCCCCACGAAAAAAATACATATATAGCGCTCCCTGAAGCCATATCAAAAGAAGGTAGGGGGACGGCGTGCGGCTTCGCCACCCCCTCGAAAAAAATACATATATAGGGCTCCCCAAAGCCCTATCGAAAGAAGGTAGGGGGACGGCGCGCGGCTTCGCCGCCCCCTCACAAAAAAAGCGTGCATAGGGCTCCCCAGAGCCCTATTTCGGTCAACCCCACACCCCCTCCGAGCAAAAAGGCAAAGCACTTATTACAGCGAGTCTTTATTAATCAAATGAGGCTCAACAACACAGATTACAAGGGCTTAGCCCGTAATAACAAATACTAGCTAGTATACAATACAAGTTTACAACAGGGCCTTGGCGCACCTACAGGACAAAGTCCCATTCCTCCGTGCGCGTAGCCCATTCTAGCAGTTCCTCATCGGATGCCCCGGACGCTATCAACCTCGAAAATTCCCTTTGCGTGGCCTCGTACTCATCTAAGGACTCAGATGAGCTATCGCTCGAAACACCCGCCGGCGGAGGCGCAGACTCGGCTCATGACGCGAAGGGATCCGCATAAGCACCTGCACCCATCGCCTCTCGGCGCCTCCAAAACGCCCGAATTTCCTCACACACCTCTGCTACTTTCCTCTTACGGGCGCGATGAAACTCCTTCATAGAGGCTTTCGGGTTCGCTAATTTCCATTGCTGCCACTTCGCACTATGGTAAACAGCCCCTCGATAGCATAACTGTAAAGGCCAAACGGACACCACACTCCGCTCATCCTTCGAGCCCTGGCGGCCGACGCTTCTCTTAACACTTCGCACTTCGGAAGGAGTAGGACCCCGCGCAGCGGTCCGCTTGAACAACAATCGCTCACCCTGTACATGCGAAGCCCAAATTCAAACAAACAAATCACGCGCGATCATACTTAAAAGCATTTCCATTTAAAAAGAGGAGGGTCTTACACAAAAAGAGGTTCCCCTCCTACAAAGCGCCCTTTACAGCAAACAAAAGTGGAGCGAAAAAACAAAAAAAAATCTAAACCACCAACGCTAACGGCTACGACCTAAAAAACAAGAGAGTTCATCAAGCAAGCAGGGGGGTCACACCTTATCGTGTTGGGTGGACCCCCGCTTGTCAGCCCTCGCATCCTCCGCCAATGTCCTCTTCGCGGCCTTCCCCTTCTCCTGCTGCACCTGCGCAGCCCGAAACGACTCCGTCGCATCATTGTGGTCGTGCGGGGCCCAGTAGTCTTGCAGAAGGACCCTACCGGCCTTCCTGGTACGGTTCCATGCAGCGATAACCTCGTCCGTAGTGGCCACCGCGACAGACCGGGCCACAAGACCATCTATGTGGGCGCAACCAGCCTTGTCGAGCGAAGCGAGGGCCGCGGACCACGCAGCCTTCGCGCAGTGATCGCCGTATGCGCGGGCGGTCGGGAGGCACACTTCTCCAGTGCGCCGAAGGCGTCCGAATGTGATGTCCATCTCCGACGGGCGATGGCACCTCGCGGGCGGAATAACGCCAAGTTGCGAGATGACCCCCTCGATGACCTCCATGGCTTGCCAAGCAGCGAGCCCAATGGAGGTTGACAGTTCACGTTCGGTACGAACCTCCTCTTCGAGCACCGCCTTTTCGCCCTGTAGGACCCCAATTCGCTCCTCTAGGGCTTGCACCCTAAGAGCCAGAGCGTCACGCTCGCCGCTGAGCACTTGGTTCCGAGCGTTCTCATCCTCCACTTGCTTCTGGATCTCAGCAAAGCTTGATGCAATGTCATCATTGAGGGCTCACGCTAACATTACGGTCTGCACGAACAAGATTGGTTAGTGAAGCGTCTTAAAAAACACACACCTTCACGGCATTCGCCTCGATGCCCCGAAGCATGTCAGTCAAGGGCATTCGTACGAAAAGCTCCCGAAGCAAAGGTGGCGAAGCGAAGTCAGCCACCGCCCCGCAAACTTGCGAAGCGCCTTCGCTGATCCGGAAGTCGGCGCGGCACATAGGTCCCAAGTCCACGGTGCCCGGACCCCCACCAGGGGCATGCTCCGGCGAGCGCCCATCTCCAGAAGTGGCTGGGCCAGAGCCACCATCATCGGCTCCGTCCTCCCGCGCAACATCATCTACTACGAAACAGAAACCTTCAACAGCGTCAGCAGAAAGCAAAACGAAAGCCAGGCGGTCCGTGGAGGCAAGAGCTTACCGTGCGGCACCCACGGGGTCAGTGGCACCTCCAGCGCAATATCTTGGCCCCCATAAACATTCGAGGGGGTGCTCTTGTCGGAGGACTCGTCAGTGTCAAGTCCTACCACGTCAAACGAGTCGACCGCCCGTTGCACTTGCGATGCGGTTCGCTCGACCAACACGACGGGACTCTCCCTCGCACTTGAAGCACCGTGCGGATCGGATGGGTCAACATTCGAAGCCGACCCCGTGTCGGGACCCCAGGTATACAACCCCAGGACTCTCTGTGCATTCTGAACTAGTCCCAGATCAGTAGCTAGCTCGCACAGTTACAACATTGGTGTAATCACAACTATACAACAAAATAACGATGAAGCGGATAAATTAATATTATTAGGTAGCAAAAGGGACCTTATGGTCAAGTCTTACAGAGTACGCCACGCAGGGCTTAGCAACAAAAGACAACTTGCAGCGGAAACATAATATCTCGTGGTGGCCACACGACATGCCCACAGGCAATCGAGTGGGGGACGCGACCTAGTTCGCAAAGTCTTCAGGATACTCCTCTTCATAGTACTCTGAATTCCCTGGTTCTTCTGTGGAGATTTATCACACAGGGCGCAAGCCGTGAGTACTTTGAATGTACTCAGCAAGTCATAGGGAAATGTATGCAATTATTATTCATGCTAGGCTTGACAAGGATAACTTTATGTTTAATTTGCAGAAAGCAGCATTTACAGTAAATACAGTAAGTAGATTGAAAGCACTATTTAAAAGATTAGTACATAAGTAATTCAGTTCTTTGAAACAACAAGAGATCAACCCAACATTTCCATCCAAACCATTGATTCCACCATTTTAAAGAAAACATCTACCCCTTGCGTGAAATCACCGGGCATGTCCATAACCGGGGACACGGCTATTCGAATAGTTTTTATACACTCTGCAGAGGTTGTACAGCTTTACCCACAAGACACGACTTCTCTAGTTTGTTTGGCATCCGTCGATATCACCGCTCACTACCTTAGGTAAGCAGTCTAGAGCACGTGACAAGGCCTTTACAAAATTCTGTTTTGACTCGGTTCTGCTCGCTAAGGATTCGCTTCTAACGGGTCTATCCCCCGCCAGATTCATGCCCCCTCTTGCGCCGTTCTCAACCCAAAATAGAACCGACTCAAAGCATTGCTAATTAGTTGGCCAGGTCCACCCCATCCTGGACATGTGGTTGCACGATATGACCCAGATCAATGGTTCAAGGTTAAGTCCTTAGTTGGCTGCTCAGGCGAGACTAATCCACATCCCAATTTGCGTTACGCCACCCACACTTACCACCGTCCACTCGCCCGAGCATAAAACATTTTCGGTTCAACCCGGCCAAAGACCACCTAGCCTTGGCACAACATCTTTTAACAAGGTGGCCGCGCCACAATTCCATAATTCCATTAATCATGTTTATTCATATGAGCATGTGATCATGAGTCCCAACGTACAACTATAGCATGGCTAAGCATAATACGATACCCGTGTTGGTAATTTATCAATGTCCAACTAGTATAAACCATCTTATGGTGTCCAAGGGTTCATGTCATTCAAGGATACATGTCGTTTGCAATTTATCAAGAAGGTATACGTCAATTAGGCAATTATCTACTCCCGAAACAATTTAATATAAAATAGAAATGCATGTATCAATAAAACAATATAGTTTTATAAAGATGGGTTCAATATGATCAAAGGTCTATGACTTGCCTTCGATGAAGAGTTGAGGAGCTTCGGTCGTCGGGTCCGAGAAATCTTCCGAAAAGCCGGTTTCTATACGTGCGGAAAGAGCAAAATAATTAAAATAACTCCGAATAAATTCCAAATAAATACCAAATTAGCACTAACAGCAAGAGGGGGATTTTAGAAATTTGAATCACTCGAATCGGAGTTCGAACGAAGAAGTTATGGCCTTCCGAAGTTTGGAAAACACATAAATAGAAGAAAATTTGGATTTTCCTCATTTTCTGATTTATTTTTCCAAAGGAAATTCGCATTATAGCGCTAGCTGACGTCAGCGAGGGGATTTTAATTTCCGGCCGAATTATTTTTCAATAGGAAATCAAAGGAAATACCACGTCAGCAGCCACGTAGCTGCCATGTGGGCGAAAAGGGTGACGGGGCACCTCGGTGGCGCTGACTGGGCGCCACGTGGCTCGGCCACGCCAGTGCCCACGCGTGCGCACACGCGGCTGCGGAGGTGGTAGCCACGCGGGCTCCAGGCGCTGAGGTGGCGCGTACGTGGCGCCAGGTGGAGGCCACGTCGGTACCCGAGCCGGCGGCGCTCAGGGCCCGAAGGTCGCCGGCGATTGGCTGGACGACGGCCGGCGGCGAGGGCACCAGCGTGAAGAGGAGCTCGCGGTGAGCTCGATGCTCACCTTCTTGACGACGTCACGTGAGGAGGCGACCGGCGACGAAGAAGAAGGCGGCGGCGGGGAGAGGGCTTCGACGGCGACGGTGCTCCGGTGGGCTCCAGAGAGCGGGGAGGTGCGCAAGACAGAGGCGACGGTCGTGCGATGCCGGAGGTGAGGTCGGAGGCGGCGGAGGATGCTCGGAGGCGGCGCTAGAGGCGGCGGCGACCTTCGGTGGCCGGCGGCGAAGAACGGCAATTGAGGCCGGAGGAGAGCGGGAGAGGGCGGGAGAGAAGAGGGGAAAGAGAGAGGAGAGGGAGGCGATCCCGGTGCGTGCTTTAAATAGGCCTCGGGGGCCCCGGAGGAGGAGAGCGGCGAGGAGGTGGCTTCGGCCATCAATGGCGGCGGCGGAAAACAGGGGAAAAAGGGGACAGGACGGGACGGGCGGCAATGAGTGCGGTGGCGCACGCCGCACTCGTCGCGCGTCGCCGAGGATGGCGATAGGGCGAGGAGGGACGGAGGCGCGGCGCAGAATCGCGCGCGCGCGCGCACACGCGCGCGAGGAAGAAAGGGGTCCGGAGGAGGACGACGAGCGAGGCCGTCCGATTTCGTCGGACGGTGGGAGAGTGGAGGCGCGGGTGCGGGGATGCCGTCCGATTCGATCGGACGGTGCGAGAGGAGGCGCGGTGAGGCGAGCGGGCGATAGCGGCGTGGCGAAGTGGGCCAGGGAAGTGGGCCGAGAGCGGAATTCGGCCCACGAGCCGAAAAGAATTTTCAAAAGATTTCCGATTAAAGAAATCCCGAAAAGCAAAAAGACTTTTTAGAAAATAGCTACAGCAGTCCAAAAATTCTAGGAAAATTCACAAAAGATCCTTGAATTATATGGAACTTAATAAAAATACTTTTAGCTATACTTTAGTTTTTAATTTTGCAAACAAAATAGATTTTGGCTTCAAACAAAAAGGAAAAGCCAAATTAAAATCCAGAAAATGCAATAAAGGCTTAACATCCAAATAAAACCCTGGAAACTCCAATAAACTAAATTTTTATTTTTATTGAAGTTGGATTATTTCAATTTAAAGGGTTTTTGATTTCTAAATTTTAATTTAAGCTGTTTGCAACTTAAACCAAGTGCCTGCTTTTAAAACTTTTGAAAACCTCAAAAACTTGCAAATTAGGGATGTTACACCCCGAGACCTCCGTCCGGTCTGAAGGATCCGCCGCCGGTCTCTTCGACATGTGCCCCAAGTCCACTGCATTGTGCGAGGCCGCACCAACGTCGCAGGGTCCAGCAACACACAGAGGGGCCACCAAAATCAGCCCGGCCCCCTCAACCTCTGCCGGTCGGGCGCGTTTCTTCTTCTTACCATCCGGATCGGGACGTTCGGAGAGGCGAACCGAGGCAGGGTACACCCGATTCAACCGCCCCTCCCACACAACCAGACTGCGCCTCGAGTGCTCCTCGCCCGTGTACGGGCCAAGAAGCATTTCCGTCGTACGGCTCACTTCGGCAATGGACACGACTGCAACCCATAAAAAAAAAGAGGGAGTTCAAAATCCACACGAATAAGAAGCGCCGGGCCAAGAGTCATACCTTCGTGCCCCCTCACAGTAAGAATGGGGTACCCGAAACCTGAGGAGCCCCGTTCAACGCTCCAGTCCCGGGCCAACGGCCAGATGCCGAAGGCACAAAACTCCTCCACCAAGTCGTGCGTGGAAAAGCGCCTTGTCGCGTCCAGAAGGAGGTGCAGATCAGCTTCCTCCCGCACGGTGAGTTCCATGTCGGGGCTGGCAATGGGCTGTATCAGCCCACCTCGAGATCGCAGCCCATCCTCCAAGACGGAGGTGTGGTAGAACCACCTCCACGTCCAAGCCGTCTCCCAGCGGTTCAGCGCAGCCGGAGCAGGCAGATACATCTGGCACCGCGACTTCGGCTGAAAGTTGATGCTGTCGAAGTTCAGCGTATCGCCGTTGCTGTTCTTCTTTGGTTGGCAGCGGGCGTCGTGCAAAAAGGCGAAAACGCGGCCCTCACCAGCAGCTCCGGTCGCTCGAAGCATCCATTCGAAGACTCCCAGCTTAACGACCGAGTTCGGCGTCAACTGTGCCAACTCCACACCGTAGAGCTGAAGAACATCCTTCACCAGGTCCACGCACGGGATTCGCAGCCCGGCATCGAAGAACGCCACGAAAACAACCGCCTCATCCGCCCGAGGCGACGGCACCTCCGTACCAGGAACGCGAACCTTCGCTAGACTCTCCAGCTCGCCCTCTTCGACAAGCATTCAGAGTACTGACTCCGTCACCATAGACCTCCCGAGGTCACTTGTATAGGACGTCTCCCCCGCAACCTCTTTGCCTCGCCTCGTCATGTTTGGGACACCAGGCGTGGCAAAACGTGCACAAGTCAAGAGAGTGGAGAAAATACCCAAAGAATAGGCTAAAAGGAGGGGGGGCTACTTATAGCAGTCTGAGGCAGCCCAACAGACGCCACACGTCACCCAGACACGGGGCGAGCAGTACGAGGAGGCACTGTACGGGCTACAGCATCATTATGGCGCGTCATTACGACACACAGTGCCCCAAGCACCATTACGCTGCGCGGCGCCCCCATTATAATTATGGCGCACGGCGGCCCCAGCCGCCGTCATCATGCACCACATACTAGCACCATTAACGCGCACGACGCCCCAGGCGTCCTGCAGCGAACAACGCCCGCGGGCGGGAAGACCCTTCGCAAGCAACAAGCTTCGCCACGACAGAGGGGACGGTGTGCCTGGACCTTCCAGGAGAACGACGCGGTTTCAGCCATGGCGAAGCAGGACCTTGACCGCGAGGGGCTTGTCGCAGGGATGCCCCACCGGCCCCACAACCCAGCGAAGCATGGTGGCCCCGAAAAGTCTCCCAAGAGCTTACTCGGATGGTGTCTCGAAGACCCCTCGAAGGATCCCGAAGACCCCTCGATGGATCCCGGAGATCCCTCCGGAGTAATCCCGAAGACCCCTCGAAGGATCCCAAAGACCCCTCGATGGATCCCGGAGACCCCTCCGGAGTAATCCCGAAGACCCCTTCGGAGTAGTTCCGAAGACCCTCCGAAGGAACCCCGAAGACCCTCCTAAGAAGGCAGCAAAGGACCTCAAGGGGTCACCTCTGCGGAGGGCGCGGGGTCTACAGGAACGGTGGACCAGGTGTATTCCCCGAATAGGCCACGTCCATGAAGACACACCGTGCACCGGAGGCTACGCGTAGGGCGCATAAAAGTCCCTGCAGCCCCTATGGCCACAGCACTTTTCTAGGGATATAAGTGTAAATTTAGATGTCATGCCAGGAGGCTATAAATAGCCCCCTCCACCGTGTAACCAGAAGAGGGACTTTTCTTTAAGCAATACACTTACATACGATAACCGAGCCCCTTTTAGAAGCCCCCTCGTCTTCCTAGCACGAATGGTCTCCTCTTTTTACTGTCTAGTCTTCTCATTACGACACATAGATAATAACAACACCTACCAACTATTTCAATTTTGCAATGTCATCAGTAAATGAGTGTCCATCATATAGAAATAGTCACATTATATTTTTACTATGAAGGGTAACAGTGTAACACTCCATGACCCTTGTTAAAACTCGGCACATCAACCTTAACTTTCACAGGATGATTTTGAAAGCAACTCTCCTTTCAAAAGAAATTATGGAAGCAATTGACTGTGACTGGAAGCATTGCTCCAGTAAGCATCCACCATAAATCTCAAGGAGAACGGCATACATACGTAAGGAAGCTCTTGTGGAAGCACAAACCTGAAGTCCAAAACTTACAGGAAAAGCTCCTATCTAACCAGGCTTAATTCTCAATAAATGCAAAAAATCGATTATACAACCAATCATAGGAAAAGAATAAATCTTCCAGCCTATTGTGAACACCGAAGCTTGTAAAAAAGTTTAGTGCAATGAAAAGGATAAAAGATGATAGCCATCTAACTGAAAGGATCATGCCGTTGTCTGATCTAATTGCTCTTGCGATAAGCTTAGAGCAACATGGAACAACATTACTGTAAGAAATGCTGCGCTAGAAAAGGAGAGGCGAACATAAAAGAAAAGGGTGTTCCTGACAATTCATAAATTGCGATTTCATCAAGATAACGACTCAAACGTGAAGAATTGTCGGTGCCACGGCATCTCGTGCCCCCAATTTTCCTATGTACTCGGAGAAGCAGTTATTGCTAAAAATACAGTACAAGACCGTATTGGTGTGATTATTGGTGAGAATTGAGATACATGCAATTTTGAACCAATATGTGGCCGATACATCTCAACAAGAGCAGGTACAGTTGGTGCTTGTAAAGAGAACTAACAGACAACACCATACTATTGACAACTGATTCAAGGCCACATAAAACAGTTGTCCTAAAAAGACCCCACAGATCCAAGCTCCATACTCTCCTCCTATTCCACATAAAAAAGAAGAAATATCCAACTTCCCCACATCAAAAAAATTTAAAATAAAAGCCATGAGCCCACTATATGTGTTTGCAAAAGCTTCAAGAAATATAACCAACATTGATCAGGAAACCACCATCAAAACAACCTCGATTTGTAAAAGTCTCAGTACTTGCAATTTTCAAGAACAGATCATTATAACAAGGAGAAGCTAGTTACAGTTCACAAGAAAACATAACATACATATCAACAAGGACTAGTAATTCTGTAAGAAAACCAGTGACAACAACACATGGTTAGCAGCTAATTCCGTACATACAAAATGATATCACAAGATTCACAACACCGTCATAAATTCAGCTGACCAGCTCTGAACCCACCTTTCCCACCGCCAAGCATACACACACAAAAAGAAAATAGCTCTTCCATAGGAAAAAAAAAGCACAACATCTTCACAAAACTTGCATACAAATCTAACCAAGAACACTGAGTATTTGAGCAGGGCACCATCATCAAAGTCAACTACTTTGATTCATCAAAGGACTTTTTGTTACTGAAACTTGCAACATCAAGTTCTCATGTCACTCTTCAAAGAACAAATTATTGTAACATGACATACAGTAGCAATGCTGGTATGCTGCTGTGCTAATGACAACAACGCATAACCGCCAGTCAATTCAGGGTGTACAAAAGAACATCAGAAAACACCCAAAAGAATCCACCAAGTTCACCTCCCTATCACACACCCAAAAAGGGAAACACAGAGACAAATAACAGAAGACGCAGCGCTTTTATAGAAGCCGCACATGAAAGAACCAATCTAACCAAGAGCAATTAAGCAGGAATGAGTTCGCATTACTGCCCGTCACAAGAAAAGGGCAATCCGGTGGTTACCTGTGACGATGACGGTGAGGCGGCTGGCGTCGACGCCGGCGGTGACCTGCTCCGCCGTGGACGCCGACCCGTACCCGCTCGGGCCCGGCCTGCCGGTGATGAGCGACAAGATTCCCATTGTCTGAACTCCCAAAACTAAACTAACAAAAACCAAGTCCAAGAACAGAACAGAAAAGAAAATGTTAGTCGCCAAGAGCAAGAACTAGTACACCAACTAAACTAGACCAAGAGCTCAAGGCAAGATGCAAGAACCACACGATTCTTGGCACCATCTCACCTCGACGGATTGATTAATCGCGATATTTGTTTAATGCGCGAGGAAGCGAAGGGAAGCAGGCGTGCATGGGAAGAGGGAGTACGTGTGGAGGAGGAGGTTATTTATGGTTGGGGCGCGGGTAGAAGTTTGGTAGGGGAGTAGAAACGAAACGCAGAACAAAATAATGACAAAACAACTCTGAAAGGGATCGGAATCAGGTCGAATTGGAGATTGGAATGCGACGCGTACGCCTACTTGGGGAATTCTTGGACAGGAAGGATTTTTCTTATTTCTTTTCCTCTCAAGCAGAAGAATCAGTTCTTGGACGTACAGAAAGAAAGGTGGGGAAGAGGATAGGAGTTGCTCATTTTACAGTTAATATTAGTTAGGACTCTCCTTCTGTTGTTTCTTCTGGATGTTGATGATAGTTTCTCACGTTCTGCCGTCGGTAGAAGAAACGGATTATTAAGGGGTTAAAGATGTTCGTGATGTAATTCATCAATGAATTCTCATGGATAAAAGCAGTTCGACATGGTTTTCTTTTCCCTCGGAAAAATGTTTTTGTACAAACAAATCCTACGCAAAGCACACTCAAGTTGGATGATCCCATCCCATCCTCGTCCTCCAAATCAATCACTAACTTAGTCACTAGGTCGGGGTATATAATTGTGCTGCCTTCCGGTGAGAAACCATAACGAATCACAGATAAGAATCTTGGTGAAAGCATCTACCTAACAGGGGTGTCATATTAACTTACTTTTTCCTCATTGAATTATATCATAAATTAATTAATACTGGCGAAGTTGTACTATTAGCCTCTGTTATTACAGAGTTGTACTAATTCTGCGAAATTGTTCCATGTAAGGGTCTCTGTTCCGCTAGCGCCAACACATCAGTGGTACGTACGTCGTCAGGGTCCCCATATATATATTGCTCCTTAATGGCGTTGCTTCATCATCTCTCGCTCTAATCTTTCCCAATTTGCTCTGTCGCTAGTACGTACATGAACGGTAGCGGATCCGATCATAGTGACAGTAACACTGTTTCTACAGTATATGATACGCACTGCAATGCATATGTAGTTGTGGGTGCAGCCCAAACGTATAATCCTATTTAGTTTAATTAGTTTGTTAACTTTTTATAATTATATTTTCTTTTAATGGAAATGAGGTGCAAACCTACTATAAAAAAAAATGATACACACTGCGGTCTAGCACTATTTCCATAGACTGAGATTACTGTTTATATAGTGATTTGCACAGCAGAGGATCCGGATCTGAACAACCTGATGTGTACATTCACATATCTAGCTAGCTACCAGCCTACCATCGGACGACTCCTTAATTTCTGTTGCGTGCATTGCACTTTTTTTCGTACTGATCACACCGAGCGTCAGACTGCCTGCCAGTGATGACCTCTTCTAGTCTTCTGAACTGCTGTTAATTAGCCTGGTAATGACACGCATGCATGGATGCATTCATGAACACTTCGGACTATGTCCCATGAATGCATGCAGATGCAGCATATAGTACAGAAAAGTTGCTATAGACAAAACATTGAATTTGATAGGAAGAGCAAGGGGAAACATACACGACAATTGAACTTCGACACCTCCTGTCTAATTAATTGTTTTTAGGAGTCTGGCACACTCAGAGAGTAGGTTAATTAGTTGCCTTTTTCAAGGTAATTTTACAGGAGTTGGGTTATGTTATGGGGTAATTTTGACAAGCTTTGGGTACTAGAATTTTAGCAAGTTCATATACTTGCCTATTCTCTTAAATTGATAAGGTTGGCTGAGATTTACAGGTCAGAACCTTCATGTCTTCAACTGACATTTACCTGTCTTTTTTTTAAAGATTGACATTTACCTGTGTAATGGAGGTCAACAATATATATAGGCAAGAACAAGGAGTCTGAATGGCTGATGGGCTCACTAGATTTCATATCATATCATATCATATCATATCATCTGAGAGCTTCTTCCCACATGCAATGATTTCTGTTGAGTATATGGGCCATATACTGGCCGGCCCATGTGGTCCATGTAATGTGTGTGTATATACCAAGTAAGCAATAGTGAATACACAAGAAAAATACACCAAAAAACTACATGGTATCAGAGCCCTCACCTGTGCCCTAACCCTAGCGCTGTGGTGGCGGCACCTGGTGCTGGCGGTGGTGCCCGGTCCTGGTGGAGGCGAAGGCAGGGTGGCGGCATCCCGTTGCGGCGCGCGGGAGGCCGTGAGGCGACGCGTGCTTCGGGTGGAGGCAGAAGGGCTGCGGCGGTGGCGGGCCCAATCGGCAGCGTCCGGGCGAGCGGCGGGTGTCGGCGGCGGAGGCGAACTTCGAGGGCGAGCCACGGAGCACGAGCTCAGCGCGGCCCGAGGCGCGATCGAGGTGAGCTTCAGTGGTGGCGATTGTTTGCGCGGCGGTGTTGGGATCTGGTGGCGTCAGGTCCGGCGGAGCGACGATCCGAGGAGGCTCAGGCGGAGCAGCTTGGGAGGCGGTTGCTCAGGGCGAAGCCGGTCGGATCAGAGCGGCGGCGAACGCGCACGAAGGGATCCGAGCGGCGGTGGCAGCGGGAGGAGTGAGTAGCATCTCCATCTTGATTCTTGAGTTTGGCTCGCTGAATAGAAAACTAGCACTAGGGAAGAATTAAAGGAAGTAATAGCAGTGTGGGCTCGACAGCAATTCGGTAGGAAAAAAACTGATGACGATGATAGCTGGAAAGCATCTTTGTGCTACTACTGTCTCGGGCTGAAGCATCCCCAATTGATAAAGCCTCTTTGCTACTGCTGCTTGCTTTGGCTGATTCGGTAGGAACAAGGGGAGTCAGGCGTAGTGCTGTTATTCGAGGTCGTGCCGCAGCTATGGGGGAGAATCAAGGATTGCAGCAGGTGCTCGAGACGTTGGCACAACTTCTCACAGAGAAGATGAGTGGGGCATCGTCCTCAGGCAGGGTAATTGTCCCTCATACTGAGATAGTGCAGAAAATAGAATTGATGTCGAATGATGTTAACTTGGAAGGTGTGAAAAATTACTTGAGTTGGTCACGGAGGATATTGTTGATTCTTAGAACAAAAGGGCTGGAGAGCTTTGTCAAAGGAGAATCAATTGGACCGATGGACAAGACAGGTGCAGAATGGCGAACTTGGAGTACTACCAACTCACTGGTGGTGGCGTGGCTGTTGAGTTCGATGTCTCCAACTATTGCTGCAACTGTCGAGACCATCTCAAATGCGGCTGAGGTATGGAAAACTCTGTCAAAATTGTACTCAGGAGCAGAAAATGTGATGTTGATGGTTGAGACACAGGAGAGAGTTAGTGATCTGAGACAGGGGGAGAGCCCCATGATGGTGTATGTTGCTGAATTACAGCGGTTGTGGGTTGATCTAGATCACTACGATCCTCTAGAGTTGCCTCATGCAGACTGCATATCCACTGTTAAGAAGTGGATTGAGCGTAGGCGGGTGATTGAATTTCTGAAAGGGCTAAATCCAAGATTTGATGGAAGGCGAGCTACTATCTTTCACCAGCCTACTCTTCCTACACTGGAGGGAGCAATTACTGCTATCGCTTAAGAAGAGACTAGATTAAAGGTGATGACAAACACTGCATTGCCAGTTACTCATCTTGCCTTTGCAGTAACTGAAACAAGAGATTGTTTCAATTGTGGTGAGACGGGTCACCTGAGCCGTAACTGTCCCCATCCCTGCAAGCTTAATCGGGGTAAAAATAAGGTCTATGTTAAGAGTGGACAGAAAGGAGGTGGAAGCAAGGGAGACAAGAGTAGCTACAAGGCGAACTTTGCAATGACTGGAGAAGAGTCACCTGAACGTGTGGAGGTCTCGATTGTAGAGCTAGAGGAGCTGAGGCAGCTAAAGAAGAGAGTTGAAAATTTAGGAAACAAAGATGAAAGGACTGTGATTGTATCCAGCGCTTCCGCTAATCTGGCTCACTCAAATCCAGGTAAATGGATTATAGATTTGGGTGCATCAACACATGTTACGGGTATGTTGGATGAATTTAAATCATATACTCTATTCTCACCCACATACATGGGAACTATCCAAACGGCTGATGGAACATCTCAACCCATTAAAGGGGTTGGTGTTGTCCAATGCAGTCATTCCATTACACTACCATCAGTTTTACATGTTCCATCATTTCCAGTCAATTTGCTCTCAATCAGTTCATTGGTTGATCATTTGGATTGTCGGGTTATATTTGATCGAGAAACTTGTCTTGTTCAGGAGAGATAGAATGGCAGAAAGTTTGGGACTGGCGTCAGGAATAATGGGCTGTGGTACTTGGATCCAAGGGAGGGAGATGTTGGGCTATGTACTGCTTTGGTGGTGACGTCAAGTGAAGAGGAGGCTAGGGTGATGCTTGTGCATTGTCGGCTGGGACATATATCTTTTGAAACTATGAGTAAAGTATTTCCTGATATAATGAACAAAGTGGACAGGAGTAAACTAATGTGTGATGCATGTGAATTTGGAAAGCACATTAGATCCTCATATGTGAGCAAGGGATTCCGCAGTGTGTCCCCCTTTGTACTTGTGCACTCTGATGTATGGACATCTCCTGTTGTCTCTGCTAGTGGCATGAAATATTTTGTTACCTTTATTGATTGCCACACTCGTATGACTTGGATTTATATTATGAAACACAAAACAGAGGTGCTCAAATGCTTCCAAGACTTCTATGCGTATGTCAAGAATCAATTCAATACCCATGTCCAGATTATAAAAACATACAATGGAACAGAGTATGTAAATAAGGAGTTTGATACCTTCTTATCGGCTGAAGGAATCTTACATCAAACCTCATGTCCAGATACACCCCCTCAGAATAGAGTGGCTGAAAGAAAAAATCATCATCTCTTGGAGGTAGCCCGATCACTCATGTATACTATGAATGTGCCTAAATTTCTGTGGAGTGAAGCAGTTATGACTGTAACATACATCATCAATCGTATGTCATGAAGGATACTTGGAATGAAGACTCCATGTGAGATGTTGAAAGGAAAAAATGAGTTCATCGTTCCTCCAAAAGTATTTGGATGTACATGCTTCGTTCGAGATCATAGACCATCGGTGGGAAAGCTGGATCCTCAGGCTATTAAGTGCATCTTCCTGAGATACTCTTCTGGACATAAGGGATATAAGTGTTAGAACCCTTCTGAACGACGCACGTTTGTGAGTATGGATGTGACTTTCAGGGAGTCAGAGCCCTTTCTATGGAGAGAGAACTGATTTGAGTTCTTTGTTTGACCTCGACTCTCCTAGCATGGATGAAGCTTGTCGAGAGGGGGAGCGTGAAGTCTCAAGGATTGAGGAAGGTGAGCAACAAAGGGTTGTGATTGGTTCAATTCCATATCCTATGGGTGGAGATAGGTGGAGAAGGATCAATGAGGAGGAAAATCTAAGGATGTATTCAAGGAGGCAGCAGCAGCAGGTTCCAACAGCAGGGGGGACACAATTGCAGGGGGAGCAACAACAACAGCAGGTTCCAATGGCTGTTGAAGGTGCTGACTTATCTGATGATGAGCTATGTACTACAGATGATTCGATGGATTTGCCTATTGCCTTGAGGAAGGAACCACGAGCTGAGGCAGGGAAACCTCCTCTAAGGTATGGCTTCGAGCATGACATAGCGAACTATGTGTCATATGAATCTCTGTCACCGGAGTACAAAACCTTTATTGCTTCACTACAGTATGTAGTAATTCCAACTGAATGGAGAGCCGCGAAGCAAGACTCCAAGTGGCACGAGGCTATGCTGGAGGAACTGGCAGCTCTAGAGAAGAATAAGACTTGGGAGCTTGTACCTCTCCCAATAGGGAAGAAGGTGGTTAATTGCAAATGGGTCTACACTGTGAAGCAAGACCCAAATGGGAAGATTGAAAGATACAAGGCTAGGTTTGTGGCAAAGGGTTATAGTCAGACCTATGGGATCGACTATGATGAGACCTTTGCACCAGTGGGAAAAATGAATACAGTGAGAACGTTGATATCATGTGCAGCAAATCGTAATTGGCCTTTATATCAACTTGATGTGAAGAATGCATTCTTACATGGTGATCTTCAGAAGGAGGTTTACATGGAGATTCCACCTGGTTGTGGTACACCTCAGACTAAGGGGAAAGTCTGTAGGTTGAGGAAGTCATTGTATGGGCTTAAGAAATCTCCAAGAGCATGGTTTGATCGATTTTGTCGTGCTATGTGTGGTATGGGCTACATGCAGTGTAATGGTGATCACACTATGTTCTATCGTCACTCAGAGGGTCACACCACAATCCTTGCGGTATATGTGGATGGCATCGTCATTACAGGAGATGATAATGTTGAGATGTCGCAACTAAAGCAAAGACTGAGCAAGGAGTTTGAGGTTAAGAACCTAGGCCAGCTGAAATATTTCTTGGGCATTGAAATCGCAAGGTCCCCCAAAGGGATAGTTCTCTCACAATGGAAGTATGTCTTGGATCTTCTCAATGATACAGGAATGCTTGGATGCCGAGCTGCAATGACCCTAGTTGATCAAGACCATAAACTGTGTGCTCGGTCAGGAGATCCAGTTGATAAGGAGAGCTACCAGAGGCTTGTTGGCCGTCTCATTTACTTGTGTCACACAAGGCCTGACATCTCCTATGTAGTAAGCGTTGTGAGTCGCTATATGCATGACCCTAGGAGTGGACATCTGGAAGCAGCTCATCGAATCCTACGATACTTAAAGGGGAACCCTGGAAAAGGCTTATGGTTCAAAAGGAATGATCACCTGGACGTTGATGGCTATTGTGATGCTGATTGGGCTAACTGCCTTGATGATAGGAGATCAACATCAGGGTATTGTGTCTTTGTGGGAGGGGGATTTAGTATCTTGGAGGAGTAAGAAGCAATCGGTGGTGTCCAGATCAACGGCCGAGGCAGAATATAGATCCATGGCAATATGCTTGTGTGAAATGCTATGGATGAGAGGTCTCCTATCGGAGTTGAGGTTACTAACAGGTGGACCATTAAAGCTTTGGTGTGACAACCAGTCAGCAATCAACATTGCAAATAATCCAGTTCAACACGACCGAACGAAACATGTAGAGATGGATCGGTTCTTCATCAAAGAGAGACTTGATGATGGTACCTTGAAGTTGAGTCATGTAACTTCCAAAGAACAAATAGCCGATTGTCTAACAAAGGGGTTAGGAACTAAGAAGTGTTTGTCGGCATGTGACAAGATGAGAATGATAGATATCTATCGTCCATCTTGAGGGGGAGTGTTGAGTATATGGACCATATACTGGCCGGCCAATGTGGTCCATGTAATGTGTGTATATATCAAGTAAGCAATAGTGAATACACAAGAAAAATATACCAAAAAAACTACAATTTCCACAGGGTAGGCCAGTGCATTTAACAATACAAGGCTCCATGTGCCGCAACAAGCCTCATGGTTCATAGTCTTCACAGACACTTCACTTTTTTCAGATTACCAGACATCTATGGCTTGACACCAACTCCCCATCTGAAGTTCTGAACTGCCTACATGTGCTGCTACAAAAAGAATGACTCACGTATCTTTCAGCAGGCACCAGACCGATCCGTGTGCATGTTGCAGGTGATCTGTAGATACGTTTTAAGGTTAAGGAAAATCTGGGAGATCACAGGATTTGGTGACCATGGATGGGCTTGATCTTCTCCCATGAGTGGATGGCCTCTGTCTTCTTGACCTTGGCAGTTGCCATAAATGATTGAATGCTAGTGCCATGGATATATAGAGATAATGCTAGCTGGTGCCACGCATGCATTTGATGGGCTTCAGTCCAGACGCAACCGCAAGCAAAGCATAGATGCTGATGCTGTCTTTGCATTGATGTGGACTTGGCTTTGGCTGTCATGGCGCGAGATGCAAGCTGCTGCTGTTTTGGCGCTGTTCAAGAATGTGGTTGCGGCAATTCAATGAGGGCGCTGTCTGTTAGTTGGAGATTCTAATGGCACAGACTGTTCAGGATTTATGTGGTGACAACGTACAGTGTTATTTACTGCATGCCCGTGTAAAAACTTTCTGACAGTGTAGAAACTTGTCCAAGGTAATTAGATTTCTCCTTTACAATGTAGAGTGCTATGAGTTAAATTCACTTGTTTATGCATAGCCTGTGAAACAAGCATGAAGAGAAATAAGATGCATTATTGAGTGGAAATTGACCAGAAAAGAATGGCAGAGATGGTATCCTACCAAATCAAGAACCAGCATTTACAGAGCTTTCTTCAGTGGCTCGATGAGGTTCCCTTACGCCGAGGCCATTTGGAAGTCGTGAGCACCGCTCGAATGCAAAATCTTCATTTGGCTCGTGATCCGCCGTCGGTGTTGGACGGCCGATCGCTTACAACATCGAGGGTTGCAAAACCAAGTAGTTTGTGTCTTTTGCGGGCAAGGGCACGAAACCATTGACCACCTTCTAGTGGGGTGCGCGGTGATAGCACAAGTTTGGGGGCGCTTTTTATTGTTTTTTTTTATTAAAAAAACAATCTACTTTTTATTCGAAATTATAGTAACAATACCACCTTTTTTTTTCTTTTTACAGGAATAATCATCTGTCGCTCAACCGTTGGCGACTAGATCAAGTCGCTCAATGGTTGAGCGACTTGGACATTTGTAATACCTAGAACAGATGGTAAAGTAATAGGATCCGTTTGCCCAACAAAGCAGTAAAAGAAGAGACGTTTGAGAGATGATGTTACCAAAAAGGCCTAGATTGGTAATACCAGATCATGCAGTGTCATGCCTTCGATCGTGGCAATAAAGTTAGAGAATTGTTGTAACCTTTCCTTTGTTTGAGAGCAAAATGTGGACATCTTTGTATGCAAGTTATAAAGAAAAATGATCATTGGATATTAAAGCATTGGATATCTTTCTCAGCATGTCTGTGCAAATCGAGTAATCAAGCATTGAGTGATGATGATTGAAGGTCGTAGAGCCATAACCAAGGAATGTGATGTTGAATTTCAAATCATCATTTTTGCATAGCTGTAAGGCAACAATAAATGGTTGAAGACCAAAACCATGGGATAATGTTCATGTCCGTAAGTGATCATTGTCATTGCAAGTGATCTATACAGCACGCAACAATATTAGAAGTCAAGTATGTATTTGACTTGGTACCCAGGACCAGCCGATTTCAGAAGGAATTACGTCACAAATGAATTATGGCAAAAGTTGTTAAATAAGGTTGTCGAAATGACAAAGCAGATCAAAGGATTCTCTCAGATAAAGGAAGTGTCAAATCAAGTTCGTCAGTTTGGCAAGTGCCAATGTGAGTTGTTATTATAAACTGTTAGCACAAGGATGTGCAAGAATTTTGGCAAGTGCACATCGATTCGTAGCTATACACTAAGACCAACCGTTGAGCGATAAGTATCTAAGTCGCTCAACGGTTGAGCTATTTGGATCAAGTCGTCCAACGGTTGAGCGACAGATGATTATTGCTGTAAAAAGGAAAAATATGGTATTATTACTGTAATTTTGAATAAAAACTAGATCATTTTAAAAAAAATTCTAATTTTTGCGCTGAGTCCAGTTGCGCCGAATCAATCTCAACGAATACGTATCGTATCAGACGTCTGTCTGTTCAGCCTTCAGCCGAAGGCACATCAGCCGGAAGTGCTTGACGTTGCTTTGATCTCCTCTGATATTGGACTAGAAGTTTTATTCGAGATCGGACTAGAAGTCTAGAAGAAATGCCCAACATTGCAGCCCGACGGTTTACCTTTCTTTCCATGCATGTCTACTTGCATTGCAGTGACATCTTCTCATAATTGCCACATTTTCAGGCCACGGTGTCCCTGGACATGAAAAGCATGGAACATGCAGAACCTAACGGCGAAAGCCTAGCAGTTATGTAGCGCCCAAACTGGGAAGCATTTTAGTATTTTGCAGTGGACATTATGCCACGGTGTCCCTGGACATGAAAAGCATGGAACATGCAGAACCTAGGACGGTGAAAGCCTAGCAGTTATGTAGCGCCCAAACTGGGAAGCATTTTAGTATTTTGCAGTGGACATTATGCCACGGTCTCCCTGGTGTTGGAGTTAATCCTGCCATCAGGTTTCTATTCCTTTTAGAGTTTGAGTCTTAAGAGTCTTTTGTTGAGTCAGTATCAGAGTTTTCGCTCGGATTCTGAGTCCGTGTTGTTTTCAGACTCGAATACCGAACCGATTGATGTTCGTATTTTAATTGCTTTCAGTACTAGTAGTAATACAAAAACCAAGAAAAGGTGCGCAGTTTTTCGGCACCACAAATTCCCGTCGATTCTCTGTTCTGTCGTTCTCTGTTTTTCGATTCAGTTACTGTTCATTATACGAAAAGAGAACAGAGTCTGAATTCGGGAGTTCCTGCTGTTGGTTCTGAACTTACAAATCTCCTAGATTTCAGCAACAATCTGAGACAACTGTTCATAGGAATTGTTGAAAATTCAAGCATTCCGTTTCCAACCAAATGTGCCACATGGTTAGAATGGTGATTGAATTGCAACCTTACACTACATCATTACGAAGCAAGTAATTTGTTGCCAACCACCAATCATGTAAATTTTTAGTTCCATCATCTGTTAATTAGAGAGCATCACTATGAGCTAGCTAGTTTATATATATATATATATATATATATATATATATATATATATATATATATATATATATATATATATATGCCAATTAATAGCCAAGTAATTAATATGGACAAGCTCTATTACTAGTATATATTCGATCTTGCTAAGGGATTTACCAAAGCTCTATGACTGGTATATATCCGATCTCGCTGTTGGATTTGATTTTGGTAGCAGACATGCACTTACGATAGGAGTTTACCATTCTTACATATATACCTTCAAGAAGCCGCCCGGCCACTAACTAGCGTCTCTCTTTATGGAAATCAACTATTGCGTTACACGCATCATCGTCATCCTAGTTCCCTAGCTTTCTACTACCATATAGGACATGCACATTATTCCCTCAGAGAACTGAGTACCTATGTTATGCAGCTAGCCAGCTACTAGACTACATAGATGCAACGAGTTTTGTTCACCAAACTACATAACAAACAGAAGTACAATCAGGTTTGAGAAAGAAAAAAAAAACAGAAGTACCACCAATTTTGAAAGATAATTTAGAGCCAAATACATAACGTTTTCTTCTACAAAGAACATCACAGCTAGAAATAAGTACCAGGTATAAAGATAATTTAGAGTCAAATACACAACAATTTCTTCGACAAACAACATAACAGATAGAAAGAAATACCAGCTTGTAAGATAGTTTAATTAGTAACGGGAGATGATTTGACATTGTTAGCCGGACAAAATATAGTGCCGTCAAAATGCTGAGCCTAAAATGGCATGGAAAGAGGTAAAGAACACCTTCTTGATTTCTCAATGGTACAATTCTTTGACTTTTCTCATGACCATTCAACAGTAGCATATATTCCTCTCTTGCATTATCACTAGCACTAGGATGGCAATGCGCATGATGCTGCGCCGCTGAATTTGTATTGGTGTGAGAACCTGTTTTTTTTTTTTTATATGACCTAATGAATTTGCATGATTATGTGTGAATGTATTAGGGACTTGCGCGCTATGCCACGCCGGTGTTTGCAGGGTGTTTACAGGGTAGAGGGTGTTTTGAACTATACACAGATAATTATGTTGGCAGAGAGCGTACATGATGTATATATATGTAAAACATTTTTTTGATTTGCATAACTGATTAGCTTAGGAGTAAGACGAAATGGTAAAACTTATTACCATGGATGAATACAACCAGCAAACAACAGATTAGATGAACGCATATATATAGCATGAGTATGAAATGAAATATTCTTGAAATTGCATCTTATATGCAGACAAAGAATAATTCAAGTGAAATAGTCCCTTAAGAGTCATCGCAAAACCAGTTGTACTGTCCGTCAAAACATCAATTATATAATAGATATAATTGATGTTTATTTTTTATACGGTCCACCAAATTAAGCGCTAGACTATATTCTTTTTTAGAATATTTTAGGATATTTCTATTTTTTCTAAGAGCTTTTAACCATTAAATCAATCATATTAGCCTTCATTGTACAACAGATAGATGCTTTTGTACCGCACCAGAAATAAAATAGCACAGCCTTAGAAACAAACAAATAACGAGTTGATGGTTTAATTTAGTAACGGGAGATGATTTGATATTGTTAGCTGGACAAAATGTAGTGCTGTCAAAATGCTGAGCCTAAAATGGCATAGAAAGAGGTAAAGAACACCTTCTTGATTTCTCAATGGTACAATTTTTTTTGACTTTTCTCATGACCACTCAACAGTAGCATATATTCCTCTCTTGCATTATCACTAGCACTAGGATGGTAATGCGCGCGATGCTGCGCCGCTGAATTTATATTGGTGTGAGGACCTGTTTTTTTTTTTTAATATGACCTAATGAATTTGCGTGATTATGTGTGAATGTATTAGGGACTTGAGCGCTACACCGCGCCTGTGTGCAGCGTGTTTATAGGGTAGAGGGTGTTTTGAACTATACATAGAGAATTATGTTGGCAGGGAGCGTACATGATGTATATATACGTAAAACATTTTTTGATTTGCATAACTGGTTGGCATATGTCGGACCCGGATTTTCTAATCCGAATCCTCTGTGAAAACGCCGTGCTATTCCCTGGATCAGTAGATAGCACTCACAGGCATTGCTGCATCATTCATACATGGCGTGAACTAAAGTATCATTATTACAATCAACGGAGTGACATAGACCACGTCGGGTCGAGTTTTACAACAGGGGCCGATCAGGCCAAATGGGTTACAATACAGAACACCGAATACGATAGCGGAAGCAAAAGGGTAGAGCTCATCTCTTCACGAGCAAGCGATCGGGCACCACGTACGATCGATATTACCAAGGACCGGATAATATCGGTTTGTGCGCAAGTACCAACGAGTCAACTTAGACTGCGTCGAGGCCTAGACTACAGATCCTAGACTACTCTTCATCGTTTCCTTGTCCATCAACTTCTGGTTCCTCGTAGTAAGCATAGTCTCCTCCATCAGCGTCATCTGAAGGGTTTGGGGGAGAGCGAGGATGAGCACAACTACCGTGCTCGCGAGCCAATACACAATGCAATGATATACATGCAAGGCTTACAAGGATGGCTCGATTCTTTTGTTTGCGAAAGCAATACTTTTAAATATCATAAGTACAAATTCCTAGCACTTAGCATTTTTAACAAATTCCATTTTAGTTAAATAGAGAAATTGTGCAATATTTATATTAGCAGAGGTTACCTCCACCTTCATGCTTATTTTGATTGTGATTACATCCACCACTAAACGACACTGGGTACAAAGACCCAGGAATAATCAATCTCAGGGCTAGGTGAGCCCGCCACAATTTTCATACCACCTAGTAAGGTTTTTGAAATAGAACTAACTCAAGTTAAGTTCCCATGTCCGCCTTTGACCGTAGGCACGGCTGTTTAAACAGTTTATAACTCTGCAGAGATTGTACACTTTACCCACAAGAGACAATTAACTCGTTGCCCTACACGATTCCGTAGTCGTGTAGTCGAGAGGTTGTCACAATAACTTTTCTAAATATCTCGCCCTTCCTCGTCTCACCCATATGGGGTTATGCCCATACGTTACGCGGATGTCCACCTCGGCCCGGCGTGGCGTGGCTACACCTCGATCGGCGAACTTCACCCTTGACTCGGTGTCCCATCCAAGCCCGACATACCCGAGCTTGTGCCCCTTTAATCCTCCGGTGAGATGATTTTCGAGGATTTGATAAATGTACTAAGCCAAGTCGCAGTTTGTTGCAGACTTGTGGTTGTACTTGTTATACACAGGAGGTCGTGACAAGATTAAGTCCTTAGGGTTGTCTGGACGGCTCAACCACATTCCCGCCATTCTCGTGCTACATCCGCACCCACCATCTTACCATCCGCCCAGACGGGGTATTAGCAGTTTAGGATTTTTGAGATGTAAAATACAACAATTCAACCATCTCAGTCATTTACCCGCAATGACTGCCCAAATCATTTTATGTTTGAAATGATGATGATTAGGACATTTTAATGTCCCGGTACTTAAGCAAGTCTAGCATGTCGCTTAAGTACAACCCATAGCTAGTATTACCATATAGTTACTAGGGTGACAATGGAATTAGGGGATTCAAGTTGTCAAGGGTGGCATAATAATTAGTTAATCATCAAGTGGGTAATTAACTACCTTAAACTTTAACATACATTTGTTTAAAGAATTAAAGCATGCAATTTGCTATTTTAAAAGAATATAATTTGCATAAAATGTAGGCTCAATATGGTCAAAGTATTGACTCGCCTTGGTTGTAGGGGAGAGAGTCCGAGTAGTCTTGTCCTCGATCGACGTGGAGGTCTCCGGCGTCTCCGAAATCTACGCGGGCGAAGTACCGGCAAAAATAAACGACAAGCAACGAGAGCCATTAAATACACAAGAGTACACAAATGAACTCCAAATTGAACAAGACCTATGCCATTAGCAAGATCTTGATTTTAGAAATTTTTAGAAATTTATTTCATAATTTTTGGAGTTGAAATGGGGGAGTTATTAATATTTAAAGCCTCTCTTTTAAATTAAAAATAGAAAAAAGAAAACAAAAAAATCACAGAAAAAAAAGAAAAACGCGCACGGCCCACCACCAAAATTCGGCCCAGCCCGCGGCCTCGGCCAGATCCATGCAGCATGCGGCGCGCCCACGGCACGCTGCCCAGCGGCCTTGGGCGCAAGGGGCGGCCGAGTGGGCAAGCAGAGGAGGAGGAGGAGTGCGGGAGGGGAGGGTTACTGGCGGCGGTGGCGGCGGCGGCGGCGTGGGGTGAGGGGCTCGGGGGCGCCGGCGGCTCGCGGGAAGGAGGAGCGGGGCTCGGGGAAGAGTGGCGACCAGAGGTGGAGGAGAGGAGCTCGGGCGCGGCAGTGCGGCGCGCGGTGGAGGCGAGCGGCGAGGCGCCACGGCACGCGAGCGGCGCCGAGAAGCGACGACGCAGGAGGCGGTGATGCGGCCAAGGGCTACGGTGACGAGGCTCACCGAGCCGTGAGAGGGCACCAAATCGGCGGTGGCGGCGACTCGGGAGGTAAGCAAATCTTCGGCTCTCCTTCTTCCTCTTTCTCGGTTGCTCGCTTGGGAGAGAAGGCACCGGGGTTTAAAGCGGAAAGAGGAGCGGGAGAAGGGGTCCGGCGAGCTACGGCTCGGCGCGGCGCGCGACGGAGAAATGATGGCGCTCGACGGCGTGCGTGCGAGGCGGCGGCGGTGGAGGTGCGGAGGGGTCCGCGAGGAGAAGCGAAGGGGCCGGTGAGGTTGACCTCGGGGAGGAAGAAACGGGCGAAGAGGGTGGGGTCAGCGGGGGTTGACCGGGAAGGGGAAAAGGGCATCACAAATCCTACCCACCTTAAACGGAATCTCGACCCGAGATTCGAGCCGCTCCGAGAACGAGGGACGGAAATCCGGCTTAAGTTGATCTTCTCGCTCCCAGGTGGCTTCTTTGGCTGAGTGATGGCTCCACGAACCTTGCAAGCGGATGACTTGACGTCTTGTCCGCTTCGACGACGTCAAGGATCTTGATCGGGTGCTCTGGATAAGTCAAATCCTTATCAAGTGCGATGGCTTCGACAGGAGTCTGCTCTTCGGGTACTCTGAGACATTTCTTTAGTTGAGAGACATGGAACACGTTGTGGACGTCTGACAAACTTTCAGGTAGCTCTAGCTGATAGGCAACTTCTCCACGCTTAGCGGTGATCGGGAACGGGCCTATGTATCTTGGTGCGAGCTTGCCTTTAACTTTGAATCTTCGGGTTCCACGAAGTGGCGATACCTTGAGATACACAGCATCTCCAACTTCGAAGGTTAAGTCTCTTCGACGGTTGTCAGCATAACTCTTCTGTCTAGACTGAGCTGCTTGAAGGCGATCTCTGATTAGTCGTACTTTCTCTTCAGCTTGCTTGAGAGTATCCGGTCCAAAGACATATCCCTCACCTGATTCTGACCAATGCAGAGGAGTTCTGCATTTTCTTCCATAGAGTGCTTCAAATGGGGACATTTTCAAACTTGACTGATAACTATTATTGTATGCAAACTCGGCATACGGTAGACATTTTTCCATTTCTACGGTAAACTCCAAAGCACAAGCTCGAAGCATGTCTTCTAGAATCTGATTTGTTCTTTCTGTCTGACCATCGGTCTGCGGATGATAGGCTGTGCTGAAGGTAAGGTGTGTTCCAAGGGCATCATGCAAACTAGCCCAAAAATGCGAGGTAAATTGAGAACCTCGATCGGAGACTATTCTCTTGGGTACTCCATGCAAACACACGATACGAGCCATGTATAACTCGGCTAACTTGTCTCCCTTGTAAGTTGCCTTCACAGGGATGAAGTGGGCGACTTTAGTCAATCTGTCAACTATAACCCATACTGAGTCACATCCGGACTTAGTTCGAGGTAGACCGGTAATGAAATCCATTCGATTTCTTCCCATTTCCACCGAGGATCTGTAAGGGTTGTAGCAATCCGGTGGTCTTTGATGTTCACCTTGATTCATTGACATACATCACAACAAGCTACATACTCGCGATATCTCTTTTCATTCGTGGCCACCAATACAAAATCTTCATGTCTTGGTACATCTTGGTGCTTTGCTGGAGTGCGGTGTAAGCGAATCGTGAGCTTCCTTTAGAATCGATCTTTGAGTTCCTTCGGTGGGGAACAAAGAGACGTTTCCCATACCATAGGACTCCTTGCGATCTTCGACATCTTAGGGGCCTTTCCTTTGCCATGAGATGCTTGAATCTCGGACTCAGGATGCCCTTCTGAGCGGTCTTGATTCGCTCTTCTAGAGTTGGATACGCTTCTATTGTGGCTAGCGTGCCTTGCTCTATTAACTCAAGGTTGAGGGCTTCAAATTCCTTGTAGAGCTCAGGTTGATGCTCTTGAATCATTACATTATCTGCAGAGGATTTACGCTTAATGCATCAAGAACTACATTAGCCTTTCGGGATGATAATGGACATCCAAGTTATAATCCTTTATTAATTCTAACCATCTCCTTTGTCGAAGGTTGAGATCTGATTGGGTGAAAATGTACTTGAGACTCTTGTGGTCTGTGTAGATATCACAATGATTTCCAATCAAGTAATGCCGCCAAATTTTTAAGGCATGCACTACTGCTGCTAACTCCAAATCATGAGTTGGATAGTTGTCTTCGTGAGGACGGAGTTGTCTTGAAGCATAAGCTACAACTTTTCCTCCTTGCATGAGTACGCAACCAAGACCTTGGCGCGATGCATCACAATAGACTTCGAAGTCTTGATGTATGTCTGGCAGGATCAATACTGGTGCAGAAGTTAACTTCTTCTTCAATTCTTGGAAACTCTTTTCACAAGCTTCTGTCCAATCATACTTCTTTTCCTTTTTAAGCAGATGGGTCATTGGTTTGGAAAGCTTAGAGAATCCTTCAATGAAGTGTCAGAGTACCGGCCAAACCAGAAAACTACGCACTTCAGTCACCGATGTGGGTTGTTTCCATTCCATTACAATTGCTACTTTGGATGGATCAGCTGCGATTCCTCCAATGGATACAATGTGTCGAGAAACCGATTTCATGAAGCCAAAATTCACATTTACTGTACTTGGCATAAAGATGATTCTCTTTAAGCTTTTCTAAGACCAATTGCAAGTGTTCAGAATGTTCTTCATCGGTCTTTGAATAGATCAAGATGTCGTCTATGAACACGACAACAAACTTGTCTAAGTATTCCATGAATACTTTGTTCATGAGGTTCATGAAGTAGGCTGGCGCGTTGGTCAAGCCAAACGGCATGACGGTGAACTCATACAGGCCATACCGGGTGGTAAAAGTCGTCTTAGGAATATCCTCATTCCTGATCTTAAGCTGATGGTATCCTGACCTCAGGTCTATCTTGGAGAAAACTGATGCTCCTGTCAACTGATCGAACAGGTCATCAATGCGAGGTAAGGGATACTTGTTCTTGATGGTCACATCATTGAGTGCTCTGTAGTCCACACACAACCTGGCGGTGCCATCTTTCTTCTTCACAAAGAGAACTGGCGAACCCCAGGGAGAAGAACTAGGTCTAATGAAACCTTTGTCTTGCAAGTCTTCAATTTGTGTCTTAAGTTCTTCAAGTTCGTCAGCGGCCATTCTGTATGGTCTCTTAGCAATTGGGGCTGTCCCTGGCTTCAAGTTGATGACAAACTCAACCTCTCTGTCTGGTGGCATGCCTGGTAATTCTTCTGGGAAGACATCGGGGTAAGCTTGAACTACAGGCGTTGTCTCTAGGGACAACTCTCCAAGGTGGTGGATTGTTCTATTCAAAGGAGAGGAACGATCCACACTAACTCTTATTGTGGTCTCTGGGGTGAGCACTACTTTTCTGTTGGCACAATCTATCAATCCTTGATATTTGGCCAACCAATCCATCCCTAGGATGATATCCAGCGTTTGAGATTCTAGCACCAGAAGGTTTGCTAGGAATCCGGAATGTTCCATAGCAATTTCTACCCTGGGACTGACTGAGGTAGCATAAAGGGGTCCCCCGGGTGAGCTAAGTACCACGGGTTTCTTTAACTTATAGGTTGGCAACTTAAGCCTTTCAACAAACTTTCTTGAAATGAAAGAGTGTGCGAAGCTCCAGAATCAAACAAAACTTGTGCGGGTACTGAATTAACAGGGAACGTACCCATTAGTACTCCTGAGGCACCTTGAGCTTCCTCGGCTGTGACGTGGTTCACACGCCATGGCTTTGTGTTGGTGTAGAGACGGATGCTGTGAAGTCTGGTGACTCTTGCTTGGGGCTGGGGTCCTGCCTTGAACTGACGTTACTCCTGTGTTGAGTCTTGCTGGAGCATTCTGACGGGTAGGACAACGATTGGCGAAGTGTCCTCTTTCTCCACAAGCGAAGCGATGGAGGTTCTTCTTGGGTTGATCGCTCTTTGGTTGCCGTGGCGGAGAGCACCGAATCCACTTCCTTGGGGACGCGGGGTGGAAACTTGAGTTTTCTGAGAAGAGGCTGCAGACGATCTGAAAGATGAGCTGCCTTGGAATGTAGACTGGGAACGCTACCTGTGGCCTCTGAAATGACATCTTCCTTTTGCGGCTAATCTCCTGATCTTCTTCTCATTTTCACAAATGAGGGCTTTATTAACTAACTGCTGGAAGCTAGAGTAATCATGGAGGATAAGCTGTCCTCTCATGTCTTCACGCATTCCTTCAACAAAGCGGTCGATTTTCTCTTCTTCATCAGCTACATCATTGGGGGCGTAGCGAGCAAGCTGGTTAAACTTGGTTAGATACTCATTTACTGACATCTGACCCTGCTTGAGAGCTCTGAATTCGTTCTTCTTCAATCTCATTGTTCCAGCTGGTACGAAGTTGGCCCTGAAAGCGGCTTTGAATTCCTCCCAGAGAATCGGCTGCCATGCGGGTTCAACTTCAGCTTGTTGTATTTCCGCAACTTCTTCTATTGCGGCGGCAGAGGCAGCGGGATCTTGTGGGGCTCCAATCGTAGATGCTACGACTTCCGCTATTCCTGCTTCTTCTTCCTCTAGATTCTCATCACCTCGGGCGGCGAGGTAATTCTCCCACTGAGCGTGGCGCGCTTTCGGTGATGGGTGGCGAAATCCACCTTGTCTTCATTTGAGCGGCGGGCAAGGCGGAGTTTCTTCTCGGTGTCCACGAGCGGTCTTGACTTCTAGAGGTTCATTGGCGCAGCAAAGGTGAGAGGTCTTGTCTGAGAAAATCTGCCGGCTTGGAGTTGCGGTGGTGGTCCATCTCACGATTGTTTAGTAACGCTGAAGAATCTGAGTCTCTGAAACATGACTTGAGTCATTGTCGGGTTTCTTTGGTGGTGGGAGGCGGTTCTGTCCTCGGCCTTGGCCACGACCACGGCCACGGCCTCTTCCTCGACTGCTGCGAAGGCTCCACGGATGGGGCGGCGGCTCTTCTTGGCGGCATCTGAAGAAACTCGAAGCTTAGAACTAGAGGAGTATATGAGGTTCACTAGCCCTCTAAGGCACACACAGACAAGAACAAAGCCAACAAAAGAACGAAGCAAGTACAATACAAAGCCTAGAGCGGCTACACTATATTAAGAGGTTAAGTGTTACATGACTCTCGAACAAAGCTTATAGGCTAAGCTAAGTCATGACACAGAATACAAACATAACGCCTACAAAAGAAATGAAACAAAAGTACTTGCAACCCAAAAGACTGCTCAGCAAGCACTGCTAGCTAACCTAAACTAATCGGCAATTTGCTCTGCTAGGGGATCGACCACAGCGATAGCTGTTGCGGGAGCGAAGCGAACGGCTCGATCAAGCTCGCGAACGGGAGCGAGAGCGTGAGCGGCCGAGTGGCGTCCACGCATGGACTCGTCAAACCCGGGCGGTGGACTGGGGCTGCGTCCACGGCTCGACTCTCCTAGGCGACGGCCGGACGACGGCGGGCGCACCTTCTTGCGTGCTGTGAGTCGGAGACGGGTCCTTCGACGGGAACGTCGGCTCGGCCTTTGGGAGGACGGGGCGGCGAGAGGTGCAACCGGGTGGGCGGGGACCGAGCGGCGGCTCGAGGCGTGCCAACTCGCAAGAGCGGCGTCCTCTCTGTCGCGCAGCATCCTCTCTGCATCTTGTAGTGGGTGAGCTTCATCACTCGATCATGTTGCTCGAAGGGTGTCGGAGTGGGCATAGCTGCCGTGAGGAGTGTCCGTCGCTCGATCTCATCCATGGCAGCGGTGATGGTGGCTATCATCGCCTGCGTAAGCTGGACCTGCTGCGTCAAGCGGGGTCGTCGTCTCTGGTGTCGAAAATTGCTGGGACACGCTCCTCATCTGGGAGGTACGGGTAGAAGCAGAAGGGTGACCTCAGCAAGAGATCCTCGTACTTCCAACACAAGCGGGTGGAAGCGGCGCGCGCGGCGTCTGGATGGCGTCATGACGGCTACGCCGGGGTGCCTCGGCCCTGAAGAGGTAGGAAGTGAACTCGCCAACCCTGGCGGAGAGGTACACCTCCATCGACCAGGACTCGCGGGTCTCGATCCTCGTCATCCTACCACGGAACGTAGGCTGACGGGGAAAACCAAGGTACAACATCGGTGGCGAAGTATGTCATGAAGCCTCCTCGTTCTCTCCGTGAGCGAGGAGGTCCCTGAGCCATCCGACGACGGGTAGGCATCTACAAATTTTGAAAACAAGAGGAGGTCAGACAGGTAAAACTCAAGTGAAATAAAGATAAGTACAGGACTAGGAGTGAAGAGTAGAAGCAATAAATACTCTATATTTTTAGCAAAGCTTTTTCTTAGTTTTCGAAAATAGGATCCAAGTCCTTAAGGCAACGACCAATCTAACTAAGACTCTGATCGTATGCTCGATACCACTCTGTCGGACCGGATTTTCTAATCCGAATTCTCTGAAAACGCCGTGCTATTCCTGGATCGATGAGATAGCACTCACGAGCATTCTTGCATCATTCATACATGGCGTGAACTAAAGTATCATTATTACAATCAACGGAGTGACATAGACCACGTCGGTCGAGTTTTACAACGAGGGCGTCGGGCCAAATGGGTTACAATACTGAGAACACGAATACGATAGCGGAAGCAAAGGGTAGAGCTCATCTCTTCACAGCAAGCGATCGGGCACCACGTACGATCGATATTACCCAAGGACCCGGATAATATCGGTTGTACGCAAGTACCAACGAGTCAACTTAGACTGCGTCGAGGCCTAGACTACAGATCCTAGACTACTCTTAATCGTTTCCTTGTCCATCAACTTCTGGTTCCTCGTAGTAAGCATAGTCTCCTCCATCAGCGTCATCTGAAGGGTTTGGGGGAGAGCGAGGATGAGCACAACTACCGTGCTCGCGAGCCAATACACAATGCAATGATATACATGCAAGGCTTACAAGGATGGCTCGGTTCTTTTGTTTGCGAAAGCAATACTTTTAAATATCATAAGTACAAATTCCTAGCACTTAGCATTTTTAACAAATTCCATTTTAGTTAAATAGAGAAATTGTGCAATATTTATATTAGCAGAGGTTACCTCCACCTTCATGCTTATTTTGATTGTGATTACATCCACCACTAAACGACCTTTGGGTACAAAGACCGGGAATAATCAATCTCGAGGCTAGGTGAGCCCATACAATTTTCATACCACCCAAAGAAGGTTTTGAAATAGAACTAACTCAAGTTAAGTTCCCATGTCCGCCTTTGACCGTAGGCACTATTGTTTAAACAGTTTATAACTCTGCAGAGATTGTACACTTTACCCACAAGAGACAATTAACTCGTTGCCTACACGATTCCGTAGTCGTGTAGTCGAGAGGTTGTCACAATAACTTTCTAAATATCTCGCCTTCCTCGTCTCACCCATATGGGGTTATGCCCATACGTTGCGCGGGATGTCCACCTCGGCGATCGGCGTAGCGTGGCTACACCTCGCCGATCGCGAACTTCACCCTTGACTCGGTGTCCCATCCAAGCCCGACATACCCGAGCTTGTGTCCCCTTTAACCCTCCCGGTGAGATGATTTTCAGGATTTGATAAATGTACTAAGCCAAGTCGCGGTTTGTTGCGGACTTGTGGTTGTACTTGTTATACAGGAGGTCGTGACAAGATTAAGTCCTTAGGGTTGTCCGGGCGGCTCAACCACATTCCCGCCATTCTCGTGCTACATCCGCACCCACCATCTTACCATCCGCCTGCACGGGTATTAGCGATTTAGGGTTTTGAGATGTAAATACAACAATTCAACCATCTCGGTCATTTACCCGCAATGACCGCCCAAATCATTTTATGTTTGAAATGATGATGATTAGGACATTTTAATGTCCGGTATTTAAGCAAGTCTAGCATGTCGCTTAAGTACAACCCATAGCTAGTATTACCATATAGTTACTAGGGTGACAATGGAATTAGGGATTCAAGTTGTCAAGGGTGGCATAATAATTAGTTAATCATCAAGTGGGTAATTAACTACCTTAAACTTTAACATACATTTGTTTAAAGAATTAAAGCATGTAATTTGCTATTTTAAAAGAATATAATTTGCATAAAATGTAGGCTCAATATGGTCAAAGTATTGACTCGCCTTGGTTGTAGGGGAGAGAGTCCGAGTAGTCTTGTCCTTGATCGACGTGGAGGTCTCCGGCGTCTCCGAAATCTACGCTGCTAAATGTAAGCAAAAATAAACGACAACAACGAGAGCCATTAAATACACAAGAGTACACAAATGAACTCCAAATTGAACAAGACCTATGCCATTAGCAAGATCTTGATTTTAGAAATTTTTAGAAATTTATTTCATAATTTTTGGAGTTGAAATGGGGGAGTTATTAATATTTAAAGCCTCTCTTTTAAATTAAAAATAGAAAAAAGAAAACAAAAAATCACGAAAAAAAGAAAACGCAGCACGCCCACCACCAAAATTCAGCCCACCGCGCCTCAGCTCGATCGGCAGCATGCAGGCGCGCGGCCCACGGCACGCTGCCCGAGGCGCGGTGTTAAGGGGCGGCCCGAGTGGGGCGGCAGAGGAGGAGGGTGCAGGAGGGGAGGGTTACGGGCGGCGGCGGGGGTGAGAGGGCTCGGGCGCCGGCTCGCGGGAGGAGGAGGCGGGGCTCGGGGAAAGAGTGGCGGCCGGAGGTGGAGGAGGAGCTCGGGCGCGGCAGTGCGGCGGCGCGGTGGAGGCGGCGGCGAGGCGCCACGAACGCGAGCGGCGCCGAGAAGCGACGACGCAAGGAGGCGGTGATGCGGCCAAGGGCTACTGATGGCGAGGCTCACCGAGCCGGTGAGAGGGCACCAAATCGGCGGTGGCGGCGACTCGGGAGGTAAGCAAATCTTGGCTCTCCTTCTTCCTCTTTTCTCGGTTGCTCGCTTGGGGAGAAGGGCACCGGGGTTTAAAGCTGGGAAAGAGGAGCGGGAGAAGGGGTCCGCGAGCTACACGGCTCGGCGCGGCGTGCGACGGAGAAATGATGGCGGCTCGGCGGCGTGCGTGCGAGGCAGCGGCAGTGGAGGTGCGGAGGGGGTCCGGCGAGGAGAAGCGAAGGGGGCCGGTGAGGTTGACCTCGGGGAGGAAGAAACGGGCGAAGAGGGTGGGGTCCCGGTGGGGGGTTTGACCGGGAAGGGGGAAAAAGGGGCATCACAGCTTAGGAGTAAGACGAAGTGGTAAAACTTATTGCCATGGATGAATACAACCAACAAACAACAGATTAGATGAATGCATATCTATAGCATGAGTATGAAATGAAATATTCTTGAAATTGCATCTTATATGCAGACAAAGAATAATTCAAGTGAAATAGTCCCTTAGAGTCATCTATCGCAAAACCAGTTGTACTGACCATCAAAACATCAATGTATAATAGATATAATTGATGTTTATTTTTTATGCGGTCCACCAAATTAGGCGCTAGACTATATTCTTTTTTAGAATATTTATTATATTTCTCTTTTTTCTAAGAGCTTTTAACCATTCAATTAATCAATCATATTAGCTTTCGTTGTAAAACAGATAGATGCTTTTGTACCGCACCAGAAATAAAATAGCACAGCCTGATGAGGACATCAACCTTTCGGATACGAACGCTACTCCATGTCATTGCATAAGAAAGGTTTCCACGTTACTTAGTGTCCAAGCTAAGAAAGAGTTCAAGTCGGCCTCTAGAGATAGTCTTGACTTTAAATATGCATAACTTTCACATACGGATTCCGTTTGAGGTCCATAAGTACTTGATTGAAAGCTTGTCTCGTCCTCTTTCAAATAGATCTGGCCTCACCTTCAAATTCCTTTTTTGCGTGCCGCAATCATCAAAACAGGAGGCTATGGCATCTATTTGGGCCGCGGGCTTTGTAATTCGGATAGAAACCATAGGCTCATACTGTTCACACAGTTACTGTTCTCATGGGGAGGAGGGCGGTAGCTGCGGGAGCAGGCCACGGGGAGGCGGCCGCAACGCTAACACGAGCTGAGGAGGGCGACGACGACGACGACAGGAGCTCGAGAGACCGGCGACTGGCCATGGGGAGGAAGGCAGTGACACTAGCGGGAGCTAGGGAGCCGATGGCTGGCCACGGGGAGGAGGCCGACACCAAGGACAGCGGCGACGACGGGAGCAGGCCATAGGGAGGCTGGTGGCTGTCCATGGGAGTGGGTAGAGGGGGAGGCCACGGTGGAGGCGAAGGGGTAAAGGCATACGATTGGGGCATGAAGAAGAAGAGGAAGAGTGAGGAGGAAGAAGGGTAAGATGGGCATTTTGACAACTTTTCAGTGGTTAATAGCGGCTAGACCTAACGAGGCTAATGATAGTGACAAATAAGGAATGAAAGTTGAGATCAAGTCACAATGAATGGATGGGAAGTTTTTGGATGATATATCAGAGATTTGGCCAACTTCCAATAACAAATAAGGAATTATCTCAATTTTTTCATTGTGCAGTGAAGTGCAGCTCCCCAGAAACTACCATCTCTTTTTGCCTGACCAAAAGAAAAGGAAAATCAGTCATATGCCCCATCTTTCATATGTCTTCTACGATTTGCATTTATTTTCGATGCAGTTGGTTATTTACCCCGTCTCGAAATTCTAGATTGATATTTTGCCATCCCCCTTTCCTATTTGCTAAATCCTTTTCGTATTTTAGCCCAAGTGAAAGGATCATTATGCCCTTCCTCTTCCTCTTGCCGCTGCCTCCTCTCGATGCCTCGCCCGCACCATGCTCCCCCTCCTACTTGGAGTTCCTCCTAGCCACATTGTGCTTCCTCTCCTTTGCCCCGCGCAGCGGTGGTGAGGCCACGCCCGATGAATTGGCCGGGCGTCAACATGCCCCCCTTCGTATTCAACAACCATGATTGCCTCCTCGACACCACCACTACAGCCCTCTACGAGTCCGGCTGCACCTTCATGTTCCGCGGGTCATGGCTCGTCAGTCGGACTTCCTCGTCAAATGTGACCCCGCAGTCGTCCAGCACTGCCTCGTGGCGAGGTACGACAACTACAACAAGGGCCATGACTTCGCCGAGATGTTCGACGTCATCGGGGATGGGCTGCTAGTTACGAACGCCAAGTCTTGGGTGTGCCAGCGCCACATCGTCGCCCCATTTTCGGTCATTCGTGATGTCCACCGTCGTGTGGTAGGCGGCGCGACTGGTGGTGTCATTCCTGGACCACGCTGCAGGTGTTCATGCGATTCTCGCTTGACATGTCCTACGTCGCCGTGTTTGCCGCTGACCTCGACTCCCTGTCCATCGCCGCCGCCACTGTGTTTGCTGTTGACCTCGACTCCCTATCCATCGCCACCGTCGCCGCCCCGTACCTGTTGTCCGGCGAGGCGACCAGGGTCGCAGGTGAGGTCGTGCTGTTCCGACACGTCATCCCGACAGGGTGGTGGAAGCTACTGAGGTGGCTCAATGTCGGCATCAAGAGCAAATTGGCCAAGGCCAAAGGCGGTGCTCGATGACACTTCCCCTCCTCCCTCCCACCCTTCCTCGTCGGTGCCATCACCGTCTACGTTGCCCTCAACATCGACGACTCCCACAAGAAAAATGGTCACTTTCTCGACAGCCTGTCCTTCCCCATCTTCCTCAGCGTCACCTTCTCCACCACCTTCTCCATGCTCGCTCGTGAGTCGTGATATCTCTGAGCTCAAGCCTGCCAACACCGACGTCGGTCAACTCACGATATCATGCCAATCGCTTAGGAGTGTAACGGTCATTTCACGTGGGCTAAATAATGAAAAAGGAGGAAAAAGGGGAATAGCAAAATATCAATCCAGAAATTTAAGACAGGACAAATAATGGACTCTATCGAAAATAAATATAAATAGTAGAAATCATAGGAAAGATTGGGGCGTAGTGTAAACTAGATGGCTTGACGAATAAGCACGAGACGACCAGCGTCCACCGTCCATTGGGCTAAATAAATAAATATAAAAGGTAGGCTTGAGCTGCCCCTGCCGACATGAGCAGGACGGCACGCGTCATACGGCCATTGGCCTAAAATAGGCTGGAAGCCATGCCCGTGCGCCAATTTGTTCCCCTATAAATAGAGCTATATTTTCCCGTAAAGAAAGGGAGCAAAACGAAGCGAGCAACGGCAAAACTCCCCTCGCTCGCCTCCTCCTTCGAATCGATCGAGTCCGACGCTCTTGGCCGCTCGCTCCTGTCACGTACGTGCCCTCCTCCTCCCCCAAATCCGGTCTCATACCCCGCGATTCCCTCGCCCCACCCACCAGTTCTGACCCAATTCTGAGGCGGCGAGGCTACCGCACCCACTGCGAGTGGAAGGAGGGGGAGCCGGGCACGTTCGGTCGGGGTGTGGGGGAGATGTTCGCGAGTCGGCCGGCGGTGCACCCGGTGGAGGCGCCGCCGCCGACGGATCCGGTGGATCAGCCCACGGGGGCCTCGGACTCCGCCTCGCGCAGTTCGTCTCTGCCGGCGCCGCGCTCGTCTTCATGGCGTCCACGAGCGACTTCCCGCCCGTCACCGCCTTCTGGTTCGTCCCCCCCGCCCGGCTCCACGTACCCTTCCCCCAATCTTTGTTTCTTCTCTTCCGCTTTATCTCACTTCTTTATCCAACTGCCTGGTTTGGATTTGAGCATTGCGTTACATTTAGTGTGAATCGTTCGTTTAGAAATGGAACATGATGTGACTTCTGCTGCTTAGTTAGTAAAGTCTGTACACTTTCCAAGTTGGGTGCCGTGGGGGTGGGGAGCTAGCTGTTGGAGAGTAAGCTAGGCTCTGGGCACATCCTGTGTTGGATTTTTATCTCACTTCGGCAATGAGTTGCGAAAGCTTGGAGCGATGTTTGTAACACTCCTGCCTCAGTTTAGAGTTTAGAATGAAACAGCAGTGCACATTTTGCGCTGGTTTTCTTTCACACCATTTGGGTCTAATCCGACCAGTGCTGTCATATGGGGTGGTTTAACTCAATGAATTTGGATCCAGTCACAGGCTTTGAGCGACTAAGTTGCAAGTCCTATAGTTGCGCTTAACTACTGGTCTTTTTGGTCAAATTTCTCCACTTGTGCCCGTCTAGTGTCCTGCCATGTTTGAAATTAAGTGCCTTAGCTTTTGCCTTATTGAATCCCTATTGCCATTTAAATTGACAGAGAGATCAGGAGAGTGCGGGAACAGGAGGGGACAAATCTTTTAGATTTTTGAATGTAATAGATTAGACTAAAAGACTCAAGCTTATTTGTAGTGTCCTTTGCAAAAATTCTATGCTAGCTATACTCATCATCATCCATTTATCTTTCTATTGTAGTTCACTAGTTTGCCGTGTGTGATCATATCACTATGATTTTCAGTAGATATTGGACCCCAATGCAAATATGGCCATTATCATTTGAGTGCAAACTTGCCATATATATATATATATAACTCAAACATGGGTCACATTATCATCAAATCAATGAAAACTGTTCAATTGACCATGTAATATTCATCTGACCTCTTGATCATATCCTGATCTGGGCCCCGCTCGGGCTTTAGATGAGATGGGCCTGGGTTGTCCTCGAATTGAATGTGGGGCTAGGTTATGCATGGGCCGCCCTTTGGTTCAGTTGAATTAGGTTGGGCTTGGACTGGACTGAACCTAGTCCCATGTTGAACTTAGACAAGGCTTAGGTTAGGATAGTCTCGCTATAATATCTTCAATTGAATTCCTGTTGCTGTTATATAATGGTCTAATGGATGTACTCGATTGTTTTATAAGTGTTTGAAGTTTCATGTTATGCATGTCGCAACATAGGGGCCTTACTAGTACATACGAGCACAATCTCTTGTCATTACAAATTCGTTTTTAGCTAGCTAAAGTGTGCAAGCTCAATAATCCACCGCATCCGCATGTTCTCCCTTCTGCTGTATTGAATTAAGTACTTGTCCTTAGTAAACTAAACTGCATTTCTGTTTTATAATTTATGAAACTTCCGTAGGCAGAACAGTAGGTCATCGCATTATCTACAAGGATAGCATAGAATTATCAATGAAACACGATTCTCATCCATATTACTGAGTTCATTTTAGTAAGTCGCAATGCAAAATTTCCTTTTGGTAAACACTGGGAGGCAAGAAGCCGGTTTTTCTCCTTTGTCTAACATATGTTTCCTGAATTAGTTTACCATCTTAAGAGGAGATTAACACTTTTATATCTAAAATCATCATATTAGTCTTTCTTATATTTTCCCAGTTTAGTTTAGCTAAGCCTTCTTCTTGGGTCATGTAGGTATCTCCGGCTTTGTTACTTCTTTGCTGATTATAAGGGCATGCTTGTGCACAACAGAAATTCAACTTTTTCATTAGTGTTGTATATGTTTTTGAAATCATCCGATGTATGGATGGTCTGATTTTTTTTTAATTTTTTTAATGAGATAGACATATGGGTGGACACTTTTTTGTTGGCTCCAATTTATAGTGAGCAACAAAGGTAGTGTCGATGTTTCGGAGTTAAAAGAAAACTCTACATTGTAGTAGCTCTAGTTTTTTTGGCTTTGTGTCTGCTGCAGTCAAGTCCCCCTCATAGTGCCATTCTGTATTTCTATTAGACATCCTGAAGGCTTTCTTTTATCTGGAAGTTCTGTCTAACTTTTTGCACCATAGCAAATTGATGAATTGTTGTTTTGTCCAGCTACCTTGTTGCAGCAACCATTTTGCAATGTCTGTGGAGCTTTTCACTTGCCATCGTGGACATACATGCATTGCTCGTCAAACGTTGTTTACAAAATCACGGGGCTGTCTGCCTATTTACTATTGGAGACGGGGTAAGTGTTCTTGTGCTGCTTACGAAATCCATTTGGATACGTGTTGATGAGAAATACCTCAAAAGTGCTACCTGCAGTGAACTCGTCCATGATAAACACAAGCATACTACTTTACTGTGTAACTTAAGACTATTCCAACATTACTAAGAATATAGGGGTGTCCTGATATAAAATAAAAAATCTTGTAATGCAATAAAACAAGTAGTAGATTATGACTGTTGAATGAAATTGCTTTCTTCTTGCAAGTACATGCATTGCAGATTCATCTTGGAAAGTGGAAAACTATTGTATTTGACCTTCTTAGACTTCTTTATAATGATTTTAGCTGTTTCTTTGCAGATCACAGCAGCGTTGACCTTTGGTGCAGCATGCTAGTCGGCAGGCATCACTGTCTTGATTCGTAACTATCTGAACATATGCGCAGAAAACCATTGTGGAAGTTTCGAAACAGCGACAACGATGGCATTCATTAGCTGGTTTCTTCTTTCACCATCGTTTCTCTTGAACATCTGGTCGATGGCATCTAGGTGAAAATAGAGAGAAAGATAGAGCTTGATTTTTGAATGGTTTGTGCACCTAGTTCTGGTTTAGTGACAACTGGATAGACTTGAAAGCTGATGTAGGCCCGTGGGATCACGCCAACTATCCACAACTGGGTGCACAAACCATTCAAAAATCAAGCTCTATCTTTCTCTCTGTTTTCACCTAGATGCCATCGACCAGAAGTTCAAGAGAAAGGATGGTGAAAGAACAAACCAGCTAATGAATGCCATCAGTGTCGCTGTTTCGAAACTTCCACAATGGTTTTCTGCGCATATGTTCAGATTGTTACGAATCAAGACAGTGATGCCTGCCGACGAGCATGCTGCACCGAAGGTCAACGCTGCTGTGATCTGCAAAGAAACAGCTAAAATCATTATAAAGAAGTCTAAGAAGGTCAAATACAATAATTTTCCACTTTCCAAGATGAAACTGTAATGCATGTACTTGCAAGAAAAATTGCAATTTCATTCAACAATCATAATCTACTACTTGTTTTATTGCATTACAAGATTTTTTATTTTATATCAGGACACCCTAATATTCTTAATAATGTTGGAATAGTCTTAAGTTACACAGTAAAGTAGTATGCTTGTGTTTATTGTGAGGACTCCAGTTTATTCGACTTGTAATGCTTAGCCTTCCAATGACCCTAGCATCACAATTCAAATAAACCAAGCCTCAGGATATGTATACTTCCCAGAAATGCAGTATACACACCCCGTTACAAAATCATGTATCAAATCCATACAACACGAGGTTACACTAATAAAACTACAATAAATACAACAGAATGAACTTACAAGATAAATAACAAACTACACAGCGGAAGCAAAAGCCATAAGATGGCGATAAATAAAATAGCCAATTAGTGTGCCTTTACCCACAAGGCATCCAACCGGGCCGCCAAGCTAGTCGTCAAACCCGCAGCACATCTCACAAAAGGGAAACCCTTGGGGTTCACCTTCTTCCTCTGCAACAAAAACATTAAGCAAAGCATCTGAGTACAAAGATTGTCTTTGTACCCGCAAGACTGACGTGTAAGGGTAACAGAACTATAATTTAACTACATGCAAGCTTTATTTAAGTGGAGGGCTCTGGACTTACTTTTAGCGAGAAAGCAAGTTTTCTTTTGCAATAATATAATAGTTTTGAAGGCAGCTTTAACAATTCAAATTTTATTTGCGAAATAATGATCTGATACAAAGAAGTAGTAACATAAATAAATCCTAGAGATGACCAACCCAATGGCCATCACAACAATAGTATGAACACCCGCTCATACCAACCCATCAAGTTTTAATTAAAAGGTTGTAGTCTAACTCTTGGAAGACCTCCCCAAGCGTGTCCATAACCTAGGACGAGGCTATTCGAATAGTTTTAACCTGCGGGTGTACCACTGTACCCACACTTTAGACCGCCTTTCCACCACCACGGTTAGCATACTTCCTTTGGTATGCGCAGCACGGCTAAGTCTAACATGGCGCTTTCCAATATTGTGTATCAACTACGAGTCGCTCGTATGGATAGAAATCCATACGCTTACATGGTAAAGCGAAAAGACAACAAATCCCATCACGGGTGAAGCTTTTCGGACAACTACCATGCTCCCAACACCATCCCTCCTGCGACCCCCTGCGACCCGGAGCCAATACACGCCAAAGTACTAAGTCAAGAGAGGTCCCATATACTCTAGTGTGGTTAGCACGCAAAAATGCTTGGTTTAGTGTAACAAGATGTTCGGTCCTTGTTGACTCGGGCACCATTCCAGTCACACCCAAAAATCACACCAACTTACCATTGTGCCCAAGTCCAAATCATTTTATTTTCAGTTTTTAGTTTTCACAATTAAACATAGCAAAAATGCTGAAATATAAAGTTATAATAATTTTGTGTGATCAAGGTTACCGACTAAGTCGATAACCGCCCAATTCTACCGGTATCTAAGCATGGCTAAGCATCATATCGTAAAGACAAATAAAAGGCCCTAAATCATTCACCGGCTCTAATTCACGGTGAGAATAATATTCCTAAGGTAGTGGTGGGTGAACAATTTCGAGAACAACGATTGCAATGGGATTAACTACCTCTAATCGACAAAATTACTTTGACACAAAAGCATGCATACATACAAGTTAAACAAAATATTAGACTTGAAAATAATGGGAATGAACTAGATATGATCAAACTGCTTGCCTTTGCTTTATTTGAGATATTTGACTTGCTGCAGAGGATCACTCTCGATAATCGACGCCATCTAACGGTAAAAACTGCCAAAGCGAAAAACAGCAAATAAACACCAGAACGCCAAAAGATCCAAAAATTAACAACACAGAAGGCAGATTATGGTTCTAGATAAACTTAAAGACACAAAATCATAGAACTCGGAGATGATTTGAATTGGTTAAGTAATTGTGAAGTTTACCAAATTTCAAGTTGTAAACAATTTATTTTGGATTTAACTAGGGGCAATAATCTTAATACTTTATGCTATGACCATACCAAAGAGTGCTAATCTTAATGTTTTACCACTAGGTAAGTCTAAAAGAACACAAGTAATACTAACTACTAGACTTAGCAAAAATTAGCCTACTGCCATATTACAAGCTTTGGACTATCATCCATGCTTAACACCACCATATTTGGTTTCAAAAAGATTGTCCTGAAAGCTTAAGTGTTCAATTGGTTAACTGAAAACCAATCATTTCTAATTACTAACTTGAGTAACACTACTGTCAAACATCAAGGTTGTTCTCCTGTTTTCTGAAAATGAAACCCACACATAATTCTCGGATTTGGGGCACTCCTGCTAGTTCTGAACATTCACCACTCAAAAGATCCTTCCCAGACTTGGATGCTATTGGCTAGATGATTGCCAAGAGACTAAAGAATCAAGACAATCTCTAACTACTGCAATAGCAAATCCAAAAGCTTACTGACAAAACAACTTGCCATCTACACCTTCTCTATTCATAAGACATAACAGACAACTTTCTGAAAAAATGGAGCTACTGGTTACTTCTTTCAACCATCAAACCTCAAACAGATTAATGCATTTGAGTGGTTCCATTTTTAATCACAAGGTTGTTTGCAATAGCATTAGGCAGATCCAATTTTCTGACTACTGAAACTTCTAAGCACCAAAATCAGAATTGTCCACAATCCAAAGCTATCAACCTACTTACAATTCTTACATGCCCATATCACTGTTCAAACACCTACAACCGAACCAAATTCTTATGACAGAGTGGCTTGGGCATGGCTTGGCGCCGTGAGGAGGGTCGACGACGGCGGTTGAGGCATGATGCAAGGGACAAGGGTTGGCCGAGGCGAGCTCCATCTGCAGAGACACAAAGAGCGACCTTTGAGGCATTCAAACAAACACATAGAGGGTAAGCAAAAAGGAACCAAAGGTAGCTCATCTATGGCCTGATGGCGGTGGTCGGAAGATCGCGGCGGTGGGGCAACCGGCCGAGGCGGCGTGGCCGTGGCGTGGTGGAGGAGGAGGGGTAGCTCGAGCGGCGAGGAGAGTGCAGCGGCCGGCGCCATGGACCAGGAGGCGAGAGGAAGACGGAGCCGCACCGTCGGACAACCGGAAGGCGGCGGTGGAAGCGGCCGAGCGGCAGAGGAGGAGGTCCGCGGCGCTCGGGTGTTAGGGTGGCTGTGCGGCTCGGGCGGCTCGAGCGGGTGAGTACGAAGCAGCGCGGACAGAGCAGGCAGCAGAGGGGGCCGGAGGGAGGAGAGCTCGGTGGAGAGAAGGGTGCTGGGAGGCAGCCGGAGTTGGGGGAGAAGCCGGCATGGGGAGGCAGTGGGGAGGCCGCGCCGCTCGGTGGGGAAGGCGGTGGCTCGCTGATGCCGGCGACAGAGGGAGAAGAGCCGCATGGCGGTGGAGGGGAGGAGGGCGTGGAGGAGGCCGGCGCTGAGAGGCGGATCCGGTCGGCAGGAGGGGAGGAGAGGCCAGGGCGGAGCCGGGACAGCGCAGCCGGGCTGGCTCGGGCGCACGGGACCCAGGGCGCCGGGGAGGAGCCGGGGCGAGGGCGGTGGAGGAGGGCGGCCGGAGCTGGATGGCGCCGAGGAGGAGAGCTTCGGTGGGAGAGGCCAAGAGTCGGGTGAAACAAAAAGCGTTGCTCGGTGATGGAGGTGGAAGAGGAGAGATGGTGGAGAGGCAGTGGGGAAGAAGAGTGCTGTGGCTATGAGTTTAAGGAATGGGGAAGATGGGGTTTGGCTGGGCATGAGGCCAATTGGGAAATGGATAATAGGGAAATTAGCAGTGCATTTCTCTCACATTTTTCCAACCTGCTCCAATGACCTTGCATGCGAGATACGATTGCAGAAACAGAACACCCTTGAGACGGTGATCGCAACGGTATAACATGCGTTGCATGATTTTTGGTTTTTGATTGTGATTGCGAGGAGAGAAGTTGGGGAAAGAATGAACACGCAGGTGTTTCATCTGCGACTTATCCCCTCCTCTTGCGAAATCGCTCAAACTGCCATGCATGCGAAAACAGGTTGCAGAAATGGGTTGCTCGTGCGATGACGATCACGGTGGTACGACATGCATGGCTTGGTTTTGAGTCTTTAGATGAGATTTGAAGGAGAGAAACGAAGGGGGTTAGCAGGAACGGAAAAGAAGGGACACGCTGGCGTTTCACCCGGTGCCGGGATGAACAAAGTGGCATGGCGCCCGAAGACGGTTGATGCTAGGGGGTGAGAGATGCGCTGTGGCGCAAGGTGCTAAGGACCGATATAGGTCTTTAGGGTTAGCAAAATAAATTCGGAGTTTTAAGTTCTGGACATGTCTTTGACCTAAGGTTTACTTTAGTAATATTTTACCGGGCAACATTTTAAGTTAATTTTGTTATGATGATTTAATTGTATCTGATTCTTTTACTTTTACAATTTTATGTTTCTAGGGTTTTCTATTTAGGGTTTTCATTTCATACAGTTGAGCTGGCAAAAGAAATGCAGATCAAATAACCCACAAAATGCAGACAAACTGAACGTCAACAGATAATCATACAAAAAGTTTTAAAAATCTCGCATTTTTGCATTTTGGAAATTTCGGGATGTTACAAATCTACCCCCCTTAAACAGAATCTCGCCCCGAGATTCCGGTAGTTCGGAAATCGGAACGAAAAGCTGTGGCAACCTAGGTGGGTTTGGTCATGGAGTCACTTTTCGGATTTTGATGCGAGCCGAACTCAACTTCGAATCCGGAGTGGTTCTTCAGAAGTTTTAGGTTCTAAAGTGGGAAGCTTCGTTGAAAGATTTCTAATGCCCTTATGTTATGTGTTTTCTAGGTGGTTCCTTTCAACTCTAAACGAAATGCACCATCTGTTGTCTTGATTTCCTTCAGAGATAGTGCTGGAAAATCATGATGCGGTATCCTGACGTTGCTGACACATTTTCCTTTCCATTGCTTTGTTTAACCTTTCCTTTCTTGATTCGGAGATAATTTGACATTATGCTTCACATCGTCTCCTGGTAGTACGAAAGATTCGGCTTCACTCAGTCGACCGAAAAGGCATCGATCGATAGAACAGAAGGACTAGTTAGATGGTAATCTAGTATCAACACTAGGGCTCAGCGTAGAAAAGAGAAGTCAAGCAAGGTTTTAAGGTGGTCTCACTTAATCTCACCTCTCTAATTCTATTTGCTTGGCTAGGACAGGAAATGCACAAGAGGAATGCACGAGAGGATGCATGTGTGTAAATTAGTCCTAGGGCAAATTTTAAATTTTTGGTTAATGAGAGTGCAATTGCTTACATGCGTGCTTACATGCTTCTACCGAAATGCAAATACTCACATGCATGCTTACATGCTCTTTGTTTTATGCAACTTGGGTAACATGACTTGCTCGACTTTATTTAGAAACTATATGCATGATCAAAGTATGAGAATCAAGATGCCTACCAAGTATTTTGAGGTATCTGCTACCCCCCTTAAATATTTCGGTACATGAAAGATAAGTTGAGGAAAGAATGGGCATAAGGTGAGAGAATGGCAATGGGTATGCAATTTAATTCTAACATGTACTAACTACTCCAAAAAGTTCCGACATAGTTGTCATACATGCCGTCCGTAGGCGATGTGCAACTTCTTGGAACAAGGAGAGCAAACGATTACAAAACTCAGCGTCTACAAGATAAGTAATACCATTAGGGTGTAGATATATTCTACGAATAAACCCTAATTTAATTCTAATATCGCAATAAGGCATCGTCTAGGGGAATTAACATTACCCTAACCCGATTGCAAACACATAACAAGCGAGAAATGAACTCCAAATGTTTGTATGAATGCATAAGACCAGCGCAAAACCACAAAGCAAAAGATTTACTTCCCGGTACGACTAACTCGTATTGAATGAACGAGCAATCGGTTGAGACGAAAAATTTCAGAGCACAAATCAAGTTCTATCGCATCTAACGTGCATGGTAAAAACCATATAAGGGTGCATTGGGCACTAGCCATCTAATATCACATCTTACCCTTTTAATCCCATGAGTTTTAGTTGATTTAACATCTCATTTTTAACCCTAACGATTTAACTAAGTGCTTCAGTCCAAAACTTGTGCTTTGCTGTCCCGATCTTGTATCCGAGCTCGAGATGAGTGCTTCGAATCCGAGTGTTTCTAATCTTCACTAAATAACAATCAACACTTCATATTTTCAAATCTCATTATTCCCCAAACCGAATTTAACCGATAACCGACTAACTTTGAAGGGAGAAGAGAGAGGAACAACCTTTCGAAAACTCAACAAGAATAAGGCAAGATGAGCAAGCTAAGATAGATAAGGAGTAAAATCTGAGATCTTACTTAAGTTTTCATAAACCATTTGACATTTTGAAAATAAGTTTTTCAAAATATCCTAATGACGACCAAGCTAGGGGTTTCTACGGTCAGCACAGCTCTGATACCAACTTTGTGAGGACTCCAGTTTATTCGACTTGTAATGCTTAGCCTTCCAATGACCCTAGCATCACAATTCAAATAAACCAAGCCTCAGGATATGTATACTTCCCAGAAATGCAGTATACACACCCCGTTACAAAATCATGTATCAAATCCATACAACACGAGGTTACACTAATAAAACTACAATAAATACAACAGAATGAACTTACAAGATAAATAACAAACTACACAGCGGAAGCAAAAGCCATAAGATGGCGATAAATAAAATAGCCAATTAGTGTGCCTTTACCCACAAGGCATCCAACCGGGCCGCCAAGCTAGTCGTCAAACCCGCAGCACATCTCACAAAAGGGAAACCCTTGGGGTTCACCTTCTTCCTCTGCAACAAAAACATTAAGCAAAGCATCTGAGTACAAAGATTGTCTTTGTACCCGCAAGACTGACGTGTAAGGGTAACAGAACTATAATTTAACTACATGCAAGCTTTATTTAAGTGGAGGGGGCTCTGGACTTACTTTTAGCAGAAAGCAAGTTTTCTTTTGCAATAATATAATAGTTTTGAAGGCAGCTTTAACAATTCAAATTTTATTTGCAGAAATAACAGCGATACAGTAAGTAGTAACATAAATAAATCCTAGAGATGACCAACCCAATGGCCATCACAACAATAGTATGAACACCCGTTCATACCAACCCATCAAGTTTTAATTAAAAGGTTGTAGTCTAACTCTTGGAAGACCTCCCCAAGCGTGTCCATAACCTAGGACGAGGCTATTCGAATAGTTTTAACCTGCGGGGTGTACCACTACCCACACTTTAGACCGCCTTTCCACCACCACGGTTAGCATACTTCCTTTGGTATGCGTGCACGGCTAAGTCTAACATGACGCTTTCCAATATTGTGTATCAACTACAGTCGCTCGTATGGATAGAAATCCATACGCTTACATGGTAAAGCCAAAAGACAACAAATCCCATCACGGTGAAGCTTTTGGACAACTACCATGCTCCCAACACCATCCCTCCTGCGACCCCGCGACCGGAGCCAATACACGCCAAAGTACTAAGTCAAGAGAGGTCCCATATACTCTAGTGTGGTTAGCACGCAAAATGCTTGGTTTAGTGTAACAAGATGTTCGGTCCTTGTTGACTCGGGCACCATTCCAGTCACACCCAAAAATCACACCAACTTACCATTGTGCCCAAGTCCAAATCATTTTATTTTCAGTTTTTAGTTTTCACAATTAAACATAGCAAAAATGCTGAAATATAAAGTTATAATAATTTTGTGTGATCAAGGTTACCGACTAAGTCGATAACCGCCCAATTCTACCTAAGTATCAAGCATGGCTAAGCATCATATCGTAAAGACAAATAAAAGGCCCTAAATCATTCACGGGCTCTAATTCACGGTGAGAATAATATTCCTAAGGTAGTGGCAGGGTGAACAATTTCAGGGCAACAGTGCAATGGGATTAACTACCTCTAATCGACAAAATTACTTTGACACAAAAGCATGCATACATACAAGTTAAACAAAATATTAGACTTGAAAATAATGGGAATGAACTAGATATGATCAAACTGCTTGCCTTTGCTTTATTTGAGATATTTGACTTGCTGCAGAGGATCACTCTCGATAATCGACGCCATCTAACGGTAAAAACTGCCAAAGCGAAAAACAAACAAATAAACACGTAACGCCAAAAGATCCAAAAATTAACAACACGTATGCAGATTATGGTTCTAGATAAACTTAAAGACACAAAATCATAGAACTCGGAGATGATTTGAATTGGTTAAGTAATTGTGAAGTTTACCAAATTTCAAGTTGTAAACAATTTATTTTGGATTTAACTAGGGGCAATAATCTTAATACTTTATGCTATGACCATACCAAAGAGTGCTAATCTTAATGTTTTACCACTAGGTAAGTCTAAAAGAACACAAGTAATACTAACTACTAGACTTAGCAAAAATTAGCCTACTGCCATATTACAAGCTTTGGACTATCATCCATGCTTAACACCACCATATTTGGTTTCAAAAGATTGTCTGAAAGCTTAAGTGTTCAATTGGTTAATCAAAACCAATCATTTCTAATTACTAACTTGAGTAACACTACTGTCAAACATCAAGGTTGTTCTCCTGTTTTCTGAAAATGAAACCCACACATAATTCTCGTATTTGGGGCACTCCTGCTAGTTCTGAACATTCACCACTCAAAAGATCCTTCCCAGACTTGGATGCTATTGGCTAGATGATTGCCAAGAGACTAAAGAATCAAGACAATCTCTAACTACTGCAATAGCAAATCCAAAAGCTTACTGACAAAACAACTTGCCATCTACACCTTCTCTATTCATAAGACATAACAGACAACTTTCTGAAAAAATGGAGCTACTGGTTACTTCTTTCAACCATCAAACCTCAAACAGATTAATGCATTTGAGTGGTTCCATTTTTAATCACAAGGTTGTTTGCAATAGCATTAGGCAGATCCAATTTTCTGACTACTGAAACTTCTAAGCACCAAAATCAGAATTGTCCACAATCCAAAGCTATCAACCTACTTACAATTCTTACATGCCCATATCACTGTTCAAACACCTACAACCGAACCAAATTCTTATGACAGGAGTGGCTTGGGCATGGCTTGGCGCCGGTGAGGAGGGTCGACGACGGCAGTTGGGCACAGATGCAAGGGACAAGGGTTGGCCGAGGCGAGCTCCATCTGCAGAGACACAAAGACAGCCTTTGAGGCATTCAAACAAACACATAGAGGGTAAGCAAAAAGGAACCAAAGGTAGCTCATCTATGGCCTGATGGCGGTGGTCGGAAGATCGGCGGCGGTGGGGCAACCGGGCCGGGGCAGCGTGACCGGCGCTGGTGGAGGGAGGAGCTGGGGTAGCTCGGGCGACCGAGGAGGTGCAGCAGCCGGCGCCATGGACCAGGGGAGGCGAGAGGAAGACGGAGCCGGCACCGTCGGACAACCGGAAGGCGGCGGCGGTGGAGCAGCCGGGCAGCTGAGCGCAGAGGAGGAGGTCCGGCGGCGCTCGGGTGTTGGGGTGGCAGGCAATGGACGGGCCGGGCGAGCGGTGAGTGACGAGCGGCAGCTGCGGGAGCGAGCAGCAACAGAGGGGGGCCGGAGGGAGGAGAGCTCGGTGGAGAGAAGGGTGCTGGGAGGCAGCCGGAGTTGGGGGAGAAGCCGGCATGGGGAGGCAGTGGGGAGGCCGCGCCGCTCGGTGGGGAAGGCGGTGGCTCGCTGATGCCGGCGACAGAGGGAGAAGAGCCGCATGGCGGTGGAGGGGAGGAGGGCGTGGAGGAGGCCGGCGCTGAGAGGCGATCCGGCTCGCGAGGGGAGGAGAGGCGTGGGCGGGCCGGGCCAGCTGGCCGGCGCTCAGCGCCACGGACCTGTGGCGCCGGGAGGAGCCGGGGCGAGGGCGGTGGAGGAGGGCGGCCGGAGCTGGATGGCGCCGGAGGAGGAGAGCTCGGTGGGGAGAGGCCAAGAGCTGCGGCTGAAACAAAAAGGCGTTGCTCTCGGTGATGGAGGTGGAAGAGGAGAGATGGTGTGGAGAGGCAGTGGGGAAGAAGAGTGCTGTGGCTATGAGTTTAAGGAATGGGGAAGATGGGGTTTGGCTGGGCATGAGGCCAATTGGGAAATGGATAGTAGGGAAATTAGCAGTGCATTTCTCTCACATTTTTCCAACTTGCTCCAATGACCTTGCATGCGAGATACGATTGCAGAAACAGAACACCCTTGAGACGGTGATCGCGACGGTATAACATGCGTTGCATGATTTTTGGTTTTTGATTGTGATTGCGAGGAGAGAAGTTGGGGAAAGAATGAACACGCAGGTGTTTCATCTGCGACTTATCCCCTCCTCTTGCGAAATCGCTCAAACTGCCATGCATGCGAAAACAGGTTGCAGAAATGGGTTGCTCGTGCGATGACGATCACGGTGGTACGACATGCATGGCTTGGTTTTGAGTCTTTAGATGAGATTTGAAGGAGAGAAACGAAGGGGGTTAGCAGGAACGGAAAAGAAGGGACACGCTGGCGTTTCACCCGGTGCCGGGATGAACAAAGTGGCATGGCGCCCGAAGACGGTTGATGCTAGGGGGTGAGAGATGCGCTGTGGCGCAAGGTGCTAAGGACCGATATAGGTCTTTAGGGTTAGCAAAATAAATTCGGAGTTTTAAGTTCTGGACATGTCTTTGACCTAAGGTTTACTTTAGTAATATTTTACCGGGCAACATTTTAAGTTAATTTTGTTATGATGATTTAATTGTATCTGATTCTTTTACTTTTACAATTTTATGTTTCTAGGGTTTTCTATTTAGGGTTTTCATTTCATACAGTTGAGCTGGCAAAAGAAATGCAGATCAAATAACCCACAAAATGCAGACAAACTGAACGTCAACAGATAATCATACAAAAAGTTTTAAAAATCTCGCATTTTTGCATTTTGGAAATTTCGGGATGTTACATTTATCATGGACAAGTTCACTGCAGGTAGCACTTTTCAGGTATTTCTCATCAACACGTATCCAAATGGATGTCGTAAGCAGCACAAGAACACTAGAGGGGCACAAGTGGAGAAATTTAGAATTTTTTTAAAAAATAATATTATTTTAAAAGATAATTACAAAAATAATAGCCGCCCCAAAAAATTACAAAATGGCTCCTCGTCGCGCCTCGGACTCGTTGACCCTTTGTCGCCGGTCGGCTCCGCCGCCGCGCTCAATGGCGGCATGAAGTGAATGATCTTCCTATCTTGATTGAACTAGCGACAGGATCACATGTATAAAAACCCCGAGAAATCACTCCAAAACTCATTTTTACTCTAGAAAAAAAAATAGAAGAGAGGAGAGGGAGAGAAGAAAGATAGCAAAACTTTGCTAGTTCGTCACGGAGGAGAGAGATTGACAGAGCATCAAATCCGGTCGGCCATCTTACAGGTATATTTTTTTGTAACTTTGTACATTATATCAAATTATGCAGAATTAAGTACATCATTTGAGCTGTAGCGAGTAGAATTAAGTACATAGAATTAGTAGAATAGCGACATAGAATTCAGTAGAATAGCGAGTAGAATTTAGTAGATTAGATAATTGTAGCCAAATTATGTAGTACATTATTTGAGCTGTGTATAGTGTAGTTCGTCGTATATATGTTATGAATGTTACAACATTCGAACGATTTAGGATAAATCTGCAGAAATAGGAAGACGCCTATTACAAATATGTAAAAAATAATCCCAGCTTTATTTAGCTTCCCATTTGTGCGTGGTAATTATATTGTTAATGTCAAAAATTAATTTTAAACTAGGAAAATAGGAAGAACTTTGTTTATTGTTTATATTTGCACTTGGAAAATATTTAAAAATATCCTCTAAATTGGAAGACCCTATTACAAATCTGTTTAAATTGTTGAGTAGCTTAAATTTGGTTTACATTTTTTTGTGGTAATTATTCTGTTAATGCCGAAAATTATTTTTAAAGTAGGAATTTTGATTTTTGTACATATTTCTCAGTCTTTACAATGCATGCACCTAATTTTTAGGTATGACAGACGTAGACCACTACGAGTTGCTTGACCCGGTGATTGACACGCATAACTATAGCCGCATCAGTACCATGCTCCCCTCGGAGGGTAAGGCGCCGATTGAGTTTGGCGCGTTGCGGCTGCGCACGCCCATCAAAGCATGGAGGCTATACCCAGCTTGGGTTCCGAGGTACGTGTGGTTCTGATCTTCATACACTCAATCACAGTCTGACTACTTTGCGTGCAGTCACGTTTGTTCTTAATCGTTTCAACGCAGGTTGAGAGCAGCATGCATCCTTCCACTAACGAGGATGGTAGAAGCGACGTGGGAGGACGACCAGGACCGGTCCTGGTCGTACGTCTAGGCGTTTTCCATACGACCGGGCCCTACTAACGGCGCTAGTTGATCGCTGGAGGCCAGACCGCTAGAGACGCACACGTTCCACCTTCCGTGCGAGGAGATGGTGTCGATCCTTCAGGACGTCACCTTCCTGACCGGGTTGCTCTGCACTGGCTGCCCTATGGCAGCTTACAACATCCCGGGCACGTGGCGCACGGACCTCCTAGCGAGGTTCCACGATGTGTTGCCACCGGGCAGCGGGTACACGGAGTTCAGCAGCCTGCATGGGCCGACGTTGAGGTCGATCTGCCAGTTCTACATAAGTCTTCGTAATTATTGTCCTCTCGCATCAATTCTTATGTGAACCTTGCTGATGTGTACATGTCTTCTTGCAGCCCGAGCGTATGGTGGAGAAAGCAGGCGGCGTCATTGTTATGAGGCACTTCGAGGCCTACCTGCTGTGGTTGTTTGGGTGGGTCATGTTCCTAGGATTCCACGGTGACAGCGTCGATAAGCACTACATCTGGTACGCACGTGAGCTGGCGAACTGGCCGGTGGACGAGATCTAGCCCTACGTCTGGGATCCAACCGTGTTGTGCGCAACGTACCGCGCACTGTGCGACACGTGCCACTGGGCCCAGGACAGCTACATCCTCTCCAGATGCCCTCTATTTCTGCAGCTGTGGTCATTCGAGCGCTTTCAGATCGGACGACCACAATTAGACTTGAGAGCGTACGTGGTCAGCTTGTACGTCGAGGACGACGTCGTGGATTGGCCGACCATGGGCACGGTGTGGTGCCGCCGACGGGTTAGTTTAATGATCATTTATTATTTTTTGTAATGTAATCATAATTTCGGGTGATAAGTTTTCGTTGTTATATTCCACAGGTCACCTACACGCCGATCGCTTCGCAGGGGTCCTACCCGAAGTACGTTACGATGTTTGATCAGCTGACGGATGATTGCGTCATCTGGACACCGTACACTCAGGAGAGGGTTCACACACGCACGCCCGAATGACTATCGAGCCTATGCACGTGAGACTACGTGTACTGGTACACACGGAGGGTCTTGGTGCAGGAAGTCTTCGTGGAGGAGTACCAGGTGCAACGGATCATGCGCCAGTTCGGTCTGCGACAGGAGGTCTCAGCCCCGTGGGGGGGGGGGGACGCAGGTGCCGGCGCATGTCTATGCATAAGTTCACGCTTTACTTCTTTCGTACAATGTGCGTTACATGCCGACCAAATAATTGTCTTGTCGTCCACAGGTACACTAGGAAGGGAGTACGTGGCACGGTCTCCTGGTTGGACAAGACGTCCTGTTGTGTTGTGGCTTGGATCAGTGCCTACGACGACCTCGTCCAGGAGGATGCTCCCTATGACCGCAGGGGGAATACATAGAGTGGTACGCCAGTCGGACGAGGCTTCGCTGCGTCCAGGTCGTGGTCAACCCACCACGACACGAGGCTACGACAACTAACACGTACCCCACCCAGCCAGACTCCGCATTCCACCGCTCCGTACATATTGAACGGTCCTAATTCATATTTAATTTGCCAGATTTAGGTTTCCAACTTGTTGATTACTTGTGCAGACGGATCTATACCGGGAGGTTCTCGAGTTGGCAGCCTCCGCGCAACAAATGACGCTAGGGAACACTAGAGGGGTCCTGCAGCGGATCATGGAGAGGTGAGACAAGGCATCCAGATCGTGACTTGTCGCACCCGAGGGACCCGGTGGACCGACCAGTGCGAGGACGAGGGGTCAGCCAAGGTGGTTCACGGCCACGAGCTCCTGCCCCAGACGTGGCGGGCGTGTCGTGGCACCGTGGTGGAAGCACCGCGGGACATTTTGGAGGTGAGCATGAGACATTCACTTTCGCTTCTTTATTTCGAACCGCACTAGTTACTAACGACAATCTTCTCTTACAGGTCCTGTGCTCCACCAACACATAGGGAAGGAGTACGCGGAGTCGTCGGGGCATGCCTTCATGCAACCAGGTATGACCACCTTGCTTGCTTGCATAACGTCATTTTTTGTGGTTTTTGCCATAATTACATGCGTAACATAATGCTTCTTTATTTCAAACCCCATTAGTTACTAACGTCAATCTTCTCTTGCATGTCCTAAGCTCCACCGGTACGCGAGGTAGGAGTACGCGGAGTCGTCGGGGCACGCCTTCATGCCAGCAGGTATGACCACCTTGCTTGCTTGCGTAACGTCCTTTTTTGTGGTTTTTACCATGATTACATGCATAATGTAATGCATCATAGATCAACCACCGCCTTGGGAGGACGATTACTTACTACACGACGAGGGTACCGTCTAATACACCAGCAGCTTCATCAACTTGAGCCCAAGTTAGATCAACCCCTTCGTGAACATGTTCAACATTCTTGTCAACCCATTCATTCTCCCATTGAAACTCATCTAGGATCAATGGGTTAGAACTATTTCCTTTAGACCCTTCATCACGTATCTTTTGGAACCTATTTGTCATCTTCTGATTGTACTGAATGTACACGTCTTTATTCAATCTTTGGTGCTCTAATTGTAACATCCAAAATTGTGGATTTGCAAAATCTTCAAAGTTCAAGAACGCAAACCCCAAAAACTTCCCAAATTGTTCAAGATTCGGTTCTTCCCCGAAAGCCCCGAGCCCTTCTTCCCCAAACCGCCCCCCTAACCCTAACCCTAACCCTAGCCCTCCTCCCTACCCCCTAGCCCTGTCGTCGCCATACCCCCGGCCGTGTCAACGCCTCGGTCCTCCGCCCGCCGCCGTGCTAACGCCCGAAAGCCGCGCCGACCCGCCCCATCCTCGCTGCCCGCGCGCGCTCTTGCGCTGCGCCGCCGCCAACGGCTCCTTTTCCCGGATCCAAAGCCTCCTCGGCCTTTAAAGCCCGGCGCCCTCCTCCGCTCCTCCTCCCCAAGCTAAAGAAGAAGATCGAGAGGAGGAGGAAGAAGCCAAGGACGTACCTCCGTTGCCCAGCGCGCCTCGTCTCCTCGGCCGTCCTCCGCCGCCGCCCGAGCCCTCTTCTCCGTCGCCGCCGCCCCGTCGCGGCGCCGCTCCTCGATTCTGCCGCCGCCGCCGTGAGCTCCTCCTCGCGCGCCGCCGCCGCGCCCGCCCGTTCCTCCTCTCCCTCTCGCCCTAGCCTCCTCTCGCCTCCTTTCTTTCTCTCTGCCGCACGCTGCGTGCGGCGGGGCGAACGCCGCCACGGGCACACGCAAGGCGCGTCTTGGGCTTTGGCCGAAGGCTGGGCCGAGCCGAAAAGTCGGCCGTGGGCCGCATTTCCTTTTTCCTTTTATTTCTTTTTCTTTCCCTTTTTCTATTTTGATTTAAAAGAGAGGCTTTAAAATCTCTTTTCTCCCTCGTTTTAGCTCCAAAAATTGTGAAGTTTGTTTCTAAAAATTTCTAAAATCAAGCCCTTCCTGTTGGTGCTAGTTTGGTTTATTTTGGAGTTCATTTGATGAGTTCTTGCTATTTATTTAATTTGTTGCTCGCTTGTCTCCTTTTCCGGTACGATCGATCGCGTAGAGTTCGGAGAAGCCGGAGACCCCCACTTCGATCAAGCTCAAGAATATCAAGACCATCTAGCCGTAGACCCAGGCGAGTCAACACTTTGATAATATTGAGCCTACATTTTATGCAAATTATGTTCCGTTAAAATATCAAATTGCATGCTTTATTTCCCTTATGCAAATGTATGTTAAATACCCTAAGGTAGTTAAATGCCATGTTGATGCTTTATTATTAATACACCATCCCTTGATAATTGAATTGCCATACACCCTTGTCACCCTAGTAAATATTTGGTAACTATATTAGTATAGGCTATACTTAAGCGCCATGCTAGTCTTGCTTAAGTATCGGGGTATCATCTACCCCATTCATCATCTTTTGAAATGAACATGATTTTGGGCAGTCATTGGGTGTAAATGACTGGGATGGTTATGATGTTGTATTTTTCCTACCTCTTAAAAACCCTAAAGAAATTGCTTATCACATCTAGGCGGATGGTATGATGGATGGTATGTTGGTGGGTGCTAATGCAGCCCAAGGAGTGTTGGTTTGTGGATGGTATGTGGTATGAACCGCCTGAGATGGTCCCTAAGGACTTAATCTGTGATGACCTCCCAATGTAAAACAAGACAACCACATGTCTATAATGGTGTCGACTGCTAAATAATTTGTATCCGTTAGTATGAGTTGCACGAGTGCAGATGACCCGCTACGCCATAAGCCTATGTGGCTATGGGTTGGGGTGTACGACTTACTGGTCTATGTGAGCGTAAGTCGTGTGGCACAAGAGGGGTCCAGGAAAGAGTTGACAGTCTGCGTGAGCGTAACTCTTCTCAGGTGAAACCTTAGCGGGTGTAACAAATACTGGTGAATGCATTGTAAAGGCCTTGTGACGATCTCCCCTTGACTCACATGTCTACGGAAACATGTGTATATGTCAGGATGATTGTCTCTTGTGGGTAAAGTGTACAACCTCTGCAGAGTGTAATAACTGTTCGAATAGCCGTGCCCACGGTCAAGGGCGGACATGGGAACTTACAAGAGTTAGTTGTTTATAAAACCTTGTGGGTGGGATAAAAGTGTTGGGTCATTGTGACTGTTTTGGTTTTCCCCGGTGGATGTACCCAGTGATGTTAAGTGGTGGATGTAACCGCTATTAAAACTAAGCATGAGGTGGAGGTAACCTCTCGTTATAAATATTGCACAAGTAATCTCTTTAACAAATGCAATTTGGTTAAAATGCTAAGTGATAGGACTTTTAATATTGGTACTCAAAATATTGCTTTGTGCAAATAAATAAACCCGAGCCATCCTTGTTAAGCCTTGCATGTATAATGTTGCATACTGTGTGTTGGCTCGCGAGCACGGTAGTTGTGCTCATCCTCGCTCTTTCCCCAACCCTCAGAACCCGTAGATCATGGAGACTACGTCTACTACGAGGACCAGGACGCCGAGGAGCAAGGACATGAAGAAGAGTAGCATAGTTAGAGTCCGAGTCTCGCCTCGACCGTTGGCTCCGTTGGTACTCGTGTACATCCTATATTATCCAAGCCCTTGGCTAATATCGGTCGTACACCTAGTACTCCAGTCGCCTTGCCTGTGGAGAGACTTGCTCTACCCCTTTTTGCTTCCGCTATCGTACTCGAGATTTTGTAATGAACTCATTCGGCCTGATCGGCCCTATTGTAAACTCGACCCGACGTGGTCTATTTGAACTCTAATGCCTGTATTAATGCGTGATTTGGTCTACGCGATGTATGAGATGATTCAGCAATGTGTACTGTGAGCGCTATCTACTGATCCAGGGAATAGCGCAGTATTTTTCACAGAGGATTCTGGATTACGAAATCCGGGTCCAACAGAGCTGGTATCAGAGCATACGACTGTAGGAGCCTTGGTTAGTTTGGCCGTTGCCTAAGGTCTTGAGTCTTATTTTCAAAACCTAAGAAAAGCTTTGGCAAAATATAGTGTATTTACTGCTCTTACTTGTCATTCCTAGTTCTGTACTCATCCTACTTCACTTGGATTTATTCTGCTACTGACTTCCGCTTGTTTTCAAAATTTTAGATGGCTGCTCCGTCGCTCGCTGGCTCCTGGGACTTTTTCTCTCACGGAGAAGACCTCGGAGGCTTCGTGGGGATTTTTCGGTGCCACCGATGCGAGATCTGGTTACTACCATCCGCCTATCTTCATGGGCCTGATGACTCAGTCTTGGACCGAGAGACTTGGAGCATGGAGGTTTTCCTCTATGCTAGGGAGGGTGAGTTCAATACTCACACCTTCAAGGCCGAGCACCCCAGAGCCGTGCTTTGGATGTTGCCCAGATGTGGCACGACTCGCGCGTCTCGCTTGTGCGGATGCATGGAGACCTTCTGCGAGCTCGCCTACGCTTCCATCCGACTCTCGGGAGGAGAGCTTTACCCGTGATCCGCCACGTCGGGCAGATGACCCGCACTGTCACATCGGCTCCACCACGCAGCTTTGTCGACTTCCTCGCCAACGCCGTTGATGAGATCGGGACACTTCGATTCCTCCTCACCGCCAGCCTACGAGCACTCGACACCCTCGCGACAACATGTTCAGAGATGATGAAGCCCACCGCGAGGTAGAGCGGGAGAGACGCCGTTGCGTAGCCGCACGCCTCGAGCCGCCATCGCGGCCGCCGCCCGCCTCTGCCGCCGCCCGGCTCTGCCGCTCACGTCGTCATTCCCGGCAACCCGGTGCCAGGCCGACGCTTTCCACCTGGAGGACCCCGCACCCTGCTCACGGCGCGCAAGAAAGTGCGTCCACCGCCGACCGACCGCAGCCTTGGAGAGTCCAGCCGTGGACGCAGCCCCAGTCCGCCGCCTGGATTCGACGAGTTTGACCGCGGGCGCCACCTCAGTCGTTCTCGCTCGCCGACCATCGCCGCGGCCGTTCGATCCCGGTAATCAGTACCACTGCGGTGGTAAGCACCCGATGGAGGAGTAGTCAGGATAGCTAGGTTAACTAGCAGTGCTTGCTAGGTAGTCTTTTGGTTGCAAGCACTTTCCTTATCCACCTTTTGTAGGCGTTGTGTTTGTATCTCGTGTCATGGCTTTGCATGGCCTATATGCTGTGTCCTAGGAGTAATGTAACACTTACCCCCTAATATTAATGAATTGCAGCCATTCGGGCTTTGTATCGCAATTGTGTTGTTCGTTCAATTTGATTTCTTTCTTACGTGTGTGCCTTAGAGGGCGGTGAACCTCATATACCCCTCTCTAGTTCTAAGCCTTAGTGTTTCTCCGGATGGCACCAAGGAGAGCTGCGCTTGATCAGTGGTGCTTTCGCGCAGGCCATGGAAGAGGCCGTGGCTATGGCCGTGGTCGTGGTCAAGACCTACCTCCCCCGCCGCCAGAGCATCCAACAATGGCACAAGTTATGCAACAACAAGCCCAAATCCTTCAAGCCTTGCTCGCTAATCAACAAGCAGAGCGACCGCCGCCACTCTAAGTGGCGATTTCCTCGAGACAAGACCTCTTACCTTTGCCTCGCAGATGAACCCACGAAGCGTAAGATTGGCTCGTGGATGCGAGAAGAAGCTCCGCCTAGCCCGATGCTCGAGGAAGACAAGGTGGACTTTGCCACTCACCGCTTGAAAGGAGCGCCGCTGGTGGGAAAACTACCTCATTGCTCAAGGTGGTGAAAGCCCGATGCGAGGAGAAGAAGAAGAAGAGCGTAAGCAAAGATCCGCCATCGGAGATCGCAGGATCTCGCCATGTTGAAGCAATTGTTTGAAATATACCGACGAGACCGCACCGCATGGCGCCAATCTCCCGAACGAGTTCAAAACCGCCCAGACTAACTTTGTACCTTTGGTACAATGAGGCTAAAGAAGAATGAGTTTAGAACTCTCAAGCAAGGTCAAATGACAACAATGAATATCTAACCAAGTTTAACTAGACTTGCTCGCTACGCCCCAAAGTGGCGAATGATGAAGAAGAGAAGATAGACCGCTTTGTGGAAGGAATGCGTGGAGACATGAGAAGCGACTTATCCTCCATGATTTCCTAGTTTCCACCACTTGATCAACAAAGCCCTCGTGCTAGAAAACGAGAAGAAGATTGCGGAAGTTAGCGCAAGAGAAAGATGGTATTCGAGCCGCAAGGTGGCTTTCCTCATAAGTCAACATTCCACGGCAACTCATCTTTTAAGCCGGTTGTAGTTTCTCCACAAGGAACTCAAGCTCCGCCCAGCGTACCAATGGGAATGGTTTCAGATCCTTCGTCCCACGGACTGACTGCAACAAGCAACCCAAAGAGCTCATCTCCATTGTTTCCATCGTGGAGTGAGAGGACACTTCGCCAATCGATGCCCTCAACGTCGAACACTCCCGAAGTTCAACTCGGGAGCCACACCACTCAAGGTCAAACATCGGCTCAGCAGGAACCATCAGGCCCCGCAAGCACCTAGATCTACCTCGACACCAAACCGCGGCCATGTGAACCATGTCACAGCCGAGGAGGTTCAGGAAGCTACAGGAGTTCTAATGGGCACGTTCTCTGTTAAATCGATCAAGACAAGTTTTGTTTGATTCGAGCTTGCATTCTTTCATATCAAGAAAATTTGTTGAAAGGCTTAAGTTGCCAACCTTTAAGCTAAAGAAACCCGTGGTACTTAGTTCACCCGGGGGACCCTTGACTACTATCTTAGTAAGTCCCCGAGTAGAGATTGCTTGGATTCCTAGCAAACCTCTTAGTGCTTCAGTCCCAAACTCTGGATATCATCCTAGGGATGGATTGGTTGGCCCGATACCAAGGTATGATAGACTGTGCCAACAGGAAGGTGGTACTCACCAAAAACCCGGGCACCACAATAAAGGTTAATGTAAACCGCTCCTCAGGTTTGGATCGTACAATCCATAACCTCGAGAAGGTGACTCTGGAAACAACACCTGTAGTTCAAGATTACCGGAAGTTTTTCGGAAGAATTGCTCGGCATGCCACGCATCGAGACATAGAATTTGTGATCAACCTAAAGCCGGGAACAGCCCCAATTGCCAAGAGGCCATATAGGATGGCAGTTGATGAGCTTGAAGAGCTTAAGGTACAAATGGAAGAATTACAGGAAAAAGGATTTATTAGACCTAGCTCATCCCCACGGGTTCGCGAAGATTTTTGTAAAGAAAAAGGATGGCACCGCCAGATTGTGCGTGGATTACAGAGCCCTCAATGAGGTGACCATCAAGAATAAGTATCCCTTGCCCCGCATTGATGATCTATTCGACCAACTGTCAGGAGCAACAGTGTTCTCCAAGATAGACCTAAGGTCGGGATACCATCAGGTTAAGATCAGGGCTGAAGACATCCCTAAAACAGCTTTTACTACCCGGTATGGCTTGTATGAGTTCACGGTTATGTCGTTTGGCTTGACAAATGCGCCAGCCTACTTCATGAACCTTATGAACAAAGTATTCATGGAATACCTGGATAAGTTTGTTGTCGTGTTCATAGACGACATCTTAATCTATTCCAAGACCAATGAGGAACATACTGAACATCTACAGTTTGTCCTGGAGAAACTCAAAGAACATCAGTTGTATGCCAAGTACAGCAAGTGTGAATTTTGGCTTCAAGAGATCAGTTTCCTCGGACATATCGTATCCGCTGGAGGAGTCGCAGTTGACCCATCCAAAGTAGAAACCGTGTTGGGATGGAAACAACCAACCTCGATGACCGAAGCGTAGTTTTCTCGGAATGGCGGATACTACGGACGCTTCATTGAAGGATTCTCCAAACTATCGCACCAATGACCCACCCGCCAAGAAGGAAAAGAAGTACGAATGGACGTAAGCTTGTGAAAAGAGTTTCCAAGAGTTGAAGAAGAAGTTAACTCATCGCACGGTGTTAGTCTTGCGGACATACACAAGGACTTTGAAGTCTATTGTGATGCTTCGCGCCAAGGTCTTGGTGCGTGACTTATGCAAGGAGGAAACGTCGTAGCATATGCATCCGCACAACTCCGTCCACATGAAGACAATTATCCAACTCATGATTTGGAGTTAGCGGGCGTAGTGCATGCCCTAAAGATTTGGCGGCATTACTTGATTGGAAATCATTGTAATATCTATACGGACCACAAGAGTCTTAAGTATATTTTCACCCAGCATGCACCTCAACCTCCGACAAAGGAGATGGTTAGAACTGATTAAGGATTACGACTTGGATGTTCATTACCATCCTGGGAAGGCTAATGTAGTGGCCGATGCATTAAGCCGTAAGTCCTACTGCAAAAATGTTATGGTTCAAGAGTATCAACCTGAGCTTTGCAAGGAATTAGAGGCACTTATCCTCGAGTTAGTAGAACAAGGCACCTTAGCAGCTATGGAAGTTCAACCAACCTTAGAAGAACAAGTCAAGACCGCTCAGAAAGGACACCCCGGAGTTCATAAATTTAAACATCTCATGGTCAAAGGAAAGACCTCAAAGATGGTGGAAGACCAACAAGGAATCCTATGGTATGGGAAACGTCTCTTTGTTCCCCACCAAAAGGAGCTCAAAGAATTGATTCTAAAAGAAGCCCATAGCTCAAAGATACACCATACACCCGGCAAAGCACCAAGATGTATCAAGATATGAAGATTCTATATTGGTGGCGCGAATGAAAAGAGACATCGCCGAGTTCGTAGCTTGTTGCGATGTGTGCCAATGGATCAAAGCGAACATCGAGACCCGCAGATTGCCGCAACCACCGCAAATCCTCGGTGGAAGTGGGAAGAAATTGGAATGGATTTCATTACGGTCCGCCGAGAACCAAGACCGGATATGATTCCGTATGGGTCATAATCGGCAGATTAACCAAAGTTGCCCATTTCATCCCCGTGAAGACCACCTACAAGGGAGATAAATTAGCCGAGTTATACATGGCTCGTATTGTATGTCCGCATGGGGTACCCAAGAGGATAGTCTCGGATCGAGGTTCTCGTTTACCTCGCATTTCGGGCTAGTCTCCATGATGCACTTGGAACTCACTTAAACTTTAGCACAAAGATATCATCCTCGGATCGATGGATGATGTAAAGAGTAAATCGATTCTTGAAGACATGCTTGGGCTTGTGCTTTAGAGTTTACCGTGAGCGGGAGAGATGTCACCGTATGCACTCGCCTACAACAACGATTACCAATCCGGTTTGAAAATGTCTCCGTTTGAAGCACTTTATGGGAGAAAATGCAGAACTCCTTGCATTGGTCGAATCGGAGAAGGTTATATCTTGGACCGATACTCTCAAGCAAGCGAGAGAAAGTCGATTGATCGAGATCGTCTACAAGCCGCTCACCCGCAGAAAAGTTATGCCGACAACCGTCGTAGAGAGTTAATTTTCGAAGTTGGAGATCATGTATATCTCAAAGTGTCACCCCTTCGCGGAATGCGGAGGTTTAAAGTGAAAGGCAAGCTTGCGCCAAGATACATAGGTCCGTTCCCAATCACCGCCAAGCGTGGAGAGGTAGCATATCAACTGGAATTACCAGAAAATTTGTCAAATGTCCATAATGTGTTCCACGTCTCTCAGCTCAAGAAATGCCTCAGAGTGCCAGAAGAGCAAGCTCCAATTGAAACCATTGCACTCCAGAAAGACTTGTCGTATCCCGAGCATCCAATCAAGATTCTTGACGTCGTGGAGAAGCAGACAAGACGTCAGATCATCCGCCTATGCAAAGTGCAATGGAGCAACCACTCGGAGAGAGAAGCCACTTGGGAACGCGAGGATCAGCTGAAGTTGGATTACCCCTACCTGTTCTCTGAGGAGCTCAAATCTCGGGGTCGAGATTCTTTTTAAGGTGGGTAGGTTTTGTAACATCCAAAATTGTGGATTTGCAAAATCTTCAAAGTTGAAGAACGCAAACCCCAAAACTTCCCAAATTGTTCAAGATTCGGTTCTTCCCCGAAAGCCCTGAGCCCTTCTTCCCCAAACCGCCCCCTAACCCTAACCCTAACCCTAGCCCTCCTCCCTACCCCTAGCCCCGCTGCCGCCATACCCCGGCCGTGTCAACGCTCGGTCCTCCGCTCACGGCCGTGCTAACGCCCAGGAAAGCCGCGCTCGACCGTCCCATCCTCGCTGCCCGCCGCGCCTCGGCTCTTGCGCCGTGCCGCCGCCAACGGCTCCTTTTCCCGGATCCAAAGCCTCCTCGCCTTTAAAGCCCGGCGCCTCCCTCCGTTCTCCTCCTCCCCAAGCTAAAGAAGAAGATCGAGAGGAGGAGGAAGAAGCCGGGACGTACCTCCGTTGCCCGCGCCGCTCGTCTCCTCGGCCGCGTCCTCTCCGCCGCCGCCGAGCCCTCTTCTCCGTCGCCGCCGCCTCCCCGTGCGCCGCTCCTCCTCGGTTGCCGCCGCCGCGCGTGAGCCTCCCTCGCGCACCGCCGCCGCCCCGCCTGTTCCTCCTCTCCTCTCTCGCCTAGCCTCCCCTCGCCTCCTTTCTTTTTCTCTGCACTGGCCGCACGCGCAGCGCTGGGCCAACGCGCACACGGGCAGCGCGCCAAAGTCGCGTCTTGGCTTTTCGCCGAAGGTCGGGCCGAGCCGAAAAGTCGGCCGTGGGCCACATTTCCTTTTTCCTTTTATTTCTTTTTCTTTCCCTTTTTCTATTTTGATTTAAAAGAGAGGCTTTAAAATCTCTTTTCTCCCTCGTTTTAGCTCCAAAAATTGTGAAGTTTGTTTCTAAAAATTTCTAAAATCAAGCCCTTCCTGTTGGTGCTAGTTTGGTTTATTTTGGAGTTCATTTGATGAGTTCTTGCTATTTATTTAATTTGTTGCTCGCTTGTCTCCTTTTCCGGTACGATCGATCGCGTAGAGTTCGGAGAAGCCGGAGACCCCCACTTCGATCAAGCTCAAGAATATCAAGACCATCTAGCAGTAGACCCAAAGTAGTCAACACTTTGATCATATTGAGCCTACATTTTATGCAAATTATGTTCCGTTAAAATATCAAATTGCATGCTTTATTTCCCTTATGCAAATGTATGTTAAATACCCTAAGGTAGTTAAATGCCATGTTGATGCTTTATTATTAATACACCATCCCTTGATAATTGAATTGCCATACACCCTTGTCACCCTAGTAAATATTTGGTAACTATATTAGTATAGGCTATACTTAAGCGCCATGCTAGTCTTGCTTAAGTATCGGGGTATCATCTACCCCATTCATCATCTTTTGAAATGAACATGATTTTGGGCAGTCATTGGGTGTAAATGACTGGGATGGTTATGATGTTGTATTTTTCCTACCTCTTAAAAACCCTAAAGAAATTGCTTATCACATCTGGGCGGATGGTATGATGGATGGTATGTTGGTGGGTGCTAATGCAGCCCAAGGAGTGTTGGTTTGTGGATGGTATGTGGTATGAACCGCCCAGATGGTCCCTAAGGACTTAATCCTGTGATGACCTCCCAATGTAAAACAGTACAACCACATGTCTATAATGGTGTCGACCTGGCTAAATAATTTGTATCCGTTAGTATGAGTTGCACGTGCAGATGACCGCTACGCCATAAGCCTATGTGGCTATGGGTTGGTGTACGACTTACTGGTCTATGTGAGCGTAAGTCGTGTGGCACAAGAGGGGTCCGGGAAAGAGTTGTGGTTCATGCGTGAGCGTAACTCTTCTCAGGTGAAACCTTAGCGGGTGTAACAAATCTTCGTGAATGCATTGTAAAGGCCTTGTGACGATCTCCTTGACTCACATGTCTACTAAACATGTGTATATGTCAGGATGATTGTCTCTTGTGGGTAAAGTGTACAACCTCTGCAGAGTGTAATAACTGTTCGAATAGCCGTGCCCACGGTCAAGGGCGGACATGGGAACTTACAAGAGTTAGTTCTGTTTATAAAACCTTGTGGGTGGGATAAAAAGTGTTGGGTCGCTGTGACCCTGGTTTTGGTTTTCCCTGGGTGGATGTACCCCAGTGATGTTAAGTGGTGGATGTAACCGCTATTAAAACTAAGCATGAGGTGGAGGTAACCTCTACTGTTATAAATATTGCACAAGTAATCTCTTTAACAAATGCAATTTGGTTAAAATGCTAAGTGATAGGACTTTTTAATATTGGTACTCAAAATATTGCTTTGTGCAAATAAATAAACCCGAGCCATCCTTGTTAAACCTTGCATGTATAATGTTGCATACTGTGTGTTGGCTCGCGAGCACGGTAGTTGTGCTCATCCTCGCTCTTTCCCCAACCCTCAGAACCCGTAGATCATGGAGACTACGTCTACTACGAGGACCAGGACGCCGAGGAGCAAGGACATGAAGAAGAGTAGCATAGTTCCGTAGTCTGAGTCTCGCCTCAGTCTGGTTGGCTCCGTTGATACTCGTGTACATCCTATATTATCCAAGCCCTTGGCTAATATCGGTCGTACACCTAGTACTCCAGTCGCCTTGCCTGTGGAGAGACTTGCTCTACCCCTTTGCTTCCGCTATCGCATCGAGATTTTGTAATGAACTCATTCTACCGATCGGCCCTATTGTAAACTTCGACCGACGTGGTCTATTTGAACTCTAATGCTCAGACATGCGTGATTTGGTCTACGCGATGTATGAGATGATTCACAATGTGTACCGTGAGCGCTATCATCGATCCAGGAATAGCGCATATTTTCACAGAGGATTCTGGATTACGAAATCCGGGTCCGACACTAATCGATTTCTTTTTTTGTGGATCTGAAAATAACAAACAAAATAAAAATGCATATCATAGTCTACTCTAAAATGATAACTTGTCTAGTGAAATGTGCTCCAATTCAAATGTACGTACAAACTGAATTGTGCTCCAATTGTGCTCACATCCGGATGACGAACAACAAAGACTAACGACACGCTTTGCAAAAGCCTGAAGCTCGAAAGCAAGGCCACCATATGCACACCACCAAAGAACTACAATTGGAAGAAAATGAGAAATAGCAAGCATAAAACTGACAGTGTGACAGGAGGAAACGAAAACATGGAAATCATAGAACTTACGAGGATTCTTTTTTGTTCGGCAAGCCATTGCTAGTTTCGATGAGAAGCATTCACCTTCTGTCCTCTCATAGTCATCAGCTTGAGCACTTATCTTGTTGTGCTTCTCCTCATAAGGTACCATCTTCCACATCACCTCATTGAACATATGCCTTAGCCTCCCCATCCGGTCAATTGATGTTTCAGTTGAATATATGAACTAGTTGTACTGACCATCAAAACATCAGTTGAACATATGCCTTAGCCTCATTGAACATATCGCAAAACTAGTTGTACTGACCATCACCTCAAATAGACAAATGAAGTTTAGGAACACCGTTGCAGAGGACTACAAGTAGTATATAAAATTAATCAAGCATAAATGGCAAACCTTACATGATAAGCACTTGGTAATGCATGATTAATGTGAAAGGCACCCCTAATCTCAACCATGGCTGAAGAAGTTGGTCATGTAGCATACTAGCATAGCTACCATGTTTAAATGATGTGGCATGCCATTTATCAACATATATTCCTGTAGAAAAGTGATAATACAATAGTCTATATGCTCGCATGATTGAGATATGCCAAGTTGCTAACATTTGTACTAACATTTTAAATGATAGTGCAGGATGGTCATCCTCCATTAGGCTGGCATTACACGATAGCTTATCTTATATTGCCTGTGCTACTTGTTTCTCAGTATGTTTCTATGGAGATCATGAAGCCACCGCAGGTGAATGCTGCACTGTATGCTTCATCTGTTATAGCGCCATAATACAAGCTATCAATGGTTCAACTTTGCTCCTGTGATCTGCTGTAGACTGATGACCCATCACAGAAGAACACACTGCTTGTTTTGAAATTTCTTCCGTTTATGATTGGGTGGTTCTCTTTGTCGGTGCCATCAGGATTGTCCATTTATTGGTATGTGCATTTGCTATGCAATTAGTTCTATGAATGTGCTCAGATATGTTCTATTCTGTAGTGATATATGCCTCGCAGAGATTGTATGACTCCTCCCTGCTCAGTGAATTCTTTCAATTTATCCAATCACAATCTGTGTATTAACTCCATGGTTGCCAATTTGCCATTAGGTTTACAAACAATATCCTCAGTACAGCCCAGCAGATTTGGTTACGTAAATTGGGAGGAGCAAAGCCTGTTGTAAGCGAGGGAGGTAGTGGAATAATTACTGCAGGACGAGCAAAGAGTTCGAGTGCTCAACCAGCCCAGCCTGGTGAAAGGTGCCTTTGAACTTCATATAATATTTAACCCTATTATGTTCTGGCTCATATTTTTAAAAATAATATTTCAAGCAGATTTAGGCAGCTAAAAGAAGAGGGGAGTAAGAAAAAACTCAGCAAAGCTCTTGCTGCAGGAAATTCAAAAGTTTCAGCGTCAACATCAGAGGATGAAGAATCAGATGATGAGACTGCAGAAGAGGTACTCCTTTTTTTTCCTTCATTCATCGTACTTGCTGGAGCATTGTGAAGTAGACAACTGGAGCTAGTCATATTTAGAAAATCCTCTTTCCCCAAATAGTACATGAGGATATGAAATTCATCTTCAGTTACTGATGTAAAGTTGACAACAGGGAGGACCTGTAGGGGAAACACACAATTCCGGTAGCAACAAGATACTTCCAAGTTACTCTGGAAAGAAGGGCAAAAGATCGAAAAGGAAGCGCACGGTGCAGTAATGTGACAGAGCCTAATTGGATTTCATTTTTGTCACAACTGGTAAGTGTTATTAACTTGCTGGCACCTCCTCATAATGAAGCATGCAAACTTGTTTTTATTTTTGCAGTTCATTCTTTTAAAATGAATTTTTTTTTGATGGCAATTCTTGCTTTTCTCCAATTTATGTTACCTGTCTGATGATGAATAAATGTTAATGGCCTGTCCAATAATTATTGACAATTTCAGGTTAATTCAGTTGACCAGTAAGGTGCCGTAGTTGATCTCGGGTACAATTTTGATGGTCTCTTGGGAGGTCCGGTCGTCAGACAGAAAAAAATTCCAGTGTTACAGGTGTTTGCTGGCAAACTGTAAAATGAAATAGTTGGTTCAGTACATTACAATAGGTTTGAGAGGATAATGGGTGAGGCCGGGCTTGAGTATTTGTTCCAGCAGAGGAGAGGATCTTTAGGAGAGGTAGATAAATTATTCTTGTGCTGTTCTGTAAGAATGATTGTAAAATCGGGCAGGAATTGCATATTACATACTATATGTATTCTTTTTCCTCTTTGTAACCTGGTAACATTGTGTGGGGAGGAGTATATTGCAGAAGTTGAAAACCATCTAGTCATACAAATATCAGTTTGATAGCACTGTGGCCATTGGTTCGTCAGAAGTGTAAAGAGATGATCTCATGAACAGTGGTTATGTGATTCTGTGATAATGCCTGAGACAAGTTCACTGGCTGCGAGCTACCAGCAACAACATATGTTTGACTTTTATGATGCCCTTGGACTTGCCTTGAATTGAAAGTCAGTGGGTGCTTAGTTTGGTTGGAGGCAACAACATGCCAACATTTGGCGACCTCAACTGTAGCTTGTCAAGTCTGTCGGCCGCAGTCCCACAATTATTGCCTCTGAAAAACTTGCTTTAGTGCCACCCCGCTGCTGGCCTAGTGGGCCGGATGACGACGTTGTGGGTCCACTCGTCCGACCACTAGTGAACATTTTTTTAGTTTCTTTTTTAAAACGAAATAGCAAATATAACCTCTAACGTTTGATATGGCAAAAATGACACCACGACAGGTGTTGGACCCGGATTTTCTAATCCAGAATCCTTTGTGATAACACTGTGCTACTCCCTAGATCAGTAGATAGCACTCACAGATACATTGCTGAATCATTTCATATATGGCGTAGAACCATACCATTCATTAATTTAGCACATCAGAGTTTACATAGACCGCGTCGGGTCAGGTTTTACAATACAGGCCGAGCAGGCCAAAAGATTACATTACAAAAGCGGAAGCGACAACGGAAGCAAAAGGGGTGAGAGCTAATGTCTCCACAGGCAAGCGACTGGGGAAACCCGTGTGCGACCGATATTAACCAAGGCTTGGGTAATATTGGATGCACGCAAGTACCGACGGAGTCGACTGGACTGGAGCGAGATTAGAACATCTAAAGACTACACTACGCTTCAATATCTCCGGGTCCTCCGACTTCTGGATTCTCGTAGTAGTCGTAATCTCTAGGATTTCCTGCTTCTGAGGGTTTTTTTTTTGGGGGGGGGGGGGGGAGAGCGAGAGTGAGCACAACTTCCATGCTCGCAAGCCAACACACAATGTATACATGCAAGGCTTAAACAAGGATGGCTCTGGTTCTTTTATTTGATAAAGCAATATTTTCAAATATCATAATTACAAATTCCTAGCACTTAGCATTTTAACAAATTGTATTTTATTAGAGAGAGTATTTGTGCAATATTTAATAACAGCAGAGGTTCCTTCCGTCGGAAACTCTACCTTATGCTTACTTTTGATTGGGTCAGTCCCCAATTACTAACATCACTGAGTTCGAGCACTCAGGCAAAATCCAAACTCATGGCTAGGTGAGCCCACCACATTTTTCATCCCAACCACAAGGTTTTTGAAATAGAACTAACTCGAGTAAAGATTCCCATGTCCGCCTTTGACCGTAGGCGCGGCTGTTTAAACAGTTTAGACTCTGCAGAGGTTGTACACTTTACCCATAAGAGATAGTCATACTCGTTACCCCACATGATCCCTTAGTCATGTAGTTGAGCGACCGTCACAGTAACCTTTCAAAATATCTCGCCCCTTCTGTCATCTCACCTATATAGGGTTACGCCTATATATTGGTGCGGGATGTCACCTCCTACGTCTTGCCGTAGAAGGCACTTCACCATCGGTGTCCCATTCAAACGTGATCAAGCTCACACTTGCACCCTTTATTGTTCCTTCTGTGAGACTGACTTTCAAGGTTCAATAAATCTACTAAGCCAAGTTGCAGTTTGCAGACTTGTGGTTGTACTTGTTTTACACGGGAGGTCATGACAAGATTAAGTCCTTAGGGTTGTCTAGGCGGATCATTTCACACATCAACATTCTTTGGGCTGCATTAGCACCCATCAACATACGACCCATCACACAGTTCGCCCAGACAGTAACATCAATATTAGGGTTTTGAGGAGTAAAACCAAATCACCACCTTTATCTCAGTCATGGACCACCAATGACTGCCCAAATCATTTTTATGTTTAAAGAGATGATGATTGAAATATTTTAATGTCCCGGTACTTAAGCAAGACTAGCATGTCGCTTAAGTACAACCTATAGCTAGTATTACCACATAGTTACTAGGGTGACAAAGATTAAGGGATTCAAATTGTCAAGGATGACATAATAATTAATTAATCATCAAATGGGTATTTAACTACCTTAAGCTTTAACATATATTTGATTAAGGAATTAAACCATGCAATTCGCTATTTTAAAAAAAATATAATTTGCATAAAATGTAGGCTCAATATGATCAAAGTATTGACTCGCCTGGGATATAGGCTAGAGGATCTTGATAATCTTGGGCTTGATCAACTTGGGGATCTCCGGCGTCTTCAAATCCTAGTCGGACGAACGTACCGGAAAAAGGCACAGACAGGCAAAAGAGCAATTAAATACAAATGAACAACAAATAAACTCCAAATTAAACAAGGCCTATGCCATTAGCAAGATCTTGAATTTACAAATTTTTAGAAATTATTTTATAATTTTTGGAGCTAAAATGAGGGAGATATTAATTTTTGAAGTCTCACTTTTGAATTAAATTAGGAAAAAGGAAACGAAAATCAACAGAAAAAAGAAAAACGAAATCGGCTCGCAACCACTTTCAGCCCGGCCCACGGCCTCGGGCCAAAGTGGCGCGCATACACGCAGGCTCGGCCCACGCGGCGCGGAGGCGGCCCGGGCGGGTGCGGCCTAGAAGGGGGGCGCTCGGCTCGGGAGCAGAAGAGGGGAGGGAAGCGGGGGCGGCGGCGGCGCACGGTGAGAGGGAGGTGAGGGGGCTCGGCGGCAGCGGCGGCGCGCGGGATGGGGAGGAGAGCTCGGGCGGCATCGCGCGCAAGGGAGAATGGAGGGCTCGGACGGCGCGACGGAAGCAACCAGAGGGAGCGGTGAGTTCGGAGGCGACGTGGGCGGGACGCGCGACGGTGTAACATCCAAAATTGTGGATTCGCGAGATCTTCAAAGTCCAAGAACGCAAACCCCAAAAACTTCCCAAATTGTTCAAGATTCGGTTCTTCCCCGAAAGCCCCGAGCCCTCTTCCCCAAACCGCCCCCCTAACCCTAACCCTAACCCTAGCCCTGTCGCCGCCATGCCCTGCTCCGCCGCCTCGGACCTCCACCACCCACCGGCCGCGTCAACGCCCGCCGCGCGCCTCGACCCGCCCCATCCCCTCGCCGCCTCGCTGACCGCGCGCAGCCCCGCCGCGCCTCGGCTACCCCGGATCCAAAGCTTCCCGCCGACCTTTAAAAACCCGGCGCCCTTCCTCTGCTCTCCTCACCTCCACTCCCTTCTCCCTCCCCAAGCAAGGACCCGAGCAAGAAAAGAGAGAGCAAAGGAGTTGGAGGACTCACCTTCGCCGCCATCGTCGTCCTCTCCGTCGCCGTGCCCGAGCCTCCCCGCTCCCCTTCGTCGCCATCGCCGCACGTCGTCCCCGAGCTTCTTCTTCCTCCCCCGCGTCGCTTCTCTTTTGTGCCGTCGTTTGTCGCCGTCGCCGCCGCGCCCCCTCCCGAGCCCCTTCTTCATCGCGCGCCGCCGCTCCTCTCTCTGCTCGCCCGAGTGAGGCACGAGCCGAGGGTTTCCCTCGCCCCCCCTTTCTTTTCTTGACGCAGCCGCATGGTTACACATGAGCGCTTTGAGCCGTTTAGCGCCAGGCCGAAAAAGGCACCGTGGGCCGCATTTCCTTTTTCCTTTTATTTCTTTTTCTTTCCCTTTTTCTATTTTGATTTAAAAGAGAGGCTTTAAAATCTCTTTTCTCCCTCGTTTTAGCTCCAAAAATTGTGGTTTTTGTTTCTAAAAATTTCTAAAATCAAGCCCTTCCTGTTGGTGCTAGTTTGGTTTATTTTGGAGTTCATTTGATGAGTTCTTGCTATTTATTTAATTTGTTGCTCGCTTGTCTCCTTTTAAAGTGCGATCGATCGCGTAGAGTTGGAGAAGCCGGAGACCCCACCGATCAAGCTCAAGAATATCAAGACCATCTAGCCGTAGACCCAGGCGAGTCGACACTTTGATCATATTGAACCTACATTTTATGCAAAATATGTTCTTTTAAATATCAAATTGCATGCTTTATTTCCCTTATGCAAATGTATGTTAAATACCCTAAGGTAGTTAAATGTCATGTTGATGCTTTATTATTAATACACCATCCCTTGATAATTGAATTGCCATACACCCTTGTCACCCTAGTAAATATTGGGTAACTATACTAGTATAGGCTATACTTAAGCGCCATGCTAGTCTTGCTTAAGTATCGGGGTATCATCTACCACATTCATCATCTTTTGAAATGAACATGATTTTGGGCAGTCATTGGGTGTAAATGACTGGGATGGTTATGACGTTGTATTTTTCCTACCTCTTAAAAACCCTAAAGAAATTGCTTATCACATCTGGGCGGATGGTATGATGGATGGTATGTTGGTGGGTGCTAATGCACCAAGGAATGTTGGTTTGTAGATGGTATGTGGTATGAACCGCCTGATGGTCCCTAAGGACTTAATCTGTGATGACCTCCCAATGTAAAACAAGACGACCACATGTCTATAATGGTGTCGACCGGCTAAATAATTTGTATCCGTTAGTATGAGTTGCACCGGGTAGATGACCGCTCGCCATAAGCCTATGTGGCTATGGGTTGGGGTGTACGACTTCTGGTCTATGTGAGCGTAAGTCGTGTGGCGCAAGAGGGGTCCGGGAAAGAGTTGACGGTCTGCGTGGCGTAACTCTTCTCGTGAAACCTTAGCGGGTGTAACAAATCTTGGTGGATGCATTGTAAAGGCCTTGTGACGATCTCCCTTGACTCACATGTCTACTAAACATGTGTATATGTCGATGATTGTCTCTTGTGGGTAAAGTGTACAACCTCTGCGAGTGTAATGAAGCTGTTGAATAGCCGTGCCCACGGTCAAGGGCGGACATGGGAACTTACAAGAGTTAGTTCTGTTTATAAAACCTTGTGGGTGGGATAAAAAGTGTTGGGTCGCTGTGACCCTGGTTTTGGTTTTCCCTGGGTGGATGTACCCCAGTGATGTTAAGTTGTGGATGTAACCGCTATTAAAACTAAGCATGAGGTGGAGGTAACTCTCTTCATTATAAATATTGCACAAGTAATCTCTTTAACAAATGCAATTTGGTTAAAATGCTAAGTGATAGGACTTTTTAATATTGGTACTCAAAATATTGCTTTGTGCAAATAAATAAACCGAGCCATCCTTGTTAAGCCTTGCATGTATAATGTTGCATACTGTGTGTTGGCTCGCAAGCACGGTAGTTGTGCTCATCCTCGCTCTTTCCCCAACCCTCAGAACCCGTGGATCATGGAGACTACGTCTACTACGAGGACCAGGACGCCGAGGAGCAAGGACATGAAGAAGAGTAGCATAGTTCCGTAGTCTGAGTCTCGCCTCAGTCTGGTTGGCTCCGTTGTTACTCGTGTACAACCTATATTATCCAAGCCCTTGGCTAATATCGGTCGTACACCTAGTACTCCAGTCGCCTTGCCTGTGGAGAGACTTGCTCTACCCCTTTTGCTTCCGCTAACGTACTCGAGATTTTGTAATGAACTCATTTGGCCTGATCGGCCCTATTGTAAACTCGACCCGACGTGGTCTATTTGAACTCGGATGCTTGTATTAATGAATGGTTTGGTCTACGCGATGTATGAAATGGTCGGCAATGTGTCCGTGGCGCTATCTCGATCCAGGAATAGCGCAGCTTTATCACAGAGGATTCTGGATTACGAAATCCGGGTCCGACAGACGGCGACAGACGCGCACTAGAGGTGGGACCCGGTGAGGACGAGAAGATGGGGGGGAAGGCGACATCCCACTCGGCGCGGTAGGGACAGCGTCAACGCCGGTCGGGGTGGGGAAGAGGAAGAGAGGAGGGGGGAGGACGAGGGGAAAAAGGGGTGTTACAATCCTACCCACCTTAAACAGAATCTCGACCCCGAGATTCAGGCTAACCGGATTAGACAGAGAACGTACCTCTCATTACTCCTGACGTTGCTTGGGCTTCTGTGGCGATGACATGGTTGACATGTCCTTGACTTCGGCTTTGGCTTGGAGTGGAAGCGGCTTTGGATGCCTGCGAGACCTGATAACTTTTCCTTGCAGCTGAAGTCTGGCCTCGAGCTGGTGTGGCTCTCAAGTTGTACTCCCTCGGGGTGACTGGTTGAGGGCACCTTCTGGCAAAGTGTCCGTTTTCCCCACAATTGAAGCAACGAAGGTGAGTTATCGGATTGACTGTCGTAGGCTGTCCAGTTGAGTGAGAGGTGCGGAAAACATTCCCACTGGAATGCGGGGTTGTGACTAGAGTGGAAGTTGGAGTTGGAATTGTAATCCTTGGTGACGGGGCAGCTAACTGCTGGTAAGACAGGCTGCCCTGAAACGCTGACTTCTGCGGAAAACCGTCGTGTGGTCTCTGAAATGACATCTTCCTTTTGCGGCTAACCTCCATAGTTTTGTTCTCATTTTCACAGATGAGGACTTTATTGACCAATTGTTGGAAGCTGGAGTAATCATGGAGGATGAGCTATCCTCTCATGTCTTCACGCATTCCTTCCACAAAGCGATCGATCTTTTCTTCTTCATCAGCTACGTCATTGGGGGCGTAGCGGGCAAGCTGGTTGAACTTGGTTAGATATTCATTGACTGACATCTGACCCTGCTTGAGAGCTCTGAACTCATTCTTCTTCAATCTCATGGTACCGGCGGGTACGAAGTTGGTTCTGAAAGCGACTTTGAATTCCGCCCAATGAGTTGATTGCCATACGGGTTCATTTTCTTCTGGCTGTACTTCAGCAGCTTCTTCTATGGCGACAGCGGCGACGGCAGCGGGCTCTTGTGGGGCTCCAATCGTAGATGCTACGGCTTCTGCTACTTCTGCTTCTTCTTCTGAACTGTCACCACCTCGGGCAGCGAGGTAGTTCTCCTACCAAGCGGCGGCGGCTCCTTTCAGCTGATGGGTAGCAAAGTCCACTTTGTCTTCTTCTGAGCAGCGGGCGAGACGAAGCTTTCTCTTAGTATCTCTGAGCCAGTCTTCCGCCTCAAGGGGTTCATCGACTGCGGCGAAGGTGAGGGGTCTTGTCCTGAGGAAGTGTGCAAGCTTGGAGTGGTGACCGGCTGGTCCAGTCTGCTGATTGGTTAGCAAGGCTTGAAGAATCTGAGTTTGCTGAAACATGACTTACGCCATTGTCGGGGTTGCTGGTGGCGGGGGAGGTAGATCTTGTCCACGGCCACGACCATAGCCATTGCCATGGCCTCTTCCTCGGCGTGCTGCAAAGGCACCACAGACTGGGGTGGCGGCTCTTCTTGGCGGCATCTGAAGACACGCTGAAGCTCAGAACGAGGGGAGGGGCATATATGAGGGTTTTCTGGCCCTCTAGAGCACAGCAGAAGAACTTCAAACCAATGAAGAAAAAAAGATCAAACACAATACAAAGCCTAGAACGGCTGCATTATATTAAGGGGGGGGGGTTAGGTGTTACATGACTCCTGAAGCATAGCGTATAGGCTAGGCTAAGCCATGACACAAGATACAAGCACAACGTCTACTGACTGAGGTAAAAGAAAGGAAAAGATGCTTGCAGACCAAAGGCTGCCTACCAAGCACTGCTAGCTAAACTAAGCTAACTACTCCTCAATCGGGTACTGACCACAGGCGGTGCAGTTACCCGGTGAGAGAGAGAGCGAGAACGGTCGCGACTGAAGTCGGGCGATCGGGAACAAGAGTGAGAACGAGAAAGGCTGCGTTCTCAACTGGAGTCTTCAATGTTGATGACGGGCTACAGACTGGGATGTCGCATGCTCTTGCATGTAGTGATCGGCGGGGCCCAAGACGCGTCAAGTCGGCGCCGGGTTGCTGATGATGGCGGCTGGTACGGAGGAGGGGTGTGCATCACGGCGGCTCACGCACGGCGGTGTTCTCCTGATGTCGTAGATCTTCGGGTAGCATTCTCCCTCCTAGAGAGACGGGAAGGAACAGAAAGGCGACCTCAACAAGAGATCCTTGTGTGCGCGGCACAAGTGAGTCAAGGCGAAGCGTGCTACGTCCTGAACAGCATCGGAACAACGGCTCCTGGGATGCTCAGTCTGAAAGGTGTGAGCGATGAACTCAACCTCCAAGGAACGAAACTCTCGATCCATAACCTAGGTCTTCCAGCCTCGGAGGATAGGTTGGTGGTGAACCAAGGTACTACTTGAGTTTGGCGGGGATACCGACAACTTGTCGTCGTTCTCGCCGTGAGAGAAGAAATCCCACGGGCCATCAGACGACGATATGGTTTATCTATTTTTTTTTTAAACAACAGAGAGAGCCAGCAACGGAGTAGGCTCACAAAAGGAGGTAAGTAAAGAACTAAGAGAGGTGAGTAAAAGCAATAGATACGTTATATTTTTGCCAAAGCTTTTCTTAGTTTTTAAAAATAAAACTCAAGTCCTTAGGCTTGACCAGTCTAGCTAAGGCTCCTACAGTCGTATGCTCTGATACCAGCTCTGTCGGACCCGGATTTCCTAATCCAGAATCCTCTGTGATAACACTGTGCTACTCCCTGGATCAGTAGATAGCACTCACAGATACATTGCTGAATCATTTCATACATGGCGTAGAACCATACCATTCATTAATTTAGCACATCAGAGTTTACATAGACCGCGTCGGGTCAGGTTTTACAATACGGGTCGAGTAGGCCAAAAGATTACATTACAAAAGCGAAAGCGACAATGGAAGCAAAAGGGGTGAGAGCTCATATCTCCACAGGCAAGCGACTGGGGAAACCCGTGTGCGACCGATATTAACCAAGGCTTGGGTAATATTAGATGCACGCAAGTACCGACGAAGTCAACTGGACTGGAGCGAGATTAGAACATCTAAAGACTACACTACGCTTCAATATCTCCGGGTCCTCCGACTTCTGGATCCTCGTAGTAGTCGTAATCTCTAGGATTTCCTGCTTCTGAGGGTTTTTTTTTTGGGGGGGGGGAGAGCGAGAGTGAGCACAACTTCCATGCTCGCAAGCCAACACACAATGTATACATGCAAGGCTTAAACAAGGATGGCTCTGGTTCTTTTATTTGATAAAGCAATATTTTCAAATATCATAATTACAAATTCCTAGCACTTAGCATTTTAACAAATTGTATTTTATTAGAGAGAGTATTTGTGCAATATTTAATAACAGCAGAGGTTCCCTCCGTCGGAAACTCTACCTTATGCTTACTTTTGATTGGGCCCGTCCCCAATTACTAACATCACTGAGTTTGAGCACTCAGGCAAAATCCAAACTCAGGGCTAGGTGAGCCCACCACATTTTTCATCCCAACCACAAGGTTTTTGAAATAGAACTAACTCGAGTAAAGATTCCCATGTCCGCCTTTGACCGTAGGCGCATTGTTAAAACAGATTTAGACTCTGCGGGGTTGTACACTTTACCCACAAGAGATAGTCATACTCGTTACCCCACATGATCCCTTAGTCATGTAGTTGAGCGACCGTCACAAAGAACCTTTCAAAATATCTCACCCTTCGTCATCTAACCTATATAGGTTACGCCTATATATTGGTGCGAGATGTCACCTCCTACGTCTTGTTGAGAAGGCACTTCACCATCGGTGTCCCATTCAAACGCGATCAAGCTCACACTTGCACCCTTTATTGTTCCTTACGTGAGACCGACTTTCAAGGTTCAATAAATCTACTAAGCCAAGTTGCGCTTTGCAGACTTGTGGTTGTACTTGTTTTACACGGAGGTCATGACAAGATTAAGTCCTTAGGGTTGTCTAGGCGGATCATTTCACACATCAACATTCTTTGGGCTGCATTAGCACCCATCAACATACGACCCATCACACAGTTCGCCCAGACAGTAACAACAATATTAGGGTTTTGAGGAGTAAAACCAAATCACCACCTTTATCTCAGTCATGGACCACCAATGACTGCCCAAATCATTTTTATGTTTAAAGAGATGATGATTGGAACATTTTAATGTCCCGGTACTTAAGCAAGACTAGCATGTCGCTTAAGTACAACCTATAACTAGTATTACCACATAGTTACTAGGGTGACAAAGATTAAGGGATTCAAATTGTCAAGGATGGTATAATAATTAATTAATCATCAAATGAGTATTTAACTAGCTTAAGCTTTAACATATATTTGATTAAGGAATTAAAGCATGCAATTTGCTATTTTAAAAGAATATAATTTGCATAAAATGTAGGCTCAATATGATCAAAGTATTGACTCGCCTGGGATATAGAGGATCTTGATAATCTTGGGCTTGATCAACTTGGGGATCTCCGACGTCTTCAAATCCTAGTCGGACAAACGTACCGGAAAAAGGCACAGACAGGCAAAAGAATAATTAAATACAAATGAACAACAAATAAACTCCAAATTAAACAAGACCTATGCCATTAGCAAGATCTTGAATTTACAAATTTTTTGAAATTATTTTATAATTTTTGGAGCTAAAATGAGGGAGATATTAATTTTTGAAGTCTCACTTTTGAATTAAATTAGGAAAAGTGAAACGAAAATCAACATAAAAAAGAAAAACGAAATCGGCTCGCAACCACTTTCGGCCCGGCCCACGGCCTCGGGCCAAAGTGGCGCTGCGACGCTGCGCGCGCGCCCACGCGACGCGGAGGCGCCTAAGCGGTGCGCCTAGAAGGGGCGCTCGGCTCGGGAGCGTAAGAGGAGAGGGGAGCGGACGGCGGCGCGCGAGGTGAGAGGGGAGTGAGGGGCTCGGCGCGCGGCGCGCGCGCGGATGGGAGGAGAGCTCGGGCGACGATCGCGCGAGGAGGGGAATGGAGGGGGCTCGGGACGGCGGCGACAGAAGCAACCGGAGGGAGCGGCGAGTGCGGAGGCGACGTGGGCGGGACGCGCGACGGCGACAGACGCGCACTAGAGGTGGGACCCGGTGAGGACGAGAAGATGGGGGGAAGGCGACAGCCCACTCGGCGCGGTCGGGACAACGTCAACGCCGGTCAGGGTGGGGAAGAGGAAGAGAGGAGGGGGGAGGACGAGGGGAAAAAGGGGTGTTAAAACAGGCTAGACAAATGACATGTGTTCCATACTGCACTTCCAGTCTGCGGAACCCACCTATCCCGTTTCAAATCCGCGAAAGCCCACCTATCGTGCTCTTGATCCACTTAAACCCACCTACCGCGCTTCCACTCCGCGGTAGGAATGGCTGGTTTGTGCGGACCAGGAGCACAGTAGGTGGGTTTTGCGGACCAGATGCGCGGTAGGTGGATTTTGCGGACTGGGAGCGCAGTACATGCCTATCGTGGTGTTATTTTTGTAATTTCATATGAGGTGTGGCTACTTCTACTATTACAAATAAAAAAGTATCAATTCAGCAAAAGAGTGACATCCCTCCCTTTAGAGATCTTGGTAAACAATTTTGATACGAATCCTATGCATAGTATGTGCTTCTTTTTTTTGACATAGTATTGGGTACTTGGGACGAGGGTCTTTGATTTCAATTCCCCAATTTGAGTTGGGCCAGTTATTATCTATAGGTTTCCTCACGGTTAACTGACTCAGTCCACCGGAACTGTTTTGAACATGATGTAATCTATTTTAAACGGTTTTGAATAATCCATTGATGACGAGACGACCCATGCTAGCTGCTAGGTTGACCCTCGTCACGCTGGTCTTCATTGGAGAAGCCACCGCCGTGGATGAACGGCAGCCCCACCGGTGTGCTGCGAAGACACAGCCGTCGATCGGCAGCTGCCTCTGTGAGTCGGATTCGTAAGTCTGCAAGTATCCGGGTACGATTTCCAATCATCAAACGTCTCAACAAATTAACAGCTCAATTTCCGTTAATTTCACTCTGAAACATCTAGGGAGACACCTTGTCTTTTGTACTACTATCGAAAACTCTGAAACATCATGTATGTATGTACGTACAGGGAGGAAGACCAATGCAAGAACCTTCCCTAGCTCCTGCCAAATAATCCATCAATCGTCAAATCGTTACAACCCTGCAGGGCTGCCGTCTTTCCTCGGGTCGCTAACGGCGGTGAGCATCCCATGGAAGACGTTCTCGCCTCCACTTTGCCGCAGCTTCATGCTCCGAGCAGTGCTCTGTCTGCCTGAAACCGGCTCGAGCAAGTCCTGCACAATGAGCTGGCACACCGCTCCAGAGTTCGTGCTTGCCAGCCAATGCCCTCTCTGCTTCAGGAACTCTCTCGCTTCGCTGCTGAACTCGATAAGCTCGCCGTTGATCACCGTCTCGTTCTCGTAGATCACCACATTCGGCACCAGCTGCAATATTGTTTCGTTCAAAATGCTACAAATTACTGGTTACGAACCGTGTCATTTCGTCAGAACTGACATAAAAGAACCAGAAATCAAGTTGCCTCCGTTGTGTTTTCATTTTTCATGGGTCGCTGACTGACGCATGAAAGCATTGGGTGGGGGGCAAATACGTAGCAAATGTTTACCTTGTGATAGACCCTAGGATGCTGGACAGCGGCCAGAGGGTACATGCCGACGATGAAATGGTTCAGGAAGACCTGCGTGACTGCAGGAATGATGTACGTCCCCCCGCTGCCTCCGATGACACCGGCAAGCTGTTCATTCTGAAGAAACACTTACGTGTTCAGTACAAGCGAGTCGTAACGAGACATGCCAGTATGGATGTAGGACAGTAATACCTTCAGTATGATCGCCGGCGTCATAGAGGACAGAGGCCGTTTGCCCGGAGCTATGAAGTTCGCCGGCGCAGGTGGAAGGTGATCAGGTGTTCGCTCTGCTGGCAAGGAGAAATCGTCCATCTCGTTGTTCACCACGATGCCAGTCGACGGCGAGAGCAGATGGGCTCCGAAGTAGTAATTCACGGTTGTTGTCATAGCCACCGCGTTCCGGTCGCCGTCGACGATGCAGAGGTGGCTGGTTCCATGGTCTCTCAGCTGGCTCCATCTGAAGCCAACAACAAAAGCTTGTCAACTCATACGCTATATAATAATACGGTTTTGCTAGTTTTAAGTTGCCTGAAATTTTCTTAAGTTTAAATCACTTGTTATGATCATTGCATTTGTGTAGAGATTGATGTGTTATACGATTATCATATGATTGGATATTGATCCAATAGATGTCATATGATTGGATATTGATTCAATGGTCATAACAAGTGACTTAAACTTAAAAAAATTTCAGACAATTTATGAATAGACAGATCAGACACAATACTTTGGCAAATAGTAACCGGGAGGAAATGTCGTGTTGTCGACGATCCTTTGCCGGATTTTGTCAGCGAACGACGACGACAGCATCTCGGAGACGTCCCCGGTGACATTGACGAAGTCGGGATCGCCGAGGTCCATCCGAATAGCCAGCATGTGCTTCAACGCTTCGATGAGCCAATGCACGCCAAGAAACCCTTTCAAGAACTCCAGCGACTTGTAACCTCCCAAGGTATTCAGAATCTGCGATCATCAGGGAAAAAATGTCATTGAATCTGAATCAACAGAACAAAAATAATAAAAATTTAGCATTTGATCTCTATGAAATGGAAGGGCGTGCACTAACCAAGGCCATCCCCACGGTGCCACTCGAAGGTGGAGGCATGCCAAGAATGGTGTACCGGCGTCGCTCACCTCGACCTTGTACCCCCTCAGATCGTCCATCGTCGCGATCCCTCCGGCCCTCCTGACGTCGTTGATGAACCTCTCGCCGACGCTCCCGTCGTAGAACGCCGCGACCCCCTCGTTGGCCACTGCCTCCAGCGTGTCGGCGAGCGCGGGGTTGCGGCACACCTCACCGGCCGCCAGGAGCCTACCCTCCGGCGCGAACACGCCGCGCAGACCGGGGTCGGAGAGCACGTCCTGCTCCGTCGTCTTGAGCGCGTTGGCGGCGCACGGCACCACCGTGTACCCTGGTCTGCGTGGCGTGAACAGTGATAGGAGCAGTGATAGGAGCAGCTAAAGGACCAATGGAAATGTCATATGAAAGGAAGCACCAGAGTCAAGAATCTAAGGTGATATACCTGAGGAAGAAGTAGAAAGTGGTCCCTCACTAGAAAACTATGCAGTAGAACCAAACGGTGCAAAAGCAGTCATGTGACGCAGTAGTGTGAGAAACTCCTAAGAATCAGAAGCACGAGAGCTCCTCCGAGAGGAGGAACCGCTAGTGCCCTTTGGAGGACGGCCACCACGACGTAAATCCTTCTTCTTCCTGTAGAAGAACTGCTCCACATATTCATCCTTGTAGCAAAAGGTGCAGTGTAGCCCCCTACCGACAGTAGCTATCACTGATGAAGGCACCACTGGTGAAGGAGGAGCTGGAGACGTAGCGGGTGTAGAAACTGGAGGGGCTGCTAGAATCGAAGGAAATGATAGTGATGGCAGCAGACCCGCAACACGAAGGGGAATCTCCTCAACATGAATAGCTACAAAGGCCTCCAACAGAGTCACACGAGGGTGGAGCGCCGGCAACTGAGCACGAGTCTGCTCATACTCAACCCGGAGACATATCAAGAAGTCGCAGATGCGACAAAGCTCCAGGTGAGACCGCTGACGCTGACAGCACTGACAAGTGTGGCAAACATCTGGTCCTAAAGAGTCAATCTGACGCCATATCGCGGACAATTGAGTATAGAACTCATCCACAGTGGCATCTCCCTGCTGCAACAACTGCTCCTGACGCACAACAACAAGATACAAGGAATCACTAGATGACTCGTAGCGGTTGCGCAGATGTGCCCACATTAACTGTGCTGAAGCCAAGCCAACCACATCCCTAGTGAGATGCACTTCCATGCTAGTAACCAAATAGCAAAGGCATGAGCATCCTCATTAATCCATGTCTTGTGGGCAGCATACTGAGTCTAAAAAGTCTTCATAGCATCCTCAAACCTGAAAAGCATCAGATGCCTCTTTACGAGTGTCTTCGGAAGCATCATTCGGGAGTACAAATCAACAGGTGGAACAGGGTGAGGTGGACAAGGCAGTTCGCCGGTGAGAAAAACCCAAATATGCTGACCACGCATGTGGATGCGCATGTGCTGAAACCAGTCCAGATAATTGAGACTATTGAAGATTATCGGGCAATGAGGAACAGAAATGGTGCCCAAAGAGGATGACTTCCTTTTTTCTTGAACCAAACACTACTTACTCGATATGGTTTCTATCCGAAACTATATTCGAAGTCTCAGTCAGTGCCGTGGAGGCAGTGACAGCGACGACAGCGGCGACAACGATGGCGGCGACAATAGTTCCCTGGCGCAAATCAGTGACGGGTGAAGGAGGCGGCGGCAGATCAAGGAAGCGGCCTGGACCGACGATGACGGCCGGGCGAGTGACGAGCGAAGGAGGCGGTGGCAGATCGAAGCAGTGCCGACTACCTCACGGGCGAAGATGATGTCGACGACGGCCCAGAGCGACAACAACGGCCGGGCGTGCAACGGATCCGGGTGGCCCAAGACGACGACGACCCTGATGGAGGACGGCGGTGGAAGAGCCAGCAGCTGCGGCGACGGAGGGCGGCGACCCGGCTAGCGAGAAAAACCAGGCAGCGGCTGGTGAAAACTCCCCAGCAGCGACTTGAAAAAACCCTTGGTATTGCTCTGATACCATGTTATGAATAGCGCATGTATTCATCATGAGGCTAATGGGCTAATATATATACAAGCATAGATATAACATATATGCAGATAACCCCTTATGTAACATGCCATCCTAGGAACAAATTTGCTTTTCCCCGGTAATCTCCATTTAGTTTTTTTGGGCAATCGCCATCCTAGGAACCTGAAAAAGACATCACCAACTTCCAAAATCCGAAGTATCCTATGAGTCTGTCGGGCTCTTGGGTCAAGAGATATATTCAGGGTGAAAATAAACTATGAAGTAAAATAATGATAGTAAGTATAGAACTGTAAAACCTAATATTTTCTGCTGCCCTGATACCAATGCCTCTAATTTCTGGAAAGGGATACTGTGGGCAACAAAACTATGATGTTTGGGTATAGATGGATGGTAGGAAATGGTAGAAAGATTAGGTTCTGGGAGGACATTTGGTTTGGTACCTCTCCTCTAGCTGTGCAATTTGGGGATCTTTATAGTGTGGTTAATTTGAAAAGTAAGACAATTTCAGATATTTGGGTTGACAATTAAATTAGGTGTTCTTTCAGAAGAACCTTTTCTGACACTCATGCTTAGATGGTAGTTGGAAGGCATCATGCAACACTTAAATATGTGATGAGGAGGATGCTTTGATCTGGCAGTATGAGAGCAATGGTCATTATTCTGCAAAATCTCTTTATGCTATTATTTACTTTAGGGGTGTCTTGCCAATCTATATACCTGCAATTTGGTCTATTACAGTTCCTTTTAGAGTGCATGTTTTCTTGTGGCTCATGTCTCATAATAAGTTAATGACTAAGGACAATCTGCTTAAAAGAAATATTGTGAGGCCTCTGGACTGTGCCTTTTGTTCTGAAAATGAATCCATTAATCATTTGTTTTTTGACTGCATTGTGGCTAAATCTCTCTGGGCTGAATTAGCCGATATGTTTAAAATTGACATAGGTGCTAATTTTGTGTCCTTTGCAAAGTATTGGATTAGCGGTAAGAAGCATGCTGTTCAAAATTCTGTTATAGCTGCTGTCTTATGGTGTTAGTGGAAATGCCGTGATGACATTGTCTTTCAGCGCAAAGGGTGGCTCAGTATGAAGCAAGTTCGGCGGAAAATATTGAGTTTGTTGAGAAGCTAGGCGCAACTTTTCCAGGATTTAAAGCGGCAGCAGATGGATCTTTGCTGCGAGTGGCTGGAGGCGATGATGTTGACATCAGAATGAAGACGCTTGACCTGGGATGAAGGCTGATGGTCTGTGAAGCCGAAGAAAATGAAGCCTGAAGATCCAAGAATTGGGAGTGGAAAAAGGATGTGGATGTAATGCTTTATATTGCTTTGGAAAGCTATAGAACAAAAGAGTAGAGGAATTCAAAGATAGATGTGTAATCGCTAATGTACTGAGCTAAACTGCCTGAAAACTCAGTTTCAATATTATTTTTACTGGGGCATCAGTTTTGATGTCTTGTTCATCTAAAAAAAACTCCAAAGTATCCTGACTTGGGTTCCTTCACCAACTTGCAGCTGCTCCCACTTTTTCGAGTATAACGGGCCGGGCTTTGTTGGCCCAACAACGGACGAAGCAAATGCGTTTTAAGGCTTGGGCCCTTTCAGCCCACAGCCTCGGCGTACTCATCATATCACATGGTGGGAGTCGAAGCGGCCCATATGAATTCGAAGGCCTATTTTCTGCACCCGCCGTTTCTTTCCAGCTCAAAAAAGAAAAACGAGGGTGCGACGGGAACCAAGCACCAATTCAGCAATGCCGCGGTTTTATTCCTGGCACGGAGAGGGATTCAGAACAAGCAGGCTGTACCACTCCCGAAGCTCCAAATCAACTAATAATTAGGATTCTTACTGACAGTGTACTGTAACACTAGGGTAAAACTCTGGATTTTATATGACCGTACCTGCCTGCACAGTCACCAAACATCCTATATACGAGCTACATCTGATGCAAACATATACAGTGCGTTAAGAAAGGATGCTGTAACTGCAAAGCCATATACATTTTCAGTTGCTTCTGGAAAGTGACCGTATCTTATTCTTGCCCAATCTGCAGGTCTAGTTGTTCATTGTTGGTGTGGATAACTGCAGCGTGGTGGCTTATCTTTCTTCCTCCATGTTCCACTACAAGAGAACTGGCAAACATGAGGTATGCATCTCTGATTGAGTGCATCTCCGCTGCTGCGTCCCGTATCGGCATTCGCTCTCTGGGTTGCTGCTTTGAGCAGGACATGCCGAGCCCAATGACAGAGACCAAACACTCCTGAATTCTGCTTCTTGTGATGCTATCGTTGGCATCCTTGTGCACCCACATTGTCGGATCAGCTATCTCCAAGATTCTGTCAGGAAAAGCAGCCTCTGAAAACTTGTGAAGATCCAACGAATCTCTGAACATGTCGTCTGTTGGGCTCCATCCTGTAAACATCTCAAGCAGTAATATGCCCAGGCTATAAACATCGCCAATAGTTGAGATTGGAGAACCTTCCCCATACTCTGGAGAAATTTAGATTGATTAGCATGCCATATTTATGTAAGAACTAGGGGTAATGAACAAAGACCAAAACATTACCTGGAGCAACATAACCAATGGAGCCTATTCTAATTGCGGAATTGCTAAACATCTGTCGACAGTTTTTTGCATGCAAAATAGTCATTTTTCTATTTATTGGATATGCTTTTAGATTGATGCTGCAGCAGGTGCGTCACGGCCAGTGGTTTCAGCTGCTCCTTTCATTGCAACTCGCTCGCCTTGAAGCAGCGGCAGAAGCTTATGTCCGGCAGGGAAAAAATAAAAAAGCTAGCTGCTTGGCTTCACTAGCTAGTGATCAACTATATGCTGAAGCTGCACTTGATTTGAAGCTGAAGGGCTAGCTAGAAAGTTGATGGAAGCTTGAGAAATTTGGGAGGAGGAGTAGGTGTAGGTGTTTCCTGTTGTTTTCTTGCTTGCTAGATTCCACTTTTGATCTCTCTAAGCTATCTTTGTTGGTATATATATAATTTTATTTTTTTGTCTTTGTTTGTACTCAACCTCTAAAAATACATGTGAAGAACATAACGGGTTCACTACATTGCCGTATTTTGTTGGTATATAATTTTTTTGTCTTTGTTTTTACTCAACCTCTCAAATTACATGTGAGATTTTGAATTATGTGATGAAAATATTAGTTATTAAGGCTTTTAAGAATAATTACAGTGATCAAGAACTAAAATTACATAAATAATTTACTGTAATTTATGTATAATGGAGTTGTAATTTTTTTTTGTCTTTGTTTTTTCTCAACCTCTCAAAGTAAATGTGAAATTTTGAATCATGTGATGGAAATATGAGTTATTAAGACTTTCAAGAATAATTACAGTGACCAAGAACCAAAATTACATACATAATTTACTGTAATTTATGTATTTTTAGATAATAGAAGAGAAAAAATCTCTCCTGGCCTCTGCATTCGAGATGCACACAGCCCATTTATTGAAAGGACAAAAGTACCAAAATAACCAACACTGATAAAAGTGGCAAGAAGCCTTACAACCAAAACAAGACAATTGAAAATTAATCTTGATCACTTGCAAATCCGGCGACTAAGCCTCCACCCATGAGAATTGAGAATTTGCTTCGCCACAAACTCCAATCTTAAGCTTCCATCCACCATATACTCCTTCTGGGCCGAATCTTGTAAATTTGCCCAAGCACGTAGCCAAAATCCACACAAGTAGATAACCTGCAAGGGATTAGTGATAATCTTTTTGTTAAAAACAACATCGTTCCGACAACACCAAATAGACCAACATAAGGCACTAGCTCCCACCAAGAGTTGTGACTTTAAATTTGTTGGAATGCCGGCTAACCAATTTCCGAACATATTTGTTATGCTTACAGGGGGAGATAAATTAAACGCACATCAAACAACCCACCAAGCAAGACGTGAAAAAAGACAGTCAAGAAAAAGGTGTTGAATTGTTTCCTCTTTAATACAGAAACAACACTGAGTGCTTCCCCTCCAATGCCTTTTAAGCAGATTATCTTTAGTTAAAACGACCCCTCTTTTGAGATACTAAAGGAAAATTTGGACTTTTAAGGGAATTTTAATTAACCAAAATAAATTCCTAAAAGGGACTTGAACATTGCTAATTAGAGCCCCATAGAAAGACTTGACTATAAACAGCCCAGATTTATTTAAATTCCACCTAAAGATATCCTTTTGAGAGCTTAATTGTAAATTAGCAATCCTCAAAACTAATTCATTCCACGCATGTAACTTGGGCCCAATAATAGATCTTCTAAATGAAATATTTAAAGGAGTCGAGCTAAAAATTTTCGCCACAGTATCCTTCTTTCTCCTTACCAAATTATACAGAATAGAGTATTGTGTTTTCAAAGGAGAATCTCCTAACCAAATATCTTCCCAAAACCTAGTTTGCTTTCCATTTTGAACCTGGAATGACCCAAACTGAAGAAACTGATCTTTAATTTTCATAAGACCCGACCAAAAATGGGAAGTCCCAGGTTTATTAACCACCTGCGAAAGACTCTTGTCACCCAAATACTTCCTCGTTAACAACGATTGCCAAACCCCTTCTTCATTAAGCAATTTAAATAACCATTTCCTGAGCAAGCTTTTATTTTTTGCATCTAAGTTCTGAACACCTAGACCGCCATGCTCTTTGGGCGAACAAACTAAACTCCATTTAGCAAGCCTATATTTACGTTTATGATTGTTGTAACATCCTGATTTTCAGAATCGGGATGTTAATATTTAATTTGATGATCTAATAAATATTTGACAATGTTTTAAAATTTTCACATGTTTAATTAAAATGTTGCTTCTTAAAAATCGAATCGAATTGAAAGTCTACATTTAAATTGAATTACTTTGAGTTCTTGTTTTAGCATGTATTTTTTTTTTAAAAAAATCTTGTTGTCATTCATTCATACCATTGATGTCACTTCTAGTTCGATCGACCGTAGGCGAGACATCTGCATTTCCATTTCTTTTCCCCAACTTCTCTCTTCGCAATCACCACCAAAAATCAAGATGTCGACGACGCATGTTATACCGTTGCATTCGTTGTCTCGAGAGCAATCTATTTCTACAAGTAGTTTTCGCATGCATGGCAATTTGAGTGATTTTGCCAGAGGAGAAAGGAAGTAGCAGATAAAATACCTGCGCAACCCTCCTCTCAACTGTTGTTTTCTTCACTTCTCAACCACACTTTTCTCATTTTTATGCCTAGCCGAACAACCCCAACCCACCGCCATTCACTTTGCCCAGCATGTACTCTACCTGGCTAGCACATCATAGCAGCCAAAAGATCAACAAAAAACAAAATTTTTCACGTCCAAGACAAAAAGAGACTAGCGGCACTAGCACATGATCTATGCATGTGTGCATCTCCTACTAGTAAATCACATAAAAAAAAGAAAACAAGTCACTGGCACCTAATAGCATGCAGCTAGTACATCACCTCCCACTACCATTTCTTTATTCTCCTAGGCAGTACACCGAACCATCCTCCCACCTCCCACACTGCCAATTCATTTCTTCTCTGACACTTCCTTGCCCCCAAACCGAAAACCTCCCGCCACTTTTCCTTTTCGGTTTTAGCTCACTGCCACCCATGTCAACTTACTCCCCAACCATGGTCCCATCCGAACAGAACACTGCTGCCACTCATTTCCACCTCCACGCCACTTCTTTTCTTCCCCAACAGAGCATGGCCTTATTCCTTCTCTTCATGAACACAAGTTCATTTCATTACTTCTTTCCTTCCAATCCCAATCAAAAGCGAAATCATGCAATGCATGTTATGCCAACATCTTCCCATCACTCAAGCATTTCATTCATCCAAAAGTTTGCACATGCATGAACTTTTGAGCAAGTTTGATGAAGAAGGAGTAGCAAGCCTTTGGGTGGGGAATAGCATCGATAGAAGAAGCACAAGCATGCAACATGCATGCGGCCGAGCAAATGAAGAATGGAGCACGCCGATGGCGCTGCGGTTCGGCGGTGCGCGGCGAGCAATGGCCAGAAGGGGCGGTCGGCACGACATGTTGAGCCGCACGCCGCGGCGGCGCACCGGCGAGGCGGCGTGGCAGCAAGAGCCGAGGCGCTGGCGCCACAAAGACGATAAGCGCGGTCGAGGAGCGGCGAGCTTAGCGCGCGCATGCGACCAAGGAGCGCGGTAGCATGCATGCGAGCACGCGCTGCGCTGCAGCCGCCCGTCAGCGGCAGCGAGGCGCGAAGACGAGGTCGCCGAGGGGCGTCAAGCGGCCGGAGTTGCTTGGTGGCAGCGGCAAGGCGTGGCGGCGGGCGCGAGGCAGCGGCTCGGCGCTGTCCAACGGTGTCACGATAACGGCGATGCGAGCATGAGGCCGGCGCGGCAGCGCGAAGCGGGCGGCGCGGCGGCGGCGCGCGCGAAGCGACGGGTTGAGCAGCGAGCAAGGCGGCGGGTGGCGGCGCGGCCGCGTGGTGCGAACGCCAAGGCGGCCGAGTCGAGGAGAGCCGTGATGGAGGACGGCGTGGCGATGCGCAGCGCATGCTCGGCGTGGCATGGCGATGTCAAGGCGACGCATTGCGCGGCGCATGCATGTGACGGCCGTGCATGCGATGGCGCGGTGGGCCGCGAACATGGACGCGGACGAGCTCGGTGATGACTACGCGGGTGAGAGAATGGAGCGCGAAGCGGCGCGCGACTACGATGGACACGGACGGGTGCCGAGAAGACGGTGTCCGGCAATTTTTCACACGTTTAGTGCCGCGGTAAAAATCTTTAGTGTCAAATCGCGTTTACGATATTTACTTGTGCATGTTGTATATTAGTCTTGAGCATGGCGTCTTTTCATGCATGTTTAATTATAAAAATTGTTTGATAGCTTAGACCGGTGCGACTCTCCAGTTAAGTCTTATTTAGGCGTTGGCATGATCATGTATTGATATTTTGGTGAAGGCAGATAATTAGATTATTGTGGTGAAATGCATGCATTATTGATCGGTAGATGCTACAGTAAATATGTGAGTTGATTATTTGATCGGATGATATTGTTGTGAAGTCGCATGGATGCTAGTGGTGATCTTTGGAGGATAAATTAATTAGAGGTTTCTTCTCACATTGGATTAGTAAGTTTTGGAGATGGGACGTATAAAGATTTTATAATTTATTACTTGATGGATGACTTATGGGTTGATGATTAATGAGATATGGAGGTTGAATCGGATGATTTATTTAATCACGAGCAAATTGATCGGATGATTTTAGCGATAGTGTGTGAGTCACATATGCTAGAATTGGGAGAAGAAAACAATAGATTATTTGAGTGCAGATAAATGATTGGATTGCTATGTGATTTGTAGATAAGTTCTATGTGCCGAGTTGCTAGATTTGTACCCCCAATCGAGTTAGTAGAGAAATGATTATTAGTTGATCATATATACACATGTGTGATTGGATTGGTAGATGTCATACGTGACTAGTTCGGTGAAATGGATATAAGTTGATCGATTAGTGAGTAATTAGATGTTGGATGTGTTCTTAAATTGTAAAGAGCATTAGGTACCGGTTTGTCAATTAAACCTTGATCGGTGGAAAATTGAGCGTATGCGATTATGATTTGCCGAGGCGAGACAAGTAGAGCTAGATAGTTAGCATTAGCTTAAGTAGTATATCGGAGAACGATCGATGGATTCAATCATGGTCATATGCCCATGAGTCGGTAGATTTCGTGTAATTATCGGATGGGTTGTTTATTTGGAAGATCGTGAGTTCGGGCATCACTCGATGGATTAACTACCTTGATAATGTCTTAGTTGAGGTTAGTATGGGATTTACATCAAGAGATGAGAATATGATTGGAGAGTGTTATTCATGTGATTGGATTCAACACCGGAGAATCGGTTAAGTATATGCTTATGAGAAGATTAGATTTGTCGGTAGATGTTTTCCCTTCAGGAAATAAATTGAAAAGAAAAGAAAATACATAGACCCCACTTGTCATGGAATAGGCTAGGTCATCCTACCTATAAAAATTATTTAATGCAGTAGCAAAAATCAGAAAAGAATTATTTTTACACGAAAAAGTCTTTTAACTTCAACAATTCATAACTAATTCATATGAACTCTAAATGGGGTGATTCAATTTTTATTGATCATACATTTTAATTACCTTTCATGCCATGTAAAGCTTATCCCTACCACTGTTCTACAAATTTTTGCAAAAAAAATTAAATTCAGATGAACAGTAACCGAACCATGATTTTTCAGCATTTTCCAGAAAGCTGATTTTCAAACTACTATAACTCTCTCATATAAACTCCAAATGGAATAATTTTTATACCTAAATTCATTTAAAATCATAATATAGCTACTGTATAAATTTCATGCATTTTGGAGAAATTTGAGTTTTTGGCTATTTCTCGGTGTTTATTCGATATCGCCTTTCTTTAGATTCCGAGTTGCCGGAAGTATGAGAGTAAGTAACCGAGAGTGAGCAAGTGAACTACCAGCAAGGCAAGCATCATTTGAACTTTCTTTTGTGTGGGAACCCGGGGTTATCTCCTTAAGACCGAGACTAATCAAGGTCTTAGGGACATAACTCGGGATCTCCGGTAAATGGATTCCAACTTAACTCGGTTTAAGTGAGAGACTCAACTCAATTCTAGAGCCCCGACGATCATGCGCGCTGCTCCCCTGCTAGCACTATATGATTGTCGGTTCTCCAACAAGTCAAGCACTACACTTAGCGAGTTAAATAGGAATCCAAGAACAGCGAGTATGACCTATATTGGCTCCCAAGATCAGTGACCAATATAATCATACCCTCATTACAACGTTAGTCACATCCATACAACCATCATACATAAATAGTACAAAAGTTACAACACAGTTCTAAGAGTACAATTACATAAGGGCCGACCGGCCAAATTTAACAAGTTTATAGCGGAAGCGAGTAAATAAACCAAAAGGACCAACAGTGGTATGCCCACAACCCATCGGCAACCGACTGGGAGTTAGAAGATAGCATACTACTCGTCGATGTCACCTAAATCGACACGCGAACTCCTCAACCTCAATATCGTCCTCACCGTAAAGCCAGCAAACATCCATTTGAGTACCAAAGAGTACTCGCAAGTCTTACACAAATAAAAATAGTTATGCATAAGGTCATTCGAAGGAAGGCTCATATTGGCTTAGTTTTGCGAAAGTGACGCAACAATGTACAACCTACACATACTAGTTTTTCAAGTGCCATTTCAAAATCAGATTTGAAGTAGAAGTAAAACATGTGAATAAGTAATGAACTAAGTAACAAATTAAACATACAAATAACAAAGTGGCTGCCCACTTTGTTACAACAATAAGCATAAACATCCCATTCATGCTAATTACCAAGTTCACCCACAATTTTAATTCCAAGTCTAACGATAGTAACTCCCGAACTCAAGCGGTTGTCCATAACCGTGGACACGGCTATTCGAATAGATTATACCTGCGGGGTGTACTACTTACCCACACGACTCGACTAGCCCGTAAGCCTCGGATAATGGCACACTTCCTTTGGTATCTTGGTGGGAGAATCGAGATCAATCGTTTTCAGCAAGAAAACCCTATTGCGCTAAGTCCCCCATGTGAGATGTTTCCGGTCTTAGTACAAGTAGCATATAGCACTTTGCTAAGGGGCTCACATGTTATATTGGAAATACCGATGTAATGAAAAGGTAATTGGTGCTCCCTTGCACACTATAGAACATTGACATCGATTCCTAAGGACAAATGATCAAACACAAATGCCCCTACACCACCATGAGACTTATCACAATAGAACCTTCCCCCTACTTAACCGTACAACACCCATATCTGCGTATGGTAGCACGAAAGTACTTGAATCAACGACGTTACAAAGTTCGGTCCTTAATTGTCGGACAAGTCCAACCACATACCCAATTCGTGCATAAAGCACCATCACTAACCAACACTTGTCCAGACCAAAAGCTCATTTAAAATGACAAAATTTAACTTGTAAAACAGTGCGAAGATCTGAAACAAAAGTATATAATGAGGGTTGTGTTTATCCCATAATTGTCGGGTTATTCCCGACAATCAACTACCGGTTCTAGACTTGCATGGCTAAGCAAACTCGAACAATATAATTTCACACCTCCTATCATAACATTTCAGCAATGGAATAATTCATGGATAGCCACAATGACAACATAATAGGATGTGTCTAACTATTCATCACAAAAATAGCGACATTATCAAAATAGCATGCAAGCAAATATCATTGCATCTATCCTAACAAAATTGGGATCAATATGATGCAAAAAGAAAGTTCAAAGGATGCTTGCCTTGCAGGTAGCTAAGTTGTTCGCTCTCAGTTGTGTAGGAGTCAATATCAATGGGCTCGGTATCTAGATAAATACAATACCGAATAAACATCGAGAAATACCTCAAAAATCAAAATGCTTCAAAATGCATGATTTTTCTACAGTAGCTAAGTCATGATTGTAGATGATTTTTGGTGAAAGAATTATTTCATTTTGATTTAGTATGTGAAAGTTATGGTAGTTTGAATTTCAGACTTCGATATGTCTCCATTTAAGCAATTTAATTATGAAGTGAAATTTTGTAGAGCAGTGGTGTATACAAGGGTTACATGAATAAATGGGCAATATTATCACAAGTTCAAAACAGTTGAGTTTGCTCCAATTGGAGTTTTCATGATTTAGTTATTGATTTATAAAGTTATCAAGCATTAATAGTGTAAAAATAATCCCTTATGGATCATTTTCCTCAAACCATAGTTTCTGTGACAGAGGTAAGTTTAAAACCATTTTTATAATTAACCTCATTTGAAAAGTAAATTACCAAAGCGGCTTTCTGTTTTGGAGTTTCCAAGAATTACTTATGACTTTTGAAGTTATCGACCTTTTTCTTTTGTAAAAATAATAGTGTTAATAGCCCATTTTCCAAATTAGTGCTTTCTGTTACAGAGACAAGGTTAAAACCAATTTTAATACAAAGTTCATTAAATATGAAAACTAATGTATGGTTTCATTTAATTTGGAGTCGCTTTGAATTAGATATGGATTTTGAAGTTACAACAATTTTGGTGTGAATATAATTCGTTTTCAGATTTTCTAAAGAACTCAATACTTTTCTCACTCGCCTCAGCTAGCCACAGGGGATGACAGTGGGGTCGGAACAAATGTTGTTTTCCAATTCCTATTAATTTCAGGTTAACCCGACAATTGGGTCCTACATGTCACCGACTTGGCTCACAAGCACGGTGCATGGACCAAAAGCTAAGAGCTCGGTCCACGGGTTCACCACCACAGTTACTAATCACTTAAGGTCTTTGGGCCCACACGTCATAGAGACTATCGCAAAACCCAGACTAATCAATGCTTAGCCGAGCAAAGATCACGCATGCTTCGTTAATGATTGCAATTAGAATCTAATGATCGGCTCTGTGGTGTCGGGCGTGCCACGCTTCGCTCATGCGTGACATGTGATGATCGCTCGCTTGCCGCCGGCTTTGTGGTCCACGCGGCGCACATGGAGACGAAAAGGATTTACGGTACCTTCACGGCTCAAGGGTGGTGGCGCCGAGCGAGATGGCTGCCGGCGGCTAACCGGCGGCAAGCGGCGGTGACCTACGGCTAACGTGCATGTGCCAAACCAGTCCATTCTAGATCCAAATAACACATGCTTAAGCTATGAGAGTGGTCATGAAGCTCACGAGAGAGATGGAGTGGCGGAAGCTGGAGGTGAGATGCCCACGGCAATGGCGGCGGTGGCGGCAAGCTCCACGAGGAGGGTCGCTGGGCAAAATTTATGGAAACAAAAGGTTGAGAAAACTTGAGCGAGGCCAGGAGATGATCACCAAGCAGGGGATCGAGGAATGGCTCACCAGGATGATAATTGGACGATGCATAGTGTTGTCGGCCGAAAATGGGGCTAACTCGAAATCCAAAAGTTCCTGTGAAGCAATGTGAGGACCCCGGTTTATTCGGCTTGTACTGTTTAACCATCCACTTGGTCCTAACAGTACAAATCAAATAAACCAAGCCTCGAGATATGTATACTTCCTAGAAATGCAGTATACACACCCCGTTACAAAATCATGCATCGATTCCATTCATACACATAGAGCCGAAGCAAAAGCAACAACTGAAAGACATAGATAATATAAAGAGAGTTATTACAAAAGGGAGGCCGATCGGCCAAAAGTCATACAAATAAGTAAATACACAGCGGAAGCAAAATGGCCATAAGATGGCGATAAACAAAAGCCAATCGGCGTGCCTTTACCCACAAGGCAACCAACCGGACCGCCAAGCTAATCGTCCCGACAGCGCGCAACACAACTCACAAAAGTGAGGCCCTTGGGGCTCACCTTCTTCCTCTGCAACAATTAATATTAAGCAAAGCAGATGAGTACAAAACTTGTTTTTGTACTCGCAAGACTGACGTGTGAGATAACAGAACTATAATTAACTACATGCAAGCTTTATTTAAGTGGATGAGGCTTTGGACTCATTTTCAGCATAAAGCAAGTTTTCAATTGCAATAAGGTAATAGATTCAAAGCAAGTTTGCAATTAGCTTTTATTGTTCAAATAAAAGAGAGACAATTATAACAATAGATAAAGAACAACACCAACCTAGAAGTGACTAACCCATAGTCACCACAACAATAGCATGAAGTCCCCCTTCATACCACCCATGTCAAGTTTAAGTTTTTAAAAGGTTGTAGTCTAGTTCTTGCACGACCTTACCAAGCATGTCCATAACCTAGGACGAGGCTATTCGAATAGTTTTAACCTGCGGGGTGTACCAATGTACCCACACGATAGACCGCCTTTCCACCACCACGGTTAGCACACTTCCTTTGGTATGCGGGCATGGCTAAGTCTAACAAGACGCTTTCAATGGGCGATGCTAATTAAGAGCCGCAACCCACGGAGAAAGACACATTAGGCAGCCCTAGGTGCGCTAATGCTCCCCTCCAAACACCACACACAAGAACACACCCACCAACCACTCAATTAACACCTCCCAAAGTACTTAGTCAAGAGAGGTTCCATATCCCCTCGTGTGGTTAGTACGCAATAAGCGCTTGGCTTAGTGACACAAGTAACTCGGTCCTTGGGGACTTAGGCACCATTCAACACACCCAATGGATCACATCAACATACCATTGTGCCCAAGTCAAGATATAGTTTTGTTTTCAGTTTTTGATTTGTAAATCAATAAAACACAAGGGTTGGACATAATGGAGTAGTATAAGTATTTGTGTGATCAAGATCATCGACTAAGTCGATGATCGCCCAATACTACCGATGACTAGGCATGGCTAAGCAATATTCATTCGTAATCTACTAAGTGATAAGAGTTCATCCATCGAACTCTAACCACAGCAAATAACCTAGGCTCAGGTAGTAGAGGATAACCATTTACCTACAGATTATGCAACTAGAGGTCTAACTAATCAATTTAACAACAAGATAGCAATGCATACATAGAAGTTAAACAAAATATTAGACTTTAAAAGTAATAGGATCAATGGGAAATGATCAAACTGCTTGCCTGCTTGCTGTTGCTCGATTTGTTGCGGAGGGTCGTTCTCGGGGTTACCGCAAATGTCGAAGCCTAAGCGAAAAGCAAAAAGAAGCGAGAACAACCAATAAGACGAGCAACACTTAAACAAACGAGCAAACAAAAATTATTCAAATGCGATGAAATTTATACACAAGGTAGAATATGGATATACCTAGACATAGAAACTGGAAAAACCTAATTTGGATTTGTGGTGCAAAAGATATTCTCTAAAAAACTATTTTCGGCCAAAATGCTACATTTAAATAGCACTGTAGCAAAAACATTTTCTAGAAAGATTTTGAAGCTGAAATTTTTATGGTAGCTACCTACTGGTATAGTGATAACCCATATAAAATTTCAGGTCATTTGGAGTTATACTGAAAAAGTTATGATTTGTCTAAATTGTTTAGGGTATTAAACTAAAATATGATCTTTATGATTTCTAAAAACAGTAAAATTTGTGAAACTAATTTTCCTAGCAATTACACTTTCAGTGGAAACTAATCCAATTGGATTCATACAAAAATCATCTATATATTAAAAGTTATGCATTTTACAAGTTTGCTAAAAGTTCTGAAAAACAGTATTATGTTCACTTGTTTACTATTTTTGAAATTGGTTTTCCAGGTTTGATTATGGTCTACAATTATTTTTATATTTAAGTTCAAGTTATAAGGAAGCTAACAAAATTGGAATCATCTATAGCTGAGCTAAGATGACAAAGATATGAAAATGACACGACCCTAATGTGATACTGATTTCTGGACTTAGCACTTTCGGGACTTCACTAACACCCGAGGCGTGGGCGAACAGGCCGTTGATCTCAGATCGGACGTCCCTGGTTGAACCCGAGCGACACAGGCGCTGAGCGCGCAGAAGAGGCGGCGGCGTGGAGAGCTGAGGGCCGTAGATCTCGGATCGAGCGACCGATGTGAGCCACGTCGCCCCAGGCACGGAGCTCGCCCGACAACAGAGGAGTTTCGGCTGCGAGCTTGCTCGGCTCGTCGCCGGCGAGAATCGCCATGGCGGCGCGGCCAAGGGCAAATGGGATCCTAGTACTATTGCGCTTTGATGGCACCGCGGCGAGGCCAATGGTGACTGACGTGGCAGCGGCGGCGAGGCGGAGGAGTGCACACGTAAAACGAAACGACGATATGGCTAAGCTACGCGCAAATGGATGGGTGCAAAAGCTATGGCGGGTCCTATGGACTTAACGCGACCAGCGGAGCCCATATGGTAGCCGACGGCCGGAGGGCGGCGGCGGCGGCGCGCGACCAAACAGAAACCATGGCTGAGTGCGGCAAAAACTAAGCGGGGAAGAGCTGAAGCTCACGGGGTTCAGAAGACGATGGCGGGGTTGAGGTGGGCGGAGGATGATCGAGCAGCCGGCGGCGAAGTCGGCCAGCGATGCGAAGAGCTTCACCGTGGAGGGTCAACACAGGCCAAGCTAGCAACACGGGTGGTACCATGAGCCGCAATACCACGAGAAGCTCCAGGAGGCGGGATTGGGAAATGGAGGTCTTCACCGCCAGGAGAAGAAAGAAGTCTTGCGACGCGAGCTCCAAAACTCAATCTCATTGCCTCTGAAGAGGAAACCAAAATAGAGTGAGGTTAAGCACCACGAGGTAAGAGGATGCAACGAGAGCAAGGAGGAGCCAGGAACCATCTGTGATAACGCCTTCACCGTGAGCTTGAAGCTCGGCAATGGCGGCAAGCGGTTTCGGGTTTTAGAGCTCAAACACACACAGAGTACTAGCTCGAGTTGCGCAAAGGTGAAAGGGAGGTCAAGGAGGAGCAAGGGGCTTAAGTAGCGAGGGGCAAGGGGCACCGTTGGCGCCTCGGATGCGGCGCCTCTCGCGGTCGTGACGGCGATGGGGCGATTGAGCCATGGACTTGCGAGGCGGTGCAGCGCGCATTGAATGCACCTGCGAGACCGTTGCGAAGTGACCCAGTAGCGCGCTCCAACCACCCCGCCATGGCGGCTGGCGGCGAGCTCTGGCTGCGCATGCGCGCGCGAAGGAAGGCGATGATAGCGGCCGTCCGATTCGCATCCAACGGCTATCACGCGATCGCGTTGAAACGACCGCGCACTAACGCCCACCGTCCGATGGTAAATCAGCGGTCGAGAACCAAAGAACGCGGAGTTGTCCGAATGCATACACGAACGCGAGCCGTCCGATTGAGATCAACGGTCGAGCGCTTCGCCCGATCGATCAGCGCCGGTACAGTTAGTTGACTCGACCGAGTCGGTTGGCTCGAGCCCGAGTCTGACCCACGCCCGAGGAACAGTGCAAACCTATTAGAATTTGATTTTTGAGCTGAAACTTTTGGGGATTTAATTGAGGCATCAAATCAACTCCAAAATTTATGAAATTTTAACTGGAGCTTCCTGACCTAAGGGTTAACCTTCCATAAAATTTCCAGAGATTTTTGTGCACTGGAATTTTCCCAAAAATTTTCAGAAGGTTAAAACAGAGGTTTGACCAAGGTTTGACTTGCCTCTAAAATATTTCAAATAATTGCCAAAAATTATGAAATAATTCAGAGGTGTTACCAAGCAACCCTAGAACCAAGGAAAATTATTTCCCAGGGTTTGACATTAGATTTTGACCAAGGAAGTTGTTGACTTGATAAATGAGGATTTTGATTTTGAATTTTCCAAAATTCCTTTTCTAGAATTTCAGAAAAGTTTCAAAAGTAAAAGGATTGAAGGAAAAGTTTTAATTTACCCTCATTTTATTACATTTGAAACACAAGCCAAAATGGGGATGTTACAAGCAACCAAGCAATTAATTGAGGGGAAAACTCAATTAGACCCTAGGGCTCATTGTGACGCGCAAGAAAAGAAGAAAAGCTCACCGGAGATGAAGATGACAACACGGGTTAGCCGCGGGCGCGCTCTAGAGCTTCCAATGGCACCGAGGCGGACTGGGAGCTACAAGCAACCCAAGGAGTTCAGCTAAGCAAAAATGGAGATGGCATCGACCATAGAGGCAGCGAGGAATCAGCGGAGGAAGCTTACACCGCGAGGAGCACGGAGAGCTTCCCTTCCTCACCACCGAGAGGAAGAGTGAGGGAAAAGGAGGGCTTCGAGGGGTAATATGCTCATGCGTTGACGGCATTGGAGGCGGCGTGAGGCGGAGAAGCTCCAGGAGTGGTTGCATGCGGCGGTGGCTAACGAAGGTGACGGAGCTCCAACGGGCTGGAGCAGAGCGTCGCGGCCGCGTGGCTTGCAGCTTATTTCATTTTGATTTAGCATGTGAAAGTTATAATGGTCTGAATTTCAGATTTCAATAAGCCGTCATTATGTAATTTAATTATGAAGTGAAATTTTGTAGAATAGTGGCGGGGTAAAGGATTACATAGGTAAATAGGTAATATTAATACAAGTTCAGACTAGTTGAGTTTGTCCCATTTGGAGTTTTTATGATTTTGTTATCGATTTTCAAAGTTATCAGCCTTTTATAGCATACAAATAATGGAGTTAAGGAGTTTATTCTCCCAAAATAGTTTCTGTGATAGAGGTAATGTGGAGACTATTTTAATAATTAAGTTCACTGAAAATGAAAATTATCAAAAGTGGTCTCACTTTGTTTTGGAGTTTCAATATTTACTTATGCATTTTTAAAGATTTGATCCATTTTCCTATTGTAAATATAATGATTCTAATGAATAAATTTCCAATTAAAGCCCTCTGCTACAGAGACATGTATGAAACTAATTTTGATAGGAAGTCCATTAAGAATGTAAATTTCCAGAAGTGGTTTCATGTGATTTGGAGTTAAGATGAAATAGTTATGCATTTCTAAAGTTAATACTAATTTCGATGTATAAATAAACTGATTTCGAATTTACTAAATTGATTTTTACTCTTCTCACGAGTGCAGCGCTAGCGCGATCAACTGGACAGCCAGGCCCGCTCGCCGCCTTTGCAAAGCGCGCGCGTGTGCGTGCTAGAAGCGATGGTTGCGAGTCGTTGGATCAAGATCCAACGGTCCATGTCGAGATGCAATAGGGCGGTCCGAATGTCTCACAAATCCAGCCGTTCCTTTCGCATCGACGGCCCATGATCGTAGCGTAATCGAAATTCGAAGAGCCACCAATCGGACCGTCGATATCGCATCGGACGGTCCACAACGATCAAGTGTAAGGAGCGGCGCGATACACATCGACGTGTTTAAATTTTTGGGCCCACACGCGTCGGTGGCTCCAACGTTACCAAGCGTGTTGTTTTTCGTGGGTGGGGCCGCATGTAATAGACTCATCGCCGCTAAGACAACACTTAAATGCTAATGATTGGAGTTTAACGGCTAATGACATGCTACGGTGGCGGTCGGCGACGACAGCGGATTTCATCGCGCGCTTCACCGCCGGCTTGCCGGCGATCCCGCTGCGGCGTGAACCAAGAGCATGGGCGGATGGAGAATAGCAAGGCGCTCCCAATGGGAGTAGTCCCGACGACCGAGCCCCGAGCGGCTGGCCGACGCGGCGGCGGTACTAAATATCGCAAAGGAGCTACGCCGATTTGAGCGCGTTACGAGCAAAAGTACACATGCTTATGCTCCTAGGGGCATGAGGAAGCTACAGAGCTAGGAGGGCACTGGAGAAGCTTGGGGATAGTTTGGGCGATGTCGTGGCGGGAGAAGAAGTAGCGGCACAACACGACTTCACGTGGAGAAGATGATTGGAGAAACCTTAAGGGCAGAGAATGGTTAAGGTAGCTCAAGGACCATATGAGAATGCTTCATGAGCAAAGAATTGAAGAATGGCTTACCAAAACGAAGTGGAGAGGAAAGGTTGTTTCCCGGCCGAAAATGGTTCAATCTTCAAATCAACAAAATCTCGTCGTGCAAGGACCAAATCGATTGAGGGTTCGACCGATGAAACTAAGGCATACAAAGTGACGCGATGGAATGTGGGTCATACCTTCGGAGGCGAAGAAGACACGAGGTGTCCTCGGGCATGCTCTGTACCGAGCTGAGCACGACGATGGGGCGGAGGCTACAAGCAAAAATAAGAGTTCGCTTGAGCAAAAATGGAAATGCCAATGAACATGGAGCGGAGGAGCACCACCGGTGGAAGCTTACCCAAGTAGAAGCCGAGAAAGCCTCCTCTCCTCTGTCAACCGAGGAGAAGTGAGGGAAAAAGGAGGGCTTCGAGGGGTGATAAAGCGAGAGGGCGTTGGGGTGGAGTGCGGTGTGCGAGAAGAAAGCGCGGGACAGCCCAGGCGCGGTGAAGTGGCGAGGATCGGGCGAGGCGACCGCGTGGCGAGGAGTGTCTGCGAGGCGTCGTGGGAGGTTGAAGCGAAGGCGACAAGCGGGCCCGTGATGGCGCGACTTAAGGTGCGGGGTAAGCTAGCGCTCACGTGGCGAATGAGGACCGTTAGATCGGGATTGGAAGGGTGAGATTTCACGTGTTGTTTTGAACGTCTAATGATGGCGGAATCGGACCGTCGATCTCGGATCCAAGGGCTGCATGTGCGGTGCATTTAAGTGACGCGATCGAGTCAAGTGCGGTCGGACCGAGTGCGACTGTCCGAGCCATAGGAACGATGCAGTTTGATGATTCTAATTTATTTGATTCTAGTTTGATGAGGCTTTATAAATAGAAATAAATTTCTAAAAATTATGAAATAATTTTTGGGGTTCTGGATGACATAGTTCTCATAAAAATTATAAAACCCTACTGTTCGTAATATAGTTTGTGATACTTAAATTCAAACATGTTGTATGTCTATAAATGTTGCTTGAATTTTAATGAGGTTCAAACTAGTCCCAAAAATTTTGGAAAAATTATATTAATTCATGATAATTAATTTAGTATTCGAATAAATTGGTTCCAGATGATGATCACAACTTTTTATCACTGATTTGAATTGAAATTTAAATTTGAAGGGTAGGTTCATGTTTTTAACAGATTTTCCAAGTGCAATAAATTATGAAATGGTTTGAATTTAATAATGCATGCTAATGAAATACATATTAATCCATTTTAATTGCTGGGGCTGTGACATATATCGCCAAGTTAAATATTAACATCCTGATTCTGGGAATCGGGGTGTTACATAACTACTATACAATAATAATAACAATAATAAAGACAACCTGGAAGTGACCATCCCAATGGTCACCACAACAATAGTATGAACATCCATTCATACCAACCCATCAAGTTTTAATTAAAAGGTTGTAGTCTAACTCTTGAAAAGCTTACCCAAGCGTGTCCATAACCTAGGACGAGACTATTTGAATAGTTTTAACCCTGCAGGGGTGTACCAATGTACCCACACTTTAGACCGCCTTTTTGCCACAAAAGCACACTTCCGAAGGTATGCCGGCACAGCTAAGTCCTACGAGACATTTCCAATATTGTGTATTAACTACGAGCTGCTCGTATGGATAGAAATCCATACACTTACATGGTAAAGCCGAAAAGACAACTACCCACTCAGGGTAAAGCTTTTCGGACAACTACCATGCTCCCAACACCATCCCTCCTGCGACCCCCTGCGACTCGGAGTCAACACACGCCAAGGTACTAAGTCAAGAGAGGTCCCATACCCTCTAGTGTGGTTAGCACGCAAAATTGCCTGGATAACAGGTTCTCACAAGATGTTCGGTCCTTAATTGACCCGGGCACCATTCCAGTCACACCCAAAAGCACACCATCTTACCATTGTGCCCAAGTCCAAATCATTTTGTTTTTATTTTTATTTTTCACAAATAAACATAGCACAAAGGCTGAAATATAACCAATAATAAGTTTTGTGTGATCAAGGTCATCGACTAAGTCAATAACCGCCCAATTCTACTGGTAACTAAGTATTGCTAAGCATCATATCGTAAAGACAAATAAAAGGCCCTAAATCATTCACCGGGCTCTAATTCACCAGTGAGAATAATATTCCTAAAGTAGTGGCAGGGGTGAACAATTTCAGGGCAACCATGCAATGGGATTAACTACCTCTAATCGACAAAATTAATCATTGACACAAAAGCATGCATACGTACGAGTAAAACAAAGTATTAAATTTTTAAAAGTAATGGGATATGATCAAACTGCTTGCCTTTGCCTTGCTAGAGATATTTGACTTGCTGCAGAGGATCACTCTCGTAATCAACGTCATCTAACGATAAAAACTGCCAAAGCGAAAAACAGCGAATAAACACCAGAATGCCAAAAGTATCCAAAAACAAATTATCAACACAGAAGATAGATTATGAATTTAGGAACAACAAATTAGCTGATTCGGGGATTATTTAAATTAGTTAGGATTTCTTCTGATTGTTCTTTCCAAATTCACTTATTTTCCACGATAATCATACAGTCAAAATCAATCCTCTTATATGTTCTCCTCTTTCGGCAGACTTTGATGGTGATTGTGTGCACATCTATTAGCTACAGATGGGCTCTAGCTACTTACTTACCATTCTAGCCTAACCATTCACTTAATTACCATTTTAATCAATTGATTTGTCTACTAACTGTTATTGTCTAAGAATATAATCTGCCAATAAATTATCTACAAACTACTAATCTCTTAATGTCTTTAGGCTAACAACTAAAATTAGTCACTAATTATTATAATTAACATACATATGTACCAATATACTATACTGATGAATTCTTTGCTATCCTAATCCAACGACTCATTATCGGCTGTCACTACTAACTATTTATTGCCCTGCAACCACACTTACAAAACTACACTAAGAGGGAACTTGAGAGATAGAGGGTGGGCCCACCTGCCATACACTTGGTTTAGGGCAATCATATTCAACATTTGTTTTCAGCTTGAGTTGTGTGATGGATACAAGCTCAGAGGCTAATTGAATCAAGATGATTTCTAACTACTTGTGTTAACCCAGATCATTTGTCTATTGTCAAGTCTAACCAACTTAACTAAAAAGGCCCTACTGTCATCTCTAATATTTCTTAGCCGGTGCCGCTCAGTACATATGCTTGTAGAAAGGAAACCTTCTGCATTGGAGTCTGACTAGTTAAGTAAACTCAAATTTGTTAATACATTTGAGTGAACTAATGGTCAGCCAGAAGTCTTGTTAGCATTAGGTGAATTGATTAACAAGAGGGGTTCTACTAAACATTCATTTCTTTTCCTACTCTTCTCTGATCATACAGTTTAATTTGAGAAACTATATGTGGTTGTTAACTAGACTTATTACTGAGTCCCAACATTCATTTGTTAAGCACTTTAGGTGATTTAACAACCATCACAAAGGTTTATTAGCCAACTGAAATTTCAGATTTCTATCTACCACATTTCTGTTCATAAAACCTTCAACAGGGAAATCACTTTAAACTGAAGTTCTACAGGTAACCTGTTCAATTCCTAGCTTCAATTTTTGTTAGTGCAATTGAGTGGATTAAATGACAAGTCATAACACATAGCTTAAGGTAATAATCAACTAACAGAGGGGTGGTTCTTTATTTTCAGTTCATGAACATGAACAACGAGAGCAGCGCTACAGAGGAGCTGGTGAAATGGCGGTGGTAAATCCGATGAGGAATGGTGGCGAGGGAGAGGCGACTACAAAAATGGGTTGACAGGGAGGTAATGAAGCTAGAGGAGACGAGGTTGCGGCTTCAGCGGCTCTGTGGCGGCGCGGCAAGGACTCGCGGCGGCCGGCCATGGAGGCGAAAAGGGGAGGGCGCACCGGAGAGGAGTAGCTACCAAAATGATGAGAGAATGAGCACTAGTGGGGTCAGTGGGTCTCACCATAGTGGTCGCCGAGGACGGAGAGATGCCGAGGTGAGCGGCGGCGGTGACTTAGTGCGGCGTGGCGATTCAACGTGGCGGAGCCACTGGGAAAATGAGAGAGCAAGTGAGTGCTAAGAGGAGGTAAAGGGTGGCTATAAGATGCTCACAGAGAGAAGAATCGAGCTGGGGCTCGCTGAAGAAGATGCAGTGGCGGTGGAGGCGAATTTGGCCGGAGCCAAGGAAGAAGAAGTGTGTGCGGCTCCTCGGTATATGAAACTCCGAATTGCTTGAGGGGTTCGTCTATTGGAGCGAAGGGTCACGGCGTGACGCGGTTGAGGCGCACTAGGACCACGGCGTGATCGAGCGGCGACGAGTAGCTCGGCCTGGTCCGAGGCGGCACTCGGAGCCGTTCGATGTGGAGTTCAGGAAGGAATGAAATTGGAGATGGGTGGTGGAGAAATGGAGAAGGGGATGTGAGGCATTCGGTGCTTGGCTTAAATAGGGAGGGCGGAGCGATCGCTAGGAGAGCCCGCGGGCAAGGGCGGCAAGCTCGGGTGCGGCAGCGGAAGATCAGGCGAGCATGGGCAGCGACTTGGCGAGTTTTGGCGGCGCAGTGCAATTGAGCGGCGCCTTGGCGGCGGCGATTGGACAGCGGTGATGCATGCTTGCGGCGTGGCATCGAGCCCGTGGCGTTGGCGTCGAGAGAGTGGCGCTCGGGTGCGTGCGGGGAGGAAGAAAGCGCGCGCCGAGCCGAGCTTGACCGAGTTGATCTGGCGTGGTTGCCGAGCAGTGCGCTTGACCGAGGCTGATGCGGTGGCCCGGTCGGTGGAGCCAAAAAGGCGACCGATGGGCGACGATCGATGGAAGAGAAATTTGGTTCCCGAATTTTCCAAATTGGCTGAGAGGTTTAGTGGAAAGTTAAATATAGTTATCAAACTCCAAAAATTATGGAAACTTATGGGGAGGTTCCTGAGATAGTGTATATTATGGTGTAATTGTTTCAGAATTTTATGTTCTCTGTATAATTCTCAATAATTCTTTTAAGCTGCTCTTTGTATGAAATTTTATTATTTGATATGGGAAAGTTTGTAAAACATGTTTTAAATTAATCCCCTATTTTATTAACAGTACAAATTCACCAATTATGCATTTAATTATCATATTTTGTTTCAAGTTGTTTCAATTATCAATTAGATTTGGATGGTTAGTTATCATCTCTTGTTTTACTTCATTTTAAATTCTTAATGAAATTTGGATTTCCAGAAATTTGGATCCTCAAATTTCTTAATTAAATAAAAAGTCTTGCAAATAAAACCCAACAAATAAATTTTAATTGAAAACCATCAAAAAATTTAGAAAGTTCACACTTTTACCTATGTGAAAACAATCCCAGTTTTTGGGATGTTACAGACCTACCCCCCTTACAAAGAATCTCGTCCCGAGATTCCGGTAGTTCGGAAGTCGGAACGAAAGGCTGTGGCAACCTAGGTGGGTTTGGTCACGGGGTCACTTTTCGGATTTCGCCGCAAAACGAACTCAAATCTGAATCCAGAGAGGTTCTTCAGAAGTTTTAGGTTCTAAAGTGGGAAGCTTTGTTGAAGGATTTCTAATGTCCTTCTATTAAGTGTTTTCTAGGTGGTTCTTTTCAACTCTAAACGAAATGCACCATCTGTTGTCTTGATTTCCTTCAGAGATAGTGCTGAAAGATCATGACGCAGTATCCTGACATTGTTGCCATATTTTCCTTTCCATTGCTTTGTTTAACCTTTCCTTTCTTGATTTGAAGGTACTTTGACATCACACTTCACATCGTCTTCTGGTAGTACGAAAAACTCGGCTCCACTCAGTCGACTAAGAAGGGGCGTCGATCGATAGAACGGAAAGACTGGTTAGATGGTAATCTAGTATCAACCCCAGGATTCAGTGCGGAAAGAGAAGGCAAGCAAGGTTTAAGGGTGTCTCGCTTATCCTCACTTCTCTAGTTCTAATTGTCCAGCTTGGAGAGGAATGTATCAAATGAATGCATGAAAGGATGCATACATGCAGTCATTTTTAAGACAAATTTAGGTTTGTTTAGTGAGAGTGCAAATACTCACATGCTTCTTGTTTTGTACAACTTCGGTAACATGATATGCTTGACTTAATTTAGAAACTATATGCATGATCAAAGGATAAGGATCAAGATGCCTAACAAGTATTTTGAGGTATCTCCTACCCCCCTTAAATATTTCGGTACATAAAAGATAAGTTGAGGAAAGAATGGGCATAAGGTGAGGGAATGGCAATGAGTATGCAATTTAATTCTAGCATGTACTAACTACTCCAAAAGCGCCAAAATGAGATACGATAAACCACAATTAGTTTTCTGATATAGTTGCTATACATGCCGCCTGTAGGCGATACGCAACTATTTGGAACAAAGAGAGCAAATGGTTACAAAATCTAGCGTCTACAAGCTAACTAATATCATTAGGGTGTATATATATTCTACGAATAAACCCTAATTTAATTCTAATATCGCAATAAGGCATCGTCTAGGGGAAATAGATATTACCCTAACCCGATTGCAAACACATAACAAGAAATGAACTCCAAATGTTTGCAAACACATAACAATTTGCTATTTTAAAATAATATAATTTGCATAAAATGTAGGTTCAATATGATCAAAGTATTGACTCGCCTTGATTGTAGGTAAGAGGGTCCGGGTAGTCTTGTTCTTGATCAACTTGGAGGTATCCAGCGTCTTCGAACTCTACGCGGGCGAAGTACCGAAAAAATAAACAACAAGCAACAAGAGCAAGTAAATACAAATGAAATAAGATCTTGAATTTACAATTTTTTAGAAACAAGTTTCACAATTTTTGGAGCTAAAATGAGGGAGTTAAGAATTTTTAAAGCCTTTCTTTTGAATTTAAAACAGAAAAGGAAAGAAAAAAAAGGAAAAACGGTGGCGGCCCACAGGCAAAATTTGGTCCGGCCCACGGCGTGGGCCGAAACAGGCGTGTGGGCGCGGCCCACAGAGGTGCAGCCTAAAAAGGGGGGAGGCTCGGGCCAAGGCAGAAGGGGGAGGGGAACGGGGGACGGCGGCGGCGCGCGGGGTGGGGAGAGGGAGGCTCAGGGGTGCAGCGGTGGCGACGGCGATGGGGCTCACCGAGCGGCGAGGAGGGCACCGAGTGGCGGCTTCTTCAGCTTCCTTCTTCTTCCTCTCTTTGGTCTCTTCTTCCTTTTGCTTCTTTGCTTGGGAACGAAGGAGAAAGGGGGGAGGGGAAGGGAGGTGCCGGGGCTTTATAGGCCACAGAAGGAGCCGGGACGGCGGGAGGGGTCGGGCGCGCGTGGCGCACGCCACGAGCTAAGCGGGCGGCGAGGGGCGGCGGGTCCGGCGAGGCGGCGGGCACGCGGGACGGGACACGACGGACGACGACAAGACACGAGCGCGGAGACGGGGGAACCGGGGCGGGAGGGCGACAGGTGTGCGGCGCGGGCATGGGTGGCGAGGGCACGGAGATGCAGGCACGGGCAGTGGTGCAGAGCACGCGTGAGGGGGCGGTCCGGCGGGGTTGACTCCAGGAAGGAGAAAAGAGCGTTACAAATCCTACCCACCTTAAACGGAATCTCGACCCCGAGATTCGGGCTACTCCGAGAACAGGGACGGGAAATCCAGCTTCAGTTGATCTTCTCACTCCCAAGTGGCTTCTTTGGCTGAGTGATGGCTCCACTAGACCTTGCAAAGGCGGATGACTTGATGTCTTGTTCGCTTCTCGATAACATCGAGGATCTTGATCGGATGCTCTGGATAAGTGAGATTTGGTTGAAGGGTGACGGCTTCGATGGGAGTCTGCTCTTCGAGTACTCTGAGACATTTCTTCAGTTGAGAGACGTGAATTTGTGGACATCTGACAAACTTTCAGGTAACTCTAGCTGATAGGGTACTTCTCCACGCTTAGCGGTGATCGAGAACGGGCCTATGTACCTTGGGGCGAGCTTGCCTTTAACTTTGAATCTTTGGGTTCCACGAAGTGGCGATACCTTGAGATACACAGCATCTCCAACTTCAAAGGTTAAATCTCTTCATCGGTTGTTGGCATAACTCTTCTGTCTAGACTGAGCTGTTTGAAGGCAATCTCTGATTAGTCGAACTTTCTCTTCAGCTTGTTTGAGAGTATCCAGTTCGAAGATATATCCTTCACTTGATTCTGACCAATACAGAGGAGTTCTGCATTTTCTTCCATAGAGTGCTTCAAATGGGGACATTTTCAGACTTGACTGATAACTATTATTGTATGCAAACTCGACATACGATAGACATTTTTCAAATTCAACGGTAAATTCCAAAGCACAATCTCGAAGTATGTCTTCTAGAATCTGATTTGTTCTTTCTGTCTGACCATCAGTCTGCAGATGGCATGTTGTGCTGAAGGTAAGGTGTGTTCCAATGGCATCATGCAAACTAGCCCAGAAATGCGAGGTAAATTGAAAACCTCGATCCGAGACTATTTGTAAGACTAGGAGGTTTTTGTTCATTATATTTGATGATGAACACATTGATAATAAGGAAGACTTAGTTCTGGCGTTTAAATGATGATTACATTATCTCTGGAACTTGCTTGTGATCTTAGTTGCTGACCTGCTTTTGAGTTTTGCTGAGTTCTGTAGAAAATCAGCATTTGTCAGGTTTTGCGGTAGTACCGGCTCTGTATCCGCGGAACTACCGCTGAGAGGAACAACCGCACAATTGTTGGCGGTATGAAATTTCCCGAAGTCTTGTGTTTTGTTTTTTTTTTAATTTCTTGAGAGCGGTAGTACCGGCGTTATATCTGCGGAACTACCGGACGCTTGTGAAGACGGTAGCACCGCGTGGTTACGGTAGTACCGTTGGTTTGCCGGCGGTAGTACCACGCTTGGTTTTTCAGAGAGAGAATATTTTTGACAAGCACTGTTAAGTGAAAAAGGTAGTACCGTTGCTGAGGAACAGTACGACTGAAAGACGGTAATACCGCAGTTTGAACGGCGATAGTACCACACAAAGGTATGACCGCAATGTTGCGGTATGGAATTTCCAGAGAGCATGTTTTTGGAAGTTTTTGAGATTTCCCGAGGAGCGGTAGTTCCGGTGTGTTTCAAGCGGTATGACCGCTGGTGTGGTAGTACCGGGTGTATCATGGCGGTAGTTCTGATTGTGCTTTGTGAAGTTGTCGTTTTGAGGATTTGACTGAGGATAAGTTAAATTTGTAAGATTTAATGTGTCGCATGATGCATGATAGTGTTTATGTGTGTGTGTGTGATCTAATGGATGGTCAAGTTGGAGAACTTGTGCCAAGATTTGGTTTCTTTGGTCTTTGCATGTGCAGGTTGAGCGTGAAGACGAATCACAGTCGGTGATGAGGTGGACTCGGACTAGGATGGGGAGAATCTGAGGTCTTGGAGGTCGTGGATGTCACAAGGTGGTTTGGATCACGTTGGATGTAACAGCCCTAACTTAGGGTTTGTATTTCAAATGTAAAATTTTGAGGAGAAATAAAAACTTTTGTTGTCTCTTCAAATCATTTGAAAGTTTCTACATTTTTCCCTAGCAATTTCCAATTTTCTAGAAGTTGATTCTTGTGATTGGAAATTGTTGTCATTAAATTATTAGCCTTCAAACTTGTGATCATCCTCTGAAATTATTTTTCCTAGCATCTTGATCATCCTATCTACCTCCCTGAATTATTTCACAATTTTTAGATTTTATTTGCTATTTCATATGGCCAAGTCAAACTAGTTTGAAATCTGGTCAAACCCTAGGTCAGCATGCTTGTGAATTTTCTCTAGAACAATGCATTGCATAAAAAGTTCTGGAAAAATTATACAAGGTTGTCCTCTGTCCCTAGTAGCTACCATAAAAAATTTCGAAAATTTTGGAGCTCTGGAGCTACCTCTAAAAATTTCCCAAACCTTCTCTGTCTTTTAATCAAAAACTAAAAACACTGTTTGTCGGGCCCGAACCACACTTGGGCTCGAGTCCGACCGCACTAATGGGCTCGGTCGCGTCAACTAATCGCACCGCCCGAGTCCAATCAATCGTGACCGTCGGATGCAGATCGAACGATCCACGTGCGCGCATGCAACCGACCTGTCCGAATGCATACATCAATCTCGACCGTCCATCTCAGATCCAACGGTCGGAGTGAAAATGGTCGAGTCAAACCACTGGACTCTGGCTCGCGCCGCTCCGTTTCTTTCGCTGACTTGTGGGCCATCCCTGTCAGGGCATCTCCGCCACGTCACTTCGCCAGCTACAAACGAACCGCTCGCCGCGCGCTCTCGCCGGCTTCGCCGCTGCATGCAAGCTGCCACCTCGCCTCACCAGTCTTTTCACCGCCCGCCGCCTCACCTCGCTGCCTCCGCCTGCTCCTACAAAACCCTCCGAAGGCCTTCTCTATCTCGTTTTCTTCACCATTGTCTTTCTTCTCCACTGAGCTCTGTGAGCCGTAAGCGTCGCCGCGACACTTCCACGCGTTCCTGCTGCTCCGATGATCCCCGAGCACGGCCGACCGCGTCACGGTGTGTTCTACATCCCTGGGAAGTAAACCCCTCAAGGAATTTCGAGTTTCATCGTCTGTGGAGCTGCGCGTGGGCTTTCTTCTTCAAGTCCGGCCGAAACCGCCTTTTCCACCGCCGCGTCTTCTCCGGTGAGCTCCAGCTCAATTCTTCGCTCGGTGAGCACCACCTGGACTCCACCTTTCTTCTCCACTCACTCTCGTGTCCTCGTTCACCCGGGCTCTGTCGCCGTTAATCGCCTTGCGCCGCCGTGGGCTCTCGTCGCCGGGCCACTCCGGTGCCTCTCTGTCGTCGCCAAGCACACCGGTGAGTTCCTGGTAACTCACTGATGCTCATGCGCGCGCTAAATTTCATTGTCTTCCTCTCTAGTGCAGTCGCACCTTGTCGCCCCCACTGCCGGCCGCCGTGCTCCGTCGCCGCGCCACTGCCGTGCATCTCCAGCTGCCGCGTGGCCACCCTCAGCTTCAGTAACCTCTGGGCAACCCATTTTGGCCGTCGCACAGCTCGCGCCGCCACTCTTTCACCGGCGTCGAATCCGGTTGAGCCTCCTGCTTTTTCTGTTTGCCCCTCTGCATGCATGCGACGGTGGGTCCCACTCTTTCAAAAACCAATTAGTTAGCTGCTAATCATGATTAGGATTGTTCTTTAGTTCACTCTCATGCTTGATCAATATTGGTATTAGAGGTTTGAAAGCATTTTAGTTCTAGTTCTCTGTATATTTCCCTGTTGTCGTTTTCTGTTGTCAGTAATCTGAAAATTGGTTTCATGCTTGCTATTTAGGTCTTGATGAATTCCTTAGGAAATAGTGTTTGGTATGGAATTATGTCGATTAGTGATTCTCGGATTTTAAACCCTTGTTGGCATGAGTGATCTAAAGAAGGCATTAATGAATCTAGTGGTTTGTCTCGTAATTGTCTTTCCCTCATTACCGGTGTAGTAAGGTCTTGTAGTGATAGCATGCTGTAATTGTTAACCTTCCTATATGTTGGTGTAATGCTTAGGTGTGTTAGTACCTAAAATTTTATTAAGGCCCAACCATAATTAGAATTTTGTTTAGCACCTCATAGTGGATAATTGACTAGTTAGTATTGTCAATAGCTTTTGTAGGTTCTGTAATATCAGCTTGTAATGGTTGAGCTAGAGAAGCTAGCTGTTGTTGATTAATTAACTTGATGATTGAATAATAGATGTGCACACAATCACCATCAAAGTCTGTCCAAAAGTTTAAATCATTTAAGAGGTTGTTTTGTAGTTAACGACAAATAGGTAAAAGGATAGATCGATCACTTAAAAACATGTCTTTTGAGCATCTCTGTATGACTTTGTCATTCTTCTTGTGATAGTATAGCCTTTGTGTGAAATTTGGTATTTGGGTTTAATTGCTGATTTTTATCGATGTTATTCGTTCTTATTTCTTTGTTATGTTCGATCGTTAGGTTTCGATATTTGCGGCAACCACGAGGACGATCCTCCGCACCTTATTGAGCAATGTGGCGGCCGAGGCAAGCGGTTTGATCATTCCTATCGATATTTTAAAGTCTAATATTTTGTTTCCATTGTATGTATGCATTGCTTAAATTGTGTTAAATTGATTAGTTAAATCCGTGTTTGCATATCTGTAGACAAAATATTGATCTCTACTACCCGAGCTTAGGTTATTTCTTTGTGATTAGAGATGTTGGATGATCTCTTGTCACTTAGTAGATTCGGTCGACTTGCTTAGACATGTAGCTATCGGTAGAAGCAGGCGGTTATCGACTTTAGTCGGTAACCTTGATCACCTAAAATTTACTATAACTTTATGTTTTAGCATTTACGCTATGTTTATCCGCAAAACTAAAAATGAAAACAAAAATGATTTAGACTTGGGCACAATGGTAAGGCGGTGTGATCTGTTGGGTGTGGTGGAAAGGTGCCCAAGTCGATTAAGGACCGAGTTACTTGCGCCACCGTCTTGAGCATTTTGCGTGCTAACCACACTAGAGTATATGGGACCTCTCTTGACCTAGTACTTTGGCGTGTATTGGCTCCGGTCGCGGGAGGTCGCGGGAGGGACGGAGGTGGGAGCATGGTAGTTGTCAGAAAAGCTTTATCTGAGTGGGTAGTTGTCTTTTCGGCTTTACCATGTAAGCGTATGGTGTTTCTACCCATCTGACGGCTCGAGGTTGATACACAATATTGGAAACAGATCTCGTAGGACTTAGTGTGCGGCATACCTTGGAAGTGTGTTTTGGCTTAAAGCGATGCGAAGTGTGGGTACATTGGTACACCTGCGGGGTTTAAAACTATTCGAATAGCCTCGTCCTAGGTTATGGACACGCTCGGATCGCCCCAAGAACTAGACTACAACATTTAAATTAAAACTTGATGGGTGGTGCGAATGCGGGATTCGTGCTATTATTGGGGTGACTATTGGGATAGTCACTTCTAGGTTGTTTATCTTTCGCTTTTGTTATTAATATCCTTATTGTTATTTCAATCTTAAAAATGAATTGCAAACTTGCCTTCAAAGCTGTATTACCTTATTGCAAATGAAAATTGGCTTTATGCAAATAAAACATATGGCCTCCACTAAACAAGCTTTGCATGTAGCATATGAGCAGTGCGCTAGTTCACACGTCGGTCTTGCGGGTACAAAGACAATCTTTGTACTCGGTGCTTTGCTTAATGTTTTTGTTGCGAGAGGAAGAAGGTGAGCCTCGGGGTCCTCACTACGTGGTGTCTTTGTCGCCGTGGGTGACGACTAGTCTTGGCGGTCGGTCGGATGCCTTGTGGGTTGAAGGCACCTTGATTGGCTTTGTTTATAGCCATCTTATGGCACTTTTGCTTCCGCTGTCGCTCTTTTGTTATTTGTGTATCTTGTGGCTTGTCGGCCTATGTCTGTAATATTGTTGCTATTTGTTTATCTTCCGTTTGTAGTGTAATGTTTGGACTCTATGTTTGAAATGGAGTTGATGTCTAATTTTGTACAGGTGTGTATCTTGCTCAGGAAGTATACATATCTCGAGGATCGATTTATTTGTTTTGTGATGCTAGGACCGGTGGTTGGTTAAGCATTACAAGCCAAATAAGTGGGGTCCTCACAAAGTTGGTATCGAGCCATTCGACCGTAATAACCCAAGCATAGTCGTCCTTAGGATATTTTGAAAGTCTTATCTTCAAATCATAAAAAGTTTATGAAAACCTAGTGATTCTCAGATTTTATTCCTTACCTATCTTAGCTTTCTACTCTCATCTTACTCTAATTTAAGTTTTGAAACTTGGTTTCTCTCTTCACCTTTCAAAAGATAGTTACTACTGGTGGAATTAGTTTGGGGAGAACCATGAAGTTTAATCCAACTAAAACTTGTGGGGATAATAGGGTAAGATGTAAAGGGAGTAGTTATGTGTCCGATTTTTTTGGTGAGCGTTATCTGCCTTGTGTTTGTTTATTTGCTTTCTGAATTTTGGGCTTTCTTGCTCTTAAATTTGTTGCTAACTTGTCTTAGTAAAGCAGGATGGCGGGAGAGCAGCGTGGCGGTCAGCCAGTTGGTCATGATGAGGAGCTTCCCCCTCCTCAGACCATGGTGAGGTGCTCGCTCGGATCGAGCGAAACCGCATGGACGACAGCGCATCTTGGAGGTTATTGCTAGGAATACCTCCACTCCTCGCCGGTGGTGGCGGCCACGGACTCGTGGGGACTTGCGAGTTCCTCGTGCGCGACCACCGACTTTCTCCCGCTCGAGAGGACCTCTCGATGCGGACGATTGGCTGCGCATGGTTGGCGAAAGCTCAACATAGCTCGATGCGGCGCGCAGACAAGGCACTCTTCGCGTCCCACCGGCTTGAGGCGCGGCACTCTCATGGTGGGAGAATTATCTCGCCATGCGGCCCGCGAGCCATGTGGTCGCGTGGGAGGAGTTCAGTCGACCTTTCGTCGGGCCCACATCCCGCACGGCCGATGAAGGCTGAAGAAGAAGGAGTTCCTCGCTCAAGCAAGGCGCAAATCGTGTGGAGTATTTATACGAGTTTAATCACTTGGCTCGTTATGCTCGGGTGAGGTGGCCTCTGATGAGGCTAGCGGGAGAAGTTTATGGATGGCTTGTCAGGAGGCTGCGCAGGACAAGCTGTCTGTGTGGACTTCTCGGACTTTCGAGCCTTGGTAGATAAGGCCATTGTTGCCGAGCATAAGGCAAAGGCGCTGGCGAGTCCATAGCGCAAGTGGGAGGCGCATCGATGCTGCTCACACGATCTCGTTCGTCCTCGGTGGGCGGCACCGATGGCCGTTCCTTTGCTCCACCGCGCCGAGACCATCTGCACCAGCTCCTCGCCCACCGCAGGCGTGTTTGACCACGGCGCTGCGATTCGGCAAGCAGGCGGCCTCGCAATCCGGCGGCGAGGTTACTGTTTTATTTGCCACAACAAGGGCCATTATGCGAATGCGCGCCTCGAGTGTTGCAGCGGCCCCTCGTCCTAATGGAGGGCGCGGCGGGAGTGGTCACCCACGACGGAAGGTGATCCGAAGACCGAGCGCGGCGGCGGTCGAGTCAACCACCTTTCGGTGAGGAGGCTCGGGGCGCGGATGTCGTGATGGGTACACTTCTTGTTAATTCTCGCCTGCTGCGGTATTATTTGATTACGAGCATCGCATTCTTTATTTCAAGATCATTTGCTGCTGCTAGTGGTCTTCACCGTGTTCCTTTGGAAGTTCCTTTGCTCATCCGCTCTCGGAATTCGGAAATGAGAGCCGATTCTGATGTCGGGATGTTCCTATCGTAGTCGAAGAGTGGTATTTTTAGCAAATCTTATTACGCTTTCGATTCGTGAGTCCGGATGTGATTCTTGGCATGGATTGGTTGTCCCAACACTTGGGGCAAATCGATTGTGCGGAAGATTGTCTACCTTACCGACCTTCTTGAGCGGCGAGTCGGATTTTCGCGCGGCGTGGTCGCATCTTTGTGCATTAGAAGCGAAGCCGGCCTTGCGGTCGTGGATGTTCCCATAGTATCTCGACTTTGGGGATGTCTTTCCAAGATTTGCACAGGATGCCTCGGTTCGAGATCTGAGTTTGTCATCGAGTTCTTGCCTGCATCGCCCGATTTGAAGGCGCCGTGTCGGATGCCTCCCAATGAGCTAGAAGAATTGAAGAAGCGGCTTGGTGAGCTCCAAGCAAAGGGTTTCATCCGTCCAGTTCATCTCCTTGGGGTTGTCAGGTGATCTTTGTGAAGAAGAAGGACAAGACTTTGCGCATGTGTTGATTACCGTCCTCTCAATGAAGTGACGGTGAAGAACAAATATCTCTCGCCCGCATTGATGATCTTTTGACCGGTTATGCAGGCTCGGTGTTCTCCAAGATTGATGCGAGATCGGGCTATCATCAAGTCGGATCGAGTGAGGATATTCGAAGACGGCTTTCACTACTCGTTATGGCTCGCATGCGAGTACCGTCATGTCTTTCGGATTAACCAATGCTCCGGCTTTGTTCATGAACTTGATGAATTCAGTATTCATGGAGTTTTGGACAAATTTGTGGTGGTCTTCATTGATGATATTCTTATTTATTCCAAGATCAAGCGAGCATCTTGAGCATCCAAGATTGTTTTGGGCAAATTGCGGGAGCACCACTATATCACGAGTTCAACAAATGTGAGTTACGGTTGAAGAAGTGGCATTCTTGGGCCATGTTCTTTCAGTGGAGGCATATTTGTGGATCCCAGCAAAGTCGGCGATGTTCTATCTTGGGGCGGCCAAGTCGAGTCTACGATGTACTGAGTTTTCTTGGTTTAGCGGGCTACTATCGCGCTTTATCGAGAACTTCTCCAAAATCGCAAAGCCGATGTTGAATTGCTCAAGAAGGACAAGAAGTTTGTTTGGTCCTCTGCTTGTGATGAGAGCTTCGGGAGCTCAGCGGCGATTGACTTCAGCTCAGTCCTTACTCTTCCGATATCCACAAGAGCTTCGATATTTATTGCGATGCCTCTCGTCGGGGACTTAGGTGTGTTCTTATGCGGGAAGGCAAAGCGATTGCCTATGCATCGGCGATTGAGACCTCACGAGCTCAACTATCCCACCCATGATTTAGAGCTTCTTCTTTGTGGTGCATGCACTCAAGATTTGGCGGCATTATCGATCGGTAAATTGCGAGGTGTATTCGATCACAAGAGTTTGAAATACTTGTTCACTCGGCGGATCTGAACCTCGAGGAGGAGATGGTGGAATTGATCAAAGATTATGACATGGGTATTGATATCATCTGGCAAAGCCAATGTGGTTCTTGATGCACTTAGCGAAGGGTGTATTGCAATACTTTGATGATCCAAGAGCGACAACTGCGCTTCTTGCGAATTCCAGCGTCTCAACTTGGGTTTGGTTGAGCATGGTTCCCTTCGCCTTGGTTGTGCAACCAACCTTGGTGGATCAAATCAAGGCGACACGGCAATCGGATGATGGTGTGGGTAAAATCAAGCGAGAACATCGAGAATGGATCGCCAAGTGTTTCCGAGAGGATGAGCACGGTGTTGTATGGTTTGGGCAGCGTCTTGTGGTCCCAAAGATCCGGAGTTGCGGGATTTGATTCTTGAGAGGCCCATGATTCGCCTTTGTCCATCCATCCGGGCCACTAAAATGTACCAAGATCTGCGTCGAGATTACGGTGGACTCGCATGAAGCGAGATTGCGGGTTCGTAGCGGATGTGACATATGTTGTCGCGTCAAGGCGAGCATCAGCGTCAAAGAGTCTTCTTCAGCCCTTGCCTATACCAGAATGGAAGTGGGATTCCGTAGGCATGGACTTCATCACTGGTCTACCCCGCACTCCTGCAGGGAAGGATGCATTATGGGTTATCGTTGATCGATTGACGAAGGTAGCTCATTTCCTTCCAGTGCGATCGAAGATTGATGTGAATCAGTTAGCGGATCTTTACATATCCCGCATTGTGAGTTTGCATGGTGTGCCACGAACGATGGTGTCGGCGTGGTTCTCTTTTCACTTCGGCTTTGCACGATCTCTGAGGAAGCCATGGGGACCGTCTTTCGTTCACTCGACCTATCATCCTCGGTGATGATGGTCGACGAGGCGCGTCAATCAGGTGCTTGAAGATATGCTCCGAGCTTGTGTTCTTTCCTATGGGAAGAATTGGGAGAAGTGCCTACCACTTGCCGAGTTCTCCTACAACAACAGCTTTCAGGCTAGTCTTGGTATGGCACCGTTTGAGGCTTTGTATGGGCGGCGCTGCAGAACACCATTGGCCCAGTGGCGGTGAAAAGCGGTTCTTTGGTCTAGATTCCATCAATGATTTGAAAGTCAAGTGCGATTGATTCGTGAGCACTTGCGCGCGCTTCGATCGAGCGAGTAAGAGCTATGCGGTCGGCGTCGCCGTGGTGAGTTTCGGCCCAATGACTTTGTGTATCTCAAAGTTTCGCCTCGAAGGACATCGTCGTTTAGGTGTCAAGAACAAGCGGCTCCTCGATATGTCGGGCCATATCGCATCATCAAGAAAGTGGGAGCTGTTGCATACAAGTTGGAGTTGCCGGCTACACTTGAAGGGTGCATGATGTTTTCCATGTGTCCCAATTGAAGAAGTGCCTCCGTATTCAATTGAGGAAACACCATTGGAAAATATCGATGTGCGAGAAGATCTGTCTTATCGTGGCGTCCGTTCGTATCCTCGAAGAAGTGAGCGAGCGAGGAACCGTGTGATCAAGTTCCTCAAAGTTCGATGGTCAAACCACTCGAGGATGAAGCCACTTGGGAGCGGGAAGATCGTCTCGGCGATTACCCATCCTTCTTCTCCCGATGATCGAGAATCTGGTGAGATTCTGTAAGGGGAGATTTATAACAACCCTAACTTAGGTTTGTATTTCAAATGTAAAATTTTGAGGAGAAATAAAAACTTTTGTTGTCTCTTCAAATCATTTGAAAGTTTCTACATTTTCCTAGCAATTTCAATTTTCTAGAAGTTGATTCTTGTGATTGGAAATTGTTGTCATTAAATTATTAGCCTTCAAACTTGTGATCATCCTCTGAAATTATTTTTCCTAGCATCTTGATCATCCTATCTACCTCCTGAATTATTTCACAATTTTTAGATTTTATTTGCTATTTCATATGGCCAAGTCAAACTAGTTTGAAATCTGGTCAAACCCTAAGTCGACATGCTTGTGAATTTTCTCTAGAACAATGCATTGCATAAAAGTTCTGGAAAAATTATACAAGGTTGTCCTCTGTCCTAGTAGCTACCATAAAAATTTCGAAAATTTTGGAGCTCTGGAGCTACCTCTAAAAATTTCCCAAACCTTCTCGTCTTTTAATCAAAACTAAAAACAACTTGTTTGTGGGCCCGAACCACACTTGGGCTCGAGTCGACCGCACTAATGGGCTCGGTCGCGTCAACTAATCGCACCGCCCGAGTCCAATCAATCGTGACCGTCGGATGCGGTCGAGCGATCCACGTGCGCGCATGCAACCGACTGTCAGAATGCATACATCAATCTCGGCCGTCCATCTCGGATCCAGCGGTCGGGTGAAATGGTCGAGTCAAACCATCGGACTCGGCTCGCGCGCTCAGTTTCTTCGACTTGTGGGCCATCCTGCCGGGGCATCTCGCCACGTCGCCGCGGCTACAAGCGAACCGCTGCGCGCATCTGCGCCGGCCGCCGCTGCATGCAGCGCCACCTCGCCTCACGGTCTTTTCACCGCGCGCCTCACCTCGCTGCCTCGCTGCTCCTACAAAACCCTCAGAAGGCCTTCTCTATCTCGTTTTCTTCACCATTGTCTTTCTTCTCCACGAGCTCGTGGAGCGTAAGCGTCGCCGCGACACTTCCACAGCGTTCTCTTTGCTCCGATGATCCCGAGCACGGCCGCAGCGTCACGGTGTGTTCTACATCCAGAAGTAAACCCCTCAAGGAATTTCGAGTTTCATCGTGCGTGGAGCTGCGTGGGCTTTCTTCTTCAAGTCGGCCGAAACCGCCTTTTCCACCGCGCGTCTTCTCGGTGAGCTCGGCTCAATTCTTAGCTCGGTGAGCACCACAGACTCCACCTTTCTTCTCCACTCACTCGTGTCCTCTCGTTCACCCGGGCTCCTGTCGCCGTTAATCGCCTTGCGCCGCCGTGGGCTCGTCGCGGGCCACTCGGTGCCTCTCTGTCGTCGCCAACACACGGTGAGTTCTGGTAACTCACGATGCTCATGCGCGCTAAATTTCATTGTCTTCCTCTCTAGTGCGATCGCACCTTGTCCATGCTAGCCGGCGCCGTGCTCGTCGCGCGCCAGCTGCGTGCATCTCCGGTGCCGCGTGGCCACCTCGGCCTTGATAACCTCTGGGCAACCCATTTTGGCGTCGCCTGGCTCGCGCGCCACTCTTTCACCGGCGTCGAATCGGGTTGAGCCTCCTGTTTTCTGTTTGCCCTCTCATGCATACGGCGGTGGGTCCCACTCTTTCAAAAACCAATTAGTTAGCTGCTAATCATGATTAGGATTGTTCTTTAGTTCACTCTCATGCTTGATCAATATTGGTATTAGAGGTTTGAAAGCATTTTAGTTCTAGTTCTCTGTATATTTCCCTGTTGTCGTTTTACATTTGTCGATGTCGAAAATTGGTTTCATGCTTGCTATTTAGGTCTTGATGAATTCCTTAGGAAATAGTGTTTGGTATGGAATTATGTCAGTTAGTGATTCTGGATTTTTAAACCCTTGTTGGCATGAGTGATCTAAAGAAGCTGTTAATGAATCTAGTGGTTTGTCTCTGTAATTGTCTTTCCTACTGTTACCAGTGTAGTAAGGTCTTGTAGTGATAGCATGCTGTAATTGTTAACCTTCCTATATGTTGGTGTAATGCTTAGGTGTGTTAGTACCTAAAATTTTATTAAGGCCCAACCATAATTAGAATTTTGTTTAGCACCTCATAGTGGATAATTGACTAGTTAGTATTGTCAATAGCTTTTGTAGGTTCTGTAATATCAGCTTGTAATGGTTGAGCTAGAGAAGCTAGCTGTTGTTGATTAATTAACTTGATGATTGAATAATAGATGTGCACACAATCACCATCAAAGTCTGTCCAAAAGTTTAAATCATTTAAGAGGTTGTTTTTGTAGTTAACCTGACAAATAGGTAAAAGGATAGATCAGTCACTTAAAAACATGTCTTTTTGAGCATCTCTGTAGCAGCTTTGTCATTCTTCTTGTGATAGTATAGCCTTTGTGTGAAATTTGGTATTTGGGTTTAATTGCTGATTTTTTGTCGATGTTATTCGTTCTTATTTGCTGTTATGTTCGATCGTTAGGTTTCGATATTTGCGGCAACCCTGAGGACGATCCTCCGCACCTTATTGAGCAACAATGGCCAGCAAGCGGTTTGATCATTCCTATCGATATTTTAAAGTCTAATATTTTGTTTCCATTGTATGTATGCATTGCTTAAATTGTGTTAAATTGATTAGTTAAATCTGTAGTTGCATATCCCTGTAGACAAAATATTGATCTCTACTACCGAGCTTAGGTTATTTGTTGTGATTAGAGATCATTGGATGATCTCTTGTCACTTAGTAGATTCGGGTCGACTTGCTTAGACATGCTTAGCTATCGGTAGAAGCTGGCGGTTATCGACTTTAGTCGGTAACCTTGATCACACAAAATTTACTATAACTTTATGTTTTAGCATTTCTGCTATGTTTATCTGCAAAACTAAAAATGAAAACAAAAATGATTTAGACTTGGGCACAATGGTAAGACTGGTGTGATCTGTTGGGTGATTGGAAAGGTGCCCAAGTCGATTAAGGACCGAGTTACTTGCGCCACCGTACTGAGCATTTTGCGTGCTAACCACACTAGAGTATATGGGACCTCTCTTGACCTAGTACTTTGGCGTGTATTGGCTCCGGGTCGCAGGAGGTCGCAGGAGGGACGGAGGTGGGAGCATGGTAGTTGTCAGAAAAGCTTTATCTGAGTGGGTAGTTGTCTTTTCGGCTTTACCATGTAGCGTATGGTGTTTCTACCCATCTGAGCGGCTCGAGGTTGATACACAATATTGGAAACAGTCTCGTAGGACTTAGCTGTGCCGGCATACCTTGGAAGTGTGTTTTGGCTTAAAGCGATGCAAGTGTGGGTACATTGGTACACCTGCGGGGTTTAAAACTATTCGAATAGCCTCGTCCTAGGTTATGGACACGCTCGGATCGCCCCAAGAACTAGACTACAACATTTAAATTAAAACTTGATGGGTGGTGCGAATCGGGATTAGTGCTATTGTTGGGGTGACTATTGGGATAGTCACTTCTAGGTTGTTTATCTTTCGCTTTTGTTATTAATATCCTTCTTGTTATTTCAATCTTAAAAATGAATTGCAAACTTGCCTTCAAACCTGTATTACCTTATTGCAAATGAAAATTGGCTTTATGCAAATAAAACATATGGCCTCCACTAAACAAGCTTTGCATGTAGCATATGAGCAGTCCGCTAGTTCACACGTCGAGTCTTGCGGGTACAAAGACAATCTTTGTACTCGTGTGCTTTGCTTAATGTTTTTGTTGCAGAGGAAGAAGGTGAGCCTCGGGGTCCTCACTACGTGAGTGTCTTTGTCGCCGTGGGTGACGACTAGTCTTGGCGGTCGGTCGGATGCCTTGTGGGTTGAAGGCACACCGATTGGCTTTGTTTATAGCCATCTTATGGCACTTTGCTTCATTGCCGCTCTTTTGTTATTTGTGTATCTTGTGGCTTGTCGGCCTATGTCTGTAATATTGTTGCTATTTGTTTATCTTCCGTTTGTAGTGTAATGTTTGGACTCTATGTTTGAAATGGAGTTGATGTCTAATTTTGTACCGGGGTGTGTATACTGCTTTCTGGGAAGTATACATATCTCGAGGATCAGTTTATTTGTTTTGTGATGCTAGGACCAGGTGGTTGGTTAAGCATTACAAGCCAAATAAACTGGGGTCCTCACATTGGAGTAGATGGAGATCAAAGGTGTGCACGCTGGAGGCTACATGATGGATTCCTAGAGGCATATGGCGTGGATGTTATGGAAGGTTTTAGAGATATGGAAGGAGGTCTATATCTGGACGTGTTTAGAGATAGAATCCATGTGCATGTCATGTGAAACACGGAGAGGACCCTAGGATATAAATAGAGGCGGGTTAGGAGCTAACCCGAGAGCTTTAAAGGGGGTGACTTGCGTGAGTTATCAGAAGAGCTGAGAACTCATAGCTTTTGTGTTACGTAGATTTAACGAAATTTGAGAGGTCCTTCGATTGGAGGCTTTGAGGGGTGCTTGCTGAGCGCTTTGTAGACACAAATCAAGTTTGATATATAAAGTTCAGTTTCGTTCAACTTTGATTCTTGATTTGGTGTTCTTGCTGTGCGCCTGAGGGTGTTCTTGCTGTGAAGTTCTTTCAAGAAGTCAACCGAGTGGTTCTGGTTTTCTTACACACAAGAAGAAGTTAGAATTCAGGGGTCAATTCGCTGCAATCATTCAACCCCCCCTTCTGATTGCCATTACGATCCTACACTATTCTTTTGGGTACTCCATGTAGACACACGATACGAGCCATGTATAACTTGGCTAACTTGTCTCCCTTGTAGGTTGTCTTCACAGGGATAAAGTGGGCGACTTTAGTCAATTTGTCAACTATAACCCATATTGAGTCACATCCAGACTTGGTTCGAGGCAAATCGGTAATGAAATCCATTCCGATTTTTGCCCATTTCCACTGAGGGATCTGTAGTGGTTGTAGTAATCCAGCTAGTCTTTGATGTTCAGCTTTAATTCTTTGACATACATCACAACAAGCTACATACTCGGCTATGTCTCTTTTCATTCTTGGCCACCAATACAAAATCTTCATATACTCTTATACATCTTGGTGCTGCCTGGGTGCAGGGTGTAAGCTGAGTTGTGAGCTCCTTTTAGAATCAAATCCTTGAGCTCCTTCTGGTGGGGGAACAAAGAGACATTTTCCATACCATAGGATTCCTTGCTGATCTTCAATCATATTGGGGGCTTTTTTTTTTGCCATGAGATGTTTAAATCTCTGGACTCCAGGATGTCCTTCTTGAGCGGTCTTAATCTTCTCCTCTAGAGTTGGATGGGCCTCCATAGCATCTACAGTGCCTTGTTCTATTAAACAAAAGTTGAGTGCCTCAAATTCCTTATAGAGCTCAGGTTGATGCTCTTGAATCATGACATTACTGTAGTAGGATTTACGGCTTAATGCATCAGCAACTACATTAGCCTTTCCAGGATGATAATGGACATCCAAGTTATAATCATTTATTAACTCTAACCATCTTGTTTATCGGAGGTTGAGATCTGATTGGGTGAAAATATACTTGAGACTCTTGTGGTCTGTGTAGATATCACAATGATTTCCAATCAACTAATGCCGCCAAATTTTCAGGGCATGCACTACTGCTGCTAAGTCAAAATCATGAGTTGGATAATTGTCTTCGTGAGGACGAAGTTGTCTTGACGCATAATCTACAACTTTTCCTCCTTGCATGAGTATGCAACCAAGACCTTGGCACGATGCATCACAATAGACTTCAAAGTCTTGATGTATGTCTGGTAGGATCAATACTGGTGTAGAAGTTAACTTCTTCTTCAGCTCTTGGAAACTCTTTTCACAAGCTTCTGTCCATTCATACTTATTTTCCTTTTTAAGTAGGTGGGTCATTGGCTTGGAAAGCTTGGAGAATCCTTCTATAAAGCGTATGTAGTATCCAGCTAAACCGAGGAAACTACGCACTTCAGTTACTGATGTAGGCTGTTTCCATTCTATTACAACTTCTACTTTGGATGGATCAGCTGCGATTCCTCCAGCGGATACAATGTGTCCAAGGAAACTAATTTCATAAAGCCAAAATTCACATTTACTGTACTTGGTATAAAGATGATTCTCTCTAAGCTTTTCTAAGACCAATTGCAAGTGTTCGGCATGTTCTTCATCGGTCTTTGAATAGATCAAGATGTCGTCTATGAATATGACTACAAACTTGTCTAAGTATTCCATGAATACTTTGTTCATGAGGTTCATGAAGTAGGCTGGCGCATTGGTTAAGCCAAACGGCATGACAATGAACTCATACAGGCCATACCGGGTGGTGAAAGCCGTTTTAGGAATATCCTCATTTCTGATCTTAAGCTGATGGTATACTGACCTCAGGTCTATCTTGGAGAAAACTGAGGCTTCTGGCAACTGATCGAACATGTCATCAATACGACGCAAGGGATACTTGTTCTTGATAGTCACCTCATTGAGTGCTTTGTAATCCACACACAATCTGGCGGTGCCATCTTTCTTCTTCACAAAGAGTACTGGCGAACCCCAGGGAGAAGAACTAGGTCTAATAAAACCTTTTTCTTGCAAGTCTTCAATCTGCATTTTCAACTCTTCAAGTTCGCCAGCAGCCATTCTGTATGGTCTCTTAGCAATTGGGGTTGTCCCTGGCTTCGAGTTGATGACAAACTCAACATCTCTGTCTGGTGGCATGCCTGGCAATTCTTCTGGGAAGACCTCGGGGTAAACTTGAACTACAGGCATTGTCTCTAGGGACAACTCTCCAAGGTGGTGGATTGTTCGAACCAGAGAGGAGGAACGATCCACACTAACCCTTATGGTGGTCTCCGGGTTCTTGGTGAGCACCACTTTTCTGTTGGCACAATCTATTAATCCTTGATATTTAGCCAACCAATCCATCCCTAGGATGATATCCATGGTTTGGGATTCTAGCACAAGAAGGTTTGCTAGGAATCTGGAACTTTCCAAAGCCATCTCTACTTTGGGACTTACTGAGGTAGCATATAGGGGTCCCCCGGGTGAACTAAGTACCACGGGTTTCCGTAACTTATAGGTTGGCAACTTAAGCCTTTCAACAAACTTCCTTGAAACAAAAGAGTGAGAAGCTCCAGAATCAAACAGAACTTGTGCGGGTACTGCATTAACAAGGAACGTACCCATTAGCACTCCTGAGGCATTTTGAGCTTCCTCGGCTGTGACGTGGTTCACACGGCCGTGGCTTTGTGTTGGGGTAGACCTTGATGCTTGCGAAGTCTAATGACTCTTGCTTGGGACTAAGGTCCTGCCTTGAACTGGCGCTGCTCCTGTGTTGAGCCTTGTTGGAGCATTCTGATGAGAAGGACAACGATTGGCGAAGTGTCCTTTTTCTCCACAGGCGAAGAAGTGGAGGTTTGTTGTTGGGTTGACTGCTGCTGGTTGCCCGGCGGGGCGGAGAGTACGGAAACCACTTCCTTGGGGACGTGGGGCGGGAGTTGGAGTTTTCTGAGAGGAGGCTGCAGATGATCTGAAGGATGAGCTGCCCTGGAATGTTGACTTCTAGGGAAAGCTACCTTGTCGCCTCCGAAATGACATCTTCCTTTTGCGGCTAATCTCCACAGTCTTTTTCTCATTTTCACAGATGAGAGCTTTATTGACCAATTGTTGGAAGCTGGAGTAATCGTGGAGGATGAGCTGTCCTCTCATATCTTCGCGCATTCCTTCCACGAAGCGATCAATCCTTTCCTCTTCATCAGCTACATCATTAGGGGCGTAGCGGGCAAGTTGGTTGAACTTGGTCAGATATTCATTGACTGACAGATGGCCTAGCTTTAAAGCTTCGAACTCATTCTTCTTCATCCTCATGGTACCGGTTGGTACGAAGTTGGTTCTGAAAGTAGCTTTGAATTCAATCCAAGGATTGGCTGCCATGCGGGTTCAATTTCTGCTTGTTGTACTTCAGCAACTTCTTCTACTGCGGCGGCAGTGACAGGAGCTAGTGGAACTCCAGTCGCAGATGCTGCGGCTTCTAGTACTTCTGCTTCTTCTTCTAGACTTTCATCACCTCGGGCAGCGAGGTAATTTTCCCACCAAGCAGCAGCGGCTCCTTTCAGTTGATGGGTGGCAAAGTGCACTTTATCTTCTTTTGAGCAATGGGCTAGGCGAAGCTTCTTCTCAGTATCTCTAAGCCAATCTTCAGCTTCAAGGGGTTCATTTGCTGCAGCAAAGGTGAGGGGTCTGGTCCTGACAAAGTCTGTAAGTTTGGAGTTGCGACCGGCTGCTCCAGCCTGTTGATTGCTGAGAAAAGCTTGGAGAATCTGAGACTGCTGGTACATGACTTGTGCCATCATTGGGTTTACTGGGGGTGGAGGAGGTAGATCTTGTCCTCGGCCTTGGCCACAACCACGACCACGGCCTCTTCCTCGGCCTGTGGCAAAGGCACCACGGACTAGGGCGGCGGCTCTTCTTGGCGGCATCCGAAAGAAACTCTTAGGCTTAGAACTAGAGGGAGTATATGAGGGTTCACTAGCCCTCTAAGGCACACACAGAAGAACTTAAACCAATAAGAAGATCGAATAAGTACAATACAAAGCCTAGAATGGTTGCATTATATTAAGGGGGGTTAGGTGTTACATGACTCCTGAAACATAGCATATAGGCTAAGCTAAGTCATGACACAGGATACAAACACAACGTCTACAAAAGAAGAAAACAGAAAGTCCTTGCAATCCAAAAGCCTGCCTAGCTAACCTAGCCAAATATGACAACTACTCCATCGGGGACTAACCACAAAGTGATGATTGCTGTTCGGGAGCGGAACGAACGACTCGGCTGTAAGCTCGCGAGCGGGGCGGAGCAATCGCCGAGGTTGGGCGAGCTAGAGTGAGAACGACTGGGGCTGCGTCCACAGCTGGACTCTCCCAGGCGGCGGCCGAACCTTCTTACATGCGGTGAGCAGGAGACAGGGTTCTCTGGATAGGGAACGTCGGCCTGGCACCGGGTTGTTGGGGGCGACGGCGGGTGCAATAGGAGCTGGGGTAGGGATCGCAGCGGCGGCTCTGAGGCGTGCCAACTCTGCAAGGGCAGCATCCCTCTCCTATACTGCAGCAGACTGAGCTTCATCACTCCTGAGCATGTTGTTGCGGAGGGTGTCGGAGTGGGCGTAGCTACCGGTGAGAAGCGTCCGAAGCTGTCTGATCTTGTCCATGGCGGAGCTGATGGTGGCTGTCATCGCCTACGTAAGCTGGACCTGGTGCGTCAGGCGGGGATCACCATCCCTGGTGTCGAAGACTGCCGGGACACGCTCTTCATCAGGGAGGTACGGGTAGAAGCAGAATGGTGACCTCAGCAAGGGACCCTTGTACTTCCAGCACAAGCGAGTGGAGGCGGCGCGTGTGGCGTCCTGAATGGTGTCAAGACTGCTGCGCCAGGGTGCCTCGGCCTTGAAGAGATAGGCAACAAACTCGCCAACCCTAGCAGAGAGGTACACCTCCATCGACCAGGATTCGCGGGTCTCGATCTTCGTCATCCTACCCCAGAACGTAGGCTGACAGGGAAAACCGAGGTACTGCATCAGCTGGCGGAGTATGTCTGCGAACCCTCCCTCGTTCTCTCCGTGAACAAGGAGGTCCCACGGGCCATCTGACGACGGGGTAGCCATCTACAAATTTTGAAAACAAGAAGAGGTCAGTAGCAGGGTAAAACTTAAGTGAAGTAAAGATAAGTACAGAACTATGAGTGATGAGTAAGAGTAGTAAATACAGTATATTTTGTTAAAGCTTTTTTTAGCATTTAAAATAAAACCCAAGTCCTAAGGCAACAACCAGTCTAGCTAGGAGTCCTACAGTTGTATGCTCTAATATCAGCTCTGTCGGACCCGGATTTTCTAATCTCGAATCCTCTGTGAAAATACTGTGCTATTCCCTGGATTAGTAGATAGCACTCACAGGCACATTGTTGAATCATTTATACAAGGCGTGAATTAAAACATATTACAACCATCAGAGTGACATAGACCACGTCGGGTCGAGTTTTACAAAAGAGCCAAACAGGCTAAATTGATTACATTACATAAAAGCAACGTAGACTACAGCGGGAGAAAAAGGGGTAGAGCCAACACCTTTGTGGAAAATGGTCGTAGAAGGGCAGCCAACACTTCAATTTGCCAAACTCATTGGTTCCCAAAACCCAAATTAATCGATAATGACTATCTTTAGAAGAAGATGAGAGGAAACCAATTTTTTTTTCAAAACTTAATGAGAATGGGGTAAGATGAGCAAGCTAAGATAGGTAAGGAGTAAAATCTGAGAACTTACTTAAGCTTTCATAAACCATTTGATACTTTTGAAAATAAGTTTTCAAAACATCCTAAAGACGGCCAAGCTAGGGGTTTCTACGGTCGGTATGGCTCTGATACCAAGCTTTGTGAGACCCCGGTTTATTTAGCTTGTAATGCTTAGTCATCCATTGACTCTAGCATCACAAACAAAATAAACCGTGCCTCGGGAAAATGTATACTTCCCAGAATTGCAGTATACACACCCTTTTACAAAACAATGCATCAATTCCATACAACACATAGAACCAGAGCTTACACTTTACAAGCAAAAGACATACATAACAGTTGATACGACGGAGAGGCCAACAGGCCAAGAACAAGCTAAAAGAGTTAGAATAACAGCGGAAGCAAAATGCCATAAGATGGCTAAGACAAAAGCCAACCGGTTTGCCTACACCTACAAGGCAATTCGACCGGGCCGCCCAGCTAGTCGCACGAACCGCAGCAAAACTCACAAAAGTCGATCCCTTGGGGATCAATGTCGGGACCCAAAATTACGATTCCGGAACCCTCTGTGTATAATGCATTAGTCCAGGATCACGCTAGTGCACACAGTGTCAACATAGGTGAATATCAATCCACACAGGCGAAAAATGAAGTAAACGATTAGTTTGAGTAATAAATAAGGGTTTTGACCTTATGGTCGAGTTTACACTTAATAAGCCATGCAGGGCTAACAGAGAATAAAACAGCAGCGGAATAGAAATAACTTCAGCGTAGATCCCATCAATTCACCACAGGCAGCCAACTGGGATCCAGACCTTAACGATCAGCAACCTTCGACGAACTCCTCCTTGAAAGCAAGCGTAGACTCCTCTTCTGTAGGTTTGGGTGCAAGTTTTACAACAAGCGTGAGTACACAACCGTACTCGCAAATCATACCACAGAATGCAATTTATAGATGCAGGCTTATTCCAAAAGAAAAAGGCTTATGTGGTTCTTTGGCATAAAAGCAACATTTGCATTTGAATACAAGTAATAGATTGAAAACATAAATCAAAACAAATAGATAATAATAATTTAACAGTTGTTTCCACAAAGACACAAAGCTAAACATATTATTTCACATAGCCACATGACTTAGATCACATAGCTCCCATCCCAAACATTTTATGAAAACTACCCCTCGTGTGAAATCCTGAGCATGTCCATGATCATGACGCGCTATTCGAATAGATTGATTTAACACTCTGCAGAGGTTGTACACTTTACCCACACGATACAACTAGTGTTGCAAGCACTAATCATAACAAAATAGTTCAGAAACTTCATCTTAACATTGACACTCCCGATGTGCTTACAAACCGCTATGCCAACCCAAACGGAGCGCTTTGGCATAACACACACCGCTGGACAAAGACACGGCGAACCGCCCCGTGATGCAACTACCTTGTAGTACACACCTCCACCCATAGCCTAACCTACCACCTGAGTAATCAATGCCAAGAATCCATGACTTACTAAGTTAGGCCCATCCCATAGCAGGCATGTGGTCGTACAGTAAGGCTCGGTTCAATGGCGCACAAAGTTAAGTCCTTAATTGACCAAGGCAAGACTTTCATTTTCTAACTAGATCACAAAGATTATCGTTTCCATTCACAAAGTCCACCATATCACAAAGTATCCACCACTTGCCTTAGTCTAAATCCTTTTCCACCTAGTTGGTTTTAGTGCAACACATGCTATCACAAAGTAATAACACATAGCACACAGTTTTACACAAAGTTTCATAGCCACTTAGTCAAATTCAATATTTGCAACTTACATGAGATGTGAGACTCGTAGCATGGCTAAGCAATTGTACTCGCATCTAACCAACCCACGTTGGTGCTACAATATTACCAACTAATAACCAATCTAGGCTGACAAGGAATTATGGCATACAAAGTCAAGGTGATGATAACAATTTGGATAATAACTATGCCCAAAACCTTTAAATACATAATTAAAGTAGAATGCAATACTTTGAAATAAAGTAATTTGAAACCTGGGTTCAAGATGATCAAAGGTATGACTTGCCTTGGAAAAGGTCTATGTACTGGTCTTGATCTCCAGGTGCTCCTTCTTCTCCAAAATTTCCTGACGAATCGACGTCTACTCGCAAACAAGACAAATAAAAATAAATAAATAAATAAATAACAAAGGCAAAACCAACTCCAAAAATTAAATAAAAATCTCAGATAAATAGAGCTCAAATTTAGATAAATTTAGGAATTTGAATGGGCTCAATCGGAGTTCGGATGCAAAAGTTAAGAGCTCTGGAAGATTGAAAATCTAAAGAAACCCTAAATTTGGATTTTCCAGAATTTACGAATTATTTCTTAAAAGAAAAATTGGATTATTGCGCAACGCTGACGTCATCAGAGAACGTTCGGACGGGGCAAAAAATGAACTGACAAGCGGGATCCACATGTCAGAGACACAGCTCACGGTAGACCAATTCTACCGAGCCTCAGGACCCGGGGACCGGTGGACTGAGCCACGTGGTGATGACGCGGCACTCACGTGGATGCCACCTCGAAGACACACAGACGACAGGTTGACGTGGGCGCTGAGGTGGCGGCTGACGCGGCGTGCCACGTCGGCTCGGAGGCGGCGGTACTCAGAAACCGATGACAACGGCGAACGGTGGGGCTTTGCCGGCGGTGAGTGGTACCGGCGTGTAGAGGGCGCTATTGCGAACCTCTGGGAGCAACTCCGGGTGGTCAAGGTCGACAGAGACGGCCGGCGGCGAGGGTTGAGCGGCGGAGCTGCTTCGGGTTTTGTCAGACGGGAGCTCCGGTGAGGTTCCGATGACGGCGAAGGCTCCTAGAGGTAGCCCTGGTGACGCTAAACCCGGCGGTGCAGACCACGAGGGCAGAGCAACGTCGGCGGCGGTGCAAAACAGAGGAAAAGACTGGCGGCAAAAAACCCTAAATCTCCGATTGCGGCGGCGCTAGGGCTCGGGAGGAGGTGAGGGTTGTGGCTCTGGGTTGCGGTTGAGAGGGCGAACCCGGGGGTCCTACTTATAGGGTCCGGGAGGGGCTAGGGCGGCGTACGGCGGCAGAACCCTAAAAGAGTCCGAGATGAGCTCGTGGGAAAAACGGAGTTAGAAACGAAATCGGGATAAGATTTTGATCCAGGAAGATGCGGGGAGATAAAGGATGAGATTCTACGCATTTTCTAGAAGGGGTTCTGTTGGAAATCTCGCGTTGTCGTACGGGACTCGGAGGTCGGCAATGGCGGACGGGCGCGGCTGTTTGCGAAGACGATGTCGGGCGCGAGGAGGACGACGAGGGCGTGGGGCCCACATGTCAGTGGCACGGAGGCGGGCGCGCACGGGAGTCGGGCTTCGCGCAGAGATGGGCTGAAACAGAGAAGAAATGGGCCGGAGGAAAGGAATTCGGCCCAAAGCTTTTTCTGAGATTTTAAATAGATTTTCCATTTTAGAAAATACCAGAAATTCAAATAAGCAATAGAAAATAGCAAATGAACTCAAAAAAAATCTAGAAAAATCTAGAAAATATATCTGAGCACATAGAACCCAAATAAAATAGTTTTGGCTATTGTTCATGTTGGGATTATTCACATTAAATGTTTTTTATTGTAAAGTCCAATATTAAGCCTTTGAATTAATTTCAAATAAATCCAAATGGTGACTTTTTCCCTACTAACTATTTCAATGATTTTTAAAAGCTCAGAAAATTGGGATGTTACAATCAACCTCTTCCTCTGCAACAATTAAGCAATGCAAATGAGTACAAAAATGTACTCGCAAGACTTACGAGTAACAAACCTAGATACTACTACATGCAGGCTTAATCAAAGGAGAAGGCTTAAAGGTTTATTTTCAGTGTAAAGTAAGTTTTATTTGCAATAAGTAATAGTTCAAAGGCAGTTTTTAACAATCAGAATTTTATTTGCATAAATAACAACGAGACAATAAGTACTAATATAAAGACATCCTGGAGATGACTAACCCAATAGACATCACAACAATAGCACGAATTACCCATTCGTACCACCCATGTCAAGTTTTAATTTAAAAGGTTGTAGTCTAGTTCTTGCACGACCTTACCAAGCATGTCCATAACCTAGGACGAGGCTATTCGAATAGTTTGAACCCTGCAGGGGTGTACCAATGTACCCACACTTCAGACCGTCTTTTTGCCACTAGATGAAGCACACTTCCTTTGGTATGCTGGCACGTATAACTCCTACGAGACATTTCCAATGGATTGCATTAATAAGGAGCCGCACGCATGGGGGTTAACCCTTAGTGACCTGCCGGCGAAATAGATCACAAGGACCCATACGTAGAGTAGGATGCACCGGCCCAGCCGTAGCAACTGTGGGTGCTCCCCTCAATCACATGACCCATGTTGCATATAGAAATATACAACCCAACACGCGACTCATCAATTAACACCCACCAAAGTACTTAGTCAAGAGAGGTCCCATATCCCCGTAGTGTGGTTAGCCCGCAAATATCGCTTGGCTTAGTGGCACAAGTAACTTGGTCCTTGATGACCCGGGCACCATTCCATCACACCATAAGATCACACCATCATACCATTGTGCCCAAATCTAAAATATTTTATTGTCAGTTTTAGTTTGCACAAATAAACAAGGCACAAGGTATTGATCATAAGTAATAACAAGTTTTGTGTGATCAAGGTCATCGACTAAGTCGATAACCGCCTAATTCTACCGGTAACTAAGCATTGCTAAGCATCATATCGTAAAGACAATAAAAGACCATAAATCATTCACCGGGCTCTAATTCACCAGTGAGGATAATAACCTATGGTAGTGGCAGGGGTGAATAATTTCAAGGCAACAATGCAATAGGATTAGCTACCTCTAATCGACAAAAATTAACTTTGACACAAGAAGCATACATACTTAGTTTTTGCAAACAAGATATTAAACTTTAAAAGTAATAGGAGCAATATGATCAAATGATGTTACACTGCTTGCCTTATTGTAGGTCACTTGTTGGCTGCAAAGGATCACTCTCCAAATCAACACACTCGTCGGATCCTATCGAAAGGGCAAGCAATTCCAAATAAATCGACGAACACCGAAGAAGATTCAAAACCAAAACTGCTTCAAAATCCATGAAATTTATACAGCAGGAAGAACATGATTTTAGACAAATTTAGCAACAAGAGTCACTTAATTTGGATCAAGTATGTAAAAGTTATAGCCTAAATAATTTTTCTCAGCATGGAAATTCAATTTAAATTCATTTCGGTTACTGTTCATGGCATAAATTTCTACAAAGATCTAGAACTTGAAATTATTATGGTAGGTAGATACTAGCATCCTAAGGTCAGCCAAAGTGAGTTTACTCTATTTGGAGTTGAAATGAATTTATTATGATTTTCCTAAGTTATGAAACTAGGGCATGAACAATTTCAGAGAGCAAGACCACTTTAAAACCTATTCTAAACTAAAGTAGGCTAACAGAGGAACCTAACAAATTTTAGTTTGTTCAATTTGAAGTTACAGAGAGAAAGTTATGCATTTTTTAAGTTCAAAACAATTAACAAGTTGCAAATAAAAGCTTTCGGGACTTATATTTGAAAACCCACTCAATATGGGGAGGTCGTGGGCCGTTGATCCGAAATCGCACGGCTCACGAGCTCGGGAGCGCAAAGCACTCGATCACCCAGGCGCGGGGACTTCAACGCGCCTAGAGGAGGTCCTAACGGTTAAGATTTAAAGGAGAAGGTCCTGAAGGCTTTATTTACAACCAACTTCGGGGTAGTAGTCTAGACAATCCAGATCTACACAGGGGAGATCATGGACGCCCAAGATCAACCCGAGGTGGTCCTAAAGGTTAAGTGTGGCGAGGAGGGACGTCCTGAGGTTTTCTTCGCAAAGGACCAGGGGGTGGTCTTTTGCAAAGAGGACCCCAAGGGAGGTCCCGAGGGTGGTTTTGACAAAAACGACCACGGGGTGGCCTTTTTGGATGGAGGTGATCTAAACGGCTAAGATTAAACCAGGGAGGACCTAAACGGCTAGGATCTAAGTCAGGGGGAGGTCCTGGCGACTAAGACTTTTACAAAAAGAGACCTACGGTTCAGATCTACCCTTGAAGAGGTATTTAACGGCTAAGGTTAAAACTTAAGAGGTCCTAGGACTATAGTTTGTGCAGACAAGGTCCTACGGTGAAGATCTATCTCGAGGTAGTCCTTAACGGCTACGATGAACCCAAGGGGGTCCAAGGAATTGACAAAAATGCGACAACAGTACAGAGCATCGCGCTTTGGTCACCGGCTTGTCGCTGGCGACCACGGCCACGGCGGCGCAAACCAAGAGGGGCAAAACGTCTGCAATACTATTGTAAACATTTTGAGGGTACTTTCGTCGGTGGAGATGACCTAAATCACCGACGAGACGGAACGAGACGGAGGCGAAAGTACGGGAAAAACGAAAATAGCGAAAAGCTTCGCCGCGACCTAATCTAACAGGTAGTTGAGCTCTAAGGGGCTATCGCGAAGGTACCTGGGCCTAGCGGGGGTCCAAGGGAGGTCGGAGGAGTTCTGGCGACGCCGACCGCTGCCGGAGTAGAGGAAGACGACGCGAAGGAAGTGGTCTGAGCAGCCAGAGGACCAAGGAAATGTGCGGTTAGCTCTAGAAGGACCCTAAGCAATACACTGAAGGAGGGAGTGACTTTACCGGTGGTGAAGACAAAGGCGAAGATTCACGGCGGAAGAGAGCCCAAAACTCAATTCGGTCGATTCCTGCGATTGCGAGCCAAATCAAGTTAGGGCACCGAACCGACAGGGCGAGAGGAATGAGGCGATGCTGAGAGAGGAGCCAGGGGACCACTGGAGCACCGTTGGCGACGAGGAGCTCTGCGGCCGACAATGGCGGAAGGTGTTCTCAGCGCTATATGAACAAGTTCACAGAGAGAAAGCTAGAGGGTTGCAAATGTTGCGGAAAGGGGGGCTAAGGAGGAGCACGGGGACCTTATAAAGCTGGCGAGCAACGGGAGGGAACACGAGCGGCTGCACGGGGAAATGGAGCTACGGCGCGGCCACCGCTCAGTGGAAGCGACAGGAGTTAGTAGAAGGAAGAATTCGGGGGAAAAGGTCCTGGCAAGCATTTAAGGATGGCAGTAAATAGCCGTTGGCGAGGAAGATGATGAGGTGACAGGGCACTGCACAATCCTCAACGCACGCCATCGCCCCCGGGCACGAGGAAGAAGGAAAGAGGAGGAGGAGGTCGTGGGTGGCTGGATCGGATGCGAACGGCCGAGATCGCTCCCAACCTCCGGAGGTCCGAAACGGTCTAAGAGATCGTGGTTGTTGGATTAAAATCCAATGGCCCACACACGCGCCCAACTGACCGTGCCTGATGCAGGTCGGGTGACTTGGTTAGACCAAGCCAAATGACTTGGGCTCAGGTCTGACTCGAGCCCGAGTCTGACTCAGCCCAAGAAGTTAAATTAAAACATAGAGCTTTGGGGAATTATTTGAGGTAGCAAACTAACTCCAAAAATTTTGAAATTTTTACAGGAGCTTGCTAACTTAGATCTTGACCTTGTATAAAACTTTCAGAGGTTTTCATATAGTAATTTTTCCTCCAAAAATTCTGAAAGGTGTTGAGCTAGGGTTTTACTAAAAATCAAACAGGTTTGACTGACCCCTTAAAATATTCAAACAATTTCCAAAAATTGTGAAGATTTTCAGAGGGGTCACACATCATCCCTAGCACTTAGGAAAAATATTTCGGAAAAATATTTCCAGAGGATGATCACAAGATTTGACAAGAAGGTTTTTGGAGGGCAAGGTTTAGGTCAAAAGAGAGGCTTGTGATTTGTATTTCCATAATTCTTTTGCAAGAACTTTTCAGAACAAATAGGAAATACAAGATGTAAGAAAAGTTTTTAATTTCTACACATTTTCTTACATTTGAAACACAAGTCCAGAATTGGGATGTTACACTCGCCCTTGCCATCATCTCACCCATATGGGGTTGCGCCTATACGTTGCGTAGGATGTCCACCTCAGTGACTGGCGTAGCATGGCTACACCTCAGCGACTGGCAATCCTCACCCTTGACTCGGTGTCCCATTAAGCCCAACATACCCAGAGCTTGCGCCCCTTTCTATCCCTCCAGTGAGATGACTTTCAGGATTTGATAAACTTACTAAGCCAAGTCGCAGATTATTGCAGACTTGTGGTTGTGCTTGTTATACACGGGAGGTCGTGACAAGATTAAGTCCTTAGGGTTATTTAGGCGGTTCATTCCACATACCATCCACAAAACAACAGTCCCTAGGCTACATTAGCACCCACTGTCGTACCATCCACCTCTCCATCCACCCAGATAGTAACAACAGTTATTAGGGTTTTGAGGAGTAAAACCAAATTACCACATTGATCTGAGTCATGGACCACCAATGACTGCCCAAACCATTCTTATGTTTGAAGAGATGATGATTTGGACATTTTAATGTCCCAGTACTTAAGCAAGGCTAGCATGTCGCTTAAGTACAACCTATAGCTAGTATTACCATATAGTTACTAGGGTGACAATGGAATTAAGGGATTCAATTTGTCAATGATGGTATATTAATTAATTATTCATCAAATGGGTATTTAACTACCTTAAGCTTTAACATACACTTGATTAAAGAATTAAAGTATGCAATTTGCTATTTTAAAAGAATATAATTTGCATAAAATGTAGGCTCAATATGATCAAAGTATTGACTCGCCTTTATTGTAGGTAAGAGGGTCCGGGTAGTCTTGTTATTGATCAACTTGGAGGTCAACGGCGTCTTCGAACTCTACGTGGGCGAAGTATCACTACTACAAAACAGGCTATGGTAGACACCCCATCACAGACGGTTCATTTGGAACCGTCTGTGTTGGGTCTGTTGGGACACGACATTTATACTACCGGCCTATCACAGACGGTTCTTATTAGTAACCGTCTGTGATAGGCATATATCACAGGCAGTTCATGAAAAGAATCGTCTGTGAAATATCACAAACGGTTCTATTATAGAACCGCTGTGATAATCTCCCGTAACACCGACGGTTTACTAATAGAACCGTCTGTGATATTTGACATACGGTTATATTAGTAAACCATCTGCGATAATCTCTCGTATCACAGACGGTTCATAAATAGAACCGTATGTGAAATATCACGGACGGTTCTATTTAAAAACCGTCGGTGATAGTTATATATCACAGACGGTTCATAATAAGAACCGTCTGTGATATCCTCCCGCTATAAATACCTAGACTACCCCCTGCCCATTCCCATTTGAGCGCCACCCAGATAAACGCCCACTGCGCCGCTGACAGAGAGGGAGGGGAGGAGAAGGAGAGAAATCTCAAGAGATTTGGTATTTTCATCGTGAGCTCCGAGGGTAACAATCTATAACCCTTTAGATCTGCAATTTACGTGCTTAATTAGCTGGTTCAAATGGCTAGATTTGATGCTAGGAACCGATTCCACACGTGAAAGCTGCATATTCCGAAGCAAAACTCTAGGAACCGATTTGCATCCGGATGCAAGTGAATAGAATAATATTTTTCATTGGGTGGTTAGCATATGCATTAAGTTCTGTGAGGGGGAAGGAAATGGAGAGAGAGAGCGGTTGAGAGAGATTTAATTAATCTAATTTGACACTATTTTGTTACATGTGTAACGTAGATGGACCGAAACTGGATGTATGGTATGAACCGTGTGAGTCAAGAGTACATTAATGGCATGGTTGCTTTTAGAAGAGCCGCCGAGAAGGATATGTTGAAGAAGGGGATAAAATTTATGTACTGTCCATGCATTGATTGTGGTAATTTGAAGATGATTACCAACTCGGTGCAGATAGAACCACACTTGATTCGAAGGGGTTTCAAAAAAAGGGTATACATGTTGGACCAGTCACGGTGAAGAGCAGATTACACAAGAAGTTAGTAATGACGACATCGCCGAGGAAGTCAACGATATGCCGGATGTAGACTGTGCTGAGGATAGGTCGCACGATGACAATCTGGATCAGATGCTACGCGATGCAGAAGAAAACTACAGTGTGAGAGAGAGAGTTTTGTAAATTCGAGCGCTTAATGGAGGACTCGGTGAGACCTTTGTTCCCTAGCTGCAAGCCAGAATACATAAGGTTGTCAACCGTGATTGAACTGCTTAAATTGAAGGCAAGCAATGGTTGGTCCGATAAGAGTTTCACAGCGTTGTTATGTCTCCTAGCAGACATTCTTCCGGAGGAAAACGTGTTGCCCAACACCACCTACCAAGCAAAGAAGGTTCTTTGTCCATTGGGAATGGAAGTAGAAAGAATACATGCATGCCCGAACGATTGTATCCTCTACCGTAAAGAGTATGCAGACATGCATGTATGTCCCGTGTGCAAAGTATCCCGATACAAGCGTCAGAATACTGCTAGGTTGAAGCAAGGACTTCCTGCTAAGATGTTGTGGTATCTGCTTGTGATCCCACATTTGAAGCGTTTATTTGAGAACCCAAAGGAGACAAGATTGGTGCGTTGGCACTCGAAGGACCGTAAGAAAGATGGAAAGCTAAGACACCCTGCTAATTCTGCTCAGTGGAGAAACTTTGATCGGAGCTTTGAAGAGTTCGGTGCAGAACCGAGGAACATAAGGTTAGGGTTGAGTACAGATGGAATGAGTCCTTTCGGTAACATGAGCAGCCGACATAGCACCTGGCCTGTGAATCTATGCATGTACAACCTTCCTCCTTGGTTGTGTATGAAGCGGAAGTACATTTTGATGTCACTACTTATCCAAGGGCCGAAACAACTTGGGAATGATATTGATGTGTACCTAGCACCATTGCTGGAAGATCTTGTGACATTGTGGAACGAAGGGGTACAGGTATGGGATGCGTACAAACGAGAGAACTTTACTTTACACACCATGTTGTTCTGCACTATCAATGATTTTTTTGCCCCTGGTAACCTGTCGGGCTTCAGTACAAAAGGAGCCAAAGCTTGTCCGCATTGCTTAGATGCTACGGAGAGTGTATGGTTGAACAACTCGCGCAAAACTGTGTATATGCATCACCGTAGGTTCCTTCCCAGGAGTCACCCATACCGCAAGATGATGAAACAATTCGACGAAAATAAGGAGGACGGTTTAGCTCCAAGGGCTTTTAGAGGGAAAGAGGTCTATGATATGGTTAAGGATATCGATGTTGTGCTTGGGAAGGGACGTTAATTAAGAACCCGTCAGAAGAACATCTGGAAGAAGCGGTCAATTTTTTAGGACTTGCCTTATTGGGAGCACTTAGAAGTTCACCACTGCATCGACGTCATGCACGTGGAGAAGAATGTATGTGATAGCTTGATTGGTCTATTACTGAATATTAGTGGCAAAACAAAGGATGGTGTTTGTGGGGACCCCGGCAATTATCTCCATAAGACCGAGATTAGACAAGGTCTTAGGGACATAATCACGGGTCTCCGGTAAATGAATTCCAATTTAACTCTATCCAAGTGAGAGGCTTAGCCGAATACTAGAGCCTCAACGATCATGCGCGTTGCTCCTTTGCGAGCGCTACATGATTGTCGATTTTCTTTCGATTCGAAGCACTACACTTAGTGAGTTAAATGGGGATTCATCAACAACGAGTATGATTTATATTGGCTCCCAAGATCAACGACCAATATACTCATACCCTCATCCAACATTGATTACATCCATACAACGCATACAACAAGAGATAAAAAGACATACTGCATAATAGTCAAAGTCTCGACTTATTACATACGCCGACCGCCAAATTCAAAGTAAAGTATCAAGTAGCAATGAAGCAAGTAAAATAAGCAAAAGACCAGTAGTGGTATGCCCATCACCCATCGGCAACCGACTGGGGGTTAAATGGTAGCACACTACTCGTTATTGTCACCCAAGTCAACACTAACGAGATCGTCATACTCATATTCTTCCTCACACCAAAAGCCGACAAACATCCGCCGAGTACAAGTGTACTCGCAAGTCTTACACAAATAAAAATAGTTATGCATAAGGGTCATTCAAAGGATGGTTCATATCGGTTTAGTTTTGCGAAAGAGACGCAACAATTAACATCCTACACATGCTAGTTTTTCAAGTGCCCATTTTAAAATCAGATTTGAAGTAGAAGTAAAGCATATGGTAAAGCATTTCAGTAATAAACAATTTAATCACACAAGGACCAAAGTGGCAGCCCACTTTGATGTACTAAACACATGAACATCCCGTTCATGACGAATACCAAGTTCAACCACAATTTTAATTAAAAGTCTAACAATAGTAACTCCCGAACTCAAGCGGTTGTCTATAACCGTGGACACGGCTATTCGAATAGATTGATACCCTGCAGGGGTGTACTACTTTACCCACACGACTTGATTAGCCCGTTAGCCTCCAGATGCCTCCGAATAGAGCACACTTCCTATGGTGTGCCGGCCGGGTAAATCAAGATATAGTCATTTTCAGCAAGAAAGCCCTATTGAGCTAAGTCCCCCTTGTGAGATGGTTCCTTGCCTAGTACAAGCATCTGATAGCACTTGCTAGGGGGCCCACAAGTTATATTGGACATACCGATGCAATCAAAACAAATAGAATTGGTGCTCACTTGCACACTATAAAGGATTACATCGGCTCCTAAGGAACATAGGATTTCACGGTCGCTATGCCCCTTACACCACCAAGGACTTAACACAATAAAACCCTCCCTCTACTTAACCATACAGCACCCATATACCGCGTGTGGCAAAGACGAGTGTACTTGAATTAACGACGTTACCAAAGTTCGGTCCTCAATTGTCCAGACAAGTCCTTCCACTTACCCAATGCTCGTGCACAAAGCACCATCACTAACCAACACTTGTCCAGACCAAAAGCTCATTTAAAAATGACAAAATTTAACTCATAAAGCAGATACGAAGATCTGAACCAAAGTGTATAAAGAAGGTTGTGTGTATCCCATAATTGTCCGGTTAGCCCCGGCAATCAAACTACCGTATCTAGACTTGCATGACTAAGCAAGCCATATTCAATAATCATTACATCCTATCTTAAGCATGTAGGTACTGGCATAATTCAAGATTAACCTCAAGTATAGGACATAACTAAACTACACATCACAAGAATATTTACATAATCAAAATAGCATGCAAGCAATTATCATTGCACTAACTTAACCAAAACTGAGATCAAATATGATGCAAAAGAAAGTTCAAATGATGCTTGCCTTGCTGGTACATTAGCTGCTCGCTCTTAGTGGCGTAAGTGTCGATATCAATATGCTCGGGATCTATATAATTATAACATCAAATAAATACCGAGAAAACAACTCAAAAACCAAAATGCTCAAAAATGCATGATTTTTCTACAGTAGTTAGGTCATGATTTTAGATGGATTTAGGTAAAAGAATTATTCCATTTGGAGTTATGAATCGGAAGTTATGCTATTTTGAATTTCAGGTTTCATTAAACCTTAAGCCATGTAATTTAATTATTTGGCCAAAATTTGTAGAACAGTGGTGGGGTAAAGGATTGCATAGGTAAATAGGTAATATTAATACAAGTTCAGAATAGTTGAGTTTGTCCCATTTGGAGTTCTTATGATTTAGTTATTGATTTTCAAAGTTATCAGCCTCTTATAGTATAACAATAATGGAGTTAAAGATTATACTCTCCCAAAATAGTTTCTGTGACAGAGGTAACATGGAGACCATTTTTAGAATTAAGTTCACTGAAAATGAAAATTATCAAAAGTGGTCTCACTGTTTTTGGAGTTTCCAATAATTACTTATGCATTTTTGAAGCTATCAGTCCCTTTTCCTATTGCAACAATAATGGTTTTAATGGATTAATCTCCAATTAATACTCTCTGCTACAGAGACATGTTTGAAACTAATTTTAATATAAAGTTTACTAAAAGTGAAAATTTCCAGAAGTGGTTTTATGTGATTTGGAGTTAAAATCAATTAGTTATGTATTTTATAAGTTATTCTTATTTTTCAGTGTGAAAGTAAATGATTTTCGGATTTTATAATTCATTTGCTACTTTTCTTATCGCACACAGCGCGGCGTATGTGACGTATGGCCCCGGTCGTAGACTCGGTCACCACGACCCGCCAACCAAGACATGTCGAAGCGTATTTCACTTAAATGCATTTTCCAAGCACGAAACGCACTATCGATTTTGCAACTAAAGTATTACGCTTTCCTTAATGTAAAGCGTACACTAAAAATTACACAATCACTTAACCGGCTGTTCGGCCCCACATGTCATGGAGACTTTAACGCAAAACCCCAGCAGCTAATTAATGATTTGCCGACAAAGATTCGTTTATTAAATACTAATCACCGCAATTAACTTCTAATGATTGGGCTACAGGCGCGGTCGGAGCATGCCACGCTCCTTCACGGCCGCGCGGTGGCTCGCCTGCCCTGCCGGCGCTGTGGTCCACGCCGGTGCACATGGAGACCAGAAATGGATTCCTCGTACCCTCACGAAGCTCAAGGGGGTGGTGGCGCCGACGGAGATGGCCTGCACCGGCGGCTAGCCGCGACAGCGGCGTACCGTGACCATCGCTAACGTGCATGTGCCAACCTAGTTCATTTTAGAGTGAATAACGCATGCTTAAGCTATGAGAGTGGTCACCAAGCTCACCGGAGAGATGGAGTGGCCGGAGAAGCTTGGAGGTGAGATGCCCACAGCAATGGTGACGGTGGCGGCAAGCTCCACGAGGAGGGGTCGCTCTGGGCAAAATTTATGGAAACAAAAGGTTGAGAAAGCTTGAGCGAGGTCAGGAGATGGTCACCAAGCATGGGATCGAGGAATGGCTCACCAGGATGATAATGTGATGATGAATAGTGTTGTCAACCGAAAATGGGGTTAACTCGACATCCAAAAGTTCCTGTGGAGCAACCAAGCAATTTATTGAGGGGAAAAGTCAATTAGACCCTAGGGCCCATTGTGACGCGCAAGAAAAGAAGAGGCTCTCACCGGAGATGAAAATGGCAACAAGTGTTAGCCGCGGGCGCGCTCCAGAGCCGGTGAGGACACGCCGGTGCCCTTGGATCTACAAGCAACGACAAGGGCTCATATGAGCTCAAATGGACACGGCATGGATCAAGGAGGTGGGCGAAACCATGCGGAGGGAACTCACCCGTGTAGAGAGCAAGCACAAGCCTCTCTTTCCTCAGACCCGAGAGGAAAGATGAGGGAAAGGAGGCGCTCGGAGGTGACTTAAGCACGGGAAGAAGACGGAGATGGAGGCGGCGTGAGACGGAGGAGCTCCAGGAGTGGTTGCATGCGGCGGTGGCTAACGGAGGTGACGGAGCTCCAACGGGCGGGAGCAGAGCGCGCGCCCCGTGGAGCTCGGCCTGCGAGGTCGAGACTAAACCGACACCGGGCCCACGTTGTCAGCGAGACAAGGCAGCGCGCGCGAATGTGAGTTAAGCGATTCGATGCGCACCGTTGGATTGCGAATGGACGGACGAGATTGGTGGGGCGTCCGGATAAGTCGAATGACGAGGAGATCTGAGCCGTTGATCCATGATCCAAGGGTTGCATGCGGAGGTGCAGCTAGTTGACTCCACCGAGTCAAGTGACCGAGTCGGACTCGAGTCGCTCCAACGGTCTTTCGAGTCCGAGTTTAGATTTGTTGAGATTTAACATGTTTTCCCTACTTTGACTGAGACTTAGAAATAGAAATAAATTTCCAAAAATCATGAAATAATTTGTGGGGGTTCCTGGAAGGATATAGTTCCCATAAAAATTATGAAACCCTACTGTTCATAATATATTTTGTAATATTTAAATTCAAACTTAATGTATGTCTTTTAAGTTGGTTTGAATTTTCATTAGGTTCAACCTAGTTCCAAAAATTTTGGAAAAATTATATTTATTCATGAAAACTAATGTAGTATTCAATTAAATTGGTTTCAGATCATGATCACAACTTTTTATCACTGATTTGAATTGAAATGTGAATTTTGATGTGTATGTTCACCTCAAATTTGATTTTCCAAGTACATTATATTATGGACATGTTTTGAAATCAATAATGTATGCTAATGAAATACATATTAATCTATTTTAATTGTTGGGGCTGTGACAAACCTCCCCCCCTTACAAAAGATCTCGTCCCGAGATCGGGGTGGAAGTAGAATAAGGTGGTTCTAGGGAATATGTAATGTTCGTTGTCTTTATTTTCTTCAAAGATAGTGTTAAGGTATTATGATGATGCTACAAGAAAAGTACTTACATTTTTCTTTTCCCATTGCTTTGTTTAACCTTTCCTTTCTTGATACGAAGGCACTTCACGAAGAGAAGAGGTCTGGATATGCCGCTCGCATCCGGTCTTCACGTTCCCAAGTTGCTTCATCTTCCGTGTGGTTGCTCCATTGGACCTTGACGAACTTGATGTCACGATTCCTCGTCTTGCGCTCGGTTTCTTCGAGGATACGAATCGGGCTCTCTCGATAAGACAGATCGGGTTGTAAATCGAGTCCGTCCAACTCGGTTGCTTCCGTTGGGACTCGAAGACATTTCTTGAGTTGGGAGACATGGAAGACGTTATGCACGTCTGAAAGTGATGGTGGCAACTCCAACTGGTAGGCCACCGATCCCAACTTAGCTAGAATACGGAAAGGTCCAATATAGCGAGGTGCTAATTTACCTTTGATTTGGAAGCGACGAACCCCTTTCATAGGAGAGACTTTAAGATATACATGATCGTCCACTTCGAAGCTCAACTCGCGTCGATGACGGTCGGCATATGACTTCTGACGTGATTGAGCCGTCCTAAGTCGTCCGCGAATGACACGAAGTTGTTCTTCAGCATCTTCCACCAAGGTTGGGCCATAGAATGGCCTCTCCCCGGCTTCGGACCAGTTCAAGGGTGTTCTACAAGCCCTCCCATACAATGCTTCGAAGGGTGACATCGAATACCGGATTGGAAGTCGTTATTGTATGAGAACTCGCAAACGGTAAACATTTTTCCCAACTATCGTCAGAGGATAACACGCAAGCCCCGAGAAGGTCTTCTAAGACTTGATTTACCCTCTCGCTTGCCCATCCGCTTATGGGTGATAAGCGGAGCTAAAGGATAGGTTGGTCCCCATTGCTTGATGCAAGGCCTAAATGAGAGGTGAATTGGGGACCTCATGTCAAACAATCACTTTTGGTACACCATGGAGACAAACAATTCTTGAAATATAAAGTTCTGCTAGTTTGGCCCCGGTGTAAGTGGTCTTGACAGGAATAAAATGGGCAACCTTGGTTAAACGATCCACAATCACCCATATAGAATCAAATCTAATTTTTGTTCTAGGAAGGCCGGTGATGAAATCCATGCCAACTTCTTCCCATTTCCACTGGGGAATGGGCAGGGGATCTAGAGTACCAGCTGGCTTCAAATGCTCAGCCCTAACTCTTTGACATAGATCACACTCGGCCACATACTGTGCAACGTGCTGCTTCATTCCGCTCCACTACAGTTTCTTTTTCAAATCTTGATACATTTTCGTACTCCTGGGGTGGATAGAGAATTTTTGTCACAGCCCCAACAATTAAAATGGATTAGTATGTATTTCATTAGCATGCATTATTGATTTCAAAACATTTCCATAATATATTGTGCTTGGAAAATCTAATTTGAGGTGAACATACACATCAAAATTCACATTTCAATTCGAATCAGTGATAAAAAGTTATGATCATCATCTGAAACTAATTTATTCAAATACTATATTAATTATCATGAATTAATATAATTTTTCCCAAATTTTTGGGACTGGTTTGAACCTTATAAGAATTCAAACACAATTTAAAGACCAACTTGATGTTTGAATTTAAACTACACAAATTATATCATGAACAGTAGGGTTAAATAATTTTTATGGACACTATGTTATCCCAGGAACACCTCTGATTAATTTTAGAATTTTTAGAAATTGTATTTCTATTTTAAAGCCTCGGTCAAAGCCTGTTGCTTTTTGGTCAAACTGAAATAAAACTCAGACTCAGTACTGTTCTCTTGGCTCGAGTCCGACGCACCGACTTGACTCGGCCAAACCAACTAACCACACCGCTCCGTCCCAGACCGTTAGATCTTCATCTTGCGGACCAAACGCACTCGCCGAACTGTTCCGACCCGGACCCAAACCAATCACCGACCGAACCTCAACACAACTGGCTGCACCGTACCACCTAAACACACCCACTTACCTTGGAGCCGCTGATGAGGCGGGCCCGCGCTGTCAGCACCATCTTCCTCCTCTCGCTGGCACACGCGTAGGGCTCCAGCTCCACGCGGCGCCTTCGCTCTGAGCGCCCCGTCAACGCCGTTGTTGCACCACCCACTTCAGCCACTCCTAGGCTCCGCCTTCTCACGCCGTTGCTTGTCCGACCGTTGCCGCGCTATAACTCGCCCTCTCCCTCTCCCGGTTCCTCACTTTCCCTCTCGGTGGCCGAGGGAAAGGAGGCGAGCTCTTCCCCTCCTCTCGGGTAAGCTCTTTGAACTTGCATCCCCTCTTTTTCTCCTTGATTACCCTCTCCATTTTAGCTCATTTGAGCTTATGTCTTTGCTTGTAGGATCCGGGGCAAAGCCAAGCTCTCGCCTTCCAGAGCGTGCGCCCGAGGCCGCCTCCGTGCGACATCGCTCTCGGTGAGCTCCTACCTCTTTCTAGAGCGTCATCTTGTGTCCCTTAACCCAACATTGCTTTCCTCAACCTATTCGGTCTTTTCTTCACAGAGTTGGTGGATTTGGAATTTGCCCTTTGTCGGCCAAGACCCTATTCACGGTCTTTTGTTGATTTGGTGAGCCATTCCTCTTTGATCGCGTTTACCCCTTCTTCGCTACCTCTGGACCTCTCCCAACTTTTCTTTTTGGTTTCTTGGCGCAGTTGGTCTCCGCCGTGAACCCGAAGGCCACCGCCGCCATTAACGGCGATAAAGAGCCCCTAGTGCTCCTCCGTCCCAACTTCACCCCGTGAGCTTGTAAGGGCCCGAAGCCTATCTTGGTGTTGGTTTTTCCCCGAGAAGCCTCGCATCGAGCGTCGTCGCACCCGTACACTCCCCCTCCGCTCAACTCCGTCGCCGGCGCGCCACCGTACCTCTCCGTCGGCAACGACCTCACCGGAAGGTAGCCCTCCCTATTCTCTTCCTATCTTGCCTCGGCCCACGCACCCTCCGGCCTCCCCTCGCCGCCGACAAGCGTGGAAGCGCCGCGGTTTTTGCCGCTCTGTTGTCGTATCCAACAACCGACAACAGTAGCTAGATTAATTAACTTAAGCTCGGTTTATTTAGTGTAAATCATTGTTTAGTGCTGCGTTAATACGTGTACTTTCTATGACATGTGGGCCCGTTTAGCCAGTTAAGTGGAGGTGTACACTGTTAGTACGTATTTGCTAAGGAAAAACGTATTATGAGTATACTTTGAACATATTTACGTTTTCAGGTTTAGGAAACGTCTTCACAAAAATGCGCCTTCAGCTTAGCTTCTACCGAGACCAAGTCATTTTGACCGAGTCAACTTTGAAAATACATAACTAAATCATAAAAACTCCAAAAACGACAAACTCAACTGTTTTTAACTTATAATAATATTGCCTATTTATCTATGTAATCCATGTACTCGCCACTGTTCTACAAAATTTCACTTCATAATTAAATTACATAAATGACGACATATTGAAATCTGAAATTCAAACCATTATAACTTTCATATACTAAATCAAAATGAAATAATTCTTTCACCAAAAATCATTTAAAATCATGACCTAACTACTGTAGAAAAATCATGCATTTTTGAGCATTTTGGTTTTTGAGTCGTTTTCTCGGTATTTATTTGATGTTATAATTATATAGATCCCGAGCATATTGATATCGACACTTACGCTCGAGAGCGAGCAGCTCTCTGTACCAGCAAGGCAAGCATCATTTGAACTTTCTTTGCATCATATTTGATCCCGCTTTGGTTAAGATAGTGCAATGATAATTGCTTGCATGCTATTTTGATTATGTCAATATTTTTGTGATGTGTAGTTTAGTTATGTCCTATGCTTGAGGTTAATCTTGAATTATGCCAACTCCTATATGCTTAAGATAGGATGTGTGAATTATGGGTTATAGAATTGCTTAGCCATGCAAGTCTAGATACTGGTAGTTCGATCGTTGGGAATAACCCATGTTTTGGGATAAACACAACTCTCATTTTTATGATTTATACTTCAGATCTTGTAGCTGTTTTATGAGTTAAATTTTGTCATTTTAAATGAGCTTTTGGTCTGGACAAGTGTTGGTTAGTGATGGTGCTTTGTGCACGAGCATTGGGTAAGTGGAAGGACTTGTCCGACAATTAAGGACCGAACTTTGGGTACTTTGCTCAAGCAACACTCGTGCCGCCACACGCGTATATGGGTGCCGTATGGTTAAGTAGGGGGAGGGTTTTATTGTGTTAAGTCCTTGGTGGTGTAAGGGGCATAGCGACCGTGAAATCCTATGTTCCTTAGGACCCGATGTAATCCTTTATAGTGTGCAAGAGAGCACCAATTTTATTTGTTTTGATTGCATCGGTATGTCCAATATAACTTGTGAGCCCCCTAGCAAGTGCTATCAGACGCTTGTACAAGGCAAGGAACGATCTCACAAGGGGGACTTAACCCAATGGAATTTTCTTGCTAGAAATGACCATATCTTGATTTACCCGGCCGGCACACCATAGGAAGTGTGCTATATTCGGAGGCATCTGGAGGCTTACGGGCTAATCAAGTCATGTGGGTAAAGTAGTACACCCCTGCAGGGTATAATCTATTCGAATAGCCGTGTCCACAGTTATGGACGACCGCTTGAAATTTGTGGTCGCTTATTGTTAGACTTTTAATTAAAATTGTGGTTGAACTTGGTATTCGCCATGAACGGATGTTCATGTGTTTAGTACATCAAAGTGGGCTGCCACTTTGGTCCTTGTATGATTAAATTGTTTATTACCGAGATGCTTTGCCATATGCTTTACTTCTACTTCAAATCTGATTTTTAAATGGGCACATGAAAACTAGTATGTGTAGGATGTTAATTGTTGCGCCTCTTTCAAAAACTAAACCAATATGAGCCATCCTTTGAATGACCCTTATGCATAACTATTTTTATTTGTGTAAGACTTGCGAGTACACTTGTACTCACCGGATGTTTGTTGGCCTTTTCAGTGAGGAAGATTATGAGTATGACGATCTCGCTAGTGTTGACTTGGGTGACACTAACGAGTGGTGTGCTATCATTTAACCCCATCGGTTGCCGATGGGTGATGGGCATACCACTACCGGTCTTTGCTTTATTTATTTGCTTCACGCTACTTGGTACTTTATTTGAATTTGGCCGGTCGGCCGTATGTAATAAGTCAGAGACCTTAACTATTATGCAAGATGTCTTTTAATCTCGTGTTGTATGCGTTGTATGGATGTAATCAACGTTGGATGAGGGCATGAGTATATTGGTCGTTGATCTTGGGAGCCAATATAAGTCATACTCGTTATTGATGAATCCCCATTTAACTCACTAAGTGTAGTGCTTCAATCGAAGAGAATCGACAATCATGTAGCGCCGCAGGAGCAACGCGCATGATCGTTGAGGATCTAGTATTCGGCTAAGCCTCTCACTTGGATAGAGTTAAATTGGAATTCATTTCCCGGAGACCCGTGATTATGTCCCTAAGACCTTGTTTAATCTCGGTCTTATGGAGATAATTACCGGGGTCCCCACAATTTTGAGTTATGAGCCTCCTTGAGAATCAATTCTCTCAAGTGGCGATCAGATGGTACCACCATACGGTTTCCAAACCATAGAGTACCTTGTGCATCTTGATTAAAACATTTAGCCTTGCCTTGTTTCATTAGTTCTAAAATTTGAGCCACTTCTTAATCAGTTTTCTGGGCTTCCTTAATCTGGTCCTCAAGTGTACAAGTCACACTGAGGGCTGCAAGCGAACCTTCTTTAACTATCTCCAGGTGTAGGCCTTGCAATGCAGCACATAAGCCCGCAGAAAAAGGAGTTACCGACAAACAGTTGCATTGAGATTTTCTGCTCAATGCGTCCGCCACGACATTAGCCTTCCCCGGATGATAATGGAGTCCCATATCATAATCTTTAATCAATTCAAGCCATCTTCTTTGTCTCAAGTTCAGGTCGGATTGGGTGAAAATATATTTAAGGCTTTTATGGTCGGTGTAGATCTCGCAACGATTACCGATGAGGTAATGTCGCCAAATCTTCAAGGCATGAACTACAGCTGCGAGCTCTAGGTCGTGTGTGGGATAATTGGCCTCATGGGGCCTTAATTGCCTCGATGCGTAGGCCACCACTCGGCCGTTTTGCATAAGCATACAACCGAGCCCATGGCGAGATGCATCACAGTAGGTATCGAAACTCTCGTGAATGTCTGGCAGAACAAGCATGGGAGCTTCTGTTAGGCATTCTTTCACGGTTTGAAAGCTTTGCTCGCATTCTGCTGTCCACTCAAATTTCTTTTCTTTCTTTAGAAGTTGGGTCATAGGCTTTGCAATTTTTGAGAAATTCTTGATGAACCTACGGTAGTATCCCGCAAGTCCAAGAAAACTACGAATGTCGGTGACGCTCTTGGGTTGCTTCCACTCAAGGACATCTTGCACCTTACTAGGATCAACAGCGACACCGCCCTTAGATAGAATATGTCCCAAGAAACTAACCTCTCGAAGCCAAAACTCACATTTGCTGAATTTGGCGTACAGCTGATGGTGGCGAAGCTTTTCTAACACAAGTCTCAAATGTTGCTCGTGCTCAAGATCAGACTTAGAGTAGATAAGGATATCATCAATGAAAACCACTACAAACTGATCTAAGTATTCCATGAACACCGAATTCATGAGGTTCATGAAATAGGTCAGCATTGGTCAAACCAAAGGACATGATTGTGTACTGCATAAACCGTAACGAGTAGAGAAGCGGTCTTCTAATGTCCTCGGTTCTTACTTTAACTGATGGTAGCCTAACCTCAAGTCAATTTTGGAGAACACCGAGCTCCACTAAGCTGGTCAAACAGTCATCGATCCGCGAAGCGGATACTTGTTCTTGACGGTGACCTCATTCAACGGACGGTAGTCAACACACATCCGTAGACTCTTGTCTTTCTTCTTGACAAAGAGAGTGGGCATCCCCAAGGCGAGGAGCTAGGCCTGATGAAACCCTTGTCTTGAAACTCCTTGTTGTTCTTTCAATTTGCTAGCTCATTGGGCGGCATCCGATACGGCCTTTTGAGATGGGCGATGACGGTGCAAGCTCAATGACAAACTCTACCTTCGGTCGGGGCATGCCCGAAGTTCCTCGTGGAACACATCAGATACTCACTCACTATCGGTACCTCCTCCACTCGAGAGAGGTACTCGCTTTAAAGCATAAAGGTGAGAACTACCCACTAAAGGTGCAAAGACGACTGATGCCGCCCTCGCTAGTCACCAAATAGACCCTGGGCACAATCAATCTTCCCCTGATTCTTAGATAACCAATCCATCCCTAAGATAACATCAATGCCCACTGAACTTATCACTATTAGATTTGCTGAAAAAATAACATTTTGTATTTCAATTTTTACGTCTCTGCAGACTTGATCGGTGTAGAAAACCGACCCTGGGGACTGAATATGATAAGGCGGGTGAAGTGTATGTATCTTGAATTGGTTAATTGCGGCATATTCGTTTTTAATAAATGAATGAGATGCTCCAGAATCAAATAAAACTGTGGATATCATGGGGATATGCTCATGATCTTAGGATGATGTGTCAATTGGCAATGACGTTGAAGGTTTGCGGAAACACGAGTTTTCGCAAAGTTCGATTCTGTCAGTCTCAGCGGTCGATCGCCTCGTGGCGGTCAGACCGCCCATGCCTCGGGTGTTCTGTGATGGCGGTCTGACCGGCCAGGTCGGCGGTCTGACCGATTTGGTAGCGGTCTGACCGGCTCGCTGAGCGGTCGGACCGCAAGTTGAGTGGCATTGGAATTTGGAGCCGCCAAAAATAGAGGGTGTAGGCAAGTGAGGAGATTCACCGAACTTGGTCCCATAATTTTGGAGCTTCAGTCAAAAGTTCTATTCGCTTTAAATTTCCAGAGGTTGCGGATTTCAGCGTTGAAATTTCGGCTAAGTCCTTTTGTGGCGGTCGGACCGCCTTCGTTGGCGGTCGATCGGCGGTGTGGCCGACCGCCAAGGTGGCGGCCCGACCGGTTTCACTTAAGTCGCCGCCGTGTGGCGGCGATGGTTGCTTGTTAGGTCAAGTTAAATCGCTTTCATGGCATATGTGTTGTATGATGCATGTTTTGACTAACGGGTCAAGTTGTGAAGAACTTGTTCCCAAATTCGATTTGCTTGTCTATTGTTGTGCAGTTGCTTGGTGGTCAACGACGGTCAACGGCGAGGATGATCGGGACTAGGCTTGAGAGCCGAGGTTCAAAACAATCGACGATGCCGTGAAGTCATTGGACTCAAGCATGGTGCAAGATGGACAAAGGTGACCGAACAGGCGCTCGGTGCGATCGTTGAACTGCGCGCGGGGTCGCAAGTGCCATGGTGGTTTCGTGGGAGCCGGATGGGAGAGACTTGCCGACATGATGAGAGCCGTTGGATCAACCTACACGTGGCGAGCAGCGAGTGCTTCGCACAATATGAACACGGCGCTTTAAAAGGCGTGTGTGTGTCACCCGCTTGTTTTGGGCCTTAACGGAGCCCATTAGGAGACTCTATTAGAAACCCTAAGCCTCCAAAGATAAATAGAGGAGGGAGGTGGCAGCACCCCTTCGACCCTTTCATTGTTATTGAAACCCTAATTTGCTTAGGAGAGGAGGAGCGGAGGTTAGGGTTCTAGAGAGTTGGATTGGATTTCGTGCTCATGTATTGAGTCTTTGTCATCCATTGATGGAGTGGCTGTGAACCAATATCATATCAAATCAATCCAAAGAAAGTTTCTTCAAAAGTGAGTTCATGTGCTTTCTTTCTCTCTTTGATGAATTGAGTCTTTGTTTGATCCGCGAGTCATTGCTTAGTTTCTTGACGTGATTTAGCTTGTCGTGACGTGTGAGAATACATCTAGGATCATCAATCACCCACGCAAGTCTTAAGATCATATTTTCGCTTTGACTCGGTTTTGACCTAACTTCGCCAAACGGTAAAAGGTCTGAACCTGAGCAAGAATTATCACAATTGTTGCTTGGAATAGGTTCCGACATCCTTAGGAAGTTGTGTGTCAAGTTTCACGGTTTGGACGCACGAATCAAAAGTTTGATCAATTTGCGCTTCGTTGGTCGGGCTGATTTATCGTTCATCGAACGAGAGGTCCGACCTCCGTGAAATCGGTCGACCGCCGAGGTAGCGGTTCGATCGCTTGATCGACCGACCGCCCCGTGAGAGGTCAGACCGCCCGAGCCTCTGTGTTTTGGTTTTGTGTTGATTCTACTTTGAGGTTTTGAGTTGGTTCAATACAAGTCTTCCGTTGTGCATGATTGATTGATCTTCATAGCTTTCATAGCTATTGGAGTGAGATTCATATTGAATTGATTTTGGGAGAAAAAGAGATCGTGCTCCTATTCACCCCCCCTCTAGTCGCCTTTTCGGTCCAACAAAAACCGATGCAGGACACGAATTAACAAGTAGTGTACCTAGCACGACGTCAGGGGCGTCGGTCGCCTCCTCTGCTGAGACGTGGTTGACGCGACCACGCATGCCGGGTGGAGTAGGTGCTGCCTCGTGGTGGTGGCGTGGCCTCGCTGGGCTGGTGGTGCCGAGCGAGTACGCCCGGCATCCTCGCCGCTTGGCGAGGCATCTGCAGCATAGTGGCCCGACGGCCACAGTGGAAACAAGTAACACCGGCTTGTATGCCCCGCCACCGTGGTCTCGCCCCCTTGCCGCTGAGCCGCCGGTGGAGAAGGTCGGAGGTGCCGCAGAGACCTCGATGGTCTTGAAGAAGGGGCACGAGGTGCCCGAGGTAGTCCCGGCGCGCACCGAAAACTACCACCGCCACCGCTGCCTGTAAAGCCTTCCTCCTCTTCCTCGACTCATCCACCGTCATGCTCTCATGCTCCACCACTATCGCCTTGTTGACCGAGATGCCGGAAACTCAAATCATGTGCAACTAAAACAAGCCGCAACTCCTCGGATAGCCCATGGAAGAACTCGTTCGCGACGAAGCGTCTGTCGAGACGCCGTCCGAGCATACCGCCAAGTAGTTGAAATCATGCGTACTCGATGGATGCCCTCCGCCTCGCCTCAAGGCAGGAACCGCTGCCGCTTGATAAGCGCACTTCTCCGGTATATGGGCCTCTCGGAATGCGTCCCTGAATTCGTTCCAAGTCGGGACGTGGCCAGCGGGCTGCATGGTGGAATAACTATCCCACCATGTGCTCGCCGCACCCGCCAACTGATAGTTGGCAAACAAGACTCTCTCAACTCCGGTACACTGCGCAATGTTCAGCTTCTTTTCTATGTTGTGCAGCCAGTCCTCTGCCTCCATCGGGTCCTTGCCGCCCGCAAACGTCGGAGGGTTGGTCCGCTGAAACTCAGCAAGACCTCCGGACGCTCGGTGCGGGGCAGCTCCTCTTGCCGGACCGGGAGCTGGAGCGGTGTTACGTACGATCGCCTCAAGCATCCGGGTCTGGTCCATCCGGTTGCGCTCAATCATCATCATAAACTCGACCATGGATGGCGGTGGAGGGAGCACCTCTCAGCGGTTCGCCCTCCGACGGGCGGCTGAGAGGGCTCGCCATGCTCAGACGGCTGCTGGGATGACTGTCCCTGATCGTAGAAATCGCTCATAGGTGCTAGACGTGGTGCCCTAGATGGGGAGCCTCTGCCGCGCAGGGCTCCTGATCGCGTAGTCGGTCCTGTCATCCTGTATTAGACAAGGATGGTTAGTAAATAAGATAAAAGCCATTACTTGGCCATACATGCACAATCGATATCAAAGAGCATGAAAACTATAACCTCAAATAGAACACCAAAACATTAATCAACATAAAACCAAATCGATACAACTCCGTACATAAGCGCCCGCAGGCTTAAGATTACAACTGAAATAGTAGTGTTTGCAAATAAAACATAACAGTTCGACATCTACTACCCTATTACATAAACCTAAGGATACAAGCTCAAACATAGAGCTCCCTGTCCTAACAGCCTAGATATTATTCCGGTCAAAATTCACCAGAAATTCGTCCAGAAGATGTGCCTCAGGGGATCCAGTATCATCAGGGTCCCCTAGATTTGGAAGACGCAAGGGTGATCCTATGGCGTTAATATGACCTCCTACCACGGGAAGACGACAATCTGCTGGCGCATAAAGATAAGGGGAGATCATATTAGTGCCATATAGCACACTGGGATGAATGAGCCTCATGTCATGCATGAGCCTTAAGTGCTCTCGAGCTTCAATGAGACGCCGCGCCTCCCATAACTCATGCACTATGCAACGATGCATTTGGTCCATTACGTGGACCAATCTCGCCAATCGCTCGACTTGGGGTCCTCCCAAAGCGGATCCTAGCAAACGAGTTCACGTTCCTAGCGCGCGCGCGCGCATCGGAAAGTGATCATATGGGGCTGGGCTAACTCACAGTCGTAGCGGAGACGACTCATGGCCACCAAAGCCACTTCTTGTAACGCCATGGCCTCGTAGTACAAGCGCCGGAAGCGATAAGATATGCTCCCGTGACTTGTCTAGCAACGATATCTATCATCGCCATAAATTCCTCCATTCCCGGTCCTCGATCACGGCGGTAGATGGAATAAGTGAGCTGATATGTGAAGTTCGCCCTCCACATCATGTCTCGTAGCAACGCCGAGTATCCATCCACTCCTTCAGCTTGAGTTTCCCGGACAAGGTACTGAGGGTTCATCTAAGGGCAAGAAGGCAAGGTAAGTTAGTTTCATAAACCAAAACAGGACCTGGAGAGAAAAGATACTAAGATGGGTAAGGAATAAAAGACATTCTTAACTTAAACTTTCTGAAAATACTTTGATAATTTGAAAAATAATTTAACCAAGGTACTTACTAACTTAACGCCAGTGCTACCTCTAACCTACAGTCAGTATGGCTCTGATACCAACGCTGTGGGGACCCCGACAATTATCTCCATAAGACCGAGATTAGACAAGGTCTTAGGGACATAATCACGGGTCTCCGGTAAATGAATTCCAAGTTAACTCTATCCAAGTGAGAGGCTTAGCCGAATACTAGAGCCTCAACGATCATGCGCGCTGCTCCTTTGCGAGCGCTACATGATTGTCGATTCTCTTTCGATTCGAAGCACTACACTTAGTGAGTTAAATGGGGATTCATCAACAACAAGTATGACTTATATTGGCTCCCAAGATCAACAACCAATATACTCATACCCTCATCCAACGTTGATTACATCCATACAACGCATACAACAAGAGATAAAAAGACATACTGCATAATAGTCAAAGTCTACAGCTTATTACATACGGCCGACCGGCCAAATTCAAAGTAAAGTATCAAGTAGCAGCGGAAGCAAGTAAAATAAGCAAAAGACCAGCAGTGGTATGCCCATCACCCATCGGCAACCGACTGGGGGTTAAATGATAGCACACTACTCGTTAGTGTCACCCAAGTCCATACTAACAAGATCGTCAGACTCATAATCTTCCTCACCTGAAAAGGCCAGCAAACATCTGGCTGACTACAAGTGTACTCGCAAGTCTTACACAAATAAAAATAGTTATGCATAAGGGTCATTCAAAGGATGGCTCATATCGGTTTAGTTTTGCGAAAGAGACGCAACAATTAACATCCTACACATGATAGTTTTTCAAGTGCCCATTTTAAAATCAGATTTGAAGTAGAAGTAAAGCATATGGTAAAACATTTCAGTAATAAACAATTTAATTATACAAGGACCAAAGTGGCAGCCCACTTTGATGTACTAAACACATGAACATCCTGTTCATGACGAATACCAAGTTCAACCACAATTTTAATTAAAAGTCTAACAATAGTAACTTCCGAACTCAAGCGGTTGTCCATAACCGTGGACACGGCTATTCGAATAGATTGATACCCTGCAGGGGTGTACTACTTTACCCACACAACTTGATTAGCCCGTTAGCCTCCAGATGCCTCCGAATATAGCACACTTCCTATAGTGTGCCGGCCGGGTAAATCAAGATATAGTCATTTTCAGCAAGAAAGCCCTATTGAGCTAAGTCCCCCTTGTGAGATGGTTCCTTGCCTAGTACAAGCGTCTGATAGCACTTGCTAGGGGGCCCACAAGTTATATTGGACATACCGATGCAATCAAAACAAATAGAATTGGTGCTCACTTGCACACTATAAAGGATTACATCGGCTCCTAAGGAACATAGGATTTCACGGTCGCTATGCCCCTTACACCACCAAGGATAGTTGAGTTTGTCCCATTTGGAGTTCTTATGATTTAGTTATTGATTTTCAAAGTTATCAGCCTCTTATAGTATAACAATAATGGAGTTAAAGATTATACTCTCCCAAAATAGTTTCTGTGATAGAGGTAACATGGAGACCATTTTTAGAATTAAGTTCACTGAAAATGAAAATTATCAAAAGTGGTCTCACTGTTTTTGGAGTTTCCAATAATTACTTATGCATTTTTGAAGCTATCAGTCCCTTTTCCTATTGCAACAATAATGGTTTTAATGGATTAATCTCCAATTAATACTCTCTGCTACAGAGACATGTTTGAAACTAATTTTAATATAAAGTTTACTAAAAGTGAAAATTTCCAGAAGTGGTTTTATTTGATTTGGAGTTAAAATCAATTAGTTATGTATTTTATAAGTTATTCTTATTTTTCAGTGTGAAAGTAAATGATTTTCGGATTTTATAATTCATTTGCTACTTTTCTTACCGGGCACAGCGCTAGCCGCTGGCACGACGTATGGGCCCGAAGTCGTTGACTTCGGTCACCACGGCCCTGCCACCAAGACATGTCAAAGCGTATTTCACGAAATGCATTTTCCAAGTATGAAAACGTACTATCGATTTTGCAACTAAAGTATTACGTTTTCCTTAACAGAAAGCGTACACTCAAAAATTACACAATCACTTAACCGGCTGTTCGGCCCCAGATGTCATGGAGACTTTAACGCAAAACCCCAGCAGCTAATTAATGATTTGCCGACAAAGATTCTTTTATTAAATACTAATCACCGCAATTAACTTCTAATGGTTGGGCTACAGGCGCGGTCGGAGCATGCCACGCTCCTTCACGGCCGCGCGGTGGCTCGCCTGCCCTGCCGGCGCTGTGGTCCACGCCGGCGCACATGGAGACCAGAAATGGATTCTGGTACCTCACGGCTCAAGGGGTGGTGGAGCCGACGAGATGGCTCGCACCGGCGGCCAGCCGGCGCAAGCGGCCGTGACTCATCGCTAACGTGCATGTGCCAACCTAGTTCATTTTAGAGCCGAATAACGCATGCTTAAGCTATGAGAGTGGTCACCAAGCTCACGGAGAGATGGAGTGGCCGAGAAGCTTGGAGGTGAGATGCCCACAGCAATGGTGACGTTGGCGGCAAGCTCCACGAGGAGGGGTCGCTCTGGGAAAAATTTATTGAAACAAAAGGTTGAGAAAGCTTGAGCGAGGTCAGGAGATGGTCACCAAGCATGGGATCGAGGAATGGCTGACCAGGATGATAATGTGACGATGAATAGTATTGTCAACCGAAAATGGGGTTAACTCGAAATCCAAAAGTTCCTGTGGAGCAACCAAGCAATTTATTGAGGGGAAAACTCAATTAGACCCTAGGGCCCATTGTGACGCGCAAGAAAAGAAGAGGCTCTCACCGGAGATGAAAATGGCAACAAGTGTTAGCCGCGGGCGCGCTCCAGAGCCGGTGAGGACACGCCGGTGCCCTTGGATCTACAAGCAACGACAAGGGCTCATATGAGCTCAAATGGACACGGCATGGATCAAGGAGGTGGGCGAAACCATGCGGAGGGAACTCACCCGTGTAGAGAGCAAGCACAAGCCTCTCTTTCCTCAGACCCGAGAGGAAAGATGAGGGAAAGGAGGCGCTCGGAGGTGACTTAAGCACAGGAAGAAGACGGAGATGGAGGCGGCGTGAGACGGAGGAGCTCCAGGAGTGGTTGCATGCGCGCGAATGCGAGTTAAGCGATTCGATGCGCACCGTTGGATTGCGAATGGACGGACGAGATTGGTGGGGCGTCCGGACAGGTCGAATGACGAGGAGATCTGAGCCGTTGATCCATGATCCAAGGGTTGCATGCGGAGGTGCAGCTAGTTGACTCCACCGAGTCAAGTGACCGAGTCGGACTCGAGTCGCTCCAACAGTGCTCGAGTCTGAGTTTAGATTTGACTGAGATTTAACATGTTTTCCCTACTTTGACTGAGGCTTGGAAATAGAAATAAATTTCCAAAAATCATGAAATAATTTGTGGGGGTTCCTGGAAGGATATAGTTCCCATAAAAATTATGAAACCCTACTGTTCATAATATATTTTGTAATATTTAAATTCAAACTTAATGTATGTCTTTTAAGTTGGTTTGAATTTTCATTAGGTTCAACCTAGTTCCAAAAATTTTGGAAAAATTATATTTATTCATGAAAACTAATGTAGTATTCAATTAAATTGGTTTCAGATCATGATCAAAACTTTTTATCACTGATTTGAATTGAAATGTGAATTTTGTTGTGTATGTTCACCTCAAATTAGATTTTCCAAGTACATTATATTATGGACATGTTTTGAAATCAATAATGTATACTAATGAAATACATATTAATCCATTTTAATTGTTGGGGCTGTGACAGTGTTAACGCACGGCGTGACTTTGTCGATATGAACATAAGGACCGAGTTAGCACCGCAAGAGACTGATACAGGACGAACGTACCTTCCCCCAGCTTGCTACACTCTTTCCAAGGCCAAGAGAAATGAACTATACTAGAGCTTGCATGGTGTGAAAGTCCCGTCTGGTTACTCTGCTAATATTAAGAAACTTGTTTCTATGCAAGATTTGAAATTAATTGGTATGAAGTCGCATGATTGTCATGTGCTGTTGACACAAATGCTTCCTGTTGCAATTAGGAGTATCTTGCCGAACAAGGTCCGAGTGGCAATCTTGAGGCTGTGTTATTTCTTCAACTCAATTGCTCAGAAGGTCATCGATCCCCAAGGACTAGATGCTCTGCAGGCCGAGGTGGTGACGACTCTATGCCATCTTGAGATGTATTTCCCTCCGTCATTTTTCAATATCATGGTCCATCTCATTGTTCACCTTGTGAAAGAGATAAAGATATGAGGCCCTGTGTTCCTACGTCATATGTACTCGTTCGAGAGGTACATGGGAATTCTCAAGTCCTACGTACGGAATCGATCTCGACCGGAGGGCAGCATCATCGAAGGTTATGCAACGGAAGAGGTCATTGAGTTCTGCGTCGACTACATGGCTCAGGTGGATCCGATAGGTGTGCCTCTATCTTGTCATGAGGGGAGACTGGATGGTATCGGGACCATCGGAAGGAAATCAATCACTCCCGATCTGGATACATACGCTCAAGCCCATTTCACGGTCTTGCAACACATGACCGAAGTGTCCCCGTATATCGACGAGCACAAAGACATGGAACGCCAACAGAATCCAAACCGGTCGGAGGTTTGGATCATGAGAGAACACAACCGTCGGTTCAACGAATGGTTAAAGGTGCGAATCACTGGGAGGTCATCAAGTGATGATACGCTGCTATGGTTGGCACAAGGGCCATAATTTACAATTGTCACATGGCAAGGATACGACATAAATGGGTACACATTTTATACGACAGCTCAGGATAGGAAGAGCACAGTCTAGAACAGCGGTGTCCGCATAGATGCATTCAGTACTAATGGGCTGAGGAGCTCCTACTACGGTCAAATAGAGGAGATATGGGAGCTCGACTACGTGCTTTTCAAGATACCCCTATTTCGGTGCCGTTGGGTCCAATGTAATACCTCAAATTCCAATTAGAGAGAATATTATTCGGGAGAGGGAAATTTATTCAATATCGATTGTAACAAAGTTTAGAGATGGAATTAAGTTCAAAATTCAGAATTTTAGAAGAGGAATGGGACGCCAACCCATATTCCAGAGGAGAGGAGCCGGCCTTAGAGGCCCATGGCCCATGGAAGGATGGTAGCCCACTTGAAGGCAAGGAAGGGGGGGATTAAGCCACAAACCCCAATCTGCTCACAAGATTCCCATATCTCTGAAGCTGCCGCCCACCGCTCTGATGCATCTCCCGCTACAATAATCAAGCCCTTGGCCGTCGCTGCTATCTCCGATGTTTCCCCTGCAAATTGGCCGGCCATATGGAAGAGGAATGAAGGAGAATAGGAGAGGTTGTCCTCGCGGGGTTTGATCAGCGCAACACGTATCTCCAAGCGTATCAATTCGTTTCCCCGCTGTTTTGATGATGTTTAGATGTGAAATTGGATTAGATTGATTGGATCAATTTGTTTCTGCTGTTAGTTCGGTTCTGTCCAGATTGTTGCGCAGCCGATTTCAGATTCTTAGAAGCCGAATTGGAGATTTCCATCTCCTAGAGTTATGTGGGTTTCGTTCTTAGCTTTCAGTGGGCGTAAATATCGCTTAATTCCGAGTTATGGTTCAAAAGTTACGATCAATTCTTTACTGCTGTCCCGAACGTCTCACGAGAATTAGCAGTCATTGTAATTGTTAAAATATGACCTAGATAGAAGTTGATTCAGAAGTCTTGCCCATACCGACTTTTGTACGTGATCTCACTAGCTTTCAGGATTGATAAAGAACACCCCATTTGGATTTGTAGAACAAAAGTTATGCATGTTTTCATGTGACTGTCCAGATTGTATGTCAGTTTCTATCATTAGTTTTGACCCGTGTGCCACTTTTTGTTAAAGGCAAAATATGAATGTCATGACAACTAGGTTATTATAGATAATTTTATAAACTTTCAAGATTGTTAAAGAACACTCTAATAGGAGTTGTAGAATAAAAGTTACGATCTTTTTAGTACTGCTGTCTTTTTCATCTAGGCAGTTTCTGTTCTGTAATTTCAACTAACTATTAGTAAGTTAAATTGGCCGAATTGGGTTATCTTGTCAACTAGAATATTGTAGATATGTCAGTTAAGAATCCATAGAAATTGGTCTCACCTCATTCTGGGTTCCAGATCAATAGATATGGTTTTTACCGTGCTGCTGTCCAGTTTCGGTTTGTGCCTGAGTTGTAAGTTTTCAGATTGGAGTTTTTAGTTGAATCTTGAGTCACCAGGGAAGCATTGTAGAACGTTGTTTAGAAGTGTCTTGTGCAATGTGTTCTTATTTAAATTACTTAATTGTTTAGGCGGCGAAGCTTCGGGTTTAGGAGCACCGTCGTCGCCTACTAACGCGTCGCAATGCCGGAATGCAAGTACTTTGCTAATATTAATGATTGTGATTGATGAATGCTTAAATGTTCATGTTGTGGTATCTTATGATACATGAGAAGGTGAAAAGCCTATGTTCGTTCATATGTGTTGATTCCATGTTTAGAGATGATGTCTTTCATTGTCCATATTTCATTCCATGCATCCATAATTCATGTTTCCTCCACGGGAGTGGATTGTACGTCCCACCATTCCAATGTGGGCAGATTTGGACTTTGTCATGTCCCGTCCACGGGAGTGGATAGAAAGACCTATCAATTCCAGTACGGGCACGTAAGACCCATCAATTCCAGTATGGGCAGATTTGGACACCTGTATGAAATGTTCTTCATACAGGATTAGGATCCCCGCACTTTTGTTAAGGTGCGGGCTTAAGTGAACACCGACGGGTGTGTCACTAGCTATACCGATATAAGCACGTGTGCAGTCCATTCCTTTCAATCAATCCATTCATGTCATTCATTCATACATTCATTCGATGTTATGTTCTTATTCTTAAAAGATGTTGCCTTGTTCATAATTGTTGTAAGTTCAATCATTCACTGTACTTGCTGAGTCTCGGACTCATTCTTGCTTTGTTTGTTTATTTTAGGTGATCGTTGTTGATGGCTCTATTGGGAGGGAATAGACTTGCACTATTCGTTCACTTCACCATATCTCAATTCAATAATAGGACTTGGTTCTAGCCTTCATTCGTTAATTGATGAACTGTAATAATTAACTTTAGAGGTGGTTGATAACCTCTCTATGTTATGAGTGATTATGTATTGCTTGTGATCTTCGATCACCCTTTATTATACTTGCTTGAATTCAGACTATTGTCATGCCATGGTTCTATTAGATAGTGATCTCTTTATGTCATTAGTTGATATTTATTTGAATTCTTCCACAATATGGTTGTATGTTAGATGATTTAGGTGACATCTTGGCTTTCGAATAGCCAGGGTGTTACAGTTGGTATCAGAGCGGGCTTTAGGTCCGTGGTGAATAAGTTAGCAACTTAGGTAGCTGAATTTGTGAAAATTTGTTAATGGTTAATAGAAATATGTTAAAATGACACTGTGCACAGTAGGTGGAATGGGTAATTCGTTGCTTTCGCATTTCTATTACTACGTTTCACTCGTTGAGCAATTGTTTAGTTGCTTCTGTATTATCTTTCTTGTTATTAATCTATGATATGTTATGATATTTTATATGTATGAATCTATTCTATGATTGTCATGAGATGATCAGGTATAATCATAATTGATTATATTATTTAATCGTGTCGATGATGGATGTTAAGAAGTGGAGGCCGTGGTTGTGGCCCTGGACTTTGACTTGTTACCCCATCGTTCGGGGTAGACGAATAGAGTAGTTACCCCGAATACCATAGTTATAGGTGTTGGGCGTGAGCTGGTTTAGAAAGATGTTTCTTCCTTGATTTCTGAATTTGGCAATATTTGTTCTGTGGTGGTTGATGAAATTCTTCTTGGTTCATGATTCATGTTTGTTGATGGTTTTCAATAGATCTCTATTGGGTCTTTGAATCAATTATTGCTTTTCGACTGTTGAGTTATTTTTACTATTTGTGATCGTTGTCAATTGGCAAGATTGAGGTTTCCATGGTTGTTCCTTCTTTCTCATTGGAATAAAATGGCTCATTTATTCGTTTGATATTTTGGGAAATAAAAGTTTTCCGTTGCCAATTCGTTAACATGTGAAAGCTTTGGTTTTATGTATTTCTTTTGGATTATTTCGAGTGTTGAAGTTAACGCCTCTTTTTCTAAAAAGAGTTAAAATCCTTTTGTGAAGTCCTGTTATGTTTAAGTGAGAGGTGTTAAACATAGAAATTCGTTGGTAAGGTTTGAGTTACCAAGTCATATCTGTAGCGTGGTGCATGATTATTCTTAACTAGAATCCATAAAAGGAAAAATTGATTAAATTGAAATGTCATTGTATTTGGTACATGATGAATGTTAGATAAGAGTCGTCCATCTCTGTTCAGAACCTATTGATGTTAAGAAGTGTGGGAATGTTGATAAATCGGTTTGACCTTTATAATCGAGTAATCTGCTAAATTTGTTAGACGGATTGGAATCTAGGCCCTTTTTCGGTTATTCTAACCGCTGGTGATGGTTAAGTTAAGGATATGTTCGAATGTTGCCTTGATAAATATTCATCTTGAATCTGTCTTCTATCTGGATATTGATGATCTTATTCGAATGATAGTTTTACCTAATTCTTGCCATGGTAAAAATTATTGAAACTTGTTTAAATGACTAGATGAGCGATGATGTATCGTCTTGTGAAACCTTGTCTTATGCATTCTATGATATAGAAGTTTAAGACATTTCATTCTAATTGCTGAGCATAAGTTAGAACGTTGATTATATCCTCTTAACTGTTGTTGATTTTGCAAACAGAGGTAGGATCATGATTGTGCCATGTGTGGCTAGAGAGCATTTAGTGTGTGCTATCTTGGCGTCAAGTGTCAGTAAGAGTTAAATGGATGAAAACTAATAAGAGATTTCTGTTGGTGTACATTGGTAAGAGTATATGATTTCGATGCCAGCAATTGTCGGTAATGTGAGAGTGATGCTGATTCATTTATAGAGAAAATAATTTGAGTGCCTCTCGTGTTATTGAGTAAATGAAAATATTCCATGTTTTGCGTTCGCAATCTTTTGGAGTTCATGATTTTTGTAGTACCTGAAATTGGGTTGAACATAGTGATGTGTTGGAAAGTTCAATTGGTTCAAAAGTGGTTCATGTGATTTGATCTTAAATGTTCCTCTTGTGCTGATGTTACAAGGTGACGTTGTAACGAAAGAAAATTGGTTTTCATCAGTAAGGGAAAAAGTGTAATTGTAGTATTTGAGGTTGGGGCAAGCTTTGTAATTTACCACTCAATTGAGGTGTGTATGACCTTTCTTTTCATTGCATGTGGGTTCCTCGATATTAAAAAAAAGCAATGTTTTGTTCTTATGGGTGAGGTTTGGAATTCTCTTCTTGTGGGACTTGTACCCTTACTGTTGACTTCCCTTATATTTTCCTAGTTTATTACTTAGTTGACTACTTTCCTTGGTCCTATGCTTATTGCGAGTGGTATACGTTATTCTTTGTGCTGAGAATCGTTTTCAATTACCTTTTTTGTTGAGAAAAGAATAATGGATTTGTTTCACAAAACCTTTCAGAGTGTATAATGGCAGATGGTTGGTGGTGATCAACTATTTGACTTGTGAGACTTTGGAAGTCAAGTTGATTGAGACGTATTGAGTGATAAGTTGATTTCTTGGAGTAATCCTTGGAGAGGGTTTGACTTAAATAGAAGTTTGGTCTTTGGGGCCAAACTGTTGGCATTAGTGCAAAAACTAGAACCTATAGTGGTTGTGGTTCAAGATCTTTCGTTCATGTTAAGTGGAACTTTAGAAATTGTTTACAAGTATGGAAAATATTGGTCAATTCATGAGAGTGCCATGATTGGGTACCTTATATGGTTGTGTAGAAGAATTGTGTTAGTGTAGTTCAATGAGGGTAGAATTGTGAGGACTCTAGTCGTTATGACAACTTTGGAGATGGTAGGAAATATTGAGTTAATGTCAGATATGACTTGGTTTCAATGAGTGACTTTCTTGAAGTTAGAATCTTTCAAAGGGAATGTGTGGCTTCGAAGTAAAACCGAATAGTGGTACGACCAAATAGAACCTATGGTATGGTGTAATTCCAGAACCTTAGTTCATGTTAAAATATTGGGGATTATCGAAGGTATGGAAACCTTGATCAATTTTATTGAGTAACGCAATTGGAAAGTATTGCGATAATGTGTGGGTGATTCTTGATGATGTCAATTAGACAGTATGTTAGATTTGTGGGGATGTTAGAGAATTAATCCGATAATTTCAGTATCTGTTATAAGAGAAGTTCGTTTTAGAGGTCTTGGAGGTTAAATTTGGGCTGGGCATTGTTTTATGCTAGTACTTTGGTCGCCCAATGATTGTGTGTAGAGGAAGTAGAATAAGTGTGGATTTCAAACTGTGGGATGATCATCGATAGAGCCCTCTTGATGAAGTATATGAATGTGTGTGCGGAGAATTCCGAGTTGTTTATTCTTAAAAGGTTGAGGTGATGTGATTGCGTGTGAGATCTATTTTGAGATGCATTGACAGTCATCTATCAAATAAATTCTATCGGTAGAGAAGTTGTTGAGAGAAAGTTTCTGTGGAGTCGATAGAGCCTCTATACAAAGGTGTGGATGATGTATTTCGGCTTGAACATAGCGTTGAGAATGCCAAGTTTAGAAAGATGAGTCAGTGTGGTATGTGATGAATTGGAATTCCAAAATTTGAAGGAAATTTTATTCCTAAAAGAGAAACTGAGAAATTGATGCTTCCTTGAGTAGTGACACATCTTTTCTTGATTCTTGTTTGAGCTATGTGCTTATGACTGATGTCTTTCAGAAACTGAGTTTTGCTGTATGTTGGCATGTGTGGTTCTGATCAGTTCAGAAAGAGAAAAAAAAATGATTGATTTGGTTATTCGAGTGATTTGTCCTTTGGCTTTTGTGGCATTTAAATCGCAAACCACCCACTTGGAAAGTGGATAGTTTTTTTTTTCGTGATAAATGTTCGATTCTGGATTTGACTCTTTTGGTACCGAGTTGGCATTGTGTGGTTGCGACGGGAATCCTTACTTTCAGTTGACTCTGTTTGTAATAGAGTTGTTCAATGCAAGTTCTGTTGTGTGTCTCTCATTAAAGGAGGTGATCCTTGTTTCGGCGTTCTCGACAATTGCGAGGGTTAAGAGGTTGGCGTATCGCTAGGACCGTCACGTGTCCATACGCGAGGAACGCAACGTCTGGTGTTCTGGTACTAAGTGAGCAACTAAGCAATTCCAAGCTTGGTATTTCGTTAAAAACGTTGTCCATCGAGTAGGGTCTTACCTTCATTTCTCTTCTAATGAGTGTACCTGGAAATACCGGGTTGAGTATAAGGACGGACGTCGTTTTACGTCGTTATGTTGTGGTCTCATCTGTATGAGAGAGAGACTACTTGGGAGTTGGAGTCTCACATGCGCGAACAATATCCAGATTTGTTCACAGTAGGTACGTGATTATCCTAGTACAAATTCCAGTTGTAGTTTTCTTTCGGTTAGTTCGTCGAGTAGATTCGGGGTCGAATCCTGTTAAGGGGGGTAGAATGTAATACCTCAAATTCCAATTAGAGAGAATATTATTCGGGAGAGGGAAATTTATTCAATATCGATTGTAACAAAGTTTAGAGATGGAATTAAGTTCAAAATTCAGAATTTTAGAAGAGGAATGGGACGCCAACCCATATTCGAGAGGAGAGGAGCCGGCCTTAGAGGCCCATGGCCCATGGAAGGATGGTAGCCCACTTGAAGGCAAGGAAGGGGGGGGATTAAGCCACAAACCCCAATCTGCTACAGTATTCCCATACTGCTACAGTGCCGCCGCCCCTGCTACAGTACCCGGCTGCTACAATAATCACGCCCTTGGCCGTCGCTGCTATCTCCGATGTTTCCCCTGCAAATTGGCCGGCCATATGGAAGAGGAATGAAGGAGAATAGGAGAGGTTGTCCTCGCGGGGTTTGATCAACGCAACACGTATCTCCAAGCGTATCAATTCGTTTCCCCGCTGTTTTGATGATGTTTAGATGTGAAATTGGATTAGATTGATTGGATCAATTTGTTTCTGCTGTTAGTTCGGTTCTGTCCAGATTGTTGCGCAGCCGATTTCAGATTCTTAGAGGCCGAATTGGAGATTTCCATCTCCTAGAGTTATGTGGGTTTCGTTCTTAGCTTTCAGTGGGCGTAAATATCGCTTAATTCCGAGTTATGGTTCAAAAGTTACGATCAATTCTTTACTGCTGTCCCGAACGTCTGACGAGAATTAGCAGTCATTGTAATTGTTAAAATATGACCTAGATAGAAGTTGATTCAGAAGTCTTGCCCATAACGACTTTTGTACGTGATCTCACTAGCTTTCAGGATTGATAAAGAACACCCCATTTGGATTTGTAGAACAAAAGTTATGCATGTTTTCATGTGACTGTCCAGATTGTATGTCAGTTTCTATCATTAGTTTTGACCCGTGTGCCACTTTTTGTTAAAGGCAAAATATGAATATCATGACAACTAGGTTATTATAGATAATTTTATAAACTTTCAAGATTGTTAAAGAACACTCTAATAGGAGTTGTAGACTAAAAGTTACGATCTTTTTAGTGCTGCTGTCTTTTTCATCTAGGCAGTTTCTGTTCTGTAATTTCAACTAACTATTAGTAAGTTAAATTGGCCGAATTGGGTTATCTTGTCAACTAGAATATTGTAGATATGTCAGTTAAGAATCCATAGAAATTGGTCTCACCTCATTCCGGGTTCCAGATCAATAGATATGGTTTTTACCGTGCTGCTGTCCAGTTTCGGTTTGTGCCTGAGTTGTAAGTTTTCAGATTGGAGTTTTTAGTTGAATCGTGAGTCACCAGGGAAGCATTGTAGAACGTTGTTTAGAAGTGTCTTGTGCAATGTGTTCTTATTTAAATTACTTAATTGTTTAGGCGGCGAAGCTTCGGGTTTAGGAGCACCGTCGTCGCCTACTAACGCGTCGCAACGCGGAAGGCAAGTACTTTGCTAATATTAATGATTGTGATTGATGAATGCTTAAATGTTCATGTTGTGGTATCTTATGATACATGAGAAGGTGAAAAGCCTATGTTCGTTCATATGTGTTGATTCCATGTTTAGAGATGATGTCTTTCATTGTCCATATTTCATTCCAGGCATCCATAATTCATGTTTCCTCCACGGGAGTGGATTGTACGTCCCACCATTCCAATGTGGGCAGATTTGGACTTTGTCATGTCCCGTCCACGGGAGTGGATAGAAAGACCTATCAATTCCAGTACGGGCACGTAAGACCCATCAATTCTAGTATGGGCAGATTTGGACACCTGTATGAAATGTTCTTCATACAGGATTAGGATCCCCGCACTTTTGTTAAGGTGCGGGCTTAAGTGAACACCGACGGGTGTGTCACTAGCTATACCGATATAAGCACGTGTGCAGTCCATTCCTTTCAATCAATCCATTCATGTCATTCATTCATACATTCATTCGATGTTATGTTCTTATTCTTAAAAGATGTTGCCTTGTTCATAATTGTTGTAAGTTCAATCATTCACTGTACTTGCTGAGTCTCGGACTCATTCTTGCTTTGTTTGTTTATTTTAGGTGATCGTTGTTGATGGCTCTATTGGGAGGGAATAGACTTGCACTATTCGTTCACTTCACCATATCTCAATTCAATAATAGGACTTGGTTCTAGCCTTCATTCGTTAATTGATGAACTGTAATAATTAACTTTAGAGGTGGTTGATAACCTCTCTATGTTATGAGTGATTATGTATTGCTTGTGATCTTCGATCACCCTTTATTATACTTGCTTGAATTCAGACTATTGTCATGCCATGGTTCTATTAGATAGTGATCTCTTTATGTCATTAGTTGATATTTATTTGAATTCTTCCACAATATGGTTGTATGTTAGATGATTTAGGTGACATCTTGGCTTTCGAATAGCCAGGGTGTTACAATCTCCCACAGGTGAAGGTCGATAAGTACGGTGTCACTACCGTGGACCTCGAACGTGTCGAATACAAAGATAAGCCATTCGTACTGGCTAATCAAGTTGTTCAAGTCTTCTATGTAACCAACCCAGCAAATAAGAAGCGCCATGTAGTTCTTTATGGAAAAAGGAGGATTATCGGAGTTGAGAATGTAGTGGACGAGAAAGAATACAATCAATTTGACGAGTTGCCTCCTTTCGGAGACTGCATCAGGCTTGATGAAGAACCCTGTGATGAAGCTAGCTATATGCGCGTCGATCATCATGAAGGGCTATATTTTAATTAAGAATTTACTCCATTGTAATTAATTTATTCCATAACATCATGTATTATGGACTTGTAATCTCTCATATATTTTGATGTCAACGTGGAATTGTCATATGTTAATGTGTAACGAACCTGTCATCTTTGATATTGATGTCAATGTGGACATTCATTGTAACCGACAATTGGTTTCACATGATTTGGAGTTGAGTTGAATTAGATATGAATTTTTGAAGTCAAATGTGTTATGAGCTTGTCATCATACTTGTCACCAGGTTTTTTCAGGATACCACAGATTGTCAATAGGTTTTATCAAGATATCACAGACGATTCTAAGATATAACCATCTGTGATATGAGCTTATCTCATACAGTTATATTATAGAACCGTCTGTGATATCCTGACAAAACCTATTGGCAATCTGTGATATGAGTTTATCACAGACGGTTCTATAAAAGAACCGTCTGTGATATGGAACATATCACAGACGGGTTTAGAATAGAACCGTCTGTGATACGAAACGTATCACAGACGGTTATTATGGAGAACCGTCTGTGATTCCTTATCACAGACGGTTCTATTAAATAACCGTCTGTTAAGGTGAGAACCGCTAGGGTTTTGCTCTTACTCATCACTTCCTCTCCTGCACCCCTTAGGCTCTCGTGCGCTCTTTTGCCTCGTCTAGGGCTCGCTCGTTCACCGCCGCCTCCAACCTCGACACCGCCGCCCCCGACCTCAGCGCCACTGCTCCCGACCTTGGCGCCCCCGACCTCGACACCCCCGACCTCGGCGCCCCCGACCTCGCCGCCCCCGACCTCGACGCCCCGGACCTCGGCGCCTGATATCGCCGCCCGACGCGGCGCCTCGATCTCGCGGCGCGCCCGACCTTGCGCGCCGACTCGATGCCTCGACACCGCCGCCTCCGACCTCGGCGCCCGACACTAGGGTTTTGCTCTTACTCGTCACTTCCTCTCCCTCGCGCCTCCCTTGCTCTGTGATGGGTTTTGTTGATGCTCTGTGATGCTCTGTGATGGGTTCTGATGATGCTCTGTGATGATAGTCGAAATCTGAAATCATACAGATAATTACAAACAGACTTGAGCTTATAATTAGTCAGTTATAATTAGTAGCCTTTATACTCTTTGTGATGCTCTGTGATATTGCTTTGTGATGCTCTGTGATATTGCTTTATACTCTTTGTTTTCAGTTATAGTAGAATTAAGATTACACTTGTATGTTCTCTGTGATGATAGTCGAAATCTGAAATCAAATAGATAATTAGAAACAAGACTTGAGCTTAAGCATATTGCTTTATATGGTCAGTTATAATTAGTAGCCTTTATACTCTTTGTTTTCCGTTATAGCAGAATTAAGATTACACTTGTATGTTCTCTTAGGCTTATTGTTGATATAAATTTGTGAATTATTTTGAAGGCATATGATTAGATGTTCTGTTTACAGAATGCTTTATGTGTTGTTTTGATGATTTAATTTCACTAAGTTTAACTGTTACTCTGAGATAACTTGACATATGAGAAAGTTGTAGTTTGAGCTCAAGATCTATTTTGTAATTATCAAAATTGATTGGTGAAGAGATTTTGACAGAGGACTGAGATTGCAAAGACTATGTCTTATGCAATTTGTCAACTGAGAGCAATTGAGCAATCTTATTTACTTAGCTTCATGTTGTTTTTAGTTGTTCTCATAATGAATATGTTGAAGTTATTCATACACTGAAATTGATTATCATCCTATTTTGTTCTCATAGTGAATTTTGAGCTCTACAATATTACTTGATTCTATTTTGTTTCTATGTCTTCTGTCACAGCCCCAACAATTAAAATGGATTAATATGTATTTCATTAGCATGCATTATTGAATTCAAACCATTTCATAATATATTGCACTTGGAAAATCTGTTAAAAACATGAACATACCCTTCAAAGTTTGAATTTCAATTCAAATCAGTAATAAAAATTTTGATCATCGTCTGGAAACAATTTATTCAAATACTAAATTAATTATCATGAATTAATATAATTTTTCCAAAATTTTTGAGACTAGTTTGAACCTGTTTAAAATTCAAGCAACATTCATAGACATACAACATATGTGAAATTAAATATCACAAACTATATTATGAACAGTAGGGTTGTATAATTTTTATGGGAACTATATCATCCCAGGAACCCCCACAAATTATTTCATGATTTTATGAAATTTATTTCTATTTATAAAGCACCGGTCAAACTAGAATCAAAAGAAATTCAATCAGCCAAACCCTAGTATCGTTTCAACCGACCAACTGCACTGCTCGAGTCCCGCAACCCAATCGATCGCACCGCACCGCCTAACCGCGCCTTTCTTGTGAACCGTCCGATCCAAGCTCAACAGTCCCGATCTCGTGATCATTCGGACAGCCCAACGGCGCATTGATCCGATCGCCCATTCACGATCCAACACCGATCAACACTTTTCTTTCACACGCCCACTCGCTTGGCCGCCGCCAAGGCGGTCCCACCGGTCGTCTTCTTCCACCTCGCAGAAGCGTTCAGGCGCGAGCTCCACGCGCCCGACATGCTCGCGCGCCCCGTCACCTCCGTGAGCCACCGCCCGTGATGCCACTCCTAGAGCTTCGCCTCGTGACGCCGCTTCCACTCCGTCTTCTTCCCAAGCTTAATACCCTTCGTACTCCTCCCTTTTCGCCCATTCTCCCTCTTGGTGGCCGAGGGAGAAGAAGCTTTTCTTGCTATCTTTTTGGGTAAGCTCTAAGCCCTTGCATCCCCTAGCTTTCTCCGTGCCTACCCTATACATTTTAGCTCACTTGAGCTCTTGTCGTTGCTTGTAGATCCAAGGGCACCAGTGTGTCCTCACCGGCCTCCAGAGTGTGCCCACGACAGCTCCGCTGTGTCGCCCGTACCCCAGTAAGTTTTCTTCACAACTTTGTGCATCACAAGTTGTGTTTGAGAATGATTAGAGTTTCCCCTCGATAAATTTTTACTTTTAATGATAGGATCATCCGGATTCCAAAGTTTCCCTTCACGCCGTGGGAACCCCCTTCTTCCCCGACGCGATACGGTGAGTTCCCCTTCAATTCCACCCTCTGGAACAATCTAGGGGACCCACTGGTTCTGTTCCCACCTTTCATTCCTTTTCATTCTCCCCAGAACGTCCCCGCCGCGGTGACCCCCTCTGCACCGCCGCTGACTCTTGCCGCCGGAGTTGAACACGAAGACCTTTGGTCCCCGTACCTTCTCCTCAGCGTCGGTTGAACCCCAGGAGTGTAGATCCAGCACCCATTTGCCTCGGAGTGGTTCCGGCTTCGAGATCCCTCGTCACCGTATCCTCCTCCTCCGCTCGACTCCGTCGCCGGCGCGCCACCGTGCCTCTTCACCGGCAAAGCCACCACCGGAAGGTAGCTCTCACTATTGTCCTTCCGTTTTAGCTGGTACACCGCACTCTCCATCCTTCCCTCGCCGCCGGCGAGTGCGGCAACGCCGCGCAGAGTTCGAAGATCGTTGTCGGTTTTGACAACCAAAGCAGTGTAATTGCGGATTAGCTTAATCTAATGACGTGGCTTAATGAGGTTAGAGTCACTGACTTGTGGGCCCTAGGTTAGTCTAAGTGGATGCGCATTTCATTAAACATGTTTTCACCTAAGGGAAAACGCACTTAGCTTGCTCAAGACGAAGTTTTCGTTTTGATTGTTTGAAAACGTGTCAGGAAATACGCCGCTTGTTCCGCCGAGCCAAGTCGCTTTGATCTGGTCAAGCTCGCCTCGCCCCGCACGCCACGATCGCGCTAGCGCGTGGCCGGTAGGAAAAGTAGTAAAAACTTTATGAAATTCGAAATCAGTTAATTTGCACACTGAAAAATATGTATAACTTCTAAATTTTCATATCAAATTCATTTCAACTCCAAATTGAATGAAACCACTTCTGAAAATTTACATTCTTAATGGACTTCCTATAAAAATTGGTTTCATACATGTCTCTGTAGCAGAGGGCTTTAATTGGAAATTTATTCATTAAAATCATTATCTCCACAATGGGAAAATAATAAATCTTTAAAAATGCATAAGTAATTATTGGAAGCTCCAAAGACAGTGAGACCACTTTTGATAATTTTCATTTTCAGCGAACCTAATTATAAAAATGGTCTCCATGTTACCTCTGTCACAGAAACTATTTTGGGAGAATATACTCCTTAACTCCATTATTTTTATACTATAAAAGGCTGATAACTTTGAAAATCAATAACTAAATCATAAGAACTACAAATGGGACAAACTCAACTATTCTGAACTTGTATTAATATTACCTATTTACCTATTTAATCCTTTACCCCACCACTGTTCTACAAATTTTGGCCAAATAATTAAATTACATGATTTAAGGTTTAATGAAACCTGAAATTCAAAATAGCGTAACTTCCAATTCATAACTCCAAATGAAATAATTCTTTCACCAAAAATCATTTAAAATCATGACCTAACTGCTGTAGAAAAATCATGCATTTTTGCGCATTTTGGCTTTTGAGTTGTTTTCTGTATTTATTTGATGTTATAATTATATAGATCCCGAGCATATTGATATCGACACTTACGCTACCGAGAGTGAGCAGCTATCGTACCAGCAAGGCAAGCATCATTTGAACTTTCTTTGCATCATATTTGATCCCGCTTTGGTTAAGTTAGTGCAATGATAATTGCTTGCATGCTATTTTGGTTATGTCAATATTTTTGTGATGTGTAGTTTAGATATGTCCTATGCTTGAGGTTAATCTTGAATTATGCCAACTCCTATATGCTTAAGATAGGATGTGTGAAATATGGGTTATAGAATTGCTTAGCCATGCAAGTCTAGATACTGTAGTTCGATCGTCGGAATAACCTGCGGTTTTGGGATACACACAACTCTTACTTTATGTTTTTACTTCAGATCTTTGTAGCTGTTTTATGAGTAAAATTTTGTCATTTTTAAATGAGATTTGGTCCGACAAGTGTTGGTTAGTGATGGTGCTTTGTGCACGAGCATTGGGTAAGTGGAAGGACTTGTCCGACAATTGAGGACCGAACTTTGGGTACCTCTGCTCAAGCAACACTCGTGCTCCCACACGCGGGTTGGGAGCCGTATGGTTAAGTAGGGGAGGGTTTTATTGTGTTAAGTCCTTGGTGGTGTAAGGGCATAGCGACCGTGAAATCCTATGTTCTTTGAGGAGCCGATGTAATCCTTTATAGTGTGCAAGGAGCACCAATTCTTTTGTTTTGATTGCATAGGTATTTCCAATATAACTTGTGAGCCCCTAGCAAGTGCTATCGATGCTTGTACTAGGCAAGGAACCATCTCACAAGGGGACTTAGCTCAATAGGGCTTTCTTTTGAAAATGATCAGTATCTTGATTTACCCTACCGGCATACCATAGGAAGTTTGCTATTTCAGAGGCCTCTGGAGGCTTACGGGCTAATCAAGTCGTGTGGGTAAAGTAGTACACCCCTGCAGGGTATTAATCTATTCGAATAGCCGTGTCCATGGTTATGGACGACCGCTTGAAATTTGTGGCTGCTTATTGTTAGACTTTTAATTAAAATTGTGGTTGAACTTGGTATTCGTCATGAACGGGATGTTCATGTGTTTAGTACATCAAAGTGGGCTGCCACTTTGGTCCTTGTATCATTCAATTGCTTATTACTGAAATGCTTTACTACATGTTTTACTTCTACTTCAAATCTGATTTTAAATGGGCACATGAAAAACTAGTATGTGTAGGATGTTAATTGTTGCGTCTTTTTCGCAAAACTAAACCAATATGAGCCATCCTTTGAATGACCCTTATGCATAACTATTTTTATTTGTGTAAGACTTATGAGTACACTTGTACTCACCGGATATTTTTGGCCTTTTCAGTGAGGAAGGTTATGATTATGATGATCTCGCTAGTGTTGACTTGGGTGACACTAATGAGTAGTGTGTTGCCATTTAACCCCAATGGTTGCCGATGGGTGATGGGCATTCCACCACCGGTCTTTTGCTTTATCTATTTATTTCACGCTACTTGGTACTTTACTTGAATTTCATTCGCGTACCGTATGTAATAAGTCGTAGACTTTGACTATTATGCGATATGTCTTTTATCTCTTATTGTATGCGTTGTATGGATGTAATCAACGTTGGATGAGGGTATGAGTATATTGGTCGTTGATCTTGGGAGCCAATATATGTCATACTCGTTGTTGATTAATTCTCATTTAACTCACCAAGTGTAGTGCTTCAATCGAGGAAAATCGACAATCATGTAGCGCGCAAGGGAGCAAAGCGCATGATCGTTGAGGCTCTAGTATTCGCTAAGCCTCTCACTTGGATAGAGTTAAATTGGAATTCATTTATCGAGACACGTAATTATGTCCCTAAGACCTTGTCTAATCTCGGTCTTATGGAGATAATTACCGGGTCCCCACAATACAGTATCGAGCCATACCGATCGTAGGTTAGAGGTAGCTTGGCATTAGAGTTAGTAAGCCTTCTGAGTCAAAATATTTTGAAATTATCAAATTACTTTCAGAAAGTTTAAGTTAAGAATATCTTTTATTCCTTATCCATCTTAGTATCTTTTCTCTCCTGATCCTATTTTGGTTTATGAAACTAACTTACCTTGCCTTCTTGCCTTTAGATGAACCCTCGCACCTTGTCAGGAAACTCAAGTCAAGGAGTGGATGGATACCGGCGTTGCTACGAGACATGATGTGGAGGGCGAACTTCACATATCAGCCCACTTATTCCATCTAACGCCGTGATCGAGGACCGGAATGGAGGAATTTATGGCGTTGATAGATATCGCTGCGGACAAGTCACGGGAGCATACCTTACCGCTTCCAGCGCGTGGTACTTCGAGGCCATGGCGTTACAAGAAGTGGCTTTGGTGGCCATGAGTCGCCTTCGCACGACTGACAGAGTTAGCCCACCCATATGATCACTTTCCGATGCGCGCGACGCGCTAGGGACGTGAACTCGCTTGCTAGATCCGCTTTGGGAGGACCCCAAGTCGTGCGATTGGCGAGATTGGTTCACGTAATGGACCAAATGCATCATTTGCATGATGCATGAGTTATGGGAGACGCGTCGTCGTCTCATTATAGCTCAGAGCATTTACGACTTATGCATGACATGAGGCTCATTCGTCCGGATGTGTTTGATGGCGCTAATGAGGTTTCACCGTACATTTCTGCGCCACGACTATCGTCTCCCAAGTAGGAGGCCATATCATCGGCGTAGGATCCCCTTACGCCTCACCAACCCGGAGACCTGAAGACACAGATCCTCGGATACCACCGCCGATGACTTTCCGGTGAACTTTGACCGAATAATATCTAGGTCATTAAGGCATGAGGAGCTCTATGTTTGAGCGTGTATCATTAGGATTATGTAATAGGGTAGTAGATGTCGAACCGTTATGTTTCATTTGCAAAAACTACTATTTCGCTTGTAATCTTTCACTGGGTGCTTATGTACTGATGTTGTATCGATTCGGTTTTATGTTGATTAATGTTCGGTGTTCCATTTGATGTTACAATTTTCTTGCTTTTGATATTGATTGTGCATGTACAGCCAAGTAATGGCTTTTGTCTTATTTACTAACCATCCTTGTCCAATACAGATGACGGGACCGACACGCGATCAGAGCCTGCGCATGCAGAGGCTTCCCATCCCCATCTAGGGCACCACGCCTAGCACCTCGAGCGATTTCTACGATCGGGGCGGTCATCCCAAAGAGCTGCGGGCATGGCGAGCCCTCTCGGCACCGCCCCAAGCAGGTGGACCGCTGAGGAGGTGCTCCTCCACCGCCATCCATGGTCGAGTTTATGATGATGATTGAGCGCAACCGGATGGACCGCACCGGATGCTTGAGGCGATCGTGGCGCAACACCGCCCAGCTCCGTTCGACAGAGGGGCTGCCTCGCACCGAAGCGCCCGGAGGTCTCGGCGAGTTCCAGCCGACCAACCTCTCGACATTTGCGCGGCAAGGACCCGATGGAGGCGTAAGACCGGCTGCATAACATTGAGAAGAAGCGAACATTGCGCAGATGTACGGAGTTGAGAGAGTCTTGTTTGCCGCCTATCGGTTGGCGGTGCGGCAGCGTGGTGGGATAGTTATTCGCCATGCAGCCCGTGGTCACGCCCCGACTTGGGACGAGTTCAGTGGACGCGCCCGGAGGCCCATATACGAGGGAGTGTCGCTTATCAGCAAAGAACAGCGGTTCCTGCCTTGAGATAGGGACAGAGGACCGCCACCGAGTACTGCATGACTTCAACTACTTGGCGGTATGCTCGGACGATGTCTCGACAGACGCTGTCGCGAGCGAGTTCTTCCACTGACCGTCAGAGGAGTTGCGGCTTGTTTTAGCCGCACATGATTTCGTGGAGTTTCAGATCTCGGTCAACAAGGCGATAGTGGTGGAGCATGAGAGCATGACAAAGTGGATGAGTCGAGGAAGAGGAGAAAGGCTATCCGACGGCATGGCGAGTGGCGATTTTCCTGTGCCACGCCAGACTACCTCGTGCACCTCGTGCTCCCGGCCAAGACCATCGAGGTCTCTGTGGCACCTCCACGACCTTCTCCACCGGCAGCTCAAGAAGACACGGCGGGGCGAGACCACAGAGGTGGCGGGGCATACAAGCCGGCGTCATTTGTTTCCACTCTGTGGCGTCTGGGGCCACTATGCTTGCAGATGCCTCGCCAAGCGGCGAGGATGCCGGACGACTACGCTCCGGCGCCACCAGCCCAGCTCTAGCAAGGCCACCGCCACCACCACGAGAGCAAGCACCTACTCCACCCCAAAGATGCACGTGGTCGCGTCAACCACGTCTCAGCAGAGGAGGCGACCGACGCACCTGACGTCGTGCTAGGTATGCTGCTTGTTAATTCATGTCCTGCATCGGTTCTATTCGATTCTTGAGCATCTCATTCTTTTATTAAAAACGAGTATGCTGAAATTAACCAATTCAAGATACATACACTACACCCACCTTATCATATTCAGTCCCCAAGGTCGGTTTTCTACGCCGATCATGTCTGCAGGGACGTAAAAATTGAAATACAAAATGTTAACTTTTCAACAAACTTAATAGTGATAAGTTCAGTGGGCATCGATGTTATCCTAGGGATGGATTGGTTATCTAAGAATCAGGGGAAGATCGATTGTGCCCAGCAGTCTATTTCAGTGACTAGCGAGGACGGCATTCAGGTGAGTACCTCCCTCAAGATAGAGGAGGTTCCAATAGTGAGTGAGTATCCTGATGTGTTCCCTGAAGAACTTCCAGGCATGCCCCCTGACCGAGAAGTAGAGTTTGTCATTGAGCTTGCACTGCATCGCGCCCATCTCAAAAGGCAGACGGATGCCGCCCAATGAGCTAGCTGAATTGAAAGAACAACTTAAGGAGTTGCAAGACAAAGGTTTCATTAGGCCTAGCTCCTCGCCTTGGGGATGCCCGGCTCTCTTTGTCAAGAAGAAAGACAAGAGTCTACGGATGTGTGTGGACTACCGTCCGTTGAATGAGGTCACCATCAAGAACAAGTATCCGCTTCCACGGATCGATGACCTATTTGACCAGCTTAGTGGAGCTCAGGTGTTCTCCAAAATTGACTTGAGGTTAGGCTACCATCAGATTAAAGTTAGAACCGAGGACATTCCGAAGACCGCCTTCTCTACTCGTTACGGTCTGTACGAGTACACGGTCATGTCCTTTGGTTTGACCAATGCCCCAGCTTATTTCATGAACCTCATGAATTCGGTGTTCATGGAGTACTTGGATCAGTTTGTAGTGGTTTTCATCGATGATATCCTTATCTACTCTAAGTCTGATCTCGAGCACGAGCAACATTTGAGACTTGTGTTAGAAAAGCTTCGCCACCATCAGCTGTACGCCAAATTCAGCAAATGTGAGTTTTGGCTTCGAGAGGTTAGTTTCTTGGGACATATCCTATCTAAGGGCGGTGTCGCTGTTGATCCTAGTAAGGTACGAGATGTCCTTGAATGGAAGCAACCCAAGAGCGTCACTGACATTCGTAGTTTTCTTGGACTTGCGGGATACTACCGTAGGTTCATCAAGAATTTCTCAAAAATCGCGAAGCCTATGACCCAACTTCTAAAGAAAGAAAAGAAATTTGAGTGGACAGCAGAATGCGAGCAAAGCTTCCAAACCTTGAAAGGATGCCTGACAGAAGCTCCCGTGCTTGTTCTGCCAGACATTCATAAGAGCTTTGATATCTACTGTGATGCATCTCGCCATGGGCTCGGTTGTGTGCTTATGCAAGACGACCGAGTGGTGGCCTACGCATCGAGGCAATTGAGGCCCCATGAGGCCAATTATCCCACACACGACCTAGAGCTCGCGGCTGTAGTTCATGCCTTGAAGATTTGGCGACATTACCTCATCGGTAATCGTTGCGAGATCTACACCGACCATAAGAGCCTTAAATATATTTTTACCCAAGCCGACCTGAACTTGAGACAGAGAAGATAGCTTGAGTTGATTAAAGATTACGATATGGGACTCCATTACCATCCAGTGGAAGGCTAATGTCGTGGCCGCGCCTGAGCGTAAAAATATCAATGCAACCGCTTGTCAGAACTCCTTTTCGCAGCTTATGTGCCGCATTGCAAGACCTACACCGGAGATAGTTGAAGAAGGTTCGCAGCCCTCAAAGTGACTTGCACACTTGAGGACCAGATTAGGAAGCCAGTAAACCGATGCGAAGTGGCTCAAATTTTAGAACTAATGAAACAAGGCAAGGCTAAGTGTTTTAAGCAAGATGCACAAGGTACTCTATGGTTTTGAAACCGTATGGTGGTACCATTTGATCGCCACTTGAGAGAATTGATTCTCAAGGAGGCTCATAACTCAAAATTCTCTATCCACCCCGGGAGTACGAAAATGTATCAAGATTTGAAAAAGAAGCTGTGGTTGAGCCGAATGAAGCGGCACGTTGCACAGTATGTGGCCGAGTGCGATCTATGTCAAAGAGTCAAGGCTGAGCATTTGAAGCCAGCTGGCACTCTAGATCCCCTCCCCATTCCCCAGTAGAAATGGGAAGAAGTTGGCATGGATTTTATCACCGGCCTTCCTAGAACTAAAGTTGGATTCGATTCTATATGGGTAATTGTGGACCGTTTGACGAAAGTTGCTCACTTCATTCCTGTCAAGACCATCTACCGTGGGGACAAGTTAGCGGAGCTTTACATTGCAAGAATTGTTTGTCTCCACGGTGTTCCAAAGGTGATAGTTTCTGATAGAGGCCCTCAATTCACATCCTATTTCTGGGAATGCTTACATAAAGCAATGGGGACCAGTCTATCTTTTAGCTCCGCTTATCACCCGCAAACGGATGGACAAACTGAGAGGGTAAACCATGTTTTGGAAGACCTTCTCCGGGCTATGCACTTTCCTACAAATGATAGTTGGGAAAATGTTTACCGCTTATGAGTTCTCCTACAACAACAATTTTTCCAATCGAGCATTCAAATGTCACCCTTCGAAGCATTGTATGGGAGAGCTTGTAGAACACCTTTGAACTGGTCCGAAGCCGGGGAGAGGCCATTCTATGGCCCGACCTTGGTGGAAGATGCTGAAGAACAAGTTCGTGTCATTCGTGAACGACTTAGGACGGCTCAATCACGTCAGAAGTCTTATGCCGACCGTCGTCGTCGCGAGTTGAGTTTCGAAGTGGACGATCATGTTTATCTTAAAGTCTCTCCTATGAAAGGAGTTCGTCGTTTCCAAATCAAAGGTAAATTAGCACCTCGCTACATTGGACCTTTCCGTGTTCTAGCTAAGTTGGGATCGGTGGCATACCAGTTGGAGTTGCCACCATCACTCTCGAGCGCATAACGCCTTCCATGTCTCCCAACTCAAGAAATGTCTTTGAGTCCCAACTAAGCAACCAAGTTGGATAAACTCGACTTGCAACCCGATCTATCTTATCGAGAGAGCCCGATTCGTATCCTTGAGGAAACCGAGCGTAAGACTAGGAATCGTAACATCAAGTTCGTCAAGGTTCAATGGAGCAACCACACGGAGAATGAAGCAACTTGGGAACGTGAAGACCGGATGCGAGCAGCATATCCAGAACTCTTCTCTGCATGAAGTGCCTTCGTATCAAGAAAGGAAAGGTAAAACATATTAATGTAAATTATAACTTGTCAACACTATCTTTGAAGGAAATCAAGACAACATAAATTATAACTTCTAATGAAAACTTTCTAATTCTTCTCCACCCAGATCTCGGGTCGAGATCTTTTGTAAGGGGGGGAGGTTTGTCACAGCCCCAACAATTAAAATGGATTAATATGTATTTCATTAGCATGCATTATTGAATTCAAACCATTTCATAATATATTGCACTTGGAAAATCTGTTAAAAACATGAACATACCCTTCAAAGTTTGAATTTCAATTCAAATCAGTAATAAAAAGTTTTGATCATCGTCTGGAAACAATTTATTCAAATACTAAATTAATTATCATGAATTAATATGATTTTTCCAAAATTTTTGAGACTAGTTTGAACCTGTTTAAAATTCAAGCAACATTCATAGACATACAACATATTTGAAATTAAATATCACAAACTATATTATGAACAGTCGGGTTGTATAATTTTTATGGGAACTATATCATCCCAGGAACCCCCACAAATTATTTCATGATTTTATGAAATTTATTTCTATTTATAAAGCACCGGTCAAACTAGAATCAAAAGAAATTCAATCACCAAACCTAGTATCTTTGTTCAACCGACCGAACTGCACTGCTCGAGTCCGGCGCAACCCAACTGACTGCACCACACCGCCTAACCGCGCCTTTCTTGTGAACCGTCCGATCCAAGCTCAACAGTCCCGATCTCGTGATCATTCGGACAGCTCCAACGGCGCATTGATCTCGATCGCCCATTCACGATCCAACGTGCCGATCAACACTTTTCTTTCGCACGCCCACTCGTTTCAGTCGCTGCCAAGGCGGTCCCACCGGTCAGGTCTTCTTCCACCTCGGGCAGAAGCGTTCAGGGCACGAGCTCCACGCGCCCGACATGCTCTGCCGCGCCTCCGTCACCTCCGTGAGCCACCGCCCGTGACAGCCACTCCTAGAGCTCCGCCTCGTGACGCCGCTTCCACTCCGTCTTCTTCCCAAGCTTAATACCCTTCGTACTCCTCCCTTTTCGCCCATTCTCCCTCTTGGTGGCCGAGGGAGAAGAAGCTTTTCTTGCTATCTTTTTGGGTAAGCTCTAAGCCCTTGCATCCCCTAGCTTTCTCCGTGCCTACCCTATACATTTTAGCTCACTTGAGCTCTTGTCGTTGCTTGTAGATCCAAGGGCACCAGTGTGTCCTCACCGGCCTCCAGAGCGTGCCCACGACAGCTCCGCTGTGTCGCCCGTACCCCAGTAAGTTTTCTTCACAACTTTGTGCATCACAAGTTGTGTTTGAGAATGATTAGAGTTTCCCCTCGATAAATTTTTACTTTTAATGATAGGATCATCCGGATTCCAAAGTTTCCCCTTCACGGCCGTGGGAACCCCCCCTTCTTCCCCGACGCCGATACGGTGAGTTCCCCTTCAATTCCACCCTCTGGAACAATCTAGGGGACCCACTGGTTCTGTTCCCACCTTTCATTCCCTTTCATTCTCCCCAGAACGTCCCCGCCGCGGTGACCCCCTCTGCACCGCCGCTGATTCTTGCCGCCGGAGTTGAACACGAAGACCTTTGGTCCCCGTGCCTTCTCCTCAGCGTCGGTTGAACCCCAGGAGTGTAGATCCAGCACCCATTTGCCTCGGAGTGGTTCCGGCTTCGAGATCCCTCGTCACCGTATCCTCCTCCTCCGCCGACTCGACCGGCCGCGCGCCACCGTGCCTCTTCACCGGCAAAGCCACCACCGGAAGGTAGCTCTCACTATTGTCCTTCCGTCTTAGCTGGTACACCGCGCTCTCCATCCTTCCCTCGCCGCCGGCGAGTGCGGCAACGCCGCGTGGAGTTCGACATCGTTGTTGTCGGTTTGACAACCGAAGCAAATTGTAATTGCGGATTAGCTTAATCTAATGACGTGGCTTAATGAGGGTTAGAGTCACTGACTTGTGGGCCCTAGGTTAGTCTAAGTGGATGCGCATTTCATTAAACATGTTTTCACCTAAGGGAAAACGCACCCCTAGCTTGCTCAGCACGAGTTTTCGTTTTGATTGTTTGAAAACGTAGTCTGTGAAATACGCCTTCGGCTTGTTCCGGCCGAGCCAAGTCGCTTGACTGGTCAAGCCTCGCTCGCCCCGCACGTCGATCGCGCTAGCGTGGCCGGTAGGAAAAGTAGTAAAAACTTTATGAAATTCGAAATCAGTTAATTTGCACACTGAAAAATATGTATAACTTCTAAATTTTCATATCAAATTCATTTCAACTCCAAATTGAATGAAACCACTTCTGAAAATTTACATTCTTAATGGACTTCCTATAAAAATTAGTTTCATACATGTCTCTGTAGCAGAGGGCTTTAATTGGAAATTTATTCATTAAAATCATTATCTCCACAATGGGAAAATAGGAAGAAATCTTTAAAAATGCATAAGTAATTATTGGGAGCTCCAAAGACAGTGAGACCACTTTTGATAATTTTCATTTTCAGCGAACCTAATTATAAAAATAGTCTCCATGTTACCTCTGTCACAGAAACTATTTTGGGAGAATATATTTCACAGCCCCAACTAATTAAATTGGATTAATATGTATTTCACTAACCTGCATTATCAAAGTCAAATCATTTCATAATATATATTGTACTTGGAAAATCTAATTTGAGGTAAACATACACATCAAAATTCAATTTTTAATTCAAATCAGTGATAAAAAGTTGTGATCATCATCTGAAATCAATTTATTTAAATACTACACTAATTATTAGGAATTAATATAATTTTTCCCAAATTTTTGGGACTAGTTTGAATCTCACTAAAATTCAAACAACATTTATAGACATACAACATGTTCGAATTTAAATACCACAAACTATATTATGAACAGTAGGGTTTTATAATTTTTATGGGAACTATATACTCCCAGGAACCCCCACAAATTATTTGAGGATTTTATGAAATTTATTTCTATTTATAAAGCTCTGGTCAAAGTAGTAAATCTAATTTAATTCTCAGTCAAACTCAACCTTAATCGGCTAGCATCGTTCCTCTGACTCGCGTCCGACTCGGCGATCGACTCAACCCAACCGTCTAATCGCACCTCACATGCGTCCGTCGGATTGAAGATCAACGGTCCCGATCTCATCACCGCCGACTGTCCGAATGCCCCCACTCATCTCGCCCGTCCATTCGCCATCTAACGGTCCCGATTGAAACCCTCTCTCTCCCGAGCCACGCTCCTGTGCATCGACCGGTTGGGTCCACCGGTCACCGCTTGTCTACCTCGCGCAGAGCTGAGCTCCACGCGCGCGCATTGCTCCGACGCGCACGTAAACGGCAACTTCGACGCCGTCAATCCGCCGCTACCGTTGGCCACTCCGAACCACCTCCTCTTCACGCCCTCCATTGCCGTCATCGCCGCATAACACCCTCGAAGCCCTCCATTCTCCCTCACTTCTCCTCGGTTGACAGAGGAGAGGAGGCTTTCTCGGTTTCTACTTGGGTAAGCTTCCACCGGTGGTGCTCCTCCGTTCCATGTTCGTTGGCATTTCCATTTTTGCTCAGCGAACTCTTGCTTTTGCTTGTAGCCTCGCCCCATCGTCGTGTTTCAGCTCGGTGCGAGCACGCTCCAAGGACACCTCGTGTCTTCTTCGTCTCCGGGAGGTATGATCCACATTCCACCGCGTCACCTTGTATGCCTTAGTTTACTGATCAAAACCCCTCACTTGGTTTCGGCAATGCACAACAGGATCCAGTTAATTTGAAGGTGTTCCTCTTTTCGGCCCAAGGACAACCTTTCCTCTCCCACTTGGTCCGGTGAGTCTTTTCTCGATTCCTTGCTCTAGTAGCTTCCTAATGTAACCCTTGATCTGCTCCGACCACTCACTTTAGCTGGTTTTGCTCAAGGCCTCCTATCCACGTGAAGCCCCTTTTGTCGCACTTGTCTTCTCTAGCGCCGTCACTGCTCCAGCCATCTCCAAGCTTCCCCGAGCTTCCATTTAGCTCAGGTAACTTCCACTTAGTCCCTAGGGCCTGGGCACACGCTTGGTTGTCGCTGCGGAGCTGTACATCGCTGTTTGCACTTTTGCCGTAAGAGTCACCTCCGCTCATCTCTCGGCCAGCCGTCAGTGCACAGCGGCCACCGGCGAGACCACATGTTTATGATGCGCAAGACTATTGCGGAACTAATGAGACAAGTGGCGGGCTCCGCCGTGGCGCGTAGCGCCGGCGAGCCGCCGGGCAAGCGGGCGGTGGCGTTTTGCCGTGCCGTATTAGGACAAGTACTGTAGCTCGTCATTAGGCGCTAAGCACCGATGATTGGCATTTAATGGCTGTCTTAGCCGTCGTAGTTGAGTCATTGACGTGTGGGGCCATGCACAGAAAGCCGCGTGGGTGAGAGAGGTGAGTGAGAGTCTGACGAGTGGGCCTAGCCCATTAACCCCGTACGCCGCGCGCAGGTGCGCGTGGACCAAGCTCCATGAGCCAGGTCGCTAACAGTGGACCCCACCTGTCACGCTCGTTTTCTTTAATCTGAGTTAAATAGAAAGTGCACTATTCACAGGCCCGCTAGTCATTGACTGCGGCTAGCGTATACCTCGGTAAGAAAAGTAATAATCACTTTAGTAAATTCGAGATCAGTTATTTATACACTGAAAAATATGAATAACTTCTAAAATACATAACTAAATCATTTTAACTCCAAATCGCATGAAACCACTTCTGGAAATTTTCATTTGTAGTAAACTTTATATTAAAATTAGTTTAAAACTTTTCTCTGTAGCAGAGAGTATTAATTGGAGATTAATCCATTACAACCATTATTTGTACAATAGAAAAATGACTGATAACTTCAAAATGCATAAGTAATTATTGAGGCTCCAAAACAAGTGAGACCACTTTTGATAATTTTCATTTTCAGTGAACCTAATTCTAAAATGGTCTCCATGTTACCTCCGTCACAGAAACTATTTTGGGAGAATATACTCCTTAACTCCATTATTTTTATACTATAAAAGGCTGATAACTTTGAAAATCAATAACTAAATCATAAGAACTCCAAATGGGACAAACTCAACTATTCTGAACTTGTATTAATATTACCTATTTACCTATGTAATCCTTTACCCCACCACTGTTCTACAAATTTTGGCCAAATAATTAAATTACATGATTTGAGGTTTAATGAAACCTGAAATTCAAAATAGCATAACTTCCAATTCATAACTCCAAATGGAATAATTCTTTTACCTAAATCCATTTAAAATCATGATCTAACTACTGTAGAAAAATCATCCATTTTTGAGCATTTTGGTTTTTGAGTTGTTTTCTCGGTATTTATTTGATGTTATAATTATATAGATCCCGAGCATATTGACATCGACACTTACGCTACTGAGAGCGAGCAGCTACTATACCAGCAAGGCAAGCATCATTTGAACTTTCTTTTGCATCATATTTGATCCCAGTTTTGGTTAAGATAGTGCAATGATAATTTGTAATACCCTGTTTTTGTTCGGGAAAGAAAGGTTTAATCGGGGAACTTCGGCTAGCGTTAAATTTTCGTTTTTCGAAGAGGATGAGGGTTTTTGGGCCTCCGGTAGCCTTTCCAGGCCTTGGCCGGCCATGGGCCTAGGCCCATGCGCCCCTCTCCCCTCCCCCTTGGTGCAAACCCTAGCCCTCCCACTTTTATTCTTTGGCCGGCCACCCCTCCCCTTCTTTTCCCCCTTGGCCGCCACCCCTCCCCTCCTCTCCTCTCCTCTCCTCCCTTGCGCCCTGCCTTGGAGCCGCCCCCATCTCCCCTTGTGGCTGCTCCTCCTGCTGTGGTGCTGCCCCAACCGGTCTCCGGAGTTTCCCCGCGGTTGGTGTTCGCAAAGATTCGAGGCGGACTGTTGGTTGATTCGGCCAAAGGAGGGGAAAAGGAGGAAGAGCTTCATCGCCAAGGAATCCTTCCACCTACTCCCTGGTTGCAGCAAGGGTAACGATGCCGATCCTCGTGGTTTGTTTGTTGTTAGAAGTGATTTGGTTACGTTTTTGATTAGGCAAACCTGCTGAAAATTAGAAGCTGTTTCTGTCCAGTACGTTGTAGAGGGTGTTTCGGTTATTTTTAGGCAGAATCTGAAGGCTTGGTCTCCTAGAGATATCTAGGTCTTGTTCTTACGTTTCAGTGGCCTCCGAGTTCACTCAAATCCGAGGTCCGAGTCAAAAGTTATGATAGAATTAGTCTTGACTGTCCAGAATCCTGACGAGATTCTGCAGTCAATTTGTAAATTGTATAAGAAATTGTTAATCATAGATTTTGAACTTGGTGTCTCCTAGAAAGTTGAAGTATCCCCTGTCAGGTTTAGATGGCCACTGAGTTTACTTGATTCCGAGTTATGGGTCAAAAGATATGTCTGTTTTAACAGTTGCTGCCAGAAACCTGACGTGATTAATCTGTCTGTATATTTTCTATATTATGATAGAGAAGTTGGAAGAATCTGAAAGTTCACCCAACTAGGTTATTGTAGGTAATTCGATAACCTTTTCAGATTGGTAAAGAACGCTCAATTCGGAGTTGTAACATAGAAGTTATGATCAACTGAATATTTCTGCTGAATTTTGGTAGGCTGAATCTGTGCTGAAGGTTCAAACAATTTTTAGCCTATTAATTTGACCAAATTGGTTTGTCGCGTCAACTAGAGTTTTGTAGTTAGACCAGTTAAGAATCTACAGAAATTGGGTTTGCTATTTTTCGACTTCCAGGCTGTGAGTTATGTTAGTCCCCGTGTTGCTGTCCAGGATTTTCCTATTGGACAGACTCCGCTGTTTTGCAGTCTATGCGATATAGGATTTAATTGACTCCTAATAGAAGTAAAATAGAACACCGACTAGTTGAGCTGGGTATCATGTATACTTATTAAGTTATTTCGTTGGTTTAGGCGGCGAAACTTCGGGTATAAGAGCGCCTTCGTTGCCAGATAACGCTTCGCAACGCGGAAGGCAAGTACCATGTTTATTTGGATGTTTGTGCATTGTGGTTTTTAGCATGAGTTGTTTTGGTAACCTGTGAGACATGTGAAATGAATTATTCATGCCTTGTTCAATACATTGAGTTCATGAATAGAAGTGATGTTATGGTATATTTCATTTAATTGTTGCATGCATTCATTGACATTTGACGTCCACGGGAGTGGATGAGAACCACCATCAATTCCAAGATGGTTGGATAAGACCCATTAATTCCAATATGGGCAATGTTGGACACCCGTATGAAACGTTCTTCATACGGGAAGTGGATCCCCGCATTTTTGTTAAGATGCGGGCTTGAGTGATCACCGACGGGTGTTCACTGGCTATACCGGTATACGCGTGTGTGCAGTCCATTTCCTTGATTTGAGCATTCATATCATGTATGCATAAGTAATCCAATGTGTTATGGTCGAACCCAATGATGTTATGTTTGATCTTCAATGAATGAATGTTTTTCTTAATCATTGTACTTGCTGAGTCATGGACTCACTCTTGCTTTGTTTGTTTATTTCTAGGTGATCGTTGATGAAGTTCACTTGGGAGGGAGTAGATGAGCACTACTCGAATAATGCACTTCACATTAGACTCATTGCTATAAGAAATAATGATTCTCTTTTGTCATCTTTTGGTTTGTAATAAATAAATTTAGTCATGGATGGTACCTTTATGATCAATGAGAACATAGATGAGAACTTTAAGTCAAATGGTTATTTGTTATCTTAGCTCATTATCGTTGATTCATGTTTAGATCTTAGAATTGGATTTCATGACTAGTTTATGATTACTTGTGTGTTTTTGTTGTGTGGAACCTCCAGTATCCTCGTATACAAAGGAGATTCTGCCGAAATTTAGTATTTCAGCTTAGGGTAGTTGCATTCCAGGCTCGTGTTGAGTTGGGGTGTTACAGTTGGTATCAGAGCGGGCTTTAGGTCCGTGGTTAAAATAAAATTATTAAATTAACACACTGTGCACAGTAGGTTGGGTTGGGCAATTCGTTGTTTCCGCAAATTTTCTTGTTGTTATGATTTATTTGTTGTGCAACTGTTGTTCAGTTTGGTGCTGTTCCATTGTGTTGTCCTTAGATGGCGAGAGGTAGAGGCCGTGGGCGCCCGCCATCCGTGGTCGCGATGCGTGGACGTGGTCCGGTTGAGCCGCAACGTCGCGAGAAGAGGTCTTTGGTGGGGTTAATGAGGAGGTTGCCTCACCGCCCAACCACCGTGGAAGCTCAAGCCGCGCCGGCCGCCGATGCTCGGCGGTGTCGGCGATTATTCGTAATCTTCAAAGGGAGAACGAGCAGCTCGCGTCGGCGGTGCGTGCAGCTTATCCTGCCGCTCTGTTGCTCTCGCGATCGCCGTGGATCTGCTGCTTTATCGCCATGGCAGGTCCGGTTGTTGCCGCAGTTCCACCGGAGACTAGGATGAGCCTTCGTGAGTGGATGACGCTTCGGCTGGACACGTTTGATGGGGCGGTACCCCAGTTCAGGGAGCAGATTGGCTCCGGTACATGGAGCGTCGATTCGAGCATTGGAGATGAACTTCGGCGCAAAGGGTTCGTTTTGTGGCCTTTCAACTGAAGGGTCAAGCCGATATCTCGTGGGAAGGGGTTCTGTCCGCTAGGACCCCAGCGCAAGGACCAGTTACTTGGGAAGTTTTTGTGGCACAGTTCAGAGCCAAATATTATCCGGATTCTTTTATTGAGAGGATGGAGCAGTCATTGCTAGTGTTGACTCAAGGCAATAGGTCGATGTCGAGTGCGAGATGGAGTTCAACAACTGCACGTGCGCTTTGTACCAGTGTGGCGCTGATGACTTGGAGAAGGCTAAGAGGTTTCGCGGGGTCTCCTTCAGAGTATCGTCGAGATCTTGGGAGCCTCGGTTTTGCGTGATTTCAAGATCGTGGTTGAGCAGCTAGAGGATAGAGCAGAGAGAAATTCTCCTTCGCAGAGGCAAGCACTGGTGGCACTACTGCCACATTGGTGGTTCGTGGTGGCCGAAGAGGAGTTTTGTTGGTGGAGGTGGGTCCTCTCGGCCTACTTCCAAGAGGTTTGAGAGCCGCCCATCTCGTCCGGCTCAAAGAGGCGATCTTTTTCTTGGCGCCACGTTTTCTTCTTCCACACCTCGATGCGCCCGATTGTGTCAAGGTATGAAATGTTTTAAGTGTGGAGAGGGGCATCGTGCGTCGAATGTTCTTTCAGAGGACTTGTCGTCGGTGTGGTGAGAGGGCCACAAGCTTTCGCTTGTGCGAGAATCCGACAAGTATCATCAAGTGGGAAGCAGTTCAAAGAGCCGTGCCCTCTAGTACTCCTCGAGCTCGGTCTGGACTCGGTTGCACCTTTTGTGCCTGATTCTCACGTGATGGGTTCCACCGGCGGTTTCAGCTCTGCGCCTCCGACCGGTTCTTTCGAACCTGCTCCATCTGCTCCGCCCTCGTTCTCACTGCTGCAGTTCTGCCTCCTCTCGAGTGTTGGTGCGTCCTCTGCTCCGGCACCTTGGGAGTCTCACGCCATGCCCACCACGACACCGTGGGCGCCCGATGTGGTGACAGTACTTTATTAGTTGATTCACATGAGGCTTTCGTTCTGTTTGATTCAGGGGCTACTTATTCTTTTGTGTCCTTAGATTTTGTTAAGCGGGCGGGTTTGAGTGTGCAATCTATTTCTGAATCTGTGGTGGTCAGTTCCCCAGGAGGTCTTATTTCTAGCTCTACAGTTTGTCCTGGCTGTACTATCACTATAGAAGATGAAAATTTCATTGCCAATCTCATGGTGATTCAGTTATCACCTTTTGATGTTATCTTGGGTATGGATTGGCTATTCTTTTACCGTGCCAAGATTTGTTGTTTTGGAAGACGGTGACTTTGCAGCTCCGTCGGAGAGGAACTAGTGTTTGAGGCGGCGCCGTTTGATTCCTGTGTGTGTTGGCTAGTCTGCTTCCTAGTCGTCGAGTCTCGAACATTGGGTTGCTTTGGTCTCTTAGCGAGAAGTCGAATCTCCACCGTATTGAAGATATTTCGTGGTGAATGAATTTCTGACGTGTTTCTGTGGAGCTTCTGGTATGCCTCGAGCGTGAAGTGGAATTCGGATAGATCTTGTTCCGAACCCGACCTATTTCGATGTCTCCGCATCGTTTGGCACGACCATTCCAGAGGAGTTGAAAAAGCAACTGGATGATTTGCTATCCAAAGGTATGATTCGGCGTAGTGTATCGCCGTGGGGAGCTCTGCTCGTTCACTAAGAAGAAGGACGGTAGTTGGCGTATGTGTGTGGACTAAGGGCTCTTAATCAAGCAATCAGAAGAATAAATATCCGTTGCCCGTATTGAAGATCTCTTTGATCGGTTGAAGGAGCTAAAATATTTTCCAAGATTGACCTTGCCAAAGTTATAATCGATTCGAGTTCGCGAGCAAGATATTGAGAAGACGACTTTCTCTACAAGGTATGGTCATTATGAGTATAAGGTTATGTCATTTGGACTAACTAATGCTCTCGCAGCTTTCATGGAAGCCATGAATAGTATGTTGCACCCTTATCTTGATGATTTCGTCGTAGTATTTATTGGCGACATCTTGATTTATTCCAAAACGGAAGAGGACCATGCTCAACATTTGAGGTTGGTACTGGAGACCTGAGAGTGAACCAATTCTATGCCAAATTGAAGAAATGTGAATTCGGATTTACGAAGTTGGGTTTCGGGCCATGTAATCAATCAAGAGGGCATTTACGCCGATCCAAGTAAGATTTCAACGGTGGTGGAATGGAAGAGACCAACTAATGTAAAAGAAGTGAGGAGTTTTCTGGTTTTTGGTTACTACCGGCGTTTCGTGGAGGGTTTTCTACCATTGCTAGACCAATGTCTCGATTGACACGTAAAGGTGTCAAGTTTCGATGGGCGGATGCGTGTGAACGAAGTTTCGTACTTTGAAGGATAGATTGGTGACCGCTCCAATTCTCACCCTTCCGAGAACTGTGGAAGCGGTTCACTATTTATTGATGCGTCTAGAGTTGGGCTTGGTTGTGTTCTTATGCAGATGGCAAAGTGATTGCCTATGCGTCTCGGCGGTGAAGAAGCATGAATGAACTATCCTACTCATGACCTAGAGCTTGCAGCAGAGTAATGCGGCTTTAAAGATCCGCGCCATTATTTGTATGGCGAATCTTGTGACATTTTCACCGATCACAAGAGTCCAAATACATCTTTACCCAGAAAGATTTAAACCTGAGGCAGAGGAGATGGTTGGAGTTGATAAAGGACTATGATCTCACCATTCAGTATCATCCGGCAAGGCAAATGTTGTAGCCGATGCCCTGAGTCGCAAGGCGACACCTCCTACCCTCAGTTGTCTCATCGCTGATTTTGAGCGTATGGATATATCTTTTTGCTTTGCGGGTACCGCCGAGACCGAGACCCGTTTGCTTCTTGAGTCAGCCATTCCAGAACGAGTACGGGAAGCACAACAGCATGATCAAATGCTCCAGCGTGTGAGGAAGCGCCTAGATGAAGGCAAGCAAGGCCATTTTGGTATAGATGATTCTGGTACTTTGCGATTTAAAGGTCGCTTTGTGTGCCACAGAGGCCTGATTAAAGATGAGATTCTAAAGGAAGCCCACAGTATTCGTGATATCTGTACATCCAGTGAGACCAAAATGTACAAAGATTTGAAGAAGAATTTCGGTGGAAGAGAATGAAAGTCGATATTGCGCAAGATGTGGCCTCGTGTGGGATCTCGCCAATGGGTTAAGGTGAACATAAGCGGCCGCGAGGATTGTTGCAACCTTTAGAGGTTCGGTGTGGCCATGGGATGACATCTCCATGGATTTTGTGGTTGGTTTACCTCGCACTCAGCGAGGAAGGATGCTATATGGGTGATAGTGGATCGGTTCAAGAAGTCGCACATTTCATTCCTATTCGAACCACCATTCTGCGAGCGATTTGGCTCCACTTTATATGCGAGAGATAGTACGATTGCACGGGTGCCAAAGACTATTGTTTCCACCAAGATGCCAAATTTGTTTCCAAGTTTTGGGAGAGTTTGCAGAGTGCTTTGGGCACGCAACTCCGTCTTAGTATCTGCATTCCACCTCGCATGGATGGTCGACCCGAGCGCATAATTCAAACCTTAGAAGATATGCTCAGTGTTGTGTTTTATCCTGGAAGGGTGGTTGGGAAGATCACCGGCTTTGGCAGAGTTCGCCTATAATAATAGTTATCACTCCAGATTCGAGCTGCACCATTTGAAGTCCTTTATGGCGAAATGCAGATCTCCGTTGTGTTGGGATGCGATGGGAGAGAGGACAGTTTGGGTCCGAATGGGTTCACAAATTGTGGCTAGAGTGGCAAGTTAGAAGGAACTTGTTAGCTGCTCGAGCCGGCGAAAAGCTACGCAGATGTCGAGGCGAGAATTGGAGTTCAATGTGGGTGACGAGGTCCTTCGAGAGTATCGCCTACCAAAGGCGTGAGCACGCTTCGGTACTAAAGGAAAGCTTAGCCCAAGGTACATCGGACCGTTTCGGTTGTGGCAAGAGTTGGAAATTTGGCTTACCGCTTGGATCTTCGAGTCTATGAGAGGATTCATAATGTGTTTCATGTGTCCATGTTGAGGAAGTTCTTATTTGACCCCGAGCATGCAATTCCAATGGAGCCGTTGAGCATTGAACAGACCTTACTTTTGAGTCCCGACCAGAAAATTCGGACAAATCGAGCGGGTTTTGAGGAATAAAACCCAAGTATGTCAAGATTCTTTGGTCTCATCAATCGGAGAAAGAAGCCACTTGGGGCTGGAATCTCGCATGCGCGAGCTTTATCCGCACCTATTTGTTCTTTGGTACGTATTAAATTTTGTTTTCAATTCCTTAGACTTCGCTCTTGTGTCCGTGGCGTGAGTAGAATTCGGGTCGAATCTGTGTTGGGGTAGAATGTAATACCTGCTTTTGTTCGGAAAGAAAGGTTTAATCGGGAACTTCGGCTAGCGTTAAATTTTCGTTTTTCAAGAGGATGAGGGTTTTGGGCCTCCGTAGCCTTTCCAGTGCCTTGGCCGCCATGGGCCTAGGCCCATGCGCCTCTCCCTCCCCTTGGTGCAAACCCTAGCCCTCCCCTTTATTCTTTGGCCGCCACCCTCCCTTCTTTTCCCCTTGGCCGCCACCCTCCCCTCCTCTCCTCTCCTCTCCTCCCTTGCGCCCTGCCTTGAGCCGCCCCATCTCCCTTGTGGCTGCTCCTCCTGCTGTGGTGCTGCCCCAACCGGTCTCCGGAGTTTCCCCGCGGTTGGTGTTCGCAAAGATTCGAGGCGGGCTGTTGGTTGATTCGGCCAAAGGAGGGGAAAAGGAGGAAGAGCTTCATCGCCAAGGAATCCTTCCACCTACTCCCTGGTTGCAGCAAGGGTAACGATGCCGATCCTCGTGGTTTGTTTGTTGTTAGAAGTGATTTGGTTACGTTTTTGATTAGGCAAACCTGCTGAAAATTAGAAGCTGTTTCTGTCCAGTACGTTGTAGAGGGTGTTTCGGTTATTTTTAGGCAGAATCTGAAGGCTTGGTCTCCTAGAGATATCTAGGTCTTGTTCTTACGTTTCAGTGGCCTCCGAGTTCACTCAAATCCGAGGTCCGAGTCAAAAGTTATGATAGAATTAGTCTTGACTGTCCAGAATCCTGACGAGATTCTGCAGTCAATTTGTAAATTGTATAAGAAATTGTTAATCATAGATTTTGAACTTGGTGTCTCCTAGAAAGTTGAAGTATCCCCTGTCAGGTTTAGATGGCCACTGAGTTTACTTGATTCCGAGTTATGGGTCAAAAGATATGTCTGTTTTAACAGTTGCTGCCAGAAACCTGACGTGATTAATCTGTCTGTATATTTTCTATATTATGATAGAGAAGTTGGAAAAATCTGAAAGTTCACCCAACTAGGTTATTGTAGGTAATTCGATAACCTTTTCAGATTGGTAAAGAACGCTCAATTCGGAGTTGTAACATAGAAGTTATGATCAACTGAATATTTCTGCTGAATTTTGGTAGGCTGAATCTGTGCTGAAGGTTCAAACAATTTTTAGCCTATTAATTTGACCAAATTGGTTTGTCGCGTCAACTAGAGTTTTGTAGTTAGACCAGTTAAGAATCTACAGAAATTGGGTTTGCTATTTTTCGACTTCCAGGCTGTGAGTTATGTTAGTCCCCGTGTTGCTGTCCAGGATTTTCCTATTGGACAGACTCCGCTGTTTTGCAGTCTATGCGATATAGGATTTAATTGACTCTAATAGAAGTAAAATAGAACACCGACTAGTTGAGCTGGGTATCATGTATACTTATTAAGTTATTTCGTTGGTTTAGGCGCGAAACTGGGTATAAGAGCGCCTTCGTTGCGGATAACGCCGCAACTTGAAGGCAAGTACCATGTTTATTTGGATGTTTGTGCATTGTGGTTTTTAGCATGAGTTGTTTTGGTAACTGTGAGACATGTGAAATGAATTATTCATGCCTTGTTCAATACATTGAGTTCATGAATAGAAGTGATGTGATGGTATATTTCATTTAATTGTTGCATGCATTCATTGACATTTGACGTCCACGGGAGTGGATGAGAACCACCATCAATTCCAAGATGGTTGGATAAGACCCATTAATTCCAATATGGGCAATGTTGGACACCCGTATGAAACGTTCTTCATACGGGAAGTGGATCCCCGCATTTTTGTTAAGATGCGGGCTTGAGTGATCACCGACGGTGTTCACCGCTATACCATATCTGCGTGTGTGCAGTCCATTTCCTTGATTTGAGCATTCATATCATGTATGCATAAGTAATCCAATGTGTTATGGTCGAACCCAATGATGTTATGTTTGATCTTCAATGAATGAATGTTTTTCTTAATCATTGTACTTGCTGAGTCATGGACTCACTCTTGCTTTGTTTGTTTATTTCTAGGTGATCATTGATGAAGTTCACTTGGGAGGGAGTAGATGAGCACTACTCGAATAATGCACTTCACATTAGACTCATTGCTATAAGAAATAATGATTCTCTTTTGTCATCTTTTGGTTTGTAATAAATAAATTTAGTCATGGATGGTACCTTTATGATCAATGAGAACATAGATGAGAACTTTAAGTCAAATGGTTATTTGTTATCTTAGCTCATTATCGTTGATTCATGTTTAGATCTTAGAATTGGATTTCATGACTAGTTTATGATTACTTGTGTGTTTTTGTTGTGTGGAACCTCCAGTATCCTCGTATACAAAGGAGATTCTGCCGAAATTTAGTATTTCAGCTTAGGGTAGTTGCATTCCAGGCTCGTGTTGAGTTGGGGTGTTACATAATTGCCTGCATGCTATTTGATTATGTCAATATTTTTGTGATGTGTAGTTTAGATATGTCCTATGCTTGAGGTTAATCTTGAATTATGCCAACTCCTATATGCTTAAGATAGGATGTGTGAATTATGGGTTGTAGAATTGCTTAGCCATGCAAGTCTAGATACGGTAGTTCGATCGTCGGGAATAACCCGGCGGTTTTGGGATACACACAACTCTTACTTTATGTTTTTACTTCAGATCTTTGTAGCTGTTTTATGAGTAAAATTTTGTCATTTTTAAATGAGATTTGGTCCGGACAAGTGTTGGTTAGTGATGGTGCTTTGTGCACGAGCATTGGGTAAGTGGAAGGACTTGTCTGGACAATTGAGGACCGAACTTTGGGTACCTACTGTTCAAGCAACACTCGTGCTGCCACACGCGGGTTGGGAGCCGTATAGTTAAGTAGGGGGAGGGTTTTATTGTGTTAAGTCCTTGGTGGTGTAAGGGGCATAGCGACCGTGAAATCCTATGTTCTTTGAGGAGCCGATGCAATCCTTTATAGTGTGCAAGGGAGCACCAATTCTTTTGTTTTGATTGCATCGGTATTTCCAATATAACTTGTGAGCCCCCTAGCAAGTGCTATCCGACGCTTGTACTAGGCAAGGAACCATCTCACAAGGGGGACTTAGCTCAATAGGGCTTTTTTGCTGAAAATGATCAGATCTTGATTTACCCGTACGCATACCATAGGAAGTGTGCTATTTCAGAGGCCTCTGGAGGCTTACGGGCTAATCAAGTCGTGTGGGTAAAGTAGTACACCCCTGCATGGTATTAATCTATTCGAATAGCCGTGTCCACGGTTATGGACGACCGCTTGAAATTTGTGGCTGCTTATTGTTAGACTTTTAATTAAAATTGTGGTTAAACTTGGGATTCGTCATGAACGGGTTGTTCATGTGTTTAGTATATCAAAGTGGGCTGCCACTTCGGTCTTTGTATGATTCAATTTGTTTATTACTGAAATGCTTTACTACATGTTTTACTTCTACTTCAAATCTGATTTTTAAATGGGCACATGAAAAACTAGTATGTGTAGGATGTTAATTGTTGCGTCTCTTTCGCAAAACTAAACCAATATGAGCCATCCTTTGAATGACCCTTATGCATAACTATTTTTATTTGTGTAACACTTGCGAGTACACTTGTACTCAGCCAGATGCTTGCTGGCCTTTTCAGGTGAGGAAGGTTATGATTATGACGATCTCGCTAGTGTTGACTTGGGTGACACTAATGAGTAGTGTGCTGCCATTTAACCCCCAGTCGGTTGCCGATGGGTGATGGGCATACCACTGCTGGTCTTTTGCTTTATCTATTTAATTCCGCTGCTACTTGATACTCTACTTTAAATTTGGCCGGTCGGCCGTTTGTAATAAGCTGTAGACCGTAACCATTATGCAGTATGTCTTTTTACCTCTTGCTGTATGCGTTGTATGGATGTAATCAACATTGGATAAGGGTATGAGTATATTGGTCATTGATCTTGGGAGCCAATATATGTCATACTCGTTGTTGATGAATTCCCATTTAACTCACCACGTGTAGTGCTTCGAATCGAGGGAGAATCGACAATCATGTAGCGCTCGCAAGGGAGCAGCGCGCATGATCGTTGAGGCTCCAGTATTCGGTTAAGCCTCTCACTTGGATAGAGTTAAATTGGAATTCATTTACCGGAGACCCGTAATTATGTCCCTAAGACCTTGTCTAATCTCGGTCTTATGGAGATAATTACCGGGGTCCCCACAATATACTCCTTAACTCCATTATTTTTATACTATAAAAGGCTGATAACTTTGAAAATCAATAACTAAATCATAAGAACTCCAAATGGGACAAACTCAACTATTCTGAACTTGTATTAATATTACCTATTTACCTATGTAATCCTTTACCCCACCACTGTTCTACAAATTTTGGCCAAATAATTAAATTACATGATTTAAGGTTTAATGAAACCTGAAATTCAAAATAGCATAACTTCCAATTCATAACTCCAAATGAAATAATTCTTTCACAAAAAATCATGACCTAACTACTGTAGAAAAATCATGCATTTTTGCGCATTTTGGCTTTTGAGTTGTTTTCTCGGTATTTATTTGATGTTATAATTATATAGATCCCGAGCATATTGATATCGACACTTACGCTACCGAGAGTGAGCAGCTCATCGTACAAACAAGGCAAGCATCATTTGAACTTTCTTTTGCATCATATTTGATCCCAGTTTTGGTTAAGTTAGTGCAATGATAATTGCTTGCATGCTATTTTGATTATGTCAATATTTTTGTGATGTGTAGTTTAGATATGTCCTATGCTTGAGGTTAATCTTGAATTATGCCAACTCCTATATGCTTAAGATAGGATGTGTGAAATATGGGTTATAGAATTGCTTAGCCATGCAAGTCTAGATACGGTAGTTCGATCGTCGGGAATAACCCGGCGGTTTTGGGATACACACAACTCTTACTTTATGTTTTTACTTCAGATCTTTGTAGCTGTTTTATGGGTAAAATTTTGTCATTTTTAAATGAGATTTGGTCCGGACAAGTGTTGGTTAGTGATGGTGCTTTGTGCACGAGCATTGGGTAAGTGGAAGGACTTGTCTGGACAATTGAGGACCGAACTTTGGGTACCTACTATTCAAGCAACACTCGTGCTACCACACGCGGGTTGGGAGCCGTATGGTTAAATAGGGGGAGGGTTTTATTGTGTTAAGTCCTTGGTGGTGTAAGGGGCATAGCGACCGTGAAATCCTATGTTCTTTGAGGAGCCGATGTAATCCTTTATAGTGTGCAAGGGAGCACCAATTATTTTCTTTTGATTGCATTGGTATTTCCAATATAATTTGTGAGCCCCCTAGCAAGTGCTATCATATGCTTGTACTAGGCAAGGAACCATCTCACAAGGGGGACTTAGCTCAATAGGGCTTTCTTGTTGAAAATGGTTGTATCTTGATTTACCCGGCCGGCATACCATAGGAAGTGTGCTATTTCAGAGGCCTCTGGAGGCTTACGGGCTAATCAAGTCGTGTGGGTAAAATAGTACACCCCTGCAGGGTATTAATCTATTCGAATAGCCGTGTTCACGGTTATGGACGACCGCTTGAAATTTGTGGCTGCTTATTGTTAGACTTTTAATTAAAATTGTAGTTGAACTTGGTATTCGTCATGAACGGGATGTTCATGTGTTTAGTACATCAAAGTGGGCTGCCACTTTGGTCCTTGTATGATTCAATTGTTTATTACTGAAATGCTTTACTACATGTTTTACTTCTACTTCAAATCTGATTTTAAATGGGCACATAAAAAACTAGTATGTGTAGGATGTTAATTGTTGCGTCTTTTTCGCAAAACTAAACCAATATGAGCCATCCTTTGAATGACCCTTACGCATAACTATTTTTATTTGTGTAAGACTTGCGAGTACACTTGTACTCACCGGATGTTTCTTGGCCTTTTCGGTGAGGAAGGTTATGATTATGATGATCTCGCTAGTGTTGACTTGGGTGACACTAATGAGTAGTGTGCTGCCATTTAACCCCCAGTCGGTTGTCGATGGGTGATGGGCATACCACTACTGGTCTTTTGCTTTATCTATTTATTTCCGCTGCTACTTGGTACTTTACTTGAATTTGGCCGGTCGGCCGTATGTAATAAGCTGTAGACTTTGACTATTATGCAGTATGTCTTTTTATCTCTTATTGTATGCGTTGTATGGATGTAATCAACGTTGGATGAGGGTATGAGTATATTGGTCGTTGATCTTGGGAGCCAATATATGTCATACTCGTTGTTGATGAATTCCCATTTAACTCACCAAGTGTAGTGCTTCGAATCGAGGGAGAATCGACAATCATGTAGCGCTCGCAAGGGAGCAGCGCGCATGATCGTTGAGGCTCTAGTATTCGGCTAAGCCTCTCACTTGGATAGAGTTAAATTGGAATTCATTTACCGGAGACCCGTAATTATGTCCCTAAGACCTTGTATAATCTCGGTCTTATGGAGATAATTACCGGGGTCCCCACATCTTCATTAAAGGCTAGTCTTATGTACATGAAGCATTAAACCTTTGCTTAGCATTTCTTCGTCGATCCTGACACACTTGAGTGTACCTTTGCTTCATGCCAATCCTCCACGGCATGAAGCAAATAGTACACTCCAGTGTGTCGGGCTCGATGATGTAGGCTTGGGCAAAGATGGGCTCGGGTTCTATCTATACATTTGATCCATGTTGGAATTAATTATTGTTTCATATTTATGCATATGTAAATTATATAGATAGCAAGTAAGCGAGATGGCAGAGGCACCGTCTTCGCCGCCGTCTCTGATGCCGCAGATGGCAGAGGCACCGTCCTCGCCGCTATCGCCGACGCCGCAGATGACAGAGGTGTCGTCTTCGCCGCCTAATCCGTCGACGATAATGATACGAAAGCGAGATGGCAGAGGAGAATCGAAGATGCCTGTGGGCCGACTGGTCATCACGGAGGTCAGTGAGTTTGGGGTCCCTCTACGTCCTAAGAGCTCAGCGGTGAGATTTTATAATGTTAAATGGATCCTCTTTTCCTTGAAAATTTCTATAGATGGTCAACACGTTTCTTAACCCTTACGTTCAAGACTACAAGACATGGAGCCATCAAGAAAGTAAACACAATCTTTGTGAAGCAGTCGCACGCTTCGCCACGTGTAGGTTGATCAACGGCTCTCATCATGTCAGCAAGTCTCTCCCATCCGGCTCCCACCGAAACCACCATGGCACTTGCACCGACCCCCGTGCCGCTTGATCCAACCTGTCGCACCGAACTGCCCGTTCGGTCACCTTTGTCCATCTTGCACCATGCTTGAGTCCAATGACTTCACCCGGCATCCTCGATCGTTCTGAACCTCAGCTCTCAAGCCTAGTCCCGATCATCCTCGCCGTTGACCGTCGTTGACCACCAAGCTCCCTACACAATAATAGACAAAGAAATCAATTCCGGAAACAAGTTCTTCACAACTTGACCCACATTAGTCAAAACATGCATCATTGAACACATATGCAGTGAAACCCATGAGATTGACCTAACAACCAACACATCGCTGCAAAGAAGGCCCTGGCCGGTCTGACCGCCTGAAGCCTGACAACATCAGCAACTTGCCGAAAACGCATGTTTCGATAAACCTTCAACGCCATTGTCAATTATCACATCATCCTAAGATCATGAGTATATCCCCATAATATCCACAATAGGAATGCCCAAGTACCTGAAAGGAAAAGCTCCCACTTCACAACCAAATAAATGTGTAAACTGTGGTTCAACAGCTTTGGCAGAATCAAAACAAAAAAATCTCACTCTTATGGAAATTATTAATCTTTAAACCGGATAATTATTCAAAGACACAAAGAATAAGTTTCAGATTTTTTACTTGTTCTAAATCATTATTCAAAAAGAGGATCGTGTCGTCAGCATATTGTAAAATTGACAAACCATCCTCAATCAAGTGAGGAACTATGCCTGATAAAAGGCATGCTTCTTTAGCACAAGATATAAAAATGGCAAGTATGTCCCCTACAATGTTAAAAAGAATAGGAGACATAGAATCATCTTGCCTAAGACCTTTCTGAGTTTGGAAAAAGGAGCCAAGATCATCATTAACTGCACGCAATTAGTTGGTTAGAATCTGTTAAATTAGCTCCTATTTGTTTTGATACGTACAATGTTAAAAAGAATATGAGACATAGAATCATCTTGCCTAAGACCTTTCTGAGTTTGGAAAAAGGAGCCAAGATCATCATTAACTGCACGCAGTTAGTTGGTTAGAATCTGTTAAATTAGCTCCTATTTGTTTTGATACGTACTGTTAGTTTGTTAGGCTGTTGGTTTGTTAGTTCATATCAGCATGCTGCACGTATTCTTCAATATATAAAGGATACCCGGACAGGAAAAAGCAGAGGCTTTTCCGGCGGGCAAACAAAAAAACTGCATCGTCTCTCCTGTGTTGCCTTCTGCGTAATTCATCTTCGTGTTGTGTGCCTGCGTGTGTGCGTGTGCAAGCGAGCGACAACATGAAGCACATCGTGTGATCGCTTTCTTCGGCTTGGTTCTAACCATTCCCGTACCCCCACTAGCTAAGCAAATTGTATGTTTTTTAGCTAACCTGCGCGCAGGACGACTCCTCTGATGACTCTCTGCTCCGGACTGGAGTGGTGCGTGCATGTATTGTAGTGCATATCGATTGATTCGGAACACGTACGCGTGATTGCAAAAGAAACCAACCTTAACACACACACACACACCGGGAGAAATTTCTTACAAAGTAAACTTCTTTACCAAGGCAGGCCAGAAAAAGCGAGTGGAGAGGAGAACACGTATGGAAAGAAGCGAGTGGCTTGAAAAATGCAGGCCAGAAAAAGCGAGCGGCAACCTCTTTACGATGGAAGACGAAATTTCTCCGAAGTCAGCACACGGCAGTAAGACGAAATTTCTCCGAAGTTGCCGCTCGCTTTTTCTGGCCTGCATTTTTCAAGCCACTCGCTTCTTTCCGTACGTGTTCTCCTCTCCACTCGCTTTTTCTGGCCTGCCTTGGTAATGAAGTTTACTTTGTAAGAAATTTCTCCCGGTGTGTGTGTGTTAAGGTTGGTTTCTTTTGCAATCACGCGTACGTGTTCCGAATCAATCGTTGTGCACTACAAATACATGCACGCACCACTCCAGTCCGGAGCACAGAGTCATCAGAGGAGGAGTCCTGCGCGCAGGTTAGCTAGAAAACATACAAGTTGCTTAGCTAGTGGGGGTACGGGAATGTCGTCAGTGCTGGCAGCATCCACCGCCGCCGGCGGATCCTCGTCCGCTGATCCACCAGTGCAGCAACCTCAGGAAGAGATCACCATCAGCGTGGTGTCGCCGGCCGGCCCAACAGCCAGTGGCGCGCGGCCGGATCCACCTTTGGAAAAGGTCGGCGTCGCCGCCGTGCCCATGCCGGTAAGTAGTAGTAGCACTGCTCCCAGCAGCTCGTTCCCGGTGTTGATCATGCCGGAAGGAAGCAGCACGGCCTCCTTGGCAAAAGGCATACACATGGTGATCGTCGTCCCCTCGACGGACTCGCCGGGGACGGCGGCGGCTGGCGGTCTCCAGGCTTTGCTGGTCCCGGCCGGCTTTTGCAGCAGCAAGGACGTCGTTGACGACGCACCGAGTGACCCGAGGCAGCGGAACAGATCCATCCGGGAGCTCCGCGGCTGGCTGATGGTGTTCGCGACCCTGATTGCCTCCATCACGTACGCCTCCGGGCTCAGCCCGCCCGGTGGTTTTCAGGGAGAAGACGGCTACCCTACTATTCCTGGTGCACCAGTTCTCCGTGGCATATCCCCCGGGAGGTACGACGCCTTCTACTACAGCAACACCTCCGCCTTCGCGCTGTCACTCTCGATCATCGTTCTGCTAGCCAGCCAGGACTTACGCGAGCTGGCCAAGATGAAGGTGCTAGAGATCATTGTAGCGCTGGATTTGTTGGCGCTTTTGGTGGCCTACATCTCCGGCTCAACGTTCGGTGTAGTGCAGCTGCTCACGTGCACGGTGTTGGTCCTCATTGCTCCGGTGGCTCTCCTCGCCATGTCGTTGGGCATTTGGGGCAAATACTTTTGGGATGAACTATAGTCAGTCCTTGATATATTTAGATAGTAGCTGGGTTAATTTGGCAGCTGCACGCCACCTGCGTACGGGGTACCCATGCATCTCTAGTTTTCGTCTACTTTGTGGTTATGTTGCTACATGGTCTGTGTGGCTTTGTCAAAGAAGGAAGACTGGGAGAGAAGATGGCGAATGTGCACACACCACAATCGGATAGGCGCTAGCTGTATTATATGTGCCGGACGGTGAATAGTGCACAACGGAAACCGGTGGGATTACAACAGATTACAGCTGTGTATCAAACTAAGTTTATCTACTATGCAACAAACTACTAGATAGACTCGGTAGGAGATATACAAAACATCATGTACGCTAATGTGAGAACCCGAAATCGAATATGTTTCAAGTCAAAAACTTATGCCCGAAGCATAACTTTTAACAAGAAACAAGCCCGATTTCAAGCTCCCGGATATGTGTCCCGCGTTAGCTCCCAAGATCAAGGCTAACACGCACATATCCTCAAACAACATGGTTGTAACATCCACAAATTAATTAATGAGGATTAGTATGCCTCTTATCAGTATGCATGACATCTTAGTATCATTTGCATCAATTCTTGCATTTGGAAAATCTTTTTCAAGTTAAACATACACTTCAAATATGAACTCCAAATAAAAATAGCAACAAAAACATTTGATCATCATCTGAAAATAATTTATTCAAATACTATATGAATTATCATGAATTAATATATTTTTTCCAATTTTTTTTGGAAACTATTTCAACCCCCAGAAAATTCAAACTCAATGCAATGATCTATCCTAAGTCTGAATTTAAATTATACAAATTAATTCATGAATAGTGGTTTTTAAATTTTATATGGGTACTTTATTATCCCTGGAACCCCTCAAAATATTTTCAGAATTTATAGATTTTAATTGCTTTATTTAAAGCCTCAGTCAAACCTGCTTCTTGTTGGTCAAATGTGAATTCAAAACTCGGACTCAACACTATTGCACCGACCTGGACCTGAGCCAATGTGGCTCAACCCAACCAGCTCGGACTACACCCAATCTCTCTCTGCCACTGACGACCGACCCCACCTGTCATCACCTTCCTTCCCTCACTTGATCTCACCGTTCATCACTGTGCACGCACATGCAGCCGCTCGATCGGGCTCCTGACTCCACCACCCACCTTGGCCACTGCCATCGCGCCATGAGGACCGCCTGAGCCCCTCATACCTCCCATGACCACCCTCTGCCACTCTCCTTCCCCTCACGTCACCCCATTTCTTTCCCTTTGTCTCCACCGAGAAGAAGGAGGAGAGGAGAGAACCCCCACCGTCGCTCCTCTCTGGCCAAGGACCCCTCCTTCGTGCTCCTCACTCGGCGTCGTCTTCATTCTCGCTGGGCTGGAGCCTCGCCGTCCACTGACCAGCGGGAACGTGGGCGTCACCTTCCCCTACGGCGGGCGCGTCCACCGGGAGCCGCTGTGGGGACCCCGGATTATCTCCGTAAGACCGAGACTAAGCATGGTCTTAAGGACATATCTATGGATCTCCGGTAAATGGATTCCAACTTAACTCAATCTAAATGAGAGGCTTGACTGAAAACTAGAGCCCCGACGATCATGTGTGCCGCTCCTCTGCGAGCACTACATGATTGTCGGTTCTCCAACAAGTCAAGCACTACACTTAGTGGGTTAAATAGGAAGCCATAATCAGCGAGTATGACTTATATTGGCTCCCAAGATCAGCGACCAATATAACCATACTCTCATTCAACGTTGATCACATCCATACAACATCCATACATAAATAGTTCAAAAGACATACAACATAGTTCCAAGTTTACATCTAATACAAGTGGCCGACCGGCCAAAATTAAAAGAGAGTATTAAGTAGCAGCGGAAACACATAAATAGACCAAAAGACCAGCAATGGTATGCCCCACAACCCATCGGCAACCGACTGGGAGTTAGATGATAGCAACTACTCATCGGTGTCGCCTAAATTGACACCGATAAGCTCATCGGTCTCTAAATCCTCCTCACCTGTAAAATCCAGCAAACACCTGGCTGAGTACAAAGAGTACTCGCAAGTCTTACACAAATAAAAATAGTTATGCATAAGGTCATTCAAAGGAAAGGCTCATATTGGCTTAGTTTTGCGAAAACGACGCAATACAGAACAACCTACACATACTAGTTTTTCACGTGCCATTTCAAAATCAGATTTGAAGTGGAAGTAAAGCAAGTGAATAAGTAATGAATTCAATAACAAAAGAATCATACCAACAACAAAGTGGCGGTCCACTTTGATACCACAACAAGCATGAATATCCCATTCATGTCGATACCGAGTTATAACCACAATTTCAATTTCAAGTCTAACAATAAGCAGCCACAAATTTCAAGCGGTCGTCTGTAACCGTGGACACGGCTATTCGAATAGATTTATACCCTGCAGGGGTGTACTACTTTACCCACATGACTTGATTAGCCCGTAAGCCTCCAGATGCCTCCGAATATAGCATACTTCCTATGGTATGCCGGCCGGGTAGAATCAAGATATGGTCATTTTTAGCAAGAAGATTCCATTGGCTAAGTCCCTCAACCCAGGGCTCCTAGGAAACACAAGACGTTAACATCTCCATCCTATCGGCCCAAAAGGAACACAGGATTTCTTGGTCCTATGCCCTTACAATTTCACCACCGTGGGACTCAACACAACAAAACCCTCCCCCTACTTAACCATACGGCACCCATATACCGCGTGTGATAGCACGAGTGTTGCTTGAACAGCAGGTACCCAAAGTTCGGTCCTTAATCGTCCAGACAAGTCAGACCACTTACCCAAGGCTCGTGCACGAAGCACCATCACTAACCAACACTTGTCCAGACCAAAAGCTCATTTAAAATGACAAAATTTAACTCATTAAACATATACAAAGATCTGAAACAAAGGTATATAATGACAGTGGTGTGTATCCCATAATTGTCGGGTTATTCCCGACAATCAAACTACTGGTTCTAGACTTGTATGGCTAAGCTGACTCGAACAATATAAATTCATACATCCTATCTTAAGCATTTCAGTATGGGAATAATTCATGGATAGCCACAATGACAAGATAATAGGATGTGTCTAACTATACATCACAAAAATAGCGACATTATCAAAATAGCATGCAAGCAATTATCATTGCACTAACTTAACCAAAACTGGGATCAAATATGATGCAAAAGAAAGTTCAAAGGATGCTTGCCTTGCTGGAAAAGTAGTTGTTCACTCTCGGTAGCGTAGGAGTCAATATCAATAGGCTCGGTATCTAGATAAATACAATACCGAATAAACATTCGAGAAATACCTCAAAAATCAAAATGCTCAAAAATGCATGATTTTTCTACAGTGGCTAAGTCATGATTTTAAATGATTTTTGGTGAAAGAATTATTTCATTTTGATTTAGTATATGAAAGTTATAATGGTTTGAATTTCATATTTCAATATGCCTCATTTATGTAATTTAATTATGAAGTGAAATTTTGTAGAACAGTGGCGAGTATATGGATTACATAGATAAATAGACAATATTATTATAAGTTCAAAAAAGTTGAGTTTGCTCCAATTGGAGCTCTCATGATTTAGTTACTGATTTTCAAAGTTACCAGCATTAATAGTGTAAAAATAATATCCTTTAGGATCATTTTCCTCAAACTATAGGTTCTGTGACAGAGGTAAGTTGGGAACCATTTTTATAATTAAGTGCCTTTGAAATATAAATTATCAAAATTGATTTCACTATTTTTGGAGTTTCCAATAATTACTTATGAATTGTTAAAGCTATCAGTCTTTTCCTTTTGTAAAAATAATAGTGTTTATAGTTTATTTTCCAAAATAATGGTCTCTGTTACAGAGACATGTTTGAAACCAATTTTAATATAAAGTTCATTAAATATTAAAATTATCAGAAGTGGTTTCACTCATTTTGGAGTTAAAATGATTTAGTTATGCATTTTAGAAGTTAATGTCAATTTTCAGTGTATAAATTAACAGATTTCGAATTTTATAAAGTACTGATTACTTTTTCTACCGAGTACTAACCTAGCCACAGGGGATGACAGTGGGATCATCTAAATAGTCTCATTTCCAATTAAATTTCGAATTAATTTCTAACCGGTGAGTGGGCCATACGTGTCATGGACCCGGTCCTATGAACCTGGTTCACGGTCAAAGTGCAAAGCCCACTTAAGGGGACTAGGCCCACATGTCAAAGACTCTAGCACAACTCGGTTTAATTAAATGCCTAGGTTTCTGTTCACAGGTCCCACACGTCATAGAAACCATGCCAACCAAAACTCATTTAAACCTGACTTCCGACAAAGATTCGCATCATTAAATTCTAATCATCGCATTTAACTCAGATTAACGCGCTACTATGTCGGTCGAGTTTTCCGACAACAGAGCTCAGCTGAGCTCGGGTTTGCCCCGAGCCTCGCCGGAGTTCCCGGCCATGGCAACGTCGGCCAAGGTCATGAATGAGTCCGTCGAAGCTTTGCGAACCTAATGGAAGTGTTTTCGGCGGTGGAGGTGGTCTAGACCGCCGGCTAGCCGGAGTGGAGCGGCGGTGAGCTGCACGGCAAAAGTGCATGCAGCGTTTCGGTGGTGCATCGAGCAAAACAAGACTTGGGTGAGCTACTGGTGGACTTCAGGAGTTTTACCAGAGGGTTGTAGAGGCGAGAGGAGCTCGGAGAAGGTCTAGTGGCAGTAATGGCGGCGGCGGCGCCGAGTCTACCGTGGAGGAGGTGCTCTGGGGAAAAAGAAAAGGATTGAGGGGTTAGAATAGCACCAGAGGGTATATGTCACAGCCCCAACTAATTAAATGGGATTAATTTGTATTTCACTAACCTGCATTATTGAATTCAAACCATTTCATAATATATTGTACTTGGAAAATCTAATTTGAGGTGAACCTACACATCAAAATTCACTTTTCAATTCAAATCAGTGATAAAAAGTTGGAATCACCATCTGAACCCAATTTATTTAAATACTACATTAATTACCATGAATTAATATAATTTTTCCCAAATTTTTGGGACTAGGTTAAACAAATGAAAATTCAAACCAACTTCAAAGACATACATTAAGTTTGAATTTAAATATCACAAAATATATTATGAACAGTAGGGTTTTATAATTTTTATGGGAACTATGTCATCCCAGGAACCTCCACAAATTATTTCGTAATTTTTGGAAATTTATTTCTATTTCTAAGCCTCGGTCAAAGCGAAGGAATAATTTAAATCTCGATCAAACGTGCCTTCATTCCACCGACTCGGACGGACACGACTCGGACTCGAGTCCGACCCGGGCGGTGACTTGACTTAACCGCCTAACTGCACTCCCTCATGCGACCGTCTGATCCAAGCTAAACGGTCCCGATCTTGTAGACATTCGGACGGCTCCAACGGCACCTTGATCTGGATCGTCCATTCACGATCCAACGGTCTGGATCAACACTTTTCTTGTGCACACCCACTCTTTCGGCCGCCGCCAAGGCGGTCCCACCGGTCGATCCGTCTCTTTCCTCGGCGGCGAGCCTCGAGCTCAGCGCCACGTCGCGGCCACGCTCGCTCGCGCCCGTGACGCCGTGATGCACCGCCCTCCCGACCACTCTGGAGCTCCCCTAGTGACGCCGCCTCCATCTCCGTCGATCCCCGGGCTTAAAACCCCTCCTGTTCCTCCTTTGCCTCACTTCTCCTCGCACCGAGAGGAGGAGGACGTTGTGCATGCTCCATTCTCAGGTAAGCTCAAGGCCATGGTGTTCCCCTAGCCTTGCAATTGCCTGCCGTGTCCATTTTGCCTTATTCCAGTGATTGTCCTTGCTTGCAGTTCCTTGTTCTTCATCTCGCTCTCGGTGGTCTCGGGCGTGCCCGACACCGATCTTGTGACCCCTTCACTTTGGTAAGTGTTACCCTTGCTTAAGTGCGTCACCAGGTGCCCCTGCACTTATGGAGTATTTCCCCTAAGTCAATTTCCACGATACTCTATAGGTTACTCCAAATCTTGAAGTTAACTTTTATCGGCCGTGCACCTTGTTCTTCGTCTACAGCTCCGGCCGGTAGGACATTCTTCGATTGCTCACATTCTCACCATCTCCATACCGCATTTGAGCATGTTCAAGAGCTACTTGCCTTTCTCCCTCCCCAGGGCGACCTCTCCACGTGGACCGTAGTGACCGCCGTGGACCTCGCCGTCATCCAGTCAACTCCAGTCGTCTCCGGCTTTTCCAGGCTCTCTTCTGCATTCAGGTAACCCCCCAGTAGCCTTAGGTCCTCGGACACCTGCATGCAGGGATTGTGCGGAACTAGTTTTTGCTTTTTGCGTTTCCGGCCGAAATACTCAGCTCCGCCCATTTCCGGCTCACCGTCGGCACAAACACCCTCCGCCGCTAACAGCCCCACCAGGAGGTAGTCCTCAGTATTGCCTTTCCATTTTGGCACGCCGCACGACCACTCGGTTTCCCTCGCCGCGTGGTTTCGGCGGCAATGGTCGGCTCAGCCGCTCGTCTATTGTCGGACACAACCGACAAAAGACCCATTTGGGTTAAGCTAATGAGGTTCAAACTCTTAAGCGGGGGTTAGGAAGGTTAATACCTCCTTGACATGTGGGCCTCCTGTAGGGTTAACTGATCGCGTAAATCTTAAGTTTGTGCTTCACTAGCTAAAACACGTATTCTGGATAGTTCATACTCAAGGTTACGCGTGCTAGTTTGGGAAACGTATTCTCTGGATTACGCTTTGAGTCGTTTTCGTTTTGGAGCTCAGGCAGTGTTGACCGAGTCAACTTTCTGACCCCGGTCCCACTCGGCATACACTGTGGCTAGCTGAAGGCGAGTAACAGAAGTGTTGATTCGCTTGGAAACCGAAAATGAAATGAAAAATTCGAAATAGGTTTATTTATACACTGAAAATAGGAGATAATTTCTAAAATACATAACTAATTCGTTTTAATTCCAAACTGCATGAAACCACTTCTGATAATTTTCATATTCAATGAACTTTATATTAAAATTTGTTTCAACTTTGTCTCTGTAACAGAGAACTTTATTTTGGAAAATGAGTCATTAATCCTATTATTTTTACAATAAGAAAGGGGCTGATAACTTCAAAAATGCATAAGTAATTATTGGAAGCTCCAAAAACAGTGAGACCACTTTTGATAATTTTCATTTTCAGTGAACTTAATTCTAAAAATGGTCTCCCTGTTACTTCTATCACAGAAACTATTTTTGGGGGAATATACTCTTTAACTCCATTATTTTTATACTATAAAAGGCTGATAACTTTGAAAACCAATAAGTAAATCATAAGAACTCCAATTGGGACGAACTCAACTATTCTGAATTTGTATTAATATTGCTTATTTATCTATGTAATCCATGTCCTCGCCACTGTTCTACAAAAATTCACTTCATAATTAAATTACATAATGACGACTTATCAAATCAAATTGAAACCATTATAACTTTCATATACTAAATCAAAATGAAATAACTCTTTCACTGAAATCATTTAAAATCATGATCTAACTCTGTAGAAAAATCATGCATTCTTGAGCATTTTGATTCTTGAGTTGTTTTCTTGGTATTTATTTGATGTTATAATTATATAGATCCCGAGCATATTGATATCGACACTTACGCTACAGAGTGAGCAGCTCTTTGTACAAGCAAGGCAAGCATCATTTGAACTTTCTTTTGCATCATATTTGATCCCGCTTTGGTTAAGATAGTGCAATGATAATTGCTTGCATGCTATTTTGCTTATGTCAATATTTTTGTGATGTATAGTTTAGTTATGTCCTATGCTTGAGGTTAATCTTGAATTATGCCAACTCCTATATGCTTAAGATAGGATGTGTGAATTATGGGTTATAGAATTGCTTAGCCATGCAAGTCTAGATACTGTGAGTTCGATCGTCGGGAATAACCAATGGTCTTGGGATACACACAACTCTTACTTTATGATTTTACTTCAGATCTTTGTAGCTGTTTTATGAATAAAACTTTGTCATTTTCTTTAAATGAGATTTGGTCGGACAAGTGTTGGTTAGTGATGGTGCCTTTGTGCACGAGAATTGGGTTTGTGGAAGGACTTGTCGGACAATTGAGGACCGAACTTTGTAACGTCGTTAATTCAAGTACACTCGTCTTTGCCACACGCGGGTTGGGAGCCGTATGGTTAAGTAGGGGAGGGTTTTATTGTGTTAAGTCCTTGGTGGTGTAAGGGCATAGCGACCGTGAAATCCTATGTTCTTTGAGGAGGTGTAATCCTTTATAGTGTGCAAGGAGCACCAATTCTTTGTTTTGATTGCATCGGTATTTCCAATATAACTTGTGAGCCCCTAGCAAGTGCTATCGACGCTTGTACTAGGCAAGGAACCATCTCACAAGGGGACTTAGCTCAATAGGGCTTTCTTCTTTGAAAATGACTATATCTTGATTTATCTACGGCATACCATAGGAAGTATGCTATTTCTGAGGCATCCGGAGGCTAACGGGCTAATCAAGTCGTGTGGGTAAGTAGTACACCGCAGGGTACAAATCTATTCGAATAGCCGTGTCCACGGTTATGGACAACCGCTTGAGTTCGGGAGTTACTATTGTTAGACTTTTAATTAAAATTGTGGTTAAACTTGGTATTCGTCATGAACGGGATGTTCATGTGTTTAGTACATCAAAGTGGGCTGCCACTTTGGTCTTTATATGATTCAATTGTTTATCACTGAAATGCTTTACTACACGCTTTACTTCTACTTCAAATCTGATTTTAAAATGGGCACATGAAAACTAGTATGTGTAGGATGATAATTGTTGCGTCTCTTTCGCAAAACTAAACCAATATGAGCCATCCTTTGAATGACCCTTATGCATAACTATTTTATTTGTGTAAGACTTGCGAGTACACTTGTACTCAGCCAGATGTTTGCTGGCCTTTTTCAGGTGAGGAAGGATATGAGTATGACGATCTCGTTAGTGTCGACTTGGGCGACACTAATGAGTAGTGTGCTATCATTTAACCCCCAGTCGGTTGCCGATGGGTGATGGGCATACCACTGCTGGTCTTTTGCTTTATTTATTTAATTCACGCTACTTGATACTCTACTTTAAATTTGGCGGTCGTACGGTTGTAATAAGTGTAGACCTTAACTTTTATGCAAGATGTCTTTTATCTCTTGTTGTATGCGTTGTATGGATGTAATCAACGTTGGATGAGGGTATGAGTATATTGGTCATTGATCTTGGGAGCCAATATATGTCATACTCGTTGTTGATAATTCCCATTTAACTCACTAAGTGTAGTGCTTGAATCGAGGAGAATCGACAATCATGTAGCGCCCGCAAGGAGCAAGCGCATGATCGTTGAGGCTCTAGTATTCGCTAAGCCTCTCACTTGGATAGAGTTAAATTGGAATTCATTTACCGGAGACCCGTAATTATGTCCCTAAGACCTTGTCTAATCTCGGTCTTATGGAGATAATTACCGGGGTCCCCACAGTATATGAGGAGGTGTCACCACGACCGATTGCAGAATGGCTCACCGAAAACAGCAAATGACCGTGAATAGGGTTTCCGGCCGACAAATGGGGAAACTTCAAATTCGAACGTCCCTGCGATGCATTGTGAAAATTGTTTGAGGGGAAAATGACTTATATCCCATGGCACAAGGTGACGCGTATTGGAGATGGTAATGCTTACCGAGCACGATGTTGGCACGGCGGCGGCGTTGGGTGCACGCTCCGGAACAGCAATGGACACTACGTTGCCCCAGATTCTACAAACGATGACAATCACTGGAATAAGGAAAAATGGACATGGCAGGCAATAACAAGACTAGGGGATGCCATGGCCTTGAGCTTACCCAAGAATGGAGCATGCACAAGCACCCTCCTTCTCTCGGGTGCGAGGAGAAGTGAGGCAAAAGGAGGAACAGGAGTGGGGTTTAAGCCCGGGGATTGACGGGGATGGAAACGGCGTTATCTGAAGAAGCTCGGGGAGTGGTCATTTGGGGCGGTGACTCACGGCGTTGCCCGCGCCAATGGAGCCCGCGGCAGAGCGCGGCGTCCGCGTGGAGCGCGAGTCCTGCCCGAGGTTGAAGAAGCACAGGCTCGGTGGGGCCCGCTAGCAGTGACTGCGAGACGGGTGCGGTGCGTTTAGATGGTCCAGTCAAGACGAGTGGCGTGGTGCAGTGTGGGTCTGACTCGGGTCCGGGTGCGGTGCGAGTTGGTTGGGTCAAGCCAGTTAGTTGATTGACTCGGGTCGGACTCGAGCCGGTCCAACAGTGCTCGAATTTGAGTTTAGGGTTTGACTGAGAACTAAACCAGTTTCCCTACTTTGACCAAGGTGCTAAAAATAGGAATAAAATTCCTAAAATCATGAAATAATTCATGGGGGCTCCTGAGACAGTCTAGTACCCATAAAAATCATTGAACACCACTGTTCAAGATATTTTGTGAATAGTTTAAATTCAAACTTGATGTTGATCTTTAAATTGTGTTTGAATTTTCTTAGGGTTCAAATCAGTCCCAAAAATTTGGGAAAAATTATATCAATTCATGATAATTAATATAGTATTTGAATAAATTATTTACAGAGGATCTTCAGTAGCATTTATTTCAGTTTTATGATTGGAGTTCAATTTAAAGTGTATGTTTCAATTGTGTTTAGAGATTTTCCAAGTACAATATGCAATTCAAAGTTCCAAAACATGATGCATGTCAATGAGATGCATAATTAACCTCTTTATTAAATTTGGGGATGTGACAAACCTCCCCCCCTTACAAAAGATCTCGACCCCGAGATCGATAGGGCGGAAGTTGGATAGAAGGTTCTAAAAGAAAACAAGACATCTGTTGTCTTGATTTCCTTCAAAGATAGTGCCAAGATATCTTCGTAAGGTTACAAGGAATGGCTATTACACCTTTCCTTCCCATTGCTTTGTTTAAACTTTCTTTTCTTGATTCGAAGACACCTTAAGTAAACGGGAAAAAAAATCTGGATAGTTAGCTCACAGTTGATCTTCACGTTCCCATGTTGCTTCATCTCCAGCGTGATTGCTCCATTGAACCTTGACGAACTTGATATTGCGATTTCGCGTCTTGCGCTCCATTTCTTCAAGAATGCGAATCGGGTGCTCCCGATAAGAAAGATCAGGTTGTAAGTCAAGTTTTTCTAGCTCAGTCGCTTCGGTTGGGGCACGAAGACACTTCCTCAGTTGTGAAATATGGAAAACATCATGTACCTCACAACAAGTGATGGTGGCAATTCTACTTGATACGCCACCGATCCCAACTTTGATAGAATTCGGAATAGTCCGATGTAGCAAGGTGCCAATTTGCCTTTGACTTGGAAACGATGTGTTCTTTTCATTGGAGAAACCTTAAGATAGACACCTACCTCAAAGCTCAACTCACGACGACAACGATCCGCATAGCTCCTTTGGTCTGGTTGAGCTATGCGTAATCGATTTCGAATAAGCTGGACTTGACTCTCGGCCTCAAACATTTAGTCCGGACCAAGGAAAGGTCTTTCGCCGGTCTCAGACCAATTCAACGGGGTTCTACACCTTCTCCCGTATAGAGCCTTGAAAGGTGCCCAGCTGAGACTGGTTCGAAAGCTAATGTTGTACGAAAAACTCGGCGAATGGCAAGCATTTCTCCCAATGCTTCCCATAGGAAAGAATACACGCACTGTCACAGCCCCAACAATTAAAATGGATTAATATGTATTTCATTAGCATACATTATTGAATTCAAAACATGTCCATAATATATTGTACTTGGAAAATCTAATTTGAGATGAACATACACATCAAAATTCACATTTCAATTCAAATCGATGATAAAAGTTGTGATCATGATCGAAACCAATTTAATTGAATACTACATTAGTTTTCATGAATAAATATAACTTTTCCAAAATTTTTGGAACTAGGTTGAACCTAATGAAAATTCAAACCAACTTAAAAGACATACATTAAGTTTGAATTTAAATATTACAAAATATATTATGAACAGTAGGGTTTAATAATTTTTATGGGAACTATATCCTTCCAGGAACCCCCACAAATTATTTCATAATTTTTGGAAATTTATTTCTATTTCTAATCCTCAGTCAAAGTAGGGAAAACATGTTAAATCTCAGTCAAATCTAAACTCAGACTCGAGCACTGTTGGAGCGACTCGAGTCCGACTCGGTCACTTGGCTCGGTGGAGTCAACTAGCTGCACCTCCGCATGCAACCCTTGGATCATGGATCAACGGCTCAGATCTCCTCGTCATTCGACCTGTCCGGACGCCCCACCAATCTCGTCCGTCCATTCGCAATCCGACGGTGCGCATCGAATCGCTTAACTCGCATTCGCGCGCGCTGCCTTGTCTCGCCGACAACGTGGGCCCAGGCTGTCAATTTCGTCCCTGACCTCCCGCAGAAGCCGAGCTCCACGCAGCCGCGCCGCTCTGCTCCCGCCCGTTGGAGCCCCGTCACCTTCGTTAGCCACCGCCGCATGCAACCACTCCTGGAGCTCCTCCGTCTCACGCCGCCTCCATCTCCGTCTTCTTTCCGTGCTTAAGTCACCTCCGAGCGCCTCCTTTCCCTCATCTTTCCTCTCGGGTCTGAGGAAAGAGAGGCTTATGCTTGCTCTCTACACGGGTGAGTTCCCTCCGCATGGTTTCGCCCACCTCCTTGATCTATGCCGTGTCCATTTGAGCTCATATGAGCCCTTGTCGTTGCTTGTAGATCCAAGGGCACCGGCGTGTCCTCACCGGCTCTGGAGCGCGCCCGCGGCTAACACTTGTTGCCATTTTCATCTCCGGTGAGAGCCTCTTCTTTTCTTGCACGTCACAATGGGCCCTAGTGTCACAGCCCCAACTAATTAAATTGGATTAATATGTATTTCACTGACATGCATTATCAAATTCAAATCATTTCATAATATATTGTACTTGGAAAATCTAATTTGAGGTGGACATACACATCAAAATTCACGCTTCAATTCAAAACAGTGATAAAAGTTTGTGATCATGATCTGGAACCAATTTATTTAAATACTACATTAATTTTCATGAATTAATATAATTTTTCCAGAATTTTTGGGACTATTTTGAACCTAACTAAAATTCAAACAACATTCATAGACATACATTAAGTTTGAATTTAAATATCACAAAATATATTATGAACAGTAGGGTTTCATAATTTTTATGGGAACTATGTCATCCCAGGAACCTCCACAAATTATTTCGTAATTTTTGGAAATTTATTTCTATTTCTAAGCCTCGGTCAAAGTAGAGAGAAATGAATTAGATTGCAGTCAAACCCTAGCCCAAACCCTATACAATCGCTCATTGGACTCGGGTCCGGCTCGGTGACTGGACTCGACCCAACCGCCTAGCTGCACCTCACATGCGTCCGTCGGATTAAAGATCAACGGTCCAGATCTCGCCACCCCGTCGACCTGTCCGAATGCCCCCAATCATCTGGTCCGTCCTTTCGCAATCCAACGGTGCTGATCAGACCATTTGCTACGCACCGAGCCGCGCCACCGTCAGTCGCTGCCAAGGCGGTCCCACCGGTCAGCTCCGTCTCCCACCTCGGCAAAGCGCGGCGGCTTCGGCGCCACGCGCCGCGTGAGCTCTGAGCTGCGTCCGTCACCGCCGTCCACCCACCGCCCTCCACGGCCTATCCTGGAGCACCGTCTACTCACGCCGCCTCCATTCCCGTCAACACCCGAACATTTTAACCCCCCGAGTGCCTCCTTCTTCCCCATCTTTCCTCTCGGGTCTGAGGAAAGAGAAGCTCTCCTCCGCTCATCCCTCCGGTAAGCTCCGACCGGGTGATCCCTCTCATCTCTTCGTTCCTCGCCGTTTCCATTTCTGCTGAGCTCATCCTTTGTCGTTGCTTGTAAATCCCAGGGTACCATCGTGTCCTCGCCGGCTCTAGAGCGCGGTCCGAAACGCTCCATCGTGCCACTTGTGCCTCCGGTGAGTTTTGACCCCTTGTTTGCGCGTCACGTGGTGTCTTAGGACATAATCTTGTTTTCCCCTAAACTTATTTCACCGATGCTTGACAGGATCACTGGGAATTGGACTTTGCCCCTATTTTCGGCCATTAGCACTATTCACCATCGCCCTGTCATCTTGGTGAGCCGTTTCTAAATTCCTTACTTGGTGACCATCTCCTGGCCTCGCTCAAGCTTTCTCAACCCTCTGTTTCCATAAATTTTGCCCAGAGCGACCCCTCCTCGTGGAGCTTGCCACCGTCATCACCATTGCTGTGGCCAACTCAACACCAAGCTCCTCCAGCCTCCTAACAGCTCTGGTAAGGTTCGGTGGACCTCTAGATAGCTTGTGCGTGCATTATTTCGGTCGTTACATCATCAGGATGGCGCATGCATTTGGGCCGTAGAGGTGCCACCGCTCGCCGCCGGCTAGCCGCCGGTGCAGGCCATCTCGGTTGGCGCCGCCGCCACCTTGAGCTTCGTGAGGTTACCAGGAACCCATTACTGGTCTTAGATGGCGCCGTCAAGGCCGGAAACTCCGGCGAGGCTCGGGGCAAACTCGGGCTCGGCTGAGCTCTGTTGTCGGAAGTTCCGACCGTTCCTGTGGCGTTGTCGTTAGGGATAAGCGAGATGATTAGCATTTAATACCGGATCTGTGTCGGCAAAGCAGCAGTTAACTGAGTTAATGACTAGCACTTAATGGCCGGAGTCTATGACTTGCGGGCCCTAGTGTAGTTTAAGTGGATGCGTAGTTTGTAAACTACGTTTTCGCTAAAAGGAAAACGTATTCCTAGCATGCTTAGAACAGGTGTACGTTTTAGTGTTCTGAAAACGTATTCTTGGAAATGCGCTTTCAGCTCTTTTCTCGGCCGAGGCCAAGCCCACGTTGACTGGGTCAAGGCTTTGCCCCCGGTCCCACCCGTCAGCGGTTGTGGCTAGATTAGCGCTTGGTAGGAAAAATAGTAAATACTTTATGAAATTCAAAATCGGTTAATTTGCACACTGAAAAATATGTATAACTTCTAAAATGCATAACTAAATCATTTTAACTCCAAATCGCATGAAACCACTTCTGGAAATTTTCATTTGTAGTAAACTTTATATTAAAATTTGTTTCAAACTTGTCTCTGTAGCAGAGAGTCTTCATTGGAGATTAACCCATTACAACCATTATTTGTACAATAGAAAAATGACTGCTGACTTCAAAAATGCATAAGTAATTATTGGGAACTCCAAAAACAGTGAGACCACTTTTAGTAATTTTCATTTTCAGTGAACTTAATTCTAAAAATGGTCTCCCTGTTACTTCTGTCACAGAAACTATTTTGGGGGAATATACTCTTTAACTCTATTATTTTTATACTATAAAAGGCTGATAACTTTGAAAATCAATAAGTAAATCATAAGAACTCCAAATGGGACAAACTCAACTATTCTGAACTTGTATTAATATTGCCTATTTATCTATGTAATCCATGTACTCGCCACTGTTCTACAAAATTTCACTTCATAATTAAATTACGTAATGACGACTTATCGAAATCTGAAATTCAAACCATTATAACTTTCATATACTAAATCAAAATGAAATAATTCTTTCACCAGAAATCATTTAAAATCATGATCTAACAACTGTAGAAAAATCATGCATTCTTGAGCATTTTTTATTCTTGAGTTGTTTTCTTGGTATTTATTTGATATTATAATTATATAGATCCCGAGCATATTGATATCGACACTTACGCTACCGAGAGTGAGCAGCTACTGTACCAGCAAGGCAAGCATCATTTGAACTTTCTTTTGCATCATATTTGATCCCAGTTTTGGTTAAGATAGTGCAAAGATAATTGCTTGCATGCTATTTTGATTATGTCAATATTTTTGTGATGTGTAGTTTAGTTATGTCCTATGCTTGAGGTTAATCTTGAATTATGCCAACCCCTATATGCTTAAGATAGGATGTGTGAATTATGGGTTATAGAATTGCTTAGCCATGCAAGTCTAGATACGGTAGTTCGATCGTCGGGAATAACCCGGCGGTTTTGGGATACACACAACTCTTACTTTATGTTTTTACTTCAGATCTTTGTAGCTGTTTTATGAGTAAAACTTTGTCATTTTTAAATGAGATTTGGTCCGGACAAGTGTTGGTTAGTGATGGTGTCTTTGTGCACGAATTGGGTATGTGGAATGACTTGTCCGGACAATTGAGGACCGAACTTTGGTAACGTCGTTAATTCAAGTACACTCGTCTTGCCACACGGGTTGGGAGCCGTATGGTTAAGTAGGGGAGGGTTTTATTGTGTTAAGTCCTTGGTGGTGTAAGGGACATAGCGACCGTGAAATCCTATGTTCTTTGAGGAGCCGATGTAATCCTTTATAGTGTGCAAGGGGCACCAATTCTTTTGTTTTGATTGCATCGGTATTTCCAATATAACTTGTGAGCCCCTAGCAAGTGCTATCGACGCTTGTACTAGGCAAGGAACCATCTCACAAGGGGACTTAGCCCAATAGGGCTTTCTTCTTGAAAATGATCAGATCTTGATTTACCCACCGGCATACCATAGGAAGTGTGCTATTTCGAGGCCTGGAGGCGCACGGGCTAATCAAGTCGTGTGGGTAAAGTAGTACACCTGCAGGTATCAATCTATTCGAATAGCCGTGTCCACGGTTATGGACAACCGCTTGAGTTCGGGAGTTACTATTGTTAGACTTTTAATTAAAATTGTGGTTAAACTTGGTTTTCGTCATGAACGGGATGTTCATGTGTTTAGTACATCAAAGTGGGCTGCCACTTTGGTCTTGGTATGATTCAATTGTTTATTACTGAAATGTTTACTACATGTTTTACTTCTACTTCAAATCTGATTTTAAATGGGCACATGAAAAACTAGTATGTGTAGGATGTTAATTGTTGCGTCTCTTTCGCAAAACTAAACCAATATGAGCCATCCTTTGAATGACCCTTATGCATAACTATTTTTATTTGTGTAAGACTTGCGAGTACACTTGTACTCAGCCAGATGTTTGCTGGCCTTTTTCAGGTGAGGAAGGATATGAGTATGACGATCTCGTTAGTGTCGACTTGGGCGACACTAATGAGTAGTGTGCTATCATTTAACCCCCAGTCGGTTGCCGATGGGTGATGGGCATACCACTGCTGGTCTTTTGCTTTATTTATTTAATTCATTTGCTACTTGATACTCTACTTTAAATTTGGTCGGCCGGTTTGTAATAAATTGAGACCTTAACTATTATGCAGTATGTCTTTTATCTCTTGTTGTATGCGTTGTATGGATGTAATCAACGTTGGATGAGGGTATGAGTATATTGGTCGTTGATCTTGGGAGCCAATATATGTCATACTCGTTGTTGATGAATTCCCATTTAACTCACTAAGTGTAGTGCTTCGAATCGAGGGAGAATCGACAATCGTGTAGCGCCCGCAAGGGAGCAGCGCGCATGATCGTTGAGGCTCTAGTATTCGGCTAAGCCTCTCACTTGGATAGAGTTAAATTGAATTATTTATCGAGACCCGTAATTATGTCCCTAAGACCTTGTCTAATCTCGGTCTTATGGAGATAATTACCGGGGTCCCCACAGCGTTGGTATCAGAGCCATACTGACTGTAGGTTAGAGGTAGCACTGGCATTAGAGTTAGTAAGCCTTCTGGAGTCAAAATATTTTGAAATTATCAAATTACTTTCAGAAAATTTAAGTTAAGAATATCTTTTATTCCTTATCCATCTTAGTATCTTTTCTCTCCTGATCCTGTTTTGGTTTATGAAACTAACTTACCTTGCCTTCTTGCCTTTAGATGAACCCTCAGACTTGTCAGGAAACTCAAGCTGAAGGAGTGGATGGATACCCGGCGTGGCTACGAGACATGATGTGGAGGGCGAACTTCACATATCAGCCCACTTATTCCATCTACCGCCGTGATCGAGGACCAGGGATGGAGGAATTTATGGCAGTGATAGATATCATTGCTAGACAAGTCACGGGGAGCATACCTTACCGCTTCCAGGCGCGTGGCACTTCTGAGGCCATGGCGTTACAAGAAGTGGCTTTGGTGGCCATGAGTCGTCTCCGCTACGACCTGACAGAGTTAGCCCAGCCCCCGTATGATCACTTTCCGATGCGTGCACGCGCTAGGGACGTGAACTCGTTTGCTAGGATCCAGTTTGGGGAGGACCCTCAAGTCAGGCAGTTGGCGAGATTGGTTCACGTAATGGACCAAGGGCATCGCTGCATGGTGCATGAGTTGTGGAGACGCGCGCGCCTCATTGAAGCTCAGGAGCACTTGAGGCTCATGCATGACATGAGGCTCATTCATCCCAGTGTGCTATATGGCACTAACATGATCTCCCCTTATCTTTCTGCGCCAGCAGATTGTCGCCTACCCGCGGTAGGAGGTCATATTAACGCCATAGGATCACCCTTGCGTCTTCCTAATCTAGGGGACCCTGATGATACTGGATCCCCTGGGGCACATCTTCTGGACGAATTTCCGGTGAACTTTGACCGGAATAATATCTAGGCTGTTAGGGCAGGGAGCTCTATGTTTGAGCTTGTATCCTTAGGTTTATGTAGTAGGGTAGTAGATGTCGAACTGTTATGTTTTATTTGCAAACACTACTATTTCAGTTGTAATCTTAAGCCTACGGGCGCTTATGAACAGAGTTGTATCGATTTGGTTTTATGTTGATTAATGTTGGTGTTCCATTTGATGTTACAGTTTTCATGCTCTTTGATACTGATTGTGCGTGCTTGGCTAAGTAATGGCTTTTATCTTAATTGCTAACCATCCTTGTCTAATACAGGATGACAGGACCGACTACGCGATCTGGAGCCCTGCGCGGCAGAGGCTCCCCATCCCCATCTAGGGCACCACGTCTAGCACCCTTGAGCGATTTCTACGATCGGGACGATGCGTCCCAGCGGCCGTCGAGCGTGGCGAGCCTCTCGGCCGCCCCAGCAGCAGGTGGACCGCCGAGGAGGTGCTCCTCCGCCGCCATCCATGGTCGAGTTTATGATGATGATCGAGCGCAACCGGATGGACGGACCGGATGCTTGAGGCGATCGTGCGCAACACCGCTCCAGCTCCGCTCGGCGAGGAGCGCCCGCACCGGCGCCCGGAGGTCTCGCTGAGTTCCAGCGGACCAACCCTCCGACATTTGCGCGACAAGGACCCGATGGAGGCAGAGGATTGGCTGCACAACATTGAGAAGAAGCTGAATATTGCCCAGTGTACCGGAGTCGAGAGAGTCTTGTTTGCCAGCTACCAGTTGGCGGGTGCGGCGAGCGCGTGGTGGGATAGTTATTCCGCCATGCAGCCCGCTGGTCACGTCCCGACTTGGGACGAGTTCAGGGACGCGTTCCGAGAGGCCCATATACCAGAGGGAGTGCTGCTTATCAAGCGGCGGCGGCCTTTGCTTTGAGACGAGGCGGAGGGCGATCACGAGTACTTGCATGACTTCAACTACTTGGCCAGGTATGCTCCGGACGACGTCTCGACAGACGCTCGTCGCCGGAACAGGTTCTTCCATGGACTGTCAGAGGAGTTGCGGCTTGTTTTAGCTGCACACGATTTCAGGAGTTTCCAGCATCTGGTCAACAAGGCGATCGTGGTGGAGCATGAGAGCTTGACGGTGGATGAGTCGAGGAAGAGGAGAAAGGCCTTCCAGACGGCAGTGGCGAGTGGCAGTTTTCCCAGGCCACGCCCGGGACTACCTCAGGCACCTCGTGCCCAGCCCAAGACCGCCGAGGTCTCTGTGGCACCCCACGACCTTCTCCACCGGCGGCTCAAGAAGACAATGGGGCGAGAGACCATCAATGGGGCATACAAGCGGCGTCATTTGTTTCCATGTGGCCGCTGGGCCACTATGCTGCAGTTGCCTCGCCAGCGGCGAGGATGCCGGACATACTCGCTCCAAAGACCACCACCCAGCTCGGTGAGGCCACCGCCACCACCACAGAGAGTAGCACCTACTCCACCCCAGCATGCACGTGGTCGCGTCAACCACGTCTCAGCAGAGGAGGCGACAGACGCACCTGACGTCGTGCTAGGTACACTACTTGTTAATTCATATCCTGCATCCGTTCTATTTGATTCTGGAGCATCTCATTCTTTTATTAAAAACGAGTATGCTGAAATTAACCAATTCAAGATACATACACTACACCCACCTTATCATATTCAGTCCCCAGGGTCGGTTTTCTATGCCGATCAAGTCTGCAGGGACGTAAAAATTGAATTACAAAATGTTAACTTTTCAGCAAACTTAATAGTGATAAGTTCAGTGGGCATCGATGTTATCTTAGGGATGGATTGGTTATCTAAGAATCAGGGGAATATTGATTGTGCCCAGCGGTCTATTTCAGTGACTAGCGAAGACGGCATCCAGGTAGTCTTTGCACCTTTAGTAGGTAGTTCTCACCTTTATGCTTTAGAGGCGAGTACCTCCCTCAAAATAGAGGAGGTACCAATAGTGAGTGAGTATCCTGATGTGTTCCCAGAAGAACTTCCAGGCATGCCCCCTGACCGAGAGGTAGAGTTTGTCATTGAGCTTGCACTGGTCGCGCCCATCTCAAAAGGCCGTACGGATGCCGCCCAATGAGCTAGCTGAATTGAAAGAACAACTTAAGGAGTTGCAAGATAAGGGTTTCATCAGCCTAGCTCCTCGCCTTGGGATGCCCGGCTCTCTTTGTCAAGAAGAAAGACAAGAGTCTACGGATGTGTGTTGACTACCGTCCGTTGAGCGAGGTCACCATCAAGAACAAGTATCGCTCCCGCGGATCGATGACCTATTTGACCAGCTTAGTGGAGCTCGGTGTTCTCCAAAATTGACTTGAGGTTAGGCTACCATCAGTTAAAGTTAGAACCGAGGACATTCCAAGACCGCCTTCTCTACTGGTTGCTCAGCACGAGTACACGGTCATGTCCTTTGGTTTGACCAATGCCCTGACCTATTTCATGAATCTCATGAATTCGGTGTTCATGGAATACTTGGATCGGTTTGTAGTGGTTTTCATTGACGATATCCTTATCTACTCTAAGTCCGATCTTGAGCATGAGCAACATCCGAGACTAGTGTTAGAAAAGCTTCGCCACCATCGGTATGCACGCCAAATTCAAAGAAATGTGAATTTTGGCTTGAGAGGTTAGTTTCTTGGGACATATCCTATCTAAAGGTGGTGTCATTGTTGATCCTAGTAAGGTGCGAGATGTCCTTGAATGGAAGCAACCCAAGAGCGCCACCGACATTCGTAGTTTTCTTGGACTTGCGGGTACTACCGTAGGTTCATCAAGAATTTCTCAAAAATTGCAAAGCCTATGACCCAACTTCTAAAGAAAGAAAAGAAATTCGAGTGGACAAAGAATGTGAGCAAAGCTTTCAAACCTCGAAAGAATGCCCGACGGAAGCTCAGGTGCTTGTTCCGCTGCATATTCACAAGAGCTTTGATATTCATGTGATGCATCTCGCCATGGGCTCGGTTGTGTGCTTATGCAAGACGGCCGAGTGGTGGCCTCACGCGTCAAGGCAATTGAGGCCCCATGAGACCAATTATCCCACACACGACCTAGAGCTCGCGGTGTAGTTCATGCCTTGAAGATTTGGCGGCATTACCTCATCAGAATCGTTGCGAGATCTACACCGATCATAAGAGCCTTAAATATATTTTCACCCAAGCCGACCTGAACTTGAGACAAAGAAGATGGCTTGAGTTTATTAAAGATTATGATATGGGACTCCATTATCATCCGGGAAGGCTAATGTCGTGGCCGACGATTGAGCGTAAAATTTCAGCAACCGTTTGTCAGAACTCCTTTTTCTCGCGGGCTTATGTGCCGCATTGCAAGGCCTACACCGGAGATAGTTGAAGAAGGTTCGCTTGCAGCCTCGGTGTGACTTGCACACTTGAGGACCAGATTAGAGAAGCCCGAGAAAGCCCGATGATGAAGTGGCTCAAATCTTAGAACCGATAAAACAAGGCAAGGCAAAATGTTTTAGGCAAGATGCACAAGGTACTCTATGGTTTGGAAACCGTATGGTGGTACCATTTGATCGCCACTTGAGAGAATTGATTCTCAAGGAGGCTCATAACTCAAAATTCTCTATCCACCCCGGGAGCACGAAAATGTATCAAGATTTGAAAAAGAAACTGTGGTGGAGCCGAATGAAGCGGCACGTTGCACAGTACGTGGCCGAGTGTGATCTATGTCAAAGAGTTAAGGCTGAGCATTTGAAGCCAGCTGGTACTCTAGATCCCCTGCCCATTCCCCACTGGAAATGGGAAGAAGTTGGCATGGATTTTATCACCGGCCTTCCTAGAACTAAAATTGGGTTTGATTCTATATGGGTGATTGTGGATCGTTTGACCAAGGTTGCCCATTTTATTCCCGTCAAGACCACTTACACCGGGGCCAAACTAGCAGAACTTTATATTTCCAGAATTGTTTGTCTCCATGGTGTACCAAAGGTGATTGTTTCAGACAGAGGTCCCCAATTCACCTCTCATTTTAGGCCGCTGCATCAAGCAATGGGAACCAACCTATCCTTTAGCTCGCTTATCACCCGCAAAGCGGATGGACAAGCGAGAGGGTAAACCAAGTTTTGGAAGACCTTCTCCGGCTTGCGTGTTATCCTCAAACGATAATTGGGAAAAATGCTTACCGCTTGCCGAAGTTCTCATACAACAACGATTTCCAATCAAGCATTCAAATGTCGCCTTGAAGCATTGTATGGGAGAGCTTGTAGAACACCCTTGAACTGGTCCGGTCGGGAGAGGCCATTCTATGGCCCAACCTTGGTGGAAGATGTCAAGAACAAGTTCGTGTCATTCGCGAACGACTTAGGACGGCTCAATCACGCCGAAGTCATATGCCGACCGTCGTCGTCGCGAGTTAAGTTTCGAAGTGGACGATCATGTATATCTTAAAGTCTCTCCTATGAAAGGAGTTCGTCGTTTCCAAATCAAAGGCAAATTAGCACCTCGCTATATTGGACCTTTCCGTATTCTAGCTAAGTTGGGATCGGTGGCATACCGGCTTGAGTTGCCACCATCACTCTCGACGTGCATAACGCCTTCCATGTCTCCCAACTCAAGAAATGTCTTCGAGTCCCAACGAATAACCGAGTTGGATAAACTCGACTTGCAACCCGATCTATCTTATCGGGAGGGCCCGGTCGTATCCTTGAGGAAACCGAGCGTAAGACTAGGAATCGTAACATCAAGTTTGTCAAGGTCCAATGGAGCAACCACCGGAAGACGAAGCAACTTGGGAACGTGAAGACCAGGATGCGAGAGGCATATCCGTAACTCTTCCTACATGAAGTGCCTTCGTATCAAGAAAGGAAAGGTAAAACATATTAATGTAAATTATAACTTGTCAAGACTATCTTTGAAGGAAATCAAGACAACATGAATTATAACTTCCAATGAAAATCTTCTAATTCTTCTCCACCCGCATCTCTGGTCGAGATCTTTTGTAAGGGGAGGTTTGTCACAGCCCCAACTAATTAAATTGGATTAATATGTATTTCACTGACATGCATTATCAAATTCAAATCATTTCATAATATATTGTACTTGGAAAATCTAATTTGAGGTGGACATACACATCAAAATTCACGCTTCAATTCAAAACAGTGATAAAAGTTTGTGATCATGATCTGGAACCAATTTATTTAAATACTACATTAATTTTCATGAATTAATATAATTTTTCCAGAATTTTTGGGACTATTTTGAACCTAACTAAAATTCAAACAACATTCATAGACATACATTAAGTTTGAATTTAAATATCACAAAATATATTATGAACAGTAGGGTTTCATAATTTTTATGGGAACTATGTCATCCCAGGAACCTCCACAAATTATTTCGTAATTTTTGGAAATTTATTTCTATTTCTAAGCCTCGGTCAAAGTAGAGAGAAATGAATTAGATTGCAGTCAAACCCTAGCCCAAACCCTATACACTGTTCATTGGACTCGTCCGGCTCGGTGACTGGACTCGGACCCAACCGCCTAGCTGCACCTCACATGCGTCCGTCGGATTAAAGATCAACGGCCCGCATCTCGCCACCCGCCGACCGTCCGAATGCCCCAATCATCCGTCCGTCCTTTCGCAATCCAACGGTCTTGCCGACACCATTTGCTACGCACCGAGCCGCGCCACCGCCGGGCCGCCGCCAAGGCGGTCCCACGGTCGCCTCCGTCTCCCACCGCAAAGCGCGAGCGAAGCTCAGCGCCACGCGCCGCGTGAGCTCGAGCCGCGCCCGCCACCGCCGCCCACCCACCGCCTCCACGGCCTATCTCGAGCACCGCCTACTCACGCCGCCCATTCCCGCCAACACCGAACATTTTAACCCCGAGTGCCTCCTTCTTCCCATCTTTCCTCTGGTCCGAGGAAAGAGAAGCTCTCCTCCGCTCATCCCTCCGGAAGCTCCGACGGGTGATCCTCTCATCTCTTCGCTCGCCGTTCCATTCTGCCGAGCTCATCCTTTGTCGTTGCTTGTAAATCCTGTGGTACCATCGTGTCCTCGCCGGCCTAGAGCGCGGTCCAAACGCTCCATCGTGCCACTTGTGCCTCCGGTGAGTTTTGACCCCTTGTTTGCGCTGGCCACGTGGTGTCTTAGGACATAATCTTGTTTTCCCTAAACTTATTTCACCGATGCTTGACAGATCACTGGAATTGACTTTGCCCCTATTTTCGCCATTAGCACTATTCACCATCGCCTGTCATCTTGGTGAGCCGCTTCTAAATTCCTTACTTGGTGACCATCTCTGGCCTCGCCAAGCTTTTCAACCCTCTGTTTCCATAAATTTTGCCCAGAGCGAATTTCTCCTCGTGGAGCTTGCCACCGTCATCACCATTGTCGTGGCCAACTCAACACCAAGCTCCTCCACCTCCTAACTCTGTAAGGTTGGTGGACCTCTAGATAGCTTGTGCGTGCATTATTTCGGTCGTTACATCATCAGATGGCGCATGCATTTGGGGTCAGAGGTGCCATCGCTTCATGCGCACGGCGGTCACGGCAGCCATCTCGGTTGGCGCCGCCGCCACCTTGAGCTTCGTGAGGTTACCAGAACCCACATCGGTCTTAGATGGCGCCGTCAAGGCCGGAAACTCCGGCGAGGCTCGGGGCAAACTCGGGCTCGGCTGAGCTCTGTTGTCGGAAGTTCCGACCGTTCCTGTGGCGTTGTCGTTAGGGATAAGCGAGATGATTAGCATTTAATACCGGATCCGTGGCTCAGAAAGCGCAGATTAATCGAGTTAATGACTAGCACTTAATGGCCGAGTCATGACTTGCGGGCCCTAGTGTAGTTTAAGTGGATGCGTAGTTTGTAAACTACGCCGCTAAAAGGAAAACGTATTCCTAGCATGCTTAGAACAGGTGTACGTTTTAGTGTTCTGAAAACGTATTCTTGGAAATGCGCTTTGCCTCTTTCTCACGAGGCCAAGCCACGTTGATCGGGTCAAGGCTTTGCCCGGTCCCACCGTCGCGTTGTGGCTAGATTAGCGCTTGGTAGGAAAAATAGTAAATACTTTATGAAATTCAAAATCGGTTAATTTGCACACTGAAAAATATGTATAACTTCTAAAATGCATAACTAAATCATTTTAACTCCAAATCGCATGAAACCACTTCTGGAAATTTTCATTTGTAGTAAACTTTATATTAAAATTTGTTTCAAACTTGTCTCTGTAGCAGAGAGTCTTCATTGGAGATTAACCCATTACAACCATTATTTGTACAATAGAAAATGATCACGACTTCAAAAATGCATAAGTAATTATTGGAACTCCAAAAGCAGTGAGACCACTTTTAGTAATTTTCATTTTCAGTGAACTTAATTCTAAAAATGGTCTCCTGTTACTTCTGTCTGAGAAACTATTTTGGGGAATATACTTTAACTCTATTATTTTTATACTATAAAAGGTCGATAACTTTGAAAATCAATAAGTAAATCATAAGAACTCCAAATGGGACAAACTCAACTATTCTGAACTTGTATTAATATTGCCTATTTATCTATGTAATCCATGTACTCGCCACTGTTCTACAAAATTTCACTTCATAATTAAATTACGTAATGACGACTTATCAAATCAAATTCAAACCATTATAACTTTCATATACTAAATCAAAATGAAATAATTCTTTCACCAGAAATCATTTAAAATCATGATCTAACAACTGTAGAAAAATCATGCATTCTTGAGCATTTTTTATTCTTGAGTTGTTTTCTTGGTATTTATTTGATATTATAATTATATAGATCCCGAGCATATTGATATCGACACTTACGCTACCGAGAGTGAGCAGCTACTGTACCAGCAAGGCAAGCATCATTTGAACTTTCTTTTGCATCATATTTGATCCCAGTTTTGGTTAAGATAGTGCAAAGATAATTGCTTGCATGCTATTTTGATTATGTCAATATTTTTGTGATGTGTAGTTTAGTTATGTCCTATGCTTGAGGTTAATCTTGAATTATGCCAACCCCTATATGCTTAAGATAGGATGTGTGAATTATGGGTTATAGAATTGCTTAGCCATGCAAGTCTAGATCCAGAGTTCGATCGTCGGGAATAACCCATGGTTTTGGGATACACACAACTCTTACTTTATGTTTTTACTTCAGATCTTTGTAGCTGTTTTATGAGTAAAACTTTGTCATTTTTAAATGAGATTTGGTCCGACAAGTGTTGGTTAGTGATGGTGTCTTTTGTGCACGAGAATTGGGTATGTGGAATGACTTGTCCGGACAATTGAGGACCGAACTTTGTAACGCGTTAATTCAAGTACACTCGTGGCCGCCACACGCGGTTGGGAGCCGTATGGTTAAGTAGGGGAGGGTTTTATTGTGTTAAGTCCTTGGTGGTGTAAGGGACATAGCGACCGTGAAATCCTATGTTCTTTGAGGAGCCGATGTAATCCTTTATAGTGTGCAAGGGAGCACCAATTCTTTTGTTTTGATTGCATCGGTATTTCCAATATAACTTATGAGCCCCCTAGCAAGTGCTATCAGACGCTTGTACTAGGCAAGGAACCATCTCACAAGGGGGACTTAGCCCAATAGGGCTTTCTTGATGAAAATGATCAGATCTTGATTTACCCAGGCATACCATAGGAAGTGTGCTATTTCGGAGGCCTCTGAGGCGCACGGGCTAATCAAGTCGTGTGGGTAAAGTAGTACACCCGCAGGGTATCAATCTATTCGAATAGCCGTGTCCACGGTTATGGACAACCGCTTGAGTTCGGGAGTTACTATTGTTAGACTTTTAATTAAAATTGTGGTTAAACTTGGTTTTCGTCATGAACAGGATGTTCATGTGTTTAGTACATCAAAGTGGGCTGCCACTTTGGTCTTGGTATGATTCAATTGTTTATTCTTGAAATGTTTACTACATGTTTTACTTCTACTTCAAATCTGATTTTAAATGGGCACATGAAAACTAGTATGTGTAGGATGTTAATTGTTGCGTCTCTTTCGCAAAACTAAACCAATATGAGCCATCCTTTGAATGACCCTATGCATAACTATTTTTATTTGTGTAAGACTTGCGAGTACACTTGTACTCACCGGATGTTCTTGGCCTTTTGGTGAGGAAGGATATGAGTATGACGATCTCGTTAGTGTCGACTTGGGCGACACTAATGAGTAGTGTGCTATCATTTAACCTTGATCTGATTGTCGATGGGTGATGGGCATACCACTCGCTGGTCTTTTGCTTTATTTATTTAATTCACGCTACTTGATACTCTACTTTAAATTTGGCGGTCGGCCAGGTTGTAATAAGTCAGAGACCTTAACTATTATGCGGTATGTCTTTTATCTCTTGTTGTATGCGTTGTATGGATGTAATCAACGTTGGATGAGGGTATGAGTATATTGGTCGTTGATCTTGGGAGCCAATATATGTCATACTCGTTGTTGATGAATTCCCATTTAACTCACTAAGTGTAGTGCTTCGAATCGAGGGAGAATCGACAATCATGTAGCGCCCGCAAGGGAGCAAGCAGCATGATCGTTGAGGCTCTAGTATTCGGCTAAGCCTCTCACTTGGATAGAGTTAAATTGGAATTCATTTACCGGAGACCCGTAATTATGTCCCTAAGACCTTGTCTAATCTCGGTCTTATGGAGATAATTACCGGGGTCCCCACACCTAGGGTCTAATTGGGGTTTCCCCTCAATAAATTGCTTGGTTGCTCTACAGGAACTTTTGGATTTCGAGTTAGCCCCATTTTCGGTTGACAACACTATTCATCATCACATTATCATCCTGGTGAGCCATTCCTCGATCCCATGCTTGGTGACCATCTCCTGGCCTCGCTCAAGCTTCCTCAACCTTTTGTTTCCATAAATTTTGCCCAGAGCGACCCCGCCTCGTGGAGCTTGTCGCCACCGTCACCATTGCTGTGGGCATCTCACCTCCAAGCTTCTCCGGCCACTCCATCCCTCTGGTGAGCTTCAGTGACCACTCTCATAGCTTAAGCATGCGTTATTCAGCTCTAAAATGAACTAGGTTGGCACATGCACGTTAGCCGTAGGTCACCGTCGCTTGCCGCCGGCTAGCCGCCGGTGCAGGCCATCTCCGTCGGCGCCACCACCCCCTTGAGCTTCGTGAGGGTACCAGGAATCCATTTCTGGTCTCCATGTGTGCCGGTGTGGACCACAGCGCCGGCAGGGCAGGTGAGCCACCGCGCGGCCATGAAGGAGCGTGGCATGCTCCGACCGCGCCTGTAGCCCAATCATTAGAAGTTAATTGCGGTGATTAGTATTTAATGACGAATCTTTGTCGGCAAATCATTAATTAGCTGCTGGGGTTTTGCGTTAAAGCCTCCATGACATGTGGGCCCGTATGTCCTGATTAGTGAATGTGTAGTTCGTAAAATATGTTGTCTATTTAGGGAACGCGTATTCCTAGTATACTAGGAAGGCTTTTACGTTTAATAAATCAGAAGACGTATTCCTCAGAATACGCCTTCACCCTAGTTCGGCCGGGGTGAGTCAATGATTGACCGAGTCAACTTTGACCCTGGTCCCGCTGGTCAGTGACCGCGGCTAGGCTAGCCCCTGTAGAAAAAGTAGTAAATACTTATTAAAATTCGAAATATGTTAATTTGCACACTGAAAAATATGTAAAACTTCAAAAATACATAACTAAATCATTTTAACTCCAACTCGCATGAAACCACTTCTGGAAATTTTCACTTTTAGTAAAATTTATATTAAAATGAGTTTCAAACTTGTCTCTGTAGTAGAGAGATTTATTTAGAGATTAATCCATTAAAACCATTATTTGTACAATGGAAAAATGACTGATAACTTCAAAAATGCATAAGTAATTATTGGAAGCTCCAAAAACAGTGACACCACTTTTGATAATTTTCATTTTCAGTGAACTTAATTCTAAAAATGGTCTCTATATTACTTCTATCACAGAGACTATATTTGGGAGAATATAACCTTTAACTCCATTATTTTTATACTATAAAAGGCTGATAACTTTGGAAATCAATAACTAAATCATAAGAACTCCAAATGGGACAAACTCAACTATTTTGAACTTGTATTAATATTACCTATTTACCTGTGTAATCCTCTACCCCACCACTGTTCTACAAATTTTGGCCAAATAATTAAATTACATGACTTAAGGTTTAATGAAACCTGAAATTCGAAATAGCATAACTTCCAATTCATAACTCCAAATGGAATAATTCTTTTACCTAAATCCATATAAAATCACAACCTAACTACTGTAGAAAAATCATGCATTTTTAGCATTTTGATTTTGAGTTGTTCTCTCGTATTTATTTGATGTTATAATTATATAGATTCGAGCATATTGATATCGACACTTACGCTCATCGAGAGCGAGCTGCTCTTTGTACCAGCATGGCAAGCATCATTTGAACTTTCTTTTGCATCATATTTGATCCCGTTTTGGTTAAGTTAGTGCAATGATAATTGCTTGTATGCTATTTTGATTATGTCAATATTTTTGTGATGTGTAGTTTAGTTATGTCCTATGCTTGAGGTTAACCTTAAATTATGCCAACTCTTATATGCTTAAGATAGGATGTGTGAATTATGAGTTATAAATTGCTTAGCCATGCAAGTCTAGACACGGTAGTTCGATCGTCGGGAATAATCCGCGGTTTTGGGATAAACACAACTCTCATTTTTATGATTTATGCTTCAGATCTTTGTAGCTGTTTTATGAGTTAAATTTTGTCATTTTCAAATGAGCTCTTGGTCTGGACAAGTGTTGGTTAGTGATGGTGCTTTGTGCACGAGTATTGGGTAAGTGGAAGGACTTATGCGGACAATTGAGGACCGAACTTTGGTAACGTCGTTAATTCAAGTACACTCGTCTTTGCCACACGCGGTATATGGGTGCCGTATGGTTAAGTAGGGGGAAGGTTTTATTGTGTTGAGTCCCACGGCGGTGAAATTGTAAGGGCATAGGACCGTGAAATCCTATATTCCTTTTGGGGCCGATAGGGCATGGAGGCCGTAACGTCTTATGTTCCTAGGAGCCACAGGTTGAGGACTTAGCCAATGGAATCGTCTTGCTAAAAGCGACCATATCTTGATTTACGTACGGCATACCATAGGAAGTGTGCTATATTCGGAGGCATCCGGAGGCTAACGGGCTAATCAAGTCGTGTGGGTAAAGTAGTACACCCCTGAGGGTATCAATCTATTCGAATAGCCGTGTCCACGGTTATGGACAACCGCTTGAGTTCGGGAGTTACTATTGTTAGACTTTTTAATTAAAATTGTGAGTGAACTTGGTATTCGTCATGAGCGGGATGTTCATGTGTTTAGTACATCAAAGTGGGCTGCCACTTTGGTCTTTGCATGATTCAATTGTTTATTCTTGAAATGCTTTACTATATGCTTTACTTCTACCTCAAAGCTGATTTTAAATGGGCACATGAAAAACTAGTATGTGTAGGATGTTAATTGTTGCGTCTCTTTATGCAAAACTAAACCAATATGAGCCATCCTTTGAATGACCCTTATGCATAATTATTTTTATTTGTGTAAGACTTGCGAGTACACTTGTACTCGGCCCGGATGTTTCTTGGCCTTTTGGTGAGGAAGATTATGAGTCGGCGATCTTGTTAGTGTTGACTTGGGTGACACTAACGAGTAGTGTGCTATCATTTAACCCCGATCGGTTCTTGAGATGGGTGATGGGCATACCACTCTGGTCTTTTGCTTTATTTATTTACTTCATTTGCTACTTGATACTTTGTTTTGAATTTGGCGGTTGGTAGGTATGTAATAAATCAGTAGACTTGACTACTATGCGGTATGTCTTTTTATCTCTTGTTGTATCGTTGTATGGATGTAATCAACGTTGGATGAGGGTATGAGTATATTGGTCGTTGATCTTGGGAGCCAATATAAGTCATACTCGTTGTTGATGAATCCCATTTAACTCACTAAGTGTAGTGCTTGAATCGAAGAGAATCGACAATCATGTAGTGCTCGCAATGGAGCGCGCGCATGATCGTTGAGGCTCTAGTATTTGGCTAAGCCTCTCACTTAGATAGAGTTAAATTGGAATTCATTTACCGGAGACCCGTAATTATGTCCCTAAGTGTAACAGCCCTAACTTAGGGTTTGTATTTCAAATGTAAAATTTTGAGGAGAAATAAAATAAAACTTTTGTTGTCTCATCAAATCATTTGGAATTTTTCCAAATTTTCCCTAGCAATTTCCAATTTTTAGAATTTAATTCTTGTGATTGGAAATTGTTGTCAACCAATTCTTAGCTTTCAAACTTGTGATCATCCTCTGAAATTATTTTTCCTATCATCTTGATCATCCTATCTACCTCCCTGAATTATTTCACAATTTTTAGATTTTATTTGCTATTTCAAATGCCCAAGTCAAACCAGTTTAGAAATCTGGTCAAACCTCTGGACAGCAACTTGTGAATTTTATTGGGAGAAATCTATTGCATGAAAACTCTTGGAAAAATTACACAAGGTTTTCCTCTGTTCCAGTAAGCTCCCATAAAAATTTCGGAATTTTTGGAGCCCAGGAGCTACCTCTAAAAATTCCCCAAACTTTCTCTGTCTTTCTAATTCAAATCTGGAATCACTGTTCCTCGGGCTCGGACCCAGCTCAGACTCGAGTCCGACCCGCACCACTTGGCTCAGTCGCGCCACTTAGCTGCACCGCCCAATCCTGACCGTCCGATGCAGATCGAACGATCCACATTCGCGTATGCAAACGACCTGTCCGAATGCATACATCAATCTCGACCGTCCGTTTTAGATCCAACGTTCAGCACCGACTGGGTCGAGTCAAACCACCGGTTCGCACCGTTTCGCCGCTATCACTGACGAGTGGGCCATCCCTGTCAGCATCACCCTCGTCTTCTTCGCGTCTCACCGGAGCTCGCGGCCGCGCGCGCATGCGTGCCACGCAGCTCGTCGCTGCCACCTTTCTGTCCTCGTGTCAGTCTGAGAAGCATCGCTGTGACTCCTTAAAGCCTCTGAGCTCACCCACTTCTTCTCCTTTGCTTTCTCGTGAGTTCTCCGCCCGGTTTCTTCTTTCGGCCGGAGTTGAAGCCGAGAGTAACGCCGTCGTATCGGAGCCGCCCTTGAGCCCGCGACCACACCACCGTGATCCACGTTCGACGCCGCCTCCATTTTGCCCAGCCCGGGTCCTTGGCGTCCAGTGAATCACCAGGGGTGGTATCGTCGTCTCCGCCTCCGGTGATCTCGGTCCCGTGAGCTCGTTTGTGCTTCAGTGAGTCTCTTACCTCATCGTCTGATCCTTTTGGATCGCCCTGATCCACTGAGTCTAACGGTGACTTCATTTTCATCTTTGGTGCATCGTTGCGGGCGTGCGATCGATTCTTCTCCAAGCTCGGACCTCCTTCGTCGCCATCGTCTTATGCTTTCTGCTCCTGGGATCAAGGCGGAGCTGAGGTGCACTTTCCGGAGTCTTCTAGAAGCCTGTAGCGTCCTCGCCGTGGGAGCCGTGTCTTCTTCTCCGCCTCCAGTCGTCGCGAGCTCAACTCCGGTGACCATCGGACCCCGCGTCGCCACCTCTGGGTTCGCGAAGTCTCTGTGAACCCAAAGGTATCACTCACTCGTCTTGGAACTCACTGGTTTGCGAGATCCACTGTGCGGCCGCGCTGCCGTCTCCGTGCGCGCCGGTGAGCCGCCGGTGACGATTAAGTTTAGCGTTAATCATGTCTAGTTTGAGTCTTTGACTTGTGGGCCCTCTTGGTTAATCACGTTTAGAAGTCGTCTAATCCAACCGTTATATTTCACCTTGAGTCTCTGCCATGTGGGTCCATGCTGTCAGTTAGTGGTTGTGTAACTCGGTGCACGTTTTCTCTGTCGAAGCGTATTTCTCTATCGTATTTGTTAGGATTACATTTCGATAAGCCAGAAGGCGTATTCTTAGAATACGCCGCCGGCGTCGCCGTTAGCGCGGTGGGTCAAGTTTGACACAGTCGCCGTTTCTCTCATTGGTCCCTTTGTCGCTGGCTAGGAGCTAGTTGTTTGTCGGTAGAAAAAGGGGTTTAATGCTTTAGACTTTCTAAAATGCTTTTCTGATTTTCTGTTAATTTAAACTTAGAAAATGCATAACTAATTCATTTTTTCTCCAAATTGCATGAAACCAGTGCTGTTAATTTTCATTTTAAATGTACTATTTACTAAAATTAGTTTCCACCATGTCTCTATTAGCAAAAATTCTGGTTATGGGTTAATTGGTGTATTATGTATTTTCCAAATTAGAAAATTCATATCTCTTTCAATAATTGTCCAAATCCAGTAAAACCAACTCTGTAAATTTTCATTTTTAGTGTTCTAATTATCAGAATAGATTTTAGGTGCTGTTTCTGTTCATGAAAATTTGTTAAGTAATTAACAAGTGCTTTGATATGTTTTTAGCTTAGAAAATTCATGGGAAATTCATAATAGCTTCAAATAAATTATTCTCTGTTTCCTAAAGTATGTTAGATCATGCTTTGGCAGCTGTGTGAATTTTGGCATGATTTGTTGTGTTGTATGTTCGATTTTTGTCGGTGTTATTTCGTTCTTATTCGCTGTTATTTGTTCAATCGTTAGGCTTCGACATTTGCGCTAACCCTGAGAGCGATCCTCGCAATGAGTTGAGCATTACGAGCAACAATGAGCCGAGCAAGCAGTTTGATCATGTTTATCCCAGTATTTTAAAGTCTAATATTTTGTTTCAACTGTATGTATGCATCGCTTAATTTGTGTTAAATTGGTTAGTTAATCCTTTAGATGCATAATCTGTAGGCAAATGATTATCCTCTACTACTGAGCCTAGGTTATTTGCTGTGATTAGAGATCATTTGGATGATCTCTTGTCACTTAGTAGATGCGATTTTGTTTGCTTAGTCATGCTTAGTATCGGTAGAAATGGGCGGTTATCGACTTAGTCGGTAACCTTGATCATACAAAATTTACTATAACTTTATGTTTGACATTTACGCTATGTTTAATTGCAAAATTAAAAATGAAAACAAAAATGATTTAGACTTGGGCACAATGGTAAGGACCGTGTGATCATTTGGGTGTATTGGAAAGGTGCCCAGTCGATTAAGGACCGAGTTACTTGCGCCACCGTCTTGAGCATTTTGCGTGCTAACCACACTAGAGTATATGGGACCTCTCTTGACCTAGTACTTTGGCGTGTATTGACTCGGGTCGCGGGAGGTCGCAGGAGGATGGAGGTGGGAGCATGGTAGTTGTCCAAGAGCTTTATCTGAGTGGGTAGTTGTCTTTTCGGCTTTACCATGTAGCGTATGGATTTCTATCCATACGAGCGGCTCGTAGTTAATACACAATATTGGAAAAAGTCTCGTAGGACTTAGTCTGTGCGGCATACCTTGGAAGTGTGCTTGGCTTAAAGCGATGCGAGTGTGGGTACATTGGTACACCCTGCGAGGTTAAAACTATTCGAATAGCCTCGTCCTAGGTTATGTACACGCTCGGATCGCCCCAAGAACTAGACTACAACATTTAAATTAAAACTTGATGGGTGGTACGAACTGGGATTCGTGCTATGTTAATGTGACTATTGGGATAGTCACTTCTAGGTGGTTACTTGTATCTATCTTTATTTTGATTATTTCATGATAAAAATGAATTGCAAACTTGCCTTCAAATGTATTACTTTATTGCAAACCAATCGGCTTTGTGCAAATGAAACATATGGCCTCCACCGGATAAGCTTTGCATGTAGCATATGAGCAGTCGCTAGTTCACACGTCAGTCTTGCGAGTACAAAGACAATCTTTGTACTCATTGGCTTTGCTTAATGTTTTGTTGCGAGGAAGAAGGTGAGCCCCAAGGGCCACACTTTTGTGAGTTGTCTTTGCCGCCGTGTTGGGCGACTAGACTTGGCGGTCGGTCGGATGCCTTGTGGGTTGAAGGCACTGCGATTGGCTTTGTTTATAGCCATCTTATGGCACTTTTGCTTCCGCTGATCCTCTTGGTTATTTGTGTATCTTTTGGCACATCGGCCTTTATGCTGTAATAACTCTACTATTTGTTTATCTTCCGTTTGGTAGTGTGATGTTTGGACTCTATGTTTGGAATGGAGTTGATGCATACTTTTGTGGGAGGTGTGTATCTTGCTTACAGGAAGTATACATATCTCGAGGCTCGATTTATTTGATTTGTGATGCTAGGACCAGGCGGTTGGTTAAGCGTTACAAACCAAATAAATTGGGGTCCTCACACTAAGACCTTGTCTAATCTCGGTCTTATGGAGATAATTACCGGGGTCCTCACAGCATTGGTATCGAGCCATCTTGTTGTAGGTTAGAGGTATGTGGCGTTAAGTTAGTAAGTCCCTTGGTCGAATTATTTTGCAAATTATCAAAGTATTTTCAGAAAGTTTAAGTTAAGAATATCTTTTATTCCTTATCCATCTTAGTATCTTTTCTCTCCTAATCCTGTTTTGGTTTATGAAACTAACTTACCGTGCCTTCTTGCCTTTAGATGAACCCTCAGTACCTTGTCCGGGAAACTCAAGCTGAAGGAGTGGATGGATACACGGCGTTGCTACGAGACATGATGTGGAGGGCGAACTTCACATATCAGCCCACTTATTCCATCTACCGCCGTGATCGAGGACCTGGAATGGAGGAATTTATGGCAGTAATAGATATCGTTGCTAGACAAGTCACGGGGAGCATACCTTACCGCTTCCAGGCGCGTGGTACTTCTGAGGCCATGGCGTTACAAGAAGTGGCTTTGGTGGCCATGAGTTGTCACAGCCCCAACAATTAAAATGGATTAATATGTATTTCATTAGCATGCATTATTGAATTCAAACCATTTCATAATATATTGTACTTGGAAAATCTAATTTGAGGTAAACATACACATCAAAATTCAATTTTTAATTCAAATCAGTGATAACAAGTTGTGATCATCATCTGAAATCAATTTATTTAAATACTACACTAATTATTAGGAATTAATATAATTTTTCCCAAATTTTTGGGACTAGTTTGAACCTCATTAAAATTCAAACAACATTTATAGACATACAACATGTTTGAATTTAAATATCACAAAGCTGTATTATGAACAGTAGGGTTTTATAATTTTTATGGGAACTATATACTCGAAACCCCACAAATTATTTCATGATTTTAGGAATTTATTTCTAATTATAAACCCTGGTCAAAGTAGAAATCGATTCTTTAATCTCGATCAACTCTATACCTAAACCACGACCTAATCTTGTTCCTCAGGCTGAGTCAGGCTAAACAACCGGACTCAACCCAACCACCTAAGCGCGCCGTCACATGCAGCGTTAGATCCTCATCCAACGGCCCAGTCTCCCGTCATTCGACCTGTCCGAATGCCCCCACTCGTCTCGTCCGTCCGTTCGTCAACCAACGGTCCCGATTTAATCCCCGTGTTGCACCGAGCCGCGCCACCTTGAGTCACTGCCATCGCGGGCCCCACATCAAGATTGTCTTCTCCAACGGGCGGCGCGCGGGAGAGAGCGAGCTCCACGCGGCCGTGTCGCTGGCGCCTCGGCACTCCTGCGCCACCGCCCAAATGAGCCTATCTGGAGCTTCTCCTGCACGCCGCGCCCGCTCCCCCGTCGTGCGGCCATATTACCCCCTCCTGCTCCTCCTTTAGCCTCACTTCTCCTCGGTTGACAGAGAGGGAAGCTTCCTTAAGCTCATCTCTCTGGTAAGCTTCTCAACACCGGTGCCCTCAGCTTCTACCTTCCATGCCTTCTCCATTTTTGCTAACCCTAGCTCTTGCGATGACTTGTAGCATTGGTTCCACCTTGGTGCCTTTCGGCCGCTCTGGAGCACGCACCGAGTGACATCCTCGAGCCATTTCTTGTCTCCGGGAGGTATGGTCCACATTCCACCGCGTCACCTCGTATGCCTTAGTTTACTGATCAAAACCCCTCACTTGGTTTCGGCAATGCACGACAGGATCCAGTTAATTTGAAGGTGTTCCTCTTTTCGGCCCAAGGACAACCTTTCCTCTCCCACTTGGTCCGGTGAGTCTTTTGTCGATTCCTTGCTCTTCTAGCCTCCCCATGTGATGCTCAAGCTACTCCGACCATTCTTTTGTCACCATTTTGCTCCGGTGCTTTGCTCCACGTGAAGCCGTGTCGCGCGCCGTCTTCTCAGCACCGACAAGCCTCCGGTGCTTCAAGCTTCCTCAAGCCCTCTCCTAGCTTCAGGTAGCTCCTAGTTAGTCCCTAGGATCTTGGGTACATGCTTGTATGAGCTGCCGAGCTTTACTTTTCACGTTTGTGCATTTGCCGTGATGGGCGCCGCCGCTCACTTCCGGTTAGCCGCCGGCACGGGCCACCTCTAGCACTAATACCACTACCCCTAGGTGCGCAATGCTATTGCACAGCTAATGGTGCCTTTAGTTCGCACTGCCGTAGCGCACAACGCCGGCAAGCCGCCGGTGAAACGCGCGGGACCGAAAGTCCCGTTGTCGTACGCCGACAAAACTGTAGCCAATGATTAGGAATAAATGATAATCATTAGCATTTAATTCCTGTCTTAGCGACGCTAATGTCTCACTTACATGCGGGCTCCACACGTAAAGCGGGACTTTGAGTTTAAAGCCTCGATGGCTGACATGTGGGACCAGCGGCGTAAGTGCCGTGCGCCGTGCGCTTGTGCGCGTGGAACCAGTCCCGTGGACCGTGCCACTAACAGTGGAACCCACATGTCAGCGCTCAAATTAAAAAGTCTGAGTTAAAAAGAAAGTGCGCTATTCACTGGGCCCGCTAGTCAGTGACTGCGGCTAGCGCGGTGCTCGGTGAGGAAAGTAGCAAATGAATTATAAAATCCGAAAACCATTTACTGGTACACTGAAAATTGGTATTAACTTCTAAAATGCATAACTATTTCTTAATAACTCCAAATCACATGAAACCACTTCTGGAAACTTTCACTTTTAGTAAACTTTATATTAAAATTAGTTTCAAACTTGTCTCTGTAACAGAGAGTATTAATTGGAGATTGATCCATTAAAACCATTATTTGTACAATAGAAAAATGACTGATAACTTCAAAAATGCATAAGTAATTATTGGAAGCTCCAAAAACAGTGAGACCACTTTTGATAATTTTCATTTTCAGTGAACTTAATTCTAACAATAGTCTCCATGTTACCTCTGTCACAGAAACTAGTTTTAGAGAATATACTCCTTAACTCTATTATTTTTATACTATAAAAGGCTGATAACTTTGAAAATCAATAACTAAATCATAAGAACTCCAAATGGGACAAACTCAACTATTCTGAACTTGTATTAATGTTACCTATTTACCTATGTAATCCCTTACCCCGCCACTGTTCTACAAAATTTCACTTCATAATCAAATTACATAATGACGGCTTGTTGGAATCTGAAATTCAAACCATTATAACTTTCATATACTAAATCAAAATGAAATAATTCTTTCACCAAAAATCATTTAAAATCATGACCTAACTACTGTAGAAAAATCATGCATTTTTGAGCATTTTGGTTTTTGAGTTGTTTTTCTCGGTATTTATTGATGTTATAATTATATAGATCCCGAGCATATTAATATCGACACTTACGCTACCGAGAGTGAGCAGCTACTGTACCAGCAAGGCAAGCATCATTTGAACTTTCTTTTGCATCATATTTGATCGAGATTTTGGTTAAGTTAGTGCAATGACAATTGCTTGCATGCTATTTTGATTATGTCAATATTTTTGTGATGTGTAGTTTAGATATGTCCTATGCTTGAGGTTAATCTTTAATTATGCCAACTCCTATATGCTTAAGATAGGATGTGTGAAATATGGGTTATAGAATTGCTTAGCCATGCAAGTCTAGATCTGTAGTTCGATCGTCGGGAATAACTTGGCGGTTTTGGGATACACACAACTCTTACTTTATGTTTTTACTTCAGATCTTTGTAGCTGTTTTATGAGTAAAATTTTGTCATTTTAAATGAGATTTGGTCGGACAAGTGTTGGTTAGTGATGGTGCTTTGTGCACGAGCATTGGGTAAGTGGAAGGACTTGTGCGGACAATTGAGGACCGAACTTTGGGTACCTCTTTGTTCAAGCAACACTCGTCTTTGCCACACGCGGGTTGGGAGCCGTATGGTTAAGTAGGGGAGGGTTTTATTGTGTTAAGTCCTTGGTGGTGTAAGGGGCATAGCTACCAGTGAAATCCTATGTTCTTTGAGGGCCGATGTAATCCTTTATAGTGTGCAAGGGAGCACCAATTCTTTTGTTTTGATTGCATCGGTATTTCCAATATAACTTGTGAGCCCCTAGCAAGTGCTATCAGACGCTTGTACTAGGCAAGGAACCATCTCACAAGGGGACTTAGCTCAATAGGGCTTTTTCTTTGAAAATGGTAGTATCTTGATTTACCGTGGCATACCATAGGAAGTGTGCTATTTTAGAGGCCTCTGGAGGCTTACGGGCTAATCAAGTCGTGTGGGTAAGTAGTACACCTGCGAGGTATTAATCTATTCGAATAGCCGTGTCCACGGTTATGGACGACCGCTTGAAATTTGTGGTGCTTATTGTTAGACTTTTAATTAAAATTGTGGTTGAACTTGGTATTCGTCATGAGCGGGATGTTCATGTGTTTAGTACATCAAAGTGGGCTGCCACTTTGGTCTTTGTATGATTCAATTGTTTATTCTTGAAATGCTTTACTACATGTTTTACTTCTACTTCAAATCTGATTTTAAATGGGCACATGAAAAACTAGTATGTGTAGGATGTTAATTGTTGCGTCTTTTATAAAACTAAACCAATATGAGCCATCCTTTGAATGACCCTTATGCATAACTATTTTTATTTGTGTAAGACTTGCAGTACACTTGTACTCGGCGGATGTTCTTTGGCCTTTTCAGGTGAGGAAGGTTATGATTATGATGATCTCGCTAGTGTTGACATAGGTGACACTAATGAGTAGTGTGCTGCCATTTAACCCCCAGTCGGTTGCCGATGGGTGATGGGCATACCACTACTGGTCTTTTGCTTTATCTATTTATTTCCGCTGCTACTTGGTACTTTACTTGAATTTGGCCGGTCGGCCGTATGTAATAAGTTGTAGACTTTGACCATTATGCAGTATGTCTTTTTATCTCTTATTGTATGCGTTGTATGGATGTAATCAACGTTGGATGAGGGTATGAGTATATTGGTCGTTGATCTTGGGAGCCAATATATGTCATACTCGTTGTTGATAAATTCCCATTTAACTCACCAAGTGTTGTGCTTCGAATCGAGGGAGAATCGACAATCATGTAGCGCTCGCAAGGGAGCAGCGCGCATGATCGTTGAGGCTCTAGTATTCGGCTAAGCCTCTCACTTGGATAGAGTTAAATTGGAATTCATTCTGGAGACCGTAATTATGTCCCTAAGACCTTGTCTAATCTCGGTCTTATGGAGATAATTGCAGGAGTCCCTACGACATTAGTATCGAGCCATCTTGTTGTAGGTTAGAGGTAGCTTGGCGTTAGAGTTACTAAGCCTTACAGAGTCAAAATATTTTGAAATTATCAAATTACTTTCAGAAAGTTTAAGTTAAGAATATCTTTTATTCCTTATCCATCTTAGTATCTTTTCTCTCTTGATCCTATTTTGGTTTATGAAACTAACTTACCTTGCCTTCTTGCCTTTAGATGAACCCTCGGTGCACTTGTCAGGAAACTCAAGCGGAAGGAGTGGATGGATACCGGCGTTGCTCGAGACATGATGTGGAGGCGAACTTCACATATCAGCCCACTTATTCCATCTACGCGTGATCGAGGACCGAATGGAGGAATTTATGGCGATGATAGATATCGTTGCCGGGCAAGTCACGGAGCATACCTTACCGCTTCAAGCGCGTGGTATACGAGGCCATGGCGTTACAAGAAGTGGCTTTGGTGGCCATGAGTCGTCTTCGCTACGACACTGTGAGTTAGCCCGGCCCCATATGATCACTTTCCGATGCGCGCGCGCGCTAGGGCGTGAACTTCGTTTGCTAGGATCGGTTTGGGAGGACCCCAAGTCGGCGATTGGCGAGATTGGTTCACGTAATGGACCAAATGCATCACTGCATGATGCATGAGTTATGGGAGACGCGTCGTCGTCTCATTATAGCTCAGGAGCATTTACAGCTTATGCATGACATGAGGCTCATTCGTCCGGATGTGTTGTATGGCGCTAATGAGGTTTCACCGTACATTTCTGCGCCGCCGGACTATCGTCTCCCTGAAGTAGGAGGCCATATCATCGGGTGTATCCTTAGGATTTTGTAATAGGGTAGTAGATGTCGAACGGTTAGGTTTCATTTGCAAAAACTACTATTTCAGTTGTAATCTTAAGCCTGCGGGCGCTTATGTACGGAGTTGTATCGATTCGGTTTTATGTTGATTAATGTTCGGTGTTCCATTTGATGTTACAATTTTCATGCTCTTTGATATTGATTGTGCATGTATAGCCAAGTAATGGCTTCTATCTTACTCACTAACCATCCTTGCCTGTCACGGGATAGCGGGACCGACTACGCGATCCGGAGCCTGCGCGAGGCTCCCCATCCCCATCTAGGGCACCACGTCCTAGCACCTCGGCGATTTCTCGATCGGGGCGGTCATCCCAGGCCGTGCGGGCATGGCGAGCCCTCGGCGGCCGTCAGCGGGGTGGACCGCTGAGAGGTGCTCCTCCGCCGCCATCCATGGTCGAGTTTATGATGATGATTGGCGCAACCGGATGGACCGGACCGGATGCTTGAGGCGATCGTGCGCAACACCGCTCCATCTCCCGTTCCGGCGGGAGGGCTGCCCGCACCGAGCGTCCGGAGGTCTCGCGAGTTCAGCGGACCAACCCTCCGACATTTGCGGGCGGCAAGGACCCGATGGAAGCGAAGGACGGTTGCACAACATTGAGAAGAAGGCGAACATTGCGCGATGTACCGGAGTTGAGAGAGTCTTGTTTGCCGGCTATCGGTTGGCGGTGTGGCGGCGTGGTGGGATAGTTATTCCGCCATGCAGCCCGCTGGTCACGCGTCGACTTGGGGCGAGTTCGAGAGCGTTCGGAGGCCCATATACGGAGGAGTGCGCTTATCAGCGGCGGCAGTTCCTTGCCTTGAGGCAGGGCGGCGGACCGTCGCGAGTACTGCATGACTTCAACTACTTGGCGGTATGCTCGGACGGCGTCTCGGCGGGCGCTCGTCGCGAGCGAGTTCTTCCATGGGTATCGGAGGAGTTGCGGCTTGTCTTAGCCGCACATGATTTGGGAGTTTCCGGCATCCGGTCAACAAAGCGATAGTGGTGGAGCATGAGAGCATGACGGTGGATGAGTCGAGAAAAGGAGGAAGGCCTTTGAGGCGGCGATGGCGAGTGGCGATTTTCGAGCCACGCCGGGACTACCTCGGGCACCTCGTGCGGCCAACACCATCGAGGTCTCTGTGGCACCTCCACGACCTTCTCCACCGGCGGCTCAGCGGCCTGGCGAGGCGAGACCTGGTGGCGGGGCATACAAGCCGGCGTCATTTGTTTCCTTTGTGGCCGTGAGGCCACTATGCTGCATGATGCCTCGCCAAGCGGCGAGGATGCCGGGCGTACTCGCTCCGGCGCCACGGCCCGGCTCCGGCAAGGCCACCGCCACCACCACGAGCAGCACCTACTCCATCCCGGCATGCGCGTGGTCGCGTCAACCACGTCTCGAGAGGAGGCGGCGCGCACCGGCGTGCGTGCTAGGTGCAGCGCTTGTTAATTCATGTCTGCATCGGTTCTATTCGATTACGGAGCATCTCATTCTTTTATTAAAAGCGAGCATGCTGAAATTAACCAATTCAAGATACATACACTACACCCACCTTATCATATTCGGTCCCGTGGTCGGTTTTCTCGCCCGATCAAATCTGCGAGGGCGTAAAAATTGAAATACAAAATGTTAACTTTTGCCAAACTTAATAGTGATAAGTTCGGTGGGCATCGATGTTATCCTAGGGATGGATTGGTTATCTAGGAATCGGGGAAGATTGATTGTGCCCAATGGTCTATTTGATGACTAGCGAGGACGGCATCCAGGTAGTCTTTGCACCTTTAGTGGGTAGTTCTCACCTTTATGCCTTAGAGGTGAGTACCTCCCTCAAGATAGAGGAGGTTCCAGTAGTGAGTGAGTATCCTGATGTGTTCCCTGAAGAACTTCCAGGCATGCCCCCTGACCGAGAAGTAGAGTTTGTGATTGAGCTTGCACCCGGTACCGCGCCCAACTCAAAAAGGCCGTATCGGATGCCACCCAATGAGCTAGCTAAATTGAAAGAACAGCTTAAGGAGTTGCAAGACAAAGGTTTCATCAGGCCTAGCTCCTCGCCTTGGGGATGCCCGGCTCTCTTTGTCAATAAGAAAGACAAGAGTCTACGGATGTGTGTTGACTACCGTCCGTTGAATGAGGTCACCATCAAGAACAAGTATCCGCTCCCGCGGATCGATGACCTATTTGACCAGCTTAGTGGAGCTCGGGTGTTCTCCAAAATTGACTTGAGGTTAGGCTACCATCAGTTAAAGTTAGAACCGAGGACATTAGAAGACCGCCTTCTCTACTCGTTACAGTGCATGCAGTACACGTTCATGTCCTTTGGTTTGACCAATGCGAGTTATTTCATGAACCTCATGAATTCGGTGTTCATGGAGTACTTGGATCGGTTTGTAGTGGTTTTCATCGATGATATCCTTATCTACTCTAAGTCGATCTCGGCGCGAGCAACATTTGAGACTTGTGTTAGAAAAGCACGCCACCATCGTTTGTCGCCAAATTCAGCAAATGTGAGTTTTGGCTTGAGAGGTTAGTTTCTTGGGTCATATCCTATCTAAAGGTGTGTCATTTGTTGATCCTAGTAAGGTACGAGATGTCCTTGAGTGGAAGCAACCCAAAAGCGTCACTGACATCCGTAGTTTTCTTGGACTTGCGGGGTACTACCGTAGGTTCATCAAGAATTTCTCAAAAATCGCGAAGCCTATGACCCAACTTCTAAAGAAAGAAAAGAAATTTGAGTGGACAGCAGAGTGCGAGCAAAGCTTCCAAACCCTGAAAGAATGCCTGACAGAAGCTCCCGTACTTGTTCTGCCAGACATTCATAAGAGCTTTGATATCTACTGTGATGCATCTCGCCATGGGCTCGGTTGTGTGCTTATGCAAGACGTCCGAGTGGTGGCCTACGCATCGAGGCAATTGAGGCCCCATGAGGCCAATTATCCCACACACGACCTAGAGCTCGCGGTGTAGTTCATGCCTTGAAGATTTGGCGACATTACCTCGCCGATGTCGTTGCGAGATCTACAACGACCATAAGAGCCTTAAATATATTTTCACCCAAGCCGACCTGAACTTGAGACAAAGAAGATGGCTTGAGTTGATTAAAGATTATGATATGGGACTCCATTATCATCCAGGGAAGGCTAATGTAGTGGCCAACGCATTGAGCAGAAAATCTCAATACAACTGTTTGTCGGTAACTCCTTTTTCTGCAGGCTTATGTGCTGCATTGCAAAGCCTACACCTGGAGATAGTTGAAGAAGGTTCGCTTGCAGCCCTCGGTGTGACTTGCACCCTTGAGGACCAGATTAGGAAGCCAAAAACCGATGCGAAGTGGCTCAAATTTTAGAACTAATGTAACAAGGCAAGGCTAAGTGTTTTAAGCAAGATGCACAAGGTACTCTATGGTTTGGAAACCGTATGGTGGTACCATTTGATCGCCACTTGAGAGAATTGATTCTCAAGGAGGCTCATAACTCAAAATTCTCTATCCACCCCGGGAGTACGAAAATGTATCAAGATTTGAAAAAGAAGCTGTGGTGGAGCCGAATGAAGCGGCCCGTTGCACAGTATGTGGCCGAGTGCGATCTATGTCAAAGAGTCAAGGCTGAGCATTTGAAGCCAGCTGGCACTCTAGATCCCCTGCCCATTCCCCAGTGGAAATGGGAAGAAGTTGGCATGGATTTTATCACGGCCTTCCTAGAACTAAAGCTGGATTTGATTCTATATGGGTAATTGTAGACCGTTTGTGAAGGTTGCTCACTTCATTCTGTCAAGACCATCTACCGTGGGGACAAGTTAGCGGAGCTTTACATTGCAAGAATTGTTTGTCTCCACGGTGTTCCAAAGGTGATAGTTTCGATAGAGGCCCTCAATTCACATCCTATTTCGGGAATGCTTACATAAGCGATGGGGACCAGTCTATCTTTTAGCTCCGCTTATCACCCATAAGCGGATGGACAAGCGAGGCGGTAAACCAAGTTTTGGAAGACCTTCTCGGGCTTGCGTCTTGTCTCTGGCGATAGTTGGGAAAAATGTTTACCATTTGCGGAGTTCTCCTACAACAACAGCTTCCAATCGAGCATTCAAATGTCACCCTTCGAAGCATTGTATGGGAGAGCTTGTAGAACACCTTTGAACTGGTCCGAAGCCGGGGAGAGGCCATTCTATGGCCCGACCTTGGTGGAAGATCTTTGAAGAACAAGTTCGTGTCATTCGTGAGCGACTTAGGACGGCTCAATCACGTCAGAAGTCTTATGCCGACCGTCGTCGTCGCGAGTTGAGTTTCGAAGTGGACGATCATGTTTATCTTAAAGTCTCTCCTATGAAAGGAGTTCGTCGTTTCCAAATCAAAGGTAAATTAGCACCTCGCTATATTGGACCTTTAGTATTCTAGCTAAGGTGGGATCGGTGGCATACCGGTTGGAGTTGCCACCATCACTCTCGAGCGTGCATAACGTCTTCCATGTCTCCCAACTCAAGAAATGTCTTCGAGTCCCAACGGAAGCAACCGAGTTGGATAAACTCGACTTGCAACCCGATCTATCTTATGGAGAGAGCCTGATTCGTATCTTTGAGGAAACCGAGCGTAAGACTAGGAATCGTAACATCAAGTTCGTCAAGGTTCAATGGAGCAACCACACGGAGAATGAAGCAACTTGGGAACGTGAAGACCGGATGCGAGCAGCATATCCAGAACTCTTCTCTGCATGAAGTGCCTTCGTATCAAGAAAGGAAAGGTAAAACATATTAATGTAAATTATAACCTGTCAACACTATCTTTGAAGGAAATCAAGACAACATAAATTATAACTTCTAATGAAAACTTTCTAATTCTTCTCCACCCAGATCTCGGGTCGAGATCTTTTGTAAGGGGGGGAGGTTTGTCACAGCCCCAACAATTAAAATGGATTAATATGTATTTCATTAGCATGCATTATTGAATTCAAACCATTTCATAATATATTGTACTTGGAAAATCTAATTTGAGGTAAACATACACATCAAAATTCAATTTTTAATTCAAATCAGTGATAACAATTTGTGATCATCATCTGAAATCAATTTATTTAAATACTACACTAATTATTAGGAATTAATATAATTTTTTCCAAATTTTTGGGACTAGTTTGAACCTCATTAAAATTCAAACAACATTTATAGACATACAACATGTTTGAATTTAAATATCACAAACTATATTATGAACTGTAGGGTTTTATAATTTTTATGGGAACTATATACTCCCAGGAACCCCCACAAATTATTTCATGATTTTAGGGAATTTATTTCTAATTATAAACCCTGGTCAAAGTAGAAATGTGATTCTTTAATCTCAGTCAACTCTATACCTAAACCCTGACCTAGTACTGTTCCTCCGACTCGAGTCCGACTCGGCAACCGGACTCAACCCAACCACCTAAACGCACCGTCACATGCAACCGTTAGATCCTCATCCAACGGCCCAGGTCTCCCCATCATTCGACCTGTACGAATGCCCCCACTCGTCTCGTCCGTCCGTTCGTCAACCAACGGTCCCGATTTAATCCCCGTGTTGCACCGAGCCGCGCCACCTTGAGTCACTGCCATCGCGGGCCCACCTGTCAGCACTGTCTTCTCCAACGGGCAGCCGCGCGCGCACAGGAGCAGAGCTCCACGCGGCCGTAATGCGCTGAGCGCCTCTGGCACTCCCTGCGCCACCGCCCAAATGAGCCAATCCTGGAGCTTCTCCTCTGTACGCCACGCCCGCTCCCACTGTCCTCTGGCCATATTACCCCCTCCTGCTCCTCCTTTAGCCTCACTTCTCCTCGGTTGTGAGAGGAGAGGAAGCTTCCTTAAGCTCATCTCTCTGTAAGCTTCTCAACACCGGTGCCCTCAGCTTCTACCTTCCATGCCTTCTCCATTTTTGCTAACCCTAGCTCTTGCGATGACTTGTAGCATTGGTTCCACCTTGGTGCCTTTCGGCCGCTCTGGAGCACGCACCGAGTGACATCCTCGAGCCATTTCTTGTCTCCGGGAGGTATGGTCCACATTCCACCGCGTCACCTTGTATGCCTTAGTTTACTGATCAAAACCCCTCACTTGGTTTCGGCAATGCAGCGAGGATCGATTAATTTGAAGGTGTTCCTCTTTTCGGCCCAAGGACAACCTTTCCTCTCCCACTTGGTCCGGTGAGTCTTTTGTCGATTCCTTGCTCTTCTAGCCTCCCCATGTGATGCTCAAGCTACTCCGACCATTCTTTTGTCACCATTTTGCTCCAGCCGCCTGCTCCACGTGAAGCCGTGTCGCTGCCTTCGTCTTCTCCGGCACCGACAAGCCTCCAGCTGCTTCAAGCTTCCTCAAGCCCTCTCCTAGCTTCAGGTAGCTCCTAGTTAGTCCCTAGGATCTTGGGTACATGCTTGTATGAGCTGCCGAGCTTTACTTTTCACGTTTGTGCATTTGCCGTGATGGGCGCGCGCCTCTTCTAGCCTGGCCGCAAGCACGCCACCTCTAGCACTAATACCACTACCCCTAGGTGCGCAATGCTATTGCGCAGCTAATGGTGCCTTTAGTTCGCACTACCGTAGCGCACAACGCCGGTGAAACGCGCGGGACCGAAAGTCCCGTTGTCGTACGCCGACAACACTGTAGCCAATGATTAGGAATAAATGATAATCATTAGCATTTAATTCCTGTCTTAGCGACTCTAATGTCTCACTTACATGCGGGCTCCACACACAGAAAACGGGGACTTTGAGTTTAAAGCCTCAGTGGCTGACATGTGGGACCAGCGGCGTAAGTGCCGTGCGCCGTGCGCTTGTGCGCGTGGAACCAGTCCCGTGGACCGTGCCACTGACAGTGGGACCCACATGTCAGCGCTCAAATTAAAAAGTCTGAGTTAAAAAGAAAGTGCGCTATTCACTGGGCCCGCTAGTCAGTGACTGCGGCTAGCGTGGTGCTCGGTGAGGAAAGTAGCAAATGAATTATAAAATCCGAAAACCATTTACTGGTACACTGAAAATTGGTATTAACTTCTAAAATGCATAACTATTTCTTAATAACTCCAAATCACATGAAACCACTTCTGGAAACTTTCACTTTTAGTAAACTTTATATTAAAATTAGTTTCAAACTTGTCTCTGTAACAGAGAGTATTAATTGGAGATTGATCCATTAAAACCATTATTTGTACAACAGAAAAATGACTGATAACTTCAAAAATGCATAAGTAATTATTGGAAGCTCCAAAAACAGTGAGACCACTTTTGATAATTTTCATTTTCAGTGAACTTAATTCTAAAAATAGTCTCCATGTTACCTCTATCACAGAAACTATTTTGAGAGAATATACACCTTAACTCCATTATTTTTATACTATAAAAGGCTGATAACTTTGAAAATCAATAACTAAATCATAAGAACTCCAAATGGGACAAACTCAACTATTCTGAACTTGTATTAATGTTACCTATTTACCTATGTAATCCCTTACCCCGCCACTGTTCTACAAAATTTCACTTCATAATCAAATTACATAATGACGGCTTGTTGGAATCTGAAATTCAAACCATTATAACTTTCATATACTAAATCAAAATGAAATAATTCTTTCACCAAAAATCATTTAAAATCATGACCTAACTACTGTAGAAAAATCATGCATTTTTGAGCATTTTGGTTTTGAGTTGTTTTCTCGGTATTTATTTGATGTTATAATTATATAGATCCCGAGCATATTGATATCGACACTTACGCTACCGAGAGTGAGCAGCTACTGTACCAGCAAGGCAAGCATCATTTGAACTTTCTTTTGCATCATATTTGATCCCAGTTTTGGTTAAGTTAGTGCAATGACAATTGCTTGCATGCTATTTTGATTATGTCAATATTTTTGTGATGTGTAGTTTAGATATGTCCTATGCTTGAGGTTAATCTTGAATTATGCCAACTCCTATATGCTTAAGATAGGATGTGTGAAATATAGGTTATAGAATTGCTTAGCCATGCAAGTCTAGATACGTGTAGTTCGATCGTCGAGAATAACCGGCGGTTTTGGGATACACACAACTCTTACTTTATGTTTTTACTTCAGATCTTTGTAGCTGTTTTATGAGTAAAATTTTGTCATTTTTAAATGAGATTTGGTCCGGACAAGTGTTGGTTAGTGATGGTGCTTTGTGCACGAGCATTGGGTAAGTGGAAGGACTTGTCTGGACAATTGAGGACCGAACTTTGGGTACCTACTGTTCAAGCAACACTCGTGCTGCCACACGCGGGTTGGGAGCCGTATGGTTAAGTAGGGGGAGGGTTTTATTGTGTTAAGTCCTTGGTGGTGTAAGGGGCATAGCGACCGTGAAATCCTATGTTCTTTGAGGAGCCGATGTAATCCTTTGTAGTGTGCAAGGGAGCACCAATTCTTTTGTTTTGATTGCATCGGTATTTCCAATATAACTTGTGAGCCCCCTAGCAAGTGCTATCAGACGCTTGTACTAGGCAAGGAACCATCTCACAAGGGGGACTTAGCTCAATAGGGCTTTCTTGCTGAAAATGACTGTATCTTGATTTACCCGGCCGGCATACCATAGGAAGTGTGCTATTTTAGAGGCCTCTGGAGGCTTACGGGCTAATCAAGTCGTGTGGGTAAAGTAGTACACCCCTGCAGGGTATTAATCTATTCGAATAGCCGTGTCCACGGTTATGGACGACCGCTTGAAATTTGTGGCTGCTTATTGTTGGACTTTTAATTAAAATTGTGGTTGAACTTGGTATTCGTCATGAACGGGATGTTCATGTGTTTAGTACATCAAAGTGGGCTGCCACTTTGGTCTTTGTATGATTCAATTGTTTATTACTGAAATGCTTTACTACATGTTTTACTTCTACTTCAAATCTGATTTTAAATGGGCACATGAAAAACTAGTATGTGTAGGATGTTAATTGTTGCGTCTTTTCGCAAAACTAAACCAATATGAGCCATCCTTTGAATGACCCTTATGCATAACTATTTTTATTTGTGTAAGACTTGCAGTACACTTGTACTCACCGGATGTTTCTTGGCCTTTTCGGTGAGGAAGGTTATGATTATGATGATCTCGCTAGTGTTGACTTGGGTGACACTAATGAGTAGTGTCTTGCCATTTAACTTGATCGGTTGTCGATGGGTGATGGGCATACCACTCTGGTCTTTGCTTTATCTATTTATTTCATTGCTACTTGGTACTTTACTTGAATTTGGCCGGTCGGCCGTATGTAATAAGCCGTAGACTTTGACCATTATGCAGTATGTCTTTTTATCTCTTATTGTATGCGTTGTATGGATGTAATCAACGTTGGATGAGGGTATGAGTATATTGGTCGTTGATCTTGGGAGCCAATATATGTCATACTCGTTGTTGATGAATTCCCATTTAACTCACCAAGTGTAGTGCTTCGAATCGAGGGAGAATCGACAATCATGTAGCGCTCGCAAGGGAGCAGCGCGCATGATCGTTGAGGCTCTAGTATTCGGCTAAGCCTCTCACTTGGATAGAGTTAAATTGGAATTCATTTACCGGAGACCCGTAATTATGTCCCTAAGACCTTGTCTAATCTCGGTCTTATGGAGATAATTACCGGGGTCCCCACATGAGTCGTCTTCGCTACGACCTGACAGAGTTAGCCCAGCCCCCATATGATCACTTTCCGATGCGTGCACGCGCTAGGGACGTGAACTCGTTTGCTAGGATCCAGTTTGGGGAGGACCCCCAAGTCAGACAGTTGGCGAGATTGGTTCACGTAATGGACCAAATGCATCGCTGCATACTGCATGAGTTATGGGAGACGCGTCGTCGTCTCATTATAGCCCAGGAGCATTTGCAGCTTATGCATGACATGAGGCTCATTCGTCCGGATGTGCTGTATGGCGCTAATGAGGTTTCACCGTACATTTCTGCGCCTCCGGACTATCGTCTTCCTGAAGTAGGAGGCCATATCATCGGCATAGGATCCCCCTTACGCCTCACCAACCCGGGAGACCCGGAAGACACAGGATCCCCTGGATACCACCTGCTCGACGACTTTCCGGTGAACTTTGACCGGAATAATATCTAGGTTGTTAGGGCAGGGAGCTCTATGTTTGAGCTTGTATCCTTAGAATTATGTAATAGAGTAGTAGATGTCGAACGGTTATGTTTTATTTGCAAACCCTACTATTTCAGTTGTAATCTTAAGCCTGCGGGCGCTTATGTACTGAGTTGTCTCGATTTGGTTTTATGTCGCTTAATATTTGGTGTTCTATTTGAGGTTATAATTTTCATGCTCTTTGATATCGATTGTGCATGTATAGCCAAGTAATGGCTTTTATCATAATTACTAACCATCCTTGTCTATCTGAGGATGCGGGGACCGACTCGCGATCGGGAACCTGCGCGCGAGGCTCCCCATTTAAGGCACCCCGTCTAGCACCCTTGAGCGATTTCTACGATCAGGGACAGTCGTCCCAGCAGCCGTCTGAGTATGGCGAGCCCTCTCAGCCGCCATCCCAGCAGGGCGGACCACCTGAGGAGGTGCTCCCTCCGCCGCCATCCATGGTCGAGTTTATGATGATGATTGAGCGCAACCGGATGGACCAGACCCGGATGCTTGAGGCGATCGTACGTAACACCGCTCCAACTCCCGGTCCGACAGGAGGAGCTGCCCCGCACCGAGCGTCCGGAGGTCTCGCTGAGTTTCAGCAGACCAACCCTCCGACGTTTGCGGGTGGCAAGGACCCGATGGAGGCAAAGGACTGGCTGCACAACATAGAGAAGAAACTGAACATTGCGTAGTGTACCAGAGTTGAGAGAGTCTTGTTTGCCAGCTATCAGTTGGCGGGTGCGGCGAGCGCATGGTGGGATAGTTATTCTGCTATGCAGCCGCCGCCACGTCCGACTTGGGACGAGTTCGGGGCAGCGCCCGAGAGGCCCATATCTGGGAGAATATCGCTTATCAAGCGGCGGTTCCTGCCTTGAGACGGGGCGGAGGGCGATCGAGTACTGCATGATTTCAACTATTTGGCGGTATGCTCGGACGACGCGTCTCGGCGAGCGCTCGTCGCCGAGCGAGTTTTTCCATGGCTGTCAGGAGTTGCGGCTTGTTTTAGCCGCACATGATTTCGTGGAGTTTCAGATCCGGTCAACAAGGCGATAGTGGTGGAGCATGAGAGCATGACGATGGATGAGTCGAGAAGAGGAGGAAGGCTTACGAGGCGGCGATGGCGAGTGGTAGTTTTCCCGCCACGCCGAGATTACCTCGGGCACCTCGTGCCCGGCCAACACCATCGAGGTCTCTGTGGCGCCTCCACGACCTTCTCCACCGGCGGCAAGAAGACGGCGGGGTCGAGACCACGATGGCGGGGCATACAAGCCGGCGTTACTTGTTTCCACTGTGGCGTCGAGGCCACTATGCTTGCGATGCCTCGCCAGCGGCGAGGATGCCGGACGTACTCGCTCCAGCGCCACCAGCCCGGCTCGGCGAGGCCACCGCCACCACCACGAGAGCAGCACCTACACTACCCGGCATGCACGTGGTCGCGTCAACCACGTCTCGCCAGAGGAGGCGACCGACGCACTGACGTCGTGCTAGGTACACCGCTTGTTAATTCATGTCTGCATCGGTTTTATTTGATTACGAGCATCTCATTCATTCATTAAAAATGAGTATGCTGCGATTAACGATTCAAGATACATACACTTCACCCACGATCATATTCGGTCCCGTGGTCGGTTTTCTACCGATCAAGTCTGCGAGGACGTAAAAATTGAAATACAAAATGTTAACTTTTCAGCAAACTTAATAGTGATAAGTTCAGTGGGCATTGATGTTATCTTAGGGATGGATTGGTTATCTAAGAATCAAAGGAAGATTGATTGTGCCCAGCGGTCTATTTCAGTGATTAGCGAGGACGGCATCCAGGTCGTCTTTGCACCTTTAGCGGGTAGTTCTCACCTATATGCTTTGGAGGCGAGTACCCCCCTCAAGTTAGAGGAGGTACCAATAGTGAGTGAATATCCTGATGTGTTCCCTGAGGAACTTTCAGGTGTGCCCCCTGACCGAGAAGTAGAGTTTGTCATTGAGCTTGCACCCGGTACCGCGCCCATCTCAAAAAGGCCGTATCGGATGCCGCCCAATGAGCTAGCAGTATTGAAAGAACAACTTGAGGAGTTGCAAGACAAGGGTTTCATCAGGCCTAGCTCCTCGCCTTGGGGATGCCCGGCTCTCTTTGTCAAGAAGAAAGACAAGAGTCTACGGATGTGTGTTGACTACCGTCCGTTGAATGAGGTCACCATCAAGAACAAGTATCCGCTCCCGCGGATCGATGACCTATTTGACAAGCTTAGTGGAGCTCAGGTGTTCTCCAAAATTGACTTGAGGTTAGGCTACCATCAGATTAAAGTTAGAACCGAGGACATTCCGAAGACCGCCTTCTCTACTCGTTACGGTTTGTATGAGTACACAGTCATGTCCTTTGGTTTGACCAATGCCCCAGCCTATTTCATGAACCTCATGAATTCGGTGTTTATGGAATACTTGGATCGGTTTGTAGTGGTTTTCATTGATGATATCCTTATCTACTCTAAGTTTGATCTTGAGCACGAGCAACATTTGAGACTTGTGTTAGAAAAGCTTCACCACCATCAGCTGTACGCCAAATTCAGCAAATGTGAGTTTTGGCTTCGAGAGGTTAGTTTCTTGGGACATATCCTATCTAAGGGCGGTGTCGCTGTTGATCCTAGTAAGGTGCAAGATGTCCTTGAGTGGAAGCAACCCAAGAGCGTCACTGCCATTCGTAGTTTTCTTAGACTTGCGGGATACTACCGTAGGTTCATCAAGAATTTCTCAAAAATTGCAAAGCCTATGACCCAACTTCTAAAGAAAGAAAAGAAATTTGAGTGGACAGCAGAATGCGAGCAAAGCTTCCAAACCACGAAAGAATGCCCGTGAAGCTCCGTGCTTGTTACGCGGACATTCACAAGAGCTTTGATATCTACTGTGATGCATCTCGCCACGGGCTCAGTTGTGTGCTCATGCAGGAGGGCCAAGTAGTGGCCTATGCATCGAGGCAATTGAGGCCCCATGAGGCCAATTATCCCAGACACGACCTAGAGCTCGCAGCTGTAGTTCATGCCTTGAAGATTTGGCGATATTACCTCATCGATGTCGTTGCGAGATCTACACCGACCATAAGAGCCTTAAATATATTTTCACCCAAGCCGACCTGAACTTGAGACAAAGAAGGTGGCTTGAGTTGATTAAAGATTATGATATGGGACTCCATTATCATCCAGGGAAGGCTAATGTCGTGGCCGACGCATTGAGCAGGAAATCTCAATGCAACTGTTTGTCGGTAACTCCTTTTTCTGCGGGCTTATGTGTTGCATTGCAAGGCCTACACCTGGAGATAGTTGAAGAAGGATCACTTGCCGCCCTCAGTGTGACTTGCACACTTGAGGACCAGATTAAGAAGCCAGCGATTCGAAGTGGCTCAAATTTTAGAACTAATGAAACAAGGCAAGGCTAAATGTTTTAAGCAAGATGCACAGGGTACTCTATGGTTTGGAAACCGTATGGTGGTACCATCTGATCGCCACTTGAGAGAATTGATTCTCAAGGAGGCTCATAACTCAAAAATCTCTATCCACCCTGGAAGTACGAAAATGTATCAAGATTTGAAAAAGAAACTGTGGTGGAGCGGAATGAAGTAGCACGTTGCACAGCATGTGGCCGAGTGTGATCTATGTCAAAGAGTTAAGGCTGAGCATTTGAAGCCAGCTGGTACTCTAGATCCCCTGCCTATTCCCCAGTGGAAATGGGAAGAAGTTGGCATGGACTTCATCACCGGCCTTCCTAGAACTAAAATTGGATTTGATTCTATATGGGTGATTGTGGATCGTTTAACCAAGGTTGCCCATTTTATTCCTGTCAAGACCACTTACACCGGGGCCAAACTAGCAGAACTTTATATTTCCAAAATTGTTTGTCTCCATGGTGTACCAAAGGTGATTGTTTCAGACAGAGGTCCCCAATTCACCTCTCATTTCTGGAACTGCTTGCATCAAGCAATGGGGACCAACCTATCCTTTAGCTCCGCTTATCACCCGCAAAGCGGATGGACAAGCGAGAGGGTAAACCAAGTTTTGGAAGACCTTCTCCGGGCTTGCGTGTTATCCTACAGCGATAGTTGGGAAAAATGTTTACCGTTTGCCGAGTTCTCATACAACAACAGCTTCCAATCCAGTATTCAGATGTCACCATTCGAAGCATTGTATGGGAGAGCTTGTAGAACACCTTTGAACTGGTCCGAAGCCGGGGAGAGGCCATTCTATGGCCCAACCTTGGTGGAAGATGCTGAAGAACAAGTACGTGTCATTCGTGAACGACTTAGGACGGCTCAATCACGTCAGAAGTCATATGCCGACCGTCGTCGTCGCGAGTTGAGTTTCCAAGTGGACGATCATGTTTATATTAAAATCTCTCCGATGAAAGGAGTTCGTCGCTTCCAAATCAAAGGTAAATTAGCACCTCGCTATATTGGACCTTTCCGTATTCTAGCTAAGTTGGGATCGGTGGCCTACCGGTTGGAGTTGCCACCATCACTTTCAGACGTGCATAACGTCTTCCATGTCTCCCAACTCAAGAAATGTCTTCGAGTCCCAACGGAAGCAACCGAGTTGGACAAACTCGACTTACAACCCGACCTATCTTATCGAGAGAGCCCGATTCGTATCCTCGAAGAAACCAAGCGCAAGATGAGGAATCGTGACATCAAGTTCGTCAAGGTCCAATGGAGCAACCACACGGAAGATGAAGCAACTTGGGAACGTGAAGACCGGATGCGAGCATCATATCCAGACCTCTTCTCTATATGAAGTGCCTTCGTATCAAGAAAGGAAAGGTAAAACATAGCAATGTAAACAAAATTATTCTTATAGCATAATTATAACATGTCAACACTATCTTTGAAGGAAATCAAGACAACATAAATTATAACTTCTAATGAAAACTTTCTAATTCTTCTCCACCCAGATCTCGGGTCGAGATCTTTTGTAAGGGGGGGGGTGGTTTGTCACAGCCCCAACAATTAAAATGGATTAATATGTATTTCATTAGCATACATTATTGAATTCAAAACATGTCCATAATATATTGTACTTGGAAAATCTAATTTGAGATGAACATACACATCAAAATTCACATTTCAATTCAAATCGGTGATAAAAGTTGTGATCATGATCTCAAACCAATTTAATTGAATACTACATTAGTTTTCATGAATAAATATAATTTTTCCAAAATTTTTGGAACTAGGTTGAACCTAATGAAAATTCAAACCAACTTAAAAGACATACATTAAGTTTGAATTTAAATATTACAAAATATATTATGAACAGTAAGGGTTTCATAATTTTTATGGGAACTATATCCTTCCAGGAACCCCCACAAATTATTTCATGATTTTTTGAAATTTATTTCTATTTCTAAGCCTCAGTCAAAGTAGGGTAAAACATGTTAAATCTCAGTCAAATCTAAACTCAGACTCGAGCACTGTTGGAGCGACTTGAGTCCGACTCGGTCACTTGGCTCGGTGGAGTCAACTAGCTGCACCTCCGCATGCAACCCTTGGATCATGGATCAACGGCTCAGATCTCCTCGTCATTCGACCTGTCCGGACGCCCCACCAATCTCGTCCGTCCATTCGCAATCCGACGGTGCGCATCGAATCGCTTAACTCGCATTCGCGCGCGCCTTGTCTCGCCGACAACGTGGGCCCGGTGTCGATTTCGTCACGACTCCCGCAGAAGCCGAGCTCCACGCGGCCGCGCCGCTCTGCTCCCGCCCGTTGGAGCTCTGTCACCTCCGTTAGCCACCGCCGCATGCAACCACTCCTGGAGCTCCTCCGTCTCACGCCGCCTCCATCTCCGTCTTCTTTCCGTGCTTAAGTCACCTCCGAGCGCCTCCTTTCCCTCATCTTTCCTCTCGGGTCTGAGGAAAGAGAGGCTTATGCTTGCTCTCTACACGGGTGAGTTCCCTCCGCATGGTTTTGCCCACCTCCTTGATCTATGCCGTGTCCATTTGAGCTCATATGAGCCCTTGTCGTTGCTTGTAGATCCAAGGGCACCGGCGTGTCCTCACCGGCTCTGGAGCGCACCTGCGGCTAACACTTGTTGCCATTTTCATCTCCGGTGAGAGCCTCTTCTTTTCTTGCGCGTCACAATGGGCCTGTAACATCCCGATTTTTAGAATCAAGATGTTAATATTTAAGTAGGCGATCTAATAAATATTTGGCAATGTTTTAAATTTTTTCCCATGTTAATTCAAATGTTGCTTCAAAAATTGAATCGGGTAGTTCAAGAAGTTGTATAATAGTAATAATAATGATAATAATAACAAACTGAAAATAATAACAAATAATATTTAATCGCATTGGTTGAAAGACTGTAGTTAAAATTTAGTTTTGTTCATATATTGTTTGGCATGCATTTAAAAAAAAATCATGATGCATGCATTAGTATCGCTGCTCTTTTTCAGTCCGACCGACCGCAGGCGAGACGCCTGTGAGTCTATTTCTTTTCCCCAACTTCTCTCCTCGCAATCACAACCAAAAATCAAAAATCATACAACGCATGTTATACCTTTGCGATCATCATCTCGAGGGCGTTCCGTTTCTGCAATCGTTTTTCGCATGCAAGGTTATATGAGCAAGTTGGAAAAATGAGAGAGAAATACACTGCTATTTATTCCACTGCTAATTTCTCTCGCTACCATCCCCTTTCCACCCATTTCTTAATGCCCAGCTGAACCATTCCCTAGCCACCCACCCACACTGCCATCTTTCTCTTTATTTACCACTTATGTTCCCTTCCCAACCGAACAGCCATCTCATCTCCCTGCTCATTTTTTTTCTCTTTTCAGCCGAAGCACATGCTAGCCCCTCTGCCATTTCTCTTCCCAACAAAGCATCCCACGCCACTTCTTCCTCAACACACCAGAACACCATTTTTCTCTCCACTAGCTCAAGCTCCCTTATTCTCTCCTCTAGATCCCAACTCAAAAACTGAAATCTCCTAATGCATGTCATATCTACGCCTTCCCCATCACCTAAGCTTCCCATCCATGCTCTTAGATTTCACATGCATAGACTTTGGCGTTCTTGAGGAGAGCGATGTCTTGCATGCCTTGGTTTCTTGTGGTGGACAAGAAGAAGGGAGTCGGGCGGCGCATCGGCAATGCGGCACCCGAGCGGCTTGGCGCATGGCGATCGGAGGCGGCGGCCGGCGGTTCGGCTCGGCAGAGGCTCGCATGCGGCGAGCAGCGAGGGCATGGTAAGCGTCTGGCCTGGCGGCTACCGGCCTACCACGAGCCCAGATCTAGTAGCTAGCTCAAGCTCGGCTCCCCATGCATCAAGGCATGTATTTGCAAGGCAATGCAGCGATGGCAAGCCAAACCGATTGCATCAGTGGCTAGAAAATGTGGTGGCGGAGTAGCGACGCGGCGGCCGGCGGCGGCAGCAGCCGCACGCGCGCGATGCCGAGGTGAGGCCGAGGAGGCGCGGCGCCTCTGACTCGGCAACGCAAGGCTTGGCGCATGCATGCAGTGGCTGCCCTGCACGGCTTGGTGGCGCGATGCTCGCCCGAGCGACCAAGCACGGCGCAACCAAAGGCGGCAAGGTCCGGCGAGGCTCGGCCCCAACATGCACCAACGGCAGGGCGTCACCACGCACCGGCCGAGGCTCGGCTCGGTGGTGGCCAGTGCGAGGCCGGAGCTGCGCATGCAGCGGCAGCCCAGCGCAAAGACGAGGGCGTCAAGGCACCATGGACGCGAGGATGAGGTGATGTTGGCATCTCCCATCAGCATGGCGCGGCAGCAGCGACACGGCGACGGTTTGGCTCTCGCTGTGGCCACGACCGAAGCCGTGCATGCAGCAGCTACCCCGGCGTGGTTCATGCATGTGCGGCCACGGCGCCGAGGGGCCGAGGAATGTGGTGGCCAGTGTGGAGAAGATGGCCGAGGGAGGAAACATCAGCTCGGCGTCTTGGCGACGGTCGAGCAAAGCATCGACGGCATCAGCAGCTCGGTTGTGGCACGGCTGAGGAGGCCGAGGCACGGGCGAGATGACGAGCGCCGCACGCAGCGCGGGGCTGCAACCCGGTTGCCAGCGCCTCATGCGGCGAGCATGGAGGCAACAAGGCGAGGCCGAGGCTACAACAGAGAGTCGAGGTGAGGGGCAAGGCGGCCCGGCGAGGTTATGCGGCGGCTCACGAGGCTGCGCAGGTGTGAAGTGGCGGCCCAAGCAAGACGGCGGCATGTAGGAGCGACCGAGAGCGCGGCGCATGCATGCGACCGCCATGCATGCGCGGCGTGGCGGCCGGCGGCGAGTGGTATGGTGTGTCGTGTTTGAGCGCGGCGTCGGTAAGGCGGCGCGTGGGCGTGGCTGCGAGCAACGGCGACGATGCGGACGGGACACGGATGCGGGCAGTGGAGGCTCGCTACGGTACGGTGGTACCGAGGTGACGGACATGGACGAGGAGCCGGACGCGGACAAGTTCGGCAACGACTACGGCGGACGCGGATGAGTGCCGAGGAGACGACGTCCGGTGATATTTCGCACACTTAGTGCCGCGGTAAAAATCTTTAGTGTCAAATCACGTTTACGATAATTACTTTTGCATGTTGCATATTAGTCATGTACATGTCATCTATTTATGCATGTTTAATTGCAAAAATGATTTGGTAACTTAAGACTGGTATAATTCTCTGGTTATGTCTTATTTGTGCGTAGGCGTGATTATGTGTTGATATATTGGTGAATGCGGATAATTAGATTATTGTGGCGAAAGGTGTGCATTATTGATCGGTAGATGCTACATTAAATATATATGAGTTGATTATTTGATCGGATGATATTGTTGTGAAGTCACATGGACGCTAGTGGTGATCTTTGGAGGATAAATTAATTAGAGGTTTCTTCTCACTTTGGACTAGTAATTTTTGGAGATAGTACGCTAAAGATTTTTGTAATTTATTACTTGATGGCTGACGTATGTGTTGATGTTTACTGATATATCTTTTATATATGTGTATTGTTGTTCGTTGGATGTCGGATTAAGTATATTTTTGGGATTGTTTGATCGGATGCCTTAACTAATAGTTATGCGAATCTTATATGCTAGAATTTGGGAGATTGTAGAATGGATTATTTGATTGTGGATTAATATTCGGATTGCCATGTAATTAATAGATAAGTCGATGGAATTGTGCCTCTATTGGATTAGTGGATAAATGATTATTAGTTGATCGTACAGGCGCATATATGTGATTGGATTAGTAGTTGCCGTACACGACTAGTCCGGTAAAATGGATGTAAGTTGATTTATTAGTAAACTATTAGATGTGGGATGTGTTATTAAAATTGTTAAGCTCATTATGTATCGGTTGGCCAAATAAACCTCGATCGGTGGAAATTTTGGTGTATGCGAATATGATTTGCCGAGGCGAGACTAGTAGAGCTAGATAGTTAGCATTAGCTTAAATAGTTTTTGGAGAATGAACGATGGGTTCAGTCATGGTCATATGCCCATGAGTCGGTGGATTCCGTGTAATTATTGGATAAGTTGTATATTTGGAAGATCGTGAGTTTGGGCATGACTCGATGGATTGACTACCTTGATAATGTCTTAGTGGAGGTTAGTGCGGATTTAGATAAAGATATGAGAATATGATTGGAGAGTGTTATGCATGTGATTGGGTTTGACAGGAGAATCGGTTAAGTATATGAGTATGAGAAGGTTAGATTTGTGGTAGATGTTTTCCTTAGGAAATAAATAGAAAAGAAAAGAAAATGCATAGACCCCACTTGTCATGGCAGAGACTAAGTTAAGTTGAGTGCGAAAAGTATTAAGTGCAATAGGAAGTTCATAGACGTATTATTATTTTTACACTAGAAATGCTTCTAACTTTGAAAATGCATAAGTATTTCATAAAAACTCCAAATGACATGAACTAAGTTATTTTGGTCTTATATTATTATTCTCTATCCATCCATATAATCCTCATCCTCATCACTGCTCTGCAAATTTTGGCTAAATAATTAAATTAAGTGAACAACAACCGAATTGAATTAAATTGGAATTTCCCGAAAGCTGAATTTTCAAACCTTCATAACTCTCGCATACTAAGTCCAAATGGAATAATTCTTTCACCTAAATTCATATAAAATCATCATCTAGCTACTGTAGAAAATTCATGCATTTTTGAGCAATTTGATTTTTCGACTTTTCTCGATGTTTATTCGATATCGCCTTTCTTTAGATTCCGAGTTGCCGGAAGTATGAGAGTAAGTAACCAAGAGTGGGAAAGTGAACTACCAGCAAGGCAAGCATCATTTGAACTTTCTTTTGCATCATATTTGATCCCAGTTTTGGTTAAGTTAGTGCAATGATAATTGCTTGCATGCTATTTTGATTATGTCAATATTTTTGTGATGTGTAGTTTAGTTATGTCCTATACTTGAGGTTAATCTTGAATTATGCCAACTCCTATATGCTTAAGATAGGATGTGTGAATTGTGGGTTATAGGATTGCTTAGCCATGCAAGTCTAGATACGGTAGTTCGATCGTCGGGAATAACCCGGCGGTTTTGGGTTAAACACAACTCTCATTTTTATGATTTATACTTCAGATCTTGTAGCTGTTTTATGAGTTAAATTTTGTCATTTTTTTTAAAATGAGCTTTTGGTCTGGACAAGTGTTGGTTAGTGATGGTGCTTTGTGCACGAGCATTGGGTAAGTGGAAGGACTTGTCTGGACAATTGAGGACCGAACTTTGGTAACGTCGTTAATTCAAGTACACTCGTGCTGCCACACGCGGGTTGGGAGCCGTATGGTTAAGTAGGGGGAGAGTCTTATTGTGTTAAGTCCTTGGTGGTGTAAGGGGCATAGCGACCGTGAAATCCTATGTTCTTTGAGGAGCCGATGTAATCCTTTATAGTGTGCAAGGGAGCACCAATTCTTCTGTTTTGATTGCATCGGTATTTCCAATATAACTTGTGAGCCCCCTAGCAAGTGCTATCAGACGCTTGTACTAGGCAAGGAACCATCTCACAAGGGGGACTTAGCCCAATAGGGCTTTCTTGCTGAAAATGACTGTATCTTGATTTACCCGGCCGGCATACCATAGGAAGTGTGCTATATTCGGAGGCATCTGGAGGCTAACGGGCTAATCAAGTCGTGTGGGTAAAGTAGTACACCCCTGCAGGGTATAAATCTATTCGAATAGCCGTGTCCACGGTTATGGACAACCGCTTGAGTTCGGGAGTTACTATTGTTAGACTTTTAATTAAAATTGTGGTTGAACTTGGTATTCGTCATGAACGGGTTGTTCATGTGTTTAGTATATCAAAGTGGGCTGCCACTTTGGTCTTTGTATGATTCAATTGTTTATTACTGAAATGCTTTACTATATGTTTTACTTCTACTTCAAATCTGATTTTAAATGGGCACATGAAAAACTAGTATGTGTAGGATGTTAATTGTTGCGTCTCTTTCGCAAAACTAAACCAATATGAGCCATCCTTTGAATGACCCTTATGCATAACTATTTTTATTTGTGTAAGACTTATGAGTACACTTGTACTCACCGGATGTTTCTTGGCCTTTTCGGTGAGGAAGATTATGAGTATGACGATCTCGTTAGTGTTGACTTGGGTGACACTAACGAGTAGTGTGCTATCATTTAACTTGATCGGTTGTCGATGGGTGATGGGCATACCATGCTGGTCTTTTGCTTTATTTATTTAATTCATTTGCTACTTGATACTCTACTTTAAATTTGGCGGTCGGCCGATTGTAATAAGTCAGACCTTAACTATTATGCGGTATGTCGTTTTAATCTCTTGTTGTATGCGTTGTATGGATGTAATCAACGTTGGATGAGGGTATGAGTATATTGGTCGTTGATCTTGGGAGCCAATATAAGTCATACCGTTGTTGATGAATTCCATTTAGCTCACTAAGTGTAGTGCTTTGGATCGAAGAGAATCGACAATCATGTAGCGCTAGCAAAGGAGCAGCGCATGATCGTTGAGGCTCTAGTATTCGGCTAAGCCTCTCACTTGGATAGAGTTAAATTGGAATTCATTTATCGGAGACCGTGATTATGTCCCTAAGACCTTGTCTAATCTCGGTCTTATGGAGATAATTACAGGGTCCCCACAGCGTTGGTATCGAGCCATCTTGATGTAGGTTAGAGATAGCACAGGCGTTAAGTTTAGCTTGATCCTTGGGTCTAAAATTATTTTCAAAGTATCAAACTAATTTGAGAAAAACTAAGTTAGGAATCTCTTTGTTCCTTATCCATCTTAGTACCTTTTCTCACCTTATTCTTGTTTTGATTTACGAAACTAGCTCATCTTGCCTTTCTGTCTTTGGTTAAGTCATCAATACCTTGTTCGGGAGACCCAAACTGAAGATGTGGATGGATACTCGGCGCTTCTAGTGATATATTGTGAAGAGCAAAATTCACTTATCGACACCAATACTCCATCTATCATTGGAATCAAGGACCAGGGATGGATGAGTATTTGGTAGTGATCAATATCGTTGCCAGACATATGACAAGGAGTATCCCATACGGATTCCAGGCGCGTGGCACCTCTGAGGCCACGGCATTGCAGGAAGTGGCTCGTGTGGCACTGAGCCATCTTCATCATGACTTGATGAAGTTAGCTCAGCTTCCATACTACCACCTTCCTATGCAAGCACGTGGCGTAGAAGTGAACACTATTGCCAGGATCCAGTCTGGGAAAGACACTCAAGTACGACAACTGGCAAGATTGATACACATCAAGGATCAAATCTATAATTGCTCTATGCATGAGTTATGGGAGACGCTACTTCGTCTCACCGTGGCTCAAGAGCGTCTACAACCCATACGCAACATGAGACTTGTGGACCAGCATATGCTTTATGGGGAAAACGAGGTCTCCCTATATGCGTCTGCACCACCGGAGTACCGTCTTTCTAAAGTATGAGGGCAAGTACTCAATCTTGGACCAAGACGACAAGCTCGTATGTTCGTAGGTTTCTCTCGTGTCCAAAGCATCGGCGAAAGGACGAGAAGACGATGCCTTGCTACGATTTTAGGAATAAAATTAGGGTTTATTCTTAGATTATATACACCCTAATTATATTCATTAGCTTGTAGACGCTGGACTTTGTAGTGTGCTCTTTTGTTTTCTTTTGTTCCGAGTAGTTGCGCTTCGCCTACGGGCAACATGACTCGCAATTATGTCGGAAAACTATATTTGTTTTTCTTGAATCTTGTGTTGACCTTTGAGCCTTAGCACACTCGTTTGGATCTTGATTTCGAATGTTACATGTGTGCATACATGCTAGGATTAAATTGCATACCCGTGGCTCGTTTACTCACCTTGTGCTCATTCCTTTCCTCGCCGCATCTTTTAGGCACCAAAATTTTAAGGGAGGTAGAACATACCTCAAATTATGTGTTAGGCGTCTGGGTTCTTACACTTTGATCATGCATGTAGATAATATAATGTGTTGGTTGTAAGTTGCTATTTTTGTTTGGTGTGTTTGCCGGTTTGCCTTCGGGCGTTGTATTCCGCAAACATACTAAAACCTAGCCTTACGTTAAAAATAAATTGTGTGATGTCCCTCCCTACTGCATTCTTTTTCAATTATTTTGAGTTGGTTCTTGTGTTTTTTTTAAAGCATAAAATCCCTAAATTAAATTAAGGACCTTACCCCTGTTGTTTCCCCTACCTTATGCTTTTCCCCCTCGTCTCTTTAATGGAAGTCGCATGTTGATTAAGAGATTGGTAGCGGAATCGGTAAAGAGAAGGATATGATTGAATAACTGATATTTTATCTTTAATTAGATCTTTTATGTTTGGTTGATGTCGGTGGTTTTCCATTGTCAAAGTGATAGTTGATAATTGAGAAATTGAATTATTACTCGTGATCCCTGAATATGATCTTAGAAGAGTTAATTAGATTTTCGAATCGTAAGATATTAACCTTTGTGGGATCAATTGTGGATTATGGTAGACGTTACCATCAAATGTTATGATATGAGTATAAATGGAACCATTGTAGTGAGGTGTTAACTTGTCAACGGATGGTGTTGGGTTTATATCGGAGGATTATGCAGGTACAACTCATGGAATACACAAATAGAATTGAATAACTAATTTTGGTAGTTCACTTGTGGATTTAGATTTTAGATATGTCTTAGACGATATATCGATAAGATTGTGAGTCAGATTCAGGTCTAGCGTGATAAAGTTAGAAATTGAAACTGCAATGAGATTACAAATTTTGCTTATGACGATCATTTGTGATTTTTAAAGTTATATTGGAGTATATAATCGGATCATAATACTTCTAGAGATGGAGAAAGATAAGGGATTGAATGGTCATATCGTGGATGGTAACGAGGATTGATTATGAGTTTTATCTCTTTGGGAATAGTGTCCCAAGGATGATATATCTAGATTAAGTATGGATGATTAAATGTGGCAGTTGAATTTAGATAATGCTTGAGGGTAAGTAGACTTTGGAAGACATCAAGTTAATATTGTTGATTTGAACTAAGATAATTATTGTGGATAACTTTATCCGGACAAAGTTAGTGATTCAGACTATTTGAATTTTGGTTGGATGACAAACTCACCTTGGATGGATGATCTTTTTGATGATTTGATTGACTTATGTAGAGGGTCGATAATGCTAACAAAAGGGTTGAGAAGCAAAAGTATCCAAACTTTGCTTGAGGATGCAATTTGATCTTATATACATGTACACTCTTTTAGAAATTGAAATGGTTGTAAAAAAAAATAGAAATAATAAATAATTGATGGATGGTTGATAGTATATATCAATTGGGGGGATTATAGGCATTGAAATCCGAATATTTAGTGCTCATGATTTAAGAGTTATATTGGAGATGCCCTATGATAGAAATTTATAAAGCAAGTGTAATGGAATATGTGAGCAATATGGTTGTTTCGCTTAGGATTATTAGTGTTCCTGAGAAAGTGGTTGAGATTGGAATTAAACCATGCTTTATGCTGTGAGAAGGGATTGATAGATGTTTGTGCTCACTTATGCATTGTTAAAATTTAGAAGTAAGTCAGTGCCATTTTTGGAAATGCAACCAAACCTAGGAATTTTTGGTGGTTTGGAAGATTGTATCAAACCAAACGATTTCAGAGGTTAATGTATAAATTGTCGAACAATGGATTGGAGTGTGCTTCCAATAGACTAAATATAATCAATGAGTTTTGGATGAAAAATAATTAGAGGATTGCCAAACCAAAAGTGTTAAGAAAGTGGTGGTAGTGGACCGAGATCGAGTCGTTCGGTCTTTAAAAAGAAGGTTGGATTTTTAACACAGCGACTAAGTCTTTCTGCCCCTACTCTTTTCCGTCTGAATCTCGGGGACGAGATTCTTTTTAAGGGGGGTAGGTTTGTAACATCCCGATTTTTAGAATCAAGATGTTAATATTTAAGTAGGCGATCTAATAAATATTTGGCAATGTTTTAAAATTTTTCCCATGTTAATTCAAATGTTGCTTCAAAAATTGAATCGGGTAGTTCAAGAAGTTGTATAATAGTAATAATAATGATAATAATAACAAACTGAAAATAATAACAAATAATATTTAATCGCATTGGTTGAAAGACTGTAGTTAAAATTTAGTTTTGTTCATATATTGTTTGGCATGCATTTAAAAAAAAATCATGATGCATGCATTAGTATCGCTGCTCTTTTGGTCCGAATGACCATGAGCGAGACGCCTGTGAGTCTATTTCTTTTCCCCAACTTCTCTCCTCGCAATCACAACCAAAAATCAAAAATCATACAACGCATGTTATACCTTTGCGATCATCATCTCGAGGCGTTGCGTTCGCAATCGTTTTCGCATGCAAGGTTATATGAGCAAGTTGGAAAAATGAGAGAGAAATACACCGCTATTTATTCCATTGCTAATTTCTCTCGCTACCATCCCTTTCCACCCATTTCTTAATGCCCACTGAACCATTCCTAGCCACCCACCCACACCGCCATCTTTCTCTTTATTTACCACTTATGTTCCCTTCCCAACCGAACAGCCATCTCATCTCCCTGCTCATTTTTTTTCTCTTTTCAGCCGAAGCACATGCTAGCCCCTCTGCCATTTCTCTTCCCAACAAAGCATCCCACGCCACTTCTTCCTCAACACACCAGAACACCATTTTTCTCTCCACTAGCTCAAGCTCCCTTATTCTCTCCTCTAGATCCCAACTCAAAAACTGAAATCTCCTAATGCATGTCATATCTACGCCTTCCCCATCACCTAAGCTTCCCATCCATGCTCTTAGATTTCACATGCATAGACTTCTGGGCGTTCTTGAGGGAGAGGCAGTGTACTGCATGCCTTGGTTTGCTGTGGCTGGACAAGAAGAAGGAGTCGGGCGGCGATGCAGAATGGCAGCACTCAGAGCCGGCAGGCGCATGGCGATCGGGCAAGAGCGGCCGCGGTTCACTCAGCAGAGGCATCGCATGCGGCGAAGCGAGGCATGGTAAGCGCACAAAGACAAGCAGCTACCAGCCTACCACGAGCCCAGATCTAGTAGCTAGCTCAAGCTCAGCTCCCCATGCATCAAGGCATGTATTTGCAAGGCAATGCAGCAGTGGCAAGCCAAACCAGTGCATCGAGTGGCTAGAAAATGTGGTGGCGGAGTAGCGACGCGGCCAGCCCGGGCGACGCAGCGCAGCGGCACGGCGCGATGCCGAGGTGAGGCCGAGGAGGCGCAGCGCCTACAGCTCGGCAACGCAAGGCTTGGCGCATGCATGCAGTGGCTGCCCTGCACGGCTTGGTGGCGCGATGCTCTGGCCTGGAGCTGACCAAGCACGGGCGCAACCAAGGCTGGCAGCAGTCCGGCGAGGCTCGGCCCCAACATGCAGCCAACGGCAGCGACGTCAGCCTACGCACCCGGCCTAGGCTCGGCTCGGTGGTGGCCAGTGCGAGGCCGGAGCTGCGCATGCAGCGGCAGCCCAGCGCAAAGACGAGGGCGTCAAGGCACCATGGACGCGAGGATGAGGTGATGTCGGCATCTCCCATCAGCATGGCGCGGCAGCAGCGACACGGCGACGGTTTGGCTCTCGCTGTGGCCACGACCGAAGCCGTGCATGCAGCAGCTACCCCGGCGTGGTTCATGCATGTGCCAGCACGGGCGCCGAGGGGCCGAGGAATGTGGTGGCCAGTGTGGAGAAGATGGCCGAGGGAGGAAAAATCAGCTCGGCGTCTTGGCGACGGTCGAGCAAAGCATCGACGGCATCAGCAGCTCGGTTGTGGCACGGCTGAGGAGGCCGAGGCACGGGGCGGAGATGACGAGCCGGCACGCAGCGCGGGGCTGCAACCCGGTTGCCCAGCGCCTCATGCGGCCAGGCATGGAGGCAACAAGGCGAGGCCGAGGCTACAACAGCGAGTCCGAGGTGAGGGGGCAAGGCGGCAGCCCGGGCGAGGTTATGCGGCGGCTCTACGAGGCACTGCAGAGGTGTGAAGTGGCGGCCCAAGCAAGACGGCGGCATGTAGGAGCCGACCGAGAGCGCGGCGCATGCATGCGACCGCCATGCATGCAGCGGCGTGGCGGCCCGAGCGAGGCGAGGTGGTATGGTGTGTCGTGTTTGAGCGCGGCGTCGGTAAGGCGGCGCCGTGGGCGTGGCTGAGAGCAACGGCGACGATGCGGACGGGACACGGATGCGGGCAGTGGAGGCTCGCTACGGTACGGTGGTACCGAGGTGACGGATATGGACGAGGAGCCGGACGCGGACAAGTTCGGCAACGACTACGGCGGACGCGGATGAGTGCCGAGGAGACGACGTCCGGTGATATTTCGCACACTTAGTGCCGCGGTAAAAAATCTTTAGTGTCAAATCACGTTTACGATAATTACTTTTGCATGTTGCATATTAGTCATGTACATGTCATCTATTTATGCATGTTTAATTGCAAAAATGATTTGGTAACTTAAGACTGGTATAATTCTCTGGTTATGTCTTATTTGTGCGTAGGCGTGATTATGTGTTGATATATTGGTGAATGCGGATAATTAGATTATTGTGGCGAAAGGTGTGCATTATTGATCGGTAGATGCTACATTAAATATATATGAGTTGATTATTTGATCGGATGATATTGTTGTGAAGTCACATGGACGCTAGTGGTGATCTTTGGAGGATAAATTAATTAGAGGTTTCTTCTCACTTTGGACTAGTAATTTTTGGAGATAGTACGCTAAAGATTTTTGTAATTTATTACTTGATGGCTGACGTATGTGTTGATGTTTACTGATATATCTTTTATATATGTGTATTGTTGTTCGTTGGATGTCGGATTAAGTATATTTTTGGGATTGTTTGATCGGATGCCTTAACTAATAGTTATGCGAATCTTATATGCTAGAATTTGGGAGATTGTAGAATGGATTATTTGATTGTGGATTAATATTCGGATTGCCATGTAATTAATAGATAAGTCGATGGAATTGTGCCTCTATTGGATTAGTGGATAAATGATTATTAGTTGATCAATGCAAAGCATATATGTGATTGGATTAGTAGTTCTGTATACCGACTAGTCCGTAAAATGGATGTAAGTTGATTTATTAGTAAACTATTAGATGTGGGATGTGTTATTAAAATTGTTAAGCTCATTATGTATCGGTTGGCCAAATAAACCTCGATCGGTGGAAATTTTGGTGTATGCGAATATGATTTGCCGAGGCGAGACTAGTAGAGCTAGATAGTTAGCATTAGCTTAAATAGTTTTTGGAGAATGAACGATGGGTTTAGTCATGGTCATATGCCCATGAGTCGGTGGATTCCGTGTAATTATTGGATAAGTTGTATATTTGGAAGATCGTGAGTTTGGGCATGACTCGATGGATTGACTACCTTGATAATGTCTTAGTGGAGGTTAGTACGGGATTTAGATAAAGATATGAGAATATGATTGGAGAGTGTTATGCATGTGATTGGGTTTGACACCGGAGAATCGGTTAAGTATATGAGTATGAGAAGGTTAGATTTGTCGGTAGATGTTTTCCTTAGGAAATAAATAGAAAAGAAAAGAAAATGCATAGACCCCACTTGTCATGGTAGAGACTAAGTTAAGTTGAGTGCGAAAAGTATTAAGTGCAATAGGAAGTTCATAGACGTATTATTATTTTTACACTAGAAATGCTTCTAACTTTGAAAATGCATAAGTATTTCATAAAAACTCCAAATGACATGAACTAAGTTATTTTGGTCTTATATTATTATTCTCTATCCATCCATATAATCCTCATCCTCATCACTGCTCTGCAAATTTTGGCTAAATAATTAAATTAAGTGAACAACAACCGAATTGAATTAAATTGGAATTTCCCGAAAGCTGAATTTTCAAACCTTCATAACTCTCGCATACTAAGTCCAAATGGAATAATTCTTTCACCTAAATTCATATAAAATCATCATCTAGCTACTGTAGAAAATTCATGCATTTTTGAGCAATTTGATTTTTTCGACTTTTCTCGATGTTTATTCGATATCGCCTTTCTTTAGATTCCGAGTTGCCGGAAGTATGAGAGTAAGTAACCAAGAGTGGGCAAGTGAACTACCAGCAAGGCAAGAATCATTTGAACTTTCTTTTGCATCATATTTGATCCCAGTTTTGGTTAAGTTAGTGCAATGATAATTGCTTGCATGCTATTTTGATTATGTCAATATTTTTGTGATGTGTAGTTTAGTTATGTCCTATACTTGAGGTTAATCTTGAATTATGCCAACTCCTATATGCTTAAGATAGGATGTGTGAATTGTGGGTTATAGGATTGCTTAGCCATGCAAGTCTAGATACGGTAGTTCGATCGTCGGGAATAACCCGGCGGTTTTGGGTTAAACACAACTCTCATTTTTATGATTTATACTTCAGATCTTGTAGCTGTTTTATGAGTTAAATTTTGTCATTTTTTTTAAAATGAGCTTTTGGTCTGGACAAGTGTTGGTTAGTGATGGTGCTTTGTGCACGAGCATTGGGTAAGTGGAAGGACTTGTCTGGACAATTGAGGACCGAACTTTGGTAACGTCGTTAATTCAAGTACACTCGTGTTGCCACACGCGGGTTGGGAGCCGTATGGTTAAGTAGGGGGAGAGTCTTATTGTGTTAAGTCCTTGGTGGTGTAAGGGGCATAGCGACCGTGAAATCCTATATTCTTTGAGGAGCCGATGTAATCCTTTATAGTGTGCAAGGGAGCACCAATTCTTCTGTTTTGATTGCATCGGTATTTCCAATATAACTTGTGAGCCCCCTAGCAAGTGCTATCAGACGCTTGTACTAGGCAAGGAACCATCTCACAAGGGGGACTTAGCCCAATAGGGCTTTCTTGCTGAAAATGACTGTATCTTGATTTACCCGGCCGGCATACCATAGGAAGTGTGCTATATTCGGAGGCATCTGGAGGCTAACGGGCTAATCAAGTCGTGTGGGTAAAGTAGTACACCCCTGCAGGGTATCAATCTATTCGAATAGCCGTGTCCACGGTTATGGACAACCGCTTGAGTTCGGGAGTTACTATTGTTAGACTTTTAATTAAAATTGTGGTTGAACTTTTAGTATATCAAAGTGGGCTGCCACTTTGGTCTTTGTATGATTCAATTGTTTATTACTGAAATGCTTTACTATATGTTTTACTTCTACTTCAAATCTGATTTTAAATGGGCACATGAAAAACTAATATGTGTAGGATGTTAATTGTTGCGTCTCTTTCGCAAAACTAAACCAATATGAGCCATCCTTTGAATGACCCTTATGCATAACTATTTTTATTTCTGTAAGACTTGCGAGTACACTTGTACTCAGCCAGATGTTTGCTGGCCTTTTCAGGTGAGGAAGATTATGAGTATGACGATCTCGTTAGTGTTGACTTGGGTGACACTAACGAGTAGTGTGCTATCATTTAACCCCCAGTCGGTTGCCGATGGGTGATGGGCATACCACTGCTGGTCTTTTGCTTTATTTATTTAATTCCGCTGCTACTTGATACTCTACTTTAAATTTGGCCGGTCGGCCGGTTGTAATAAGCTGTAGACCTTAACTATTATGCAGTATGTCGTTTTAATCTCTTGTTTGTATGCGTTGTATGGATGTAATCAACGTTGGATGAGGGTATGAGTATATTGGTCGTTGATCTTGGGAGCCAATATAAGTCATACCCGTTGTTGATGAATTCCCATTTAGCTCACTAAGTGTAGTGCTTTGGATCGAAAGAGAATCGACAATCATGTAGCGCTAGCAAAGGAGCAGCGCGCATGATCGTTGAGGCTCTAGTATTCGGCTAAGCCTCTCACTTGGATAGAGTTAAATTGGAATTCATTTACCGGAGACCCGTGATTATGTCCCTCAGACCTTGTCTAATCTCGGTCTTATGGAGATAATTATCGGGGTCCCCACAGGGCCCTAGTGTGAGGACCCCAATTTATTTGGCTTGTAATGCTCAACCAACCACCTGGCCCTAGCATCACAAATCAAATAAACCGAGCCTCGAGATATGTATACTTCCCAGAAAGCAGTATACACACCTCGCCACAAAATTATGCATCAACTCCATTCCAAACATAGAGTCCAAACATCACACTACTAAGCGAAAATAACAACGAGATTATTACAGACCAGGGCCGACCGGCCAAAAGATACACAAATGAACAAGATAGACAGCGGAAACAAAAGCGCCATAAGATGGCTATAAACAAAGCCAATCAGCGTGCCTTCAACCCACAAGGCAACTGACCGGACCGCCAAGCCTAGTCGTCACACATGAAGCGGCAGCACAACTCACAGAAGTGAGGCCCTTGGGGCTCACCTTCTTCCTCTGCAACAAAAACATTAAGCAAAGCAGCTGAGTACAAAAATTATTTTTGTACTCGCAAGACTAACGCGTGAACTAGCAGACCTGTTCATATGCTACATGCAGGCTTATTTGGTGGAGGCCATATGTTTCATTTGCACAAAGCCAACTTTATTTGAAATAAGGTAATACAGTTTAAAGGCAAATTTGCAATTCATTTTTACTGTTGAAATAACTGCGAAATAAAGATAGATACAAGTAACCACCTGGAAGTGACTATCCCAATAGCCACCACGACATAGCACGAATCCCCAGATTCGTACCACCCTGCAAGTTTTAATTTAAAAGGTTGTAGTCTAACTCTTGAAAAGCTTACCCAAGCGTGTCCATAACCTAGGACGAGGCTATTCGAATAGTTTTAACCCTACAGGGGTGTACCACTGTACCCACACTTCAGACCGCCTTTAAGCCAAAGCACACTACCGAAGGTATGCCGGCGCAGCTGAGTCCTACGAGACTTTTTCCAATATTGTGTATTAACTACGAGCCGCTCGTATGGATAGAAATCCATACGCTTACATGGTAAAGCCGAAAAGACAACTACCTTTGCAGGGTAAAGCTTTTTGGACAACTACCATGCTCCCAACACCAACCCTCCTACGACCTCCTGCGACCCGGAGCCAATACACGCCAAAGTACTAGGTCAAGAGAGGTCCCATACCCTCTAGTGTGGTTAGCACGCTAAAATGCCTGGATAAAAATTCACTCACAAGATGTTCGGTCCTTAATTGACCCGGGCACCTTTCCAGTCACACCCGAAATTCACACCACCTTACCATTGTGCCCGTGTCTAAATCGTTTTTGTTTTCATTTTTAGTTTTGTAATTAACATAGCACAAGCTGAAACGTAAGAACAACTAATAATTTTATGTGATCAAGATCATCGACTAAGTCGATGATCGCCCAATTCTACCGGAAGCTAAGCAGGGCTAAGCAACTAAACTCGTAAACTACTAAGTGACGAGAGTTCATCCAGCGAACTCTAATCACAGCAAATAACCTAGGCTCAGGTAGTAGAGATCAATATTTCACCTACAGGATATGCAGCTACGGATTTAACTAATCCATTTAACACAAATTAAGCAATGCATACATACAGCTGAAACAAAATATTAGACTTTAAAATACTGGGATAAACATGATCAAACTGCTTGCCTGGCTGCTGTTGCTCAGACTGATCGACCTGTTGCAGAGGTTCACTCTCAAACACACCGGAATCGTCGCAATCTATCGATCGAGCAAAAACAACGAATAAGAACAAATAACGCCGACAACAACCAAAATTTCAATAATATGCAAAAATCAATAACACCGAAAATAGATCATTCCAACAGGAATAACAGTTTAACTGATAGTTATGGTTTTTCGTGATTGATCTTCCCAAACTCACTTATTGCTCAAGATAACCATATAATCGAAATCAATCCTCTTATATGTTCTAATCTTTCGGCAGACTTTGATGGTGATTGTGTGCACATCTATTAACTAAGCAGCAAATTACCATATTTTAATTAACTAGCTATTCTATGCAACCTTTACTGTTATGAATTCATTTGGACCTACAATTTTGCTGATTGGAAAACTGACTAGCTCAAGCGACTAATAATAGGTTCTTAACCAACCTTGGCCTTATGACTAAAGAGAGACTCTTAACTACTAGATTTAGCAAAACCATAACCTATTGCCATTTTTATTAGCTTCAGATTACAGGTGATCTTTAGACAGAAATGTTACAACTAAACTTCCTTGTAACTCAGTTTCAGAATGACTAACTAGAGTAATTTGAGGGACATAAACCCAATATGCTAGAATGAAAATGGTTGGGCTAGAAGAAAGGTTTACTACCATTTCAATATTGACTCCAAACCATTTTGCTCTTCCCTGCTCAATACTTACTCTAAAAACTATACTACCTTTACAACTAAATGACAAACATTCATTTAATTAACCAAATTACCAATATGCTTGGGTGCTTCTAATAGCTAATCAAATGATCCAATTGCAATTCACTCAAATCAGTTCACTGACAACAGAGAAAAACTACAGAGAACTAGAGTCTAACTTTCTCTCAAAAACTCCACTTCCATCTTTACTAATGCATGTGAGTGAACTAATAGATATTCATAAGCATGATTAGCAGCTAAGGAATTTGCTTAAAGGGAGTGGGGCCCACTGTCATAGAGGGTGAAGGAGGGAACAGAAAGACATACAGGGGATGGCTCGGCCTTGGATCGTCGCCGGTAGTTGGGACGGCGGGGAGACGACGGTGGTGGCCAAAATGGATTGCCTGAGGACTACTGAACCTAGAGGTGGTCTCGGGGTAGACGGAGATGCACTGAGGCGGCGTGACGACGGCTCGCGGCGACCCGCCGTGGAGGTGACGAGGGGCGACTGCGCCAGAGAAGAAAAGGGTGAAAACTAGCGCGCGCATGAGCATCAGTGAGACTCCAGGAACTCACCGGGATGACGCGGAGCTAAGGTGGCTGCCGGAGATAGCCCGGCGACGAGAGCCTGCGGCGGCGCGAGGTGGTCACCGTCGGCAAGGACCTGAGGTGAAGGAGAGAGCGTGTGAGTGATCGGGGAAGGAAGATGGAGTCCAGGCGATGCTCACCGAGAGAAGAATCGAGCTGGAGCTCGCCGGAGAAGACGTGGCGGCGGTGGAGGCGGATTCGGCCGGGGTTGGAGAAGAAGACCCGTGCGCAGCTCCTCGGTGATGGAAACTCCGAATTGATGGAGGGGTTGAGCTCCACGTGGTGCAAGGCACGCCGTGACGCGGTCGGCGACGGTCGGAGATCACCGGAGTAGCCGGAACGCTCGGAGGCAGCGCGGCGACGCTCTCGGCTCCAGGAGCTCAGTGGAGAAGAAAGGCAGCGGAGAAGAAAGAAACCGGGGTAGGTGGAGCCCTCGACAGCTTAAGAAGAGGAGGGCGGAGGCAGCGAGGTGGAGGCGGTAGGGCGGCGAGGTGACCGGCGTGGCGACGTGGCGGCACGCATGCGCCGGGGCGGTGAAGAACGGTGCGCGGGAGAGAGGGCGCGCGGGAGAGCTGGCGCGGGCGCGCGCGCCGCGTGGAGAGAGGGTGCTGCCAGTGGGACCGGGCTGTCAGCGAGAGAGAGAGAGAGCGACTCGGGCGAGGCGGTGCAGTCGGACCAGAAGCGAAAAGGGTCCGGTCGGAACTTAAGTCGGGCTCGGGTTCGAACCTGATGAATAGTGATTACAGACTGGATTTTTAAAAGGCTGAGAGAATTTGGGGAATTTTTAGAGGTAGCTCCAGAGCTCCAAAAATTCCGAAATTTTTATGGAAACTTACTGGGACAGAGGAAAACTTTGTGTAATTTTTCCAGGAATTTTCATGCACCAGATTTCTCCCAAAAAAATTCACAAGCTGCTGTCCTAAGGTTTGACCAGACTTTTGAACTAGTTTGACTTGGCCTTTTGAATTAGCAAACAAAATCTAAAAATTGTGAAATTTTTCAGAGAGGTAACTAGGATGATCAAGATGATAGGAAAAATATTCCTAGAGGATGATCACAAGTTTAAGGCCAAGGATTTGTTGACAACAACTTCCATTCACAAGAATAAATTCTAGAAAATGGAATTAGCTAGGGGAAAATTTAGAAAACTTCCAAATGATTTCATGAGGCATCAAAAGTTTTTATTTCTCCTCATAATTTTACATTTTAAATATAAACCCTAACTTAGGGTTGTTACACCTAGGGTCTAATTGGGTTTTCCCCTCAATAAATTGCTTGGTTGCTCCACAGGAACTTTTGGATTTCGAGTTAGCCCCATTTTTTGTCGACAACACTATTCATCGTCACATTATCATTCTGGTGAGCCATTCCTCGATCCCATGCTTGGTGACCATCTCCTGGCCTCGCTCAAGCTTCCTCAACCTTTTGTTTCCATAAATTTTGCCCAGAGCGACCCCTCCTCGTGGAGCTTGCCGCCACCGTCACCATTGCTATGGGCATCTCACCTCCAAGCTTCTCCGGCCACTCCATCTCTCTGGTGAGCTTCAGTGACCACTCTCATAGCTTAAACATGCGTTATTCAGCTCTAAAATGAACTAGGTTGGCACATGCACGTTAGCCGTAGGTCACCGCCGCTTGGCGCCGGCTAGCCGCCGGTGCAGGCCATCTCCGTCGGCGCCACCACCCCCTTGAGCTTCGTGAGGGTACCAGGAATCCATTTCTGGTCTCCATGTGCGCCGGCGTGGACCACAGCGCCGGCAGGGCAGGCGAGCCACCGCGCGGCCGTGAAGGAGCGTGGCATGCTCCGACCGCGCCTGTAGCCCAATCATTAGAAGTTAATTGCGGTGATTAGTATTTAATGACGAATCTTTGTCGACAAATCATTAATTAGCTGCTGGGGTTTTGCGTTAAAGCCTCTGTAACATCCCCAATTTGGCTTGTGTTTCAAATGTAATAAAATGAGGGTAAATTAAAACTTTTTCTGTCATCCCTTCACTCTTGAACTTTTCTGAGATTCTTGTAAAAGAATTTTTGGAAAATTCAAAATCAAAAGCCTCATTTATTATCAAGTCAGCAACTCCTTGGTCAAATCTGGTGTCAAACACTTGGAAATAATTTTCCTGGGTTCCAAGGTTGCTTGGTAACACCTCTGAATTATTCCATAATTTTTGGAAATTATTTGAAGTATTTTAGAGGCAAGTCAAACCTTGGTCAAACCTCTGAACTAACCTTCTGGAATTTCCTGAGAAAATTCCAGTACACAAAAATCTCTGAAAATTTTATGGAAGGTTCAACCTAAGGTCAGGAAGCTCCAGTTAAAATTTCATAAATTTTGGAGTTGATTTGATGCCTCAATTAAATCCCCAAAGTTTCAGTTCAAAAATCAAACCCTAACTGGCTTTCACTGTTCATTGGACTCGAGTCAGGCTCGGGCTCGAGCCCACTGACTCGGTCGAGTCAACTAACTGTACCGGCGCGGTCGATCGGGCGCTCGCGCTCTGGACCGTTGGATCTCAATCGGACGGCTCGCGTTCGTGTATGCATTCGGACAACTCCGGTTGCCCTGGGATGCGCAGCCGTTGGATTTCGATCGGGCGGTCGACATTCGCCGATGCCGTTTCAACGCGATCGCACGCTAACCCTTGGATGCAAATCGGACGGTTGTGCGTCGTCGTCCTCCTCTCGCCGCGCGCAAGGTCGTCGATGGCGAGCGAGCGTGGCGCGCGGCGCCCACTCCGCGCCCTCGCCAACGGGTCTCGCATTTAATGCCCGTCACTCCACCGCCCGCTTAGTCGCCGTCTCACTCGCTCCCGTCGCCACGGCGCATCGCGGCGCAGAGAGAACCCGAGGTTAAGCAACGGCGTTCTCGTGCCCCTCAGGCCTATTTAAGCCCCCTGGTCACCTCCGTTGGCTTCCTTTCCTCTCCCCGCAGCTCTATCTTGCACCTTCTAAGCTTGAGCGAGCCCATACATCACCAGCGCCCATTTCCGCCATTGCCGAGCTTGGAGCTCCTGTCGCCGACGGTGCTCCAGTGGTTCTTTGGCGCCCTTCTTGCTCCTGTTGCTTCCCCTCACCTCGGTGGTGCTTAACCCCCGCTCCATTTCAGGTTGTTTCAACGGGAGCGCCGAGATTTTGGATTTCCCCCAAATCGGCCGCGAGCGCCTCTCTTCGTCTCCAGTGCCGGTGAGTGCTCCTTTTTCTAATTCCTTTCTCAGGGAGCATCTCTGTGCTCTCTGGAACCCATCGTGATGACGCGGCGTGGTTGGTTTTGCTCAGGCCGTCCGCTCCACGTCGTCTTCCTCAGGTCCGTCGCAGAGCTTCGTCGCCGGAGCTGCTCCGACCTCCTCTGCACCTCCGCGTCATTCAGGTAGCTCCCTGGTAACTCCTAGACTCTCGGGCACCGCTTGAATGAACTGCTGCGGAGCTCTTTGCTGCTTGTCGTCGTTGTCATTTTTCCGCGCCGCCCCTCGCCGTCGCGCCGCCGCTCTGGTCCACCACCGTCGGTGTGGGTGGTACCAGAGGGTGCGCAATGTTATTGCGCACCCATTCCTGGCTTTCACTCGCACCGCCGCGCCTTTGGTCGCCGGCGATTGGCCGGCGAAGCTCTCGGTCGCATTGTCGGGCGCGTCATCACAGTGTGCGACGTGGCCCAACGTGCGCCCTCCATCCTTAGATCTACGGCCGGGATTTTCGTTAGATCTGTGCTGCGTCCTGTGTAGCGTTGATTGTGAGCCGTCCATCTCACGATCGACGGTCCACGCCGCCGTTCGCGCACGCGCGCGCGTTTGCAGCGGCGGCGTGGTTCAATCTGGATCGTTGGATCGAAGATCAACGGCTGGGATTGCGAAGGCATTCGTTCGGTCCGAATACCATCATCATTTGGACCGTTGGATCTTGATCCAACGGTGAGCCTCGGTGAGCGCTGTGTGTGTGTGCTGTGCGCGCCGTGCGCGTGGGCCGTCCGATCCAGGATCGACGGTCCCTATTCAGCCACCTCGTAATAGCCTTTTTGAGTCTTCCGAAGGCTTTATTTGCAAACTGAAAAATGTATTAAACTTCAAAAATACATAACTAATTCATTTTAAACCCAAATCGGTTGATTCAAATTTGGTTAGCTTTAGATTGAGTTGTACTTTAATTTAGAAATGAATAGGAGTTTAGTTCGGCTCCAGAAAATAGATTTTAAAATTTGTTTAGAAATAGGTTCTATTTATTATTCTAAAATTTGCAATTAACTTGTAAAATGCATAACTTTTAATCTATAGTTGATTTTTGTATGAATCCAATTGGATTAGCTTCCACTGATAGTGTATTTGCTAGGAGAATTGGTTTCACAAATTTCACTGTTTTTAAAAATCATAAGGATCATGTTTTAGTTTAATACCCTAAACAAATTGAACAAATCATAACTCCTTCAATATAACTCCAAATGGCCTGAAATTTTATATGGGTTACCACCATACCCATAGGTAACTACCATAAAAATTTCAGCTTCAAAACCTTTCTAGAAAATATTTTTGCTACAGTGCTATTTAAGTGTAGCATTTTTTTGGCCGAAAATAGGTTTTTAGAGAATATCTTTTGCACCACAAATCCAAATTAGGTTTTTCCAGTTCCTATGTCTAGGTATAGTCCTATTTTACCTTGTGTATAAATTTCGTCACATTTGGATATTCTTTTGCTTGCTCTTTTGTTCAAGTGTTGCTCGTCTTATTGGTTGTTTTCGCTCTTTCGCTTAGGATTCGATATTTGCGGTAATCCCGAGAACGACCCTCCGCAACAAATTGAGCAACAGCAAGCGAGTGCAAGCAGTTTGATCATTTCCCATTCAATCCCATTACTTTTAAAGTCTAATACTTTGTTTAAACTTTATGTATGCATTGCTATTTGGGTGTTAAATTGATTAGTTAATCCCTAGTTGCATAATCTGTAGGTAAATCAATATCCTCTACTACCTAAGCCTAGGTTATTTGCTGTGATTAGAGTTCGTTGGATGAGCTCTTGTCACTTAGTAGATTTTCGAATAAATATTGCTTAGCCATGCCTAGCATCGGTAGTATTGGGCGATCATCGACTTAGTCGGTGATCTTGATCACACAAATACTTATATTATTCCATTATGTCCAACCCTTGTGTTTTATTGATTTACAAATCAAAAACTGAAAACAAAACTATATCTTGACTTGGGCACAATGGTATGTTGATGTGATCTGTTGGGTGTGTGGAATGGTGCCTAAGTCCCTAAGGACCGAGTTACTTGTGCCATTGATCCAAGCAAATATTGCGTGCTAACCACACGAGGGGGATATGGAACCTCTCTTGACTAAGTACTTTGGGAGGTGTTAATTATGAGCTGGTTGGTGGGTGTGTTCTTGTGTGTGGTGTTTGGAGGAGCATTAGCGGACCGGTTAGTCATCCAATGTGTCCTTCTCCGTGGGTTGCGGCTCTTAATTAGCATCGTCCATTGGAAAGCGTCTTGTTAGACTTAGCCATGCGCATACCAAAGGAAGTGTGCTAACCGTGGTGGTGGAAAGGCGGTCTATCGTGTGGGTACATTGGTACTCCCTGCAGGTTAAAACTATTCGAATAGCCTCGCCCTAGGTTATGGACACGCTTGGTTATTTCCCACAAGAACTAGACTACAACCTTTTAAAAACTTAAACTTGACTGGGTGGTATGAAGGGTACTTCATGCTATGGTGGTGGTGACTATGGGTTAGTCACTTCTAGGTTGGGTTGTTCTCTATCTATGTTATTATTGTCTCTCTTTATTTGAACGATAAAAGTTAATTGCAAACTTGCTTTGAATCTATTACCTTATTGTAAATGAAAACTTGCTTTATCTTTGAAAATATGTCCAAAGCCTCATCCACTTAAATAAAGCTTGCATGTAGTTAATTATAGTTCTGTTATCTCACACGTCAGTCTTGCAGTACAAAAACAAGTTTTGTACTCATCGCTTTGCTTAATATTAATTGTTGCAGAGGAAGAAGGTGAGCCCCAAGGGCCTCACTTTTGTGAGTATCTTTCTTTGCGCTATTTGGGACGACTAGCTTGGCGGTCCGGTTGGTTGCCTTGTGGGTAAAGGCACACCGATTGGCTTTTGTTTATCGCCATCTTATGGCCATTTTGCTTCATTGTGTATTTACTTATCTTTATGAATTTTGGCGGTCGGCCTCTCTTTGTAATAACTCTCTTTATATTATCTATGTCTTTCGATTGTTGCTTTTGCTTCGGCTCTACGTATATGAATGGAATTGATGCATGATTTTGTAGCGGGGTGTGTATCTGCATTTTGGAAGTATACATATCTCGAGGCTTAGTTTATTTGATTTGTCTTGTTAGGACCAAGTGTATGGTTAAACAGTACAAGTTTAATAAACCGGGTCCCACAAAGTTGGTATCGAGCCATTCCGACCGTAGTAACCCAAGCTTGGTCGTCCTTAGGATATTTTGAAAACCTTATTTTCAAAGTATCAAATGATTAATGAAAGCTTAAGTAAGTTCTCAGATTTTATTCCTTACCTATCTTAGCTTTCTTCTCTCGTCTTGCTCTAACTTGAGTTTTAAAAAGTGTTTTCCCCTTTCCTTCTCTCAAAAGATAGTCATTATCGATTAATTGGGTTTTGGGACCAATGAGCTTGGCAAATTGAAATGTTAGCCGTCCTCTACAAGGTTTTGAAGCTTCCGAAGTTGAAGATTTCAATGAGGAGGCTTGGATGCGAAATCTGGACAGCGATCATTCAGTTTCCGGACAGCAGGCTCAAAGGTTCTAACCAGGGTAGAAAATGAGAGGTTAACCAAGTAAAACTTGTGGGAACAAAAGGGTAAGATGTGATACTAGTTAGCTAAGTATCTAACATCTATTTCGTTGATTTAACCTTGCTCTCGAATAGTGTTAGACTTGTTGTAGTGTGCTGAAATTTTTATCTTCTCAAACCATTGCTCGTTCTTTCAATACGGGTTAATGACATTGAGAAGTTGAGCTTGGTTTGGAGTTTCCTTGCTGTTTTGGAGCTTCTTTGGAAACCTTTAAAGTTGTTACTTGCTGTTTTTGGCTTTCGGTTAGGGTGATGTCTCATTCCCCTAATCGTTAGCTTTTCGCTTTCATCAACTTCTAATGTTAGTGCTTGGGTTTCTAACCTAAGTTTCTTAAAGCAGGATGGCTGGAGGTACTCGTAGCGGTCGTGGTCAGCAGCCTGGTTTGGATGAGGAGCTCCCGCCTCCTCCGACCATGGCTGAGGTCCTTCTCGCATTGAGCGCAACTGCTCGGAGGACGGAGGGTCTGCTGGATGTTATTGCGCGCAACACCTCCGCCCTTTCCGGTGCCTCAGGATCCGGGCAGGGGGGTGGACATCAGTCCCGTGGGGGCCTTGCTGAGTTTCTTCGCACTCAGCCCCCCACGTTTTCCAGGTCTGAGGACCCTTTGGACGCGGATGATTGGCTGCGTCAGGTTGAGCGTAAGCTCGACGTTGCTCAGTGCCTGGACCAGGACAGGGCACTCTTTGCCTCCCATCGCCCGAGGCGGCACTCTCTGGTGGGAGAACTTCTTGGCCATGCAGCCCGCCGGCCACACTGTCTCTTGGGATGAGTTCCGGACGGCGTTCCGTCGAGCTCACATCCCGCCGCTTGATGAAGTCAAGAAGAAGGAGTTTTTCGCGCTCAAACAAGGGCGTAAGTCGGTGATGGAGTACTGCATGCGAGTTCAACCACTTGGCTCGTTATGCTCCATCTGAGGTGGCCACTGATGAGGCCAAGCAGGAGAAGTTCATGGAGGGTTTGTCTGAGGAGCTGCAAGACAGACTCTCCATTGTGGACTTTGCTGACTTCCAGGCCTTGGTGGACAAGGCCATTGTTGCTGAGCACAAGGCGAAGGCGCTGGGCGAGTCCCATAGCGCAAGTGGGAGGCCCGGATGTCCGCACAGCCGGCCTCTCCGCCCCGGTCGGGCCTACTCCAGGGGCCCGTTCTGTGGCTTCACTACCACCGAGGCCGCCAGCACCAGTTCCTCGCCCTCCGCAGGCCGTGCCCCAGTCACGTGCGCCTGCGAACCAGCAGGGTGGCCCCCGCAATCCGGCTGCCGGGGTCACTTGCTTTGCGTGCAACCAAAAGGGGCATTATGCCAATAGTTGCCCTAACAGGATTGGAGCAGCCCCTCGTCCTAATGGAGGACGCGGGCAAGGAGGTGGTTCTTCCCAGGACCAGAAGGTTGTCCCCGCTACCCAAGGCGTGGGTAGTGGCCGCGTCAACCTCATCTCCGCGGAGGAGGCACAGGAGGCACCCGACGTCGTGTTGGGTACCCTTTCGGTTAACTCTTTCCCTGCTACAGTTTTGTTTGATTCAGGCGCATCTCATTCGTTTGTTTCTGAGTCTTTTGCTGCTGTGGGGGGTCTCCTTTTTACTCCATTGTTGGTCCCGCTGCTCATTCGCTCTCCCGGTTCGGAGTTGAGAGCTGAGTCTGAGTGTAGGGATGTCCCTGTTGAGATAGAAGGGGTAGGATTCTTGGCAAACCTTATCCTCCTTCGATCGGCGAGCTTAGATGTAATCCTAGGCATGGATTGGTTGTCTCAGCACATGGGACAAATTGATTGCGCTAGGAGGCTCATCTACCTCACTAGTCCTTCCGGCGAGCAGGTTCGCTTTTCGCCGAAGCTGCGGGATCCGCATCTCTTCGCGCTCGAAGCGAAGCCAGCTCTAGATATTAGTGAAGTCCCAGTGGTTTGTGACTTTGTTGATGTCTTCCCCGACGACCTTCCAGGGATGCCACCAGTTCGAGACCTCGAGTTTGTCATCGAGTTGGTTCCCGGTACCGCCCCGATCTCGAAGAGGCCTTACCGGATGGACCCAATTGAGTTGGTGGAGTTGAAGAAGCAGCTGGGTGAGCTTCAAGAGAAGGGTTTCATCCGCCCTAGCTCATCTCCTTGGGGATGCTCAGCAATCTTTGTCCCGAAAAAGGACAAGACGTTGCGCATGTGCGTTGATTACCGTCCACTTAATGAAGTAACGGTAAAGAACAAGTACCCTTTGCCCCGTATCGACGATCTCTTCGATCAATTAACTGGAGCTCGGGTTTTCTCCAAGATTGATCTGAGAGTGGGATATCACCAGGTTCGGATTCGACCTGAGGATATTCCAAAGACGGCTTTTTCTACTCGTTATGGCTTGTACGAGTATACCGTCATGTCTTTCGGCAACCAATGCCCTGGCCTTGTTCATGAACCTCATGAATTCGGTGTTCATGGAGTATTTGGATAGGTTCGTTGTGGTCTTCATCGATGATATTCTTATCTACTCCAAGAGCGAGGAGGAACACACCGAGCATTTGAAGCTTGTGTTGGGCAAGCTCCGCGAGCACAAGCCGTATGCGAGTTCGACAAGTGCGCGTGCTCGTTGAAGGAAGTAGCCTTCTTAGGCCATATTCTTTCGGCGGGAGGCGAGGCGTGGATCCTAGCAAGATCGCGATGTGCTTTCTCGAGTCGACCTACTTCGGTCACGAAGTTCGGAGTTTTCTTGGTTTAGCGGGATACTATCGTCGCTTTATCGAGAACTTCTCCAAGATAGCGGCCGATGACGGAGTTGCTCAAGAAGGACAAGAAGTTCTCGTGGTCCGCTGATTGCGAGGAAAGTTTCAAGAACTTAAGAAGCGATTGACCACCGCTCCGTTCTTGTTCTCCCGATGTCGATCGAAGCTTCGATATCTTTTGTGGCGCTTCGCCGAGGCCTCGGTTGTGTCCTTATGCAAGAAGGCAAGGTAGTGGCCTATGCATCAAGGCAATTGAGACCTCATGAACTTAACTATCCTACCCATGACTTGGAGTTGGGCCGTGATTCATGCACTTAAGATCGCGACATTACCTAATCGGTAATCGTTGTGAAGTGTATTCGGATCACAAAAGCTTGAAGTATTTGTTCACCCAACCGACTGAACCTCGTGCAAAGGAGATGGTTGGAGTTGATCAAGGACTATGACATGGGTATTCACTACCATCCGGCAAGGCCAATGTCGTTGCGGATGCGCTTAGTCGCAGCGCATTGCAATGCATTGTTGCTTCAGAGCATCACCCCTCTTCTAGAGGAGTTTCAGCGTCTCAACACGGGTTTGGTTGAGCATGGTTCCTCGCCGCCTTGGTTGTACAACCAACCTTGGTGGATCGGATCAGGTCTGCTCAGCAGTCAGATGTTGGGGTAAACCGTATCAAGGAAAATGTCAAGAACGGAACAGCCAAGTGCTTCTCCGTAGATGAGCTTGGTGTCTTGAGGTTCGGGCAACGCCTCGTGGTTCCAAAGGACATAGAGTTGCGGAATTTGATCCTCCGCGAGGCCCACGATTCCCCGTTATCCATTCATCCCGGGGCCACGAAGATGTACCAGGATCTTCGCCAGAGATTTTGGTGGACCCGAATGAAGAGGGAAATCGCGAGGTTCGTTGTCGAGCGCGGCGTGTGTCGTCGTGTCAAGGCCGAGCATCGCGTCGGTGGATTGCTTCACCCTTGCCCATTCCGGAGTGGAAGTGGGATTCGGTCGGGATGGATTTTATCACCGCCTACCAGTCACCGAGGGGCAATGATGCCATTTGGGTTATCATTGACCGGTTGACGAAAGTAGCGCACTTTCTTCCAGTCAAGACCAAGATTCGTACCGGTCACCTTGCGGAGCTCTATATCGCCAGGATCGTGAGCTTGCATGGGGTGCCGAAGACGATCATTTCGATCGTGGTTCCATCTTCACTTCGATTCGGCATAGCTTGCAAGAAGCTATGGGAACTCGTTTTTTTCCAAGACAAAGATATCACCCCCAAGCGGATGGTCGACCGAGAGGGTCAACCAAGTTTTGGAGGACATCTTTGCGAGCTTGTGTCCTTTCCTATGGGAAGCATTGGGAGAAGTGCTTGCCATTCGCCGAGTTTTCTTATAACAACAGTTTCCAAGCCAGTCTCGGCATGGCACCATTTGAGGCCTTATACGGGAGGAAGTGTAGAACCCCGTTGAACTGGTCTGAGACCGGTGAAAGACCTTTCTTTGGCCCGGACTCGATCAATGAGGCCGAGGGTCAAGTCCAGCTCATTCGGGATCGCTTACGCACAGCTCAGTCCAGGCAAAAGAGCTATGCGGATCGCCGTCGTCGTGAGTTGAGCTTTGAGCCCAATGACTTCGTTTATCTCAAGGTTTCTCCTCTGAAAGGTCACCAACGTTTTGGTGTCAAGGGCAAGTTAGCTCCTCGATATGTCGGTCCATACCGTATTATCGAGAAGAAGGGAGATGTTGCCTACAAGTTGGAGTTGCCTGCTGCACTTGCGGGGGTACATGATGTTTTCCATGTGTCCCAGCTAAAGAAGTGCCTCCGTGTTCCAACCGAGGAAACTCCGTTGGAAACTCTTGATGTTCAGGAAGATTTGACCTATCGCGAGCACCCTGTTCGCATCCTCGAAGAGGCTGAGCGAAGAACGAGGAACAAGACCATCAAGTTCCTCAAAGTTCAGTGGTCAAATCATTCCGAGGATGAAGCTACATGGGAGCGAGAAGATCGTCTCCGTACGGACTACCCCTCTTTCTTTTCCGAGTGAGCCAAATCTCGGGACGAGATTTTTGTAAGGGGGGGAGGTTTGTAACATCCCCAATTTGGCTTGTGTTTCAAATGTAATAAAATGAGGGTAAATTAAAACTTTTTCTGTCATCCCTTCACTCTTGAACTTTTCTGAGATTCTTGTAAAAGAATTTTTGGAAAATTCAAAATCAAAAGCCTCATTTATTATCAAGTCAGCAACTCCTTGGTCAAATCTGGTGTCAAACACTTGGAAATAATTTTCCTGGGTTCCAAGGTTGCTTGGTAACACCTCTGAATTATTCCATAATTTTTGGAAATTATTTGAAGTATTTTAGAGGCAAGTCAAACCTTGGTCAAACCTCTGAACTAACCTTCTGGAATTTCCTGAGAAAATTCCAGTACACAAAAATCTCTGAAAATTTTATGGAAGGTTCAACCTAAGGTCAGGAAGCTCCAGTTAAAATTTCATAAATTTTGGAGTTGATTTGATGCCTCAATTAAATCCCCAAAGTTTCAGTTCAAAAATCAAACCCTAACTGGCTTTCACTGTTCATTGGACTCGAGTCGGGCTCGAGCCCACTGACTCGGTCGAGTCAACTAACTGTACCGGCGCGGTCGATCGGGCGCTCGCGCTCTGGACCGTTGGATCTCAATCGGACGGCTCGCGTTCGTGTATGCATTCGGACAACTCCGGTTGCCCTGGGATGCGCAGCCGTTGGATTTCGATCGGGCGGTCGACATTCGCCGATGCCGTTTCAACGCGATCGCACGCTAACCCTTGGATGCAAATCGGACGGTTGTGCGTCGTCGTCCTCCTCTCGCTCGGCCGCGCGCAAGGTCGTCGATGGCAGAGCAGAGCGTGGGCGTGCAGCGCCCTGTCCACTCCGCGTCCTCGCCAACGGGTCTCCGCATTTAATGCCCGTCACTCCACCGCCCCGTTTAGTCGTCGTCTCACCGCTCCCGTCGCTCACGGCGACCGCGGCGGCAGAGAGAACCCGAGGTTAAGCAACGGCGTTCTCGTGCCCCTCAGGCCTATTTAAGCCCCCTGGTCACCTCCGTTGGCTTCCTTTCCTCTCCCCGCAGCTCTATCTTGCACCTTCTAAGCTTGAGCGAGCCCATACATCACCAGCGCCCATTTCCGCCATTGCCGAGCTTGGAGCTCCTGTCGCCGACGGTGCTCCAGTGGTTCTTTGGCGCCCTTCTTGCTCCTGTTGCTTCCCCTCACCTCGGTGGTGCTTAACCCCCGCTCCATTTCAGGTTGTTTCAACGGGAGCGCCGAGATTTTGGATTTCCCCCAAATCGGCCGCGAGCGCCTCTCTTCGTCTCCAGTGCCGGTGAGTGCTCCTTTTTCTAATTCCTTTCTCAGGGAGCTTCTCTGTGCTCTCTGGAACCCATCGTGATGACGCGGCGTGGTTGGTTTTGCTCAGGCCGTCCGCTCCACGTCGTCTTCCTCAGGTCCGTCGCAGAGCTTCGTCGCCGGAGCTGCTCCGACCTCCTCTGCACCTCCGCGTCAGTCAGGTAGCTCCCTGGTAACTCCTAGACTCTCGGGCACCGCTTGAATGAGCTGCTGCGGAGCTCTTTGCTGCTTGTCGTCGTTGTCATTTTTCCCGCGCCGCCCCTCGCCGTCGCGCCGCCGCTCTGGTCCACCACCGTCGGTGTGGGTGGTACCAGAGGGTGCGCAATGTTATTGCGCACCCATTCCTGGCTTTCACTCGCACCGCCGCGCCTTTGGTCGCCGGCGATTGGCCGGCGAAGCTCTCGGTCGCATTGTCGGGCGCGTCATCACAGTGTGCGACGTGGCCCAACGTGCGCCCTCCATCCTTAGATCTACGGCCGGGATTTTCGTTAGATCTGTGCTGCGTCCTGTGTAGCGTTGATTGTGAGCCGTCCATCTCACGATCGACGGTCCACAGCCGCTGTTCCGCCGCACGCGCGCGTTTTCAAGCGCGTCGGCGTGGTTCAATCTGGATCGTTGGATCGAAGATCAACGGCTGGGATTGCGAAGGCATTCGTTCGGTCCGAATACCATCATCATTTGGACCGTTGGATCTTGATCCAACGGTGAGCCTCGGTGAGCGCTGTGTGTGTGTGCTGTGCGCGCCGTGCGCGTGGGCCGTCCGATCCAGGATCGACGGTCCCTATTCAGCCACCTCGTAATAGCCTTTTTGAGTCTTCCGAAGGCTTTATTTGCAAACTGAAAAATGTATTAAACTTCAAAAATACATAACTAATTCATTTTAAACCCAAATCGGTTGATTCAAATTTGGTTAGCTTTAGATTGAGTTGTACTTTAATTTAGAAATGAATAGGAGTTTAGTTCGGCTCCAGAAAATAGATTTTAAAATTTGTTTAGAAATAGGTTCTATTTATTATTCTAAAATTTGCAATTAACTTGTAAAATGCATAACTTTTAATCTATAGTTGATTTTTGTATGAATCCAATTGGATTAGCTTCCACTGATAGTGTATTTGCTAGGAGAATTGGTTTCACAAATTTCACTGTTTTTAAAAATCATAAGGATCATGTTTTAGTTTAATACCCTAAACAAATTGAACAAATCATAACTCCTTCAATATAACTCCAAATGGCCTGAAATTTTATATGGGTTACCACCATACCCATAGGTAACTACCATAAAAATTTCAGCTTCAAAACCTTTCTAGAAAATATTTTTGCTACAGTGCTATTTAAGTGTAGCATTTTTTTGGCCGAAAATAGGTTTTTAGAGAATATCTTTTGCACCACAAATCCAAATTAGGTTTTTCCAGTTCCTATGTCTAGGTATAGTCCTATTTTACCTTGTGTATAAATTTCGTCACATTTGGATATTCTTTTGCTTGCTCTTTTGTTCAAGTGTTGCTCGTCTTATTGGTTGTTTTCGCTCTTTCGCTTAGGATTCGATATTTGCGGTAATCCCGAGAACGACCCTCCGCAACAAATTGAGCAACAGCAAGCAGGCAAGCAGTTTGATCATTTCCCATTCAATCCCATTACTTTTAAAGTCTAATACTTTGTTTAAACTTTATGTATGCATTGCTATTTGGGTGTTAAATTGATTAGTTAATCCCTAGTTGCATAATCTGTAGGTAAATCAATATCCTCTACTACCTAAGCCTAGGTTATTTGCTGTGATTAGAGTTCGTTGGATGAGCTCTTGTCACTTAGTAGATTTTCGAATAAATATTGCTTAGCCATGCCTAGCATCGGTAGTATTGGGCGATCATCGACTTAGTCGGTGATCTTGATCACACAAATACTTATATTATTCCATTATGTCCAACCCTTGTGTTTTATTGATTTACAAATCAAAAACTGAAAACAAAACTATATCTTGACTTGGGCACAATGGTATGTTGATGTGATCTGTTGGGTGTGTGGAATGGTGCCTAAGTCCCTAAGGACCGAGTTACTTGTGCCATTGATCCAAGCAAATATTGCGTGCTAACCACACGAGGGGGATATGGAACCTCTCTTGACTAAGTACTTTGGGAGGTGTTAATTATGAGCTGGTTGGTGGGTGTGTTCTTGTGTGTGGTGTTTGGAGGGGAGCATTAGCAGACCGGTTAGGCTGTCCAATGTGTCCTTCTCCCGTGGGTTGCGGCTCTTAATTAGCATCGTCCATTGGAAAGCGTCTTGTTAGACTTAGCCATGCCTGCATACCAAAGGAAGTGTGCTAACCGTGGCTGGTGGAAAGGCGGTCTATCGTGTGGGTACATTGGTACTCCCCTGCAGGGTTAAAACTATTCGAATAGCCTCGTCCTAGGTTATGGACACGCTTGGTTATTTCCCACAAGAACTAGACTACAACCTTTTAAAAACTTAAACTTGACCTGGGTGGTATGAAGGGGTACTTCATGCTATGGTGGTGGTGACTATGGGTTAGTCACTTCTAGGTTGGGTTGTTCTCTATCTATGTTATTATTGTCTCTCTTTTATTTGAACGATAAAAGTTAATTGCAAACTTGCTTTGAATCTATTACCTTATTGTAAATGAAAACTTGCTTTATGCTGAAAATATGTCCAAAGCCTCATCCACTTAAATAAAGCTTGCATGTAGTTAATTATAGTTCTGTTATCTCACACGTCAGTCTTGCGAGTACAAAAACAAGTTTTGTACTCATCCGCTTGCTTAATATTAATTGTTGCAGAGGAAGAAGGTGAGCCCCAAGGGCCTCACTTTTGTAGTATCTTCTTGCTTATTTATTTGGGACGACTAGCTTGGCGGTCCGGTTGGTTGCCTTGTGGGTAAAGGCACACCGATTGGCTTTTGTTTATCGCCATCTTATGGCCATTTTGCTTCATTGTGTATTTACTTATCTTTATGAATTTTGGTAGTCGGCCTCTCTTTTGTAATAACTCTCTTTATATTATCTATGTCTTTCGCTTGTTGCTTTTGCTTCGCTCTACGTATATGAATGGAATTGATGCATGATTTTGTAGCGGGTGTGTATCTTGCATTTAGGAAGTATACATATCTCGAGGCTTAGTTTATTTGATTTGTCTTGTTAGGACCAAGTGTATGGTTAAACAAGTACAAGCCGAATAAACCGGGTCCCTGACCTCCATGACATGTGGGCCCGTATGTCCTGATTAGTGAATGTGTAGTTCGTAAAATATGTTGTCTATTTAGGGAACGTGTATTCCTAGTATACTAGGAAGGCTTTTACGTTTAATAAATCAGAAGACGTATTCCTCAGAATACGCCTTCACCCTAGTTCGGCCGGGGTGAGTCAATGATTGACCGAGTCAACTTTGACCCTGGTCCCGCTGGTCAATGACCGCGGCTAGGCTAGCCCCGGTAGAAAAAGTAGTAAATACTTATTAAAATTCGAAATCTGTTAATTTGCACACTGAAAAATATGTAAAACTTCAAAAATACATAACTAAATCATTTTAACTCCAACTCGCATGAAACCACTTCTGGAAATTTTCACTTTTAGTAAAATTTATATTAAAATGAGTTTCAAACTTGTCTCTATAGCAGACAGCTTTATTTGGAGATTAATCCATTAAAACCATTATTTGTACAATGGAAAAATGACTGATAACTTCAAAAATGCATAAGTAATTATTGGAAGCTCCAAAAACAGTGAGACTACTTTTGATAATTTTCATTTTCAGTGAACTTAATTCTAAAAATGGTCTCTATATTACTTCTGTCACAGAGACTATATTTGGGAGAATATAACCTTTAACTCCATTATTTTTATACTATAAAAGGCTGATAACTTTGGAAATCAATAACTAAATCATAAGAACTCCAAATGGGACAAACTCAACTATTCTGAACTTGTATTAATATTACCTATTTACCTGTGTAATCCTCTATCCCACCACTGTTCTACAAATTTTGGCCAAATAATTAAATTACATGACTTAAGGTTTAACGAAACCTGAAATTCGAAATAGCATAACTTCCAATTCATAACTCCAAATGGAATAATTCTTTTACCTAAATCCATCTAAAATCACAACCTAACTACTGTAGAAAAATCATGCATTTTTGAGCATTTTGATTTTTGAGTTGTTCTCTCGGTATTTATTTGATGTTATAATTATATAGATTCCGAGCATATTGATATCGACACTTACGCTACTGAGAACGAGCTGCTACTGTACCAGCATGGCAAGCATCATTTGAACTTTCTTTTGCATCATATTTGATCCCAGTTTTGGTTAAGTTAGTGCAATGATAATTGCTTATATGCTATTTTGATTATGTCAATATTTTTGTGATGTGTAGTTTAGTTATGTCCTATGCTTGAGGTTAACCTTAAATTATGCCAACTCTTATATGCTTAAGATAGGATGTGTGAATTATGAGTTATAGAATTGCTTAGCCATGCAAGTCTAGACACGGTAGTTCGATCGTCGGGAATAACCCGGCGGTTTTGGGATAAACACAACTCTCATTTTTATGATTTATGCTTCAGATCTTTGTAGCTGTTTTATGAGTTAAATTTTATCATTTTCAAATGAGCTCTTGGTCTGGACAAGTGTTGGTTAGTGATGGTGCTTTGTGCACGAGTATTGGGTAAGTGGAAGGACTTGTCTGGACAATTGAGGACCGAACTTTGATAACATCGTTAATTTAAGTACACTCGTGCTGCCACACGCGGTATATGGGTGCCGTATGGTTAAGTAGGGGGAAGGTTTTATTGTGTTGAGTCCCACGGTGGTGAAATTGTAAGGGCATAGGACCGTGAAATCCTATGTTCCTTTTGGGGCCGATAGGGCATAGAGGCCGTAACGTCTTATGTTCCTAGGAGCCCTGGGTTGAGGGACTTAGCCAATGGAATCGTCTTGCTAAAAACGACCATATCTTGATTTACCCGGCCGGCATACCATAGGAAGTGTGCTATATTCGGAGGCATCTGTGGGCTAACGGGCTAATCAAGTCGTGTGGGTAAAGTAGTACACCCCTGCAGGGTATCAATCTATTCGAATAGCCGTGTCCACGGTTATGGACAACCGCTTGAGTTCGGGAGTTACTATTGTTAGACTTTTTAATTAAAATTGTGAGTGAACTTGGTATTCGTCATGAACGGGATGTTCATGTGTTTAGTACATCAAAGTGGGCTGCCACTTTGGTCTTTGCATGATTCAATTGTTTATTACTGAAATGCTTTACTATATGCTTTACTTCTACCTCAAAGCTGATTTTAAATGGGCACATGAAAAACTAGTATGTGTAGGATGTTAATTGTTGCGTCTCTTTCGCAAAACTAAACCAATATGAGCCATCCTTTGAATGACCCTTATGCATAACTATTTTTATTTGTGTAAGACTTGCGAGTACACTTGTACTCAGCCAGATGTTTGCTGGCCTTTTCAGGTGAGGAAGATTATGAGTCTGACGATCTTGTTAGTGTTGACTTGGGTGACACTAACGAGTAGTGTGCTATCATTTAACCCCCAGTCGGTTGCCGATGGGTGATGGGCATACCACTACTGGTCTTTTGCTTTATTTATTTACTTCCGCTGCTACTTGATACTTTGTTTTGAATGACCGGCTGTATGTAATAAACTGTAGACTTGACTACTATGCAGTATGTCTTTTTATCTCTTGTTGTATGCGTTGTATGGATGTAATCAACGTTGGATGAGGGTATGAGTATATTGGTTGTTGATCTTGGGAGCCAATATAAGTCATACTCGTTGTTGATGAATCCCCATTTAACTCACTAAGTGTAGTGCTTCGAATCGAAAGAGAATCGACAATCATGTAGCGCTCGCAATGGAGCAGCGTGCATGATCGTTGAGGCTCTAGTATTTGGCTAAGCCTCTCACTTGGATAGAGTTAAATTGGAATTCATTTACCGGAGACCCGTAATTATGTCCCTAAGACCTTGTCTAATCTCGGTCTTATGGAGATAATTACAGGGTCCCTGATGTTGGTATCGAGCCATCCGATTTGTAGGTTAGAGGTAGCTTGGCGTTAAGTTAGTAAGTCCCTTGGTCGAATTATTTTGCAAATTATCAAAGTATTTTCAGAAAGTTTAAGTTAAGAATATCTTTTATTCCTTATCCATCTTAGTATCTTTTCTCTCCTAATCCTGTTTTGGTTTATGAAACTAACTTACAGTGCCTTCTTGCCTTTAGATGAACCCTCGCACTTGTCCAGGAAAACTCAAGTGAAGGAGTGGATGGATACAGCGTTGCTACGAGACATGATGTGGAGGCGAACTTCACATATCAGCCCACTTATTCCATCTACGCGTGATCGAGGACCTAGAATGGAGGAATTTATGGCGATAATAGATATCGTTGCTAGACAAGTCACGGGAGCATACCTTACCGCTTCCAGCGTGGTATACGAGGCCATGGCGTTACAAGAAGTGGCTTTGGTGGCCATGAGTCGTCTTCGCTACGACTGACGAGTTAGCCCAGCCCCATATGATCACTTTCCAATGCGCGCGCGCGCTAGGGGCGTGAACTCGTTTGCTAGGATCCGGTTTGGGAGGACCCCAAGTCGAGCGATTGGCGAGATTGGTTCACGTAATGGACCAAATGCATCGCTGCATCTTGCATGAGTTATGGGAGGCGCGTCGTCGTCTCATTATAGCCGAGAGCATTTGCGCTTATGCATGACATGAGGCTCATTCGTCGGATGTCTTTGTATGGCGCTAATGAGGTTTCACCGTACATTTCTGCGCCTCCGGACTATCGTCTTCCTGAAGTAGGAGGCCATATCATCGGCATAGGATCCCCCTTACGCCTCACCAACCCGGGAGACCCGGAAGACACAGGATCCCCTGGATACCACATGCTCGACGACTTTCCGGTGAACTTTGACCGGAATAATATCTAGGTTGTTAGGGCAGGGAGCTCTATGTTTGAGCTTGTATCCTTAGAATTATGTAATAAAGCTTTATCCTGACCTAGCATTTGCTCATAGACAGTTTCGCACCTAGCAAAGAGAACATCATATGAAGGAGATACCTCATTGTTGTCATCGATGTCGTCGAAGTCAGCCATGAAGCACATGCCTGTAAAGTCTTTGGCCTTTCCCTTCTTGTCTTGAGGGAGCTCCTCCTCCTTGTCCTCCTCGCTCCCGGAGTCCACATCACTCAAGGATCGATCTCCAAGAGTGGCAAGAACCCGATGAGCAGCCTTCGTGAGCTTGGCATCATCAAACCTGGACTTGCGCCCCTGAGGCTTCTTCCAAGCTGGCTTTTCATCCTTGTGGTTGCTCTTACCTTTCAGCTTGGGGCAATTTGTCCGGATGTGATTAAGCTCTCCACACTCATAACAAGTCACAGGGCCGCCTCTCTTTTTGTTTCTCATATTGTTGTAGGCCCGTGTGAACTTCTTAATCAAAAGCGTCATCTCGGACTCGGGAATACTCTCAAGATCCTCTTCTTGAATTGCGAGATAAAGCAAGTGAAAAACGAGAAGAGGACTCAAGCGACCCATCGAGGCTCTCTTGGCGGGTGCGCTACAAAGCCATGTTACCCTTCTTAGAATGGTGACTACGGATCTCATGAGTCTTGACCTTGCTATAGAGCGGCTCAAAGTCGGATCGGAGAAGTTGACATTTTCTGAATGGCGGTAGCCTTTATCTCCCACTCCTAGTGTTGATTGCAGCGGGAGATGGATGGCATTTTGGTGTGTAAATTCAATACCAACAGACTTCATCGATTTATCAACGTGTTGAAGCGTGAAAATGTCATCGATGCTCTCACCGGGACGCATCTCGAATTTGTTATATTCTCTTTTATAGACTCTTTGGCGCACTTGTTTGATTTGGGAAGAACCCTCATGATAGGTTTGAGAGTCTTCCAAATCTCATGTGCGATCTCGAGATTGCAAATCCTATCATATTCTGTCTACCAAGCCCACCATCTGAGAAAATTCTTTGCCTTACGGTCATTAGCCAAGAGGGCTTGAGGCCGGCGTAGCAACCTCAGCAAGATAAGCGGACCTCGAGCGACCTCCCAAATACCTCGTAGTTCGCTCTCAAGAAAGACACGCATGCGGTTCTTCCAAAAGGCATAGTCGTGCCCATGGAAGATATGCGGTTTGGAAGAGTATTTATCCATCGCCAAGTTCGGTGACGGTTAAGATCAACATTGAACTAACAGGGCTCGATAGCACTGTTGGACCGAAAAGGCGACTAGAGGGGTGAATAGGAGCACGATCTCTTTTCTCCCAAATTCAATTCAATACGAATCTCACTCCAATAGCTATGAAAGCTATGAAGATCAATCAATCATGCAGTGGAAGACTTGTATTGAATTAACTCAAAACCCCGAAGTAAAATCAACACAAAACCAAAACACGAAGACTCAGGCGGTCTGACCTCTCACGGGGGCGGTCAGACCGGTCGGTCTAGCGGTCAGACCGATCCAAGCGGTCAGACCGATTCCTCGAGCGATCGGACCGCTAGTTCGATGAGCAGAGAAATCAGCCGACAAACCAAGCGCAAATTGATCAAACTTTTGATTCGTTCGTCCAAACTTCGTGAAATTTGACACACACCTTCCTAAGTATGTCAGGAACCTATTCCAAGCAACGATCGTGATAATCCTTGCCAAGATTCTGACCTTTTACCGTTTGAGCGAAGTTAGCTCAAAACCGAGTCAAAAGCGAAAATATGATCTTGAGACTTGCTCGTGGGTGATTGATGATCTTGATGATCCTAGATGTATTCCCACGTCACAGCAAGCTAGATCACGTCCGAAACTAAGCAAAACTCGTGGATCAAAGAAAGACTCAAATCATCAAAAAGAGAAAGAAAGCAATTGACCTCATCTTGAAGAAACTTTCTTTGGATTGATTTGATATGATATTGGTTCACAGCCACTCCATCAATGGATGACAAAGACTCAATACATGAGCACGAAATCCAATCCAACTCTCTAGAACCCTAACCTCCACTCCTCCTCTCCCTAAGCAAATTAGGGTTTCTAAACAATGAAAGGGTCGAAAAGCTAGGGGGGTGCAGCCACCTCCCTCCTCTATTTATAGTGGAGGCCTAGGGTTTCTAAAAGAGTCTCCCTAATGGGCTCCCGTTAAGGCCCAAAACAAACGGGTGACACACGCACGTATTTTAAAGCGTCGTGTTCATATTGTGCGAAGCACTCGCTTGCTCCGCCACGTGTAGGTTGATCCAACGACTCTCATCATGTCGGCAAGTCTCTCCCATCCGGCTCCCACCGAAACCACCATGGCACTTGCACCGACCCCCGCACCGCTTGATTCAACCAGTCGCACCGAACTGCCCGTTCGGTCACCTTTGTCCATCTTGCACCATACTTGAGTCCAATGACTTCACCCGGCATCGTCGATCGTTTTGAACCTCAGCTATCCAAGCATAGTCCCGATCATCCTCGCCGTTGACCGTCGTTGACCACCAAGCAACCTGCACAACAATAGATAAGCAAATCGAATTCGGGAACAAGTTCTTCACAACTTGACCCACGTTAGTCAAAACATGCATCATGCAACACATATGACATGAAACCCATGAACTTGACCTGTCGGCAACCATCGTCGCCACGTGTTGGCGATTTAAGTGAAAACCGGTCGAGCCTTTGCCTTGGCGGTCGACCATAATGAAGGCAGTCGGACCGCCACCAAAGGACTTAGCCAAAATTTCAACACTGAAATCCGCAACCTCTCTGGAAATTTAAAACAAATAGAACTTTTGACTCGAGGCTCCAAAAATTATGGGACCAAGTGCAGTAGAATCTCCTCACTTGCCTACACACTCTATTTTTGGCCCAGCCTCAAACTCCAATGCAACTCAACTTGCCGGTCCGACCGCTCATCGGGCCTTGAGTCGGACCGACCGACTGGCGGTCGGACCGCGAGACAAAATCACGAGGCATGGCGGTCGGCCGCCACCAAGGCCGGTCAGACCGCTTGAGACCTGATAGAATCTGAACTTTGCCGAAAACTCGTGTTTCCGCAAACCTTCAACGTCATTGCCAATTGTCACATCATCCTAAGATCATGAGCATATCCCCATGATATCCACAATCTCCCCCTTGATGAACACATTGGCAATTCCCCATAAATGCAAGTTTTGAGGTTTGAAAAGCAAAAACTCAACGTTTTCGCGCAAAGGCACAACTTGGTCCATATGCAAGAGAAAGCAATGAAAATGACCAAGCTGGCTTCAGAATAGCATCGGCAAGTGAGATAAGGCAAAAGAGAGCAAGAAAGCTTCAATTTCCAAAGACGAGTCAAAATTCTCACTCAAGGTCCATATGAAAGAACAATTGTTCGAAATGACCTTTGATCATGGTGAGGATCAAGAATTGCAATTCAAGTTCAGAAAGAGCAATAAGACCATAAGAATGCAAATAAGAACTCCCCCTCACTATGATCCTCAAATTTCAGAAAATTTCAAATTCTCCAATTTTCTCCCTCTTTTTAATACTTTTAAAACTTCTCCCCTTTACACATCTTGAAATATCTTCTCCCCCTTTGACAATGGAGTCATCAAGGAATCACGCCTTCCTCTCGTCTAGAGATAACAAATGCAGAATGAGGAAAAAGCATAAGAAGAAGCATGCATGAAATGCAATGGAGTGGCTTCATATTTTTGTATTTTTCAATTTTGGATTACAAGAAGCTTTGGAGATTACCCAAAAGAACAAGCTAGCATCTCAAATTTTGCATAAACACCATATCAGCCTGAATGCGCTAGCAAGATCATGATAAGACATATATAACAAAGCTAAAGCAAGAATGCTCAATATAAAGCAATAAATTTTAGCATTTTAAGCAAAGCTTCAAATCTAGCAAGTCCATCAACGGAGATCCTAAGATGATACTGGCCATGTCAAAATGTCAATGTGAGACCAAGACGCTAACAATAACCACATTAAGAGACAAACAAGTCCTGAATTGAATCATTTTGCTCAATTTGTCTCAACGCCCATTTTCAACGATTTTCATTTTCAATGAATATTGAAGTTGATTAAAGGTATATCTTAGTGAAGAAGATCTGGACTAGGAGCCATCCACAAACTCTTCCTAAGCTTCTAACAGGCGACAAATCTTGAGGTTCATGTCAATTGTGACAAGCGGTCCCCATGAGATCGTGCGGATCATCAAACTATCTCCAAGTTCATGTCTATGACATGCGGTCTCGAAGAATAGTTTGGCACATTTTAAGCACAAGACAATCTTTAAATTTGATTTTCATTTTTACAAGAGCAGATTTAGATTCTTAAAGAACAAGAAACTCAAGCAATGATCAATACTAGATTCAAGAGCTAACACACTTAATTTTGTGAGGCCAATGTCACAAAGGAGCACTAATTGCGCAACTAGCTAAAACATCCACAAATTGCGGTTTTAGTTCAAGTTGTCTTAAAGTTACGCTCATTCGGCAAAGACTTAGCTACACATGTGAAAGCATGATAATTCTAGCAAGTCAAAGAACTAGACATGGCATTGAGCAGAATTGAAATAGTAAAGCTCAAAAGGGTAATAAGCAAAGCTTTATCAATTTTAAAAGACAAGCATAAAAGCTTATATTACAATGCATCTTTTTGGTTTTTCATATAAATGCATGCAGTATTATACAATGAGATGCACAAAAGACTTAAAAAGCCTAAAAATATCAAAAAGATCAAAAGAAAATACCACTAGAAAAAGGAATCCGAAAAAAAATCAGAAAAACTCAGATGAACAAGGTAAGATCAGAAAAGATCAAACTCCCCCTCAAACCAACCCATAGGGATAAATTACCCCTAACTCACTTCTCAAGGTGGCAAACCTAGTTGGATCTAAAGGCTTGGTGAGGATATCAGCCAACTGAGCTTCGGACTCCACGAAATGCAACACAATATCACCCTTCTCGACATGATCTCTAAGAAAATGATAGCGAATGTCTATGTGCTTGGTCCTAGAGTGTTGCACAGGGTTTTTAGCAATGTTAATCGCAGAGGTGTTATCACAGAAAAGAGGAACACTATCAAATGCCAACCCAAAATCCTTAGAGTGGACACCATCCACAAAATCGACTACTGACAACTAGCGACTACATTCGTGATGGATTGTGCATGAAAGCGCTTCCTAGAAGACCAAGAGACAAGAGAAGTGCCTAGGAAGTGACAAGTACGAGGTACTCTTCCTATCTAGCCGAAACGACGCAAAATCGAATCGAAAACCCCGAATGGACAAAGAAGGCGGCGGGAATACCAAATGTCATTTGGAGGGTAGAGTGTAAATACACGAAGATGCGCTTAACGGCTTGGCGATGGGAAGTCCTCGGAGGCGCTGAAACCTCGCACGAGAGGCAAACGCGAAGTGGATGTCGGTCTTGAGGCCGTCATGTATGCGAAGGAGCCAATCATTCTGCGGTACTCACGTTGATCCACGCTTCTCCTTCCTCATACGGATCCAAAGCGATCGAAGTCGCCATGGGAGTGGCGATCGGCTGCGATCACCCATCTCGAAGCGCTTGGCGGATCCTTAGTGTGCCGTCGATGGATGAAGATCCCTTCCTTGCATTGCTTGATTTGAAGCCCGAGAAAATAATTGAGTTCTCCCATCATACTCATCTCAAATTCCTGGACATGGTCTCGGAAAAAGCTGGAAACAAGAGCATGTGAAGAACTACCAAAGATAATATCATCTACATAAATCGAGCAAGCGGAAGTCATTGCCACGCCTAATGATGAGCAGGTCTTGTCTACCTTACCCATCTCAAAATCATTCTTAAGCAGAAAGGTCTTAAGTCTATCATACCAGGCTCTAGGGGCTTGCTTAAGACCATACAAGGCTTTGGATAGCTTGAAAACGTGATGTGGATGCTTGGGATTCTCAAAACCTGGGGGTTGTCTAACATACACTTCCTCCTCTATAAATCCATTCAAAAAGGCACTCTTAACATCCATCTGATATAATCTAAAGCCCTTAGAAGCGCGAATGCAAGCAGAATGCGAATGGCTTCCAATCTAGCAAGAGAGCAAATGTCTCATCAAAGTCTAACCCCTCAACTTGGCTAAAACCCTGAGCTACCAATCTAGCCTTGTTTCTAACCACAGAACCATCCTCATTTTGTTTATTTTTGAACACTCAACGGGTTCCTATCACATTATGACCACTAGGAGGTTCTACTAGATTCGGACCTTATTCCTCTCAAAATTCTCTAACTCCTCATGCATGGCATTGACCAGCTAGAATCGGATAACGCATGTGATATATCGCGAGGGTTGAAAGAAGCGACAAATGCGAGAATGAGAGTAGAGACTTGGATCGTGATACAGGCGAGTGACTCGCTCATTAAGATTTCAATCATCGATCAGGAGGATGATGCCTCTGAATATGAAGTGGGCGCTGGGAGACAATATCTCCTCAACCTCGCGGTACTCTTGATGAAGAAGATGCGGCGAGAGCCTCAATTGGAGGTGAAGCGATCGTGTGAGTTACGGAACTTGGGCAGAGCCTCAACGGCGGTGGAGGACAAATATCGACCGTCATCATCTTCCTCCACAAAAATGCTTTCATCACTGTGTATCACGAAATGTCGGATCTAGCTCGGGCTAGTCTCATCAAAAGTGACATTGCATGTCTCTGGACAATGTTAGTTTCAACATTAAAAACCGAAAACCCTCGAATGTGCGGGATAACCGAAATAAACCATCAAAAGTCCTTGATTCAAATTTATCTAGATTTCTGTCTTAAGAATGAAACACTTAGCTCCAAACACTCGAAAATGAGAAACAGAGGATTTTCTACCAAATCAAAGCTCATATGAAGTCTTGCCCAAAGAAGGTCTCAAGAAGACACGATTTGCAATATGGCAAGTGTAGAAATAACCGACCCAAAACCTCCTCGAGTGCTATACTCATCTAGCATCGTTCTAGCCATCTCGACTAAGGTTACTGTTCTTCCTTTCCACAACGCCATTCTGTTGAGGGCGTGTGGAGAAGAGAAGCGATGCTCAATTCGCGCTCGGCACAAAAGAGGCAAGCGAGGCATTCTTGAACTCCGTGCCATTGTCACTGCGGATCGCTCTTAAAGCACCGAAAGTTCGAAGCCAAGCGAAAAACAAGATCACGATAAAAACAAAAGCTTCATCCTTGAAGCAAGAAAGAACACCCAAGTGTATCTCGAAAAATCATCAACTATGACAAGAATGTACCACTTGCCGCAATTGGCCGAACCTAGCGGGACCAACGGTATCCATATGAAGCAAGCGTCGGTCCGTCGGTCATGACCAAAGTCACGAGGGTGTGAGGCGGCAACTTGCTTGCCATGCCTACGAGGCACACATACGGACATCCTTGACGGCTTTGAGCTTGGGCAAACCTCTCATGAGATCAAGGTTGCTAACTCGCGTCGGATGATCAAAACCAATGTGCCCCAAGCGTCGGTGCCAAAGCCAAAACTCGAAGAAGGTGTAAACAAACATTTAAGAGAACCGACAAAGATTGGAAAAATCAGCTCCAAAGATCCTAGCAACTCTATAAATTCCAAAAACGAGCTCACCAGTGAGAATCAAGCACCGACAAGCATTTTTCTTAAATATGGTCTCATAGCCATCATCAAGAAGGCTGTGAGAGAGAGTAAGTTAAACCTAAGCTTGTCCACAAGGCGGCGTCCTTTAGGATGAAATTGTCATTCACCACCGATTGTTCTGTTCCTTCAATCCGCCCTTGAGTATTGTCTCCAAAGGTGATGAGAACATCACCTATCGACCGCGTGAAGGAGGTGAACCATTTTGAGTCTCGGTCATGTGGCGTGAGCAGCGGAGTCGGCGAACCACGTGTCCTTCCTTCCATGGCGATCCACGAAAATTAAGTCTGGAAGAACGATGTGTCTCAATATGGGGTTAGTTAAACATGACTTGGGAACCCGATCTTGAGACACATGTCTGCATGAGTAGTATGCAAGCGAAATGCTATCCTTGATTCTATTTGAAATTACATTTGTGAGCAATGGTTACTCTAACATGAGAGTTATCTGTCTAGGAGCATGAGCATGATTCGCATGTGAAATAAATCCTAGACCAGGTTTCTTCCTTTCTAAATTACCATGTCTCACAAAAGCTCTAAGTTGATTAGATGACATTCTAGCAAGATTTTCTTAGCATTTTTCAACCTCATGTGAGAACTCAACCAAATGCCCATCCTTCTTGCAATAGGTGCAATGGTACTTGGTACCTTTGGGAGAAGCACCTTTTGGTGAGCAGATGGTTGGGCAAAACCGCAGATTTGAAAGTGATCTTTGCGGGTTGGGTATCAAATTCAACTAAGCCATTTCTCAAAATTTGAATGTCATTAGATTTATCTGGGCAAAGTTGTATCCTAACCCTTGCTTCTTATAAGGAGTTTTGACTTGTCAAGAATCATGTTTAACTGTTTCTTACCTTTAGAAAATCTTTCTAATGTGTCATTAAGGTAAGCAATTTCTTTTCTAAGGTTAACACATGAATCACAAGTTTTAGCGTTAAGCCTCTTCTTATAAAGAGCAACTTCAAGCTTAAGAGCTTCACATGAAGCACAAGTAGCGAATTAATGTTGTCCTTAAGCTTGTCATATTTAGCTCTAGCTGCTTCTACAACATCATGTATTTCACGTTCACGTTCTAAGCAGACAGAGCAAGAGCTAGATTCAACCATGTCAGAAACAACCAATTTGCTAGACTTTAAGCATTTTTCGCAAGGAGCAGATTTAACTTCAATTAGCTCAGTTCTAGCATTTTCAAGTTGTTGCAAAGCAATATCATGAGCAGATTGCAGTTTAGCAAATTCAGAATGTAAAGCATAGCAGGATGAACATTCATCAGATTCAAGACTTTTAGCATTCACAAGTTCTAATGTGAGTTTCCTTACTTGTGACTCTAATTCCTCATTCCTAGTCATGATGAACTTTAAAGCTTTATCCTGACCTAGCATTTGCTCATAGACAGTTTTGCACGTAGCAAAGAGAACATCATATGAAGGAGATACCTCATTGTTGTCATCGATGTCGTCGGAGTCAGCCATGAAGCACATGCCTGTAAAGTCTTTGGCCTTTCCCTTCTTGTCTTGAGGGAGCTCCTCCTCCTTGTCCTCCTCGCTCCCGGAGTCCACATCACTCAAGGATCGATCTCCAAGAGCGGCAAGAACCCGATGAGCGACCTTCCGAGCTTGGCATCATCAAACTGGACTTGCGCCCGAGGCTTCTTCCAAGTCGGCTTTTCATCCTTGTGGTTGCTCTTACCTTTCGGCTTGGGGCAATTTGCCGGATGTGATTAAGCTCTCCACACTCATAACAAGTCACAGGGCCGCCTCTATTTTTGTTTCTCATATTATTGTAGGCCCGTGTGAACTTCTTAATCAAAAGCGCCATCTCAGACTCAGGAATACTCTCAAGATCCTCTTCTTGAATTGCGATAAAGCAAGTGAAAAACCAAAGATGACTCAAGCGACCCATCGAGGCTCTCTTGGCGGAGTGCGCTACCAAAGCCATGTTACCCTTCTTAGAATGGTCGACTTTACGGATCTCATGAGTCTTGAGCTTGCTATAGAGCAGCTCCAAAGTCGGATCGAGAAGTTGACATTTTCTGAATGGCGGTAGCCTTTATCTCCCACTCCCGGTGTTGATTGCGGCCGGAGATGGATGGCATTTTGGTGTGTAAATTCAATACCAGCAGACTTCATCGATTTATCAACGTGTTGAAGCGATGAAAATGTCATCGATGCTCTCACCAGACGCATCTCGAATTTGTTATATTCTCTTTTATAGACCGGTGGCGCACTTGTTTGATTTGGGAAGAACCCTCATGATAGGTTTCGAGAGTCTTCCAAATCTCATGTGCAGTCTCGAGATTGCAGATCCTATCATATTCCTGTCTACCAAGCCCACCATACAGAAAATTCTTTGCCTTACGGTCATTAGCCAAGAGGGCTTCAGAAGCCGGCGTAGCAACCTCAGGCAAGATAAGCGGACCTCGAACAGCCTCCCAAATACCTCGTGGTTCGCTCTCAAGAAAGACACGCATGCGGTTCTTCCAAAAGGCATAGTCGTGCCCATGGAAGATATGCGGTTTGGAAGAGTATTTATCCATCGCCAAGTTCAGTGACCGGTTAAGATCAAGATTGAACTAACCGGGCTCTGATACCACTTGTTGGACCGAGAAGGGGACTAGAGGGGGGTGAATAGGAGCACGATCTCTTTTTCTCCCAAATTCAATTCAATACGAATCTCACTCCAATAGCTATGAAAGCTATGAAGATCAATCAATCATGCACAGCGGAAGACTTGTATTGAATCAACTCAAAACCCCGAAGTAAAATCAACACAAAACCAAAACACGAAGACTCGGCGTCGACCTCTCACGAGGCGGTCGGACCGGTCGGTCTAGCGATCGAACCGATCAAGCGGTCGGACCGATTCCTCGAGCGATCGGACCGCTAGTTCGATGAGCAGAAATCAGCGGACAAACCAAGCGCAAATTGATCAAACTTTTGATTCGTGCGTCCAAACTTCGTGAAATTTGACACACACCTTCCTAAGTATGTCGGAATCTATTCCAAGCAACGATCGTCATAATCCTTGCCAAGATTCTGACCTTTTACCGCTTGGCGAAGTTAGGTCAAAACCGAGTCAAAGCGAAAATATGATCTTTAGACTTGCTCGTGAGTGATTGATGATCTTGATGATCCTAGATGTATTCCCACACGTCACAGCAAGCTAGATCACGTCCAGAAACTAAGTAAAAACTCGTGGATCAAAGAAAGACTCAAATCATCAAAAGAGAGAAAGAAAGCGATTGACCTCATCTTGAAGAAACTTTCTTTGGATTGATTTGATATGATATTGGTTCAGACCACTCCATCAATGGAGGACAAAGACTCAATACATGAGCACAAAATCCAATCCAACTCTCTAGAACCCTAACCTCCACTCCTCCTCTCCCTAAGCAAATTTGGGTTTCTAAACAATGAAAGGGTCGAAAAGCCAGGGGGGTGCAGCCACCTCCCTCCTCTATTTATAGTGGAGGCCTAGGGTTTCTAAAGAGTCTCCTAATGGGCTCCGTTAAGGCCCAAAACAAGCGGGTGACACACGCACGCATTTTAAAGCGCCGTGTTCATATTGTGCGAAGCACTCGCTTGCTCCGCTACGTGTAGGTTGATCCAACGGCTCTCATCATGTCGGCAAGTCTCTCCCATCCGGCTCCCACTGAAACCACCATGGCACTTGCACCGACCCTGTGAGGACCCCAGTTTATTTGGTTTGTAATGCTTAACCAACCACCTGGTCCTAGCATCACAAATCAAATAAACTGATCCTCGAGATATGTATACTTCGACGGTATACACACCGGTACAAAATTAGACAACAACTCCATTCCACACATAGAGTCCAAACACAACACTACCAAACGAAAGATAAACAAATAGTATAGTTATTACAGACAAAGGCCGCCGGCCAAGATACACAAATAAAAACCAGAAAGACAGCGGAAGCAAAAGTGCCATAAGATGGCTATAAACAAAGCCAATCAGCGTGCCTTCAACCCACAAGGCATCTGACCGGACCGCCAAGCCTAGTCGTCACCCACGAAGCGACAGCACAGCTCACAGAAGGGAGGCCCCTGAGGCTCACCTTCTTCCTCTGCAACAAAAACATTAAGCAAAGCACCTGAGTACAAAGATTGTCTTTGTACCGCAAGGCGAGCGTGTGAACTAACGGACACTGTTAATATGCTACATGCAGGCTTGTTTAGTGGGGGTCATATGTTTCATTTGCATAAAGCCAATTTTCATTTGCAATAATGTAGTACAGTTTAAAGGCAAGTTTGCAATTCATTTTTAATGTTGAAATACAGTAAAGGATAATAATAGCAAAAGAGTAAAGATAAAACAACCTAGAAGTGACTATCCCAATAGTCACCACAACAATAGCACGAATCCCAGATTCGTACCACCCAGCAAGTTTTAATTTAAATGTTGTAGTCTAACTCTCGATAAGCTTACCCAAGCGTGTCCATCACCTAGGACGAGGCTATTCGAATAGTTTTTAACCTGCAGGGTGTACCATGTACCCACACCTCGCATCGCCTTTAAGCCAAAGCACACTTAGAAGGTATCTTGCACATGACTAAGTCCTACGAGACTTTTCCAATATTGTGTATTAACTACGAGCCGCTCGTATGGATAGAAATCCATACGCTTACATGGTAAAGCCGAAAAGACAACTACCCACTCGGGATAAAGCTTTTGGACAACTACCATGCTCCCACCTCCATCCTCCTGCGACCCCTGCGACCGGAGCCAATACACGCCAAAGTACTAGGTCAAGAGAGGTCCCATATACTCTAGTGTGGTTATGCGCGAAATGCTGGATAACAAAAACTCACAAGATGTTCGGTCCTTAATTGACCGGGCACCTCTCGATCACACCCAACAGATCACACCAATCTTACCATTGTGCGCGTCTAAATCATTTTTGTTTTCAGTTTTAGTTTTGCAATTAAACATAGCGAAATCTTTGAAATATAAAGTTATAGAAAATTTTGTGTGATCAAGGTTACTGACTAAAGTCGATAACCGCCAGATTCTACCGATAGCTAAGCATGTCTAAGCAAGTTGACCGGATCTACTAAGTGACAAGAGATCATCCAATGATCTCTAATCACGACAAATAACCTAGGCTCGGTAGTAGAGATCAATATTTTGTCTACAGGATATGCAACTACAGTTTAACTAATCAATTTAACACAAATTAAGCAATGCATACATACAATTGAAACAAAATATTAATCTTTAAAATCTGGGATTAAACATGATCAAGCCGCTTTTTCAGGCTTTGTTGCTCAATATGGTGCGGAGGATCGTCCTCGTGGTTGCCGCAAATATCGAAGCCTAACGATCGAACATAACGGCAAATAAGAGCGAATAACACCGGCAAAACTCAAACATACAACAACATCAAAACAAGCCAAAACTCACACAAGACCTAAGCAAGAAATAACGAATTTTTAGAAGCAGAGAACAAATCATTTTAAGTTATTAGCAATTTTCTATGAATTTCCTAAGCTAAAAACACATCAAAACACTAGTTAATTACTTAACAAATTTTCATGAACAGAACCAGTGTGTAAAACCTATCCTAATAGTTAGTATACTGAAAATGAAATTTTCTGAATTGGGTTCATTTAATTTGGACAATTATTGGAAGAGATATGCATTTTCTAATTTAGAAGATACATAAGACATCATTTTATTAGCTAACAGATTTTTGCTACAGAGACATGGGTGAAGTTAATTTTATCAAATAGCACACTTAAAATGAAAATTAACAAGACTGGTTTCATGCAATTTGGATAAAAATTGAATTAGTTATGCATTTTCTAAGTTTAATTGAATTAACAGCTCAACAGAAAAGCATTTCAGAAATACCAAATCTTTTAAATCTTTTCCTACCGGCGTGCGGCTAGCCCCGACACAGCAATGGCGGGCGAATGGTGTTGACGAGCAGACCGCCCGCCGAAGGTGACGTCGAAGGCGTATTCTGAGAATACGTCTTCGGCTTACCAAAGTGCAAACCTAACATACTCTCGCAGAAATCGCTCCCAACAGAAAAGCGTATAACGAGCTACGGCCCTAAGCGACGGCATGGACCCACATGGCAGTGACACATGAATAACAGAGCGGTTGGATCAATTGATTTCCTAAACGTGATTAGCCAATAGGGCCCACAAGTCAGAGACTCAAACTAGACATGATTAGAGTTAAACTAATCATCACCGCGCTCACCGCGCGCCGCGGGGCGGCGGCGGCGCGCGGTGATCTAGCTAACCGAGAGTTTCGGCGAGAGTGGTACCTTCGGGTTCACCGCGTCCTGCGAACTTGATGACGGTGACCGGGACCTCGAGGATGCGCGGCGGTGGCGCGAACGAGGCGGAGAAGAAGGTGCGGCTTCAGCGGAGAGGACGCGACAAGCTTCTAGAAGACTCGGAAGGTGTGCTTAAGCCGCCTCAACACCGGGAGCAAGAAGCACACGATAACGCCGACGAAGAAGGCGAGGTGGCGGAATTTCCGCGGCGGAAAACCGAGCTTGGAGAAGAATTGGTCGCACGCGCAGCGATGCACCAAAGATGAAAATGAGGTTACCGTTAGACTTAGTGCATCAATGCGATCCTAATGGACTAGGTGGCGAGCTAGAAACTCACCAGTCGCAAATGAGCTCACGGGACCGAGATCGCGGAGGCGAGACGAGCGATACCGCCGGTGATCCACTTGGGCGCCAAGGACCGGGTTGGGCAAAATGGAGCGGCGAGCGTGGATCACGGTGGCGTGGTTGCGAGAATCGGCGGCGCTAACACGGCGGCGCTACCTTCGTCCTCTTCGCCGGCCGAAACAGAGAAGCGGCCGGAGAAAGTGAGAGAGCGAAGGAAACGATGAATGAATGAGTGCGGTGAGGTTATAAAGCTCTGGCGATGCTCCACGGACGGACACGAGGGCAATTAGGTGGGCGGCAGGTGCGTGGCAAGCATGCGCGCCGCGCCGCGAACTCCGGTGAGTGCGGAGAAGGCGAGGTGGACGGCGGTAGGGTCCACCTGCCGCGACGGACGGCGGTGCGAACCGGTGGTTTGATTTGATCAGCAACACACCGACCGTTGGATCTGGAATGGACGGCTGAGATTGGTGTATGCATTCGGACAGGTCGGTTGCGCACGCAACGTGGATCGTTCGATCTTCATCGGACGGTCACGATCGATTGGACTCGAGCGGTGCATTTAGTTGACGCGACCGAGCCAAGTGGTGCGAGTCGGACTCGAGCCTGAGTTGGGTTCGGGCCCGAGGAACAGTACCGATAGAATTTGATTTAAAAGACAGAGAAGGTTTGGGAAATTTTTAGAGGTAGCTCCAGAGCTCCAAAAATTTCGAAATTTTTATGGTAGCTACTAGAGACAGAGAACAACATTGCATAAATTTTCCAGAACTTTTTATGCACTGCATTGTTCTAGAGAAAATTCACAAGCTGCTGTACAGGGAGTTTGACCAGATTTCAAACAGAGTTGACTTGGCCATTTGAAATAGCAAACAAAATCTAAAAATTGTGAAATAATTCAGGGAGGTAGATAGGATGATCAAGATGCTAGGAAAAATAATTTCAGAGGATGATCACAAGTTTGAAGGCTAAGAATTTGCTGGCAACAAATTCCATTCACAAGAATTAACTTCTAGAAAATTGGAAATTGCTAGGGAAAATTTGGAAAACTTCCAAAGGATTTGAAGAGACAACAAAAGTTTTTATTTCTCCTCAAAATTTTACATTTGAAATACAAACCCTAAGTTAGGGCTGTTACAAATCTCCCCCCCTTACAGGAATCTCGCCCCGAGATTCTGATCACTGGGAGAAGAAGGATGGGTAATCGCTCGAGGCGATCTTCCCGCTCCCAAGTGGCTTCATCCTCGGAGTGGTTCGACCACCGAACTTTAAGGAACTTGATCACGGTTCCTTGTTCTGCGTTCGGCTTCTTCGAGGATACGAGCGGGCGCTCACGATAAGGCAGATCTTCCGCACATCGATATTTTCCAATGGTGTTTCCTCAGCGGAACACGAAGGCACTTCTTCAATTGTGACACATGGAAAACATCATGCACCCCTTCAAGTGTAGTGGCAACTCCAACTTGTATGCAACAGCTCCACTCTCTTGATGATGCGATATGGCCCGACATATCGAGGAGCGGTTGCCCTTGACACCAAAACAGCGATGTCCCTTCGAGGCGAAACTTTGAGATACACAAAGTCATTGGGCCGAAACTCACTCACAACGACGTCGATCGCATAGCTCTTCTCGCACGGTGAGCTACGCGCAAGTGCTCACGAATCAAGCGCACTTGACTTTACGCCTCATTGATCGAATCCGGGCCAAAGAAGCGCCTTTCACGGTTCGACCGGTTCAATGGTGTTTGCGCGCCCGTCCATACAAGGCCTCAAATGGTGCCATCCGAGACTAGCACGGAAGGCGTTGTTGTAGGAGAACTCGGCAAGTGGTAGGCACTTCTCCCAATTCTTCCCATAGGAAAGGACACAAGCACGGAGCATATCTTCAAGCACTGATTGGCGCGCTCCGTCGACCATCGATCACGAGGATGATAGGTGAGCTAAGCGAAGACGGGTCCCCATGGCTTCCTGTAGAGCGTGCAAAGCCGGAAGTGAAAAGAGAACCACGATCGACACCATCGTTCGTGGAACACCATGCAAACTCACAATGCGGGATATGTAGAGTGCGCCAATTTCTCGTGGCGAGGCGGTACATACCGCGAAAATGTGCTACTTTCGTCAATCGTCAATAACCACCGGATAGCATCCTTCCCTGAAGAATGCAGGCGGACCGGTGATGAAGTCCATACCAACGGAATCCCACTTCCACTCTGGTATAGGCAAGGGTGGAGAGACCTGCTTTGGCCGATGCTCGGCCTTGACGCGACAACATATGTCACATCGGCCACGAACCGCAATCTCGCGCTTCATGCGAGTCCACGAGAATCTCGACGCAGATCTTGGTACATTTTGGTGGCCCGGGATGGATGGACAAAGGCGAATCATGGGCCTCTGAAGAATCAAATCCGCAACTTCGGGGACCTTTGGGACCACGAGGCGCTGCCCAAACCATACAACACCGTGCTCATCTTACGTGAAACACTTGGTGATCCATTCTTGATGTTACGCTTGATTTTACCCACACCAACATCGATTCTTTGTCTTTGCCTTGATTTGATCCACCAAGGTCGGTTGCACAACCAAGGCGACAAGGAACCATACTCAACCAAACCCAAGTTGAGGCGCTGAAACTCGCAAGAAGTGCAGGTTCTTTGCTCTTGGATCATCAGTATTGCAATACACTTTTCGCTAAGTGCATCGGCAACCACATTGGCTTTGCGGGATGATCTTGAATACCCATGTCATAATCTTTGATCAATTCTAGCCATCTCCTCTGCTGAGGTTCAGATCTGTTGAGTGAACAAGTATTTCAAACTCTTGTGATCGGAATACACCTCACGTGTTTCCGATCGATAATGCCGCCAAATCTTGAGTGCATGAACTCTGCAGCAAGCTCTAAATCATGGGTGGGATAGTTGAGCTCATGAGGCCTCAATTGCTGGATGCATAGGCAAGCGCCTTGCCTTCTGCATAAGAACACATCAGAGTCCCCGACGAGAGGCATCGCAATAAATATCGAAGCTCTTGTGGATATCGGGAAGAGTAAGGGTGGAGTGAAGTCAATCGTTGCTGAGCTCTGAAAGCTCTCATCACAAGCGAGAGGACCACACAAACTTCTTGTCCTTCTTGAGCAATTCGGTCATCGGCTGCGATCTTGGAGAAGTTCTCGATAAAGCGGCGATAGTAGCACTGCTAAACCAAGAAAACTCCGTACATCGATGGTCGACTTGGTGGCCCCAAGATAGAACATCGCTGACTTTGCTGGGATCTACAGCTATTCCTCCAGCTGAAAGAACATGGCCCAAGAATGCCACTTCCTTCAACCAGAACTCGCATTTGCTGAACTTCGCGTATAGCTGGTGTTCCCGCAATTTCCCCAAAACAATTCTCAGATGCTCAGCATGCTCTGCTTCAGTCTTGGAATAGATAAGAATATCATCAATAAAGACCACCACAAATTTGTCCAAATACTCCATGAATACTGAATTCATCAAGTTCATGAACAAAGCTGGAGCATTGGTCAAACCGAAAGACATAACGGTGTACTCGTACAGGCCATAACGAGTAGTGAAGGCCGTCTTCGGAATATCCTCAGCCCTGATACGGACTTGATGATAGCCCGATCTCAGATCAATCTTGGAGAACACCTGAGCTCCAGACAACTGGTCAAAAAGATCATCAATGCGGGGCAGAGGATATTTGTTCTTTACCGTCACCTCATTGAGAGGACGGTAATCAACACACATGCGCAAAGTCTTGTCCTTCTTCTTCACGAAGATCACCGGACAACCCCAAGGAGATGAACTGGGACGGATGAAACCCTTTGCTTGGAGCTCACCAAGCTGCTTCTTCAATTCTTCTAGCTCATTGGGAGGCATCCGATCGGCGCCTTGAAATCGGGCGATGCAGGGCAGCAACTCGATGACAAACTCGGATCTCGAACCGGAGGCATCCAGGCAAATCTTCAGGAAAGACATCCTCAAAGTCAGATACTATGGGAACATCCTGAATCTGCAAGGCTGGCTTCGCTTCTAATGCACAAAGATGCGGACCCTGAAGCTGCGGCGAAAATCCGACCTGCTCGCCTGAAGGGCTGGTAAGGTAGACAATCTTCCTGGCACAATCGATTTGCCCCAAGTGTTGGGACAACCAATCCATGCCAAGAATCACATCGGACTCATTGGGCCGAGCGAGAATAAGATTTGCTAAAAATACCACTCCTTCGACTACGATAGGAACATCCCGACACTGTAAATCAGCTCTCATTTCCGACCCCGGAGAGCGGATGAGCAAAGGAACTTCCAAAGGAACACAGTGAAGACCACTAGCAGCAGCAAATGATCTTGAAATAAAAGAATGCGATGCTCGAATCAAATAATCTGCAGCGGGGCGAGAATTAACAAGAAGTGTACCCATCCGACATCGGCGCCTCCCGAGCCTCCTCGGTGAAAGGTGGTTCACTCGGCGCCGCCGCACCTCGGTCTTCGAATAATCTTACGTCGCGGGTGACCACTCCCGCCGCGTCCTCCATTAGGGCGAGGCTGCCGCAACACTCGAGGCGAGCATTCGCATAATGGCCTTTGTTGTGGCGGCGAAAACAAGTAACCTCGGCGCCGGATTGCGAGGCGCTCTGTCTTTGGATCGCGGCGCACGTGGCTGAAACACGGCTGCGGTGGGCGAGGAGCTGGTGCGGATGGTCTCGCACCGGTGGAGCAAAAGAACGGGCCACAGTGCCGCCGGCCCGAGGACGAATGAGGTGGTGTGAGTAGGCGTCGCCTCCCATTTGCGCTTGCGGGACTCGCCAACGCCTTTGCCTTATGCTCGGCAACAATGGCCTTATCTACCAAGGCTTGAAAGTGCGAGAAGTCCACAATAGATAGCTTGTCCTGCGGCTCTTGGACAAACCATCCATAAACTTCTCTGCTTAGCCTCATCGAGGCCACCTCTCCCGAGCATAACGAGCCAAATGATTGAACTCGTGCAGGTACTCCGTCACGGACTTGCGCCCTTGCTTGAGCGCGAGGAATTCTTTCTTCTTGACTTCATCGGGCCATCGGGGATGTGGGCCCGACGAAAGCGATCGAACTCCTCCCACGCGACCACATGGCGCGGGCTGCATGGCGAGATAGTTCTCCCACCATGAGAGTGCGCCCTCGGTGGTGGGACGCGAAGAGTGCCTTATCTGCGCGGCATCGAGCTATGTTGAGCTTCCGCTCAACCATGCGCGAGCCAATCATCCGCATCGAGAGGGTCCTCGGAGCGGGAGAAAGTCGGCGGTGTGTGCGGAGGAACTCGCAAGTCCCCGCGAGTCCGGTGGCGCCACCACCGGCAGGAGTGGAGGTATTCCTAGCAATAACCTCCAAGATGCGCGTCTGGTCCATGCGGTTTCGCTCGATCGGCGAGAACCTCGACCATGGTCGGAGGAGGAAGCTCCTCATCATGACCAGCCTTCTTGGCGCCACGCGTTCTCCGGCCATCTGTTTTACTAAGACAAGTTAGCAACAAATTTAAGAGCAAGAAAACCCAAAATTCATGAAAGTCGAGAAACAAACACAAGGCAGGATAAAGTTCGACAAGCAAAAATCGGACACATAACTACTCCTTTACATCTTACCTATTATCCCCACAAGTTTTAGTTGGATTAAACTTCATGGTTCTCCCCAAACTAATTCCACCGGTAGTAACTATCTTTTGAAAGGTGAAGAGAGAAACCAAGTTTCAAAACTTAAATTAGAGTAAGATGAGAGTAGAAAGCTAAGATAGGTAAGGAATAAAATCGAGAATCGCCTAGGTTTTCATAAACCTTTTATGATTTGAAAATAAGACTTTCAAAATATCCTAAGGACGACTATGCTTGGGTTACTACGGTCGAATGGCTCGATACCAACTTTGTGAGGACCCAGTTTATTTGGTTTGTAATGCTTAACCAACCACGGTCCTAGCATCACAAATCAAATAAATCGATCCTCGAGATATGTATACTTCTGAGCGGTATACACACACGGTACAAAATTAGACAAACAACTCCATTCCACACATAGAGTCCAAACACAACACTACCAAGCGAAAGATAAACAAATAGTATAGTTATTACGGACAAAGGCCGATGGCCAAGATACACAAATAACAACGAGAAAGACGGCGGAAGCAAAAGTGCCATAAGATGGCTATAAACAAAGCCAATCGCGTGCCTTCAACCCACAAGGCATCGGCCAGGACCGCCAAGCCTAGTCGTCACCCACGGCGACAAAGACTGACTCACGAAGGAGGCCCCGAGGCTCACCTTCTTCCTCTGCAACAAAAACATTAAGCAAAGCACACGAGTACAAAGATTGTCTTTGTACACGCAAGATCGAGCGTGTGAACTAGGACACATTAATATGCTACATGCGGGCTTGTTTAGTGAAGTCATATGTTTCATTTGCATAAAGCCAATTTTCATTTGCAATAATGTAAATGCAGTTTAAAGGCAAGTTTGCAATTCATTTTTAATGTTGAAATCTGATGAAAGGATAATAATAGCAAAGAGTAAAGATAAAACAACCTAGAAGTGACTATCCCAATAGTCACCACAACAATAGCACGAATCCAGATTCGTACTACCCAACAAGTTTTAATTTAAATGTTGTAGTCTAACTCTCGATAAGCTTACCCAAGCGTGTCCATCACCTAGGGCGAGGCTATTCGAATAGTTTTTAACCTGCAGGTGTACCACTGCATCCACACCTCGGATCGCCTTTAAGCCAAAGCACACTTAGAAGGTATGCAGCACTGACTAAGTCCTACGAGACTTTTTCCAATATTGTGTATTAACTACGAGCCGCTCGTATGGATAGAAATCCATACGCTTACATGGTAAAGCCGAAAGACAACTACCCACTCAGGATAAAGCTTTTGGACAACTACCATGCTCCCACCTCCATCCCTCCTGCGACCCCTGCGACCGGAGCCAATACACGCCAAAGTACTAGGTCAAGAGAGGTCCATATACTCTAGTGTGGTTATAGCGCGAAATGCTGGATAACAAAAACTCACAAGATGTTCGGTCCTTAATTGACCGGGCACCTTTCGATCACACCCAGCAGATCACACCAATCTTACCATTGTGCGCGTCTAAATCATTTTGTTTTCAGTTTTAGTTTTGCAATTAAACATAGCAGAAATGCTGAAATATAAAGTTATAGAAAATTTTGTGTGATCAAGGTTACCGACTAAAGTCGATAACCGCTTGATTCTACCGATAGCTAAGCATGTCTAAGCAAGTTGACCGGATCTACTAAGTGACAAGAGATCATCCGGCGATCTCTAATCACGACAAATAACCTAGGCTCAGTAGTAGAGATCAATATTTTGTCTACAGGATATGCGACTCTGGATTTAACTAATCAATTTAACACAAATTAAGCAATGCATACATACAATTTGAAACAAAATATTAATCTTTAAAATTGGGATTAAACATGATCAAGCGCTTGCACGGCCTTTGTTGCTCAATATGGTGCGGAGGATCGTCCTCGGGGTTGCGCAAATATCGAAGCCTAACGATCGAACATAACGACAAATAGAGCGAATAACACCAGCAAAACTCAAACATACAACAACATCAAAACAAGCCAAAACTCACACAGCAGCCTAAGCAAGAAATAACAGAATTTTTAGAAACAGAGAACAAATCATTTTAAGTTATTAGCAATTTTCTATGAATTTCCTAAGCTAAAAACACATCAAAACACTAGTTAATTACTTAACAAATTTTCATGAACAGAACCAGTGTGTAAAACCTATCCTAATAGTTAGTATACTGAAAATGAAATTTTACAGAATTGGGTTCATTTAATTTGGACAATTATTGGAAGAGATATGCATTTTCTAATTTAGAAGATACATAAGACATCATTTTATTAGCTAACAGATTTTTGCTACAGAGACATGGGTGAAGTTAATTTTATCAAATAGCACACTTAAAATGAAAATTAACAGCACTGGTTTCATGCAATTTGGATAAAAATTGAATTAGTTATGCATTTTCTAAGTTTAATTGAATTAACAGCTCAACAGAAAAGCATTTCAGAAATACCAAATCTTTTAAATCTTTTCCTCTGGCACCGGCTAGCCCCGGACAACGACAATGGGCCCAGCGAATGGTCTTGACGAGCAGACCGCCGCAGAAGGTGGCGTCGGCGTATTTCGAGAATCGTCTTGGCTTACCAAAGTGCAAACCTAACATACTCTCTCAGAGAAATACGCTTCCCAACAGAGAAAACGTATAACCAGAGCTACACAGCCCTAACTGACAGCATGGACCCACATGGCAGTGACACATGAATAACAGAGCGGTTGGATCAATTGATTTCCTAAACGTGATTAGCCAATAGGGCCCACAAGTCAGAGACTCAAACTAGACATGATTAGAGTTAAACTAATCATCACCGCGCTCACCGACGCAAGACGGGACAGGCGCGCGCGCGCGGTGATCTAGCTAACCAGAGAGTTTCTGAGCGAGAGAGTGGTACCTTCGGGTTCACCGCGTCCTTGCGAACTTGATGACGGTGACCCGGGACCTCGAGGATGCCGGCGGCGAGCTGGCGGCGAACGGAGGCGGAGAAGAAGGTGCGGCTTCCGCGGAGAGGACGCGACAAGCTTCTAGAAGACTCCGGAAGGTGTGCTTAAGCTTCGCCTCAACACCAGGAGCAAGAAGCACACGATAACGCCGACGAAGAAGGCCCGAGGTGGCCGGAATTTCCACGCGCGAAACCGAGCTTGAGAAGAATTGGTCGCACGCCCGCAACGATGCACCAAATATGAAAATGAGGTTACCGTTAGACTTAGTGCATCAATGCGATCCTAATGGACTAGGTGGCGGAGCTAGAAACTCACCAGGTCGCAAATGAGCTCACGGGACCGAGATCGCCGGAGGCGGAGACGACGATACCGCCCCTGGTGATCCACTGGACGCCAAGGACCCGGGTTGGGCAAAATGGAGGCGGCGTCGGCGTGGATCACGGTGGCGTGGTTGCGAGAATCGGCGGCGCTAACACGGTGGCGCTACCTTCGTCCTCTTCGCGGCGAAAGCGAAGCGGCCGGAGAAAGTGAGAGAGCGAAGAAGCGATGAATGAATGAGTGCGGTGAGGTTATAAAGCTCGCGATGCTCCACGGACGGACACGAGGGCAATTAGGTGGCGGCGAGGTGCGTGGCAAGCATGCGCGCCGCGCCGCGAACTCCGGTGAGGTGCGGAGAAGGCGAGGTGGACTGACGGTAGGGTCCACTGTCGGCCGACAGACGAAGCGGTGCGAACCGGTGGTTTGATTTGATCGGCAACACCGGCCGTTGGATGCGGAATGGGCGGTGAGATTGGTGTATGCATTGGACAGTCGGTTCGCGCGCGCGCGTGGATCGTTCGATCTTCATCGGACGGTCACGATCGATTGGACTCGGCGGTGCATTTAGTTGACGCGACCGAGCCAAGTGGTGCGAGTCGGACTCGAGCTCGAGTTGGGTTCGGGCAGAGGAACGATCCGATAGAATTTGATTTAAAAGACAGAGAAGGTTTGGGAAATTTTTAGAGGTAGCTCCAGAGCTCCAAAAATTTCAGAAATTTTATGGTAGCTACTAGAGACAGAGAACAACATTGCATAAATTTTCCAGAACTTTTATGCACTGCATTGTTCTAGAGAAAATTCACAAGCTGCTATACTGAGGAGTTTGACCAGATTTCAAACAGAGTTGACTTGGCCATTTGAAATAGCAAACAAAATCTAAAAATTGTGAAATAATTCAGGGAGGTAGATAGGATGATCAAGATGCTAGGAAAAATAATTTCAGAGGATGATCACAAGTTTGAAGGCTAAGAATTTGCTGGCAACAAATTCCATTCACAAGAATTAACTTCTAGAAAATTGGAAATTGCTAGGGAAAATTTGGAAAACTTCCAAAGGATTTGAAGAGACAACAAAAGTTTTATTTCTCCTCAAAATTTTACATTTGAAATACAAACCCTAAGTTAGGGCTCACTCTGGACCCGCGCCGCTTGATTCAACGATCGCACCGAATCAGGCTGCGTTCGGTCACCTTTGTCCATCTTGCACCATACTTGAGTCAATGACTTCACGGCATCGTCGATCGTTTTGAACCTCAGCTATCCAAGCCTAGTCCGATCATCCTCGCCATTGACCGTCGTTGACCACCAAGCAACTTTGCACAACAATAGACAAGCAAATCGAACGGGAACAAGTTCTTCACAACTTGACCCACGTTAGTCAAAACATGCATCATGCAACACATATGACATGAAACCCATGAACTTGACCTAATCGGCAACCATCGCCGCCACGGTGGCGATTTAAGTGGAAACCGGTCGGACCACTTTGCCTTGGCGGTCGGCCGCCGCTCTGTCGACCGCCAGCGAAGGCGGTCGGACCGCCTGAGGACTTAGCCAAAATTTCAACACGAAAACCGCAACCTCTCTGGAAATTTAAAGCGAATAGAACTTTGTGCGAGGCTCCAAAATTATGGGACCAAGTGCGGTGAATCTCCTCACTTGCCTACACACTCTATTTTTGTGACCTCAAACTCAATGCCACTCAACTTGCCGGTCCGACCGCTCATCGACGCCTTGATCGGACGCCGAAACTGGCGGTGTGAGGACCCCGGTTATTGGAAATGTTACTAATTAAATTCATCTTGTAGCACAATTGTTAATGAAGGAACGATCGCGCTTTATTAAAAACCGTGCTAAAGATATAAATTTAACAAGTGACGAATCCGATGTGAGATTCGGATATATATGATTCACAATGGTTCCGGGATCAACGACCATTGCATATATATCCTTCATCAACATTGCATCAAACACATACAAGTCATACATTGATATAATTAAACATAAGGTTACATCATTACGTTAGTACTACAATATTAAGTGACTTGGTCACTTTAGCGATATCTGTGGAAGCAAAATAAGCGAAAATGTCCACCAATGGCCTCATCCACCCGCGAGCAATTGCGTGGAGGAAAGAAGTAGCGTTACTCGTTAGCGTCACCCCGATCGGCGCTAACGGGTGCTTCATAAAGAAAACCGTCCTCACACGCAACAATAGGTGATAGCACCTTGAGTACGGAAGGTACTCGGCAAGTCTTACACAAACTAACAAAGAAAGTGGTTATTAGAGCCTATTCAAAGGAGTAGAGTTTTTACATGCATAAGCTTACAAGCTGGAAGGTATAAAGGTTCAAATTTGCATAAGCGATACATCTTAACCTACAAAGGCTAACTTTTGATAAAGCAAGTTAATAAATCAAAGTTTGCTTAAAGCATAAGTAAATGACATAAAAGGAAACGATGATGATGCATGATTCCCTCATGCAAACCAAAAATAAAACCAAACCAGATTTTTGAAAATCAAAACTTCTATCTGGTGACATCAATTCAAGTTATCGTCCATGACCGTGGACACGGCTATTCGAGCAGTTTATACCTGCGGGGTGTACATCTTTACCCACATGACTTAGCTAGCTCGTTGCCTTGGATGCCTCGAATGATGACATACTTCCTTTGGTATGCCGGCCGGGAAACCAAGATTTGGTATTTTCAACAAGCTAACACTATTGAGTTGGACCCCATGTGTGAACCGATCCCGCAAACAACGATCGATAGCATCACGCCTAACCGGGCACACATGTTGCGTCGATGAATGCCGATCCAAACAATTTAATGCGAATTGGGTTCCCTACCCATAGTAGAATGCTATCGGCACCATTAAGGTATCGTATATGCGACGAGGCACATATACGCCCTCACCCTCCTAAGAATATCTGATACTGACATACAAGCTCACATGGCATAAAACACAGTCCTCAGACATAAGCATCTATGCCATACAAGGTCAATACACATATCCTTACTCTCCTGTTTCCAACTCAATAGTCTCAACATTTTACTTAACCAAACAGCGCCCATACACTGCATGTGGAAGTACGTGGGGACTTGAGCTGAATAGTCGAGTTCGGTCCTTAATTAACCCGGACAAGTCCACCACAAACCCAATCTCGTGCATAAAAGCACCATCACTAGCTTCCTCTTGTCGGATCAATTTGAATTTCAAATACAAGAGTGATTTAAAGAAAGCTGGACAAAGAGTTCAAAATAATAGAAAGCCAATTGTGATTGCCCATGTTTGACAAGATATGCTTGTCAAACTCTGATATCTCTAGACTGCATATCTAAGCCAAATCTGAAATAGACCATATAGTATACAGTACTACCCTAGAGTTGAGTGTATGGTCATAATTAAGGTAATCCACCATGTCGAGTTATAGCTAGCTATTACAAGTCACATTTTGTATTTTGAGAAAAATAGCATGCACAGATATCTTTGGATTTGTAAAACTATTGTACAAAATCTGGGTTCAATATGGTGCAAAGAGGATGCTTGCCTTGGTAATAATAAACTCTGTTGCGAGCTCCAGTTGCTCAAATATACTCAATTGCTTCAATGAATCGATTCTAAAAGAAGCAATAAGATCCAATAAATACCAAAGCGACAACTAGTATAAATTATCAGAAATTGCATGATCAATGAAGAAATGCATGATTAACAGCATGCTTAAGTTACATTTACCCTAATAGTAATAATAACCCATTTTATAACCTCTTTGTTTTGAAAGACGGGAACTAGGTTTAGTTCAAAGTTCTAGTTTTGTGTTTTGAAAATAATAGAAAGCAGATGCAGATTCTAGATTTGGGGAATAAGGAAACCAGATCACGCAAAGATTCAAAATGAAACTCAGCAAGATCTTTTAGGATAATTAACATCCTAAGTTAAACCCAATCTAACCTTAATCGGTTAGACTACCAAAACTAAAGAAGATTTGTATTGTCGGTTAAACCGACAATAAAGAACAGAGGCAAATCTCTGCTAACAATCTAAAGAGATGATAACAAGAATGAAAAGAACAACTTGTTAAGCTACTAGGGTTTAGTTTAGACCTAACTGGGATAACAAGTCGACAGGAGAAACCCTAGGTTTTAAAAATGACACAAAAGACTGAAAAGCTAGAATAACAACTTTTGGTTTGAAGCAAGATCAAGCTACGATGCTTAAAGAATGATTCACAGCAGCTTCTAAGGTTCTTAAGATGCTCAAGATGTCAAAACTAGGGTTTTGGCTTACGGTATGGAAAGATACCAAGAACTCGAAAATTTGAGGTTGATCGACGGAGAGATCAAGTCGATTTAACACTGCAAAAGATACCAAATCTTTAATGCGAGGTAAAACCGAGGCTTAAGGATGGATAAGCAAAGGATAGGAGCAAGAACTCCTTTGGATGACAAGGAAGAAAATGAGCTTGGTGGTCAACAATGGTGCTGACTCAAAAAGCTAGGGTTTATATAAGGATGTTGAGCTCTGAGCAAAGGGAATGATCTAGAGTTGATGAGGTGTCCATTTAGGGCTAATTATCCCAAAAATTAGTTGCAAAAACTTTGGGATAAATCCTCTCCTCTCTGTTCTGAGAGAGATTTCTTGCAGAGATAAGGAAGAAGAGAGGCAAAATATGACATGTGGGCCTTTGTCATTCTCGGCCTTGCATCTCACAACAACTCAAAGAATATCACCGTCAGATTGGAAATGGTATTTGTGATAAATAGAGAGATTAAATGATTTGAATCGGTACCAATTAATATGGACCGCACGATCTAGATCTACCGATCGGGATTGAAACGGAGCTCAAAGGAATCTCGAGATCCACTTTCAAATCTGGACGTTGGATTGAAATCCAACGCTCAGCTAAAGGAATACACGTCGCCTCCTTTAGATGCGATTGCGCAACACCGTTAGATTTGATTTCTACGGTCAGGATAGAAAGTGGAACCGGATGGTCCGATTGCATACACTCATATGGACCGTACGATTGAAATCCAACGATCCACCGATTTTGGGCTTTAAAGGCCCACGGTCAAAAAGGAGCGTCGTAGGATTGAAATCCAAAGGCCCGGATAATCGCGCGCCTTTGATTTCAACTTGAAATAAGCAACGCCGTTAGATCAAGAATGAATGGCTGCGATCGTGAGGGGATTCGGAGTCGTCCGAATGCATACACTAATCTGGACCACACGATGAAGATCCAACGGCCCAGGAGTGCGGGCTTTATAACACGCGGTAAAAGGAAAAGCCGTAGGATTTGAATCTAACGGCTCGGATAAAAGCGCTTTAAGTTTAAAGCGAAAGGGGTGCGTTGTTGGATCGAAACGAGCGGTGGAGATTGAGAAGGGCTCGGAGTTGTCGGTTGCATACACCGATCACGCTCGTTGGATTAAGATCCAACGGTGGAGGTTGATCTCGTGCGTGGGCGGCTCGTGTGATACAGTGAGCTCGCCGTTCGATTGAAGATCGACGGCTCGCATCACGCGTGAGTTTTGAACTTGCGCCCGGGCGTGACAGAGTCAGACCACTTGCACTGGGTTGGACTCAACCACGAAGGTGCGAGTCGCTACAGTGCTAGGGCTAGGTTTAGACCAGAAGGTTGACCAGAACCTATTCAAATGTTTATAAGGTTTGACTGGGCTTTTAAAATAGCAAATAAATTTGTAAAATCATGAAATTTTTACTGGAAGCTACTGGGATGATATATTTCCCAGATAAATTTTATAAACCACATTTTCACTTTGTAAAATACATAAATATTTATTTCAGGCCGAAAATATTTATTTAAAAAACCTAATTTTTTCTTTAAGCCCAAATAATTTCTAAAAATGCAACAAAAATATTTTTAGCCAAGATAATTTATCTAGGCTTTAATAAAAATACTTCCCAGTCATAATACAAGTTTTATCTTGTATTCCTTTAAGACTTCAAATGGTTCTTTAGGGTTTTGGCTAAAAAGGAAGGTTTTAATTTGTAACATCTTTGCCCAAAGTGTGGAAATGAGCAGTAATGCTATGAACAGCACCTCATTCTGTTCATAAAGCATTTTATTACTGTTTATAAAATTGGGGCTATTCTGTACCGGTCGACCGCAGACAAAATCACGAGGCATGGGCGATCGGCGGCCACCAAGGCGGTCGACCGCTTGAGACCGACAGAATCGAACTTTGCGAAAACTTCGTGTTTCGCAAACCTTCAACGTCATTGCCAATTGTCACATCATCCTAAGATCATGAGCATATCCCCATGATATCCACAGATTATGAGTCTGGCGATCTTGTTAGTGTTGACTTGGGTGACACTAACGAGTAGTGTGCTATCATTTAACCCCCAGTCGGTTGCCGATGGGTGATGGGCATACCACTACTGGTCTTTTGCTTTATTTATTTACTTCCGCTGCTACTTGATACTTTGTTTTGAATTTGGCCGGTCGGCCGTATGTAATAAACTGTAGACTTGACTACTATGTAGTATGTCTTTTTATCTCTTGTTGTATGCGTTGTATGGATGTAATCAACGTTGGATGAGGGTATGAGTATATTGGTCGTTGATCTTGGGAGCCAATATAAGTCATACTCGTTGTTGATGAATCCCCATTTAACTCACTAAGTGTAGTGCTTCGAATCGAAAGAGAATCGACAATCATGTAGCGCTCGCAATGGAGCAGCGCGCATGATCGTTGAGGCTCTAGTATTTGGCTAAGCCTCTCACTTGGATAGAGTTAAATTGGAATTCATTTACCGGAGACCTGTAATTATGTCCCTAAGACCTTGTCTAATCTCGGTCTTATGGAGATAATTACCGGGGTCCCCACACGCACTGAGCACGTCTTCCAAAACTTGGTTGACTCATTCCGTTTGGCCATCAGTTTTGGAGATGATAAGCTGAGATGAAAGAAACACAAGTTCCCATAGCCTCCTGCAGACTATACCAAAATTGAGAGTAAACAGAGACACACGATCTGAAACGATCGTCTACGATACGTCTTGCAAGCTTACGATCCTTGGGACATAAAACTCAGCCAAGTGACCGGTACGAATCTTGGTTTTGACCGACAGAAAAGGTGCCACTTTAGTCGACACGGGGAAAACTAACCGGGTCTAGATATAACAAGGATTAACAGACTAAGAGCTCTTTCTTGGTGCTTTGGGTGGTGGTGCATGGCTGTTGTCAGTTGATGGAACGATTTGTCTGGTTAATTCCGGAACGTCTTGTCTGGTGAATTCCGGAGCGATTTGTCTGGTCAGTTCCATTAACAACGGGATCTCAATCTGCTAACTAGCTTTGCGGAGTCATCCCTCTGCAGCTAGCTTTCTTTGAGGGACCAAGGCCTTTCTTAGTCGGTGGAGCAAATTGTCTGGTTACTCTACTAACGAACGAAACCTTAGCCATGGTAACTAGCTATATGGAGTCATCCCTCTGTAGCTATTTTTTTAGGGGAGATATAGCCGCTTAGGCCACGAAAATTTGAGGCATTAACAGGTCTGTGATGCCCTTAGATGTAACATGGCCCAAGAAACTAACTTCTCATAGCCAAAATTCACATTTGCTAAATTTGGCATAGGGCTGATGCTGACGAAGCTTCTCTAACACAAGTCGTAAGCGCTGCTCGTGTTCTCCATCAGTCTTTGAATGAATAAGGATGTCATCGATGAATACCGCGACAACTTATCCAAATACTCCATGAAAATCGAATTCATAAGGTTCATGAAGTAAGCTGGTGCATTCGTTAGACCAAAAGACATGACAGTGTACTCGTACAACCCGTAACGAGTAGAGAATGCTGTCTTCAGAATGTCTTCAGTTCGAACTTTAATTTGATGATAGCCCAAGCGCAAATCAACCTTGGAGAATACTTGGGCTCCACTCAATTGATCAAATAAATCATCAATCTGCGGAAGCGGATATTTATTTTTGATAGTGACTTCATTTAACGGACGGTAGTCAACACACATCCGCAAACTCTTGTCTTTCTTTCTGACAAAGATGGCCGGACATCTCCAAGGTGAGGAGTTTGGCCTAACAAATCCCTTGTCTTGAAGTTCTTGAAGTTGCTTCTTCAATTCTTCTAACTCATTAGGAGGCATCCGGTATGGCCGTTTTGAAATCGGCGCCGTACCAGGCACAAGTTCGATGACGAACTCAACTTCACGATCAGGTGGCATGCCTGGGAGTTCTTCGGGGAATACATATGTATATTCCCACACCACTGGCACTTTTTCAATTTCAAGAGAGGTACTAGCTTCCAAGGCATAGAGATGAGAACTGCCCACTGAAGGTGCAAAAACGACCTGACTGCCGTCTTCACTAGTGACAGAAATAGACTGTTGAGCACAATCGATCTTTTCCCTATTTTTGGACAGCCAATCCATCCCCAAAATCACATCAATACCAGTTATTACTAACAAGTTGGCTAAAAAGTTAATCCCATGAATTTCTACTTTTACGTCCCAGCAGACTTGATCGGTTTGCAGAACCGATCCTGGTGACTGGATTTGATAACGTGGCTGAAGTGTATGCATCTCAAAATGATGTAATGCAACAAAGGACTTCTTGATGATTCAATGATAGACTCCCAAATCAAACAAGACAAAAGGTGGAAAAGAAAATCACAAGGAGTGTACCTAAAACGTCGTCGGGTGCGTCGGTTGCCTCCTTGGCGGTAACGTGGTTCACTCGACCACGTGCTGGAGCTTGAGGGGGATTGGCCGCTGCCCTCAGGAGTGGTAGTGGTCTCACTGGCGCTGAAGTAGGAGTAGGGTAGACTCGAGGCATCCCACGTGCCTTCGCCAAACACCGGTCGGCATAATGCCCGGTGCGGCCACAGTGAAAGCACGTCACGTACGGGTGGAAGTCGTTGCTGCTCGGGGGTACATAGGGTCTTGCTGGAATTGAAAGTGGTGTAGGAGCTGGATAAGTCCGGGGCATCCCTTGCTTCCTCGCAAGGCATTTATGCGCATAGTGACCGATGCAACCACAATAAAAACAAGTGACATTGGGCCTGAACGAGCTGCAGTCTTGGGAACCTTTGCCCCCATTAAGCTGTTGTACCTCACACAGAGAAAGGTGCGTTGTCATTGTTGGAGGCCTAGGTGGCACAGTTGCTTGAGAACGGGACAGTTGGAATGGACTGGTAAGCTGAGAAGGGACATTGGGTCCCTTATCGATGGATTCTTGAAAGTCTGGATCACGGATGGTAAAAGCTTGGTGCTTCTCTGGGCAAAATATTGCAAAATGTCCCGGAGTGTTGCAAACGAAAAAAATAAGTTGCCTGTCTTTATGGGATCGGTTTCGACGCTTCTTTTCGGGTTGCCCTGGTGTAACTTCTTGGCCAGAGCTTGCCTTGGTGACAGCTGCGTGGAAAATCCTTCGTTGAAGTTCGACCGACTTTGTGATCATCTTGTGTAGACGACACTCCTTGGGACAGTGATTGTGTCCCTCGCAGAGAAAACAGGTGACCTTGGTAGTCGGACAGCTTCCCGATGGGTGGTCTCCAACGCAGTTGGGACAACTTGTAATGCACTGATCGATGTAGTGTCCTTCATCACCACATCGTCGACAGACCGTGGCCTCCACCATGGTCCTTTCTAACACCCTTAGTTCGCATTGGTGGGCGAAGTGCCCCACCTCGCTGCATCTAAGACATGCGACGGTTTGTTGAAGCCCAGGGGATGGTGATTTTTCCCTTGGTTGAGTATTAGAATGAGTACTAGGTCCTTCCATCCTGTTGTGACAAAGATGGTTAGGGCATAGCCTAATAATACACTCGAATGAGTGCGAAAAATATTTTGGACAGCAAGGAGAAGATCTAAAACTATCATGCGATGTGACAATGAATGCACACAAATTAACACCAAGAGAAGACACGAAAGCACAAAAGCCAACATAAAATCCATAGAAATGATAAGGAGTTCTCCAGCTGTAATTACCTCCATATAGGCCCGTAGGCCAAGAGTAATCGCCCGAAACCAAAGCTCTTGCAAAACAACATTAAAAGTTCAACAACTATAGACCCTTTACAAGGACCTAAAGACACATGCTCACTTAGCTCATAGCCGAACCTGAGCTTACTCGGCTTCAACCTTAAATGTTTCGATTAAATCCTTCTGGAAACTAATCTAACCAATAAAAGCTTGGTGATCCTTGATGTGTATCAATCTTGCCAGATGTCGTACTTGAGTGTCTTTCCCAGACTGGATCATGGCAACAGTGTTCACTTCTGCGCCACGTGCTTGCATAGGAAAGTGGTAGTATGAAGGCTGAGCTAACTTCGTCAAGTCATGACGAGGATGGCTCAGTGCCACACGAGCCACTTCCTGCAATGCCGTGGCCCCAGAGGTGCCACACGCCTGGAATCCATATGGGATACTCCTTGTTACGCGTCTGGCAACGATATTGATCACTGCCAAATACTCCTCCATCTCTGGTCCGTGATTCCGATGATAGATGGAGTATTGGTGTTGATAAGTGAAGTTTCCTCTTCACATTACATCTCTAGAAGCGCCAGATATCCGTCCACAACTTCAGTTTGGGTCTCCCGAACAAGGTATAGAGGGTTCGTCTAAAGGACCAGAAAGGAAAGGTGAGTGAGTTTTGCAAACCAAAACCAGAATAAGATAAGGAATGATACTAAGGAGGATGAGGAATAAAAGGTATTCCTAACTTAAACTTTTTGAAATTAATTGGATAACTTCAAAATATGTTGACTCAAAGAGGCTTGCTAACACTAACGCCAGTGCTATCTCTAACCTACAGTCAGTATGGCTCTGATACCAACGCTGTGGGGATCCCGGATTATCTCCGTAAGACCGAGACTAAGCATGGTCTTAAGGACATATCTGTGGATCTCCGGTAAATGGATTCCAACTTAACTCAATCTAAATGAGAGGCTTGACTGAAAACTAGAGCCCCGACGATCATGTGCGCCGCTCCTCTGCGAGCACTACATGATTGTCGGTTCTCCAACAAGTCAAGCACTACACTTAGTGGGTTAAATAGGAAGCCATAATCAGCGAGTATGACTTATATTGGCTCCCAAGATCAGCGACCAATATAACCATACTCTCATTCAACGTTGATCACATCCATACAACATCCATACATAAATAGTTCAAAAGACATACAACATAGTTCCAAGTTTACATCTAATACAAGTGGCCGATCGGCCAAAATTAAAAGAGAGTATTAAGTAGCAGCGGAAACACATAAATAGACCAAAAGACCAGCAATAGTATGCCCCATAACCCATCGGCAACCAACTGGGAGTTAGATGATAGCAACTACTCATCGGTGTCGCCTAAATTGACACCGATAAGCTCATCGGTCTCTAAATCCTCCTTACCTGTAAAAGCCAGCAAACACCTGGCTGAGTACAAAGAGTACTCGCAAGTCTTACACAAATAAAAATAGTTATGCATAAGGTCATTCAAAGGAAAGGCTCATATTGGCTTAGTTTTGCGAAAACGACGCAATACAGAACAACCTACACATACTAGTTTTTCACGTGCCATTTCAAAATCAGATTTGAAGTGGAAGTAAAGCAAGTGAATAAGTAATGAATTCAATAACAAAAGAATCATACCAACAACAAAGTGGCGGTCCACTTTGATACAACAACAAGCATGAATATCCCATTCATGTCGATACCGAGTTATAACCACAATTTCAATTTCAAGTCTAACAATAAGCGACCACAAATTTCAAGCGGTCGTCAGAGCAGTGGACACGGCTATTCGAATAGATTTATACCCTACAGGGGTGTACTACTTTACCCACACGACTTGATTAGCCCGTAAGCCTCCAGATGCCTCCGAATATAGCATACTTCCTATGGTATGCCGGCTGGGTAGAATCAAGATATGGTCATTTTTAGCAAGAAGATTCCATTGGCTAAGTCCCTCAACCCAGGGCTCCTAGGAAACACAAGACGTTAACATCTCCATCCTATCAGCCCAAAAGGAACACAGGATTTCTCGGTCCTGTGCCCTTACAATTTCACCACCGTGGGACTCAACACAACAAAACCCTCCCCATACTTAACCATACGGCACCCATATACCGCGTGTGATAGCACGAGTGTTGCTTGAACAGCAGGTACCCAAAGTTCGGTCCTTAATCGTCCAGACAAGTCAGACCACTTACCCAAGGCTCGTGCACGAAGCACCATCACTAACCAACACTTGTCCAGACCAAAAGCTCATTTAAAATGACAAAATTTAACTCATTAAACATATACAAAGATCTGAAACAAAGGTATATAATGACAGTGGTGTGTATCCCATAATTGTGGGGTTATTCCCGACAATCAAACTACCGGTTCTAGACTTGCATGGCTAAGCTGACTCGAACAATATAAATTCATACATCCTATCTTAAGCATTTCAGTATGGGAATAATTCATGGATAGCCACAATGACAAGATAATAGGATGTGTCTAACTATACATCACAAAAATAGCGACATTATCAAAATAGCATGCAAGCAATTATCATTGCACTAACTTAACCAAAACTGGGATCAAATATGATGCAAAAGAAAGTTCAAAGGATGCTTGCCTTGCTGGAAAAGTAGTTGTTCACTCTCGGTAGTGTAGGAGTCAATATCAATAGGCTCGGTATCTAGATAAATACAATACCGAATAAATATTCGAGAAATACCTCAAAAATCAAAATGCTCAAAAATGCATGATTTTTCTACAGTGGCTAAGTCATGATTTTAAATGATTTTTGGTGAAAGAATTATTTCATTTTGATTTAGTATATGAAAGTTATAATGGTTTGAATTTCATATTTCAATATACCTTCATTTATGTAATTTAATTATGAAGTGAAATTTTGTAGAACAGTGGCGAGTATATGGATTACATAGATAAATAGGCAATATTATTATAAGTTCAAAACAGTTGAGTTTGCTCCAATTGGAGCTCTCATGATTTAGTTACTGATTTTCAAAGTTACCAGCATTAATAGTGTAAAAATAATATCCTTTAGGATCATTTTCCTCAAACTATAGGTTCTGTGACAGAGGTAAGTTGGGAACCATTTTTATAATTAAGTGCCTTTGAAATATAAATTATCAAAACTGATTTCACTATTTTTGGAGTTTCCAATAATTACTTATGAATTGTTAAAGCTATCAGTCTTTTCCTTTTGTAAAAATAATAGTGTTTATAGCTTATTTTCCAAAATAATGGTCTCTGTTACAGAGACATGTTTGAAACCAATTTTAATATAAAGTTCATTAAATATTAAAATTATCAGAAGTGGTTTCACTCATTTTGGAGTTAAAATGATTTAGTTATGCATTTTAGAAGTTAATGTCAATTTTCAGTGTATAAATTAACAGATTTCGAATTTCATAAAGTACTGATTACTTTTTCTACCGAGTACTAACCTAGCCACAGGGGATGACAGTGGGATCATCTAAATAGTCTCATTTCCAATTAAATTCTGAATTAATTTCTAACCGACGAGTGGGCCATACGTGTCATGGACCCGGTCCTATGAACCTGGTTCACGGTCAAAGTGCACAGCCCACTTAAGGGGACTAGGCCCACATGTCAAAGACTCTAGCACAACTCGGTTTAATTAAATGCCTAGGTTTCTGTTCACAGGTCACACACGTCATAGAAACCATGCCAGCAAAACTCGATTAAACGACTTGGCAAAGATTCGCATCATTAAATTCTAATCATCGCATTTAACTCAGATTAACGCGCTACTGTGCCGATCGAGTTTTCCAACAACAGAGCTCAGTTGAGCTCGGGTTTGCCCCGAGCCTCGCCGGAGTTCCCGGCCATGTCAACGTCGGCCAAGGTCATGAATGAGTCCGTCGAAGCTTTGCGAACCTAATTGAAGTGTTTTCGGCGGTGGAGGTGGTCTAGACCGCCGGCTAGCCGGAGTGGAGCGGCGGTGAGCTGCACGGCAAAAGTGCATGCAGCGTTTCGGTGGTGCATCGAGCAAAACAAGACTTGGGTGAGCTACTGGTGGACTTCAGGAGTTTTACCTGAGGGTTGTAGAGGCGAGAGGAGCTCGGAGAAGGTCTAGCGGCAGTAATGGCGACGGCGGCGCCGAGTCTACCGTGGAGGAGGTGCTCTGGGGAAAAAGAAAAGGATTGAGGGGTTAGAATAGCATTAGAGGGTATATGAGGAGGTGTCACCACGACCGATTGCAGAATGGCTCACCGGAAACAGCAAATGACCGTGAATAGGGTTTCCAGCCGACAAATGGGGAAACTTCAAATTCGAACGTCCCTGCGATGCATTGTGAAAATTGTTTGAGGGGAAAAATGACTTATATCCCATGGCACAAGGTGACGCGCATTGGAGATGGTAATGCTTACCGAGCACGATGTTGGCACGGCTGCGGCGTTGGGTGCACGCTCCGGAACAGCAATGGACACTACGTTGCCCCAGATTCTACAAACGATGACAATCACTGGAATAAGGAAAAATGGACACAGCAGGCAATAACAAGACTAGGGGACGCCATGGCCTTGAGCTTACCCAAGAATGGAGCATGCACAAGCACCCTCCTTCTCTCGGGTGCGAGGAGAAGTGAGGCAAAAGGAGGAACAGGAGTGGGGTTTAAGCCCGGGGATTGACGGGGATGGAAACGGCGTTATCTGAAGAAGCTCGGGGAGTGGTCATTTGGGGCGGTGACTCACGACGTTGCCTGCGCCAATGGACCCCGCGGCAGAGCGCGGCGTCCGCGTGGAGCGCGAGTCCTGCCCGAGGTTGAAGAAGCACAGGCTCGGTGGGGCCCGCTAGAAGTGACTACGAGACGGGTGCGGTGCGTTTAGATGGTCCAGTCAAGACGAGTGGCGCGGTGCAGTGTGGGTCTGACTCGGGTCCGGGTGCGGTGCGAGTTGGTTGGGTCAAGCCAGTTCGTCGATTGACTCGGGTCGGACTCGAGTCGGTCCAACAGTGCTCGAATTTGAGTTTAGGGTTTGACTGAGAACTAAACCAGTTTCCCTACTTTGACCAAGGTGCTAAAAATAGGAATAAAATTCCTAAAATCATGAAATAATTCATGGGGGCTCCTGAGACAGTCTAGTACCCATAAAAATCATTGAACACCACTGTTCAAGATATTTTGTGCATAGTTTAAATTCAAACTTGATGTTGATCTTTAAATTGTGTTTGAATTTTCTTAGGGTTCAAATCAGTCCCAAAAATTTGGGAAAAATTATATCAATTCATGATAATTAATATAGTATTTGAATAAATTATTTACAAAGGATCTTAAGTAGCATTTATTTCAGTTTTATGATTGGAGTTCAATTTAAAGTGTATGTTTCAATTGTGTTTAGAGATTTTCCAAGTACAATATGCAATTCAAAGTTCCAAAACATGATGCATGTCAATGAGATGCATAATTAACCTCTTTATTAAATTTGGGGATGTGACAGCCACCGTGTTTATCGCCAGCTCCGCCCCGCCGCCGTGAAGCTTCACCGCCGGGCTTTGCCGAGTTTCTCCGCCAAGTCCGACAGCTCGGTGAGCTTCCCTACCTACCCCAACACTCATTGTCTCACACCTTCCAATGCCTTACCATTCTTTTCGTTTCACCGGCGTGGCAGGAGAACCATCGCTGTGTCCGTGGACACAGGAGTGGCGCCAGTGAGCATCAGCCCTGTGCCGAGCCTCTACCGTATTGCAGCACCCCGGATGTGGGGACCCCGGAGTTATCTAAATAAGACCGAGACTAATCAAGGTCTTAGGGACATAACTCTAGATCTCCTGTGAATGGATTCCAACTTAACTCCATCTAAATGAGAGGCTTAACTCAATCTAGAGCCCCGACGATCATGTGCGCCGCTCCTCTGCGAGCACTACATGATTGCCGGTTCTCCAACAAGTCAAGCGCTACACTTAGTGAGTTAAATCGGAAGCCATGAACAGCGAGTATGACTTATATTGGCTCCCAAGATCAGCGACCAATATAACCATACCCTCATTCAACGTTGATCACATCCATACAACATTCATACATAAATAGTTCAAAAGACATACAACATAGTTCCAAGTTTACAACTAATACAAGTGGCCGACCGGCCAAATTTAAAAGAGAGTATTAAGTAGCAGCGAAACACATAAGTAGACCAAAAGACCAGCAATGGTATGCCCCATAACCCATCGGCAACCAACTGGGAGTTAAATGATAGCACACTACTCATCAGTGTCGCCTAAATCGACACCGATAAGCTCATCGGTCTCTAAATCCTCCTCACTGTAAAGCCAAGAACACCGGGTGAGTACAAAGAGTACTGCAAGTCTTACACAAATAAAAATAGTTATGCATAAGGTCATTCAAAGGAAGGGCTCATATTGGCTTAATTTTTGAAAACGATAATCTTGAACAACCTACACATACTAGTTTTTCAAGTGCCATTTCAAAATCAGATTTGAAGTAGAAGTAAAGCATGTGAATAAGTAGTGAATTCCATAACAAAAGAATCATACCAAAAACAAAGTGGCGGTCCACTTTGATACAACAACAAGCATGAACATCCCGTTCATGACAATACCAAGTTATAACCACAATTTTAATTCCAAGTCTAACAATAGTAACTCCCGAACTCAAGCGGTTGTCCATAACCGCGGACACGGCTATTCGAATAGATTTATACCCTGCAGGGGTGTACTACTTTTCCCACACGACTTGATTATCCCGTAAGCCTCCAGATGCCTCCGAATATAGCATACTTCCTATGGTATGTCCGCCGGGTAAATCAAGATACGGCCGTTTTTAGCAAGAAGATCCCATTGAGCTAAGTCCCTCAACCCATGGATCCTAGGAAACACAAGACGTTAACGCCTCCATCCTATATATCCTAGGAAACACAAGACGTTAACGCCCCCATCCTATCGGCCCAAAGGAACACGGGATTTCACGGTCCCATGCCCTTACAATTTCACCACCGTGGGACTCAACACAATAAAACATTCCCCCTACTTAACCATACGGCTCCCAACCCGCGTGTGGTAGCACGAATGTACTTGAATCAACGACGTTACCAAAGTTCGGTCCTTAATTGTCCAGACAAGTCCTACCACTTACCCAAAGCTCGTGCACAAAGCACCATCACTAACCAACACTTGTCCAGACCAAAAAGCTCATTTAAAATGACAAAATTTATCTCATAAAACAGATACAAGGATCTGAAACAAAAGTATACAATGAGAGTTATGTTTATCCCATAATTGTCGGGCTATTCCCGACAATCGAGCTACTGGTTCTAGACTTGCATGGCTAAGCAACTCGAACAACAGTAATTCAAACCTCCTATCATAATTATTTCGGTACTAGGGTAATTCATGGATAGCCACAATGACAAGATAATAGGATGTGTCTAACTATTCACCACAAAAATAGCGACAATATCAAAATAGCATGCAATCGGACGGCTGAATTCCAATCGGACGGCAGACCTCGGTTGGGTTCGGCGCAGTGTGCTTAGGGGTTAGGTCTAGCCGGATGGTGCGGTCGGGCTCAAGCCCAAGGAACAGTGTAGGGTTTTGACTGGTGCTAATTTCTTTTGATTCTAGTTTGACTGAGGTCTTAAAAATATAAATAAATTTCATAAAAATTTGAAATAAATCAGAGGGAGTCTTGAAAAGGTCTAGTGTCCATAAAAATCATTGAACCCTACTGTTCATGACATAAAGTGTATTATTTAAATTCAAACATGATGTTGGTCTTTAAATTATGTTTGAATTTTCATAAGGTTCAAACCAGTCCAAAAAATTTGGGAAAAATTATATTAATTCATGATAGTTAATATAGTATTTGAATAAATTATTTCCAGAGATACTTTAGTAGCATTTATTTTGGTTTTTAGTTTGGAGTTCAATTTAAAGTGTATGTTTCATTTGTATTTTGAGATTTTCCAAGTACAATATGTAAATAAAAAGTTTCAAAACATGATGCATGCTAATGAGATGCATAATAAACCACTTTATTAATTTGGGGATGTGACACCGGAGCTCAAATCCAGTCGCCCTCCCTGAGTTGAATCAGGTTCACGCGCCCGAGACGTCGACGCCCGAGCTGCCTCATCCGCTCAACTCCGCCGCCGGCGCGCCACCGTGCCCCTCCGCCGGTGAAGTCATCTCCCGAAGGTAGCCACGATCCCTAGCAATCCATTTTAACTTACTCTGGGCCCAGGGCGCCGCTGACTCGCCGCCGGCGAGCTCGACAACGGCCGGCTCCACGAGCCCCCCTACGGTCAGAACCTCCGACCAGCCTCTGTAGCTAGGTATTTAAGAGCAAAGATCTCGTTTGGATTAGCGCTAGTGATTGCTTTGGGTAATAATGGTTGTCTTAACATACTCGTGAGTCATTGACGTGTGGACCCCGCTTAAACAGTAAATGAGTTTTGAATTAAAATGGTTAGTTGTGTTTGAATGACATGTGGGCCTGTATGTCCAGTTAAGTGGATGTGTAGGGTTTAGCAGTACGTATTCTCTTAAGGAAAACCGTATTTCCAGTATCGTTAGAACAAATTATGTTTTCGAGAATAGAAGACGCATTCTCTTGAATACGCCTTCAGCTTAGCTTCTGCCGAGACCAAGTCATTTTGACTGGGTCAAACCTTGACCCCGTCCCCACTCGTCATCCCCTATGGCTAGCTGTAGGTGAGTGAGAAAAGTAGTTAATTATTTGGAAAATCCGAAAATGAGTTATTTGCACACTGAGAAATTGTTTTAACTTCTAAAATACATAACTAAATCACCTCAACTCCAAAATGAGTGAAACCACTTCTGAAAATTTTCATTTTTAATGAACTTTATATTAAAATTGGTTTCAAACATGTCCCTGTAACAGAGAGTATTCTTTTGGGAAGAATAACCCATAACTCTATTATTTGCACAATAGAAAAAGACTTTTAACTTCAAAAATACATAACTCTTTCATATTAACTCCAAAAACAGTGGAACCACTTTTGATATTTTTCATTTTAAGTGAACTAATTTGTAAAGTAGGTTTCAATCTTATCTCTGTCACAGAAAATATATTTTGAGGAAAATGATCCTAAAGTGAATTATTGTTACACTATAAAATGCTGATAACTTTAGAAATTCATAACTAAATCATGAAAACTCCAATTAAAGCAAACTCAACTGTTTTGAACTTGTAATAATATTGCCTAACTACTGTAGAAAAATCATGCATTTTTGAGCATTTTGGTTTTTGAGTTGTTTTCTCGGTATTTATTTGATGTTATAATTATATAGATCCCGAGCATATTGACATCGACACTTACGCCATCTGAGAGCGAGCAGCTCATGTACCAGCAAGGCAAGCATCATTTGAACTTTCTTTTGCATCATATTTGATCCCAGTTTTGGTTAAGTTAGTGCAATGATAATTGCTTGCATGCTATTTTGATTATGTCAATATTTTTGTGATGTGTAGTTTAGATATGTCCTATGCTTGAGGTTAATCTTGAATTATGCCAACTCCTATATGCTTAAGATAGGATGTGTGAATTATGGGTGATAGAATTGCTTAGCCATGCAAGTCTAGACACGGTAGTTCGATCGTCGGGAATAACCCGTTGGTTTTGGGATACACACAACCCTTACTTTATGTTTTTACTTCAGATCTTTGTAGCTGTTTTATGAGTCAAATTTTGTCATTTTTAAAAGAGATTTGGTCCAGACAAGTGTTGGTTAGTGATGGTGTCTTTGTGCACGAGAATTGGGTATGTGGAAGGACTTGTCTGGACAATTGAGGACCGAACTTTGGGTACCTACTGTTCAAGCAACACTCGTGCTGCCACACGCGGGTTGGGAGCCGTATGGTTAAGTAGGGGGAGGGTTTTATTTTGTTAAGTCCTTGGTGGTGTAAGGGGCATAGCGACCGTGAAATCCTATGTTCTTTGAGGAGCCGATGTAATCCTTTATAGTGTGCAAGGGAGCACCAATTCTTTTGTTTTGATTGCATCGGTATTTCCAATATAACTTGTGAGCCCCCTAGCAAGTGCTATCCGACGCTTGTACTAGGCAAGGAACCATCTCACAAGGGGGACTTAGCTCAATAGGGCTTTCTTCTTGAAAATGATCAGATCTTGATTTACCCTACGGCATACCATAGGAAGTGTGCTATTTCGGAGGCCTCGGAGGCTTACGGGCTAATCAAGTCGTGTGGGTAAAGTAGTACACCTGCAGGGTATTAATCTATTCGAATAGCCGTGTCCACTGTTATGGACAACCGCTTGAAATTTGTGGTGCTTATTGTTAGACTTTTAATTAAAATTGTGGTTAAACTTGGGATTCGTCATGAACGGGTTGTTCATGTGTTTAGTATATCAAAGTGGGCTGCCACTTTGGTCTTTGTATGATTCAATTGTTTATTCTTGAAATGCTTTACTACATGTTTTACTTCTACTTCAAATCTGATTTTAAATGGCACATGAAAAACTAGTATGTGTAGGATGTTAATTGTTGCGTCTTTTCGCAAAACTAAACCAATATGAGCCATCCTTTGAATGACCCTTATGCATAACTATTTTTATTTGTGTAAGACTTGCGAGCACGCTTGTACTCACCGGATGCTTCTTTGGCCTTTTCAGTGAGGAAGGTTATGATTATGACGATCTCGCTAGTGTTGACTTGGGTGACACTAATGAGTAGTGTGTGCCATTTAACCCCGATCGGTTGTCGATGGGTGATGGGCATACCACTGCTGGTCTTTGCTTTATCTATTTAATTCATTGCTACTTGATACTCTACTTTAAATTTGGTCGATCGGCCGTTTGTAATAAGTCGCGGACCTTAACTATTATGCAAGATGTCTTTTATCTCTTGTTGTATGCGTTGTATGGATGTAATCAACGTTGAGTAAGGGTATGAGTATATTGGTCATTGATCTTGGGAGCCAATATATGTCATACTCGTTGTTGATGAATTCCCATTTAACTCACCAAGGATAGTGCTTCGAATCGAGGGAGAATCAACAATCATGTAACGCTCGCAAGGGAGCAGCGCGCATGATCGTTGAGGCTCCAGTATTCGGCTAAGCCTCTCACTTGGGTAGAGTTAAATTGAATTCATTTATCGAGACCAGTAATTATGTCCCTAAGACCTTGTCTAATCTCGGTCTTATGGAGATAATTACCGGGTCCCCTGACGTTAATATCGAGCCATACTGACTGTAGGTTAGAGGTAGCACTGGCATTAGAGTTAGTAAGCCTTCTGGAGTCAAAATATTTTGGAATTATCAAATTACTTTCAGAAAGTTTAAGTTAAGAATATCTTTTATTCCTTATCTATCTTAGTATCTTTTCTCTCCTGATCCTGTTTTGGTTTATGAAACTAACTTACCTTGCCTTCTTGCCTATGCATCCAGGCAGTTGAGGCCTCATGAGCTCAACTATCCCACTCATGATTTAGAGCTTGCTGCAGTGGTTCATGCGCTCAAGATTTGGCGGCATTATTTGATCGGAAACCGTTGTGAGGTGTATTCCGATCATAAGAGTCTGAAATACTTGTTCACTCAGCCAGACCTGAACCTCAGGCAGAGGAGATGGTTGGAATTGATCAAAGATTATGACATGGGTATTCAGTATCATCCTGGCAAGGCCAATGTGGTTGCCGATGCACTTAGCCGAAAGGTGTATTGCAACACCTTGATGATCCAAGAGCAGCAACCTGCACTTCTTGCAGAATTTCAGCGTCTCAACTTGGGTTTGGTTGAGCATGGTTCCCTTGCTGCCTTGGTTGTGCAACCAACCTTGGTGGGTCAAATCAAGGCAGCACAGCAATCGGATGATGGTGTGGGTAAAATCAAGCAAAACATCAGGAATGGATCAGCCAAGTGTTTCACAGAGGATGAGCACGGTGTTGTATGGTTTGGGCAGCGTCTCGTGGTTCCAAAGGTTCCAGAATTGCGGGATTTGATTCTCCAGGAGGCCCATGATTCCCCTTTGTCCATCCATCCCGGGGCCACTAAAATGTACCAAGATCTGCGTCAGAGATTCTGGTGGACTCGCATGAAGCGCGAGATTGCCAGGTTTGTTGCCGATGCGATGTATGTTGTCGTGTCAAGGCCGAGCATCGGCCCAATGGTCTTCTTCAGCCTTTGCGGTGCGAATGGAAGTGGGATTCTGTAGGCATGGACTTCATCACTGGTCTACCCCGCACTCCTGCAGGGAAGGATGCATTATGGGTTATCATCGATCGATTGACGAAGGTGGCTCATTTCCTTCCAGTGCGATCGAAGATTGATGTGAATCAGCTAGCGGATCTTTACATATCCCGCATTGTGAGTCTGCATGGTGTGCCACGAACAATTGTGTCAGATCGTGGTTCTTTGTTCACTTCTCGGTTTTGGCACAGTTTGCAAGAAGCTATGGGGACCCGTCTTTCGTTCAGCTCAGCCTATCACCCTCAGACTGATGGTCAGACGGAGCGCGTCAATCAGGTGCTTGAAGACATGCTCCGTGCTTGTGTTCTTTCCTATGGGAAGAATTGGGAGAAGTGCCTACCGCTTGCCGAGTTCTCCTACAACAACAGTTTCCAAGCTAGTCTCGGTATGGCACCATTTGAGGCTCTGTATGGACGGCGCTGCAGAACACCGTTGAACTGGTCAGAAACTGGTGAAAGGCAGTTCTTTGGTCCAGATTCCATCAATGAGGCTGAAAGTCAAGTGCAGTTGATTCGTGAGCACTTGCGCGTAGCTCGATCGAGCGTAAGAGTTATGCGGATCGGCGTCGTCGTGGTGAGTTTCACCCAATGACTTTGTGTATCTCAAAGTCTCACCTCTGAAGGGACATCGTCGTTTCGGTGTCAAGGGCAAACTGGCTCCTCGGTATGTTGGACCATATCGCGTCGTCGATAAAGTGGGAGCTGTTGCATACAAGTTGGAATTGCCAGCTACACTCGAGGGTGCATGATGTTTTCCATGTGTCGCAATTGAAGAAGTGCCTCAGTGTTCGATTGAGGAAACGCCTTGGAAAATATTGATGTGCAGAAGATCCGTCTTATCGTGAGCGCCCCATTCGCATCCTCGAAGAAGTGAACGAGAACAAGGAACCGTGTGATCAAGTTCCTTAAAGTTCGGTGGTCGAACCACTCGAGGATGAAGCCACTTGGGAGCGGGAAGATCGCCTCCGAGCGATTACCCATCCTTCTTCTCCAGTGATCGTAATCTCGGGCGAGATTCCTGTAAGGGGGGGAGATTTGTAACAGCCCTAACTTAGGGTTTGTATTTCAAATGTAAAATTTTGAGGAGAAATAAAAACTTTTGTTGTCTCATCAAATCATTTGGAAGTTTTCCAAATTTTCCCTAGCAATTTCCATTTTCTAGAATTAAATTCTTGTGAATGGAAATTGTTGTCAACAAACTCTTAGCCTTCAAACTTGTGATCATCCTCTGAAATTATTTTTCCTATCATCTTGATCATCCTATCTACCTCTCTGAATTATCTCACAATTTTTAGATTTTGTTTGCTATTTCAAATGGCCAAGTCAACTCTGTTTGAAATCTGGTCAAACTCCCTGTACAGCAGCTTGTGAATTTTCTCTAGAACAATGCAGTGCATAAAAACTCCTGGAAAAATTTCACAAGGTTGTTCTCTGTCCCTAGTAGTTACCATAAAAATTTCAGAATTTTTGGAGCTCAGGAGCTGCCTCTAAAAATTCCCCAAACCTTCTCTGTCTTTTAAATCAAATCCTGATAACACTGTTCCTCGGGCCCGAACCCAACTTAGGCTCGAGTCCGACCGCGCCACTTGACTCGGCCGCACCGCCTAGCTGCACCGCGCGCGAGTCCAATCGATCGTGACCGTCCGATGCAAATCGAACGATCCACGTCGCGTGCGCAACCGACCTGTCCGAATGCATACACCAATCTCAGCCGTCCGTTTCAGATCCAACGGTCGACACGTTCCTGATCGAGTCAAACCACCTAATCGCACCGTGCCAGTCTCTGGTTCGCACCGCTTCGCTGTTGTCGCTGACGAGTGGACCCCACTTGTCAGCTCCGTCCTCGTCTTCTCCGCGTCTCACCGGAGCGCACCGGCGATCACGCATGTGTGCCACGTACCTCGTCGCTGCCACCTTTTTGCCATCGTGTCCGGCTAGGAGGCATCGCCACGACTTCATAAAAGCCCTGAGCTCACCCACTTCTTCTCCTTTGCGTTCTCGTGCTATCTCCGCCCGATTTCTTGTTTCGGCCGGAGAGGGAAACGAAGGTGGCGCTGCCACGTTGGAGAAGCCCTTGAGCCCACAACCTCACCATCGTGAACCACACTCTGTGCGCGCCCATTTTGGCCATCCGGATCCCGGTCGCCCGCTGAATCGCCAAGGGTGGTGTCTTCGTCCCCGCCTCCGGTGAGCTCGGCCCCACGAGCTTCCTGGCGTTCTAGTAAGTATCAAGCTTCGGCGCTTGGTCCTTTAGGATCGCATTGCTTCACTGAGTCTAGTGGTGATCTTATTTTGTTCTTTGGTGCATCCCCGAGGCTGTGCGACCGGTTCTTCTTCGAGCACGGTGTTCGCCGCCGTGGCAATTCCGGCCGCCTCGGTCCCTCTTCATCGGCGTTATCTTGGGCTTATCCTTCACGAGTCAAGGCGGCCGCTGGCGCACCTTCCCAAAGCTCCTCGCGCGTAGCGCCTTCTCCTGGGAGCGTGGCTTCTTCTCCGCCTCCGCCGCCGTGAGCTCACCTCCGACGACCATTTGGCTCGCACCGCACCATTGTGTTCGTGGGGTGCTGCGCAACCAGTGAGGCCACTAGCGAGCCCGTGGAACCGCTCGGCTCTGATCCTCCACTCGCCGTCGCAGCCCACGCGGGAGCTCCGTCAAGCCGCCTACCGTTAAGGTCTAATCTCGTCGTTATCGTAATTAAGTTCTTTAGTTGTATCCACGATTTGTGGGCCCTCTTTGGTTAATCGCGTTTAGAAATCCTTTAATCCAGCCCGTTATTTATTCTCTGAGTCACTGACATGTGGGTCCATGCTGTCAGTTAGGGTTGTGTAGCTCTGGTAATGCGTTTTCTCTGTTGGGAAACGTATTTATTTGTGAGAGTATGTAGGTTTGCACTTTGGTAAGCCGAAGACGTATTCTCAGAATACGCCTTCGACGTCACCTTATGCGGCGATCCACACTCAGTCAGCGTTCTCGCGGGCCCCCTTCTGTCGATGTCTGGGGTTAGTTGTCTGTCGGTAAGAAAAGGTATAAATGCTTTAGTATTTCTGGAATGCTTTTCTGTTGCACTGTTAATTCAATTAAACTTAGAAAATACATAACTAATTCAATTTTCATCCAAACTGCATGAAACCAGTGCTGTTAATTTTCGTTTTAAATGTACTATTTACTGAAATGAGTTTCAACCTGGTATCTGTAGCAAAAATCTGTTAATTAATTTAATGTTGTAGATTGTAATCTCCAAATTAGAAAATGCATATCTCTTCCAATAATTGTCCAAATTCAATGAACCCAATTCTGTAAAATTTCATTTTCAGATACTAACTATTAGGATAGGTTTTACACCTTTGCTTCTGTTCATGAAACTTTGTTAAGTAATTAACTAGTGACTTGTTGTGTTTTTAGCTTAGAAAATTCATAGAAAATTATTAATAACTTAAAATGATTTGTTCTCTGTTTCTAAAATTTTGTTATATCTTGCTTAGGTTGCTGTGTGAGTTTTGGCTTGTTTTGATGTTGTTGCATGTTTGAGTTTTGTCGGTGTTATTCGTTCTTATTTGCTGTTGTGTTCGATCGTTAGGATTCGATATTTGCGGCAACCCTGAGGACGATCCTCCGCAACATATTGAGCAACAGCATCCAGGCAAGCAGTTTGATCATGTTTAATCCCAGTATTTTAAAGATTAATATTTTGTTTCAGCTGTATGTATGCATCGCTTAATTTGTGTTAAAATGATTAGCTAGACCACGAGATGCATATCTGTAGGCAAAATATTGATCTCTACTACCGAGCCTAGGTTATTTGTCGTGATTAGAGGTCATTGGATGATCTCTTGTCACTTAGTAGATCCGGGTCAACTTGCTTAGTCATGCTTAGCTATCGGTAGAACTGGGCGGTTATCGACTTTAGTCGGTAACCTTGATCACACAAAATTTACTACAACTTTATACTTCAGCTTTTCTGCTATGTTTAATTGCAAAACTAAAAATGATTTAGACTTGGGCACAATGGTAAGACTGGTGTGATCTGTTGGGTGTGACTGGAAAGGTGCCCAAGTCAGTTAAGGACCGAGTTACTTGCGCCACCGTACTGAGCATTTTGCGTGCTAACCACACTAGAGTATATGGGACCTCTCTTGACCTAGTACTTTGGCGTGTATTGGCTCGGTCGCAGGAGGTCGCGGGAGGGACGGAGGTGGGAGCATGGTAGTTGTCCAAAAGCTTTATCCCGAGTGGGTAGTTGTCTTTCGGCTTTACCATGTAAGCGTATGGATTTCTATCCATACGAGCGGCTCGTAGTTAATACACAATATTGGAAACAGTCTCGTAGGACTTAGTCGTGTGCATACCTTCGGAAGTGTGCTTTGGCTTAAAGGCGGTCTGAAGTGTGGGTACATTGGTACACCCCTGCAGGGTTAAAACTATTCAAATAGCCTCGTCCTAGGTTATGGACACGCTCGGATACGCCCCGTAAGAACTAGACTACAACATTTAAATTAAAATTTGATGGGTGGTACGAATCTGGGGTTCGTGCTATTGTTGTGGTGACTATTGGGATAGTCACTTCTAGGTTGTTTTCTTTCTCTTTTGCTATTATTACCCTTACTGTTATTTCAGCATTAAAATAAATTGCAAACTTGCCTTCAAACTGTATTACATTATTGCAAATGAAAATTGGCTTTATGCAAATGAAACATATGACCTCCACCAAACAAGCCTGCATGTAGTATATAAACAGGTCTGTTAGTTCACACGTCAGTCTTTGGGTACAAAGACAATCTTTGTACTCGTGTGCTTTGCTTAATGTTTTGTTGCAGAGGAAGAAGGTGAGCCTCAGGGTCCTCACTTCTGTGAGCTGTGTTGCCGTTTCTTGGACGACTAGTCTTGGCGGTCCGGTCAGATGCCTTGTGGGTTGAAGGCACACTGATTGGCTTTGTTTATAGCCATCTTATGGCGCTTTTGCTTCCGCTGTCTTTCTGTTGTTATTTGTGTATCTTGTGGCCAGTCGGCCATTGTCTGTAATAACTCTACTTTTTGTTTATCTTCCGTTTGGTAGTGTGGTGTTTGGACTCTATGTTTGGAATGGAGTTGATGTCTAATTTTGTACCGGGGTGTGTATACTGCTTTCTGGGAAGTATACATATCTCGAGGATCAGTTTATTTGATTTGTGATGCTAGGACCAGGTGGTTGGTTAAGCATTACAAGCCAAATAAGTTGGGGTCCTCACAGCTGTTAAGGCAGGGAGCTCTATGTTTGAGCTTGTATCCTTAGGTTTATGTAATAGGGTAGTAGAAGTCGAACTATCATGTTTCATTTGCAAAAACTACTATTTCAGTTGTAATCTTAAGCCTGCGGGCGCTTATGTACGGTGTTGTATCGATTCGGTTTTATGCTGATTTATGTTCGGTGTTCCATTTGGTGTTACAATTTTCTTGCTTTTTGATATTGATTGTGCATGTAAAGCCAAGTAATGGCTTTTGTCTTAATTTACTAACCATCCTTGTCCAATACAGGATGATAGGACCAACTACGCGATCAGAGCCTCGCGCGCGCAGGCTCCCATCCCCATCTAGGGCACCACGCCTAGCACCTCGAGCGATTTCTACGATCGGGGACGGTCATCCCAAAAATTGTGCGGGCATGGCGAGCCCTCTCAGCAGCCGTCCCAGCAGGGTGGACCGCCTGAGGAGGTGCTCCCTCCGCCACAATCCATGGTCGAGTTTATGATGATGATTGAGCGCAACCGGATGGACCAGACCCGGATGCTTGAGGCGATCGTGCGCAACACCGCTCCAGCTTCCGTTCCGACAGGAGGGGCTGCCCCGCACCGAGCGTCCAGGGGTCTCGTTGAGTTCCAGCGAACCAACCCTCCGACATTTGCGGGCGGCAAGGACCCGATGGAGGCAGAGGATCGCCGCACAACATTCGTAAGAAGTCGAACATAGCGCAGATGTACCGGGTTGAGAGAGTCTTGTTTGCCGCCTATCGGTTGGCGGGCGGCAGCGCATGGTGGGATAGTTATTCCGCAATGCAGCTCTGGTCACGCCCCGACTTGGGACGAGTCGTGGATGCGTTCGGGAGGCCCATATACGGAGGGAGGCCGCTTATCAGCGGCAGCAGTTCCTGCCTTGAGACGAGGACGGCGGACCGTCACCGAGTACCGCATGATTTCAACTACTTGGCGGTATGCTCGGACGACGCCTCGACAGACGCCGTCACGAACGAGTTCTTCCATGGGCTATCGAGGAGTTGCGGCTTGTTTTAGCCGCACATGATTTCGTGAGTTTCAAAGATCCGTCAACAAGGCGATAGTGGTGGAGCATGAGAGCATGACGGTGGATGAGTCGAGAAAGAGGAGGAAGGCCTTCCAGACGGCGTGGCGAGTGGCGATTTTCCGTGCCACGCCAGACTACCTCAGCACCTCGTGCCCCGTGTTCAAGACCGCCGAGGTCTCCTGTGGCACCTCCACGACCTTCTCCACCGCAGCTCAGCAAAGACAATGGGGGCAGAGACCACAGATGGCGGGGCATACAAGCCGGCGTCATTTGTTTCCATCTGTGGCGTCGGGGCCACTATGCTGCGCAGATGCCTCGCCAAGCGGCGAGGATGCCCTGACGCACTCGCTCCAAAGACCACCAGCCCGGCTCAAAGTGAGGCCACCGCCACCACCACGAGAGCAGCACCTACTCCACCCCAAAGATGCACGTGGTCGCGTCAACCACGTCTCAGCAGAGGAGGCGACAGACGCACATGACGTCGTGCTAGGTACACTTCTTGTTAATTCATGTCCGCATCCGTTCTATTTGATTTGGAGCATCTCATTCATTTATTAAAACGAGTATGCTGAAATTAGCCAATTCAAGATACATACACTACACCCACCTTATCATATTCGGTCCCTGTGGTCGGTTTTCTACGCCGATCAAGTCCGCAGGACGTAAAAATTGAAATACAAAATGTTAACTTTTCAAAGAAACCTAATAGTGATAAGTTTGGTGGGCATCGATGTTATCTTAGGGATGGATTGGTTATCTAAGAATCGGGAAGATTGATTGTGCCCAACGGTCTATTTCGGTGACTAGCGAGGACGGCATCCGTAGTCTTTGCACCTTTAGTGGGTAGTTCTCACCTTTATGCCTTAGAGGTGAGTACCTCCTCAAGATAGAGGAGGTTCAGTGAGTGAGTGAGTATCCCGATGTGTTCCTCAAGAACTTCGGGCATGCCCCGACCGAGAGGTAGAGTTTGTCATTGAGCTTGCACCCGGTACCGCGCCCATCTCAAAAAGGCCGTATCGGATGCCGCCCAATGAGCTAGCTGAATTGAAAGAACAACTTAAGGAGTTGCAAGACAAGGGTTTCATCAGGCCTAGCTCCTCGCCTTGGGGATGTCCGGCTCTCTTTGTCAAGAAGAAAGACAAGAGTCTACGGATGTGTGTTGACTACCGTCCGTTGAATGAGGTCACCATCAAGAACAAGTATTCGCCACCGCGGATCGATGACCTATTTGACCAACTTAGTGGAGCTCGGTGTTCTCCAAAATTGACTTGAGATTAGGCTACCATCAGATTAAAGTTAGAACCGAGACATTCCAAGACCGCCTTCTCTACTCGTTACAGTGCAGATTAGTACACGGTCATGTCATTTGGTTTGACCAATGCCCCAGCCTATTTCACGAATCTCATGAATTCGGTGTTCATGGCATACTTGGATCGGTTTGTAGTGGTTTTCATTGATGATATCCTTATCTACTCTAAGTCTGATCTTGAGCACGAGCAACACTTGAGACTAGTGTTAGAAAAGCTTCGCCACCATCAGCTGTACGCCAAATTCAGCAAATGTGAGTTTTGGCTTCGAGAGGTTAGTTTCTTGGGACACATCCTATCTAAGGGCGGTGTCGCTATTGATCCTAGTAAGATACGAGATGTCCTTGAATGGAAGCAACCCAAGAGCGTCACTGACATTCGTAGTTTTCTTGGACTTGCGGGATACTACCGTAGGTTCATCAAGAATTTCTCAAAAATCGCGAAGCCTATGACCCAACTTCTAAAGAAAGAAAAGAAATTTGAGTGGACAGCAGAATGCGAGCAAAGCTTTCAAACCTCGAAGGATGCCCGATGTAAGCTCCGTGCATTTGTTCGCTGCATTCATAAGAGCTTTGATATCTCATTGTGATGCATCTCGCCATGGGCTCGGTTGTGTGCTTATGCAAGACGGCCGAGTGGTGGCCTACGCATCGAGGCAATTGAGGCCCCATGAGGCCAATTATCCCACACACGACCTAGAGCTCGCGGCTGTAGTTCATGCCTTGAAGATTTGGCGACATTACCTCATCGGTAATCGTTGCGAGATCTACACCGACCATAAAAGCCTTAAATACATTTTCACCCAAGCCGACCTGAACTTGAGACAAAGAAGATGGCTTGAGTTGATTAAAGATTACGATATGGGACTCCATTACCATCAAGGGAAAGCTAATGTCGTGGCCGACGCCTTGAGCAGAAAATCTCAATGCAACTGTTTGTCGGTAACTCCTTTTTCTGTAGGCTTATGTGCTGCATTGCAAGACCTACACCTGGAGATAGTTGAAGAAGGTTCGCTTGCAGCCCTCAGTGTGACTTGCACACTTGAGGACAAGATTAGAGAAGCCCAGAAAACTGATGCGGAAGTGGCTCAAATTTTAGAACTAATGAAACAAGGCAAGGCTAAATTTTTAAGCAAGATGCACAAGGTACTCTATGGTTTGGAAACCGTATGGTGGTACCATTTGATCGCCACTTGAGAGAATTGATTCTCAAGGAGGCTCATAACTCCAAATTCTCTATCCACCCGGAGTACGAAATGTATCAAGATTTGAAAAGAAGTTGTGGTGGAGCCGAATGAAGCGACACGTTGTACAAGATGTGGCCGAAAGTGCGATCTATGTCAAAGAGTCAAGGTCGAGCATTTGAAGCCGGTGGCACTCTAGATCCCCGCCCATTCCTAGTGGAAATGGGAAGAAGTTGGCATGGATTTTATCACCGCCTTCCTAGAACTAAAGTGGATTTGATTCTATATGGGTAATTGTGGACCGCTTGTGAAAGTTGCTCACTTCATTCTGTCAAGACCATCTACCGTGGGGACAAGTTAGCGGAGCTTTACATTGCAAGAATTGTTTGTCTCCACGGTGTTCCAAAGGTGATAGTTTCGATAGAGGCCCTCAATTCACATCCTATTTCGGGAATGCTTACATAAAGCAATGGGGACCAGCCTATCTTTTAGCTCCGCTTACCACCCGCAAACAGATGGATAGACCGAGAGGGTAAACCAAGTTTTGGAAGATCTTCTCCGGGCTTGCATCGCCCTACTGATGATAGTTGGGAAAATGTTTACCGCTTATGGAGTTCTCCTACAACAACGACTTCCAATCGAGCATTCAAATGTCACCCTTCAAGCATTGTATGGGAGAGCTTGTAGAACACCTTGAACTGGTCCGGCGGGAGAGGCCATTCTATGGCCCGACCTTGGTGGAAGATGTCAAGAACAAGTTCGTGTCATTCGTGAACGACTTAGGCGCTCAATCACGCCGAAGTCTTATGCCGACCATCGCCGCCGCGAGTTGAGTTCAAGTGGACGATCATGTTTATCTTAAAGTCTCTCCTATGAAAGGAGTTCGTCGTTTCCAAATCAAAGGTAAATTAGCACCTCGCTATATTGGACCTTTCCGTATTCTAGCTAAGTTGGGATCGGTGGCATACCAGTTGGAGTTGCCACCATCACTCTCAGACGTGCATAACGTCTTCCATGTCTCCCAACTCAAGAAATGTCTTCGAGTCCAGAACTCTTCTCTGCATGAAGTGCCTTCGTATCAAGAAAGGAAAGGTAAAACATATTAATGTAAATTATAACCTGTCAACACTATCTTTGAAGGAAATCAAGACAACATAAATTAGAACTTCTAATGAAAACTTTCTAATTCTTCTCCACCCAGATCTCGGGTCGAGATCTTTTGTAAGGGGGGAGGTTTGTCACAGCCCCAGCAATTAAAATGGATTAATATGTATTTCATTAGCATGCATTATTAAATTCAAACCATTTCATAATTTATTGCACTTGGAAAATCTGTTAAAAACATGAACCTACCCTTCAAATTTAAATTTCAATTCAAATCAGTGATAAAAAGTTGTGATCATCATCTGGAACCAATTTATTCGAATACTAAATTAATTATCATGAATTAATATAATTTTTCCAAATTTTTTGGGACTAGTTTGAACCTCATTAAAATTCAAGCAACATTTATAGACATACAACATGTTTGAATTTAAGTATCACAAACTATATTACGAACAGTAGGGTTTTATAATTTTTATGAGAACTATGTCATCCCAGAACCCCACAAATTATTTCATAATTTTTAGAAATTTATTTCTATTTATAAAGCCTCACCAAACTAGAATCAAATAAATTAGAATCACAAACCGGTATTGTTCCTATGGCTCGCACTGCAGTCGACTGGTCCGACCACGGCGGCTTGACTCGACCGCGTCACTTAAATGCACCAAGACATGCAGCCCTTGATCCGAGATCGACGGTCCAGATTCCGCCATCATAGACGATTCAAAACAACACGTGAAATCTCACCTTCCAATCCTCGATCTAACGGTCCTCATTCGCCACGTAGCGCTAGCTTACCCCGCACCTTAAGTCGCCGCCATCACGGGCCCGCTTGTCGCCTTCGCTTCAACCTCCCACGACGCCTCGCAGACACTCCTCGCCACGCGGTCGCCTCGCCCGATCCTCGCACTTCACCGCGCTCGCTGGCTGCCCCCGCGCTTCTTCTCGCACACCGCACCCACCCCCAACGCCCCGGCTTTATCACCCTCAAGCCCTCCTTTTCCTCACTTCTCCTCGGTTGACAGAGGAGAGGAGGCTTTCTCGCCTTCTACTTGGGTAAGCTTCCACCGGTGGTGCTCCTCCGCTCCATGTTCATTGGCATTTCCATTTTTGCTCAAGCGAACTCTTATTTTTGCTTGTAGCCTCGCCCATCGTCGTGTTTCAGCTCGGCACGAGCACGCTCCGGAGGACACCTCGTGTCTTCTTCGCCTCCGGAAGGTATGACCCACATTCCATCGCGCCACTTTGTATGCCTTAGTTTATCGGTCGAACCCTCAATCGATTTGGTCCTTGCACGGCAGATTTTGTTGATTTGAAGATTGAACCATTTTCGCCGGAAACAACCTTTCCTCTCCCACTTCGCTTTGGTAAGCCATTCTTCAATTCTTTGCTCATGAAGCATTCTCATATGGTCCTTGAGCTACCTTAACCATTCTCTGCCCCAAGGTTTCTCCAATCATCTTCTCCACGTGAAGTCATGTTGTGCCGCTACTTTTCTCCGGTGTCGACACCGCCCAGCCTATCCCCAAGCTTCTCCAGCCCTCTCCTAGCTCGGTAGCTTCCTCATGCCCCTAGGAGCATAAGCATGTGTACTTTTGCTCGTAACGCGCTCAAATCGGCATAGCTCCTTTTGCAGATTTAGTACCGCCGCCGCCGTCGGCTGGCCAGCCGCTCGGGCGGCCGATCGTCGGGACTACTCCCATTGGGAGCGCCTTGCTATTCTCCATCCGCCCATGCTCTTGGTTCACGCCGCGGTCGGATCGCCGCAAGCCGCCGATGAAGCGCGGATGAAATCCGCTGTCGCACGCCACCGCCAACGTAGCATGTCATTAGCCGTTAAACTCCAATCATTAGCATTTAAGTGTTGTCTAAGCGCTACCGATGAGTCTATTACATGCGGCCCCACCCACGTAAAAACAACACGCTTGGTAACGTTGGAGCCACCGGACGTGTGGGCCCAAAAATTTAAACACGCGATGGCGTATCGCGCCGTTCCTACACTTGGATCGTTGTGGACCGTCCGATGCGATATCGACGGTCCGCATTGGTGGCTCTTCGAATTTCCGATTACGCTACGATCATGGGCCGCCGATGCGAAAGGAACGGCTGGATTTGTGAGACATTCGGACCGCCCTATTGCATTCGAATATGGACCGTTGGATCTTGATCCAACGGCCGCAACCATCGCCCTAGCACACACACGCGCGCGCGCTATGAAGGTCACGACGAGCGGCCCGCTGGTCCAAAGGATCGCGCTAGCGCCGCACTCAAAGGAGAAGAGTAAAAATCACTTTAGTAAATTCGAAATCAGTTTATTTATACACCGAAATTAGTATTAACTTTAGAAATGCATAACTATTTCATCTTAACTCCAAATCACATGAAACCACTTCTGGAAATTTATTTGATGTTATAATTATATAGATCCCGAGCATATTGACATCGACACTTCCGCCATCGAGAGCGAGCAACATCGTATCAACAAGGCAAGCATCATTTGAACTTTCTTTTGCATCATATTTGATCCCGCTTTGGTTAAGTTAGTGCAATGATAATTGCTTGCATGCTATTTTGATTATGTCAATATTTTTGTGATGTGTAGTTTAGATATGTCCTATGCTTGAGGTTAATCTTGAATTATGCCAACTCCTATATGCTTAAGATAGGATGTGTGAATTATGGGTGATAGAATTGCTTAGCCATGCAAGTCTAGACACGGTAGTTCGATCGTCGGGAATAACCCGCTGGTTTTGGGATACACACAACCCTTACTTTATGTTTTTACTTCAGATCTTTGTAGCTGTTTTATGAGTCAAATTTTGTCATTTTTAAAGAGATTTGGTCGGACAAGTGTTGGTTAGTGATGGTGTCTTTGTGCACTAGAATTGGGTATGTGGAAGGACTTGTCCGACAATTGAGGACCGAACTTTGGGTACCTCATCGTTCAAGCAACACTCGTCGCCACACGCGGGTTGGGAGCCGTATGGTTAAGTAGGGGAGGGTTTTATTGTGTTAAGTCCTTGGTGGTGTAAGGGGCATAGCGACCGTGAAATCCTATGTTCTTTGAGGAGCCGATGTAATCCTTTATAGTGTGCAAGGAGCACCAATTCTTTTGTTTTGATTGCATCAGATTTCCAATATAACTGTGAGCCCCTAGCAAGTGCTATCCGACGCTTGTACTAGGCAAGGAACCATCTCACAAGGGGGACTTAGCTCAATAGGGCTTTCTTCTTTGAAAATGATCAGATCTTGATTTACCCGCCGCATACCATAGGAAGTGTGCTATTTCGCAGGCCTTTGGAGGCTTACGGGCTAATCAAGTCGTGTGGGTAAGTAGTACACCCGCAGGTATTAATCTATTCGAATAGCCGTGTCCACGGTTATGGACAACCGCTGAAATTTGTGGTCGCTTATTGTTAGACTTTTAATTAAAATTGTGGTTAAACTTGGGATTCGTCATGAACGGGTTGTTCATGTGTTTAGTATATCAAAGTGGGCTGCCACTTTGGTCTTTGTATGATTCAATTGTTTATTATCAAATGCTTTACTACATGTTTTACTTCTACTTCAAATCTGATTTTAAATGGGCACATGAAAACTAGTATGTGTAGGATGTTAATTGTTGCGTCTTTTCGCAAAACTAAACCAATATGAGCCATCCTTTGAATGACCCTTATGCATAACTATTTTTATTTGTGTAAGACTTGCGAGTACGCTTGTACTCACCGGATGCTTTGGCCTTTTCGGTGAGGAAGGTTATGATTATGACGATCTCGCTAGTGTTGACTTGGGTGACACTAATGAGTAGTGTGTCGCCATTTAACCCGATCGGTTGTCGATGGGTGATGGGCATACCATCGCTGGTCTTTTGCTTTATCTATTTAATTCACGCTACTTGATACTCTACTTTAAATTTGGCGGTCGGCCGCTTGTAATAAGTCGCAGGACCTTAACTATTATGCAAGATGTCTTTTATCTCTTGTTGTATGCGTTGTATGGATGTAATCAACGCTGAGTAAGGGTATGAGTATATTGGTCATTGATCTTGGGAGCCAATATATGTCATACTGTTGTTGATGAATTCCCATTTAACTCACCAAGGATAGTGCTTCAATCGAGGAGAATCAACAATCATGTAACGCCGCAAGGAGCAAGCGCATGATCGTTGAGGCTCCGATTCGCCAAGCCTCTCACTTGGGTAGAGTTAAATTGGAATTCATTTACCGGAGACCCGTAATTATGTCCCTAAGACCTTGTCTAATCTCGGTCTTATGGAGATAATTACCGGGGTCCGCACAATATATTAAATTTTTAACTATGTTTTAGAAAAATTTCCAGTGTTTAATCAAAACGTTGCCTTAAAAATCAAATTGAATCAATTCAAAGGTTATATATATATAATAAATTATTTTGATTTCTTGTTTTGCATGCATCAGAAAAATCATGTCATCATGCGTGCCTTAGTATCTCGCTTTCTTTTCCGGTTCGGTCGACTGTAGACGTTTCGCCTGCGTGTTTTTGTTTTTCCCTAACTTCTCTCCTCGCAATCACAACGGAGAATTAAGAATCCAATGACGCATGTTATACCATTGCGATCGTCATCGTGAGAGTGTTCCATTTTCACGGTTGGTTCTCGCATGCGAGATTGTTTGAACAAGTTGAAGAAAAGGAGGGAGAAATACACTGCTAAGTAATTTCATTTCCTACTTTCTTATCCCAGCCGAACCCACCACCCTTTCTCATCTTGTGTTCCCAACCAAAGCACTCACAGCCACTTGTTTTAGTCCAGCCAAACCAACACCTCCCACTGCCATCTTCCTCTCATATCAGCTTCCCCCCAAAACTGAAAAAGCTCCTGCCACTTTTCCCTTTTCAGCTTTAGCTCACTGCCAGCCCCATGTTAACTTACTCCCCCAACCATGGTCCCAACCAAACTGAGCACTACACAGCCATTTCATCTTATCTCCCCTCTGCCATCCCTTTTCTTTAGCCCAACCGAACATGCAACTCTCCCCACTATGCCTTTTCTTTATTCCCTTTCCTGCTCGCTGTACACAGCCGAACACCCCTCTGCCCACTTCATCTTCTCCCCAAAACAGCACAGCTCCATTCTTTCTCTCACAAGCTCAAGCTCCCATATTCTCTCCTCAAAATCCCAGCTCTAAACTGAAAATCAGCCCTTGCATGTTATGCCATAGCATTCCTCGTCGCTTGAGCATTCCATCCATGTAGCTAGTCTTCACATGCAAGTTCGATTGAGCGCTTTGCAAGAAGAGAGAAGAAGAGGCAGTGTACATGGGTATGTGGCTTGTCAGAGCAGACAAGAAGAAGGAAGCGGGCGCATAGCAGCAATGCTCCACGGCCAGTGGCGGTGCATGAGGTGGAGCCGACCAAAGAGCCCGGCAGCGGCAATGCATGGCCGAGGCAAGAGAGCGCAGCTGCTCGGGAAGGCGGCCGAGCAAAGGGCGCGGTCAGGCGTTGGCCAGCTGCAGCGGCGTTGGCAGGTGGCCGGCGGCGTGGAGCTGCGGGCGCTGCAGCGGCGCTTGTGATTCCTAGCGGCGTCAACGTGGTCGACAAGGTGGGATGGCCAGCCTGCAGTCGCGAGGAGGCGGCGGTTTGGTGCTGCCGCAACAAGGTGGAAGCAGCGTGGAGGAGCCGGCCAGGGAGTTGCGTCGTGGCCGAGCGGTGCGGCATCGGGGCGGCCAGGCGGAGGCGTGGCTCGGTGGTGACCGGGTCTGGTCGGCCGGAGAGCGAGCAGTTCATGCAAGGCAGCGGGGAGAATTGTGAGGAGCGACCCGGCACGGCAGCCGTGGGTGGCCAGGGCAGGAGTGGCCAGCGGTGCATGCGACGCCAAGGTGGAGGTGGCCGAGCCCGGGCACGTCCAAGGTGGCGCACTGGCAGACGACGTCGAAATGCCATGGATGCAAGGCTAAGGCACCGAAGTGGTTTCCAATCAACCGTGAGACTTACCTTCATGGACTTCCTTAAGGTGATCTCCTTTTTAGTTCGTTTGTACTTAGTGCAAACACAAACTTGATGCTGTTATTTTCGGAAGAGCTAGCTATGATTTGGAATGGGCGTGCTTTGTTAGATGCACAGACGTGGAAATGCCACCAGTTGGCCGGAAAGAGGGAGCCCAAGCTAGAGATGGTGGCGGCCTAGCTAGGCGGCGGCCGGTGGTTGAGGACGCTGGCCGAGGCGCCACAGCATGGTGCGCCAAGGCGAGGCCGAGCGGCGGTGCATGCAGCCGGGCTGTGCATGCACGCTGCCGAGCTCGACGGCATTAAGGCGCATGCATTTGAAAGGCGACTCCGTGGGCATGCCCGAGAGCGACGGCGTCGGCATGGACGCGGACGAGTCGGCGATGACTACGGTGGAAGTGGATGCGGAGTCTAGAAGACGGCGCCTGGTGACGTTTCACACGCCTAGCGTTGCGGTAAAATTCTTAGTGTTATTTATTTTACCGCGTTACGATATTAGTCGTACATGTTGCATATTAGTCATCTGCATGTCATCTCTTTATGCATGTTTAATTGCAAAAATGATTTGGTAACTTAAGACCGGTATAATTCTCCGGTTATGTCTTATTTATGCGTAGGCATGTTTTTGTGATGTATGTCGGTAGATTACAAATAATTTTATCGTCATAGCGGATTATGTATATTGTTGATTGGTGAATGCGAATAATTAGATTATTGAGGCGAAATGTGTGTATTGATGATCAGTGGATGCTAGATTAAATATACATTGGATTGTTTGACCGGATGATATTTTGGAGTCGTATGCAAAATTGTGGTGATCTTTGGAGGATAAATTAATTAGAGGTTTCTTCTCACATTGGATTAGTGATTTTAGGAGATAGGATGCATAAGGGGTTTATAAATTATTACTTTATGGATAGCTCATGTGATGGTTTATAACGAAATATGAAGTTCGAATCGGATGGTTTATTGAAACATGAGCAAATTGATCGGGTGTCCTAAGCAATAGCTTTGTGAGTAATATATGTTAGAACAGGGAGAAGGTAGCATGGATTATTTAATTGCGGATGAATGTTTGGATAGCCTTATAATTAGTGGATAAGTTCCATGTGCCGAGTTGATACATATGTCTCTTAAATTGAGTTAGTAGATAAATGATTATTAGTTGATCATAGAGACACATGTGTGATTGGATTGGTAGATTTCATACGTGTCTAGTCCGCTGAAATGGATATAAGTTGATTGATTTGTGAGTTGTTAAATGTTGGCCATGCTTTTAAATTGTAGAGCTCACTAGGTGTCGGTTAGTCAAATAAACCTTGATCGGTGGAAATTTTAGTGTATGTGAATATAATTTGTCGAGGCGAGACTAGTAGAGCTAAATAGTTAGCATTAGCTTAAATAGTATATCGGAGAACGATCGAGGGATTCAATCATGGTCATATGCCCATGAGTCGGTGGATTTTGTGTAATTGTCGGATACGTTGTGTATTTAGAAGATCATGAGTTCGGGCATGACTCGATGGATTGACTACCTTGATAATGTCTTAGTGGAGGTTAGTACATGATTTAGATCAAGATATGAGAATATGATTGGAGAGTGTTATGCATGTGAATTGGATTCAACACCGGAGAATCGGTTAAGTATATGATTATGAGAAGACTAGATTGGTCGGTAGATGTTTTCCTTTAGGAAATAAATTGAAAAGAAAAGAAAATACATAGACCCCACTTGTCATGGCAGAGGCTAGGTCATCCTACCTATAAAAATTATTTAATGCAGTAGCAAAATCAGAAAAGAATTATTTTTATACGAAAAAGTCTTTTAACTTCAACAATTCATAACTAATTCATATGAACTGTAAATGGGGTGATTCAATTTTTAGTGATCATAAATTTTAATTACCTTTCATGCCATGTAAATATTATCCCTACCACTGTTCTACAAATTTCTGCGAAACAATTAAATTCGGATGAACAGTAACAGAATATTGAGTTTCAGCCTTTTCCAAAAATCTGATTTTCAAACTACTATAACTCTCTCATATAAACTCCAAATGGAATAATTTTTGTACCTAAATTCATCTAAAATCATAATATAGCTACTGTATAAATTTCATGCATTTTGGAGCAAATTGAGTTTTTTGCTATTTCTCGGTGTTTATTCGATATCGCCTTTCATTAGATTCCGAGTTGCCGGAAGTAAGAGAGTACGAATCCGAGAGTGAGCAAGTGAACTCCCAGAAAGGCAAGCATAATTTGAACTTTCTTTTGCATCATATTTGGTCCCAGTTTTGGTTAAGTTAGTGCAATGATAATTGCTTGCATGCTATTTTGATTATGTCAATATTTTTGTGATGTGTAGCTTAGTTATGTCCTATGCTTGAGGTTAATCTTGAATTATGCCAACTCTTATATGCTTAAGATAGGATGTGTGAATTATGGGTTATAGAATTGCTTAGCCATGCAAGTCTAGACACGGTAGTTCGATCATCGGGAATAACCCGGCGGTTTTGGGATAAACACAACTCTCATTTTTATGATTTATACTTCAGATCTTTTGTGAGGACCCCGATAATTATCTCCATAAGACCGATATTAAAAAGGTCTTAGGGACATAATCATGGGTCTCCGGTAAATGAATTTCAATTTAACTCTATCCAAGTGAGAGGCTTATCCGAATACTAGAGCCTCAACGATCATGCGCGCTGCTCCTTTGCGAGCACTACATGATTGTTGATTCTCTTTCGATCCGAAGCACTACACTTAGTGAGTTAAATGGGAATTCATCAACAACGAGTATGACTTATATTGGCTCCCAAGATCAACGACCAATATACTCATACCCTCATCCAACGTTGATTACATCCATACAACGCATAAAACAAGGGATTAAAAGACATACTGCATAATAGTTAAGGTCTACAGCTTATTACAAACGGCCGACCGGCCAAATTCAAGTAAAGTACCAAGTAGCAGAGGAAGTAAATAAATAAAGCAAAAGACCAGTGGTGGTATGCCCATCACCCATTGGCAACCGACTGGGAGTTAAATGGTAGCACACTACTCATTAGTGTCACCCAAGTCAACACTAGCGAGATCATCATAATCATAACCTTCCTCACCGAAAAGGCCAAGAACATCCGCCGAGTACAAGTGTACTGCAAGTCTTACACAAATAAAAATATTTATGCATAAGGGTCATTCAAAGGATGGCTCATATTGGTTTAGTTTTGCGAAAGAGACGCAACAATTAACATCCTACACATACTAGTTTTCCATGTGCCCATTTAAAATCAGATTTGAAGTAGAAGTAAAACATGTAGTAAAGCATTTCAGTAATAAACAATTGAATTATACAAAGACCAAAGTGGCAGCCCACCTTGATACACTAAACACATGAACACCCCGTTCATGACGAATACCAAGTTCAACCACAATTTTAATTAAAAGTCTAACAATAAGCAGCCACAAATTTCAAGCGGTCGTCCATAACCGTGGACACGGCTATTCGAATAGATTAATACCTCGCAGGTGTACTACTTACCCACACGACTTGTTTAGCCCGTAAGCCTCCAGAGGCCTCAAATAGCACACTTCCTATGGTATGCCACTGTAAATCAAGATACAGTCATTTTCAGCAAGAAAGCCCTATTGAGCTAAGTCCCCTTTGTGAGATGGTTCCTTGCCTAGTACAAGAGTCTGATAGCCCTTGCTAGGGGGCTCACAAGTTATATTGGAAATATCGATGCAATCAAAACAAAAGAATTGGTGCTCCCTTGCACACTATAAAGGATTACATCGGCTCCTCAAAGAACAGAGGATTTCACGGTCGCTATGCCCCTTACACCACCAAAGACTTAACACAATAAAACCCTCCCCCTACTTAACCATACGGCACCCATACACCGCGTGTGGCAGCACGAGTGTTGCTTGAACAGTAGGTACCCAAAGTTCGGTCCTCAATTGTCCAAACAAGTCCTTCCACTTACCCAATGCTCGTGCACAAAGCACCATCACTAACCAACACTTGTCCGGACAAAATCTCATTTAAAAATGACAAAGTTTTACTCATAAAACAGCTACAAAGATCTGAAGTAAAAACATAAAGTAAGAGTTGTGTGTATCCCAAAACCGCGGGTTATTCCCGACGATCGAACTATCAGTATCTAGACTTGCATGGCTAAGCAATTCTATAACCCATAATTCACACATCCTATCTTAAGCATATAGGAGTTGGCGTAATTCAAGATTAACCTCAAGCATAGGACATAACTAAACTACACATCACAAAAATATTGACATAATCAAAATAGCATGCAAGCAATTATCATTGCACTACCTTAACCAAAGCGGGATCAAATATGATGCAAAAGAAAGTTCAAATGATGCTTGCCTTGCTGGTACAAGAGCTGCTCGCTCTCGAGAGCGTAAGTGTCGATATCAATATGCTCGGGATCTATATAATTATAACACCAAATAAATACCGAGAAAAACAACTCAAAAACCAAAATGCTCAAAAATGCATGATTTTTCTACAGTAGTTAGGTCATGATTTTAAATGATTTTTGGTGAAAGCATTATTTCATTTTGATTTAGCATGTGAAAGTTATAATGGTTCGAATTTCAGATTTCAATAAGCCGTCATTATGTAATTTAATTATGAAGCGAAATTTTGTATAACAGTGGCGAGTACGTGGATCACATAGATAAATAGGCAATATTATTATAAGTTAAAAACAGTTGAGTTTGTCCTTCTTGGAGTTTTTATGATTTAGTTATTGATTTTCAAAGTTATCAGCCTTTTATAGTATATAAAAAAATGGAGTTAAGGATTATATCCTCCCAAATATAGTTTCTGTGACAGAGGTAAGGTGGAGACCGTTTTTAGAATTAAGTTCACTGAAAATGAAAATTATCAACAGTGGTCTCACTGTTTTTGGAGTTTCCAATACTTAGTTATGTATTTTTAAAGATTTCAGTCCATTTTCCTATTGTAGAGATAATGATTTTAGTGAATAAATTTCCAATTAAAGCCCTCTGCTACAGAGACATGTATGAAACTAATTTTGATAGGAAGTACATTAAGAATGTAAATTTCGTATGGTTTCAGTCAATTTGGAGTTGAAATGATTTAGTTATGCATTTTAGAAGTTATACATATTTTTCAGTGTGTAAGAAAAGGGTTTTCGGATTTTACAAACATTTGCTACTTTTCTCACCGAGTGCAGCGCTAGCCGCATGTCATCGACCAGCTGGCCCGCTCGTCGCCCATCGCGAGCGCGCACACGCACATCCTGAGCTAGATCGCGAGCCGTTGGATCAAGATCCAACGGTCCACAGTCGAAGCGCAATAGGACGGTCCGAATGTCTCACAAATCCAACCCGTCCCTTTCGCATCTGACGATCAATATTGATTCCAGTTCATTTGATTTTCTTAGCACGTGTTTAATGCCTTGGGTCCACACGTCAGTCTCTGTGGCTTTAAAAATCAGTGTGCTCGATTTCTGTGCAAGGTCCCACTTGTAAGCGACACATTAGGACGGCTAAGACAGTATTTAATAGCTAATGATTGGGTTAACGCGGCAAATGACTAAGCTACAGTGCTTGTCCTAATATGGCACGGCAAAAACGCCACCGCCCGCTTGCCCGGCGGCTCGCCGCGCTACGCGCCACGGCGGAGCCCGCCACTTGTCGCATTAGCTCCGCAATAGTCTTGCGCATCATAAGCATGTGGTCTCGCCGGCTGAGCCGGCCTGTACCGGCGGCTAGCCGGAGATGAACGGAGGTGACTCTTACGGCCAAAGTGCAAACAACAATGTACAGCTCCGCAGCGACAACCAAGCGTGTGCCCAGGCCCTAGGGACTAAGTGGAAGTTACCTGAGCTAAATGGAAGCTCGGGAAGCTTGAGATGGTGGAGCAGTTGATTCGCGCGGAGAAGACAAGTGCGCAAAGGGGCTTCACGTGGATAGGAGGCCTTGAGCAAAACCAGCTAAAGTGAGTGGTCGGAGCAGATCAAGGGTTACATTAGGAAGCTACTAGAGCAAGGAATCGAGAAAAGACTTACCGGAACAAGGTAGGAGACGAAGGGGTGTTTCACGGCCGAAAATGGTTAAGTCCTCAATTCGCCGAGATCATGTCGTGCATTACCCAAATAGAGTTAGGGGTTTAGATCAGTGGTCTAAAGCATGCAAGATGACGCGGTGGTTTGAGGACAAAACCTTTTGGAAGTGAGAAATGGTACGAGGATGTCACTCGGTGCGTGCTCCAGAGCGGCCGAAAGGCACCAAGGTGGAACCAAAGCTACAAGTCATCGCAAGAGCTAGGGTTAACAAAAATGGAGAAGGCATGGAAGTAGAAGAGAGGGGGAAGCACCCGGTGGAAGCTTACCCCAGAGATGAGCACGGGAGAGCTTCCCCTTCCTCAGCCGCCGAGAGGAAGAGTGAGGGAGAACTAGGGTTCTGGGGTGTCTTATGTTCGGGCGATGACGGAGATGGAGGCGGCGTGAAGTGAGGGAGCTCCAGGAGTGGTTGCATGCGGCGGCAACACACGGCACTAACGGAGCTGCAACGGGCAGGAGCAGAGCGGCACGGCCGCGTGGCGTTGGTGTTCTGAGCAGACGCGATGGGAGGAAGACGAAGCTGACAGCTCGGGCCCACCGATCAGCGGCTCTCCGTTCGCGTGTAGGAGGGAGGACGTGGTCCAATAGCGGCCGCTAGATCTCGATCGGAAGGTTGAGGTTTAAAGAGGTTTAGTGGCGCGGGGGCGAAGGGGTACACCATCTGGTGCGTTCGTTTTCCATCGGACGGCTCACGTGAGGTGCATCTAGTTGATTGGGCTCGACCGCGCGACTTCGGGCTCGGTCGGAGGAGCGAAAGAGTCGGGTTTAGGTTTTTCAAGTTTGACTGGGAATTAAAATCTGTCTAGCAACTTTGACCGGGGTTTATAATTAGAAATAAATTCCTTAAAATCATGAAATAATTTGTGGGGGTTCCTGGGAAGATATAGTTCCTAAAAATTATAAAACCCCACTGTTCATAATATAGTTTGTGATATTTAAATTCAAACATGTTGTATGTCTATGAAGGTTGTTTGAATTTTAATTAGGTTCAAACTGTTCCCAAAAATTTTGGAAAAATTATATGAATTCATGATAATTAATTTAGTATTTGAATAAATTGTTTCTAGACGATGATCAAAACTTTTATTACTGATTTGAATTGAAATTCAAATTTGAAGGATATTTTCATGTTTTTATGATTTTCCAACCGCAATATTTTATGGAATGTTTTGAAATCAATGATGCATGCTAATGAAATACATATTAATCCATTTTAATTGTTGGGGTTGTGACAAACCTCCCCCTTACAAAAGATCTCGACCGAGATCAGGTGGAGAAGAATTAGAAAGTTTTCATTAGAAGTTATAATTTATGTTGTCTTGATTTCCTTCAAAGATAGTGTTGACAAAGTTATAATTTACATTAATATGTTTTACCTTTCCTTTCTTGATACGAAGGCACTTCATGTAGAGAAGAGTTCGATATGCCGCCGCATCCGGCCTTCACGCTCCCAAGTTGCTTCATTCTCCGTGTGGTTGCTCCATTGAACCTTGACGAACTTGATGTTACGATTCCTAGTCTTACGCTCGGTTTCATCAAGGATACGAATCGGGCTCTCTCGATAAGATAGATCGGGTTGCAAGTCGAGTTTATCCAACTCGGTTGCTTCCATTGGGACTCGAAGACATTTCTTGAGTTGGGAGACATGGAAGACGTTATGCACGTCTGAGAGCGATGGTGGCAACTCCAACTGGTATGCCACCGATCCCAACTTAGCTAGAATACGGAAAGGTCCAATATAGCGAGGTGCTAATTTGCCTTTGATTTGGAAACGACGAACTCCTTTCATAGGAGAGACTTTAAGATAAACATGATCGTCCACTTCGAAACTCAACTTGCGACGGCGACGATCGGCATATGACTTCTGACGTGATTGAGCCGTCCTAAGTCGTTCACGAATGACATGAACTTGTTCTTCAGCATCTTCCACCAAGGTTGGGCCATAAAATGGCCTCTCCCCGGCTTCGGACCAGTTCAAGGGTGTTCTACAAGCTCTCCCATACAATGCTTCGAAGGGTGACATTTGAATGCTTGATTGGAAACTATTGTTGTAGGAGAACTCGCAAACGGTAAACATTTTTCCCAACTATCATTCAGAGGACAAGACACAAGCCCGGAGAAGGTCTTCCAAAACTTGGTTTACCCTCTCGGCTTATCCATCCGCTTATGCGGGTGATAAGCTGAGCTAAAAGATAGACTGGTCCCCATTGCTTTATGTAAGCATTCCCAGAAATAGGATGTGAATTGAGGGCCTCTATCAGAAACTATCACCTTTGGAACACCGTGGAGACAAACAATTCTTGCAATGTAAAGCTCCGCTAACTTGTCCCCACGGTAGATGGTCTTGACAGGAATGAAGTGAGCAACCTTCGTCAAACGGTCTACAATTACCCATATAGAATCAAATCCAGCTTTAGTTCTAGGAAGGCCGGTGATAAAATCCATGCCAACTTCTTCCCATTTCCACTGGGGAATGGGCAGGGGATCTAGAGTACCAGCTGGCTTCAAGTGCTCAGCCTTAACTCTTTGACATAGATCGCACTCGGCCACATCTCGCGTAACGTTTTGCTTCATTCGGCTCCACCACGCTTTCTTTTGAAATCTTGATACATTTTTGTACTCCCGGGGTGGATAGAGAATTTTGAGTTATGAGCCTCCTTGAGAATCAATTCTCTCAAGTGGTGATCAAATGGTACCACCATACGGTTTCCAAACCATAGAGTACCTTGTGCATCTTGCTTAAAACATTTAGCCTTACCTTGTTTCATTAGTTCTAAAATTTTAGCCACTTCCGCATCAGTTTTCCGGGCTTCCCTAATCTGGTCCTCAAGTGTGCAAGTCACACTGAGGGCTGCAAGAGAACCTTCTTCAACTATCTCCAGGTGTAGGCTTTGCAGTGCAGCACATAAGCTGCTGAGAAAAGGAGTTACCGACAAGCGATTGCATTGAGATTTTCTGCTCAATGCGTCGGCCACTACATTAGTCTTCCCTGGATGATAATGGAGTCCCATATCATAATGTTTAATCAACTCAAGCCATCTTCTTTGTCTCAAGTTCAGGTCGGCTTGGGTGAAAATATATTTAAGGCTCTTATGGTCGGTGTAGATCTCGCAACGACACCGGCGAGGTAATGCCGCCAAATCTTCAAGGCATGAACTACAACCGCGAGCTCTAGGTCGTGTGTGGGATAATTGGCCTCATGGGGCCTCAATTGCCTCGATGCGTAGGCCACCACTCGGCCGTCTTGCATAAGCACACAACCGAGCCCATGGCGAGATGCATCACAATAGATATCAAAGCTCTTATGAATGTCTGGCAGAACAAGTACGGGAGCTTCTGTCAGGCATTCTTTCAGGGTTTGGAAGCTTTGCTCGCATTCTGCTGTCCACTCGAATTTCTTTTCTTTCTTTAGAAGTTGGGTCATCGACTTCGCAATTTTTGAGAAATTCTTGATGAACCTACGGTAGTACCCCGCAAGTCCAAGAAAACTACGAATGTCAGTGACGCTTTTGGGTTGCTTCCACTCAAGGACATCTCGTACCTTACTAGGATCAACAGCGACACCGCCCTTAGATAGGATATGACCCAAGAAACTAACCTCTCAAAGCCAAAACTCACATTTGCTGAATTTGGCGTACAGCTGATGGTGGCGAAGCTTTTCTAACACAAGTCTCAAATGTTGCTCGTGCTCAAGATCAGACTTAGAGTAGATAAGGATATCGTCGATAAAAACCACTACAAACCGATCCAAGTATTCCATGAACACCGAATTCATGAGGTTAATGAAATAGGCTGGGGCATTGGTCAAACCAAAGGACATGACCGTGTACTCGTACAAACCGTAACGAGTAGAGAAGGCGGTCTTCGGAATGTCCTCGGTTCTAACTTTAATCTGATGGTAGCCTAACCTCAAGTCAATTTTGGAGAACACCTGAGCTCCACTAAGCTGGTCAAATAGGTCATCGATCCGCGGGAGTGGATACTTGTTCTTGATGGTGACCTCATTCAACGGACGGTAGTCAACACACATCCGTAGACTCTTGTCTTTCTTCTTGACAAAGAGAGCCGGGCATCCTCAAGGCGAGGAGCTAGGCCTAATGAAACCCTTATCTTGCAACTCCTTAAGTTCTTCTTTCAATTCTGCCAGCTCATTGGGCGGCATCCGATACGGCCTTTTTGAGATGGGCGCGGTACCGGGTGCAAACTCAATGACAAACTCTACCTCTCGGTCAGGGGGCATTCCTGGAAGTTCCTCAGGAAGCACATCAAGATACTCACTCACTATTGGTACCTCCTCTAGCGCGAGAGAGGTACTCGCCTCTAAAGCATATAGGTGAGAACTACCCACTAAAGGTGCAAAGACGACCTGGATGCCTTCCTCGCTAGTCACTGAAATAGACCGCTGTGCACAATCAATCTTCTCCTGATTCTTAGCTAACCAATCCATCCCTAAGATAACATCGATGCCCACTGAACTTATCACTATTAAGTTTGCTGAAAAGTTAACATTTTGTATTTCAATTTTACGTCCTCGCGGACTTGATCGGCGAGAAAACCGACACGGGACTGAATATGATAAGGTGGGTGTAGTGTATGTATCTTGAATTGGTTAATTTCAGCATACTCGTTTTAATAAATGAATGAGATGCTCGTAATCAAATAAAGCGATGCAGACATGAATTAACAAGTAGTGTACTTAGCACGACGTCGGTGCGTCTGTCACCTCCTCTCGCGAGGCGTGGTTGATGCGACCACGTGCATCTTTGGGTGGAGTAGGTGCTTCTCTCGTGGTGGTGGCGGTGGCCTCATTGGAGGCTGGGGTGGTGGTCTTTGGAGCGAGTGCGTCAGGGCATCCTCATTGCTTGGCGAGGCATGCGGCATAGTGGCCTGACGGCCTGATGGAAACAAATGATGCCGCTTGTATGCCCTTGATCCGTGGTCTCTGGCCCCATTGTCTTCTTGAGCTGCCGCAGAGAAGGTCGTGGAGGTGCCACAGAGACCTCGATGGTCTTGAAGCCGGGCACGAGGTGCCGATGTAGTCTGGCGCGGCACGGAAAGCGCCACTCGCCATCGCCGTCGGAAAGCCTTCCTCCTCTTCCTCGACTCATCCACCGTCATGCTCTCATGCTCCACCACGATCGCCTTGTTGACCAGATGCTGGAAACTCCTGAAATCATGTGCAGCTAAAACAAGCCGCAACTCCTCCGGCGATCCATGGAAGAACTGTTCGGCGACGAGCGTCTGTCGAGGCGTTGTCCGAGCATACCGCCAAGTAGTTGAAATCATGCAGTACTCGTGGTCGTCCTCCGCCCCTGTCTCAAGGCAAGGAACTGCTGCTGCTTGATAAGCAGCAATCCCTCCGGTATATGGGCCTCCCGGAATGCGTCCCTAAACTCGTCCCAAGTCGGGACGTGACCAGCGGGCTGCATGGCGGAATAACTATCCCACCACGCACTCGCCGCACCTGCCAACCGATAGGCGGCAAATAAGACTCTCTCAACTCCGGTACATCTGCGCAATGTTGATTTCTTCTCAATGTTGTGCGGCGGTCCTCTGCCTCCATCGGGTCCTTGCCGCGCAAATGTCGGAGGGTTGGTCGGCTGGAACTCGGCGAGACCTCCGGGCGCTTCGGTGCGGGCAGCCCCTCTGTCGGAGCGGGAGCCGGGCGGTGTTGCGCTGTCGCCTCAAGCATCCGGGTCCGGTCCATCGGTTGCGCTCAATCATCATCATAAACTCGACTATGGATGGCGGCGGAGGAGCACTTCCTCAGGAGGTCCACCCTGCTGGGACGGCGGCTGAGAGGGCTCGCCATGCTCGGGCGGCTGGGACGATCGCCACGATCGTAGAAATTGCTCAAGGGTGCTAGAGGGTGCCCTAGAGGGGATGGGAGCCTCTACGCGCAGGCTCCGATCGCAGAGTCGGTCTGTCATCTGTATTGGACAAGGTTGGTTAGTAAATAAGACAAAAGCCATTACTTGGCCATACATGCATAATCAATATCAAAAAGCAAGAAAATTGTAACATCGAATAGAACACCAAACATTAAGCAACATAAACCAAATTCGATACAACTCAGTACATAAGCGCGCATGCAGCTTAAGATTACAAGCAAAGCAGGAGGTTTGCAAATAAAACATAACGATTCGACATCTACTACCCTATTACATAACCCTAAGGATACAAGCTCAAACACGAGCTCCACGCCCTAATGACCTAGATATTATTGGGCCAAAGTTCACCGGAAAGTCATCGGCGGTGGTATCCGAGGATCTGTGTCTTCCGGTCTCCGGGTTGGTGAGGCGTAAGGGGATCCTCACGCCGAGGATATGGCCTCCTACTTCGGGAAGGCGATAGTGCAGCGGTAGCAGAAATGTACGGTGAAACCTCATTAGCGCCATACAGCACATCCGGACGAATGAGCCTCATGTCATGCATAAGCTGCAAATGCTCCTGAGCTATAATGAGACGACGACGCGTCTCCCATAACTCATGCATTATGCAGCGATGCATTTGGTCCATTACGTGAACCAATCTCGCCAACTGCCTGACTTGGGGGTCCTCTCCAAACTGGATCCTAGCAAACGAGTTCACGTCCCTAGCGCGTGCGCGCATCGGAAAGTGATCATATGGGGGCTGAGCTAACTCCGTCAGGTCGTAGCGAAGACGACTCATGGCCACCAAAGCCACTTCTTGTAACGCCATGGCCTCAGAAGTACCACGCGCCTGGAAGCGGTAAGGTATACTCCCCGTGACTTGCCTAGCAATGATATCTATCACTGCCATAAATTCCTCCATTCCTGGTCCTCGATCGCGGCGGTAGATGGAATAGGTGGGCTGATATGTGAAGTTCGCCCTCCACATCATGTCTCGTAGCAACGCCGGGTATCCATCCACTCCTTGACTTGAGTTTCGGACAAGATGCGAGGGTTCATCTAAAGGCAAGAAGGCAAGGTAAGTTAGTTTCATAAACCAAAACAGGATCAGGAGAGAAAAGATACTAAGATGGATAAGGAATAAAAGATATTCTTAACTTAAACTTCCTGAAAGTAATTTGATAATTTCAAAATATTTTGACTCTAGAAGGCTTACTAACTCTAACGCGATGCTACCTCTAACCTACGATCAAGATGGCTCGATATTAGTATTTGTGAGGACCCGATAATTATCTCCATAAGACCGAGATTAAACAAGGTCTTAGGGACATAATCATGGGTCTCGGTAGATGAATTCAATTTAACTCTATCCAAGTGAGAGGCTTATCGAATACTAGAGCCTCAACGATCATGCGTTGCTCCTTTGCGAGCACTACATGATTGTTGATTCTCTTTCGATCCGAAGCACTACACTTAGTGAGTTAAATGGAATTCATCAACAACGAGTATGACTTATATTGGCTCCCAAGATCAACGACCAATATACTCATACCCTCATCCAACGTTGATTACATCCATACAACGCATAAAACAAGGGATTAAAGACATCTTGCATAATAGTTAAGGTCTGACTTATTACAAGCAACGACCGCCAAATTCAAGTAAAGTACCAAGTAGCGTGAAGTAAATAAATAAAGCAAAAGACCGGTGGTGGTATGCCCATCACCCATCGACAACCGATTGGGAGTTAAATGGTAGCACACTACTCATTAGTGTCACCCAAGTCAACACTAGCGAGATCATCATAATCATAACCTTCCTCACTGAAAAGGCCAAAGCAAACATCTGGTGAGTACAAGTGTACGCAAGTCTTACACAAATAAAAATAGTTATGCATAAGGGTCATTCAAAGGATGACTCATATTGGTTTAGTTTTGCGAAAGAGACGCAACAATTAACATCCTACACATACTAGTTTTCATGTGCCCATTTAAAATCAGATTTGAAGTAGAAGTAAAACATGTAGTAAAGCATTTCAATAATAAACAATTGAATTATACAAAGACCAAAGTGGCAGCCCACCTTGATACACTAAACACATGAACACCCGTTCATGACGAATACCAAGTTCAACCACAATTTTAATTAAAAGTCTAACAATAGCGACCACAAATTTCAGCGGTGCGTCCATAACCGTGGACACGGCTATTCGAATAGATTAATACCTCGCAGGTGTACTACTTTACCCACACGACTTGATTAGCTGTGTAGCCTCCAGAGGCCTCTGAAATAGCACACTTCCTATGGTATCTGTGTTGGGTAAATCAAGATCTGATCATTTTCAACAAGAAAGCCCTATTGAGCTAAGTCCCCTTGTGAGATGGTTCCTTGCCTAGTACAAGAGTCGATAGCCCTTGCTAGGGCTCACAAGTTATATTGGAAATCTGATGCAATCAAAACAAAAGAATTGGTGCTCCTTGCACACTATAAAGGATTACATCGGCTCCTCAAAGAACAGAGGATTTCACGGTCGCTATGCCCCTTACACCACCAAGGACTTAACACAATAAAACCCTCCCCCTACTTAACCATACGGCACCCAAACACCGCGTGTGGAAGCACGAGTGTTGCTTGAACAGTAGGCACCCAAAGTTCGGTCCTCAGTTGTCCAGACAAGTCCTTCCACTTACCCAATGCTCGTGCACAAAGCACCATCACTAACCAACACTTGTCCGGACCAAATCTCATTTAAAAATGACAAAGTTTTACTCATAAAACAGCTACAAAGATCTGAAGTAAAAACATAAAGTAAGAGTTGTGTGTATCCCAAAACCGTGGGTTATTCCGACGATCGAACTACAGTATCTAGACTTGCATGGCTAAGCAATTCTATAACCCATAATTCACACATCCTATCTTAAGCATATAGGAGTTGGCGTAATTCAAGATTAACCTTAAGCATAGAACATAACTAAACTACACATCACAAAAATATTGACATAATCAAAATAACATGCAAGCAATTATCATTGCACTATCTTAACCAAAGCGGGATCAAATATGATGCAAAGAAAGTTCAAATGATGCTTGCCTTGCTGGTACGAAGAGCTGCTCGCTCTCGATGAGCGTAAGTGTCGATATCAATATGCTCGGGATCTATATAATTATAACACCAAATAAATACCGAGAAAAACAACTCAAAAACCAAAATGCTCAAAATGCATGATTTTTCTGATAGTTAGGTCATGATTTTAAATGATTTTTGGTGAAAGCATTATTTCATTTTGATTTAGCATGTGAAAGTTATAATGGTTTGAATTTGATTTCAATAAGTAGTCATTATGTAATTTAATTATGAAGTGAAATTTTGTATAACGTTGGTGAGTACATGGATCACATAGATAAATAGGCAATATTATTATAAGTTAAAAACAGTTGAGTTTGTCCTTCTTGGAGTTTTTATGATTTAGTTATTGATTTTCAAAGTTATCAGCCTTTTATAGTATATAAAAAAAATGGAGTTAAGGATTATATCCTCCCAAATATAGTTTCTGTGACAGAGGTAAGGTGGAGACCGTTTTTAGAATTAAGTTCACTGAAAATGAAAATTATCAACAGTGGTCTCACTGTTTTTGGAGTTTCCAATACTTAGTTATGTATTTTAAAGATTTGATCCATTTTCCTATTGTAGAGATAATGATTTTAATGAATAAATTTCCAATTAAAGCCCTCTGCTACAGAGACATGTATGAAACTAATTTTGATAGGAAGTACATTAAGAATGTAAATTTCCAGAAGTGGTTTCAGTCAATTTGGAGTTGAAATGATTTAGTTATGCATTTTAGAAGTTATACATATTTTTCAGTGTGTAAGAAAAGGGTTTTCGGATTTTACAAACATTTGCTACTTTTCTCACCGAGTGCAGCGCTAGCGCTGTCATCGACGTGGCCCGCTCGTCGCCCATCTGCGGCGCGCACACGCACATCCCAGAGCTAGGATCGCGAGTCGTTGGATCAAGATCCAACGGTCCACAGTCGAAGCGCAATAGGACGGTCCGAATGTCTCACAAATCTAACCCGTCCCTTTCGCATCGGCGGTCGAGTTGATTCAGTTCATTTAATTTTCTTAGCACGTGTTTAATGCCACAGGTCCACACGTCGGTCTCGTGGCTTTAAAAATCGGTGTCTTTGGATTTTGCAAGGTCCCACTTGTAGCGACACATTAGGGCGGCTAAGGCGGTATTTAATAGCTAATGATTGGGTTAACGCGCAAATGACTAAGCTACGATTGCTGTCCTAATATGGCACGGCAAAAACGCCACCGCCCGCTTGCCTGGCGGCTCGCCGGCGCTACGCGCCACGGCGGAGCCCGCCACTTGTCGCATTAGCTCCGCAATAGTCTTGCGCATCATAAGCATGTGGTCTCGCCGGCTGAGCCGGCCTGTACCGGCGGCTAGCCGGAGATGAACAGAGGTGACTCTTACGGCAAAAGTGCAAACAACAATGTACAGCTCGCGGCGACAACAACCAAGTGCAGCCAGGCCCTAGGGACTAAGTGGAAGTTACAGAGCTAAATGGAAGCTCGGGAAGCTTGAGATGGTTGGAGCGATGTGGCGCCGGAGAAGACAAGTGCGGCAAAGGGGCTTCACGTGGATAGGAGGCCTTGAGCAAAACCGGCTAAAGTGAGTGGTCGGAGCGGATCAAGGGTTACATTAGGAAGCTACTAGAGCAAGGAATCGAGAAAAGACTTACCAGGAACAAGGTAGGAGACGAAGGGGTGTTTCACGGCCGAAAATGGTTAAGTCCTCAATTCACGAGATCATGTCGTGCATTACCCAAATAGAGTTAGGGGTTTAGATCGGTGGTCTAAAGCATGCAAGATGACGCGTGGTTTGAGGACAAAACCTTTGGAAGTGAGAAATGGTACGAGGATGTCACTCAGTGCGTGCTCAGAGCGTAGAAAGGCACCAAGGTGGAACCAAAGCTACAAGTCATCGCAAGAGCTAGGGTTAACAAAAATGGAGAAGGCATGGAAGTAGAAGAGAGGAAGCACCGGTGGAAGCTTACCCCAGAGATGAGCACGGGAGAGCTTCCCCTTCCTCAGCCGCCGAGAGGAAGAGTGAGGGAGAACTAGGGTTCTGGGGTGTCTTATGTTCGGGCGATGACGGAGATGGAGGCGGCGTGAAGTGAGGGAGCTCCAGGAGTGGTTGCATGCGGCGGCAACACACGGCACTAACGGAGCCGCAACGGCAGAGCAGCGAGCGGCACGGCCGCGTGGCGTTGGTGTTCTGAGCAGACGCGACGGGAGGAAGACGAAGCTGACAGCTCGGGCCCACCGATCAGCGGCTCTCCGTTCGCGTGTAGGAGGGAGGACGTGGTCCAATAGCGGCCGCTAGATCTCGATCGGAAGGTTGAGGTTTAAAGAGGTTTAGTGGCGCGGGGGCGAAGGGGTACGCCATCTGGTGCGTTCGTTTTCCATCGGACGGCTCACGTGAGGTGCATCTAGTTGATTGGGCTCGACCGCGCGACTTCGGGCTCGGTCGGAGGAACGAGAGTCGGGTTTAGGTTTTTCAAGTTTGACTGGGAATTAAAATCTGTCTAGCAACTTTGACCGGGGTTTATAATTAGAAATAAATTCCTTAAAATCATGAAATAATTTGTGGGGGTTCCTGGGAAGATATAGTTCCCAGAAAAATTATAAAACCCCACTGTTCATAATATAGTTTGTGATATTTAAATTCAAACATGTTGTATGTCTATGAAGGTTGTTTGAATTTTAATTAGGTTCAAACTGTTCCCAAAAATTTTGGAAAAATTATATGAATTCATGATAATTAATTTAGTATTTGAATAAATTGTTTCTAGACGATGATCAAAACTTTTTATTACTGATTTGAATTGAAATTCAAATTTGAAGGGTATGTTCATGTTTTTAACAGATTTTCCAAGTGCAATATATTATGGAATGTTTTGAAATCGATGATGCATGCTAATGAAATACATATTAATCCATTTTAATTGTTGGGGCTGTGACATCTTTGTAGCTGTTTTATGAGTTAAATTTTGTCATTTTTAAATGAGCTCTTGGTCTGGACAAGTGTTGGTTAGTGATGGTGCTTTGTGCATGAGTATTGGGTAAGTGGAATGACTTGTCTGGACAATTGAGGACCGAACTTTGGTAACGTCGTTAATTCAAGTACACTCGTGCTGCCACACGCGGTATATGGGTGCCGTATGGTTAAGTAGGGGGAGGGTTTTATTGTGTTGAGTCCCACGGTGGTGAAATTGTAAGGGCATAGGACCGTGAAATCCTATGTTCCTTTTGGGGCCGATAGGGCATGGAGGCCGTAACGTCTTATGTTCCTAGGAGCCACAGGTTGAGGACTTAGCCAATGGAATCGTCTTGCTAAACGACCATATCTTGATTTACCCGGCCGGCATACCATAGGAAGTGTGCTATATTCGGAGGCATCTGGAGGATTACGGGCTAATCAAGTCGTGTGGGTAAAGTAGTACACCCCTGCAGGGTATCAATCTATTCGAATAGCCGTGTCCACGGTCATGGACAACCGCTTGAGCTCGGGAGTTACTATTGTTAGACTTTTAATTAAAATTGTTGTTGAACTTGGTATTCGTCATGAACGGGATGTTCATGTGTTTAGTACATCAAAGTGGGCTGCCACTTTGGTCCTTGCATGATTCAATTGTTTATTACTAAAATGCTTTACTATATGCTTTACTTCTACTTCAAATCTGATTTTAAATGGGCACATGAAAAACTAGTATGTGTAGGATGTTATTTGTTGCGTATCTTTCGCAAAACTAAACCAATATGAGCCATCCTTTGAATGACCCTTATGCATAACTAATTTTATTTGTGTAAGACTTGCGAGTACACTTGTACTCAACCAGATGTTTGCTGGCCTTTTCAGGTGAGGAAGATTATGAGTCTGACGATCTTGTTAGTGTTGACTTGGGTGACACTAACGAGTAGCGTGCTATCATTTAACTCCCAGTCGGTTGCCGATGGGTGATGGGCATACCACTACTGGTATTTTACTTAATTTACTTGCTTCCACTGCTACTGGATACTTTACTTTGAATTTGGCCGATCGGCCGTATGTAATAAGCTGTAGACTTTGACTATTATGCAATATGTCTTTTGATCTCTTGTTGAATGCGTTGTATGGATGTAATCAACGTTGGATGAGGGTATGAGTATATTGGTCGTTGATCTTGGGAGCCAATATAAGTCATACTCGTTGTTAATGGATCCCCATTTAACTCACTAAGTGTAGTGCTTCGAACTGAAAGAGAATCGACAATCATGTAGCGCTCGCAAAGGAGCAGCGCGCATGATCGTTGAGGCTCTAGTATTCGGCTAAACCTCTCACTTGGATAGAGTTAAATTGGAATTCATTTACCGGAGACCCGTAATTATGTCCCTAAGACCTTGTTTAATCTCGGTCTTATGGAGATAATTACCGGGGTCCCCACAAGTTATCTAAACAATTACAAACATTTTTTCAAATTGCTTTGAATCTATTACATTATTGCAAATGAAAACTTGCTTTATGCTAAAAGTAAGTCGAGAGCCCCCTCCACTTAAATAAAGCTTGCATGTAGTTAATTATAGTTACATTACCCTTACACGTCGGTCTTGCGAGTACAAAAACAATTTTTGTACTCAGTTGCTTTGCTTAATGTTTTTGTTGCAGAGGAAGAAGGTGAGCCCCAAGGGCTTCCCTTTTGTGAGATGTGCTGCGGGTTTGACGACTAGCTTGGCGGCCCGGTTGGTTGCCTTGTGGGTAAAGGCGCACTAATTGGCTCTTTTGTTTATTGCCATCTTATGGCGCTTTCGCTTCCGCTGTTTAATTGTTATTTAGTTGTCTTTTGGGTCGGTTGGCCTTTGTTGTATTAAATCTCTATATTGTATGTCTTTTGTTAGATTTGTTGTATAGAATTGATGCATAATTTTGTGAAGAAGTGTGTATACTGCAGTTCTGGGAAGTATACATATCTCGAGGCTTGGTTTATTTGATTTGTGATGCTAGGGCCAGGTGGTTGGTTAAGCATTACAAGCCAAATAAACTGGGGTCCTCACATTGTAATGCTTAGTCATCCACTGACTCTAGCATCACAAACAAAATACACCGTGCCTCGGGAAAATGTATACTTCCCAGAATTGCAGTATACACACCCTTTTACAAAATATTGCATCAATTCCATACAACACACAGAACCAAAGCTTAAACTTTACAAGCAAAAGACATACATAACAGTTGATACAACGGAGAGGCCAAAAGGCGAAGAACAAGCTAAAAGAGTTAGAATAACAGCAGAAGCAAAATGCCATAAGATAGCTAAGACAAAAGCCAACCAGTTTGCCTACACCCACAGGCAATCCGACCGGGCCACCCAGCTAGTCGCACGAACCGCAGCAAAACTCACAAAAGTCGATCCCTTGGGGATCAACCTCTTCCTCTGCAACAATTAAGCAATGCAAATGAGTACAAAAATGTACTCGCAAGACTTACGAGTAACAAACCTAGATACTACTACATGCAGGCTTAATCAAAGGAGAAGGCTTAAAGGTTTATTTTCAGCGTAAAGCAAGTTTTATTTGCAATAAGTAATAGTTCGAAGGTAGTTTTAACAATCTGAATTTTATATGCATAAATAACAACAAGACAATAAGTAATAACATAAAGACATCCTGGAGATGACTAACCCAATAGCCATCACAACAATAGCACGAATTACCCATTCGTACCACCTATGTCAAGTTTTAATTTAAAAGGTTGTAGTCTAGTTCTTGCACGACCTTACCAAGCATGTCTATAACCTAGGACGAGGCTATTCGAATAGTTTGAACCCTGCAGGGTGTACCAATGTACCCACACTTCAGACCGCCTTTTTACCACTAGATGAAGTACACTTCCTTTGGTATGCCGGCACGGCTAAGTCCTACGAGACATTTCCAATGGATTGTATTAATCAAGAGTCGCATGCATGGGGGTCCTTAGTGACCTGCCGGCGAAATAGATCACAGGGACCCATACGTAGAGTAGGATGCACCGGCCCAGCCGTAGTAACTGCGGGTGCTCCCCTCAATCACGTGACCCATGTTGCATATAGAAATATACAACCCAACACGCGACTCATCAATTAACACCCCCCAAAGTACTTAGTCAAGAGAGGTCCCATATCCCCCTAGTGTGGTTAGCACCCAAATATCGCTTGGCTTAGTGACACAAGTAACTCGGTCCTTGATGACCCGGGCACCATTCCATCACACCATAAGATCACACCATCATACCATTGTGCCCAAGTCTAAAATATTTTATTTTTAGTTTTAGTTTGCACAAATAAACAAGGCACAAGGTATTGATCATAAGTAATAACAAGTTTTGTGTGATCAAGGTTGTAACAACCCCAATTTTATAAACAGTAACAATCTGTTTATGAACAGTAATGGGATACTGTTCATGACATTACTGTTTGTAATTAACAGTTTGGAATTGTTGTTATCAATTGAAACCTCCCTTTTCTAGCCAAAGTTCAATAGCCATTTGAAGTTTCAAAGAAATACAAGATGAAACTTGTATTGTGACTGGGAAGTATTTTTCTTAAAGCTTAAATAAATTATCTTGACCAAAAATAATTTTGGTTGAATTTTTAGAAATTGTTTTGGTTTGGAGAAAAGTATTTGATTTTAAATAAACACTTTCGGGCTACAATAATTATTTATGTATTTTACAAAGTGATAATGTGATTTTTAAATTTTATCTGGGAAATATATCATCCCAGTAGTCTCCAGTAAAGATTTCACGATTTTACAAATTTACTTGCTATTTTTAAAAGCCCAATCAAACCTTTTAAGCTTTTGAATGGGTTCTGGTCAACTAACCTGGTCTGAACCTAAACCTAGCACTGTAGCGACTCGAGCCACGTGGTTGAGTCCAACCCGTGCAATCGTCCGGCTCACACGCTCGGCGCGAGCCCGAGTCCCATACGTGATGAGAGCCGTTGATTTCTAGTCGAGCGGGCATGGTCGCAATGTCCCACGAGCTGTCCACGTGTGCGCCCAATCTCCGCCGTTGGATCTTGATCTAACGATCGGCGTCGGTGTGTGCATTCGGACGACTCCGGATTCTCCCTCAATCTCCGCCGTCCATTCTTGATCTAACCGCGTCGCTCGTTTCATTTTGAAATCAAAGGCGCGCTTTTATCTGGGCCTTTAGATTTAAATCCCACGGCGCTCCTTTTTGACCGAGCGCAGTTAAGGCCCAAATTTAGTGGGCCGTTGGATTTTAATCGTAGGGTCCAGATTTGTGTATGCAATCGGACCATCCGGTTCATTTTCCCATCTCGACCGTAGAACTCCAATCTAATGGTGCCGCGTCATCTCATCTAATTAGGTGACGTGTATTCCTTTTAATTGACCGTTGGATTCCAATCCAACGTCCAGATTTGAAAGTAGACCCCGCATTTCTTTTGGGCTCTGTTTAAATCTCGATCGACCGATCTAGATCGCACGGTCCATATTAAAAGTTACCGATTAAAACCTTTTAACCTCTCTATTTATCACAGCCGCCCATTTCTAATCGGACGGCTGATGTTCTTTTGAGCTTTTAGAGGCGCGCGCGGCTATGATTGACAAAGGGACCCACATGTCATATGTTGCCTCCCTTCTTCCTTATCTCTCATGCGCGCCATTTACGAGAGCAGAGGAGAGGATTATCCAAAGCTTATGCAACTAATTTTTGATATTTAGTCTAAGTGGACACCTCATCAACTCTAGACCTTTCCATCTTGCCCTGTAGCTCAACCTCTCTATATATAAACCCTAGCTTTTGCTGTTACCAGTGTTGACCGAAGGAGTTCTTCATCCTCTATTGTTGTCCAGTGGAGTTTCTTGCTCTTGTCCATTGCTTATCCATCGTAAGCACTGGTTTCACCTTGCACTAAGGTTTTGACATCTTTTTTAGGTTAAAACCGAAGGTTATCTCTCTGTTGAGCAAAATCGACTTTCTCAACTTTTGGTGTCTTTCTTATACTGGTAAGCTAAAACCCTAGTTTTTGACATCTGGGGCATCTTAAGGACCTTAGGAGATCATATGGGTAGTGAGCATCATAACCTAGTTAGGTTTCAACTAAACCCTAGCAGCATAACAAGTTGTTCTTTTAATTCTTGTCATCATCTATTTAGCTTGTTAGCAAAGATTTGTCTCTGTTCTTTATTGTCGGTTTAACCGACAATACAAGTTTTCTTCAGCTTTTGATGCTCTAATCGATTAGAGTTAGATTAGGGTTATCTTGGGATGTTAATTACCCTAAAAGATCATGCTAAGTTTTATTTCTGAACCTTTGCTTGATCTATCTTCCTTTTCCTAAAATCGCTATCGTCTGTTTACATTCTTTTCAAAATGTGAAAATGAAACTTTGAACTAAACCCTAGTTTACGCCATTTGAAAGCTTGAGGTTATAATATGGGTTATTATCACTATTAGGGTAGTTATGGCTTAAGCATGCTGTTAAACATGCATCTTCATATTGATCATGCATATCTCTTCAATCTGTACTTATTGTCGATTTTGGTATTTATTGGATCTTATTGCTTCTTTTAGAATCTGGTTTTGCTGAAGTGGTTGAATCTATTTCTGAACAACCTGAGCCTGCAACAGAAGTGTATTATTATCAAGGCAAGCTTCCTCTCTGCACCATGTTGATCCCAAATTTTATACAATAGCTTTTACAAATCCAGTGACATCTGTGCATGCTACTTTTCTGAAAATACAAACTGTGATCTGCTAGTAGCTAGATATGACCTAACATAGTGGATTACCTTAATCATAACCATACACTCAACCCTAGTATAGTACTGTATACTATAGTATATTTTCAATTTTGGCCTAGACATGCAGTCTAGAGACTTTAGAGTTTGACAGGCATATCTTGTCAAACATGGGAAAATCACAAATGAACTTCTGTTATTTTGAACTCTTTGTCCAGTTTCTTTAAATCCGACTTGTATTTTAAATTTAAATTGATCTGGACAAGAGGAAGCTAGTGATGGTGCTTTTGTGCACGAGATTGGGATTTGTGGTGGACTTGTCTGGACCAATTAAGGACCGAACTCGACTATTCAATTCAAGTCCCCACGTACTTCCACATGCGGTGTATGGGTATTTGTTTGGTTAAGTAAAATGTTAAGACTATTGGGTTGGAAACAGGAAAGTAAGAATATGTGTATTGACCTTGTATGGCATAAATGCTTAGGTCTTATGACTGTGTTGTATGCCATGTAAGCTTGTATGTCAGTATCAGATGTTCTTAGAAGGGTGAGGGCGTATATGTGCTCCGTAGCATATACGTACCTTAAAGATGTCGATTGCATCCTAATATGGGTAGTGAGCCCAGTTCGCATTAAATTGTTTGGATCGGCAATACTGACGCAACATGTGTGCCCCGGTTAGACAGATGCTATCAGACGTTGTTTAAGCGAGATCAGTTCACACATGGGTATCCAACTCAATAGTGTTAGCTTGTTGAAAAATACCAAATCTTAGTTTCCCCGGTCGGCATACCAAAGGAAGTATGTCATCATTCGAAGGCATCCGAAGGCAACGGGCTAGCTAAGTCGTGTGGGTAAAGATGTACACCTGCAGGTATAAAGCTATTCGAATAGCCGTGTCCACGGTCATGGACGATAACTTGAATTGATGTCACTGTATAGAAGTTTTGATTTACAAATGTGGTTTGGTTTTGGCTTTGCATGAGGATTCATGCCTTTATCTTATTTACATTATGTCATTTACTTACTATACTAATCCAACTTTGATTTATTAAACTGCTTTATCAAAATTTAGTCTTTGTAGGTTAAGATGTCCTGCTTTATGCAAAACTTAACCATTTTACCCTTCTGTTGTAACCTTATGCATGTACAAATTCTACTCCATTGAATAGGTTCTAATAAACACTTTCTTTTATTAGTTTGTGTAAGACTTGCTGAGTACCTTCCGTACTCAAGGTGCTATCACCTATTGTTGCAGGTGAGGATGGTTACCTTTATGAAGTACCCGTTAGCGCCGATCAGGGTGACGCTAACGAGTAAAGCTACTTCTTTCCTCCACGCAATTGCCTGCGGGTGGATGAGGCCATTGGTAGATTTTGAACTTTTATTTTGCTACCGCTGTTGAACTTGTTGTAGTGACCAAGTCACTCCATAATGTAGTACTAAAACCGCAAGTTGTAAACTTATGTTTAATTATGTCAGTGTATGACTTGTATGTGTTTGATGCAATGTTGATGAAGGATATATATGCAATGGTCGTTGATCCTGGGAACCATTGTGAGATATATATATCCAGGAATCCTGAGTATTGGATCGGCTACTGGTTAAATTTATACTTCTAGCATGACCTTTAATAAAGGGGCAATACTGTTCCTTCATTAACAATTATGCTACAGTATGAATTTAATTAAGTACATTTCCAATAACCGGGTATCCTCACAGCGTTGGTATCAGAGCATACGTTGCCTGTAGGTTAGAAGTAGCATGGCCGAAGTTATTAGAGAGTCTTCTAATAAAACTATTTTCAAGCAATAATATATTTTTGAAAGCTTAAGTATGACATCTTTTATTTCTTATCTTCCTTAATGTCAATTCTTGCCCCAACTTTCTGTTGGTTTTTCTAAAAGTGAATTGTTTCTTACCTTGCCCTTTTGTCTATAGATGAGTGGGTGGTACTTGGTCAAGGAGACCCGAGCTGAAGATGTTGATGGGTTTCCAGCTTTGCTGCGGGACATGATGTGGTGATCCAATTTCACCTACCAGCCGGAGTACGCCATCTATCGACGAGACCGAGGCCCAGGGATGGAGGAGTATCGTGCCTTCATCAACGTCATCGCTAGGCATGTAGCTGGCAGTGTTCCCTACTGTGTCCAAGCACTTGCCACCTCTGAGGCTATGGCTGTTCAGGAAGTTGCAAGTAGGATGATGAGCCTTCTGCGTCATGATTTGACGGAATTGTCTCAACCACCCTATGACCACTTCCCGAATCAAGGTCCTACCTCCGAAGTGAGCATGTTCGATGAGATACGGTTTGGAGAAGACCTCAGTGCGACGGTTGGCGAGATGGTCCGCATCATGGACCAAATCCATCGTTGTCTTGTGAGGAGAGCTGTGGGAAACTTCGGCATCGCCTTAATGAGGCCAGAGTACTGTTGCTTTGAGTCAACATGAACGCGTTCCTCGCAAGCGTGCTTTATGGTGACAACGAGACCTCTCCGCCGCTTGCCGCACCACCTCTTTACCGACTTCGAGTGGCCGGGTGCGTGCTGTTTATGGGCGGTCGTCAAGCCCGGATATTGCAGTTTTCTCGCACCTGCGGATCGCACCTCTGGAGGCCATCAGCCACTGTTAGGTTCCCCGAGGCGTCTCATTAGCCCTTTGGATCCTGTTGACACGGGTTCCCCTGGAGCTCATCTTTTGAATGAGTTTCCGGTGAACTTTAACCGGGATCTTTATGCTAGTACTTCGACGATGAACCCTCGTGGATAAGTGTTTTCTAGTCTAGTAGTTGCCCTTAAATAAACTGTATGTAATAGGGCAGTAGTATTCTGTACAGAGTATGTAAGTTTGACTTTTGGGGTTGTAATATGATCTTTATGGCCGACTCTTATATGGGTCTGAAACCGAATCTCTTTTGCTATTTATATAACGTTTCTGGTTTTAATGTTGATTTGAATGCATGGCATACCATGATGCATCATATGTATAGTGTTTGTTTCTTTCCTAATTTCAATCTTGTTTGTGTTTGCCGAGTATATCCTTGTTATGTTGTTAACCATGGTGTGTTAACAGGATGACAGGACCTACTACTCGTGCGCAAGCGCAACAAGGGAAGGGCATGTCGACTCCCGTGCCCCATTCTCAGGGAAGGCCAACCGAACCTTCCAGTTCTCAGGGTCCTCCAAGTGGTCCCCCGGAAGAGGAGCTTCCTCCACCACCTTCGATGGCCGATGTGCTCATGCAAATTGAGCGCAATCGAATGGACGACAGCGCGTGCAGGCGGTGCGCGCAACACTTCTTCTCTTTGCACGGTTGTCGAGCGGGAGGTCATCATGTGCGAGGCGTCTTGCGACTTTGGCGGACTAAACCGCGGTGTTCTCTAGCTCTCAAGATCCCATGGAAGGCGAGGGCGGCCGGACCATTGAGAAAAAGCTATTAATTGCTCGGTGTTCCGAGAGGGAAAAGGTTCTCTTCGCGATTATCAACTTGATGGGCGGCTAGCATATGGTGGGATAACCTCCTTGCCATTCGACTGCTGGACATGTCCCTACTTGGGATGAGTTCGTGGAGGCTTTTCGCGAAGCTCATATTCTGAGGGTGATGATGATCAAGCAACAGAATTTCTCGCTCTCAAGCAAGGCGAAAGTGCGTGACCGAGTATCTGCATGAGTTCAACTTTCTTGACAGAAACGCCCCTGATGATGTTTCGACTGACCTTCGTCGTCAGAACCGGTTCTTGAATGGGCTATCTGAAGAATTGCAAATGGCTGTAGCTTTGCACGACTTCAGGAATTTCTCCCATTTGGTCAACAAAGCTATAGTGACCGAAAGTAAGAGCAAGGCCTTGGAGGAGTCACGCAAGCGACAGAGGATTTCTCAGTTTGTTCCTAGTGGCAGTTCGCCAAGGCCTCGCATGTGGGTGCCTAGACCACCGCGAGCACCAGCTCCATGGCCGGCAGTGTTTGCCCCTCGTCCATCCTCTTCCACTAATCAACCAAGACCTAGTGGAAACCGGCCACCATCTGTTGTTACTGTCAGGCCGGGAGTTATATGCTACCATTGTGGGCGCCCAGGGCATTTTGCCAATCAGTGCTATGCCAAGGCTCAAGGGATACCACCTATTTCACCTTCCCCAGCTATTGTGCGTCCTGCACCACCTTCCCCAACCGTGGTCAAGCGACTGCTGTTCGGAGAGTCGTATGAACGATTCTCGCGAGGAAGCGTTGCCACTCTGAAGTTGTTCTTGGTATGCTCCTAGTTAATTGCGATTGCATCGCTTTATTTGATTGATTCGGAGCATCCCATTCATTTGTTAGTAGGCGTTTGCTACTCAACATCATTTAATTGTGCATCATCTTCATCCACCCCATATCATCCATTCACTGGATTAGCCTTTATGGTGATCAAGTCTGCGTAATGTCAATATAAATATTGAAGGGTAGACTTTTGGGCTGATTTGATTGTGATAGATTCTAAAGGGTTGGATGTTATCCTGGGAATGGATTGGTTATCCAAGCACTTTGGGCAAATTAATTGTGCTCACAAATCCATTTCTTTAACTAATGAAAGCGGCACTTCAGTCGTTTTTCAATCCAGGACAATGGGTTCTCACCTTTGTGCTCACCAAGTTGATACCACTCCTTCTTTGGAGTCAGTACCAATTGTCTGTGAGTATGTTGATGTCTTTCCTGAAGACCTTCCCGGATTGCCACCAGACCGGGAGGTGGAGTTCGTAATTGAACTCGTTCCTGGAACTGCTCCTATATCCAGGAGTCCTTATCGCATGTCTGCCAACGAGTTGGTTGAATTAAAGACACAACTTGGAGAATTACTTGACAAAGGATTTATTCGACCGAGTTCCTCACCTTGGGGATGCCCGGCTTTATTTGTCAAGAAGAAAGACAATACTTTGCGGATGTGTGTGGACTACCGTCCGTTAAATGAGGTCACTATCAAGAACAAGTATCTTTTGCCTCGAATTGATGATCTTTTTGATCAGTTGGTTGGTGCCCGGGTCTTTTCAAAGATTGATTTGCGATCGGGCTATCATCAAATCAAGGTTAGAGCTGAGGACATTCCCAAAACAGCTTTTTCTACTCGTTACGGTTTGTACGAGTATAGTGTCACGTCCTTTGGTCTGACCAATGCTCCAGCTTATTTCATGAACCTTATGAATTCGGTGTTCATGGATTTCTTGGATAAGTTCGTTGTCGTGTTCATTGACGACATCCTTATTTATTCCAAGTCTGATAAGGACCATGAACAACATTTACGACTTGTGCTAGAAACACTTCGTCGGCATCGACTGTATGCTAAGTTTAGCAAGTGTGCTTTCTGGCTCAGAGAAGTTGCATTTCTGGGACATGTGTTATCTGAAGGAGGTATTGCTGTTGATCCAAGCAAGGTACAAGATGTATTGGATTGGAAGCCTCCCAAGAGTGTCCCTGAGATCCGAAGTTTTCTTGGACTTGCGGGTTATTACCGTAGGTTCATTGAAAATTTCTCCAAAATTGCTAGACCTTTGACTCAGCTTTTGCAGAAAGAGAAGAAATTTGAATGGTCACTAAATGTGAGGAGAGTTTTCGCACGAGAACTCTCTTGACCAAAGCTCGATTCTCACTCTTAGGATATTCATAAGAACTTTGACATTTACTGCGATGCATCTCGCCATGGACTTGGTTGTGTGCTTATGCAAGAAGGCCGAGTTGTGGCATATGCATCCAGGCAGTTGCGACCTCATGAAGTTAATTATCCTACTCATGATTTGGAATTGGCTGCCGTAGTCCATGCATTGAAGATTTGGCGCCATTACCTTCTTGGTAATCGTTGTGAGATCTATACTGATCATAAAAGCCTGAAGTACATATTCACTCAATCTGATTTGAATATGAGGCAAAGAAGATGGCTTGAATTGATCAAGGACTACGACATGGGTATTCATTATCACCCTGGTAAGGCCAATGTTATGGCTGATGCTTTAAGCAGAAAGTCACAGTGCAACTGCATGTTCTCTCTACCTGCGGCTAAGGACTTGTGTGCTGATTTTCAGTGCCTAAGTCTTGAAATGGTGGAAGAAGGTTTTCTCACTGCATTGCAAGTAAAGCCTACATTAGAATCTCAGATTCTTGAGGCCCAGAAAACTGATACCGAGGTGGCCGAAATTAAGGAAAACTTGAAAGCGGGTAAAGCCAACGAGTTTTCTGAAGATGATCGCGGTATGATTCGATATCGCAATCGTTTGGTAGTACCTGCAGATCCTCAACTGAGGAGTCTAATTTTCAGAGAGGCTCATAATTCCAAGTTTTCTTTACATCCCGGAAGTACCAAGATGTATCAGGATTTGAAGAAAACATTTTGGTGGAGCCAAATGAAGAGGCAAATTGCTCAATATGTTCTTGAATGTGATATTTGCCAAAGGGTTAAAGTGAACATCTAAAGTCATTGGTACCCTTCAACCTTTGCCTATTCCACGATGGAAGTGGGAAGAGATCGGTATGGATTTTGTTCTTGGTCTTCCCAAAACTTCCAATGGGTGCGATGTCGTTGGGTAATCATCGACCGTTTGACAAAGGTGGCTCATTTTATTCTGTCAAAACCATCTTGATGGCAGCGACTAGCGAGCTTTATATTGCTAGAATTGTTTGTCTTCATGGTGTTCCCAAGGTCATTGTTTCTGACCGTGGCCCTCAATTTACTTCCCATTTTTGGAATTGTCTTCATCAGGCTATGGGGACTGAACTCTCTTTCAGTACTGCTTACCATCCTCAAACTAGTGGTCAAACTGAGAGAGTGAATCAATTAATGGAAGATCTTCTTCGAGCCTATGTGCTATCTTATAGCAAGGACTGGGAGAAATCTTTGCCATATGTGGAGTTTTCCTACAATAATAGCTACCAAGCAAGTATTCAAATGTCACCTTTTGAAGCCTTGTATGGGAGAGCTAGTAGGACCCCATTGAATTGGTCCGAGTCTGCGTGAAAGATCATTCTATGGTCGGACTTGGTAAAGGAAGCGAAGAGCAAGTTAAATGCGATTCGAGATTGTTTGAAAAGCGCTCGATCTCGTCGGAAGAGCTATCTTGATCATCGTCGTCGTGAATTAACCTTTGAGGTAGATGACCATGTCTATCTTAAAGTGTCACCCATGAAGGGTACTCATCGTTTTGAGTAAAGGAAGCTCGCACCTCGTTATATCGGACCTTTCCGAATCATTGCAAAAGCGAGGAGTCAGAGCTTATCAACTAGAACTACGAATCACTCTGCGGTGCATGATACTTTTCACGTGTCTCAATTGAAGAAATGCCTTCGTGTTCCTATTGAGGCAACTGCTTATGAGCATCTTGATCTCCAACCTGATCTTTCCTATCGGGAACAACCAGTACATATCCTCGACACAATGGAACGCAGGACAAGAAATCGTACTGCCAAGTTCTTGAAAATTCAGTGGGCTAATCATTCTGAAGATGAAGCCACTTGGGAGCGCGAAGATCTGATGCAGATTGAGCACCCCCATCTTTTTGTTGTTTAGAATTTTCCTTTGAATCAAGAAGGGAAAGTTTAAACAAAGCATTGTAAACAAATGTAACAGTCCCAATTCCATAAACAGTAATTAAATACTTTATGAACAGTAATGAGGTGCTGTTCGTAGCATTACTGTTCATTTCTACAATTTGGGCAGTATGTTACAAACTAAAAACCTTCCTTTTTAGCCAAAATCCTAAAGAACCATTTAAAGTCTTAAAGGAATACAAGATAAAACTTGTATTATGACTGGGAAGTGTTTTTATTAAAGCCTAGATAAATTATCTTGGCTAAAAATATTTTTGTTGCATTTTTGGAAATTATTTTGGCTTAAAGCAAAATGATTGTCTTTAAATGAATATTTTCGGGCTAAAATAAATATTTATGTATTTTACAAAGTGATTATGTGATTTTAAAATTTATCTGGAAAATATATCATCCCAGCAGCCTCTAGTGAAAATTTCATGATTTTATAAATTTATTTGCTATTTTTAAAAGCCCAGTCAAACCTTAAAGCCTTTAAATAAGGTTTGGTCAACTAATCTGGTCTGGACTCAAGCCCTAGTACTGTAGCGACTCGATCCCATGCGGTTGGGTCCAACCCAGTGCAACCGGTCCGTCTCTGTCACGTTCGAGCGTGAGCTCAAACCCCATAAGTGATGTGAGCCGTTGATCTTCAATCGAACGGGCGGGGTCGCAACGTCCCACGAGCTGTCCACGTGTGCGCCCTAATCTCCACCGTTGGATCTTAATCTAACGATCGAGATCAGTGTATGCAATCGGACAACTCCGGAGCCCTTCTCGATCTCCACCGTTCATATCTGATCCAACAGCGCCTCCCTTTTCGTTTTAAACTTAAAGGCGCGCTTTTATCTGAGCCGTCAGATTCAAATCCTACGGCTTTCCTTTTTATCGCGTGCTATTAAGGCCCGCGCTCCTCTGGGCCGTTAGATCTTCATCGTGTGGTCCAGAGCGGTGTATGCATTCGGACGACTCCGGATCCCCTCATGATCTCCGCCGTCCATTCTTGATCTAACCGCGCCGCTCGTTTCATTTTGAAATAATAGGCGCGCTTTTATCGGGGCCTTGAGATTTCAATCCCACGGCGCTCCTTTTTGACCATGGGCCTTTAAAGCCCAAATTCGGTGGACCGTTGGATTTTAATCGTAGGATCCAAATTTGTGTATGCAATCGGACCATCCGGTTCATTTCCCCATCCTGACCGTAGAAATCTAATCTAACGGTGCCGCGTCATCGCATCAAAAAGGATGACGTGTATCTTTTGAGCTGGGCCGTTGGATTTCAATCCAACGCCCCTATTTGAACTTAAAAACCCCAAAATCCTTTTGAGCTCTGTTTTAATCTCGATCGGTCGATCCAGATCGCACGATCCATATTAAAAGATACCGATTAAAACCTTTTAACCTCTCTATTTATCACAGCCGCCCATTTCTAATCGGACGGCTGATATTCTTTTGAGCTTTTGAAGACGCACGCAACTGAGGATGACAAAGGGACCCACATGTAAGAGTGTTCTTATCTTCTTCCCTCTCTCTCTCTGCAGAGATCTCTCAAGCAGAGGAGAGGATTTATCCCAAAGTTTATGCAACTAATTTTTGGGATAATTAGCCTAAATGGACACCTCATCAACTCTAGACATTTCCATCTTGCCTGTAGCTCAACATCCATATATAAACCCTAGCTTTTTCTTGTTACCATTGTTGACCATCAAGTTCATCCTCCATTGTTGTCCAGTGGAGTTTCTTGCTCTGTTCTTTGCTTATCCATCCCAAGAACTGGTTTTACCTTGCACTAAGGTTTTGACATCCTTTGTAGGTTAAAACCGAAGGCTATCTCTCTGTTGATGAATTGACTTTCTCAATCTTTGGTGTCTTTCCTACTGCAGTAGCTAAAACCCTAGTTTTTAACATCTTGAGCATCTTAATGACCTTAGAAGCTCCTGTGAATCATTCTTTTGAACATCAGTAGCTTCAACTTGCTCTAAACTGAAAAGTGATTATTCTAGCTTTTCAGTCCATTATGTCATTTTCAAGACCTAAGTTTCTTCTGTCGACTTGTTATCCTAGTTAGGTCTCAGCTAAACCCTAGTAGCATAACAAATTAATCTTTCAATTCTTATCATCGTCTATTTTGACTCATAGCCGAAATAGGTCTATGTTCTCTTTTGTCGGCTCAACCGACAAAATAGGTTTTTCTTTAGATTTTGTAATCTAACCGAGTGGGGTTAGGTTAAGGTTAGTTTAGGGTATTAACTACCCTAATGGATCAGGCTAAGTTTCATTTCTGAACCTTTGCTTGATCTATTTTTATTTTCCCAAAATCTGCTATATGTCCTGTTTTCGGTTCTTTTCAAAATATGAAAACTGAAACTTTGAGCTAAGCCTTAGTTTCTGCCATTTGAAAACAGTAGGTTATAATATGGTTTATTCTCACTATTATGGGTAGTTATGGCTTAAGCATATTGTTAATCATGCATTTCTAGATTGATCATGCATATTTCTTCCATTTTGTGCTTATTGTCGATTTTGGTTTTTATTGGACTTTATTGCTTTTATAGAATCTGGTTCATCTGAAGCTTTTGACTTTATTTCTGAGCAACCTGAACCTGCAACAGAGGTTTATTACTATCAAGGCAAGCATCCTCTCTGCACCATGTTGATCCCAAATTTTATACATTAGATTTTCTAAATCCAGTGACAACTGTGCATGCTATTTTTTCTGGAAGTACAAACTGTGATCTGTTAGTAGTTAGATATGACCTAACATGATGGATTACCTCAATTGTCACCATACACTCAACCTTAGCATAGTAATGTATACTATAGCATATATATTCAGTTTGGCTTAGACATGCAGTCTAGAAACTTTAGAGTTTGACAAGAATATCTTGTCAAACAGGGAATCTAAATGGCTTTACATTATTTGAAACTCTTTGTCCATTTACTTATTTCAGAAATGAGTTTTAAATTTAAATTGATCTGGACAAGAGGAAGCTAGTGATGGTGCTTTTGTGCACGATATTGGGCTTTGTGGTGGACTTGTCCGGATTAATTAAGGACCGAACTCTGATTATTCAATTCAAGTCCCCACGTACTTCCACATGCAGATGTATGGTATTTGTTTGGTTAAGTAAAATGTTAAGACTATTGGGTTGGAAACAGGAAAGTAAGAATATGTGTATTGACCTTGTATGGCATAGATGCTTTGAGTCCGATGATTGCGTTGTATGCCATGTGAGCTTGTATGTCGATGTCGGATGTTCTTAGAAGGGTGAGGGCGTATATGTGCTCAGTAGCATATACGTACCTTAATGGTGCCGATTGCATCCTAATATGGGTAGTGAGCCCATTCGCATTTAATTGTTTGGATCGGCATTCGGCGCAACATGTGTGCCTCGGTTAGCGGATGCTATCGATCGTTGTTTAAGCGAGATCGGTTCACACATGGGGTCCAACTCAATAGTGTTAGCTTGTTGAAAAATACCAAATCTTAGTTTCCCGGTCGGCATACCAAAGGAAGTATGTCATCATTGGAGGCATCCGAAGGCAACGGGCTAGCTAAGTCATGTGGGTAAAGATGTACACCTGCAGGTATAAAGCATTCGAATAGCGTGTCCACGGTCATGGACGATAACTTGAATTGATGTCACTGTATAGAAGTTTTGATTTTCAAAATCTGGTTTGTTTTTACTGTGCATGAGGATTCATGCCTTTGTATTGTTTACAATTATGTCATTTACTTAATGTTCTAGCTAAACTTTGATTTATTAAACTGCTTTATCAAAACTTAGTAATTGTAGGTTAAGATGTATCGCTTTATGCAAATCTGAACCTTTATACCTTCCTGTTGTAACCTTATGCATGTAAAAATTCTACTCCTTTGGTTAGGTTCTAACAAACACTTAATTTTATTAGTTTGTGTAAGACTTGCTGAGTACCTTCCGTACTCAAGGTGCTATCACCTATTGTTGCAGGTGAGGATGGTTACCTTTATGAAGTACCCGTTAGCGCCGATCAGGGTGACGCTAACGAGTAGAGCTACTTCTTTCCTCCACGCAATTGCCTGCGGGTGGATGAGGCCACTGGTGGACTTTAATATTTTGTTTTTGCTTCCGCTGTTAGACTTTTGAAGTGACCAAGTCACTTAATATTGTAGTACTAAACCGAATGATGTAAACTTATGTTTAATTATGCAAATGTATGACATGTATGTATTTGATGCAATGTTGATGAAGGATATATATATATGCAATGGTCGTTGATCCTGGGAACCATTGTGAGATATATATATATATATCCGGGGAGCCTGTTTATTGGAATTGTCACTTGTTAAATTTATGCCTTTAGCATGATCTTTAATAAAGGGATAGTACTATTCCTTCATTAATAATTGTGCTATAGTATGAATTTAATTAAGTACATTTCCAATAATCCGGGGTGCCCACAACAAAGATGTAATGATAACACCGTGTTATTATATAAAGTTCTTCTTTGTCATCTTTGAAGGAAATCAAGACAACAGATGTTGGGTTTCCTTATAAATCGTTTCAATTTCACTTCTTCCTAATCTCTAACTTGTTCCAAATCTCGGGGATGAGATTTTCTTAAGGGGGGTAGGTTTGTAACAGCCCCAATTTTATAAACAGTAACAATCTGTTTATGAACAGTAATGGGATACTGTTCATGACATTACTATTTGTAATTAACAGTTTGGAATTGCTGTTATCAATTGAAACCTCCCTTTTCTAGCCAAAGTTCAATAGCCATTTGAAGTTTCAAAGAAATACAAGATGAAACTTGTATTGTGACTGGGAAGTATTTTTCTTAAAGCTTAAATAAATTATCTTGACCAAAAATAATTTTGGTTGAATTTTTAGAAATTGTTTTGGTTTGGAGAAAAATATTTGATTTTAAATAAACACTTTCGGGCTACAATAATTATTTATGTATTTTACAAAGTGATAATGTGATTTTTAAAATTTATCTGGGAAATATATCATCCCAGTAGTCTCCAGTAAAGATTTCACGATTTTACAAATTTATTTGCTATTTTTAAAAGCCCAGTCAAACCTTTTAAGCTTTTGAATGGGTTCTGGTCAACTAACCTGGTCTGAACCTAAACCTAGCACTGTAGCGACTCAAGCCACGTGGTTGAGTCCAACCCCGTGCAACTGGTCCGGCTCTGTCACGCTCGGGCGCGAGCCCGAGTCCCATACGTGATGAGAGCCGTTGATTTCTAATCGAGCGGGCATGGTCGCAATGTCCCACGAGCTGTCCACGTGTGCGCCCAATCTCCGCCGTTGGATCTTGATCTAACGATCGGCGTCGGTGTATGCATTCGGACGACTCCGGATTCTCCCTCAATCTCCGCCGTCCATTCTTGATCTAACCGCGTCGCTCGTTTCATTTTGAAATCAAAGGCGCGCTTTTATCTGGGCCTTTAGATTTAAATCCCACGACGCTCCTTTTTGACCGAGCGCAGTTAAGGCCCAAATTTAGTGGGCCGTTGGATTTTAATCGTAGGGTCCAGATTTGTGTATGCAATCGGACCATCCGGTTCATTTTCCCATCTCGACCGTAGAACTCCAATCTAACGGTGCCGCGTCATCTCATCTAATTAGGTGACGTGTATTCCTTTTAATTGACCGTTGGATTCCAATCCAACGTCAGTTAAAGTAGACCCGCATTTCTTTTGGGCTCTGTTTAAATCTCGATCGACCGATCTAGATCGCACGGTCCATATTAAAGTTACCGATTAAAACCTTTTAACCTCTCTATTTATCACACGCCCATTTCTAATCGGACGGTGATGTTCTTTGAGCTTTTAGAGGCGCGCTATGATTGACAAAGGACCCACATGTCATATGTTGCCTCCTTCTTCCTTATCTCATGCGCGCCATTTCGAGAGCAGAGGAGAGGATTATCCAAAGCTTATGCAACTAATTTTTGATATTTAGTCTAAGTGGACACCTCATCAATCTAGACCTTTCCATCTTGCCCTGTAGCTCAACCTCTATATATATAAACCCTAGCTTTTCTTTGTTACAGTGTTGATGAAGGAGTTCTTCATCCTCTATTGTTGTCCAGTGGAGTTTCTTGCTCTTGTCCATTGCTTATCCATCGTAAGCCTTGGTTTCACCTTACACTAAGGTTTTGACATCTTTTTAGGTTAAAACCGAAGGTTATCTCTCTGTTGAGCAAAATCGACTTTCTCAACTTTTGGTGTCTTTCTTATACTGGTAAGCTAAAACCCTAGTTTTTGACATCTGGGGCATCTTAAGGACCTTAGGAGATCATATGGGTAGTGAGCATCATAACCTAGTTAGGTTTCAACTAAACCCTAGCAGCATAACAAGTTGTTCTTTTAATTCTTGTCATCATCTATTTAGCTTGTTAGCAAAGATTTGTCTCTGTTCTTTATTGTCGGTTTAACCGACAATACAAGTTTTCTTCGACTTTTGATGCTCTAATCGATTAGAGTTAGATTAGGGTTATCTTGGGATGTTAATTACCCTAAAAGATCATGCTAAGTTTTATTTCTGAACCTTTGCTTGATCTATCTTCCTTTTTCCTAAAATCTGCTATCTGTCCTGTTTCTGTTCTTTTCAAAATGTGAAAATCAAACTTTGAACTAAACCTAGTTTACGCCATTTGAAAGCAGTGAGGTTATAATATGGGTTATTATCACTATTAGGGTAGTTATGGCTTAAGCATCTTTGTTAAACATGCATCTTCATATTGATCATGCATATCTCTTCAATCTGTACTTATTGTCGATTTTGGTATTTATTGGATCTTATTGCTTCTTTTAGAATCTGGTTTCTTGAAGTGGTTGAATCTATTTAGAACAACTTTGAGCACGCAATGAAGTGTATTATTATCAAGGCAAGCTTCCTCTCTGCACCATGTTGATCCCAAATTTTATACAATAGCTTTTACAAATCCAGTGACATCTGTGCATGCTACTTTTCTGAAAATACAAACTGTGATCTGCTAGTAGCTAGATATGACCTAACATAGTGGATTACCTTAATCATAACCATACACTCAACCTAGTATAGTACTGTATACTATAGTATATTTTCAATTTTGGCCTAGACATGCAGTCTAGAGACTTTAGAGTTTGACAGGCATATCTTGTCAAACATGGGAAAATCACAAATGAACTTTTATTATTTTGAACTCTTTGTCCAGTTTCTTTAAATCCGACTTGTATTTTAAATTTAAATTGATCTGGACAAGAGGAAGCTAGTGATGGTGCTTTTGTGCACGAGATTGGGATTTGTGGTGGACTTATGCGGACCAATTAAGGACCGAACTCGACTATTCAATTCAAGTCCCCACGTACTTCCACATGCGATGTATGGTATTTGTTTGGTTAAGTAAAATGTTAAGACTATTGGGTTGGAAACAGAAAGTAAGAATATGTGTATTGACCTTGTATGGCATAAATGCTTAGGTCTTATGGTATGTTGTATGCCATGTGAGCTTGTATGTCGATGTCGGATGTTCTTAGAAGGGTGAGGCGTATATGTGCTCAGTAGCATATACGTACCTTAAAGATGCCGATTGCATCCTAATATGGGTAGTGAGCCCATTCGCATTAAATTGTTTGGATCGGCAATCACGGCGCAACATGTGTGCCCGGTTAGAGCGGATGCTATCGGCGTTGTTTAAGCGAGATCGGTTCACACATGGGTATCCAACTCAATAGTGTTAGCTTGTTGAAAAATACCAAATCTTAGTTTCCCGGTCGGCATACCAAAGGAAGTATGTCATCATTCGGAGGCATCCAGAAGGCAACGGGCTAGCTAAGTCGTGTGGGTAAAGATGTACACCTGCAGGTATAAAGCATTCGAATAGCCGTGTCCACGGTCATGGACGATAACTTGAATTGATGTCACCTGTATAGAAGTTTTGATTTACAAATGTGGTTTCGGTTTTTGGCTTTGCATGAGGGATTCATGCACTGTACTGTTTACATTATGTCATTTACTTACTATACTAATCCAACTTTGATTTATTAAACTGCTTTATCAAAATTTAGTCTTTGTAGGTTAAGATGTCCTGCTTTATGCAAAACTTAACCATTTTACCCTTCTGTTGTAACCTTATGCATGTACAAATTCTACTCCATTGAATAGGTTCTAATAAACACTTTCTTTTATTAGTTTGTGTAAGACTTGCTGAGTACCTTCCGTACTCAAGGTGCTATCACCTATTGTTGCAGGTGAGGATGGTTACCTTTATGAAGTACCCGTTAGCGCCGATCAGGGTGACGCTAACGAGTAAAGCTACTTCTTTCCTCCACGCAATTGCCTGCGGGTGGATGAGGCCATTGGTGGATTTTGAACTTTTATTTTGCTTCCGCTGTTGAACTTGTTGTAGTGACCAAGTCACTCCATAATGTAGTACTAAAACCGCAAGTTGTAAACTTATGTTTAATTATGTCAGTGTATGACTTGTATGTGTTTGATGCAATGTTGATGAAGGATATATATGCAATGGTCGTTGATCCTGGGAACCATTGTGAGATATATATATCCGGGAATCCTGAGTATTGGATCGGCTACTGGTTAAATTTATACTTCTAGCATGACCTTTAATAAAGGGGCAATATTGTTCCTTCATTAACAATTATGCTACAATATGGATTTAATTAAGTACATTTCCAATAACCGGGTATCCTCACAAAGGTCATCGACTAAGTCGATAACTCCCCAATTCTACCAGTAACTAAGCATTGCAAAGCATCATATCGTAAAGACAATAAAAGACCATAAATCATTCACCGGGCTCTAATTCACCAGTGAGGATAATAACCTATGGCAGTGGCAGGGGTGAATAATTTCAAGGCAACAATGCAATAGGATTAGCTACCTCTAATCGACAAAATTAACTTTGACACAAGAAGCATGCATACTTAGTTTTTGCAAACAAGATATTAATCTTTAAAAGTAATAGGAGCAATATGATCAAATGATGTTACACTGCTTGCCTTGCTGCAGGCCACTTGTTTGCTGCACAGGCTCACTCCCCAAATCAACACAATCGTCATCGCCTATCGAAAGAACGAGAAAACCCAATAAAGACGACGAACACCGAAGAAGATTCAAAACCAAAAGTGCTTCAAAATCCATGAAATTTATACGGCAGGAATAACATGATTTTAGACAAATTTAGCAACAAAAATCACTTAATTTGGCTCAAGTATGTAAAAGTTATAGCCTAAACAATTTCTCTCAGCCTGGAAATTCAATTTAAATTCATTTCGGTTACTGTTCATGGCATAAATTTCTAGAAAGATCTGGAACTTCAATTTTTATGATAGGTATATACTAGTATCCTAAGGTCAACAAAAGTGAATTTACTTCATTTGGAGTTGAAATGAATTTATTATGATTTTCCTAAGTTATGAAACTAGGGTATGAACAATTTCAGAGAGCAAGAGCACTTTAAAACCTATTCTACACTAAAGTAGGCTAACAGAGGAAGCTAACAAATTTTAGTTTGTTCAATTTGAAGTTACAGATAGAAAGTTATGCATTTTTGAAGTTCAAAACAATTAACAAGTTGCAAATAAAAAGCTTTCGAGACTTATATTTGAAAACCCACTCAATCTGGGGAGGTCGTGGGCCGTTGATCTGAAATCGCACGGCTCACGAGCTCGGGAGCACAAAGCACTCGAGCGCCCAGGCGCGGGGACTTCAATGTGCCCAGAGGAGGTCCTAACTGTTAGATCCAGACTTGATGGCCCAGATCTAACAAGGAAGTCCTAAGGGTGGAGGTCTACTGAGGGAGGTCTGGACGGCTAAGATCTCCTGGGGGAGGTCCTAACGGTATAGATCTACCTGGGGAAGGTCCTAAGAAATGAGCTTAACAGAGGAAGGTCTTGACGGCTAGGATCTCACAGAGGAGGTCCTAACGGTTAAGATTTAAAGGAGAAGGTCCTGAAGGCTTTATTTACAACCAACCTCGGGGTAGTGGTCTGGACAATCCAGATCTACATAGGGGAGATCATGGACGACCAAGATCAACCTGAGGTGGTCCTAAAGGTTAAGTGTGGCGAGGAGGGAGGTCCTGAGGTTTTCTTTGCAAAGGACTAGGGGGTGATCTTTTGCAAAGAGGACCCCAAGGGAGGTCCCAAGGGTGGTTTTGACAAAAACGACCACAGGGTGGCCTTTTCACACGGAGGTGATCTAAACAGCTAAGATTAAACCAGGGAGGACCTAAACGGCTAGGATCTAAGTCAGAGGGAGGTCCTGGCGACTAAGACTTTTACAGAAAGAGAACTACGGTTCAGATCTACCCTCGAAGAGGTATTTAACGACTAAGATTAAAACTTAAGAGGTCCTGGGACTATAGTTTTCACAGACAAGATCCTACGGTGAAGATCTATCTCGAGGTAGTCCTTAACGGCTACGATGAATCCAAGGATGTCCAAGGACTTGACAAAGACGCGACAACAGTACAGAGCACTGCGCTTTGGTCACCGGCTTGTCGCCGGCGACCACGGCCACGACAGCGTGAACCAAGAGGGGCAAAACGTCCGCAATACTATTACGAACATTTTGAGGGTACTTTCGTCGGCGGAGATGACCTAAATCGTCGGCGAGCCGGAACGAGGCGGAGGCGAAAGTAAGGGAAAAATGAAAATAGCGAAAAGCTTCGCGCGACCTAATATAACATGTGCTTGAGCTCTAAGGGGCTATCGCGAAGGTACCTGGGCCTAGCGGGGGTCCAAGGGAGGTCGGAGGAGTTCTGGCGACACCGACCACCGTCGGAGTAGAGGAAGACGACGCGGAGGAAGTGGTCTGAGCAGCCAGAGGACCAAGGAAAGGTGCGGTTAGCTCCAGAAGGACCCACAGAAGTACCCTAAGCAATACATTGAAGGAGGGAGCGACTTTACCGGCGGTGAAGATGAAGGCGAAGATTCACGGTGGAAGAGAGCCCGAAACTCAATTCAGTCGATTCCTACGAATGCGAGCCAAATAAAGTTAGGGCACCAAACCGAGAGGGCGAGAGGAACGAGGCGATGCTGAGAGAGGAGCCAGGGGACCACTGGAGCATCGTCGGCGACGAGGAGCTCTACGGTCGACAATGGCAGAAGGTGTTCTCAGCGCTATACGAACAAGTTCACAGAGAGAAAGCTAGAGGGTTGCAAATGGTGAGAAAAGGGGGGCTAAGGAGGAGCACGGGGACCTTATAAAGCTGGCGAGCAATGGGAGGGAACACGAGCGGCTCCACGGGGAAATGGAGCTACGGCGCTGCCACCGCTCAGTGGAAGCGATAGGAGTTAGTAGAAGGTAGACTTCGGGGGAAAAGGTCCTGGCAAGCATTTAAGGATGGCAGTAAATAGCCGTTGGTGAGGATGACGACGAGGTGACAGGGCACTGCACAATCCTCAGCGCACGCCATCGCCCCCGGGCACGAGGAAGAAGGATAGAGGAGGAGGAGGTCGTGGGCGACTGGATCGGATGCGAACGACCGAGATCGCTCCCAACCTCCGGAGGTCCGAAACGGTCTGAGAGATCGTGGTCGTTGGATTAAAATCCAACGGCCCACACACGCGCTCAACTGACCGTGCCCGATGCGGCTCGGGTGACTTGGTTAGACCGAGCCAAATGACTTGGGCTCGGGTCTGACTCGAGCCCGAGTCTGACTCAGCCCAAGAAGTTAAATTAAAAAATAGAGCTTTGGGGAATTATTTGAGGTAGCAAACTAACTTTAAAAATTTTGAAATTTTTATAGGAGCTTGCTAACTTAGATATTGACCTTGTATAAAATTTCAGAGGTTTTCTTGAATTTCTTTTGCCTCCAAAAATTCTGCAAGGTGCTAAGGGTTTGACTAAAAATCAAACAGGTTTGACTGATCCCTTAAAATATTCAAACAATTTCCAAAAATTGTGAAGTTTTTCAGAGGGGTCACACATCATCCCTAGCACTTAGGAAAAATATTTTCAGAGGATGATCACAAGATTTGACAAGAAGGTTTTTGGAGGGCAAGATTTAGGTCAAAAGAGAGGCTTGTGATTTGTATTTCCATAATTCTTTTGCAAGAACTTTTTAGAACAAATAGGAAATACAAGATGTAAGAAAAGTTTTAAATTTCTACATATTTTCTTACATTTGAAACACAAGTCCAGAATTGGGATGTTACAGAGGATCCAGAAGTTAATGGGCAAGGAAATGATGAAGAGTAGTCTAGTTCTGTAGTCTAGGTCTCGTCCCAATCTAGTGGACTCGTTGGTACTTGCGTACAACCGATATTTTCCAGGTCCTTGGTTAATATCAGTCGTACACAGGTTGCCCCAGTCGCTTGCCTATGGAGAGATGAGCTCTACCCCTTTTGCTCCCGCTATAGTCTATGTTGCTTTATGTAATGTAATCAATTTAGCATGTTCGACTCTTTTGTAAAACTCGACCCGACGTGGTCTATGTCACTCTGATGGTTATAATATGTTTTAATTCACGCCTTGTATGAATGATTCAACAATGTGCCTGTGAGTGCTATCTACTGATCCAGAGAATAGCACAGTGTTTTCACAGAGGATTCGGGATTAAAAAATCCGGCTCCGACACGCCGCCGGTCACAATTTTGTTCTCTTAGATCATCACATTCGGCATCACCTGCAATTATGTTCACAAATATAACTACGGACACGGATTTACGTCTGTACAAATACTAATTAACTGTTACCACCATTTAGGATAAGCCAGCAGCCTGGATGCCGTTATTCTCTGGTAAATATTAGACGTTAGGACAAGCCATCGGCCTGAATGCCATTATTAATTCTTTGGTAAATACTAGATGTTAGGATAAGCAACCATCCTGGACTCCATTAATCTTTGATAAAAAATAATTCACGCCAGTATTAATTACAATTGTGCTATATATACTAACCATGGAGCCATCAAAAGATACCCAAGTCATAATCCGACAAATAGCCAACAATAACGATATGGCAAAGCACAGTAGCCAAGGACTCTTGCTACTTTCCTTGGTTCTTTTGGGCCATGTTTTGCAATTCCTGCATGCATATACGGTAATTAACTAACCAAAGATCATTTTTTAAGGGAGATATAATGTTTTTTTTTATTTCTAAGTTGTTTAATCGATCTTGGGTATTCATAATATATATAAAAAAAAGACGTGAATGGATTTCTTTCTTTTGGGGTTTCCTTAGTAGATTTATATCTGCACACACATATAGCTGTTTCTTTTTATGTTGAGAGGATATATGTGTTTCTTTTGATCTTTAAGGTCGAAGCATTGACGGCGTGGGGGCCGAAATGACGACAGGAGGAAGCAATGAAATCAAGATCAAGGGGGTGACCGCATGCTCAAAAAACTTTGTCAGACCAGATGGGGGTACTGCTATCCGACGTCGGATCAGTGCAAGAAGAATTGCCCATGAGACTCAGAGGCGAGGTTGAGCACTCTCCAGTCTCGTGATTGATCGGGCCATTATGCTTATATTCAGATCGTAAAGATCTTTTAATAATATTCATCTACCCAACAATTGAGAAAAAGCTACAAGTTTACCCTTGTATGTGTTCTTTGGAAACATGTTGGAGTAAATAACATAATATTCATAAAATTTGCCTGGTGCATCTATTATTATAATCTAACAAGAATACACCAAATGAAATTGTGACTTTTTACTAGTCATCAAAATAAAAATAGACATAAACCAAGGATTCAGTTTTTTAGTTTGTAAATACAACATTAGTGAGAACATGTTATACTCATATTATTTAAAAGTCATGATTTCGTTTGGTTTATTCTTGTTAGATTATAAGAATAGAAGCACCATGCAAATTTTATGAATAGCATGTTATTTACTCCAACATGTTTCCAAAGAACATATTCAAGGGTAAACTTGTAGCTTTTTTCTCAATTGTTGGGTAGATGAATATTATTAAAAGATCTTTACAATCTGAATATAAGCATAATGGCCCAATCAATCACGAGGCTAGAGAGTGCTCAGCCTTGCCTCTGAGTCTCATGGGCAATTCTTCTTGCACTCATCCGACGTCGGATAGCACCGGCCATTCGTATGGCAGCAGTACCCCCATCTGGTCCGACAAGGTTTTTCGAGCATGCGTTCACCCCCTTGATCTTGATTTCATTGCTTCCTCCTGTCATCATTTCGACCCCCATGCCATCAATGCTTCGACCTTAAAGATCAAAAGAAACACATATATCCTCCCAACATAAAAAGAAACTACTATATAATGTGTATGTGTGTAGATATAAATCTACTAAGGAAACCCCAAAAGAAAGAATTCCATTCAACTAATTTTTTATATTATGAATACCCAAGATCGATGAAACAACTTAGAAATCAAAATAAACATTGTATCTCCCTTAAAAAATGAACTTTGGTTAGTTAATTACCATATATGCATGTAGGAATGGCAAAACAACCCAAAAGAACTAAGGAAAGTAGCAAGAGTCCTAGATACTGCCGACACAAGGAAAAGCTCATGTGACGGTCCTGGATTGGTGGCTAGCAATATCACAAAGAGAGGTGGCCCTGAGTAGAAAGGGTCAAAGCTTATTAGTCAGCCTGACACAGTGGCAACTCTGGAAAGAAAGGAATAAAAGATTTTTTCACCACCAACGAAATGATGCGTTGGGGACGGTAGCGATCATCAAAGAAGAAGCCAGGGCCTAGATATTAAGTCGGGCAAAAAATTTAGTGGCGTGTCTTCTGGTGGGAGATGAGGTGCTTCCCTAAAGATCGGCTCAGCGAGGGGCCATCAGAACTAAGGAATCTAGAAGAACTTTCAAGGGCTGGGGAAATAGTATCATCCGGTCCTTCGGCTCTGCCTAGTGCTTCGGGCTGGATTGCTCTCATGCACCCTCTAGTCCTGCTATCTATATTTTTCTAGTTTGTGATGTTTTTCTTTCGGTTTTTGGTTTTGTAATTTGTCAGCAACTCCCGCTTTAATGCATTAATGTCAATTCTCTTGCCATTTCCTCCGCCCCCAAAGAAAGAGTCCTTGGCTACTGTGCTTCATGTGCTTTGCCATATCGTTATTGTTGGCTATTCGTCGGATTGTGACTTTTGTATCTTTTGATGGCTCCATGGTTAGTATATATAGCACAATTGTAATTAATACTAGCGTGAATTATTTTTAGCAAAGATTAATGGAGTCTAGGCTGGTGGATTATCCTAACATCTAGTATTTACCAAAAAGTAATAATGGCATTCAGGTCGATGGCTTGTCCTACCGTCCAACATTTACCAGAGAATATGGTGGCATCAAGGCTGTTGGCTTGTCGTAAACGGTGGTAACGGGTAATTATTATTTGTATGGACGCGGATCCATGTCTGTTATTATACTTGTGAACATAATTGCAGCTGGTGTCGAATGTGATGATCTACGAGAACAAAACTGTGATTGACGGCGAGCTTAACGAATTCAACAGCGAAGCGAGAGAGTTCCGAAAGCAAAGAGGGCACTACTTGGCGATCATTGTGCAGGACTTGCTCAAGCCGTTTTTAGGTGTACAAAACACTGCCTGGAGCCAGTGGCAGACCCATGATTTTCAGGATGGGTGTTCGAAGTTACAAAAATATCGTTCAATATTTTTCCTAAGGAGTCAAACAATTCACATATTTGTGTTTTACTGGTGGAAAGATGAAAATTTGAATATACAGAGAATAATTCTCTTATTTTGTGATTGTTAGTCTATTGTTGAATTGTTAGGGTTCTGTGGGGACCCCGGTAATTATCTCCATAAGACCGAGATTAGACAAGGTCTTAGGGACATAATTACGGGTCTCCGGTAAATGAATTCCAATTTAACTCTATCCAAGTGAGAGGCTTAGCCGAATACTAGAGCCTCAACGATCATGCGCGCTGCTCCTTTGCGAGCGCTACATGATTGTCGATTCTCTTTCGATTCGAAGCACTACACTTAGTGAGTTAAATGGGTATCCATTAACAATGAGTATGACATATATTGGCTCCCAAGATCAACGACAAATATACTCATACCCTCATCCAACGTTGGTTACATCCATACAACGCATACAACAAGAGATAAAAAGACATACTGCATAATAGTCAAAGTCTACAGCTTATTACATACGGCCGACCGGCCAAATTCAAAGTAAAGTATCAAGTAGCAGCGGAAGTAAATAAATAAAGCAAAAGACCAGTAGTGGTATGCCCATCACCCATCGGCAACCGACTGGGGGTTAAATGATAGCACACTACTCGTTAGTGTCACCCAAGTCAACACTAACAAGATCGTCAAACTCATAATCTTCCTCACCTGAAAAGGCCAGCAAACATCTGGCTGAGTACAAGTGTACTCGCAAGTCTTACACAAATAAAAATAGTTATGCATAAGAGTCATTCAAAAGATAGCTCATATTGGTTTAGTTTTGCGAAAGAGACGCAACAATTAACATCCTACACATACTAGTTTTTCATGTGCCCATTTAAAAAAAAACAGATTTGAAGTAGAAGTAAAGCATATGGTAAAGCATTTCAGTAATACACAATTTAATCATACCAGGACCAAAGTGGCATCCCACTTTGATGAACTAAACACATGAACATCCCGTTCATGACGAATGCCAAGTTCAACCACAATTTTAAATCCAAGTCTAACAATAAGCAGCCACAAATTTCAAGCGGTCGTCCATAACCGTGGACACGACTATTCGAATAGATTTATACCCTGCAGGGGTGTATTACTTTACCCACACGACTTGATTAGCCCGTTAGCCTCCAGATGCCTCCGAATATAGCATACTACCTATGGTGTGCCGGCCGGGTAAATCAAGATATGGTCATTTTTAGCAAGAAGATCCCATTGGGTTAAGTCCCTCAACCCAGGGCTCCTAGGAACATAAGACGTTACGGCCTCTATGCCCTATCGGCCCAAAAAGGAACATAGGATTTCACGGTCTTATGCCCTTACAATTTCACCACCGTGGGACCCAACACAATAAAACCTTCCCCCTACTTAACCATACGGCTCCCAACCCGCGTGTGGCAGCACGAGTGTTGCTTGAACTGCAGGTACCCAAAGTTCGGTCCTTAATTGTCTAGACAAGTCCTTCCACTTACCCAATGCTCGTGCACAAAGCACCATCACTAACCAACACTTGTCCAGACCAAAAAGCCCATTTAAAATGACAAAATTTGTCTCATAAAACAACTACAAAGATCTGAAGTAAAAACATAAAGTAAGAGTTGTATTTATCCCAAAACCGCCGGGTTATTCCCGACGATCGAACTACCGTATCTAGACTTGCATGGCTAAGCGATTCTATAACCCATAATTCACACATCCTATCTTAAGCATATAGGAGTTAGTATAATTCAAGACTAACCTCAAGCATAGGACATAACTAAACTACACATCACAAAAATATTGACATAATCAAAATAGCATGCAAGCAATTATCATTGCACTATCTTAACCAAAACTGGGATCAAATATGATGCAAAAGAAAGTTCAAATGATGCTTGCCTTGCTGGTACAGAGAGCTGCTCACTCTCGATGGCGTAAGTGTCGATATCAATATGCTCGGTATCTATATAATTATAACATCAAATAAATACCGAGGAAACAACTCAAAACCCAAAATGCTCAAAAATGCATGATTTTTCTACAGTAGTTAGGTCATGATTTTAAATGATTTTTGGTGAAAGAATTATTTCATCTTGATTTAGTATATGAAAGTTATAATGGTTTGAATTTCAGATTTCAATATACCGTCATTTATGTAATTTAATTATGAAGTGAAATTTTGTAGAATAGTGGCGAGTACATGGATTACATAGATAAATAGGAAATATTATTATAAGTTAAAAACAGTTGAGTTTGTCCTTTTTGGAGTTTTTATGATTTAGTTATGTATTTTCAAAGTTATTGCCCTTTTATAGTGTAACAATAATAGAGTTAAAGATTATATCCTCCCAAATATAGTTTCGGTGACAGAGGTAATGTGGAGACCATTTTTAGAATTAAGTTCACTGAAAATGAAAATTATCAAAAGTGGTCTCACTGTTTTTGGAGCTTCCAATAATTACTTATGCATTTTTTAAGTTATGAGCCCCTTTCTTATTGTAAAAATAATAGGATTAATGACTCATTTTCCAAAATAAAGCTCTCTGTTACCGAGACAAAGTTGAAACCAATTTTAATATAAAGTTCATTGAATATGAAAATTATCAGAAGTGGTTTCATGTGATTTGGAGTTAAAATCAATTACTTATGTATTTTCAAAGTTATACCTATTTTAAAGTGTGCAAATAAATCTTTTCGGATTTTATAACGCAGATTACTCCTTTTCTTACGAGACATGTGCTAGTCACAATCATCGACAGCGGGACCGGAGAACGATGCTTTCCCTTTTAACTCGATTTTAAAATCGAATTGACATGTGGGGCGTCGTCGTCGACGTGGTCCGATGGACTCGACCACCAGCAAGACACGCCGAGCACGGGTTTAACACCCAAGGCCCACATGTAAGTCATCGTGACATTATTCAAAACCTCCCGTTTTTCCGTGCATGGGGCCCGCATGTAAGTGGAACATTACCGCGGCTAAGACATCGATTATTGCTAATGATTGAAGTTAATGGTTAACGACGTTGCTACGATCGCGGTCGGCGCACGACAACGACAAATTTGCCCAGCGGTTGCGCGGCTCGCCGCGACATGACCCAATGACGCCAACCAAGGGCATGGGCGGATGTAGAATAGCAAGGCGCCCTAATGGGAGTAGTCCCGACGATCGAGCCGGTCGAGCGGCTGGCCGCCGACGAGCGGCGGCGGGTTATATGGCAAAGTGCATGCAGCTCAACCGAGCGTCTTAGTACAATCTCGTGGTTGCTTATGCTACCTAAAGGTTTAGGAGGTCACCGAGTGTGAGAAGCTTGGGAAGTCTGAGGTCGGCCGGTGGAGCGATGTGCCACGGAGAAGAAGAGTGGCGGCGATGCGGCTTCGCGAGGAGAGAAAACCCTGAGCAAAACCAAGACCAGTGAGTGCTTGGATCAGCTCCAGGAACTCAAGGTCAAACTATAAGAGCAAAGAATCGAAGGATAGCTTACCAAAATGAAGTGGGAGATGAAGAGGTTGGGCTACGGCCGAAAATGAGACAATCCTCAATTCAATAGAAGCCTGTCATGCAATCACGAAATTGATTGAAGGGTTTAGATCAGTGGACTAAAGCACGTACGGTGACGCGGAGGATTGAGGATAATACCTTCTAGAAGTGAGAAATGGCACGAGGTGTCTTCGGGAGCACGCTCTGGACTCGACAGAGAGCTCGACGATGAACCAGAGGCTACAAGGCAAGATAGGAGCTGAGCTTAGCAAAAATGGAAACGACACCGAACAAGAAGAGGGGAGGAACCATGCGGTTGGAGCTTACCCTAGAGACGAGCTCAATCTGGCTTCCCTCCCCTCTGTCAACCGAGGAGAAGTGAGGGAGAAAGTGTAACATCCAAATTTTCTGAGTTTAAAAATCTTTTAAATAGTTAGTAGGGGAAAATTCACCATTTGGATTTTATTTGAATTTAATTTCAAAAGCTTAATATTGGACTTTGCAATCAAAAACATTTAATGTGAATAATCCCAAGTGGAACAATAGCCAAAACTATTTTATTTGGGTTCTATGTGCTCAGATATATTTTCTAGATTTTTCTAGAATTTTTCTGAGTTCATTTGCTAATTTCTATTGCTTATTTGAATTTATGGTATTTTCTAAAATAGAAAAGCTATTTATAATCTCAAAATCCTCTCAGGCCTAATCTTTCCGGCCCAATCCTATTCCCGCCTAACCCACGGCCAGCCGACTCATGTGTGACCAGCTCACGCGGCGCCTCGCTGACATGCGGGCCCCGCATGTCAGCTCTCTCTCTCTCTCCGAGCGCCTCGCTCGTTCTCCACCGTCCGTCGAGGATGAGCGGCTAGATGCGCGTGAGGTAACGAGACGGTCCGAATGTTCCTTTGATTGTGGGCGTTCGATCGATCTGAACAGTCGGATCGTGAGTCCGTTCGCACCGCACCGTTTTCGCACGCCCGCGCCCTAACCTTAGCCAGCGACGTGTGGGTCCCACCCGCCACATCATCGCCTCCGAAGTCGGGACGATCGGGACTCCGCCGCCGCCCGCTTTTCGCCGTTCGTGCCTCGGACTCTCGCAGCCTCCGGGTATAAAGGGGAGGTAGCCCTCGATCTCGCGACTCCAACCCGCGCCGCCGCCGAACCCTAACCCTAGCGCGCAAAGCTCTGAGAAGCGATCTGCGCACGCAACTCCGACGAGCTTGTTCTCGCCGTTGGTGCGCCGCGCCTCTTCGTCGCACCCTCGGCATCGCACGGAGCTCCTCTACCTCTGGTGGCCTTGGTTTCGCGGAAGATCGCCGTAGCTCCGATCCCGTCGAGCCCGAATCCTCTCGCCGCTCTTCGCCGCCGCCGCCGCCACAGACGTTCCGTGCACGGTGAGCACACCCGCGTGATCCTCGTGTCATCCTCTACCTCCGGTACCACCCACCGCCGGTGAAACGCCGCCGTCGCTGGAACCCTCGGTCCCCGAGCCGCCGCCGTCGTCGGGTCCGACGTGGCACACCACTCGCCGCCACCTCGGCGCCGCGTCGGCGCCGTGCCCTCGTCTCGCCGCGTGGAGGAGCCGTCGGCCCACGTGCGCGCCACGTGGTAGTCCACCGCTCAAGATTCAACCGGCCGGTGAGACTTGGTCTACCGTGAGCCATCTCACCGACATGTGGGTCCCATATGTCGGTTTTTCTTTATTTATCTTTTCGAAATTACGAGGGCTGACGTCGTGATTGCGCAATAATCCAATTTTTCTTTAGAGAAATAATTCGGAAATTCCAGAAAATCCAAATTAGGGTTTCTTTTAGATTTTCAATCTTCCAAAGCCCATAACTTTTGCATCCTAACTCCGATTGAGCCCATTCAAATTTCTAAATTTGTCTAAATTCAAGCTCTATTTATCTAAGATTTTTATTTAATTTTTGGAGTTTGTTTTGCCTCTGTTATTTATTTGTTTTGTTTGTTTGTGTCTCGTTTGCGAGTAGACGTCGATTCGTCGGGGAATTTTGTGGAAGAAGGAGCACCCCAAGATCAAGACCAGTACATAGACCTTTTCCAAGGCAAGTCATACCGTTGATCATCTTGAACCCAGTTTTCAAATTACTTTGGGTTAAATTATTGCATTCTATTTTAATTATGTATTTAACTGCTTTGGGCACAGTTATTATCCAAATTGTTATCACACCTTGGCCTTGTATGTCATAATTCCTTGTCACCCTAGATTGGTTACTAGTTGGTATTATTATAGCACCAACGTGGGTTGGTTAGATGCGAGTACAATTGCTTAGCCATGCCACGAGTCATCATTACATGTAGTTGCAAATATTAATTATGACTAAGTGACTATGGAACTTCGTGTAAAACTGTGTGCTATGTGTTATTACTTCGTGATGGCATGTGTTGCACTAAAACCAACTGGGTGGTAAAGGATTTAGACTGAGGCAAGTGGTGGAGACTGTGTGATATGGTGGTCTATGTGATGGGAATGTTGGTCTTTGTGACTTAGTTAGAAAATGGAAGTCTTGCCTTGGTCAATTAAGGACTTAACTTTGTGCGCCATTGAACTGAGCCTTACTGTAAGACCACATGCCTGGTATGGGACGGGCCTAACTTAGTAAGTTATGGATTCTCGGCATTGATGTTCAGGTGGATAGGTTAGGCTGTGTGACAGGGTGGAGGTGTGACTACTTGGTGGTTGCATAGCGGACGATTCGTCTTCCCCGTCGTGGTGTGTGTTATACCAATTCTATGTGAGCTGGTATAGCGGTTTGTAAGCACACTGGGAATGTCAATGTTTGAGATGAAGTTTTCGAACTGTTTTGTTACGATTGGTGCTTGCTACACTAGTTGTATCTTGTGGGTAAAGTGTACAACCTCTGCAGAGTATTAAATTAATCTATTCGAATAGCCGCGTCCGCGGTCATGGACATGCTCGGGGATTTCACATGAGGGGTAGTTTTCATAAAATGTGGGAATGGGAGCTGTGTGACCTTAATCATATGGCTATGTGAAATGATCTGTTTAGCTGTGTGTCTTTGTGGAAACAACTGTTAAATTATTATTGTCTATTTGTTTTGAAGTATGTTTTCAATCTATTATTCGTATTCAATTGCAAATGTTGCTTTTATGCAAAAGAACCACAGAAGCCTTATATTTGGAATAAGCCTGCATCTATACATTGCATTCTGTGGTATGATTTGCGAGTACAGTTGTGTACTCACGCTTGTTGTAAAACTTGTGCCCAAACCTACAGAAGAGGAGGAGTCTACGCCTGCTTTCGAGGAGGAGTTCGCTGAAGGCTGATCGTTCGTTAAGGTCTGGATCCCAGTCGGTTGCCTGTGGTGAATTGGTGGGATCTACGCTAGAGTTATTTCCGTTCCGCTGTTGTTTATTTCTCTGTTAGCCCTGCGTGGCTTAATAAGTGTAAACTCGACCATAAGGTCAAAACCCTTATTTGTTATTCAAACTAATCGTTTACTTTATTTATCGCTTGTGTGGATCGATATTTACCTATGTTAACCCTGTGTGCACTAGCGTGATCCTGGACTAATGCAGTATACACAGAGGGTTTTAGAATCGTAATTCTGGGTCCCGACAGAGGTGGTATCAGAGCCATACTGACTGTAGGTCTTGACCTTAGTTAGATTGGCCGTCTTTAGAGTGTCCAAATTATTTTCTAAAAGAAAAATTAACTTTCAAGGTTAATTAATTGCTTAACTCTCCTCATATCTCTCTTGCCTCAACTTTTGCTATAATCTCATCTCTCCCCGCTGTTTTAAAGTTGCTCTTACCCTGTTCGTCTGTCTTTACAGATGCCTCGCCTTCAGAGCTATGGTGAGCGCACTGGAGGTTATCTTCTTGAGCTTTGGAAGCATTGCGTGTTCTGGAGGTTTTGATCGTCTGGCAGATGCGGCAACAGCTTGGTGGGCGGTGAATGGACAAAACCGTGGAGTGATTTGTCGCCTAACGATCTACGCCAGGAGGAACGACAAGGCAAGCCAACCTTTGCACGTCTCTGTGAGGAAGATCACTTGGCTGGAAGGTATCCAGGAGTCGTCACGCTTGGCCATGCTTCGTATTCGCAACATCTACGCACGGAGCTTCAGACACCGCCTTCCGTTACCACCCAGTAGCGGCCAGTGGACTTGCCAAAGACGCTACCCGCCCACGTATGAGAGAGCAACGCTACGATCGTGCACCTCGCACGCTTGTGGCCGCCAGAGAAAGCTTTGGAGAGGACCATCACGAGTTGGATCATGTCTATGAAGCCTTGCAGAGTCAAGAGAAGGTCGCCACTCTGCAGAGATTCTCTACGACCAAGTCCCCAAGAAGAGGAAGACCCGAGGAGGACTCAAGAAGATCCAGAGGAAGGCCAGTTGAGCCCAAGAAGATGCAGAGCGAGGAGCAGCGGAGCGGTTGCACCGGAACGCCTGCTCTGCTGCACGAGCCTGTGGCATCGAGATCGGTTTGCCAAGATGCCGCTCACTTCCGAGCTCACACCGTCGAGCGCGCGCGCGGTTGTGGAGGCTTTCTCGAGTAGTGGGTCTTAGTTCCGCCAAAGCTTAGCGATTCGGTTTAGTGAGTCGCTTTAGGCGGTAGTTTTGTGTGCTTAGGTCGTTGTTTCTTTTGTGTGCAGTATGAGTGCAAAGGCCCTTAGGCATTTGTTGCGACCATGCTAAGACCCTAATTAATAAAGGTATTTCATTTGAGTTTCTTGAGCTGTGTTTTGTTGGGTTTAACCTAACCCCTGCTTAGTTCTCAACTTATCTTGTGCTTGCTACCTTATCTAACCTATGGAGCTTCGCCAGATGGTTCAAACTCGTCAGACTGCTGCTAGTGGTTCCGCATCTCAAAGACCGAGAAGCAATGAGCAACCAGCCGCAGGAGCAGTTCCGCCACAAGCACCCCCAATTGACTTGCAAAACTTTGGAGCTTTCATGGCAGCACAGACTCAGCTAATGAACACTATGATGACTCAGATGCAAGCTATGTACAACCAGAACAACAACAACAACAATCAACAGTATGGAGCCCCAGCTGCTCATGGTCACCATGGACCATCCAAACTTGCAGAATTTATGAGGACTCGTCCACCAACCTTTTCTGGACACGTCTCTCCAGTGGAGGCAGATGATTGGCTCAGAGTTATTGAAAGAAAGCTGCTGATCACTCAGTGCAGCGATCGTGAAAAGGTTCTGTATGCCACTCACCAGATGGAAGGCACCGCTGCTGAATGGTGGGAGAACTTCTGTGCCGCCCATGAGACGCCACAAGATATCACATGGGAGGAATTTTCTGCGGCATTCCGCCAGTATCACGTACCAGAAGGCATTATCGATCTAAAGAAGGATGAGTTCCGCGCTCTCAAGCAAGGAGCTATGTCAGTGTCTGACTATCTCAACAAGTTTTCTCAGCTAGCTCGCTATGCAGCGGAAGATGTAGCCACGGACAAGGCTCGCCAGAGTCGCTTTTTGAAGGGACTAAACACTGGGCTGCAAGTCAGTTTGATCGCCCATACTTTTCCTGATTTCCAAGAGCTGGTCAACAAAGCCTTTGTTTTGGAGGACAAACGCAAGGAACTGGAGGATAACCGTAAACGCCGGATGGCTCAGCAAGGGAACCATCAATCACAGCAGAGGGCAAGAACAGTGCCAGCACAGTTCAACAGGTTTCCACCCCAGACTTCGTTCAGAGCACCTGCACCAACTTCAACACCCGTCCAGCTGCTCAGAACTTTCGCAACCCTGCACCTGTCAACCCCAATTCAGGAAGCAACCAGCAGAGCGCACCAAAGGTCTGTTACCCCTGTCGTCAGCCAGGACATTTTGCCAACCAGTGTCCGCAAAGGGGAACAATCACTCCAATACGCTTCAACCTTGGAGCTATGCCATCCAAGATACCAGCACCAGGCATCAACCAAGGAGCTTCGCAAGTTGCCGGTCAAGCCGGAGGAGCACCACAGTCCGTGATCAGAGGCCGTGTCAACCACGTCACTCTGGAAGGAGCCCAGGAATCACCGGACGTCGTACTGGGTAAGTTTCTGGTTAACTCAGTACCTACATCAGTTTTGTTTGATTCTGGAGCTTCTCATTCGTTTGTTTCTGGAATGTTTGCAACCAAAAATAAATTGGAAGTTATGCAACTTAAGCATACTCGTAGTCCGATGCGCTCGAGCAGAGCTAAGTACTAGAGTGGGATGTTTAGGAGCTAAGTTACTCATAGCCGAGTTGAGTTTCTAGCCAACCTAATTGTCCTAGACACCCAAACCCTAGATGTCATTCTTGGCATGGATTGGTTATCCAAGCACAAAGTCGTGCTAGATTGTGGCGAAGAGTCAGAATAATCGAGGATGCCAAAGGAAACAAGGTAGAGTTTCTAGCCACCTCGATTCGTGATGGACATTTGCTAGTAAACAGTTTGAAGACCCTTTCCTTAGAAGAAGTGCGATCGTCGGTGAATACCCGGATGTGTTTCGGAAGAATTACGGGAATGCCACCGGATCGTGACATTGAGTTTGTCATCGACCTAGTGCGAGGACAAGACCGATTTCAAGAGACCTTATCGGATGCCGATCGATGAATTGGTAGAGATGAAGAAGCGTATAGAAGAACTTCTTGAGAAAGGTTTCGTGAGACCTAGTTCGTCGCCATGGGGAGCGCCAGTGTTGTTTGTCAAGAAGAAAGATGGAAGTATGAGGATGTGTATTGATTACCGTTCGCTCAACGGTTACCATCAAGAACAAGTACCCACTACCCTGATAAATGATCATTTGATCAGATGAAAGGAGCCGGATTATTCTCAAAGATCGACCTGCGATCAGGTTACCACCAGCTAAAGATTTGTCCTAAGGATATACCGAAGACCGCGTTCTCAACACGGTATGGACATTATGAGTTCTTAGTCATGTCCTTTGGTCTGACTAATGCCCCTGCATACTTCATGAACATGATGAATAAAGTATTCATGGAATATTTGGACAAGTTCGTAGTTGTGTTCATTGATGATATTCTGGTGTACTCCAAGTCGGAGGAAGAACACGCCGAACATTTAAGGATAATATTGGGAAAACTTGAGAGCATCACCGTATGCCAAGTTCGATAAGTGTGATTTTGGAAGAAGGAAGTGGATTTCCTTGGTCACGTGATGACAGCCGAGGGAGTAGCAGTTGACCCCGGTAAAGTTAAAGCAGTATTACATTGGGAGCAGCCCAAGACCGTGACTCAGATTCGTAGTTTCTTGGGGATGGCAGGTTATTACCGCCGTTTCATCGAAGGATTCTCATCAATTGCTAAGCCCCTTACGCGATTGTTGAAGAAGGAGAAAAGTTCACTTGGACTCCACTGTGAGGAAAGTTTTCAAGAGTTGAAGAACGATTGACTTCATCAACACGATTACGCGGATATTCGCAAGGATTTCGATATCTATTGTGATGCTTAGCGTCAAGGATTAGGATGCGCCCCGATGCAAGAAGGAAGAGCTGCCGCTATGCGTCAAGACGCTTGAGATCTCACGAGGAGAATTACCCTACTCATGATCCGGAATTAGTGCCGTAGTGCATGCTTTAAAGATTTGGCGTCATTACCTCATCGGTAATCGCTGTGAAGTCTACACAGATCATAAGAGTCTAAAGTATATCTTCACCCAGTCAGATTTGAATATGAGACAGAGAAGATGGTTGGAATTGATCAAGGATTATAATCTTGGAATCCACTACCATCCCGGAAAAGCCAACGTAGTCGCAGATGCTCTAAGTCGTAAGAGTTACTGCAATGCTTTGGAAGTAAAGGAAAGTTGCCCAGAACTTTATGAAGAATTTCAAAAGCTAAAGCTAGAAGTGGTGTCTGAAGGATTTGTAGCCAATTTGGAAGTACAGTCTACCCTGGAGAAGCAAATTCGTGAAGCACAACCAAAGGATCCTGTGTTGTCGTGCATCAAGGTCAAAATGGCGTAAGGAAATTCAAAGATTTCACCAAGGATGATCAAGACATACTGATTAATGGTCGATCTCGGTACCGATATCGATGGTCTAAGACGATTAATCTTAAAGGAAGCCCATGACTCAAAGTATTCGATTCACCCCGAAGTACCAAGATGTACCGGGATGTTAAGACTAAATTTTGGTGGCCAAATTTGAAAAACGAAGTCGCACTCGTTGCCTTATGCGACACCGCCGAAAGTAAAGCGAACACCAGAGACCGGCGAGTTTGTTGCAACCGCTGAAGATTCCGAATGGAAGTGGGAAGAGATCGGTATGGATTTCATTACCGGTTTACCCAAGACTCAATCGGGTTACGATTCGATCTGGGTAATAGTCGATCGTCTAACCAAGGTCGCCCATTTCCTGCCAGTCAAAACCACGTATTCAGGAGATCGCCTTGCGGAGTTGTACATGGCCGAATTGTCGGTTTGCGGTGTGCCCAAGAAGATAGTGTCGATCGAGGATCCCGATTCACCTCTCGTTTTTGCGAGCTTGCATGAAGCATTGGGTACCCATCGAATTTGATCGCGCGTATCATCCACGCATGATGGACGATGAAAGAGTTAATCAGATATTGGAGGATATGCTGAGAGCTTGTGCTCTAGCTAATGCTACCCGTTGGGATAAAAGTTTACCATACGCAGAATTTTCGTACAACAACAGTTATCAAGCTAGTCTGCAGATATCACCATTTGAAGCTTTGTACAGCCGTGCCTGTAGAACCCCGTTGAATTGGTCAGAAACAGCTCAACGATCAGTATTCGGTCCTGACATCATTCAGGAAGCAGAAGAGCAAGTGGCCATGATCAGAGAAAGATTGAAGATAGCTCAGTCCAGGCAAAAGAGCTATGCTGATAATCGTCGTCGTGACCTCAGCTTTGAACCCGAGGATTTCGTTTATCTTCGAGTGACCCCGCTCAGAGGTGTCAAATGGTTTCATGCCAAAGGGAAGCTTGCCCCTAGGTATGTTGGTCCGTTCAAGATTTTGGAACGTCGTGGGGAAGTTGCCTATCGCTTGAGCCGCGCGATGCGTTAGCGGAGTGCATGATGTCTTTCATGTCTCGCAATTGAAGAAGTGTCTTCGTGTGCCAGAAGAGCAAGCCCCGTTGGAATCAATTGACTTGAAGGAGGATCTTACCTACAAGGAGCAGCCAGTCAAGATTTTGGATGTCACAGAGCGCCTCACCCGAAGCAAGACTGTTCATTTTTGCAAAGTTCAGTGGAGCAACCACTCAGAAGGAGAAGCAACGTGGGAACGTGAAGAAGAGCTGAAAGCCGAGTTTCCTAGCCTTTTCTCTAGCTAGCCTGAATCTCGGGGTCGAGATTCCTTTAAGGGGGGGAGGTTTGTAGCATCCCAATTTTCTGAGTTTAAAAATCTTTTAATTAGTTAGTAGGGGAAAATTCACCATTTGGATTTTATTTGAATTTAATTTCAAAAGCTTAATATTGGACTTTGCAATCAAAAACATTTAATGTGAATAATCCTGTCGGGACCCAAAATTACAATTCTGGACCCTCTGTGTATACTGCACTAGTCCAGGATCACGCTAGTGCACACAGTGGCAACATCGATGAAATATAATTTCTATATACAAAGATGACTAATAAATAGGCAAATAACAATAAATATCAGAGTAAAGACCTTAAGGTCAAAGCTTACAATTAATGCCTCAGAAGGCGAATAGCTCAATGAAAGCTGCAATGAACAAAGCAGAAATAACCGGTGAAGCCCATCCAAATGCCCACAGCAATGGTCAAAGTGCGCGACCTAGTTCTTCTCGATCCTTGAAGTAGACCTTGTTGACCGACGATTCCTCCATTTCTGTAGGTTTGGGCGCAAGTTTTACAACAAGCGTGAGTACACAACCGTACTCGCAAATCATACCACAGAATGCAATTTATAGATGCAGGCTTATTCCAAAGGAAATGACTTCTGTGGTTATTTTGCAGAAATGCAACACTTGCAATTGAATACAAATAATAGATTGAAAGCATAATTCAAAACAAATAGACAATATTAATTTAACAGTTGTTTTCACAAAGACACATAGCCTAATGAAATTCTTTCACACAGCCATATGACTTAAATCACACAGCTGTCCTTTCCCAATAGTTTTATGAAAATCTACCCCTCGTGTGAAATCCCCGAGCATGTCCATGACCGCGGACGCGGCTATTCGAATAGATTGTTTAACACTCTGCAGAGGTTGTACACTTTACCCACACGATATAACCAGTGTGGCCGCACTAATCATAACAAAACGGTTCAGAAACTTCATCTCGACATTGACATTCTTATTCACATAGTACCCATATCACATAGCTTAACTTATCCACCTGAACATCAATGTCAAGACTCCATAACTTACTAAGTTAGGCCCGTTTTATCAGACATGTGGTCGTACAGTAAGGCTCAGTTCAATGGCGCACAAAGTTAAGTCCTTAATTGACCAAGGCAAGACTTCCATATTCTAACTAAATCACAAAGATTATCATACCCATCACAAAGTCCACCATATCACACAAGATCCACCACTTGCCCCACCCAAATCCTTTCCCACCTCGTTGGTTAGGTGCAACACATGCTATCACAAAGTAATAACACATAGCACACAGCTTTATCACAAAGTTCCATAATCACTTAGTCAAATTTATAATTGCAACTCAGGTGATGATGACTCGTTGCATGGCTAAGCAATCTACTCGTACTAACCAACCCACGTTGGTAATACCATAGCACCAACTAAATATGAACCAATCTAGGTGACAAAAGATTATGACATACAATAGACAAAGTGGATATAACAAATTGGATTAATAGCTAAACCAAAAGCATTTAAATAATTACTTAAAGTAAATGCAATAATTTAAATCAAAGTAATTTTAAAAACTGGGATTCAATATGATCAAAGGTATAACTTGCCTTGCTATAGCAATGGTGATCTTATTTTATCTTCAATCTTCTACTTGCTTGATCTTCAGCTCCTTCGGACGATTCCGGACTTCTGCCTAACGAAAGAAAGCGCAAAACAAACTAAATTCAAAAGACAAATCAAATAAACTCCAAATTGAAATTGAATGGTACTGGAAGGTAGATATTGAATTTAGATGAATTTAGAAACTTGAATGAGTTCAATCGGAATTCGGATGAAGAAGATATGACTTTTGGAAGATTGGAATTCACATGAAATGATGAAAAAGCTCTACGGAATATTCTCGAATATTCTAATCCGAAAATATTTAGAAAAAGAACGAGTATATGATAGGTGGGACCGATAGTATTTATGGATTTCTAGAATTAAAATAATTCCGAAATAAGGTAGAGAGAGTGACAAGCGGGACCAATAAGATAAAAGGATTTTCAAGAATTAAATTAATTCTGAAAATAGAATTAGGGTTGACATGTGGGCCATCGGTCTATGGGTAGGGTCCACGGAGATATGCTAGTCCACGGTGGACCAAGCTCATGAACTAGGGTTGGCCAAGGTTTGAGTGACATACGGGACCCGCATGTAAGTGAGGGAAAATATTAGAGTTTTAATTAGGAAGATGACATGTGGGGTCTACATGGAAGATATCTATATATATATACATATATATATATATATATATATATATATATATATATATATATATATATATATATATATATATGGATGGCAAAGGGTCCACATGGAAGTGAGAGAGATACTTATTTATTATCTTGTGTGACATATGGGGTCCATTGTCATAGGAGCAATGGCAATAGGAAGGAAATACGTAAGAAACGAAGCGAGCAACGAAGGAAGTCACGATTGGACACAACGAGCATGAACAAGAACTGAGAGGACATGCCGATTCTTGCTCATGGCGGTTCCGATGAACGAGGCGAACCAAAGATTGGCGAAGGGCAAACGGAAAGGAAACGACGAGCCGGAGATGATGACGCGGTCGGACGCCGAGATTTTGCTCCATGCCACAGCAGCGACGCGAAGAACGCCGACGACGGCGGCCTCACATGCGCAGAACACTTCCGCGATGCTCTACAAAAGGGAGGTGAGCACGGCGAGAACGCGCGACGCGAACTCAACGGTGGTGGAGTTGAAGGCCGGATCAACGGTTATGAGTAATTGGCCGGAGAAGGACGACGAACACAAGGTGAGAGAATGTCCGATTCTCGACGCACGGTGGATGAAACTTGAAGCTACAAGAGGGGAAAGATGGGTATTGACGAGGGGCACAAGATGACGCGTCGGATTTTGGAGAAACTCACCGAGGAAGCGAGGAACGCGATGAACACGTTTGGCTTTAGGGCTTGACATGGCCGACGGTGCTCGGTGATCTTCGCGAAGAGGAAGGAACCATGACGTAGAACGCGACGACGCGAAGCCAACGCCGCAGACGGTTGGCCGGGGGACGTCGGATGAAGCCGTAGTTCGCCGGAGAAAACCTTTTGTTGGAGCTCGGTTTTTTGGAGATTGCGACGAAATTAGATCGGTTTGGAGGAAACCAATTCAGGGGATTGGAAGAGGGGATTAACACGGACGCGTGGGCGCAAACGGCTCGCTTTTATATGCACCGTAGAGAAAGATATGGAAGTTTGAATATTTCAGCCCAAGACGTGCACGTACTGGACTTCTCTGTTGCGATTGGGAGCTGGAAGATGAACAGTGCCGTGCACTGTAGCACGTGGGCAGGAGAGAGAAAAACTGATTTTCGGAATTAAAAGAAATCCCGAAAATCAAGGAGATCAAATAAAATAGCAAACAAATCCGGAAAAATCTCAGAAAATACCCAAAAATTCCTTGAAGCACAAGGAAGCCAAATAACACAAATTTTTATTTAATTAATGTTTATATTAGTCAAATTAAATATTTTTAATTTAGGAAAATTCCAATTAAGCTTTATTAATTCAAATAAAATTGGTGAAATTTTCCAGGGACCTAAACTACTCAAAAGATTTTTGAAAAGCCAAATTTTGGGACGTTACAAATCCCAAGTGGAACAATAGCCAAAACTATTTTATTTGGGTTCTATGTGCTCAGATATATTTTCTAGATTTTTCTAGAATTTTTCTGAGTTCATTTGCTAATTTCTATTGCTTATTTGAATATCTGGTATTTTCTAAAATAAAAAAGCTATTTATAATCTCAAAATCCTCTCAGGCCTAATCTTTCCGGCCCAACCCTATTCCCACACCACGGCCCGACTCATGTGCCTGTGACCAGCTCACCGCTGCGGCGCCTCACTTCGACATGCGGGCCCGCATGTCGACTCTCTCTCTCTCTCTCTCTCTCTCTCTCTCGAGCGCTCGCTCGTTCTCCACCGTCCGTCGAGGATGAACGGCTAGATGCGCGTGAGGTAACAGACGGTCCGAATGTTCCTTTGATTGTGGGCGCTCGATTAGATCCGAACGGCCGATCGTGAGTCCGTTCGCGGCCGCACCGCCGCACGCGCCGCATCCTAACCTTAGCCATCGACGTGTGGGTCCCACCCCACCACGCCATCATAAATCTCCGAAGTCGGGACGACGGGACTCCGCCGCCGCTTTTCTCGCCGTTCGTGCCTGGACTCTCCCAGCCTCCGGGTATAAAGGAGGTAGCCTCGGTCTCGCGACTCCAACCAGCGCGCCGCCGCCGTAACCCTAACCCTAGCCGCGCAAAGCTCGGAGAAGCGATCTGCGTCGCCGCAACTCCGACGAGCTTGTTCTCCGCCGTTGGTGCGCCGCGCCTCTTCGTCTCGCACCCTCGGCATCGCACGCGAGCTCCTCTACCTCTGGTGGCCTTGGTTTCGCGGAAGATCGCCGAGCTCCGATCCCGCCGAGCCGAATCCTCTCCGCCGCTCTTCGCCGCGCCCGGCATACGAACATTCCGTGCACGGTGAGCACACCGCGTGATCCTCGTGTCATCCTCTACCTCCCGGTACCACCCACCGCCGGTGAAACGCCGCCGTTCGCCGGAACCCTCGGTCCCCGAGCCGCCGCCGTCGTCGGGTCCGACGTGGCACGCCACCTCGCCGCCACCTCAGCGTCGCGTCAGCGCCCGTGCCCTCGTGTCGCCCGCGTGGAGCCCCGTCAGCGTCCACGTGCGCGCCCACGTGGTAGTCCATCGGCTCCAGATTCAACCGGCTCGATAGACTTGGTCTACCGTGAGCCATCTCACTGACATGTGGGTCCCACATGTCAGGTTTTTCTTTTATTTATTTTTTTCTGAAATTCTGAGAGCTGACGTCGTGATTGCGCAATAATCCGATTTTTCTTTAGAGAAATAATTCGGAAATTCCAGAAAATCCAAATTAGGGTTTCTTTTAGATTTCCAATCTTCCAAAGCCCATAACTTTTGCATCCTAACTCCGATTGAGCCCATTCAAATTTCTAAATTTGTCTAAATTCAAGCTCTATGTATCTGAGATTTTTATTTAATTTTTGGAGTTGGTTTTGCCTCTGTTATTTATTTGTTTTGTTTGTTTGTGTCTCGTTTGCGAGTAGACGTCGATTCGTCGGGGAATTTTGTGGAAGAAGGAGCACCCCAAGATCAAGACCAGTACATAGACCTTTTCCAAGGCAAGTCATACCTTTGATCATCTTGAACCCAGTTTTCAAATTACTTTGGGTTAAATTGTTGCATTCTATTTTAATTATGTATATAACTGCTTTGGGCACAGTTATTATCCAAATTGTTATCACACCTTGGCCTTGTATGTCATAATTCCTTGTCACCCTAGATTTGTTACTAGTTGGTATTATTATAGCACCAACGTGGGTTGGTTAGATGCGAGTACAATTGCTCAGCCATGCCACGAGTCATCATTACATGTAGTTGCAAATATTAATTATGACTAAGTGACTATGGAACTTCGTGTAAAACTGTGTGCTATGTGTTATTACTTCGTGATGGCATGTGTTGCACTAAAACCAACTGGGTGGTAAAGGATTTAGACTGAGGCAAGTGGTGGAGACTGTGTGACATGGTGGTCTATGTGATGGGAATGTTGGTCTTTGTGACTTAGTTAGAAAATGGAAGTCTTGCCTTGGTCAATTAAGGACTTAACTTTGTGCGCCATTGAATCGAGCCTTCTTGCATCGACCACATGCCCGGTATGGGACGGCCTAACTTAGTAAGTTATGGATTCTCGCATTGATGTTCGTGTGGATAGGTTAGGTCAGTGTGACAGGTGGAGGTGTGACTACTTGGTGGTTGCATCGCGGGACGATTCGCCTTCCCCGCCCAATGTGTGTGTTATACCAATTCTATGAGTCGGTATAGCGGTTTGTAAGCACACCGGGAATGTCAATGTTTGAGATGAAGTTTCCGAACTGCTTTGTTACGATTGGTGCTTGCTACACTAGTTGTATCTTGTGGGTAAAGTGTACAACCTCTGCAGAGTGTTAAATTAATCTATTCGAATAGCGCGTCATGATCATGGACATGCTCGGGATTTCACATGAGGTAGTTTTCATAAAATGTGGGAATGGGAGTGTGTGACCTTAATCATATGGCTATGTGAAATGATCTGCTTAGTTGTGGTGTCTTTGTGGAAACAACTGTTAAATTATTATTGTCTATTTGTTTTGAAGTATGTTTTCAATCTATTATTCGTATTCAATTGCAAATGTTGCTTTTATGCAAAAGAACCACGTAAGCCTTTTATTTGGAATAAGCTCGCATCTATACATTGCATTCGTGGTATGATTTGCGAGTACGATTGTGTACTCACGCTTGTTGTAAAACTTGCGCCCAAACCTACGTAAGAGGAGGAGTCTCACGCCGCTCGAGGAGGAGTTTTGAAGGCCGATCGCTCGTTAAGGTCCGGATCCCGCCGGTTGCTGTGGTGAATTGGTGGGATCTACGCTGGAGTTATTTCCGCTCACGCTGCTTGTTTATTTCTCATTAGCCTGCGTGGCTTAATAAGTGTAAACTCGACCATAAGGTCAAAACCCTTATTTGTTATTCAAACTAATCGTTTACTTTATTTATCGCTTGTGTTGATCGATATTTACCTATGTTAACCCTGTGTGCACTAGCGTGATCTCGACTAGTGCAAGATACACGAGGGTTCCGTAATCGCACTGGGTCCCGGCGTAAAGCCGCATGGAAGGGGTAATATGGCCCGAGAGCGATGGAGTGGGTGCGGTGTGCGAGGGTGAGCTCGGGATAGGCCAACGGGCGCGGTGAGGTGACGAGGCTCGGCAGGTAACGACCGCGTGGCGGAGAAGCCCTGCGCGAGCTCTATCACGAGGAGGAAGAACGTTCTGACGCGTGGGTCCGGGCAGTCAGCGGCACAAGGGCGCGGCGCGGTGCGTAGCAAATGGTTTGATCAGCACCGTTGGATCGCGAATGGACGGACGAGATGAGTGGGGGCATTCGGACAGGTCGAATGACGAGGAGACCTGGGCCGTTGGATGAGGATCTAACGGTTGCATGTGACGGTGCGTTTAGGTGGTTTGGCCGAGTCGGCTCGCCGAGTCAGACTCGAGCCCGGGGAATAGTAGCTTGGTTCGGTCTGAGTTTGACTGAGATTTAATTAGTTTCTCTACTTTGACCAAGGGCTTAAAAATAGCAATAAATTCCCTAAAATCGTGAAATAATTTGTGGGGGTTCCTGGGAGTATATAGTTCCCATAAAAATTATGAAACCCCACTGTTCATATTAAACTTTGTGACATTTAAATTCAAACATGTTGTATGTCTATGTATGTTGTTTGAATTTTAATTAGGTTCAAACTAGTCCCAAAAATTTTGGAAAAATTATATTAATTCATGATAATTAATGTAATATTTAACTAAATTGGTTCCAGATGATGATCACAACTTTTTTTTCACTGATTTGAAGTGAAATGTGAATTTTGATGTGTATGTTCACCTCAAATTAGATTTTCCAAGTACAATATATTATGGAAATGTTTTGAACTCAATAATGCATGCTAATGAAACACATATTAATCCAGTTTAATTGCTGTGGCTGTGACAGGTCCTCTCTTTGAGCATGGATAATTGCAAACAACATCCCGCCATTTTTGTTTTGCAAACAACATCATAGCACTTTTCAAAAAATCACTAAGTCTTAATGGATAAATGGATAGACCACTGAAAATTGCACAGTACATCAGGTTAATTCATCTAGCCTGGTTAGAGAATACTGGTATGCTACTAGGCATTTTGATTATGAAAGAAAGAAAAACCAGAAATAGACTTTAAAACTTAGCTGTATTAGTTAACAATAAATTCAATGATCTAGCATCTTTTGAGTTTTAGCACCGAATGAAAGCTACCTAATACTACTGTAAAATAATTAATAGAAATGCACTACATTTTTAAGCATACCACAGCTACCACGCAAGGTTTAGCCGTATAATTCATCTAATTAAATGAAGCAGGCAGCCAGAATAATCACTATCATTGTCGAGCCAAAATATTGGGAGAAAAACCTGAAGTAGTTTTATTTCGGGGATAATATGTTCAATACTTCAATAGATTTCTTGCGCCACATACGGATTGTGAGACCCCGGTTTATTTAGCTTGTAATGCTTAGTCCCCATTGACTCTAGCATCACAAACAAAATACACCGTACCTCGGAAAAATATATACTTCCCAGAATTGCAGTATACACACCCTTTTAGAAAACAATGCATCAATTCCATACAACACACAGAACCAGAGCTTACACTTTACAAGCAAAAGACAGACATAACAGTTGATACAACGGAGAGGCCAACAGGCCAAGAACAAGCTAAAAGAGTGAGAATAACAGCGGAAGCAAAATGCCATAAGATGGCTAAGACAAAAGCCAACCGGTTTGCCTACCCACAAGGCAATCCGACCGAGCCGCCCAGCTAGTCGCACGAACTACAGCAAAACTCACAAAAGTCGATCCCTTGGGGATCAACCTCTTCCTATGCAATAATTAAGCAATGCAAATGAGTACAAAAATGTACTCACAAGACTTACAAGTAACAAACCTAGATACTACTACATGCAGGCTTAATCAAAGGAGAAGGCTTAAAGGTTTATTTTCAGCGTAAAGCAAGTTTTATTTGCAATAAGTAATAGTTCGAAGGCAGTTTTTAACAATCTGAATTTTATTTGCATAAATAACAACGAGATAATAAGTAATAACATAAAGGCATCCTGGAGATTACTAACCCAATAGCCATCACAACAATAGCACGAATTACCCATTCGTACCACCCATGTCAAGTTTTAATTTAAAACGGTTGTAGTCTAATTCTTGCACGACCTTACCAAGCATGTCCATAACCTAGGACGAGGCTATTCGAATAGTTTGAACCCTGTAGGGGTGTACCAATGTACCCACAATTCAGACTGCCTTTTTGCCGCTAGATGAAGCACACTTCCTTTGGTATGCCGGCACGGCTAAGTCCTACGAGACATTTACATTAATCAAGAGCCGCACGCATGGGGGTTAACCCTTAGTGACTGCCGGCGAAATAGATCACAAGGACCCATACGTAGAGTAGGATGCACCGGCCCAGCCGTAGCAACTGCGGGTGCTCCCCTCAATCACGTGACCCATGTTGCATATAGAAATATACAACCCAATACGTGACTCATCAATTAACACCCCCAAAGTACTTAGTCAAGAGAGGTCCCATATCCCCCTAGTGTGGTTAGCACACAAATATCGCTTGGCTTAGTGACACAAGTAACTCGGTCCTTGATGACCTGGGCACCATTCCATCACACCATAAGATCACACCATCATATCATTGTGCCCAAGTCTAAAATATTTTATTTTCAGTTTTAGTTTACACAAATAAACAAGGCACAAGGTATTGATCATAAGTAATAACAAGTTTTATGTGATCAAGGTCATCGACTAAGTCGATAACCGCCCAATTCTACCGGTAACTAAGCATTGCAAAGCATCATATCGTAAAGACAATAAAAGACCATAAATCATTCACCGGGCTCTAATTCACCAGTGAGGATAATAACCTATGGCAGTGGCAGGGATGGATAATTTCAAGGCAACAATGCAATAGGATTAGCTACCTCTAATCGACAAAATTAACTTTGACACAAGAAGCATGCATACTTAGTTTTTGCAAACAAGATATTAAACTTTAAAAGTAATAGGAGCAATATGATCAAATGATGTTACACTGCTTGCCTTGCTGCAGGCCACTTGTTTGCTGCAGAGGCTCACTCTCCAAATCAACACAATCGTCGTCGCCTATCGAAAGAACGAGAAAACCCAATAAAGATGACGAACACCGAAGAAGATTCAAAACCAAAAGTGCTTCAAAATCCATGAAATTTATACAAAAAGAAGAACATGATTTTAGACCAATTTAGCAACAACAATCACTTAATTTGGATCAAGTATGTAAAAGTTATAGCCTAAACAATTTTTCTCAGCCTCGAAATTCAATTTAAATTCATTTCGGTTACTGTTCAAGGCATAAATTTCTAGAAAGATCTGGAACTTAAAATTTTTATGGTAGGTAGATACTAGCATCCTAAGGTTAGCAAAACTGAGTTCACTTCATTTGGAGTTGAAATGAATTTATTATGATTTTCCTAAGTTATGAAACTAGGGCATGAACAATTTCAGAGTGCAAGACCACTTTAAAACCTATTCTACACTAAAGTAGGCTAACACATGAACCTAAAAAATTTTAGTTTGTTCAATTTGAAGTAACAAAGAGAAAGTTATTGTAACATCCCCAAATTGATTAATGAGAATTAGTATGCATCTTATCAGCATGCATGGTATTTTGGAATCATTTGCATCAAATATTGTTCTTGGAAAATCTAAATCAAGGATTAAACATACACTTCAAATTTGAACTCCAACTAAAAACACGAACAAAAACCTTTGATCATCATCTGGAAACAATTTATTCTAATACTATGATAATTATCATGAATAAATATATTTTTTCCCAAATTTTTTGGACTATTTTAAACCCTAAGAAAATTCAAACACCATTAAAATACCTAGACTAAGTTTGAATTTATTTTACTCAAATTATATTATGAACAATGACTTTCATAATTTTTATAAATACTAGGTCATCCCAGGAACACCCATGAATTAATTCAGAATTTATAGAATTTTACTTTTATTTTTAAAGCCTCGGTCAAACCCTGTTGTTATTTGGTCAAACTGAAATCAAGTTTTGGCTCAGCACTGTTGAACCGACCGACCGGACCCCGACCCACGCGATCGAGCCTAACCGCCTAAATGCACTACGCCGAACCCAACTTAGATTGACCGTCTGATTGAGATTCAACGGTCCAGATCTTGACGCCTTTGACCAGTCCGAATATCTCGTTTAATCTGAGCCGCCCATCCTCAATCGCACGGCTGGGCCATCTCCAAACCCCCCTCGCTCCTGTGCCACTGACGCGCTTGGCCCACCGGTCAGTCCGGTCTTCCTCCCCGCGCTGGCAGGCGAGCAGAGCTCGGACGCCACGCGCCGCGCGAGCTCTGAGCTCCCTCCGTCGCCCCCGTGACTCCACCGCCCTCTGCGACCTATCCCCGAGCGTCTCCACTCAACGCCGTGCCCATCTCCGTCATCCCCCAAGCATAATACCCTTCGCACCACTCCCATTTTGGCTATTCTCCCTCTCGGTGGCCGAGGGAGAAGAAGCCGTTCTTGCTCTCTTCTTGGGTAAACTCCGCGACGTCTTGTCCCTTAGCTTCTACTTTCCTTACCTTTTCCATTTTCGCTCGTTTGAGCCTTTGTGTAACAGCCCTAACTTAGGGTTTGTATTTCCAGTGTAAAATTTTGAGGAGAAATAAAAACTTTTGTTGTCTCTTCAAATCATTTGGAAGTTTTCCAAATTTTCCCTAGCAATTTCCAATTTTTAGGATTTAATTCTTGTGATTGGAAATGGTTGTTATCAGATTCTTAGCTTTCAAACTTGAGATCATCCTCTGCAAATATTTTTCCTATCATCTTGATCATCTTATCTACCTCCCTGAATTATTCCACAATTTTTAGATTTTATTTGCTATTTCAAATGGCCAAGTCAAACTAGTTTGAAATCTGGTCAAACCCTAGGTCAGCATGCTTGTGAATTTTCTCCAGAACAATGCAGTGCATAAAAAGTTCTGGAAAATTTATGAGGTGTTGTTCTCTGTCTCAAGTAGCTACCATAAAAATTTCGGAAATTTTTGGAGCTCAGGAGCTACCTCTAAAAATTCCCAAACCTTCTCTGTCATTTAAATCAAATCCTAAAAGTACTGTTCCTTGGGCTCGAACCCAACTCAGGCTCGAGTCCGACCGCGCCACTTGACTCGGTCGCGTCAACTAAACGCACCGCGCGCGAGTCCAGTCGATCGTGACCGTCCGATGCAAATCGAACGATCCACGCTTGCGTGTGCAACCGACTGTCCGAATGCATACATCAATCTCGACCGTCCATTTCAGATCCAACGGTCGGCATCTTTCCGATAGAGTCGAACCTCTGGCTCGCACCGCTTCGCTGCTATCGCTGACTGGTGGTCCCCACTTGTCAGCTTCGTCATCGTCTTCTCCGCACCTCACCGGAGCTCGCGGCCGTGCGTGCATGCTTGCCACGTACCTCGCCGCTGCCACCTATTTGCCCTCGTGTCTGTCCGTGGAGCATCGCCAGAGCTTCTTAACCTCACCGCACTCATTCAGTCATCGTTTCCTTCGCTCTCTCACCTTCTCCGCCAAGTTTTCTCTCTCACGAGAAGAACTCGAGCGTAGCGCCGCCGTTTCTGCGCCGCCCTTGAGCCAGCGACCGCACAGCCGTGTTCCTCTTGCCTCACCGCCTCCGTTTTGCCCATCCCGAGCCCTCGGTGTCCAGTGTATCGCCGGGAACGTGTTCGTCGTCTCCAACTCCGGTTGGAGCGGCCCCGCAAGCTCGTTTGCGTTCTGGTGAGCCTCTAACCTCGTCACTTGGTCCTTTAGGATCGCACTGATGCACTGAGTCTAACGGTGGGCTTGTTTCTGCCTTTTGTGCATCGCTGCGGGCGTGCGACCCATTCTTCTCCAAGCTCGGTCTCCCGCCGCCGTGGAAATTCCGGCCATCTCAGGCTTTCTTCGTCGGAGTTATCGTGTGCTTCTTGTTCCTGGTGTTGAGGCGAAGCTTAAGCGCACCTTCCGGAGTCTTCTAGAAGCTCGCAGCGTCTTCTCCGCGAGCGCCGTGTCTTCTTCTCCGCCTCCGTTCGCCGCCAGCTCGCCTCCGGCGACCATTGGGCTCCGCATCACCGTCATCGAGTTCGTGAGGTCCTTGCGAACCCGAAGGTACCACTCTTTTGCCCAGAAACCTCCTAGTTTGCAAAATCAGTTGCGCGGCAGCGCCGCCGTGCCAGTGCTCGCCGGTGAACCACCGGTGATAATCAGTTTAACTCCAATCTTGCTTAGTTTGAGTCTCTGCTTGTGGGCCCTGTTGGCTAATCACGTTTAGAAATCATTTAATCTCACCGTTATATTTCACCTTGAGTCTCTGCTTGTGGGCCCATGATATCAGTTGGAGTTGTGTAGTTTTCTTAATGCGTTTTATCTGTTTGGAAGCGTATTTTCTCTGTGAGAGTGTTTTAGGTTTGCACCTTAGTGAGCCGAAGACGTATTCTTTGAATACGCCTTCGACGTCACCTATGGTGAGCGATCCGCCTGTCAAGATTTGGCCGGCCATTGCCGTGGTGCGGGGCTAGTTGGCTATGGGTAGAAAAAGGATTTGATGCTTTAGTATTTCTGTAATATGTTTTCTGTTGCACTGTTAATTCATTTAAACTTAGAAAATGCATAACTAATTCAATTTTTCTTCAAATTGCATGAAACCAGTGCTGTTAATTTTCTTTTTAAATGTTTTATTTACTGAAATTAGTTTCATCCTTGTCTCTGTAGCAAAAATCTGTTAATTAATAAAATGATGCCTTATGTATCTTCTAAATTAGAAAATGCATATCTTTTCCAATAATTGTCCAAATTCAATGAACCCAATTTTGTAAAATTTCATTTTCAGTATACTAACTATTAGGGTAGGTTTTACACACTGTTTCTGATCATGAAAATTTGTTAAGTAATTAACTAGTGTTTTCATGTGTATTGTTAGCTTAGAAAATTCCTAGAAAATTCATAGAAAATTCATAAAAGCTTAAACATGATTTGTTCTCTGTTTCTAAGAATTTGTAATGTCTTGTTTAGGCTGCTGTGTGAATTTTGGCTGGTTTTGATGTTGTTGTATGTTTGAGTTTTGTCGGTGTTATTCGTTCTTATTTGCTGTTATGTTCGATCGTTAGGCTTCGATATTTGCGGCAACCCTGAGGACGATCCTCCGCACCTTATTGAGCAACAAGCGGCCTGTGCAAGCGGCTTGATCATTCCTATCCCAAGATTTTAAAGTCTAATATTTTGTTTCAATTTGTATGTATGCATTGCTTAATTTGTGTTAAATTGATTAGTTAAATCCGTAGTGCATATCCTGTAGACAAAGTATTGATCTCTACTACCGAGCTTAGGTTATTTCTTCGTGATTAGAGATCATTTGGATGATCTCTTGTCACTTAGTAGATTCGGTCACTTGCTTAGACATGCTTAGCTATCAGAGAATCAAGCGGTTATCGACTTTAGTCAGTAACCTTGATCACACAAAATTTACTATAACTTTATGTTTTAGCATTTCGCTATGTTTATCTGCAAAACTAAAAATGAAAATGTAAATGGTTTAGACTTGGGCACAATGGTAAGACGGTGTGATCTGTTGGGTGTGACCGAAAGGTGCCCGAGTCAATTAAGGACCGAGTTACTTGCGCCACCGTGATCGAGCATTTTGCGTGCTAACCACACTAGAGTATATGGGACCTCTTGACCTAGTACTTTGGCGTGTATTGGCTCCGGTCGCAGGAGGTCGAGGAGGATGGAGGTGGGAGCATGGTAGTTGTCCAAAAGCTTTATCCCGAGTGGGTAGTTGTCTTTTCGGCTTTACCATGTAAGCGTATGGTGTTTCTACCCATACGAGCGGCTCGGGTTGATACACAATATTGGAAACAGTCTCGAGGACTTAGGTGTGCGCATACCTTCGGAAGTGTGCTTCGCTTAAAGCGATGTCCAAGTGTGGGTACATGGTACACCCTGCAGGTTAAAACTATTCGAATAGCCTCGCCCTAGGTTATGGACACGCTCTGATACGCCCGTAAGAACTAGACTACAACATTTAAATTAAAACTTGATGGGTGGTACGAATGGGATTCGTGTTATTGTTGTGGTGACTATTGGGATAGTCACTTCTAGGTTGTTTATCTTTCGCTTTTGTTATTATTATCCTACTTGTTATTTCAATCTTAAAAATGAATTGCAAACTTGCCTTCAAACCAGATTACCTTATTGCAAATGAAAATTGGCTTTATGCAAATAAAACATATGGCCTCCACTAAACAAGCCCGCATGTAGCATATGAACAGTCCGCTAGTTCACACGTCTGTCTTGCGGGTACAAAGACAATCTTTGTACTCGTGTGCTTTGCTTAATGTTTTTGTTGCGAGAGGAAGAAGGTGAGCCTCGTGGTCCTCACTTCGTGAGTCAGGCTGCCGCCGTGGGTGACGACTAGGCTTGGCGGTCCGGGCCGATGCCTTGTGGGTTGAAGGCACACCGATTGGCTTTGTTTATAGCCATCTTATGGCACTTTTGCTTCATTGCCGCTCTTTTGTTATTTGTGTATCTTGTGGCACGTCGCCTATGTCCTGTAATATTGTTGCTATTTGTTTATCTTCCGCTTGGAAGTGTGGTGTTTGGACTCTATGTGTGGAATGGAGTTGATGTCTAATTTTGTACCGGTGTGTATATCGCTTTCGAAGTATACATATCTCGAGGATCGATTTATTTGATTTGAGATGCTAGGACCTGTGGTTGGTTAAGCATTACAAACCAAATAAACTAGGGTCCTCACAAGGTTGGTATCGAGCCATTACGACCGTAGTAACCAAGCATAGTCGTCCTTAGGACATTTTGAAAGTCTTATTTTCAAATTATAAAAGGTTTATGAAAACCTAGGCAGATTCTCAGATTTTATTCCTTACCTATCTTAGCCTTCTACTCTCATCTTACTCTAATTTGAGTTTAAAACTTGGTTTCTCTCTTTACCTTTCAAAAGATAGTTACTACCGGTAGAATCGGTCTTTGGGAGAACCATAGAGAATTAGTCTAATTAAAATTTGTGGGGGCATAAGGGTAAGACATGAGTTTGCTAAATGCATGATTTTTGTCAAGTTGGTTTTGTAACTTAAAAGTCTTGTGTTTGTTTTGTGCTGTTAGTAAGTTATTTGTAGTGGGTTATCGACTTCTTGTTTTTCGGCTACTGTTAACTTGTCTTAGTGAAACAGGATGGCCGGAGAACGCAGCGTGGCGTCAAGTGGTGATCATGATGAGGAGCCCCTCCTCCGACCATGGTGAGGTTCTCGCCGATCGAGCGAAACCGCATGGACCAGACGCGCATCTTGGAGGTTATTGCTAGGAATACCTCCACTCGCCGGTGGTGGCGCCACCGCACTCGCGGGGACTTGCGAGTTCCTCCGCACACACCGCCGACTTTCTCCCGCTCGAGGACCTCTCGATGCGGATGATCGTCGCGCATGGTTGAGCGGAAACTCAACATAGCTCGGTGCGAGCGCAGACAAGGCACTCTTCGCGTCCCACCGGCCGAGGCGCAAAGACTCTCATGGTGGGAGAACTATCTCGCCATGCGCCCGCGGGCCATGTGGTCGCGTGGGAGGAGTTCGTCGCACTTTCGTCGGGCCCATATCCCGGATGGCCCGATGAAGTCAAGAAAAGGAGTTTCGCGCTCAAGCAAGGGCGCAAGTGCGTGACGGAGTACTGCACGAGTTCAATCATCCGCTCGTTATGCTCCGGAGAGGTGGCCTCGGATGAGGCTAGCAGAGAAGTTTATGGATGGCTTGTCCGAGGAGCCGCAGGACAAGCTATCTATTGTGGACTTCTCGGACTTTCGTGCCTTGGTAGATAAGGCCATTGTTGCCGAGCATAAGGCGAAGGCGCTGGCGAGTCCCGCAAGCGCAAATGGGAGGCGACGTCTACTCACACCGCCTCGCCGTCCCCTGGCCGACCAAGACCGTGGCCCGTTCTTTTGCTCCACGGCGCCGAGACCATCTCGCACCAGCTCCGCCCACCGCAGCCGTGAGCCAGACCACGTGCGCCGCGATCCAAGACAGAGCGCCTCGTAATCCGGCGCCGAGGTGATTTGTTTTATTTGCCACAACAAGGGCCATTATGCGAATGCTCGCCTCGAGTGTTGCAGCGGCCCTCGCCCTAATGGAGGACGCGGGGGAGCGGTCACCGCTCGACGTAAGATTATTGAAGACCGAGTGCGAGCGCGGTCGAGTCAACCACCTTTCGGTGAGGAGGCTCGGGAGGCGCGGATGTCGAATTGGTACACTTCTTGTTAATTCTCGCCCCGCTGCAGATTATTTGATTACGGAGCATCGATTCTTTTATTTCAAGATCATTTGCTGCTGCTAGTGGTCTTCACCGTGTTCCTTTGAAGTTCCTTTGCTCATCCGCTCTCCGGTCGGAAATGAGAGCCGATTACTGATGTCGGGATGTTCCTATCATAGTTGAAGGAGTGGGATTTTTGGCAAATCTCATTCTGCTCAGTTCAGCGAGTCTGGATGTGATTCTTGGCATGGATTGGTTGTCCCAACACTTGGGGCAAATCGATTGTGCCAGGAAGATTGTCTATCTTACCAGCCCTTCGGGTGAGCAAGTCGGGTTTTCGCCACAGCTTCAGGGCCCGTGTCTATGTGCATTAGAAGCAAAGCCAGCCTTGCAAATTCAAGATGTTCCCATAGTATCTGACTTTGTGGATGTTTTTCCTGATGGTTTGCCCGGGATGCCTCCAATTCGAGACCTTGAGTTTGTCATTGAGTTGCTTCCCGGTACCGCCCCGATTTCGAAGGCGCCGTATCGGATGCCTCCCAATGAGCTAGAAGAATTGAAGAAGCAGCTTGGCGAGCTCCAAGCAAAGGGTTTCATCCGTCCCAGTTCATCTCCTTGGGGTTGTCCGGTGATCTTTGTGAAGAAGAAGGACAAGACTTTGCGTATGTGTGTTGACTACCGTCCTCTCAATGAAGTGACGGTGAAGAACAAATATCCTCTGCCCCGCATTGATGATCTTTTTGACCAGTTGTCTGGAGCTCAAGTGTTCTCCAAGATTGATCTGAGATCGGGCTATCATCAAGTCCGATCAGGGGTGAGGATATTCCGAAGACGGCTTTCACTACTCGTTATGGCCTGTACGAGTACACCGTCATGTCTTTCGGATTAACCAATGCTCCAGCTTTGTTCATGAACTTGATGAATTCAGTATTCATGGAGTTTTTGGACAAATTTGTGGTGGTTTTTATTGATGACATTCTTATCTATTCCAAGATCAAGCGAGCATCTTGAGCATCGAAGGTTGTTTTGGGCAAGTTGCGGAGCATCAAGCGTATGCTAAGTTCAAACAAATGTGAGTTCTCGTTGAAGGAAGTGGCATTCTTGGGCCATGTTCTTTCACCGAGGCATAGCTGTGGATCCCAACAAAGTCGGCGATGTTCTATCTTGGGGCGGCCAAGTCGACCATCGATGTGCGGAGTTTTCTTGGTTTAGCGGGCTACTACGCCGCTTTATCGAGAACTTCTCCAAGATCGCAAAGTCGATGACCGAATTGCTCAAGAAGGACAAGAAGTTTATTTGGTCCTCTGCTTGTGATGAGAGCTTCCGGGAGCTCAAGCGGCGATTGACTTCACTCCAGTCCTTACTCTTCCGATATCCACAAGAGCTTGATATTTATTGCGATGCCTCTCGTCGGGACTCGGATGTGTTCTTATGCGGGAAGGCAAGGCGCTTGCCTATGCATCCAGCAATTGAGGCCTCATGAGCTCAACTATCCACCCATGATTTAGAGCTTGCTGCGATGGTTCATGCACTCAAGATTTGGCGGCATTATTTGATCTGAAACCATTGTGAGGTGTATTCGATCACAAGAGTTTGAAGTATTTGTTCACTCGGCAGATCTCAATCTCAGGCAGAGGAGATGGCTAGAATTAATCAAAGATTATGACATGGGTATTCAGTATCACCCTGGCAAGGCCAATGTGGTTGCTGATGCACTTAGTCGAAAGGTGTATTGTAATACTTTGATGATCCAAGAGCAGCAACCTGCACTACTTGCAGAATTTCAGCGTCTCAACTTGGGTTTGGTTGAGCACGGTTCCCTTGCTGCCCTGATTGTGCAACCAACCTTGGTGGATCAAATCAAGGCAGCGCAGCAATCAGATGATGGCGTGGGTAAAATCAAGCAGAACATCAGGAATGGTTCAGCCAAGTGTTTCACAGAAGATGAACACGGTGTTGTATGGTTTGGGCAACGGCTTGTGGTCCCAAAGGTCCCAGAGTTGCGGGATTTGATCCTTCAGGAGGCCCATGGTTCGCCTTTATCCATCCATCCCGGGGCCACTAAAATGTACCAAGATCTGCTTCAGAGATTCTGGTGGACTCGCATGAAGCGAGATTGCGTGTTCGTGGCGGATGTGACATATCTTTGTCGTGTCAAGGCCGAGCATCGGCGTCAGCGAGTCTTCTCGACCCTTGCCTATACGAGTGGAAATGGGATTCGTTGGTATGGACTTCATCATCGGTCTACCCCGTAATTCTTGGGAAGGATGCATTATGGGTTATAATTGATCGATTGACAAGGTGGCCCATTTCCTTCGGCGATCGAAGATTGATGTGAATCAGCTAGCGGATCTTTACATATCCCGCATTGTGAGTCTGCATGGTGTGCCACGAACGATAGTGTCAGATCGTGGCTCTCTTTTCACTTCCCGACTTTGGCACAGCCTGCAGGAGGCCATGGGTACCCGTCTTTCCTTCAGCTCAGCCTATCATCCTCAGACTGATGGTCAGACGGAGCGCGTCAATCAGGTGCTTGAAGATATGCTCCGTGCTTGTGTTCTTTCCTATGGGAAGAATTGGGAGAAGTGCCTACCACTTGCCGAGTTCTCCTACAACAACAGCTTCCAGGCTAGTCTCGGCATGGCACCGTTTGAGGCTTTGTATGGACGGCGCTGCAGAACACCATTGAACTGGTCAGAAACTGGTGAAAGGCAGTTCTTTGGCCCGGATTCGATCAATGAAGCTGAAAGTCAAGTGCAGTCGATTCGTGAGCACTTGCGCGTAGCTCAGTCCAGGCAGAAGAGCTATGCAGATCGGCGTCGTCGTGAGCTGAGTTTCCAGCCCAACGACTTTGTGTATCTCAAAGTCTCACCTCTGAAAGGTCATCGTCGTTTCGGCGTCAAGGGCAAATTGGCTCCTCGGTATGTCGGACCCTACCGCATCATCGATAGAGTGGGAGCTGTTGCATACAAGTTAGACTTGCCAGCTACACTTGAAGGGGTGCATGATGTTTCCATGTGTCGCAATTGAAGAAGTGCCTCCGTATTCCAGTTGAGGAAACACCATTGGAAAATATCGATGTGCAGGAAGATCTGTCTTATCGTGAGCGTCCCGTTCGTATCCTCGAAGAAGCTGAACGCAGAACAAGGAACCGGGTGATCAAGTTCCTTAGAGTTCAGTGGTCGAACCACTCCGAGGATGAAGCCACTTGGGAGCGAGAAGATCGTCTCCGAGCAGATTACCCGTCCTTCTTCTCCCAGTGATCAGAATCTCGGGTCGAGATTCCTGTAAGGGGGGGAGATTTGTAACAGCCCTAACTTAGGGTTTGTATTTCCAGTGTAAAATTTTGAGGAGAAATAAAAACTTTTGTTGTCTCTTCAAATCATTTGGAAGTTTTCCAAATTTTCCCTAGCAATTTCCAATTTTTAGGATTTAATTCTTGTGATTGGAAATGGTTGTTATCAGATTCTTAGCTTTCAAACTTGAGATCATCCTCTGCAAATATTTTTCCTATCATCTTGATCATCTTATCTACCTCCCTGAATTATTCCACAATTTTTAGATTTTATTTGCTATTTCAAATGGCCAAGTCAAACTAGTTTGAAATCTGGTCAAACCCTAGGTCAGCATGCTTGTGAATTTTCTCCAGAACAATGCAGTGCATAAAAAGTTCTGGAAAATTTATGAGGTGTTGTTCTCTGTCTCAAGTAGCTACCATAAAAATTTCGAAATTTTTGGAGCTCAGGAGCTACCTCTAAAAATTCCCCAAACCTTCTCTGTCATTTAAATCAAATCCTAAAAGTACTGTTCCTTGGGCTCGAACCCAACTCAGGCTCGAGTCCGACCGCGCCACTTGACTCGGTCGCGTCAACTAAACGCACCGCGCGCGAGTCCAGTCGATCGTGACCGTCCGATGCAAATCGAACGATCCACGTTGCGTGTGCAACCGACCTGTCCGAATGCATACATCAATCTCGACCGTCCATTTCAGATCCAACGGTCGGCATCTTTCCGATAGAGTCGAACCTCTGGCTCGCACCGCTTCGCTGCTATCGCTGACTGGTGGTCCCCACTTGTCAGCTTCGTCATCGTCTTCTCCGCACCTCACCGGAGCTCGCGGCCGTGCGTGCATGCTTGCCACGTACCTCGCCGCTGCCACCTATTTGCCCTCGTGTCTGTCCGTGGAGCATCGCCAGAGCTTCTTAACCTCACCGCACTCATTCAGTCATCGTTTCCTTCGCTCTCTCACCTTCTCCGCCCAAGTTTTCCTCTCGGCCGGAGAAGAACTCGAGCGTAGCGCCGCCGTTTCTGCGCCGCCCTTGAGCCAGCGACCGCACAGCCGTGTTCCTCTTGCCTCACCGCCTCCGTTTTGCCCATCCCGAGCCCTCGGTGTCCAGTGTATCGCCGGGAACGTGTTCGTCGTCTCCAACTCCGGTTGGAGCGGCCCCGCAAGCTCGTTTGCGTTCTGGTGAGCCTCTAACCTCGTCACTTGGTCCTTTAGGATCGCACTGATGCACTGAGTCTAACGGTGGGCTTGTTTCTGCCTTTTGTGCATCGCTGCGGGCGTGCGACCCATTCTTCTCCAAGCTCGGTCTTCCGCCGCCGTGGAAATTCCGGCCATCTCAGGCTTTCTTCGTCGGAGTTATCGTGTGCTTCTTGTTCCTGGTGTTGAGGCGAAGCTTAAGCGCACCTTCCGGAGTCTTCTAGAAGCTCGCAGCGTCTTCTCCGCGAGCGCCGTGTCTTCTTCTCCGCCTCCGTTCGCCGCCAGCTCGCCTCCGGCGACCATTGGGCTCCGCATCACCGTCATCGAGTTCGCGAGGTCCTTGCGAACCCGAAGGTACCACTCTTTTGCCCAGAAACCTCCTAGTTTGCAAAATCGATTCTTGCGGCGGCCTTGCTGCTACCGATGCTCGCGGTGAACCACCGGTGATAATCAGTTTAACTCCAATCTTGCTTAGTTTGAGTCTCTGCTTGTGGGCCCTGTTGGCTAATCACGTTTAGAAATCATTTAATCTCACCGTTATATTTCACCTTGAGTCTCTGCTTGTGGGCCCATGATATCAGTTGGAGTTGTGTAGTTTTCTTAATGCGTTTTATCTGTTTGGAAGCGTATTTTCTCTGTGAGAGTGTTTTAGGTTTGCACCTTAGTGAGCCGAAGACGTATTCTTTGAATACGCCTTCGACGTCACCTATGGCGGGCAGTCCGCTCTGGTCAGCACTTTCGCTGGGCCCGCTGTCAGGGTCTGGGGCTAGTTGGCTATGGGTAGAAAAAGGATTTGATGCTTTAGTATTTCTGTAATATGTTTTCTGTTGCACTGTTAATTCATTTAAACTTAGAAAATGCATAACTAATTCAATTTTTCTTCAAATTGCATGAAACCAGTGCTGTTAATTTTCTTTTTAAATGTTTTATTTACTGAAATTAGTTTCATCCTTGTCTCTGTAGCAAAAATCTGTTAATTAATAAAATGATGCCTTATGTATCTTCTAAATTAGAAAATGCATATCTTTTCCAATAATTGTCCAAATTCAATGAACCCAATTTTGTAAAATTTCATTTTCAGTATACTAACTATTAGGTAGGTTTTACACATGTTTCGATCATGAAAATTTGTTAAGTAATTAACTAGTGTTTTCATGTGTATTGTTAGCTTAGAAAATTCCTAGAAAATTCATAGAAAATTCATAAAAGCTTAAACATGATTTGTTCTCTGTTTCTAAGAATTTGTAATGTCTTGTTTAGGCTGCTGTGTGAATTTTGGCTGGTTTTGTTGTTGTTGTATGTTTGAGTTTTGTCGGTGTTATTCGCTCTTATTTGTCGTTATGTTCGATCGTTAGGCTTCGATATTTGCGGCAACCCCGAGGACGATCCTCCGCACCTTATTGAGCAAATGGACAGTGCAAGCGTTTGATCATTCCTATCGGTATTTTAAAGTCTAATATTTTGTTTCAACTGTATGTATGCATTGCTTAATTTGTGTTAAATTGATTAGTTAAATCCAGAGTGCATATCCTGTAGACAAAGTATTGATCTCTACTACCGAGCTTAGGTTATTTTGTGTGATTAGAGATCATTGGATGATCTCTTGTCACTTAGTAGATTGGTCACTTGCTTAGACATGCTTAGCTATCGGTAGAATCTGGCGTTATCGACTTTAGTCGGTAACCTTGATCACACAAAATTTACTATAACTTTATGTTTTAGCATTTCGCTATGTTTATCTGCAAAACTAAAAATGAAAGCAGAAATGGTTTAGACTTGGGCACAATGGTAAGACGGTGTGATCTGTTGGGTGTGACCGAAAGGTGCCCAGAGTCAATTAAGGACCAAGTTACTTGCGCCACCGTCGAGCATTTTGCGTGCTAACCACACTAGAGTATATGGGACCTCTCTTGACCTAGTACTTTGGCGTGTATTGGCTCCGGTCGCAGGAGGTCGCAGGAGGGATGGAGGTGGGAGCATGGTAGTTGTCCAAAAGCTTTATCCCGAGTGGGTAGTTGTCTTTCGGCTTTACCATGTAAGCGTATGGTGTTTCTACCCATACGAGCGGCTCGGGTTGATACACAATATTGGAAACAGTCTCGTAGGACTTAGTGTGCGGCATACCTTGAAGTGTGCTTCGCTTAAAGGCGATCGAAGTGTGGGTGCTGATGGTACACCTGCAGGTTAAAACTATTCGAATAGCCTCGCCCTAGGTTATGGACACGCTCGGATACGCCCGTAAGAACTAGACTACAACATTTAAATTAAAACTTGATGGGTGGTACGAATGCGGGATTCGTGCTATTGTTGTGGTGACTATTGGGATAGTCACTTCTAGGTTGTTTATCTTTCGCTTTTGTTATTATTATCCTTACTGTTATTTCAATCTTAAAATGAATTGCAAACTTGCCTTCAAAGCTGTATTACCTTATTGCAAATGAAAATTGGCTTTATGCAAATAAAACATATGGCCTCCACTAAACAAGCTTCGCATGTAGCATATGAGCAGTCCGCTAGTTCACACGTCAGTCTTGCGGGTACAAAGACAATCTTTGTACTCAGGTGCTTTGCTTAATGTTTTTGTTGCAGAGGAAGAAGGTGAGCCTCAGGGTCCTCACTTCTGTGAGCTGTGCTGTCGCTTCGTGGGTGACGACTAGGCTTGGCGGTCCGGTCAGATGCCTTGTGGGTTGAAGGCACACTGATTGGCTTTGTTTATAGCCATCTTATGGCACTTTTGCTTCCGCTGTCGCTCTTTTGTTATTTGTGTATCTTGTGGCCTGTCGGCCTATGTCTGTAATATTGTTGCTATTTGTTTATCTTCCGTTTGGAAGTGTGGTGTTTGGACTCTATGTGTGGAATGGAGTTGATGTCTAATTTTGTACAGGGTGTGTATCTTTACGCTAGGAAGTATACATATCTCGAGGATCAGTTTATTTGATTTGAGATGCTAGGACCAGGTGGTTGGTTAAGCATTACAAACCAAATAAACTAGGGTCCTCACACTTTGTCATTGCTTGTAGGACCCGGGATGATTTCGTGCTGTCCCAGCATCCAAAGCACACCCACGACTACCTCTGTTGCCATCTCCGTCTCCGGTCAGTCTCTCCCCAGTTCTTGCGCGTCATATTATGTCCCGGAGTATGACATCTAAAACCCCTCTATCAATTTTTGGTCATCTCATCACAGGATCGTTGATTTTGGATTTTTCCCTTTTGTCGGCCGACAACTCTATTTTCGGTCCATTGTCGATCGGGTGAGTTGTTCCTCGATTCCATGCTTGGTGACCATCTCCCGGCCTCACTCAAGCTATCTCAATCAGTACCTTTCGGTTTCCTTGAGCAGGTAGTTCCCTCCTCGTGAGCCGCATCACCGCCACCTCCATTGTCGGGGACGACACCTCGCCGAGCGTTCCACGACCTTTCTCTCCCTCTCGTAAGCTTCTCTGAGTCTCTCAGTAGCTAATGCTTGCACTGCTAGGCTCAGTACGTCATCGGAACGCGGTTTTCACTCGTGCCCGTAGCTTCCCGCCGCTACTCCCTGTCGCGCCGTCGTTAGGGTTCGTCGTCGGCCAATTTTCAGCCACCGTCAGGACCGCCTTGCTATTCTGGTCCCATCTTGACTCTTGTTTCACACGCCCGTAGATCACCGCGCCGGCGAGTCGCCGGCAAAGCTCGCGGGAGCGCGCGGCTCCGTTGTCGGGCCCGTCCGACAAACAGTAGTGGTTAGATTAGGAGAAAAATCCCGATTAGTTTAAGCTAATGGTTGATTTAAAAGGCTAATAAGTCTCTGACATGTGGGCCTTATGGCTGGCTTAGTGATTGTGTAAAATATTGAAATACGTTTTCTCTCCTGGCAAAACGTATTCCTTGAATACTTAGACGGAGTTTACGTGTTTTTCTTTAGGAGACGTATTCATGAGAATACGCCTTCAGTCCATTTGGGGCCGGGACCGAGCCCTTGTTGACCGGGTCAAGCCCTTGACCCCGGTCCCGCTTGTCAGTCTCTAAGGCTAGCTGCACTCAAGTATAAAAAGGATTTAATTACTTTAGAAATCCAGAAAAGAATTAGTTGTACACTGAAAATATGAATTAACTTATAAAATCCATATCTAATTCAAATCAACTCCAAAATTAATGAAACCAGTTTTGATATTTTCATATTATGAGAATTTTATTTTAAAATAGGTTTCAAACATGTCTCTGTAGCAGAGGATACACTTTTGAAAAATAATCCATTAACTCTATTATTTTTACAATAAGAAAAGGGTTTTAACTTCAAAAATACATAACTATTTCATTTTAACTCCAAAAACAGTGAAACCACTTTTGATAATTTTCATTCTAAGTGAACTTATTTTTAAAAATGGTTTCAGTCTTACCTATCGCACAAAAATTATATTTTGTGGAAATTTATCCCAAAATTTCTCCAAAAATCTCTAAAGTTGCTGTTTTTGTTGGCTGTGTGACAACTAAAAATTCAGGAAGTAGATTAGAATAGATGTTGCCAATTAACATCTTAAGGATTTGACCACACTCCAATAATTAACATGGGAGTAGGATGATTCGGCTAGGGACTTAAAAGAATGGCATTGTGTGGTTGGAAGGGTTCGGTTGGGGCAGAGAAAATGACAGTGAGATTTCTCTCTTGGATAAGGAAAGAGATGACAGTGGAGAGAGATGAGTGCTAGATAAATAAATGAGAAAAGGTGGTGTGTAGGGAGGGGATTGAATGGTGTGGTGAAACAGTGGGAGCAAAAACAATGGCGGTGTATGGAGCTTTCGGGTTTCATGGAGTTGGCGGGGATGAATAAAGAAAAGAAAGATGACATGGTGAGTGTCTTTCTACTGGGACAAAGGATGGCGACACGCTCTCTTGCTGCAACTAGATTTTGTACAAGATCGTTCCTCCTCCTTCTTGCATGCCACGCAAAAGAGCTCGCACGAAAACCGATTGGAGAAACAGCGCCCTCGAGGCGACGATCGCAGCGCTATAACATGCGTCGCATGATTTTTGGTTTTGGTTGTGTTTGCGAGGAGGAAGTTAGGGAAAGAAATGGATACACGACGTCTCGCTGCGGTCGGTCGGACTGAAAAAGAGCGGCGGTCTAATGTATGCACCACGGTATGATTTTTGAAATGCATGTGAAAGCAAGAGACCAAAATAATTTTTCTTTCATTTGTAGTCTCTCGACCAATTCAATTTAATATTCTTTGCTATTATTATTATTATCTTTATACAACTTTTAGACAACTCGATTCGATTTTTAAAGGCAACATTTGAATTAAACATGGGAATTTTTTTACAATATTGCCAAATTTTTATTAGATCGCCTACTTAAATATTAATATCCTGATCCTGAAAATCGGGATGTTACAAACCTCCCCCCCCCCCCCTTAGAAAGAATCTCGTCCCCGAGATTCGGACGGAAAAGGATAGGGACAGAAAAACTTAGTCGCTTTGTTAAAATCCAATCTTCTTTCCAAAGACTAAACGACTCGATTTTTAACCAATACCACTACTATCCCAGCATTTTCGGTTTGGCCACCTCTAATGGTTGCTCATCTAATTAAAATCCACTGGGTCATAATCTAGTCCATAGCAAGCATACTCCAACCTGTCATTCCACAATTTATACGTTAACCACCAAAACCGCTTGCTTCGATGTATTCTTCCAAACCACCATAAATTCCTAGGTTTGCTTTGATTTCCAATAAGGGCACCGACTTACTTCTAAATTTTCACAATCCATAAGTGGGCTCAAACAACTATTAATCCACTCCCACAATATAAATCATGGTTTAACTCCAATATCGACCACATTCTCTCGAGCATCACTAATCGTAAGTGAAACCACCACATTGCTCAGATATCCCATTACACTTGCTTGTAATTCCTTTCATAGGACACCTCCAATATAACTCTCAAATCATGAGCACTCAAGAACCATATTTCAATGCCTATAACTACCAATAAATTATTTGTTGGTTTCCAACAATTTTCCTTATAATAATTTAAAATCCAAAAAGAGGGTATGTCTATATAAGATCAAATTGCATCTTCAATCAATATTTCTATATTTCTACTTCTCAATTCTTTTGTTAGCATGGTCAATCCTCTTGCAATAATCAATCCATCAAATGCACCAATTTATCCTTTAAGGTCTAGTCCACTCATCCCTACTCTGGAATCAAATTAACCTCCAAAATCAACATAATTATCCTAGGTTATAGATATGCCTCCTTTATCCACAGTCAACTCCGGCCTAAGAAAACCAAATCATTAAAAAGACCATCCACCTAAGGTGAATTTGTAATCCAACCATAATCTAAATAGTCTGACTCACCAAAATTTTGTTTAGATCAAGTTATCCACAATAATGATCTTAGTTCAAATCAACAATATTAACTCAATGTCCTCCATAGCCTACTTATCCTCAAGCATTATCTAAATCCAATGGTTACATTTAATCATCCATAATTAATCTAGATATATCATCCTTGGGACACTATTTCCAAAGGGAAAATCTCCTATTCAATCCTCATTGACATCCACTATATGACAATTCAATTACCTAATCATTCTTCCCTAGAAGTATTACGATCCGGTCATATACTCAAATACAATTTCACAAATTTCAAATTATCATCATAAGTATCCACCAAAGCTTATAATATCATGTCGGTTCCAATTCCAACATTATCATCCTAGACCAAAATCAATCTTACCAACAATATTATCGAGGTAATCGACTAAGACAAATCTAAAATCTAAAATCAAGTGAACTACCAAAATTAGTTATTCACTTCTATTCATGTATTCCATGAGTTGTACCGCATATTCCTCCGATATAAATCCAACGTCAACGGTTGACAAGTTGACACCTCACAACAATGGTTCCACTTACACCCATATCGTAACCTCTGATGGTAACGTCTACCTTAACCCACAATTAATCTCACAAAGGTTAATATCTCACAATTCAAAATCTAAATAACTCTTCTAAGATCATATTGAGGATCATGAGTAATAATTCAATTTTCTCAATTATCATATATCACTCTGACTCTGCACAACCACCAATATCATCAAAACATAACAGATCTAATTAAAGATAAAATAGCAGTTATTGAATCATATCCTTCTTTTCACCGACTCCGCTATCAACTCTTAATCACCATGCGACTTCCATTAAAGAGATCAGGGGGAAAAACATAAGGTAGGGGAAACAACAGGGGTAAGGTCCTTAATTCAATTTAGAGATTTGAAGCTCCATAACTCAAGAACCAACTTGAAACAAACGAAAAAGAAAGCAGTAGGGACAGCACAAGATACAAACGAGCATGGTTAGTTTTCCGACATAGTTGCGATACAACCCGCCCGTAGGCGATGCACAACTATTTCGAACAAAAGAGAGCGAATAATCGCCACAAAATCCAGCATCAACAAGCTAAGTAATAATATCATTAGGGCGTATACAATCTAAGAATAAACCCTAATTTAACCCTAAAATCGCAGCAAGGCATCGTCTTCTCGTCCTTTCGTCGATGCTCTGGACACGAGAGAAACGTACGAACATACGAGCTTGACGTATTGGTCCAAGATTGAGTACTTGCCCTCCCACTTCGGGAGGACGGTACTCTAGTGGTGCAGACGCATATGGAGAGACCTCGCTCTCCCCATAAAGCACATGTCGGTCCACAAGCCCCATGTTGCGTATGGTTTGTAGACGCTCTTGAGCCACGGTGAGACGATGCCACGTCTCCTATAACTCATGCATAGTGCAATGATGGATCTGATCCATGATGTGAACCAACCTTGCGGTATGTCGTGCTTGAGTGTCTTTCCCGGTGGATCGACCGCAGCGGTGTTCACTGCGCCACGTGCTTGCATAGGAAAGTGGTAGTATGAAGGCTGAGCTAACTTCGTTAAGTCATGACGAAGATGGCTCAGTGCCACGCGAGCCACTTCCTGCAATGCCGTGGCCTCAGAGGTGCCACGCGCCTGGAATCCATATGGGATACTCCTCGTCACGCGTCTGGCAACGATATTGATCACTGCCAAATACTCCTCCATCCCTGGTCCTTGATTCAGATGATAGATGGAGCATGGGTATTGATAAATGAAGTTTGCTCTTCACAAAATATCTCTAGAAGCGCCGGATATCCATCCACATCTTCAGCTTGGGTCTCCCGAACAAGGTATTGGCGACTTAACCAAGGACAGAATGGCAAGATGTGTTAGTTTCGTAAATCGAAACAAGAATAAGGTGAGAAAAGATACTAAGATGGATAAGGAATAAAAGGGATTCCTAACTTAGTTTTTCTCAAATTAGTTTGATACTTTGAAAATAGTTTTAGACCAATGGGTGGCTAAACTTAACGCCCATGCTATCTCTAACCTACGATCAAGATGGCTCGATATTAATTTGTGGAGACCGGTAATTATCTCCATAAGACCGAGATTAGACAAGGTCTTAGGGACATAATTACTGGTCTCGATAAATAATTCAATTTAACTCTATCCAAGTGAGAGGCTTAGCGAATACTAGAGCCTCAACGATCATGCGTATTTGCTCTTTGCGGCGCTACATGATTGTCGATTCTCTTCGATTCAAGCATTACACTTAGTGAGTTAAATGGGGATCCATTAACAATGAGTATGACATATATTGGCTCCCAAGATCAACGACCAATATACTCATACCCTCATCCAACGTTGGTTACATCCATACAACGCATACAACAAGAGATAAAAGACATACCGCATAATAATAATAGTCGAGTCTCTGACTTATTACATATGGCCGATCGCCAAATTCAAAGTAAAGTATCAAGTAGCAGTGAAGCAAGTAAAATAAGCAAAGACCAGTAGTGGTATGCCCATCACCCATCGGCAACCGACTGGGGGTTAAATGATAGCACACTACTCGTTAGTGTCACCCAAGTCCATACTAACAAGATCGTCAGACTCATAATCTTCCTCACCTGAAAAGGCCAGCAAACATCTGGCTGAGTACAAGTGTACTCGCAAGTCTTACACAAATAAAAATAGTTATGCATAAGGGTCATTCAAAGGATGGCTCATATCGGTTTAGTTTTGCGAAAGAGACGCAACAAATAACATCCTACACATACTAGTTTTTCATGTGCCCATTTTAAAATCAGATTTGAAGTAGAAGTAAAGCATATGGTAAAGCATTTCAGTAATAAACAATTTAATCATGCAAGGACCAAAGTGGCAGCCCACTTTGATGTACTAAACACATGAACATCCCGTTCATGACGAATACCAAGTTCGACCACAATTTTAATTAAAAGTCTAACAATAAGCAGCCACAAATTTCAAGCGGTCGTCCATAACCGTGGACACGGCTATTCGAATAGATTTATACCCTGCATGGGTGTACTACTTTACCCACACGACTTGATTAGCCCGTAAGCCTCCAGATGCCTCTGAATATAGCATACTTCCTATGGTATGCCGGCCGGGTAAATCAAGATACAGTCATTTTCAGCAAGAAGATCCCATTGGGCTAAGTCCCCCTTGTGAGATGGTTCCTTGCCTAGTACAAGCGTCTGATAGCACTTGCTAGGGGGCTCACAAGTTATATTGGAAAAACCGATGCAATCAAAACAAAAGAATTGGCGCTCCCTTGCACACTATAAAGGATTACATCGGCTCCTAAAGAACATAGGATTTCACGGTCGCTATGCCCCTTACACCACCAAGGACTTAACACAATAAAACACTTACCCTACTTAACCATACGGCACCCATATACCGCGTGTGGCAGCACGAGTGTTGCTTGAACAGCAGGTACCCAAAGTTCGGTCCTTAATTGTCCAGACAAGTCCTTCCACTTACCCAATGCTCGTGCACAAAGCACCATCACTAACCAACACTTGTCCAGACCAAAAGCTCATTTAAGAATGACAAAAATTAACTCATAAAACAGCTACAAGATCTGAAGTATAAATCATAAAATGAGAGTTGTGTTTATCCCAAAACCGCCGGGTTATTCCCGACGATCGAACTACCGTGTCTAGACTTGCATGGCTAAGCAATTCTATAACCCATAATTCACACATCCTATCTTAAGCATATAGGAGTTGGCATAATTCAAGATTAACCTCAAGCATAGGACATAACTAAACTACACATCACAAAAATATTGACATAATCAAAATAGCATGCAAGCAATTATCATTGCACTATCTTAACCAAAACTGGGATCAAATATGATGCAAAAGAAAGTTCAAATGATGCTTGCCTTGCTGGTAGTTCACTTGCTCACTCTCGGTTACTTACTCTCATACTTCCGGCAACTCGGAATCTAAAGAAAGACGATATCGAATAAACACCGAGAAATAGCCAAAAACTCAAGTTGATCCAAAATGCATGAAATTTATACAGTAGCTATATTATGATTTTAGATGAATTTAGGTACAAAAATTATTCCATTTGGAGTTTATATGAGAGAGTTATAGTAGTTTGAAGATCAGATTTTTGGAAAATGTTGAAAATCAATGTTCATTCTTGTTCATCCGAATTTAATTGTTTTGCGAAAGTTTGTAGAACAGTGGTAGGGATAAGCTTTACATGGTATGAAATGTAATTAAAATTTAAGATCAATAAAAATTGAATCACCCCATTCGGAGTTCATATGAATTAGTTATGAATTATTGAAGTTAAAATACTTTTTCGTGTAAAAATAATTCTTTTCTGATTTTGCTACTGCGTTAAATATTTTTTATAGGTAGGATGACCTAGCCTCTGCCATGACAAGTGGGGTCTATGTATTTTCTTTTCTTTTCTATTTATTTCCTAAAGGAAAACATCTATCGGCAAATCTAACCTTCTCATAATCATATACTTAACCGATTCTCCGGTGTCGAATCCAATCACATGCATAACACTCTTCAATTATATTCTCACGTCTTGATCTAAATCCCGTACTAACCTCAACTAAGAAATTATCAAGGTAGTTAATCCATCGAGTGATGCCCGAACTCACGATCTTCCAAATAAACAACCCATCCGATAATTACACGAAATCCACCGACTCGTGGGCATATGACCATGATTAAATCCATCAATCGTTCTCCGATATACTATTTAAGCTGATACTAACTATCTAGCTCTACTAGTCTCTCCTCGGAAAATCACCCTCGCATACACTCAATTTTCCACCGATCAAGGTTTAATTGACAAACCGATACCTAATGATCTTTACAATTTAAGAACACATCCAACATCTAATTGTTCACTAATCGATCAACTTATATCCATACCACGAACTTAGTTGTGAACGACCTCTACCAATCCAATTATATATGTGCCTCTACGATCAACTAATAATCATTTATCCACTAACTCAAATGAGGTACAAATCTATCAACTCGGCACATAAGACTTATCTACTAATCACATAGCAATCCAATCATTTATCTGCACTCAAATAATCTATTGTTTCCTTCTCTTAATTCTAGCATATATGACTCACGCACTATCGCTAAAATCACCCGATCAATTTGCTCGTGATTAAATAATTCACCCGATTCAACCTCCATATCTCCATAAATATCCACACAAGAGCTATCCATCAAGTAATAAATCATAAAATCCTTATGCGTTCTAACTTCCAAAATTACTAATCCAACGTGAGGAAAATCTCCAATTAATTTATCCTCAAAGATCACCACAATTTTGCATACGACTCCAAAATATCATCCGGTCAAACAATCCAATGTATATTTAATCTAGCATCCACCGATCAACAATACACACATTTCGCCTCAGTAATCTAATTATTCGCATTCACCAATATATCAACACATAATCACGCCTACGCACAAATAAGACAAAGCCGAGAATTATACGGTCTTAAATTACCAAATCATTTTTGCAATTAAACATGCATAAATAGATGACATGCACATGACTAATATGCAACATGCACAACTAATATCGTAATGCGATAGCACAATTTAACGTGAAGTATTTTACCACGGCACTAGGCGTGCCTAATATGGCCGGACGTCATCTTCTCGGCTCCCCATCCGTGTTCCCGTAGTCGTCGTCGAGCTCATCTGCGTCCGCTCGACCTTCTCGTCCATGTCCCACTCCGCATCGTCGCCGTCGCTGTTTCCGCGTCTGCTATTCCCCTCTTATTAAGAGTGGATACAATGGAGTCTTCTCTAGAAGCAACATCATGAAGTTATAAACTTGGCATCACCATCAATAACAACCACATTTGACAAGAGGTAACCAAAATCAGTTAAAACAGAGTAGCGTTGTTTTTGCCCACCTTGGTCTTTAGTGCATAACTTCCAAACCACTTATCTAACCTGCGTGAAAATTGGCAGTAATGGATCTCAAGGAGTCCTCAATGTGCTGTCCAAATTTCAGCCCAATCCGACACCATATGACCACTCAAACGGATCAAGTACCAAGATTGCGCACCTCTGATTACACTGCAAACAGAACGGACTAAACCACTCTCAATTCCAGTGCTCAATTAAACCAATCCTCAAACCATCCGATCAAATCGAAGTGCTCTTAGTGTAGAACTAACTCACCAAGTTTGGAGCCTATCCAACCACGTTTGAACCTCCGACCATGAGCTTGAAGCAGATCGGGCAAGAGCCACCAAGCTGAACCTACCTTCACTTCTCCTCTCGTCTCTTCCTCCCGTCGATCAGCCACCTCGGCGCCACCTTACATGCATGCAGTGCCTCAGCTCCCTGATCGCTGGGCCGACGCTGCACCGGCCTTGACGCCACGCTCGCCTCGCCTCGCCTTGGGCTGATGTCGTGCCCTCGGTGTCCTCCGTCTTGGTGGCGGGCTGCAGCACCTCCGCATGCACCATTGCCAGCGCACACGAAGATGCTTGGCCCTGCTCTTGACCACTGCTGTGCAGCGTGCCACTCCACCAAGCCACTGCTCAAGCACTCTCCCTTCTTGCTGGTTGCTGCAAGCCAAAGGCAGCACACTGCCTCTTCTTCTCTCTTTCTTCGAAAGTGTTTAATCGGTCTTGCATGCGAAAACTAGTAGCTAAACTGAGTTGCTCTTGCGAAGGTGAATGCAGCTGCATAACATGCATGAGAAGATTTGGGTTTCTTGGGTGGGATTGGGAGGAGAGAAGTGGAGATGAGCTTGTGAAGGGAAGAAATAGCCGCTCTTTGCTTCTCTGTTGGGGAAGAAGAAGTGATGAGGGGAGGAAAAAGAAATGGGGCTGGCAGTGAGTGGAAATCAGGGCATTAAAGAATTGAGGATGGCAGTGTGTGTGGCTGTGCTCTGTTGGAGGAAATGAAGTGAGAAGCTGTTCGGCTGGCAAGAAAAGATTCGAATGAACAGTGTTCGGTTTTGGGGAAACAAATGGCAGCAGGGAGTTCAATAATTTTTAGACATAGATTCCTAACTCCAAAAATCATGAAATTTTTATGGAAGGTTCCTGACATGATGTTGATGCTTAGGTAAAATTTTCAGGAATTTATACGGAATGTGATTTTCTCCAAAAATCTCTAAAGTTGCTGTTTTTGTTGGCTGTGTGACAACTAAAAATTCAGGAAGTAGATTAGAATAGATGTTGCCAATTAACATCTTAAGGATTTGACCACACTCCAATAATTAACATGGGAGTAGGATGATTCGGCTAGGGACTTAAAAGAATGGCATTGTGTGGTTGGAAGGGTTCGGTTAGGCGAGAAAATGACAGTGAGATTTCTCTCTTGGATAAGGAAAGAGATGACAGTGGAGAGAGATGAGTGCTAGATAAATAAATGAGAAAAGGTGGCTGTGTAGGAGGGGATTGAATGGTGTGGTGAAACAGTGGGAGCAAAAACAATGGCGGTGTATGGAGCTTCTGGGTTTCATGGAGTTGGCGGGGATGAATAAAGAAAAGAAAGATGACATGGTGAGTGTCTTTCGGTGGGACAAAGGATGGCGAACACGCTCTCTTGCTGCAACTAGATTTTGTGCAAGATCGTTCCTCCTCCTTCTTGCATGCCACGCAAAAGAGCTCGCACGAAAACCGATTGGAGAAGCGAGCGCCCTCGAGACGACGATCGCAGCGCTATAACATGCGTCGCATGATTTTTGGTTTTGGTTGTGTTTGCGAGGAGGAAGTTAGGGAAAAGAAATGGATACACGACGTCTCGCTGCGGTCGGTCGGCCCTGAAAAGAGCGGCGGTCTAATGTATGCACCACGGTATGATTTTTGAAATGCATGTGAAAGCAAGAGACCAAAATAATTTTTCTTTCATTTGTAGTCTTCCGACCAATTCAATTTAATATTGTTTGCTATTATTATTATTATCTTTATACAACTTTTAGACAACTCGATTCGATTTTTAAAGGCAACATTTGAATTAAACATGGGAATTTTTTAAAATATTGCCAAATTTTTATTAGATCGCCTACTTAAATATTAATATCCTGATCCTGAAAATCGGGATGTTACAATTGCAATGTTGTGTGCTAGGATATGTGCATGTTAGCCACTGATCCTTGGGAGCTAGCGTGTGCCACATATCCGGTTCACTCGGAATCGTGTTCGTCTCACGTTAAGTGTTGCGTTTACGGCGTAACCACTTAGCTTGATACGGATCCGATCTCGGGGGTCCTCACAGTTATGCATTTTTGAAGTTCAAAACCGTTAACAAGTTACAAATAAAAGCTTTCAGGACTTATATTTGAAAACCCACTCAATCTGGGGAGGTCGTGGGCCGTTGATCCGAAATCGCACAGCTCACGAGCTCGGGAGCACAAAGCATTTGAGCACCCAGGCGCGGGGACTTCAACATGCCCAGAGGAGGTCCTAACCGTTAGATCCAGACTTGACGGCCCAGATCCAACAAGGAGGTCCTAAGGGTCGAGGTCTACTGAGGGAGGTCTGGACGGCTAAGATCTCCTGGGGGAGGTCCTAACGGTCTAGATCTACCTGAGGGAGGTCCTGAGCGATGAGCTTAACAGAGGAAGGTCTTGACGGCTAGCGGTTAAGATCTACACGAAGGAGTCCTTTAAGACGAAGTTTTAACAGAAAGAGGTCTGGACGGCATAGATCTGCACGGAGGAAGGTCATGAGGTTTTCTTCACAAAGGACCAGGGGGTGGTCTTTTGCAAATAGGACCCCAAGGGAGGTCTCGGAGGTGGTTTTGACAAAAATGACCACGGGGTGGCCTTTTCGCACGAAGGTGATCTAAACGGCTAAGAAAAAATCAGGGAGGACCTAAACCGCTAGGATCTAAGTTAGGGGGAGGTCCTGGTGACTAAGACTTTTACAGAATAAGATCTACGGTTCAGATCTACCCTCGAAGAGGTCTTTAACGGCTAGGATTAAAACTTAAGAGGTCCAGGGGCTATAGTTTTCACAGACAAGATCCTACGGTGAAGATCTAACTCGAGGTAGTCCTTAACGGCTACGATGAACCCAAGGAGGTCCAAGGACTTGACAAAAACACGACAACAGTACAGAGCACCGCGCTTTGGTCACCGGCTTGTCCCCGGCAACCACGGCCATGGCGGCGCGAACCAAGAGGGGCAAAACGTTAGTAATACTATTGCGAACATTTTGAGGGTACTTTCGTCGGCGGAGATGACCTAAATCGCCGGCGAGCCGGAACGAGGCGGAGGCGAAAGTATAGGAAAAATGAAAATAGCGAAAAGCTTCGCCGCGACCTAATCTAACAGGTGATTGAGCTCTAAGGGGCTATTGGGAAGGTACCTGGGCCTAGCGGGGGTCCAAGGGAGGTCGAAGGAGTTCTGGCGACGTCGACCGCCGTTAGAGTAGAGGAAGACGACGTGGAGGAAGTGGTCTGAGTAGCTAGAGGACGAAGGAAAGGTGCGGTTAGTTCCAGAAGGACCCACAGAAGGACCCTAAGCAATACATTGAAGGAGGGAGCAACTTTACCGGCAGTGAAGACGAAGGCGAAGATTCACGACGGAAGAGAGCCCGAAACTCAATTCAGTCGATTCCTGCGAATGCGAGCCAAATCAAGTTAGGGCACAAAACCGAGAGGGCGAGTGGAACGAGGCGATCCTGAGAGAGGAGCCAGGGGACCACTAGAGCACCGTCAGCGACGAGGAGCTCTGCGGCCGACAATGGCGGAAGGTGTTCTCAGCGCTATACGAACAAGTTCACAGAGAGAAAGCTAGAGGGTTGCAAATGGTGCGGAAAGGGGGGCTAAGGAGGAGCACGGGGACCTTATAAAGCTGGTGAGCAACGGGAGGGAACACAAAAGCTCCATGGGGAAATGGAGATATGGTGCTGCCACAGCTCAGTGGAAGGGACATGAGTTAGTAGAAGGAAGACTTCGGGGGAAAAGGTCCTGACAAGCATTTAAGGATGGCAGAAAATAGCCGTTGACGATGACGAGGTGACAGGGAACTGCATGATCCTCAGTGCACGCCATCGCCCCTGAGCACGAGGAAGAAGAATAGAGGAGGAGGAGGTGGTCGTGGGCGGTTGGATCGGATGCGAACGACCGAGATCGCTCCCAACCTCCGGAGGTCCGAAACAGTCTGAGAGGTTGTGGTCGTCGGATGGAAATCCAACGGCCCACACACGCGCCCAACTGACCGCGCCCGATGCGGCTCGGGTGACCTGGTTAGACCGAGTCGATTGGTTTGGGCTCAGGTCTGAGCCCGAGTCTAACTCAGACCTGACAGAGATTAGGAAATTAACTAATGCACGTCCATCAGCTCGGTTGCCTCTGGTAATTGGTGCTTGAGCGCCCGTACCATCTCCACCAGCAAGTGGTGGCGAGTTAACTCGTGGAGGATCCTGCATGGCATCCAGATTGGTATATCTGATTGTGTTAACTTCGTGACGCCAACAGTGATCTTCCGATGAAACTCCCGTCGTTGCTAAGGGAGAGCCTTGCAGTGCTTCTGCAAGGAGCCTCCACGATGGGGAGCTATCAGAGATTACCATCTCCGGTGGGTTTTGTGGTCCACTCAGCCTGATCCGGTGGACTATCGATCGTACGCTGAGTTTTATTATACCCACTTGGCCTATGATCAGTGATAACTTCATTGATACCCTTACCAGATGTCGCTTGGCCCCGGAATACGTAGGAGCCGTTGGCGAATACTGGTCGCCCATGACAATATCGAGAGCACATGGACTCTCTGATTGCAGTGCTGGGCTCCCATTGCTGCTTCTGCCGATCGGATCGACTGGGCTTACAGAGGCGTTTACACGTTCTGAACTGGTCGGAACGAGTGGTTCCTCTAAGAGTGCCATTGTTGGTGGCGGTGTATCCATCTGGCCTATTTTGTCAATCTCTGCGACTGGCGAGCCAGCGACGGAGGAAGAGGACGATGACATCCCATTTTCTTCCATGGCGCGGATGCATGCATCCATATCGACGTTGAAGTAGTTCGCCAGGTTGAATAATTTTCCTCATCCCAGGTCCCTGTCATGTTCGCATGAGCAATAATGGAGCAAAGGAAGTGGATGTGGAATGCTTGAGCAAAGTAATCTTCAAGAACTCAACTCCTTCTTCCTCACAGATGATGCCAACTGTCGACGATCGGTTCACCGATCTTACGAAATAAATAGAGGAAAATAGCAAAGAGTTCTTGGAAGAGAATGAGACTGCTCTTTATTGCTATGAACTGTCTATTACAGAGGGGCACTGTAACATCCCCAACTTAATTATGGTAATTAGTATGCATCTCTTTAACATGCATAGTGTCTTTGAAATATTTACATAATATTTTGCACATGGAAAACTATCAAACAAATTAAACATACACTTCAAATATAAACTCCAAATAAAAACAGCAACAAAAACATTTGATCATCATCTAAACATAATTTATTCAAATACTAGAATAATTATCATGAATAAATATAATTTTTCCCAAATTTTTGGAACTCAAATCAACCCCTAGAAAATTCAAACACCAATTATTGACCTACCCTAAGTTTGAATTTAAATTATGCACATTATATCATGAACAGTAAGTTTTAAATTTTATTGGTTAACTAGACCATCCCAGGAACACCCCTCAATTATTTCAGAATTTTTGGAATTTTATTTCTATTTTTAAAGCCTCAGTCAAACTAGAATCAATAGATTTCAAAACCAGTCAAACTGGCACTATTCCTCGGGCTCGGACCAATCTCCGACTCAAGTTCGACCCGGGCGAGCTGTCTTGACTTAACCGCCTAAACGCACTGGACCCTATCAGCACCGATCTGGACCCTCAATTATCGATCGGTCGGTTCACAAATCCCCACGTCGCACCGCACCTCTCCTCGCTCTTGTGCCGCTGACCTGCGGGCCCTGCTTGAAGAAGAAGGACAAGACCTAATTGCTTCTTCAACTCCTCCAATTCATTGGGAGGCATCCGATACGGCGCCTTCGAAATCGGGGCGGTACCGGGCAGCAACTCAATGACAAACTCAAGGTCTCGAACGGGAGGCATCCCGGGCAAATCTTCAGGAAAGACATCCACAAAGTCAGATACTATGGGAACATCCTGAATCTGCAAGGCTGGCTTCGCCTCTAATGCACATAGACGTAGCCCCCGTAGTCGCGCGAAAATCCGACTGCTACTTTGAAGGGTGGTGAGATAGACAATCTTCTGGCACAATCGATTTGCCCCAAGTGTTGGGACAACCAATCCATGCCAAGAATCACATCCGGACTACGAAGCGAGCGAGAATAAGATTTGCCAAAAATCCCACTCCTTTGACTATGATAGGAACATCCCGACATCAGTAAATCGGCTCTCATTTCCGACTCGAGAGGCGGATGAGCAAAGCAATCCCAAAGGAACAAAGTGAAGACCACTAGTCGCAGCAAATGATCTTGAAATAAAGAATGCGATGCTCGAATCAAATAATACCGCGGGGCGAGAATTAACAAGAAGTGTACCCATCACGACATCCGGCGCCTCCTAAGCCTCCTCGGTGAAAGGTGGTTGACTCGACCATTGCTCGCACCACGGGTCTTCGAATAATCTTACAGTCGGTGGTGACCACTCCCTCGCCGCGTCCTCCATTAGGGCGGGGCTGCTCCAACACTCGAGGCGAGCATTCGCATAATGGCCCTTGTTGTGGCGGCTAAAACAAGTAACCTCGGCGCGGATTACGGAGGCCACCTCGTCTTGGATGCGGCGCGCGGATCAAACACGGCTGCGGTGGGCGAGGAGCTGGTGCGGATGGCCTCGATCTTTGGTGGAGCAAAGGAACGCCCATCGTGCCGGCCGGCCGAGGGCGAATGAGGTGGTGTGAGTAGGCGATGTGCCTCCCATTTGCGCTTGCGGGACTCGCCATCGCCTTTGCCTTATGCTCAAAGCAACAATGGCCTTATCTACCAAGGCACGAAAATCGAGAAGTCCACAATAGATAGCTTGTCTTGCAGCTCCTCAGACAAGCCATCCATAAACTTCTCCTGCTTAGCCTCATCAGAGGCCACCTCTCCCGGAGCATAACGAGCCAAGTGATTAAACTCGTAGAGGTACTCTGTCACAGATTTGCGCCCTTGCTTGAGCGCGAGGAATTCTTTCTTCTTGACTTCATCGAGGCCATCGGGATGTGGGCCCGACGAAAGTCGACGAACTCCTCCCATGCGACCACATGGCCCGCGGGTGCATGGCGAGATAGTTCTCCCACCATGAGAGTCTTTGCGCCCTCAGGCGATGGGATGCGCGAGCGCCTTATCACGTGCACGGCAGAGCTATGTTGAGCTTCCGCTCAACCATGCGCGACCAATCATCCGCATCGAGAGGTCCTCGGGCGGGAGAAAGTCGGCGGCGTGTGCGGAGGAACTCTGCAAGTCCCCGCGAGTGCGGTGGCGCCACCACCGGCGAGTGGAGGTATTCCTAGCAATAACCTCCAAGATCGCGTCGGTCCATGCGGTTTCGCTCGATCGGCGAGAACCTCGACCATGGTCGGAGGAGGAAGCTCCTCATCATGACCACTGCTGGCGCCACGCGTCCTCCGGCCATCCTGTTTCACTAAGACAAGTTAGCAACAAATCTAAGAGCAAGAAAGCCCAAAATTTCACTGAAAACAGTCCAAAAACAAACACAAAACAGGGTAAAGACCAAACAGCAAAAATCAGACACATAACCACTCACTTTACATCTTACCCTATTATCCCCACAAGTTTTAGATGGATTAATCTTCATGGTTCTCCCAAAACTAATTTAACCGGCGCATAACTATCTTTCGAAAGAAAAGAGAGAAACCAAGTTTTAAAACTCAAATTAGAGTAAGATGAGAGTAGAAGGCTAAGATAGATAAGGAGTAAATCCTGAGGATCTACCTAGGTTTTTATAAACCGTTTTATACTTTGAAATTAAGCTTTTCCAAAATATCCTAAGGACGACTATCCTTGGGTTACTACGGTCAGAATGGCTCTGATACCAACTTTGTGAGGACCCCAATTTATTTGGCTTGTAATGCTTAACCAACCACCTGGTCCTAGCATCACAAATCAAATAAATTGATCCTCGAGATATGTATACTTCCGAGCGATATACACACCCGTTACAAAATTAGACATCAACTCCATTCCAAACATAGAGTCCAAACACCACACTACCAAGCGGAAGATAAACAAATAGTAGAGTTATTACGCACAAAGGCCGACTGTGCCAAGATGCACAAATAAACAAGAACGGCAATGAAGCAAAAGTGCCATAAGATGGTCAGTAAACAAAGCCAATCGTGCCTCCAACCCACGAGGCATCCGAGGACCGCCAAGTCTAGTCGCCCACGAAGCGGCAACACTGACTCACGAAGTGAGGCCCTTGGGGCTCACCATCTTCCTCTGCAACAAAACATTAAGCAAAGCACCTAAGTACAAAGATTGTCTTTGTACCCGCAAGACTGACGTGTGAACTAGCAGACCTGTTCATATGCTACATGCAGGCTTGTTTGGTGGAGGCCATATGTTTCATTTGCATAAAGCCAATTTTCATTTGCAATAATATAATACAGTTTGAAGGCAAATTTGCAATTCATTTTTAATGTTGAAATAACAGTAAAGATAATAATAACAAAAGAGAAAGATAAACAACCTAGAAGTGACCATCCCAATAGTCACTCCAACAATAGCACGAATCCCAGATTCGTACCACCCATCAAGTTTTAATTTAAATGTTGTAGTCTAACTCTTGATAAGCTTACCCAAGCGTGTCCATCACCTAGGACGAGGCTATTCGAATAGTTTTTAACCCTGCAGGGGTGTACCACTGTACCCACACTTCAGACCGCCTTAAGGCCAAAGCACACTACCGAAGGTATGCCGGCACAGCTAAGTCCTACGAGACTTTTTCCAATATTGTGTATTAACTACGAGCCGCTCGTATGGATAGAAATCCATACGCTTACATGGTAAAGCCGAAAAGACAACTACCCACTCAGGATAAAGCTTTTCGGACAACTACCATGCTCCCACCTCCATCCCTCCTGCGACCTCTTGCGACCCGGAGCCAATACACGCCAAAGTACTAGGTCAAGAGAGGTCCCATACCTCTAGTGTGGTTGCGCGCGAAATGCTGGATAACAGGTACTCACAAGATGTTCGGTCCTTAATTGACCCGGGCACCTTTCCAGTCACACCCAACAGATCACACCAATCTTACCGTTGTGCTCGCGTCTAAATCAATTTTTTTTCGGTTTTTGTTTTGCAATTATCATAGCACGAGCTGGAATATAAGAACAGTAATAATTTTATGTGATCAAGATCATCGACTAAGTCGATGATCGCCCAAATCTACCGGTAGCTAAGCATGGCTAAGCAACTGAACCCGTAATCTACTAAGTGACGAGCGTTCATCCAGCGAACTCTAATCACAGCAAATAACCAAGGCTCAAGTAGTAGAGGACAAATATTTACTTACAGATTATGCATCTAACATATTTCAGAAACTAATTTTAATCACAGCAAATAACCTAGGCTCATTTAATCATTTAACATATTTTTGCTAACAGGGACAAGATTGAAACTAATTTTAGTAAATAATACATCTAAAATGAAAATTAACAGCACTGGATTCACGCGATTTAGATAAAAATTGAATTAGTTATGAATTTTCTAAGTTTAAATGATTTGATAGTGCAACAGAAAACCATTTCAGAAATTCTAAAGCATTTAAACCTTTTCCTACCGACAACCAGCTAGCCATAGCCACTGATACGCGGGCCCGCGCGAGGGCGCTGACTGAGTCAGCTCTGACTCGGCCACGGCTTAAGGTGACGTCGAAGGCGTATTCTAAGAATACGTCTTTGACTTATCAAAGTGCACTCCTAACTTATACTCACAGAGAAATACGCTTCCCAACAAAGAAGACGTAGAATCAAAGCTACACAACCACCAACTGACAGCATGGACCCACATGGCAGCGACTAAGAGAATAACATAACGGTTGGATTAAAGGATTTCCTAAACGCGATTAACAGAGAGGGCCCACAAGTCAGTGATACGGACTAAAAGATGATTAGCACTAAAGAGTAGGGTTAGACCTAATGTTGCCGGTAGCTCACCGGCGACCACGGGGACGGTGGCGCGGCACGATCGTATTCGCGAACCGTGAGGTCTCAGGGCGAGTGAGTTATACCTTTAGGTTCGCAAAGACCTCGCGAACTTGATGACGGTGACCCGGGACCTCGAGGATGCCGGCGGCGAGCTGACGGCGAACGGAGGCGGAGAAGAAGACGCGGTGCTCACGGAGAAGACGCTGCGAGCTTCGAGAAGACCCTGGAAGGTGCGCCACGGGATCGCCTCAGCTCCAGGAAGGATACGCCCCAGATAATGCCGACGAAGGAGGTCTGAGGCGGCTGGAATCACCGCGGCGGCGAAATACCGAGCCCGGAGAAGAACTGGTCGCGCTACCTCGGTGATGCACCAAAGAGCAAAACAAGACCTCCATTAGACTCAGTGGATCAAGGCGATCCTAAGGGACCAAACGCCGAGGCATGATACTCACTAGAACACCAGAGGGCTTACAAGACCAAGATCACCGGAGGCGGAGACGATGAACTTGCTTACGGTGATACGATGCACGACAATGATCCGGTGGGCAAAATGGAGCGGCGCCGAGCAAGGATCACAATGGTGCGGCCGCGGGCTCGAGGCGGCTCCGTCGGGCGGCGCTACACTCGGGTTCTTCTCCGGCGAGAAGGAAATTTGGGCGGAGAAAGTGCGAGAATGGGCGCGAAGGAGAATGGATGGTCTCGGGGTAGATGGACTCTGGCGATTCTCGGAGAGGACACGCGCCCACGACGTGGGCGGCGAGCTGCGTGGCACGCATGCGAACTTGCCGCCGAACTCGCGAGCCGCGGAGAAGACGAGGCGACATCGCGACAAGGAGGGCCCACACGTCAGCGACGGTGGCAAAGCGGCTCGAGTCGGGGTCTGGTGCAGCACAGTTAGATGGTTTGACTCGATCAGGATTGTGCTGACCGTTGGATTTGAGATGGACGGTCGGGATCTCTGTATGCATTCGGACCGGTCGACGAGATGAGTAGTGTGGACCGTTCGATCTTCATCGGACGGCTGACAGCCATCGGGCTCGCACGGTGCAACTAGGCGGTGCGACCGAGTCCATTAGGTGCGGTCGGACTCGAGCCCAAGTGGGGTTTGAACCCGAGGAACAGTGATTTCAGATTCGAATTAGAAAGATAGAGAAGGTTTTGGGAATTTTTAGAGGTAGCTCCTGAGCTCTAAAAATTCCGAAATTTTTATGGGAGCTTACTGGAAAAGAGGGCAACCTTGTGTAATTTTTCCAGGAGTTTTCATGCACTAGATTTCTCCTAATAAAATTCACAAGCTGCTGACCTAGGGTTTGACCAGAAATTCAAACTAGTTTGACTTGGCCATTGGAAATAGCAAATAAAACCTAAAAATGGTGAAATAATTCAGGGAGGTAGATAGGATGATCAAGATGATAGGAAAAATAATTTCAGAGGATGATCAGAAGTTTGAAGGCTAAGAATTTGCTGACAACAATTTCCATTCACAAGAATTTAATTCTAGAAAATGGAAATTGCTAGGGAAAATTTGGAAAACTTCCAAATGATTTGATGAGACAACAAAAGTTTTTATTTCTCCTCATAATTTACATTTGAAATACAAACCCTAAGTTAGGGCTGTTACAAATCTCCCCCTTACAGAATCTCGCCCGAGATTCTCGATCACTGGAGAAGAAGGACGGGTGTCTGCCGAGGCGATCTTCCCGCTCCCAAGTGGCTTCATCCTCGGAGTGGTTTGACCACTGAACTTTAAGGAACTTGATCACACGGTTCCTTGTTCTGCGTTCAGCTTCTTTGAGGATACGAACGGGACGCTCACGATAAGACAGATCTTCTTGCACAGCGATATTTTCCAATAGCGTTTCCTCCACAAGAACACGAAGGCACTTCTTCAATTACGATACATGGAAAACATCATGCACCCCCTCAAGTGTAGCTGGCAATTCTAACTTGTATGCAACAGCTCCCACTTTCTTGATGACGCGATACGGCCCAACATATCGAGGAGCTAGTTTGCCCTTGACACCGAAACGACGATGTCCCTTCAGAGGTGAGACTCTGAGATACACAAAGTCATTGGGCTGGAAACTCAGCTCACGGCGACGCCGATCTGCATAGCTCTTCTGCCTGGACTGAGCTACGCGCAAGTGCTCACGAATCGACTGCACTTGACTTTTCGCCTCATTGATTGAATCTGGGCCAAAGAACTGTCTTTCCCCAGTTTCTGACCAGTTCAATGGGGTTCTGCATCGCCTCCCATACAAAGCCTCAAATGGTGCCATACCGAGACTAGCCTAGAAGCTGTTGTTGTAGGAGAACTCGGCAAGTGGTAGGCACTTCTCCCAATTCTTCCCATAGGAAAGAACACAAGCACGGAGCATATCTTCAAGCACCTGATTGACCCGCTCTGTCTGACCATCAGTCTGAGGATGGTAGGCGGTGCTGAAAGTAAGACGCGTACCCATGGCCTCCTGTAGACTGTGCCAAAGTCGGGAAGTGAAAAGAGAACCATGATCTGACACCATCGTTCGTGGCACACCATGCAAACTCACAATGCGGGATATGTAGAGGTCCGCCAATTTATCGACGAGGGCGATGCGCCTTTGGCGAAAATGTGCTACTTTTGTCAATCGGTCAATAACCACCGGATAGCATCCTTCCCGAAGAAATACGGGGCAAACCAGTGATGAAGTCCGTGCCTACCGAATCCCACTTCCATTCTGGTATAGGTAAGGGCTGAAGAAGGCCCGCTGGACGCTGATGCTCGGCCTTGACACGACAACACACATCGCATCTGGCAACGAACCTGGCAATCTCGCGCTTCATGCGAGTCCACCAGAATCTCTGACGCAGATCTTGGTACATTTTGGTAGCCCCGGGATGGATGGACAAAGGCGAATCATGGGCCTCCTGGAGAATCAAATCCCGCAACTCGGGGATCTTTGGGACCACGAGACGCTGCCCAAACCATACAACACCGTGCTCATCCTCTGTGAAACACCTGGCTGAACCACTCTTGATGTTCTGCTTGATTTTACCCACACCAACATCTGATTGCTGTGCTGACTTGATTTGATCCACCAAGGTTGGTTGCACAACCAAGGCAGCGAGGGAACCATGCTCAACCAAACCCAAGTTGAGACGCTGAAACTCTGCAAGGAGTGCAGGTTGCTGCTCCTGGATCATCAAAGTATTACAATACACTTTTCGGCTAAGCGCATCAGCAACTACATTAGCTTTGCCAGGATGATACTGAATACTCATGTCATAATCTTTGATCAATTCTAGCCATCTCCTCTGCCTGAGGTTCAGATCCGGCTGAGTGAACAAATACTTCAAGCTCTTGTGATCAGAATACACCTCACAGCGGTTTCCGATCAAATAATGCCGCCAAATCTTGAGTGCATGAACCACAGACAAGCTCTAAATCATGGGTGGGATAATTGAGCTCATGAGGTCTCAAGCTGCTGGATGCATAGGCGTCGCCTTGCCTTCCGCATAAGAACACATCAAGACCACGACGAGAGGCATCGCAATAAATATCGAAGCTCTTGTGGATATCGGAAGAGTAAGGACTGGGGTGAAGTCAATCGTTGTTTGAGCTCTGAAAGCTCTCATCACAAGCGAGAGGACCACACAAACTTCTTGTCCTTCTTGAGCAATTCGGTCATCGGCTGCGATCTTGGAGAAGTTCTTGATAAAGCAATGTAGTAGCCCGCCAAACCAAGAAAACTCCGCACATCGATGTCGACTTGGTGACCCCAAGATAGAACATCACGACCTTGCTGGGATCCACAGCTACGCCTCCAGCTGAAAGAACATGGCCCAAGAATGCCACTTCCTTCAACCAGAACTCACATTTGCTGAACTTTGCATATAGCTGATGCTCACGCAGCTTGCCCAAAACAATCTTCAGATGCTCAGCATGCTCTTCTTCATTTTTGGAGTAGATAAGAATATCATCAATGAAGACCACCACAAATTTATCCAAATACTCCATGAATACTGAATTCATAAGGTTCATGAACAACGTTGGAGCATTGGTTAAACCAAAGGACATGACGGTGTACTCGTACAGACCATAACGAGTAGTGAAAGCCGTCTTCGGAATATCCTCAGATCTGATTCTGACCTGATGGTACCCCATTCTCAAATCAATCTTTGAGAACACACAGGCTCCGATCAAGCGATCGAGCATGATCATCGATGCGGGGCAGAGGGTATTTGTTCTTCACCGTCACCTCATTGAGAGGACGGTAATCAACACACATGCGCAAAGTCTTGTCCTTCTTCTTCACAAAGATCACCGGACAACCCCAAGGAGATGAGCTAGAACGGATGAAACCCTTTGCTTGAAGCTCACCTAATTGCTTCTTCAACTCCTCCAATTCATTGGGAGGCATCCGATACGGCGCCTTCGAAATCGGGCGATGCAGGGCAGCAACTCAATGACAAACTCAAGGTCTCGAGCGGAGGCATCCGGGCAAATCTTCAGAAAGACATCCACAAAGTCGGATACTATGGGAACATCCACGAATCGCAAGGTCAAGCCGCCTCTAATGCACATAGATGTGGCCCCAGTAGGCTGGCGAAAATCCGACCGCTTTGAAGGGTGGTGAGATAGACAATCTTCACCGCACTGTCGATTTGCCCCAAGTGTTGGGAAAACCAATCCATGCCAAGAATCACATCGGACTCATTGGAAGCGAGCGAATAAGATTTGCCAAAAATCCACTCCTTTGACTATGATAGGAACATCCCGACATCGTAAATCGGCTCTCATTTCCGACCCGAGAGCGGATGAGCAAATCAATCCCAAAGGAACACGGTGAAGACCACTAGTCGCAGCAAATGATCTTGAAATAAAAGAATGCGATGCTCGAATCAAATAATCTGCGGCGGGACGAGAATTAACAAGAAGTGTACCCATCATGACATCCGCGCCTCCGAGCCTCCTCGGTGAAAGGTGGTTGACTCGACCATTGCCGCACTCAGGTCTTCGAATAATCTTACGGTCGGTGGGTGACCACTCCCCGCCGCGTCCTCCATTAGGACGAGGGGTGCTCCAACACTCGAGGCGAGCATTCGCATAATGGCCCTTGTTGTGGCGGCGAAAACAAGTAACCTCGGCGCCGGATTACGGAGGCCACCTGTCTTGGATCGCGGCGCGCGTGGATCAAACACGGCTGCGGTGGGCGAGGCTGGTGCGGATGGCCTCGATCTTTGGTGGAGCAAAGGCAGGGCCATCGTGCCGCCCGGCCAGGGACGAATGAGGCTGGTGTGAGTAGACTGATGTGCCTCCCATTTGCGCTTGCGGGACTCGCCCAGCGCCTTTGCCTTATGCTCAGCAACAATGGCCTTATCTACCAAGGCCTGAAAATCAGAGAAGTCCACAATAGATAGCTTGTCTTGCAGCTCCTCAGACAAGCCATCCATAAACTTCTCCTGCTTAGCCTCATCAGAGGCCACCTCTCCCGGAGCATAACGAGCCAAGTGATTAAACTCGTAGAGGTACTCCGTCACATATTTGCGCCCTTGCTTGAGCGCGAGGAATTCTTTCTTCTTCAGCTTCATCAGGCCATCGGGGATGTGGGCCCGACGAAAGGCGACTGAACTCCTCCCATGCGACCACATGGCCGCGGTGCATGGCGAGATAGTTCTCCCACCATGAGTCTTTGCGCCCTCAAGTGGTGGGATGCGAAGAGCGCCTTATCCCGTGCTCGGCATCGAGCTATGTTGAGCTTCCGCTCAACCATGCGCGACCAATCATCCGCATCGAGAGGTCCTCGGAGCGGGAGAAAGTCGGCGGCGTGTGCGGAGGAACTCTGCAAGTCCCCGCGAGTCGGTGGCGCCACCACCGGCGGAGTGGAGGTATTCCTAGCAATAACCTCCAAGATCGCGTCGGTCCATGCGGTTTCGCTCGATCGGCGAGAACCTCACCATGGTCGGAGGAGGAAGCTCCTCATCATGACCACTGTTGGCGCCACGCATCCTCCGGCCATCCTGTTTCACTAAGACAAGTTAGCAACAAATCTAAGAGCAAGAAAGCCCAAAATTTCACTGAAAACAGCCCAAAAACAAACACAAAACAGGGTAAAGTCCAAACAGCAAAAATCAGACACATAACCACTCACTTTACATCTTACCCTATTATCCCCACAAGTTTTAGATGGATTAATCTTCATGGTTCTCCCAAAACTAATTTAGCAGCGCATAACTATCTTTCGAAAGAAAAGAGAGAAACCAAGTTTTAAAACTCAAATTAGAGTAAGATGAGAGTAGAAGGCTAAGATAGATAAGGAGTAAATCCTGAGGATCTACCTAGGTTTTTATAAACCGTTTTATACTTTGAAATTAAGCTTTTCCAAAATATCCTAAGGACGACTATGCTTGGGTTACTACGGTCAGAATGGCTCTGATACCAACTTTGTGAGGACCCCAATTTATTTGGCTTGTAATGTAACCAACCACTGGTCCTAGCATCACAAATCAAATAAATTGATCCTCGAGATATGTATACTTCGAAGCGATATACACACCGTTACAAAATTAGACATCAACTCCATTCCAAACATAGAGTCCAAACACCACACTACCAAGCGGAAGATAAACAAATAGTAGAGTTATTACGGACAAAGGCCGACGGGCCAAGATGCACAAATAAACAAGAACGACAGTGAAGCAAAAGTGCCATAAGATGGTCAGTAAACAAAGCCAATCGCGTGCCTCCAACCCACGAGGCATCGGCCAGGACCGCCAAGTCTAGTCGTCACGAAAGCGGCAACACGACTCACGAAGTGAGGCCCTTGGGGCTCACCATCTTCCTCTGCAACAAAACATTAAGCAAAGCACACGAGTACAAATATTGTCTTTGTACCCGCAAGATCGACGTGTGAACTAGCGGACTGTTCATATGCTACATGCGAGCTTGTTTGGTGGAGGCCATATGTTTCATTTGCATAAAGTCAATTTTCATTTGCAATAATATAATACAGTTTGAAGGCAAATTTGCAATTCATTTTTAATGTTGAAATAACGATAAAGATAATAATAACAAAGAGAAAGATAAACAACCTAGAAGTGACCATCCCAATAGTCACTCCAACAATATACGAATCCGCATTCGTACCACCCATCAAGTTTTAATTTAAATGTTGTAGTCTAACTCTTGATAAGCTTACCCAAGCGTGTCCATCACCTAGGGCGAGGCTATTCGAATAGTTTTTAACCTGCGAGGGTGTACCACTGTACCCACACTTCGCATCGCCTTAAGGCCAAAGCACACTACAGAAGGTATGCAGCCTGACTAAGTCCTACGAGACTTTTTCCAATATTGTGTATTAACTACGAGCGCTCGTATGGATAGAAATCCATACGCTTACATGGTAAAGCCGAAAAGACAACTACCCACTCGGGATAAAGCTTTTGGACAACTACCATGCTCCCACCTCCATCCCTCCTGCGACCTCCTGCGACCGGAGCCAATACACGCCAAAGTACTAGGTCAAGAGAGGTCCCATACCCTCTAGTGTGGTTAGCACGCGAAATGCTGGATAATGGTACTCACAAGATGTTCGGTCCTTAATTGACCGAGCACCTTTCGGTCACACCCAACAGATCACACCAATCTTACCGTTGTGCGCGCCTAAATCATTTTGTTTTGGTTTTGTTTTGCAATTATCATAGCACAGTGGAATATAAAACGATAATAATTTTATGTGATCAAGATCATCGACTAAGTCGATGATCGCCCAAATCTACCGGTAGCTAAGCATGGCTAAGCAACTGAACTCGTAATCTACTAAGTGACGAGCGTTCATCCAGCGAACTCTAATCACAGCAAATAACCTAGGCTCAAGTAGTAGAGGACAAATATTTACTTACAGATTATGCATCTAAAGGTTTAACTAACCAATTAAACACAAGATAAGCGATGCATACATACAGTTGAAACAAAATATTAGACTTTAAAATCTTTGGGATAAAATGATCAAGCGCTTTGCTTGCTTTGTTGCTCAATTTGTTGAGGGTCGTTCTCGGGGTTACGCAAATATCGAAGCCTAACGATTGAACAAAGCAATGAATAAGAACGAATAACACCGACTAAACTCAAACATACAACAACAACAAAACATACGAACTTACGGCAACCTAAGCAGGTTTTAACACATTTTAGAGAGAAATAATTATTTGAAGTGGTAATGAATTTTCTAGCAATTTCCTAAGCTAACATACACATTAAAACACTAGTTAATTACTTAACAAATTTTCATGAACAGAAACAGTATCTAAAATCTATCCTGATAATTAGTGCACTAAAAATGAAAATTTACAGAATTGGATTTACTGGATTTGGACAATTATTGAAAAAGATATGAACTTTCTAATTTTGGAAAATGCATAATACATCATTTAATCATTTAACAGATTTTTGCTAATAGGGACAAGATTGAAACTAATTTTAGTAAATAATACATCTAAAATGAAAATTAACAGCACTGGATTCACGCGATTTAGATAAAAATTGAATTAGTTATGAATTTTCTAAGTTTAAATGATTTGACAGTGCAACAGAAAACCATTTCAGAAATTCTAAAGCATTTAAACCTTTTCCTACCGACAACCACTAGCCATAGCCAGCGATACGGGCCGCGAGGGCGCTGATCGAGTCGGCTCGACTGCCACGGCTTAAGGTGGCGTCGGCGTATTCTAAGAATCGTCTTTGACTTATCAAAGTGCACTCTAACTTATAGTCACGCAGAAATCGCTTCCCAACAAAGAAGGCGTAGAATCAAAGCTACACAACCACCAAGCGCGACATGGACCCACATGGCGCGACTAAGAGAATAACATAACGGTTGGATTAAAGGATTTCCTAAACGCGATTATGAGAGAGGCCCACAAGTTAGTGATACGAGACTAAAGATGATTAGCACTAAAGAGTAGGGTTAGACCTAATGTTGCGGCGACTCACCGGCGACCACGGGACGGTGGCGCGGCCGCACGATCGTTCTCGCGAACCGGGAGGTCTCGGGGTGAGTGAGTTATACCTTTAGGTTCGCAAAGACCTCGCGAACTTGATGGCGGTGACCGGGACCTCGAGGATGCGCGGCGGCGGTGACGGCGAGCGGAGGCGGAGAAGAAGACGCGGTGCTCGCGGAGAAGGCGCTGCGAGCCGAGAAGACCACGGAAGGTGCGCCACGGATCGCCTCGGCTCCGGAAGGATCGCCCGAGATAATGCCGACGAAGGAGGTGCGAGCGGCTGGAATCACCGCGCGCGAAATCCGAGCCGGAGAAGAAGCTGGTCGCGCTACCTCGGTGATGCACCAAAGAGCAAAACAAGACCTCCATTAGACTCGGTGGATCAAGGCGATCCTAAGGGACCAACGCCGAGGCATGATACTCACTAGAACACCGGAGGGCTTACAAGACCAAGATCACCGGAGGCGGAGGCGATGAACATACGGTGATACGATGCACGACAATGATCGGTGGGCAAAATGGGCGGCGCCGAGCAAGGATCACAATGGTGCGCCGCGGGCTCGAGGGCGGCTCCGTCTGGCGGCGCTACACTCGGGTTCTTCTCCGCCGAGAAGGAAATTTGGGCGAGAAAGTGCGAGAATGGGCGAAGGAGAATGGATGGTCTCGGGGTAGATGGACTCTGGCGATTCTCGGAGAGGACACGCGTCCACGGCGTGGCGGCGGCGAGTGCGTGCACGCATGCGAATTTGCCGGCGAACTCGCGAGCCGCGAGAAGACGAGGCGTCATCGACAAGGAGGGCCCACACGTCGGCGGCGGTGGCAAAGCGGCTCGAGTCGAAGTGCAGTGCGGCACAGTTAGATGGTTTGACTCAATCGAGTTGTCGACCGTTGGATTTGAGATGGACGGTCGGGATCTCTGTATGCATTGGACCGGTCGGCGAGATGAGTAGTGTGGACCGTTCGATCTTCATCGGACGGTGACAGCCATCGAGCTCGCGCGGTGCAACTAGGCGGTGCGACCGAGTCCATTAGGTGCGGTCGGACTCGAGCCCAAGTGGGGTTTGAACCCGAGAACAGTGATTTCAGATTCGAATTAGAAAGACAGAGAAGGTTTTGGGAATTTTTAGAGGTAGCTCCTGAGCTCCAAAAATTCCGAAATTTTTATGGGAGCTTACTGGAAAAGAGGGAAACCTTGTGTAATTTTTCCAGGAGTTTTCATGCACTGGATTTCTCCCAATAAAATTCACAAGCTGCTGACCTAGGGTTTGACCAGAAATTCAAACTAGTTTGACTTGGCCATTGGAAATAGCAAATAAAACCTAAAAATGGTGAAATAATTCAGGGAGGTAGATAGGATTATCAAGATGATAGGAAAAATAATTTCAGAGGATGATCACAAGTTTGAAGGCTAAGAATTTGCTGACAACAATTTCCATTCACAAGAATTTAATTCTAGAAAATGGAAATTGCTAGGGAAAATTTGGAAAACTTCCAAATGATTTGATGAGACAACAAAAGTTTTTATTTCTCCTCATAATTTACATTTGAAATACAAACCCTAAGTTAGGGCTGTTACATTAGCCATGCTAGTAGTCTTAGCCGAGAGCGGTTGATGGAGCTAGTCCATCGGCCAGTGGATTGAATTGAATCTTATTGAAATTGAGGATTTTATGGATTGGATTATGATGGGATTGAGGGATGTATCCAGATCTTCGCATCTGGGGTTTGTGGACTTGTTGGGCATGGGTTTTATGTTCTTAACTTGGACGGGTGTAGGTTGATGATGAATTACTTTTGTTGTTGTTATTATGGAATTGTGTAGCCCCGTCTGAGTGTTTAAGGACCGGTCTATGGTGTGATGAACCAAGTCTTACGTGCAACCACACGCCGGGATAATGGCAAATGCTTGGCTTAATAATTTGTTGTGTGTTAGCTATCAAAACACAATGGGATTGACAATTGTTATTGTTATGTATTTAATTGTTCTTTTGTCAATCTCGCGGGGGCATGTTAAGGGTCGCCTTACTTGTCCTTAAGGGTCTCTTGTTTCATTGGGACATACTTACGTAACGAGGTTTCACCGTGGTTCTAGCGCGTACGATAGCCTGCCATGGGATTCTGAGCCTCGGGTGATTTGATAGTTAGGACATAACATTGTAACGGCCTCGTTATGCTACCTCAGTCACACTCCTATGGAAGAGTGCATTGGCCGACATTAAGAGGAATGCATATCGTGTGGGTAAAGCTGTACAACTCTGCAGAGTAACTAAATCTATTCGAATAGCCTCGTCCTAGGTTATGGACAACACTTGTGGGAAAGCAGGCACAGTTAGCTTTTGGCAAATTAAGTTTGGGTTATGGTTGGAAATGTTATGTCATTATGTTAGTTTGTTCAAATCGGAAATGATTTCATGAACACGTAGTTCGCGCGTTAAATTTGTTGAGGAATAAATTGTGCCACGAACGGGATGTTCGTGTGTTGATTATACTTGGAGATTATACCATTGTTGATCATTACTTACTGTCATAAAATGTATTCTTAATGTTTTACAAATGGCAAGTTGAATCTATATTGTTTATCTTTGTGCAAACTTGCTTTACACCGAAAATTGACTAGTATAGTACCCTTCCTTTGATACTTACATGCATCCTTATTTCTTTTGAAAGTCTCGCGAGTACAACTTTGTACTCTAACAGTGTCTATTTGTTCGGTGAGAGCAGCAGTGCAACGGCTTTAACTCCAGTTGGTTGCTTGTGGGATTGTGGGCATGCCAACTCGGTTATTCCCTTTTTATTTAAGTTTATCTTCCGCTGCGATTTAATTGTGTTGTTTAGATTTGGCCGATCGGTCCTCTTATGCAACCTTGTACTAAAAGGTTCTATTTAAATGATGTTGTAATTGATTCTATTATTCTTTTGTACGATTGTGTATGGATGTGAATGCAATGTTGTGTTAGATATGTGCATGTTAGCCACTGATCCTTGGGAGCTAACATGAAACGCATATCCGGGCACTCGGGATCGTACTCGTCTCTCGTTAAGGGTTGTGCCTTCTGTGCAATCGCTTGATCTGGAACGGGTCCGATTCGGGGTCCTCACAGGCACCCCATGTAATAGCCAGTTCATAGCAATAAAGAGTAGTCCCATTCCATTCCAAGAACTCGTTGTCATTTTTCTCTATTTATTTTGTAAGATCGACGACTCGATCGTCGACAAGCCGGCTACGAACAGCCCATACCCACCCACGATGGCCGCTGAAGATTTGCGGTTGCCACCAGCCTGCAATGCAATGATGCATTGATGTTGGTGGGGTTTGCCGGTTGCCCGCAAGGCCGTAAGTACCACCGCGCTAAAGAATCAACAAGAAAAAGGAAAAGGATGCAGTGATGGATGCCATGTGTTTGAATGTGTTGTTCACCTGCATGTCTGATGGACTGATGAGCTCGAGGCTCTCTGCCTTGACGAAGATCTCACCGCAGTCGGGGCAGGTGCATATGGTAACCCTCATGGAGTTGTCCGGGAACACCCCACCGATGGGATCCACCACCATGTGGCACTCGTAGCACCCGGATAGACTCCGCAGCTGCATTCCCCCGAACGACCTACCCATCAACGATGTCGACGACAGCAAGCCCCCATGCTTGACGCAGCGGCTGTCACCGTGTTGACCTCGCTAAGGGGCTTGTTGAGGCAGCGCTCCTTGCTGCTGTTGCACGCGCTCACCGACACCCTCCGCTTGCACGCCTCGCCCGGCGGGGCGTCCGCCGCTATGGTATCCTGATCTGGCCTCTGCATCACCCTCGGATTGTCCTTGAGCTTGCAAATGGAGGCGGAGCAGCCGATCTTCTTGCACTTCTTGTTGTATGGGGCGTGCTGGCGGGCGTGGCTATGGTCATGGCTGTTTCTGCAGGAGAAGAGACTCTTGAGAGCTAACCTGTAAGAAGGCATCTTTGGCCCTGTGCAATGGCTGCTCTGCTTCTTGCTGCTCTCCTTCTCTCTGCTACTCTTCCCCTTCTCCTTGTCCGGCTTTGTGGTCACTAGCTTCTTCTTCATGGACATGGATGTTGGAAATATGCCATAGAGGCAATCATAGAGATAATTATATTTCATTATGTTCATAATATTGGATAATATGTTATCTTGTTCCTTGAATGAATCATTGGTTATGAAGATTAACAAGTATGTGACTTATTGGTGAAACTCTTAACCAGATCAGATGTCAATGGTCGGAACACTATTGACTTTATCGACCAGTATATTGTATTGATTGATGACCATGTTTCACCGATCATGGATATAGGGATATAGAATCAATAATGTGAACACATGTTAGAGAACATGGGGTTGGATCGACCCACCTTGAGACACTATTGAGATTGTTATGATTCTATGTATTGTTAGTTGGTCTCATGCAATGATGATGTATAATCTTTAGACCTGAGATCAGCATGGTTTCTTACATATGTAATAGCACTCTTAGGGGGTTGTCAATCGCTACTCATAACTGGGTAGTTATAAAGGTGTAACATCCCGATTTTCAGGATCAGGATATTAATATTTAAGTAGGAGATCTAATAAAAATTTGGCAATAATTTTTTTTAAAAAAAAATTCCCATGTGTAATTCAAATGTTGCCTTTAAAATCGAATCGAGTTGTCTAAAAGTTGTATAAAGATAATAATAATAATAATAGCAAACAATATTAAATTGAATTGGTCGAGAGACTACAAATGAAAGAAAATTATTTTGGTCTCTTGCTTTCACATGCATTTCAAAAATCATACCTTGGTGCATACATTAGACCGCCGCTCTTTTTTCAGTCCGACCGACCGCAGGCGAGACGTCTGTGTATCCATTTCTTTTCCCTAACTTCCCTCCTCGCAAACACAACCGAAAACCAAAAATCATGCGACGCATGTTATAGCGTTGCGATCGTCGTCTCGAGGGCGTTCTGTTTCTCCAATCGGTTTTCGAGTGCGAGCTCTTTTGCGTGGCATGCAAGAAGGAGGAAGAATTGCTGCTATTTATTTCCTTTGTCAATTTTATTTCCCGATCACCCTTGTGCTAGCCGAGCCACTTTAGTCACTACCATTTCTTTCGTAGTTTTATTCACCCAACCAAAGACCTGAGGTGGTGTCGACACGACGGCGTGATGCATGGGACGGCACCGGGATGAAAGACTGCATTTAAAAAAAATTAAATTATTTTGACTTCATGTTTTAGCGTGCACATCAAAGATCATAGCATGTCATTCACTTATATCATCGCTGTCACTTCCAGTTTGACCGACCACAACCGAAACACCCGCTCATTATTTCCCCCACCATTTTCTTTTCTCACACTTATATCTGTGCAGTGCTACACACTGCTACTACTACTAATACACTACTTGATCCACTTTATATATATATATATATATATACTAGTAGCTGCTGGTTGCACACACACACACACACACATATATATATATATATATATATATAAATGCAAGCATGCTGTCTTACACATGCACACACAGGGACATGTAGTGGGAAATGAGTAGAACCTACTAATATGCATGAACTAGCTAGACTAGCTTGAGCACTCCTGCCTTTTCTTTGTTGCTCCTGCCCACATCAACCCACTTGCCCATTTCCTCCCACCCCCAGCCGAAACCATCTCTCCCTCTTGGTCATTTTCTGGTTCCTTGCCCAGCCAAAAGTTTCTCACAGCCACACCTCCCCATTTTCTTTCTTCACAGCCGAACAACCCCAACTCACTGCCATTTCCATTTTTTGCCAGCCGAACCCACTGCCCATTCCCATATCTTCTCTCTCTCACCCCCAAACAAAGCCACTTGCATGCCCTTATGCCCAGCCGAACCACTCTCATCCATTCATTTCTTTATTCTCCCCAAGCCATTGCCTTGTGCCAGCCAAGAGAACAACCACACTGCCCATTCTTTAACCCCAACTGAACAGCCAAGCCCCTGCCCATTTCTTTGGTTCAACCGAAACAAGCACAGCCACACACACTGCCATCCTCAATCCTTTAATCCTCAATTCTTTAATGTCCTCATTTCCACTCACTACCAGCCCCAATTCTTTTCCTCCCCTCGTCACTTCTTCTTCCCCAACACAACACAGCCATTTCTTCTTCTCCTTGAGCTCAAAACTAAAAACTTCTCTCCTTCCAAACCCCACCATTCATCACAAATCCTTCAATGCATGTTATGCAGCCTAGATCCCCATCACCTATGCTTCCCATCCATCCAAGTAGTTTTCACATGCAAAGTCTTTCGAGCGATTCGCGAGAAAATGAAAGAAGTAACAATGTTTGAAATGGAAGAGTAGCAAGAAGACCAACATCTTGCAGCAGACATGCAATGCGGCTTGGGCGGCACGACACCAACATGCGGCCGCTCTACATGTATGCATGCGGCCGGAGCATGGCGGCATGTAGCGGCCGAGGAGCACGGAGAGCCCTTGGAGCGGAGGTGGTGCTGCGCACAGGCGGCGGCAGCGCGGCGGCCCCGACGGTGGGCGTGGTAAGGTGGCCGACACCAGCGCATGGCGATGGCGCGGCGTCGAGCAAGCGCGATGGCCCGGAGCGAGGCGGCGAACGGCAGCGAGGCCGAGCTGGTGCGTGCACGCACACGGTGCAGCAACTCCATGCAGCCCCGAACGGCCCAGGCGCGGTCGCTGGCGCACGGTCGCAGCGCGCGCGGCTCAGTGAGCACGACACCAAGGGACACGGCCAGCGGCAAGGCGGCCGAGTCGAAGACGCGAGGCTTGGTGGCGCGGCCAGCGGTGCGAAGACGGCGGATGCGGACGAGAAGCCGAGCCGACGCGGAAACGACGATGACTATGGTGACATGGACGGGAGCCGAGAAGACGATGCCTAGTGGCGTTTTGCACGCCTAGCGTTGCGGTAAAATACTTAGCGTTAAATTGTGTTACCGCATTACGATATTAGTTGTGCATGTTGCCTATTAATCATGAACATGGCTTCTATTTGTGCTTGTTTAATTGTGAAAATGATGTGGTAGCTTAAGACCGGTGCAATTCTCTGGTTAGGCCGTATTTGTGCGTAGGCATGATTATTGTGTTGAAATATTGGCGAATGCGAATAGTTAGATTTGTGGCAAATTGTGTGTCTTATTGATCAGTAGATGATGGGTTTAATATATGAGTTGATTAATTGATCGGATGATATTATTTTGAGTAGCATGCAAAATAGTGGTGATCTTTGGATATAAAGTAATTAGAGGTTTTCCCTCACATTGAATTAGTAATTTTAGGAGCTTCGACGCATAAGGATTTTATGAATGGTTACTTGATGGATGACTTATGTGTTGATGATTAAGAAAATATGGATGTGGAATCGGACGATTTATTTAATCGTGAGCAAATTGGTCGGATGTCTTAAGTAATATCTATGTGGGTTGTACATGCTAGAATTGGGAGAAGGTAGGAATGGATTATTTGATTTCGGATAAATATTGGATTGCCATGTAATTAGTAGGTAAGTCCCATGTGTCGAGTTGATGCAATTGTACTCTCTATTGGATTAGTAGCTAAATGATTATTAGTCGATCGTAGAGACGCACATGTGATTGGATTGTTAGATGTCATACATGACAAGTCCGGTGAAATGGATGTAAGTTGAGTTATTAGTGAACTATTAAATGTTGGATGTGCAATTAAATTGTAGAGCTCACTAGGTGTCTGGTTAGTCAGTTAAACCTCGATCGGTGGAAAATTGAGTGTATGCGATTGTGATTTGCTGAGGCGAGACTAGTAGAGCTAGGTAGTCAGACATAGCTTAAATAGTATATCAGAGAACGATCGATGAATTCAATCATGGTCATATGCCCATGAGTCGGTGGATTCCGTGTAATTATCGGATAGGTTGTATATTTGGAAGATCGTGAGTTCGGGCATCACTCGATGGATTGACTACCTTGATAATGCCTTAGTGGATGTTAGTATAGGATTTAAATCAAGACGTGAGAATATAATTGGAGAGTGTTATGCATGTGATTGGATTCGACACCGGAGAATCGGTTAAGTATATGCTTATGAGAAAGTTAGATTGTCGGTAGATGTTCTCCCTTTAGGAAATAAATTGAAAAGAAAAGAAAATACATAGACCCCACTTGTCATGGCAGAGGCTAGGTCATCCTACCTATAAAAATTATTTAATGCAGTAGCAAAATCAGAAAAGAATTATTTGTATACGAAAAAGTCTTTTAACTTCAACAATTCATAACTAATTCATATGAACTCTAAATTGGGTGATTCAATTTTTATTGATCATAACTTTTAATTACCTTTAATGCCATGTAAAGATTATCCCTACCATAGTTCTACAAATTTCCGTGAAACAATTAAATTCGGATGAACAGTAACAGAACATTGAATTTCAGCATTTTCCAAAAATCTGATTTTCAAACTACTATAACTCTCTCATATAAACTCCAAATGGAATAATTTTTGTACCTAAATTCATATAAAATCATAATATAGCTACTGTATAAATTTCATGCATTTGGAGTAACTTGAGGTTTTGGCTATTTCTCGGTGTTTATTCGATATCGTCTTTTCTTTAGATTCCGAGTTGCCGGAAGTATGAGAGTAAGTAACCGAGAGTGAGAAAGTGAACTACCAGCAAGGCAAGCATCATTTGAACTTTCTTTTGCATCATATTTGATCCCAGTTTTGGTTAAGTTAGTGCAATGATAATTGATTGCATGCTATTTTGATTATGTCAATATTTTTGTGATGTGTAGTTTAGTTATGTCCTATGCTTGAGGTTAATTGTAACATCCCGATTTTCATAATCAGGATGTTAATATTTAGTTTAGCAATATATTAATTTTTTGGCTAAGTTCTAAAAAATTTCTAGTGTTTAATCAAAATGGAGCTTTAAAAAAAATTAAATTAATTGTATTGATCTCTTGTTTTCACATGCATTTCAAAAATCATACCGTGGTGCATACATTAGACCGCGCTCTTTTTGATCCGGTGACGCGGCGAGGCGTGCGTGTATCCATTTCTTTTCCCTAACTTCCCTCCTCGCAAACACAACCGAAAACCAAAAATCATGCGACGCATGTTATAGCGTTGCGATCGTCGTCTCGAGGGCGTTCTGTTTCTCCAATTGGTTTTCGAGTGCGAGCTCTTTTATGTGGCATGCAAGGAGGAAGAATTGCTGCTATTTATTTCACTATCAATTTTTATTTCTCGATCACCCTTGTGCTAGCCGAGCCACTTTAGTCACTACCATTTCTTTTGTAGTTTTATTCACCCAACTAAAGACCTGAGGTGGTGTCGACACGACGGCGTGATGCATGGGACGGCACGGGATGAAAGCGCATTTAAAAATTTAAATTATTTTGACTTCATGTTTTAGCGTGCATATCAAAGATCATAGCATGTCATTCACTTATATCATCATTTGTCGCTTCTAGTTTGACCGACCACAACCAAACACCGTTCATTATTCCCGCCATTTTCTTTTCTCACACTTATATCATGCGATGCTACACTTTGCTACTACTAATACATTACTTGGTCCACTTTATATATATATATATATATATATGTGAATGCAAGCATCTTTGTCTTACACATGCACACAGGGGACATGTAGTGGGAAGTGAGTAGAACCTACTAATATGCATGAACTAGCTAGACTAGCACTGAGCACTCCTGCCTTTTGCTTTTGCTCCTGCCCATTTCCTCCCACCCCAGTAGAAACCATCTCTCCTCTTGGTCATTTTGGTTCCTTGCCCACCAAAGGTTTCTCACCGCCACACCTTTTTCCTTGCCTGACTTTATGCCAGTAGAGCCCTTGCCCTTTTCCCGTTTCTTCGTGCCCAGTAGAACCAAAGTAATCACGGCACCTACTCTCATTTCTTTTCCCCAAGAGATAGGCTTGCAGTAGTATATGCTTATTTGAATGAGCTAGCTAAGCTAGCAGTGGGCATTCCCTGCCTTTCTATTTTGTTTGCCAACCGAACCAAGCTGCCATCTTTTCTCCCCACTCCCCATTTCTTTATTCCCTCACCCAACCACTCGGTCATCTCCTTCCCCAACAGCACCACCATTACTCTTTCTCCTTCTCAAGCACAAGCTCACCTCATCTTCTCTCCTCTCAACCCCATTCAAGAACCAGAAACCTCTAATGCATGTCATGCCACTGTGTTCCCCATCACATAAGCTGTCCATTCATGCAAGTAGTGTTTACATGCATGGCCTTTTGAGCGGTTCGCAAGAAAAGAGGAGGAAGTGACAGTGGGCTTTTAGCGATGCTTGCATGGATGTGTGGCCATGGCTCATTGCAGCTAGCGGTACATGCATCGGCAGGCAGCATGCGGCGGCTCCTGGCGAGAGGCAAGCCGCAGCGGCTAGGGCGGGGCTTGGTGGCGGCAGCAGCGCGGCCTGCGGCTTCGGCCGGAGGCGGCGCGGTGAGGCGGCCGGCGGAGGCGCGGCTCGGCCGAGACTCGGTCTGTTCGGCGTGGAGCGGCAGCCGAGGAGCTAAGCGAGGCGAGCGGCGCAGCGATAGGAGCATGGCGGTGGTAGCGGTGCGGCCGTCGCGGCATGGCGCGGCCGTTCTAGCGGAGCGCGCGGCGGAGTTTGCCAAGGCGGCTCCATGGTAGTGCATGCATGCGCTGCCTGCGGCGCTCCTTGGGCATGGTGAGAGCGGCGGCGCCGATCGCGGGCGGGGCGCGGATGAGTTCGGCAACGACTCACGGCGACGCGGACCGAAAAGACGGCGCTTCGGTGGCGATTCACACGTCTAGAGTTGTGGTAAAATCTTTAGTATTATTTTGTTACCCCGATATCATATTAGTCGTGTCATGTGCATGTTATTTTTTTTTATGCATGTTTAATGGTAAAATAAATTGGTAGCTTAAAACCGATGAAATTCTCGGTTATGTCTTATTTAAGCGTGGCGTCTTCATGCGATGTATGTCGGCTTATGCGAGTTATTTTATCATCGTAGCGGATTATGTAGAATGTTGATCGGTGGATGCTAAATTAAAAATACTTTGGATAAATTGATTGGATGATATTATTTTAGAGTCACATGCAAAATTATTGGTGGTCTTAGATGATAAATTAATTGGAGGTTATCCTCTCGTTGGATTAGTAATTTTGGAGTTAGGGCGCATAAGGATTATGCGATCTATTACTTGATGGATAGCTTTTGTGATGATATGTGTTGAGATATAGAGATTGAATCGGGGATTTATTTAATCATGAGCAATTGGATCGGATGATTTGTGCTAGAATTTGGAGATGGTAGGAATGGATTATTCGATTTTAGATAACTAATTGGATTGACATGTAATTAGTAGATAAATCCTATGTGCCGAGTCGATGCAATTGTACTCTCTTTCGGATTAGCGACTAAATGATTATTAGTCGATCGAGAGACGCATATGTGATTGGTTTGGTAGATGTCGTTCACAACTAAGTTTGGTGGTATGGATATAAGTTTATCGATTAGTAAGCAATTAGATGTTGAATGTGTTCTTTAATTGTAAAGTTCATTAGGTGTCGGTTTGTCAATTAAACCTTGATCGGTGGAAAATTGAGTGTATGCGATTGTGATTTGCCGAGACGAGACTAGTAGAGCTAGATAGTTAGCATTAGCTTAAATAGTATATCGGAGAATGATCGATGGATTCAATTATGGTCATATGCCCATGAGTCGGTGGATTTCGTGTAATTATCGGATAGGTTGTATTTTTGAAAGATCGTGAGTTCGGGCATCACTCGATGGATTGACTACCTTGATAATGTCCTAGTGGAGGTTAGTATGGGATTTAGATCATGATATGAGAATATGATTGGAGAGTGTTATGCATGTGATTGGATTCGACAGCGAATCGGTTAAATATATGAGTATGAGAAGGTTAGATTTGTCGGTAGATGTTTTCCTTAGTAAATAAATAGAAAAGAAAAGAAAATACATAGACCCCACTTGTCATGGCAGAGGCTAGGTCATCCTACCTATAAAAATTATTTAATGCAGTAGCAAAATCAGAAAAGAATTATTTGTATACGAAAAAGTCTTTTAACTTCAACAATTCATAACTAATTCATATGAACTCCAAATTGGGTGATTCAATTTTTATTGATCATAAATTTTAATTACCTTTCATGCCATCTAAAGATTATCCCTACCATAGTTCTACAAATTTTCTGAAACAATTAAATTGGATGAACGATGAAGAACATTGATTTTGACATTTTCCAAAATCTGATTTTCAAACAACTATAACTCTCTCATATAAACTCCAAATGGAATAATTTTTGTACCTAAATTCATCTAAAATCATAATATAGCTACTGTATAAATTTCATGCATTTTGGAGCAACTTGAGTTTTGGCTATTTCTCGGTGTTTATTCGATATCGCCTTTTCTTTAGATTTGAGTTGCGGAAGTATGACAGTAAGTAACCGAGAGTGAGCAAGTGAACTACCAGCAAGGCAAGCATCATTTGAACTTTCTTTTGCATCATATTTGATCCCAGTTTTGGTTAAGATAGTGCAATGATAATTGCTTGCATGCTATTTTGATTATGTTAATATTTTTGTGATATGTAGTTTAGATATGTCCTATGCTTGAGGTTAATCTTGAATTATGCCAACTCCTATATGCTTAAGATAGGATGTGTGAATTATGGGTTGTAGAATTGCTTAGCCATGCAAGTCTAGATACTGTAGTTCGATCGTCAGAATAACCCGGGTTTTGGGATACACACAACTCTTACTTTATGTTTTTACTTCAGATCTTTGTAGCTGTTTTATGAGTTAAATTTTGTCATTTTTAAATGAGATTTGGTCGGACAAGTGTTGGTTAGTGATGGTGCTTTGTGCACGAGCATTGGGTAAGTGGAAGGACTTGTCGGACAATTGAGGACCGAACTTTGGGTACCTCTTGTTCAAGCAACACTCGTCTTTGCCACACGCGGGTTGGGAGCTGTATAGTTAAGTAGGGGAGGTTTTATTGTGTTAAGTCCTTGGTGGTGTAAGGGCATAGCGACCGTGAAATCCTATGTTCTTTGAGGAGCCGATGTAATCATTTATAGTGTGCAAGGAGCACCAATTCTTTTGTTTTGATTGCATCGGTATTTCCAATATAACTTGTGAGCCCCTAGCAAGTGCTATCCGACGCTTGTACTAGGCAGGAACCATCTCACAAGGGGACTTAGCTCAATAGGGCTTTCTTGCTGAAAATGGTCAGTATCTTGATTTACCAGTAGGCATACCATAGGAAGTGTGCTATTTGAGAGGCCTCTGGAGGCTTACGGGCTAATCAAGTCGTGTGGGTAAAGTAGTACACCTGCAGGTATTAATCTATTCGAATAGCCGTGTCCACGGTTATGGACGACCGCTTGAAATTTGTGGTTGCTTATTGTTAGATTTTTAATTAAAATTGTGGTTGAACTTGGTATTCGTCATGAGCAGGATGTTCATGTGTTTAGTACATCAAAGTGGGCTGCCACTTTGGTCCTTGTATGATTAAATTGTTTATTCTTGAAATGCTTTACCATATGCTTTACTTCTACTTCAAATATGATTTTAAAATGGGCACATGAAAAACTAGTATGTGTAGGATGTTATTTGTTGCGTCTTTTCGCAAAACTAAACCGATATGAGCCATCCTTTGAATGACCCTTATGCATAACTATTTTTATTTGTGTAAGACTTGCGAGTACACTTGTACTCGGCCGGATGTTCTTGGCCTTTTCAGGTGAGGAAGATTATGAGTCGACGATCTTGTTAGTATGGACTTGGGTGACACTAACGAGTAGTGTGCTATCATTTAACTTGATCGGTTGCGAATGGTGATGGGCATACCACTCTTGGTCTTTTGCTTTATTTATTTGCTTCATTGCTACTTGGTACTTTACTTGAATTTGGCGGTCGGCGTATGTAATAAGTTGTAGACCTTAACTATTATGCAGTATGTCTTTTTAATCTCTTGTTGTATGCGTTGTATGGATGCAATCAACGTTGGATGAGGGTATGAGTATATTGGTCGTTGATCTTGGGAGCCAATATAAGTCATACTTGTTGTTGGTGAATCCCCATTTAACTCACTAAGTGTAGTGCTTCGAATCGAAAGAGAATCGACAATCATGTAGCGCTCGCAAAGGAGCAGTGCGCATGATCGTTGAGGCTCTAGTATTCGGCTAAGCCTCTCACTTGGATAGGGTTAAATTGGAATTCATTTAGTGGAGACCCGTGATTATGTCCCTAAGACCTTGTCTAATCTCGGTCTTATGGAGATAATTACCGGGGTCCCCACATTAATCTTGAATTATGCCAACTCCTATATGCTTAAGATAGGATGTGTGAATTATGGGTTATAGAATTGCTTAGCCATGCAAGTCTAGATACGGTAGTTCGATCGTCGGGAATAACCCGGCGGTTTTGGGATAAACACAACTCTCATTTTTATGATTTATACTTCAGATCTTGTAGCTGTTTTATGAGTTAAATTTTGTCATTTTTAAATGAGCTTTTGGTCTGGACAAGTGTTGGTTAGTGATGGTGCTTTGTGCACGAGCATTGGGTAAGTGGAAGGACTTGTCTGGACAATTAAGGACCGAACTTTGGGTACCTGCTGTTCAAGCAACACTCGTGCCGCCACACGCGGTATATGGGTGCCGTATGGTTAAGTAGGGGGAGGGTTTTATTGTGTTAAGTCCTTGGTGGTGTAAGGGGCATAGCGACCGTGAAATCCTATGTTCCTTAGGAGCCGATGTAATCCTTTATAGTGTGCAAGAGAGCACCCATTTTATTTGTTTTGATTGCATCGGTATTTCCAATATAACTTGTGAGCCCCCTAGCAAGTGCTATCAGACGCTTGTACTAGGCAAGGAACCATCTCACAAGGGGGACTTAGCCCAACGGGATCTTCTTGCTAAAAATGACCATATCTTGATTTACCCGGCCGGCACACCATAGGAAGTGTGCTATTTCAGAGGCCTCTGGAGGCTTACGGGCTAATCAAGTCGTGTGGGTAAAGTAGTACACCCCTGCAGGGTATAATCTATTCGAATAGCCGTGTCCACGGTTATGGACGACCGCTTGAAATTTGTGGCTGCTTATTGTTAGACTTTAATTAAAATTGTGGTCGAACTTGGTATTCGTCATGAACGGGATGTTCATGTGTTTAGTACATCAAAGTGGGCTGCCACTTTGGTCTTTGTATGATTAAATTGTTTATTACTGAAATGCTTTATCATATGCTTTACTTCTACTTCAAATCTGATTGTAAAATGAGCACATGAAAAACTAGTATGTGTAGGATGTTATTTGTTGCGTCTCCTTCACAAAACTAAACCGATATGAGCCATCCTTTGAATGACCCTTATGCATAACTATTTTTATTTGTGTAAAACTTGCGAGTACACTTGTACTCAGCCTGATGTTTGCTGGCCTTTTCAGGTGAGGAAGATTATGAGTCTGACGATCTTGTTAGTATGGACTTGGGTGACACTAACGAGTAGTGTGCTATCACTTAACCCCCAGTCGGTTGCCGATGGGTGATGGGCATACCACTGCTGGTCTTTTGCTTATTTTACTTGCTTCTGCTGCTACTTGATACTTTACTTTGAATTTGGCCGGTCGGCCGTATGTAATAAGCTGTAGACTTTGACTATTATGCAGTATGTCTTTTTATCTCTTGTTGTATGTGTTGTATGGATGTAACCAACGTTGGATGAGGGTATGAGTATATTGGTCGTTGATCTTGGGAGCCAATATATGTCATACTCATTGTTAATGGATCCCCATTTAACTCACTAAGTGTAGTGCTTCGAATCGAAAGAGAATCGACAATCATGTAGCGCTCGCAAAGGAGCAGCGCGCATGATCATTGAGGCTCTAGTATTCGGCTAAGCCTCTCACTTGGATAGAGTTAAATTGGAATTCATTTACCGGAGACCCGTAATTATGTCCCTAAGACCTTGTCTAATCTCGGTCTTATGGAGATAATTACCGGGGTCCCCACAAAAGGTAACTTTCGGGTATGCTATGAAACATGAGGATGAATATGACTGGTCGGATATGGGATTTGCCTCTCCTAACATAACAGGAGAGATGTATCTGGGCCCCTCGTTGTGGTCGAATAAAGAAAGTGCATAGCTATGCCACTAGTGGTCGAAGTGTTCGACCACGTGAAGTTATCCGACACTCGATCGAGAAAGTATTGAACAGTTCATGGATGACACAACATCTCACCTGGAGTTCAACCAGACATCGTGAGGCAAAGGGAGCATACACGAGTAGGTCGCTTAGTTCGATCAGTTACGGACTGGTCGTATGGAGATACGAGTTGGTTGTAGATTGGTCGAATGTAAGACAGAGTGGTCGAAACGTGGCCGTAAGGAGTTACAAACTGGTCGTGTAGAGATAGGACCTGATCGTAAGTGATGAGGATCTAGTCGTAGATCATATTGCATTAAGGTTCGTCCGATATAATTTGTGTGTATTCGGGAATCGTTATGTCCTGCTAGGAACCGCTAACGACTCATAGTCAGAAAGGGTTTCCGACGATTCGTCAAACGTGTTCGGATAGAATCCGTCACGAGCACTATATAAGGAGATGCTTGAGGCTGTTGGGTACGACGGGTGAACGTAATAATCAGTGATTATCTACTTCCTTAGCTTCCTAGTTTTACTTCCTTAGCTTCCTAGTTTTATTTTATTTTATTTTATTTTAGAAATGGAAGTACAACTCCCGGCCTCTGCATCAACTAAGGATGCACATAGCCATAATAGGCACCCAAATTCACCTCGAAGAGGACTTGAATCTGGGTGGTGGGGATGTACAATCACACCTTCCCACCAACTGAGCTAGGCTCAGTTCCTAGTTTATGTGGTAGAAAATTTTAATTTGTTACTAACGTAGCCTACCCATGACCCAACAGTGAAGGTAGTTTTCTTGGTCTCCCTCGCCCCCGCTAATATGCCTGGTTCCACCATTGGGATACCCAGCTGATCCTGTCTTTCCTCTTTGTTTCTTTAATTTGTTGTTGTTTGGGTTGGGAGTGTAACTTTGCTGCGATCGATGCGCTATGTGGTGCCCGGCGGGTTACGTGGGCCGGACCACTTCAAACGCCAGTTCTTAGTGGGTTTTGCGGACGGATATGTGAGCTGCTTTTGCGGGGTGGGCTAGCAGCTTAGTGGACAGACCCGCTCCACTTACACCCCGACCATGTTGGCATGGTTCGACGAGACGTGTCGTGTTTGGGTCTGTACCCTGGCACAACAAGCGATAGAGGAGGCGATGGACCGTCCGTGCACGATGGTGGCAGAGGTGATGGTGGTAGAGGACAAGCGTGGCAGCGCGCGGTAGATAACACGGGCTGTCAACCATTGGGCTAATAGTGTCCAGTCCGGTACGATACAACCCGTGAGCTCACGTGTGCTGTGTCTAAGTCGATAGCCGAGCGGCCAGGCCCATGGGTAAGCATAGCTCATTTAGTTGGCCGGGTCGGGCCGTGTTGAGTCGTGCCAACTATTTGGCCGCCTCTAGTACGAGAGAACACCGTAAGACAAGACGGAGACCATGACGGGTGGACTGGAAGCCTGGACGGTGTTGCGTTTTGTTTGGAAATTTCTGTGGTCACCCACATGTTCTACTTTTTTTTTCTGAGTAAAAGCACATATTCACCATACACACCATCCATCTATACACGTACGTGTTCCCCGTGCTATAAATTTATCGGAGTCACCTTTCTCACTGAAATCGGTGGGCACGCCAGGTTCCGCTTAGATTTGCTTGACCACAGGACGGAGTCTCGTATGAAATCTTCTTCTGGGCCGTGCACCTTCCGATGGATTGGGCCATACCATCTCGGTCCTAACCTGAGACCGCCTGATGTAAAGCCCGTGGTTTGGGGCCGAACCTGAGACCGACGCAAACATACAAAGCGAGGCACGTCTCTCAGACTCTCAGGCAAGACAAGCCGCGATGTGAAAAGGAGGTCAGAAAAAGCAATGAAGAGAACCAGCGACCGGTACCTTCTTCCTCCTCCCTGCTTGTCTTCGTTCCTTCGATTTACTGTCCTGAATTGATTTCCTCTGATGTTGACGTTGGATGCCGATAAAGATGGGAGAATATATAGAGTGAGAATAAAAGGGAGAGAGAGAGAAGAGAGCGGCAGCTTGTCATTTGTGATTGTTCCAGAATGCAGACTCAGACTCAAACCCAGTTCGTTTCGCCTGCAATTAAGAGAACCAGCGACTGGTACCTTCTTCCTCCTCCCTGCTTCTCTTCGTTCCTTCTATGAGTTCATTTTTTCTTGTTTTAACTATGTGTGTGTATATTGGCTTGATCTTTCATCAGTTCGGCCTTTGGCAGCTCGTTTTTACACTTGCTGTTCAGTTAGTTTCAGGTGTCTCCATTTTACTGTCTATTGACATGTGTTTGTCAGTTAATTCGAGAGGTACTTGTTTAACATGGTGTAGCCCTCTGTCATCGGTCCAAAACGGATAGTTCAAATTGCTCTATTACTTCCTTCCTTCTTCCAGCGTAACAATGAATCAATGATCATGCTGCTTCAAACTGAGCAAAACAACAGCTAGCTTCGCTCAGTAGCAAAACAACACTGAAACTAAAGCTTGCCATTATATTTTTTTTGTGCGCAAGGAACATTGGAAGTAGTTGCCAATGAGCCTGAACAAATATTTTACTCGATTGCTACAGGATCCTTTCACAAGAATTCCCAAGCGATATTACCATCCAAGTTGGGGATGCCACCTTCAACTTGCACAAGGTAATCAAATTTTCACTGCGTGTTCTACCTAGAGATCACAAACATCCTGAGAGTTCTGACAAGTGTGTAATTGTTCCTGCAGCTCCCATTGGCATCTAAATGCGGCTACATAAGGAAGCTGGTGTCAGGGGTCAATGGCTCCAAGGTCACCCACCTCGACATCACGGGCATGCCCGGCGACGCCAAGGCGTTCGAGCTTGTCATAAAGTTCTGCTACGGCTTCAACTTCGAGATCAACACTTTAGCTCACTATATGCATAATGCATTCTTATGGGCATAGAAACTCAACCAGGTTCAATCCTTTTACAGGACAAGTGCCTTGCTCAAAAGAATTTGAGTTTCACAGCAAACCATTTGCAAAACAAGCCATTCCCAATTCTTTTTACATAGTTATACTAGATACGTGATCCCACGGGCCTACATCAGCTTCCAAGTCTATCCGGTTGTCACTGTTGAATATATAAGTATTTTTCGAATTACTTTAATCCAAAAATTTGGTAGATAAATTATGAAAATTACTCTAGTCATTTTCACAGAACAGGTAAACAAGAACATTATAGCAATACTAAGATCCAGAAGGACATAAACTAGCATAACTATCTCAGTGTTCATAGTAGCAATAGATAATAAAGCTAACCAACAAATAAGTACGAGATAGCCATACCAAGATCCAGTGGAAAGAGCAGCAGCAGCAGCAGCAAAAACTCCAGATCCAGTAGCATCGTCGTTCGTCATGGCGTAGTAGATGTCGTGGTAGTAGTCGTGCAGTTGATGTAGACGTAGCAAAAAATCGAATGAAGAAGAAGCAGTAAGCAGTCGCGCGAACGTTCCCTAAAAACCTTATTCATCCTCGCTCATGCAAGCCTTCAAGGACGAGGATTCCGGAGGCTTACTCTCCCAGTGCGACCATACACACGCCTCGCCGGGATGGAGATCGCCGGAGACAACAACAAAAACGTAGAATACTGTCTAAGTCTTTCGTGTGGAGATCAGTCACAGAACCAGTGCTCTGTTCTTTTTAATAGTAAAAACGAAGAGGCCAGAACAGTGTTAACTGCAGTTATTACTCAATAGTAACCGCAGCCATTATTCATTCACTAGTAACAGCACCGTTACTACCAGCCGTTTGTTAATATCATTTACTGCGAGTCGGTGTATTTCGATTTTCGAATAGATAAAAGAAAAACGCGCCCACACCCAACACGCGCACACACACGGCTCGGCGAGGCGTGGCGAGGCGAGTGCGCGTATTGGCTCTCTCCAATTACATAAGAAGGCTACCACGTTCCACCTTTTAAAGTGGTGTAACTCCCATTCAACTCTCTATATGAGATTAAACAGTTTTAACACGTGCAATGGGCCTTTGGTATTTTTCAAAAATTAATTAGAATTAAAATTAGGCCTAGCCTGTATTAATTCCAACAGTCACTAAACCACAACTGGGTGCACAAGCCATTATAAAATCAAGCTCTATCTTTCTCTCTGTTTTCATGTAGATGCCATCGACCAGAAGTTGAAGAGAAAGGATTGTGAAAGAAAAAAACAGCTAATGAATGCCGTCACAGTCGCTGTTACGAAACTTCCACAATGGTTTTCTGCGCATATGATCATATCGTCATCAATCAAGACAGTGATGCCTGCCGACGAGCATGCTGCACTGAAGGTCATCGCTGCTGTGATCTGCAAAGAAACAGCTAAAATCATTATAAAGAAGTCTCAGAAGGTCAAATACAATAATTTTCCACTTTCCAAGATGAATCTGTAATGCATGTACTTGCAAGAAGAATGCAATTTCATTCAACAGTCATAATCTACTACTTGTTTTATTGCATTACAAGATTTTAAATTTTATATCAGGACACCCCTATATTCTTAATAATGTTGGAATAGTCTTAAGTTACACAGTAAAGTAGTATGCTTGTGTTTATCATGGACAAGTTCACTGCAGGTAGCACTTCTGAGGTATTTCTCATCAGCACGTATCCAAATGGATTTCGTAAGCACTAAGCAGCACAAGAACACTTACCCCGTCTCCAATAGCAAATAGGCAGACAACCCGGCGATTTCGTAAACTACGTTTGGCGAGCAATGCATGTAAGACCACAATGGAACGTGAAAAGCTCCACAGACATTGCAAAATGGTTGCTGCAACAAGGTAGCTGGACAAAACAACAATTCATCAATTTGCTATGGTGCAAAAAGTTAGACAGAACTTTAAGATAAAAGAAAGCCTTCAGGATGTCTAATAGAAATACAGAATGGCACTATGAGGGGGACTTGCTGCAGCAGACACAAAGCCAAAAAGCCTAGAGCTACTACAAAGTAGAGTTTCAAACATGGCAGGACACTAGAGGGGCACAAGTGGAGAAATTTGACCAAAAAAACTAGTAGTTAAGTGCAACTATAGGACTTGCAACTTAGTCGCTCAAAGCCTGTGACTGGATCCAAAATCATTGAGTAAAACCACCCCATATGACAGCACTGGTCGGATTAGACCCAAATGGTGTGAAAGAAAACCAGCGCAAAATGTTACAAACAGCGCTCCAAGCTTTCGCAACTCATTGCCGAATTGAGATAAAATCCTACACAGGATGTGCCCAGAGCCTTCCTCTCCAACAGCCAGTTCCCCACGGCACCCGACTTGGAAAGTGTACATACTTTACTAACTAAGCAGCAGAAGTCACATCATGTTTCATTTCTAAACGAACGATTCACACTAAATGTAACGCAATGCTCAAATCCAAACCAGGCAGTTGGATAAAGAAGTGAGATAAAGCGGAAGAGAAGAAACAAAGATTGGGGGAAGGGTACGTGGAGCCGGGCGGGGGGGACGAACCAGAAGGCGGTGACGGACGGGAAGTCGCTGGTGGACGCCATGAAGAAGAGTGCGACGCCGGCAAAGACAAACTGCAAGACGAAGAGTACGAGGCCCCAGGGTGCGCCGGGCATCCCGGGCAGGTCATCCATGAGCACCCCCGTGGGCTGATCCACCGGATCCGTCGGCTGCGGCGCCTCCTCCGGGTGCGCCGCCGACCGGCTCGCGAACATCTCAACCCCACCCCCGACCGAACGGGCCCGGCTCCCCCCTCCTTCCACTCGCAGTGCGTGTTCCATTCGCAGTGGGTGCGGCCTGTTGGAACAAACTAAAGACGAAGCTCGCTGTTATGTACCGATCGGAAGTATTTCAGTATGTAACAAGAGTTTGACAGATTTGGGAGAAATAGGAAGAACAAGGTAGCCGGTAGGAAGAACAGGAGGGGAGAAATAGAATGTGGTCCTAGTCTTACTCAAACTACTCTGGTATTTAAAGGCTCCCTAACTCAGTTGGACAGGTGGGCCTGATTACAACTCACGCCAACAGAATTAATCTCACACCACTCATTCCCCAGATGCCAATTGGATGTTCGGCCTCCTCTTCCTCTTGTCGCCCTGTAGCTCGTAATGACAATGCCCCTTTTGTGACACTCGCGCTCAGCAGAAACACACGCGGGAAATCACGATGGCTCTCTCGAAGCAACACGCGCACTCGTACGGGAGAAAAAGTCACTAGGACTCTCTGCTGCACACAGCCGCTTTGCTATTGCTTTTTTTTATTGCTTCACAACTTCGAATTTTTTTAAATAATATTATTTTAAAAAATAATTACAAAAATAAATAGTCCTTCAAAAAAATTACAAAAATAGGTTCTTGTCGCCATTGAGCGCAACTATTCAACCACATGCGCGGTCCAACTACTATCGCCGATTGAATCGGCGGCGGAAGTTGAACAGGGTTCTTGTCGCCAGTTCAACTGGCGATAGGAACCCGGCTATAAAAACGCCGAAAAATCTGTCCATAATTCATTTTAATTCCAGGTAAAAAACGAGAGAGAGAGAGAGAGAGAAGGAGAGAGAGAAAAAAAAGTTAGTGAAGCTTTGTCAGTTTTTTGCGGAGGAGAGAGATTGTCGTCAGAGCATCGAGTCCGATCGGTCATCTCGCATATACATTTTTCCGAAACTTTGTACATTATGTGAAAACCTTGTTAGTTAGTAAACAAAAATAGCGACATAGGGTTGAGTAGGTTAGATAAAAATAGTCAAATTGTGTAGCATGTATTTTAAGATGTGTAACCGGTAGTGATAACACAATGGCATAATCAGAATAATTTTAGCTTTATTATGTAGCACTAGAACGATTATGTAGACAGTAGTGATAACACAATGGCAAAATCAGAATAAAGAAAATCCGAAGTAGGTGAGTAAGGTCGAAATTATGTAGCACTGAAACGATTAAGGACAATCTTCAGAAATAGAGAGACACGTATTATAAATCTGTTAAAAATGTATTGAGTAGCTAAGTAGAGTAATTATTTTGTTAGTGCTAGAAATACCACTTAATCTTGGAGAATAGCCTGACACATGAAAATCGTAAAAAATCTTTAATCGCTACATATCGTACGTAAAGATGCTGGACTTTGTTCATTGCTGCATTTTTAGGTATGGCAGACGCAGGCCAGTACGAGTTGCTTGGTCCGGTGGTTGACGCGCATCACCGTAGCCGCCTGAGTACCGTGCTCCCCCAGAGGCATGGAGGCTACACGCAGGCTGGGTTCCGAGGTTCGTAGATTTATAACGTAATGCACTCCACAGCGGTTTGTTTACTTCATGTGCAGTCACGTTTGTTCTTAATCGTTTTGACACAGGATGCGAGCGGCAGGCCTCCTTGTAACATCCCCATTTTCAACTTGTGTTTCAAATGTAAGAAAATGGGTAGAAATTAAAACTTTTCTTTCATCTTGTAAATCCAGTACGTTCTGGAAAATTCTTGTGATAATAATTGTGGAAATACAAGTCGCAAGTCATTTGGACCGTAAACCTTGCCTTTCCAAACACCCTCCTGTCAAATCTTGTGATCATTCTCTAAAAATATTTTTCCCTAGTCTTATGGTTGATATGTGACCTATCTTAAAAATTTCACAATTTTTAGAAATTGTTTGAATATTTTTGAGGGCCGGTCAAACTTGTTTGACTTGTAGTCAAACCCTAGCTCAGCACATTGTATAATTTTTGGAGGAAGCTGTACAGCACAAAAACCTCTGGAAATTTTATTCAAGGTCAATATCTAAGTTAGCAAGCTCCTGTAAAAATTTCAGAATTTTTGGAGTTAGTTTGCTACCTCAATCAGTTCCTCAAAGGATCAGCTTGTAATTCAATTTCCAAATCAGTTTCCTGTTGGGTCCGAGTCAGATCCGAGCCCAACTGGTCGAGCCCAACCGCCTAGCTGCGTCGGGTCCCTTTTAAAAGTGGATCATGCTTCTGAGTCGTCGGATCTTGATCCCACGGTCACGCATTGTTGACCCAAGTCAATTGGGTTGGGTTCGACCCACTCACTGTTTAACCGAGCCACCTTCCCCTTCTATCTCTGATTTGTGGCCCCGCTCAAGCCGCTGGTCATCTTCTCCCTGCGCCCGTGCGTGTGCCAGAGCCATGGCGTGTGTGGTGGTGGAGCTCAAGCCCTGTCCATTCCCCCAACGTCTCCTTGCATTTAATGCGTGCCAGTGCACCCCTAAGTCAGCTCTTCACCTGCTCCCATCCCTTCGGCCCTTGTTTCCGCCTTGACCCGAGCTCCCCTTTTTCGACCCCTTGCTCCATCATTTGCCCTTCTCGGCTTTAAGTAGCCCACAAGCTCCTTTCTGCCATCCTTTACACCTTCTTGAGCTTTGCCTTGCTTCTCTGTGCTTGGTTGAGCTCAAAACCCCTCTAAAGCACTTGGCCACCATTGTTGAAGCTCGAGCTAAAGATTCAAAGTTCACTTTTCCTGTTTGATCAAAAACGAAAACAACAGAAGATTTGAGTCTTGAGGATTACAATACATGATCTGGACAGAAATGTTTGGAGTAAACCTCACCGGGGCGAGAAATCACAACGGTAGCTTCAGCCGGCTCGGTTCAACAGAGAGCAAGCTCACGGGCTCCACCTATAAATGATGCCCGAAGCTTTCATTATAAGATAGGTTAAGCATAGATAGAGATAAATAAGAAATGAGAGCAAGAAATCTTCACTGGACAGGAAGAGGGAAAGTGAAGAGAGTTCTCTCGGTCAACAATGGCGAATAGGCTCAAAAGCTAGGGTTTATATAGGGTTTGAACCACAAGAGCAAACGAGAAGTGTCTAGAATTGATGCGGTGACAACATGGTACCAGGTGTCAAGGAAAGAGTGGCCAAAATCGCGGCAGAACACTGACTCTCCGGCAATGAAGTCGGCGGCGATGCACAGTTGCGAGGAAGAAAATAAGCACCTCACTGACGTGCGGGCCCCGCTGTCAGTAACAACAAGCATACGCCCGTGAAAGCTCAAAAGAATATCGACCGTCCGATTAGAAATAGGCGGTTGCGATGAAAATAAGTGTTAGGAGAATCTAATCGATATCTTTTCATATGGACCGTGCGATCGTAAACGAATGGTTGAGATTTAATGGAGCCTTAGGGAAGCCCGAAGGTTACATTCAAAGAGGAGCGTTGGATTTGAATCCAACGGTGGATCCCAAAAAGATACACGCCACTTTAAAAAGGGAATGACGTGGCACCGTTAGATTTGTTTTCAACGGTCGAGATAGATAGGGGTTCGGCGGTCCGAAGGTCCCACCTTTAAAGACCCTACGATCAAAATCCAACGGTCCTATGAAGATTGGACACTAAACACACGCGGTCAAAAGGGTACCGTAGGATTTAAATCCAACGGTCACAAGGATCGAGGCACTATGCGCACGTGAATTGAAAAGATACCGCACATCTTAAATCCAACGGTCAGCCTTAACTGCGCGCCGTTGAGTTCAAATCCAAAAAGAAAGGCGCGGTTGGATCTAAGATCAATGGTGGAGGTCAAATGGGAAACCGGGGGGGGGTCCGAACGGCCCTTCCATCGTGATCCATCAGATCGAAATTCCACGGTGGGGATTGAACGGGCCTTCGGGGAACCCGAATGCCACCACTCCTCTTGATCGCCCGATCTAGATCCTACGGCCAGGATGGAACAGCTCTTCGGGGCAACCCGAATTTTTCAACTAATCTGGCCCGCTTAAAGAGGATCTAACGGCTCGGGTGCATTTTAGTGTTTACCTTTTAGGGGGGTTTTATCCCAAAAATGGTGCACTGCACGATTTAAATTTAACGTCCAAGATTGGGGCACGTTAGGATTTTGAACTGAAATCGAAGGCTGTTGGATGAAGATCCAACGGTGGAAATCGCTTCACGTACGTGGAGAGCCCACGCGGCTTAGGGAATATAGGCCGTTCACTTGGAGATCAACGGCTCAAAAACGGAGATATGATTAGGACCTTGAATCAAGACCGGATGCCGTTGGATGACTATCCATCGGTGGAAATTGCGTCGCGTGCGTGAATAACACGCATCGCCCCGTAGTCTCATCCGTCCACTCAGAAATCAACGGCGCACGAGCTCTGGAGTTTTGGGTGCACGTTTGAACGTGTCGGTGCGGCCCGATTGCACCGGTTTGAACTCGAACTCGCTCAACTCGGGTCGCTACAGTGCAACCCGGCTAGGTTTGACCGAAAGAATTGACTAACTCAATTTAAAGCTCCAAAAGTTTGACTGGGGCTGTAAAAATAGTAAATAAATTTGTAAAATTATGAAATTTTGCTAAAATGCTACTGGGATCATATATGTCCCAAATAAAATTTAAAACCCATTGTTTCACTTTTTAAAATACATAAATAATTACCTTAACCCGAAAGGGTTTATTTAAAGCTAAATATTTTTCTCCAAGACAAAATAATTTCTAAAAATTAAAAAAAATATATTTTTGGGCAAAATAATTTACCTAGGCTTTGATAAAAATACTTTCCAGTCATAATACAAGTACTGACTTGTATTTCCTTTGAAACTTCAAATAATTTTTGGATTTTGGCTAGAAAATGAAGGTTTTAATTTGTAACATAATGCCCAATTTGTAAAAATGAACAGTGATGCTATGAACAGCATTTCATTACTATTATGAACAGTACCTCATTACTGTTCATTAAAGTAGTTTATTACTGTTCATAAAACTAGGGCTGTTACACAGACAAATTAATAATACTTGGTAGCAAAAGGACCTTATGGTCAAGTCTTACAGACTTGCCACGCAGGGCTTAACAACAAAAGACAACTTGCAGCGGAAACCAAAATATCTCGTGGTGGCCACACAACATGCCCACAGGCAATTGAGTGGAGGACGCGACCTAATTCGCAAAGTCTTCAAGATACTCCTCTTCATAATATTCTGAGTTCCCTGGTTCTTCTGTAGAGATTAATCACACAGGGCGCAAGCCGTGAGTACTTTGAATGTACTCAGCAAGTCATTAGGAAATGTATGCAATTATTATTCATGCGAGGCTAGACAAGGTTAGCTTTATGGTTATTTTTGCAGAAAGCAATATTGACAGTAAATACAGTAAGTAGATTGAAAGCGCAATTTTAAAGACTGTTCATAAGTAATCAATTTTCTTTGAGGCAACTAGTGAACACCCTATTCACTTCCCAACCATAACCAGATCCAACTACTTAATCTAACCCAACCATTCCTACATTTAATGAAAACATCTACCCTTTGCGTGAAATCTCTGGGCATGTCCATAACCTGGGACGCGGCTATCCGAATAGTTTTTAAACACTCTGCAGAGGTTGTACAGCTTTACCCATAAGAGATAATTGACTTATAATGTCCGTCTAACACACTGTCGAAGGTGTGCGACTAAGTCATTATCACAAGGCTTTTACAAAGCTCTGTTTTGACTCGGTTCTAGTCGCTAAGGATTAGCTTCTAACGGGTTTTACTCCTGCTAGATTCATGCCCCCTCTTGCGCCGTTCTCAACCAAAACAGAACCGACGCAAAGCATTGCTAATTAGTTGGCCCAGTCCACCCCATTCTGGACATGTGGTTGCACGGTATGACCCAGATCAATGGTTCAAGGTTAAGTCCTTAGTTGGCTGCTCAAACGAGACTATCCATGTTCCAATGTGCGTTACGGCACCCACACTTACCACCGCCCACTCACCCGAGCATAAAACATTTTCGGTTCGACCCGGCCAAAAACCACCCTAGCCTTAGCACAACATCTTTTAATAATAGTGGCTGTGCCACAATTCCATAATTCATTTAGGGACCCGCGTGACACCTAGTTCTCTTTGGAGGCTTCTGAGCTGTACGGTGCGCCGGGATCGACCCAGCCGACGCAAGAGCAACCCCTCACGACACCACGGCAGACGGCTCGCTTGGTTCGGGTAGTCAGGTAGCCTGACCCTCTAAAGTACTCGGACCATCGATGGGCGAGGCCCGGGGCGACACGCGGGGTGCTGTAACATCCCAATATTGGACTTGCGTTTCAAATATAAGAAAATGAGTAGAAATTAAAACCTTTTCTTACATCATGTATTTCCGTTTGTACTAAACAATTCTTGTACAGGGAATTATGGAAATACAAAGTCACAAGTCTTTTGATCCAAATCTTGATCCTTCAAAAACAATCTTGTCAAATCTTTTGATCATCTCCTGGAAATATTTTTTCCTAAGTTCTTGGGATGGTTTGTGACCCCTCTGAAAAATTTCACAATTTTTAGAAATTGTTTGAATATTATTAGAGGGTAGTCAAACCCTAAATCAGAACTTTGCAGAGTTTTTGGAGAGAAATGCACTGCATAAAAACCTCTGAAAATTTTACACAAGGTCAATATCTAAGTTAGCAAGCTCCTGTAAAAATTTCAGAATTTTTGGAGTTAGTTTGCTATAGAAAATAAATCCTCAGAGTCTCAGCTTAAATTAAAAACCTAAAACCTGGTTCACTGTTCCTTGGGTTTGAGTCTGACTCGGGTTCGAGTCACTCGGTTGGACCCAACCAACTAAACCGCACCAGGTCTCCTTATAAACCCGCAAACATTTTTAACCGTTAGATCTTGATCTAACGGCCCTAAATGGTTGGGCTGTTCGGGGCATCGCGAAGAGCCCATCAATCTGAGCCCTTGAACCGAAATCCAACGGTCCGGGAAGATTGTGCCAATCGGGTCACCCGATTGCCTCTTCCAATCTCAGCCGTCCATTTAAAATCCAACGGTCGTGGCTCGTTTCCTCTGTTCTTCTTCTTCCTTTGGTTCTCCGTGCGCTCGTGCGAGCAATGGCAGGGAGAGAGAGAGAGAGGGCAGCTTCGCATTGTCACTTCGGGCTCACTCTTGTCAACGTCTCTCTGCGGGGCATTAAATGCGCCTCAGGCTTTCGGCTCCAACGTCGTCGTTCTCACTTGCCCCCATCACTTCGTGGTCCATGGTCTTGGCATGAACCGAGCTCACCGTGAGCTCTCGACTTTGCTCAAAACCCTAATCCTTCCTCTATATAAAGCCCCCCAGAGCCCCTCTTGGTGTTCCTTTACACCACCCCTAGCTTCTTCTCTATTTTCGGAGCTTATCACCTCTGAATTTCTCAAACCACCATTTTCGGCTGAGGAACTCCATTGTGAACTTGGGTGCTCCAGTGGTTCATCTTCGATCTTTCTTGTACCCTTTTGAGCTCCTCAACTTCCTTTACATTTCTCCTAACTTAATTTTGGGTTGCATTCACAGGAATCACTCAATTTTAAGTTTGGAGATTTTCGGCCGATTTCACCCCCTTTCTTCTCCAACTCCGGTAAGTGGTTCTTTTTGCAATTACTTACTTGTGGAGCTTCTGGGCAGCGCAATGTAGCTATTTTGATCACCCATCGGTGTTCATTTTGCTCAGGTTGTCATTTTCATATCATCATCCTCGGCTCCGGTGAACTCTATCGTGCCCAAGTCTTCTCCGGCCATCTTTGAAGCTCCTCCCGGTTAAGGTAGCTTCTATTTAGTCCCTAGAAGTGATGTCACTCGCTTTCTTGGACTGCAGCTGAGCATTTTGCGGTTTTCGCGTTTTGCCGTAAAGAACCTCTATCTTTGTTTTCCGGCTCGCCGGCGTTCTAGACCTCCATCGCCGGCGAGGTCACCACCATTAGGCCCGCATCGCTTTTATAAGTTCATTTTGGTACTTGGTTGGCGCCGCCGCGGCCGAAGTCGCCGGCGGCAAGCCGTTGAACACGCTCGGGTTTTTGCCGGCGAAAACTCCCGTCTTCGTCATTTATTTAGGACACATTAATTGCCCGCTTAATGTTAATCATTGGGTGTTAGTGATGTCTTAAGCCGTGTCCATTGAGCCACTGTCAGTGGGCCCGATTCTTTAAATCGCTCGCTGGCGCATTTCCGTACTGCTCCGACATTATTAATGATTAATCATAGGTTAATTAAGTGTCGGCTTTTATTATGCTGTCGAAAATTAACCCTGGGTCACTGGCATGTGGGCCCGAAGGGTTAAAATCAAAATCCAGAAGTCATTAGTGTCACTTTTAGGTTCATTAATGCCAATCATTAGTGGCATTAATTTGGTCCTAAGCCGCCTCTTTTAGTCACTGTCAGGTGGGCCCTCTAATCACTTAAAACCCATCCGTGCAAATCATTAAGGCACATTAAGTCCCTAATCATTAGTTCAGTAGTTAATGCTCTGTCCTAAAAAGTCCCCTCCAGTCGCTGACATGTGGACCCCGTGCACTGTGCATGTGGGGTAAAACACTCGCGTGTGTGACTCACAGTCCTGACATGCGGCCCCACGTGTCAGCGCTCCAATTTGAACTTCGATCTAAGACCGCCGTCCATTTTGCGATCTGCGGTCCAGATCGAGTGGGCCGTTCGGGTCACCCGATCCTCCCATTCCCGTGGACCGTCCGTTCTCAGATCTGCGGCTGAGATCGTTGTTGCGTTCGCGAGGTCCGAACATTCCCCGCTCGTGGCCTTTCGATCTGAGATCGACGGTGGACATGGATTGGGTCGTTCGGGTCGCCTTCGCGCACCCCTCGCGCGCGCCGTTTGATTTCAGATCAACGGTTGATAAGCTTCCACGTCTTTTCCTTTTTATTAGGTTTGCGTGGATTTCGGTAAGCAATTATTTAACAACTGAGAATGGTATAAAAACTTTAGAAATTCATAACAAATACATTCAAAACCCTTTTTAGTTAGTTCCAACTGTAATAATTTTGTATTGAACTAAAGATTAATTTAAAAATACTTTTAGTCATGTTCCTGCTATAGAAAATCCTGTAAACACTTAAAGCTGGATTTCAGCTATTTTTGGCTTTACCATAAATTGATTTAAATGTGATAAAATGAATATCTTTTCTTGTAAATGTCCAAATGGAATGATTTCAACTTTGATAAATCCGTTATTAACCGAACTTTAATATAAAAATGGTTGTAGGCCCAGGATAGCAACAAAAACAATTAATTAATAACTTGGACCATATTTTTAGCATTTAGAAAATCCTGTTAATTTTGTAAAAGACACAAGCAATTCCCTATAAGTCCAAAATATATAAAAATCAGTGCTAGAAAATCCCTCTGTTAACATACTGTAATATAAAACAGGTTTTCAGCATGTTTATGTTTCTGAAAAATTAAATATGCTAGTTTTACAACTTAGAAAAATCATAACTAATTCATTTTAACTCCAAATTGTGTAAACTCAATTTTGCTGTTGTTAGGATACTATTTCCTACTCACCATAAAAATTCCAGGACTTAGATCATTCCAGAAATTTATGCCTTGAACAGTAACAGATAGGATTTAAGTTGATTTATTAGGCTAAGCAAAATTGATTTAGCCATAACTTTTGCATACTAAGTCTAAATGAAGAGATTCTTATTTCTAAATTTGTCTAAAATCTTAATCTTGCTACTGTATAAATTTCATGGTATTTGGAGAACTTTTACTGTTGATTTTTATTTGGTGTTCTTGTTCTTATTTAGTTATCGCATTTTCGCGTTAGGTTCCGAAGGATTTATTGATTACGTGAGTGAATCCTCTGCAGCAAGAAAGTGATCCACAGCAAGGCAAGCAGTGTAACATCATTTGATCATATTGCCCCTATTACTTTTAAAGTCTAATATCTTGTTTGCAAAACCTAAGTATGCATGCTTCTTTATGTCAAGTTAATTTCTTTGTGTTGATTAAGAGGTAGCTAGTCCTATTGCATTGTTGCCCTAAAATTATTCATCCCCGCCACTGCCCTAGGTTATTATCCTCACTGGTGAATTAGAGCCTAGTGGATGATTTATAGTCTTTCTATTGTCTTTGCGATACATGCTTAGCAATGCTTAGTTAACGGTAGAATTGGGCGGTTATCGACTTAGTCGATAACCTTGATCACACAAACTTATTATGACTCTATGTTTCAACCTTTGTGCCTTGATTAATTGTTAAAACTAAAAATGAAAACAAAATGATTTGGACTTGGGCACAATGGTAAGTTGGTGTGCTTTTGGGTGTGACTGGAATGGTGCCCGAGTCAACAAGGACCGAACATCTTGTTACACTAAACCAAGCATTCTCGCGTGCTAACCACACTAGGGGATATGGGACCTCTCTTGACTAAGTACTTTGGGAGTGTTAATTAATGAGTCGCGTGGTGGGTTGCATATTTCGGTATGCAGCATGGACATGTTTGTGGGGAGGGGAGCACCCGCTGCGGCCGGTGTCTCCTGCTCCACGTATGGGTCCTTGTGATCCATATTTTGTCGGCAGATCGCTAAGGGTTAACCCCCATACGTGCGGCTCTTGATTAGCATTTTCCATTGGAAAACGTCTTGTTAGACTTAGCCATGCCTGCATACCAAAGGAAGTATGCTAACCGTGGTGGTGGAAAGGCGATGCAAGTGTGGGTACATTGGTACACCCCTGCAGGGTTAAAACTATTCGAATAGCCTCGTCCTAGGTTATGGACACGCTTGGCAAGGTCTTTCAAGAGTTAGACTACAACATTTTTAATTAAAACTTGATATGGGTGGTACGAATGGGTAATTCGTGCTATTGTTGCGATGGCTATTGGGTTAGTTATCTCCAGGTTGTTGTTATTACTTATTATATCGTTGTTATTTATGCAAATGAAATTCAGATTGTTAAAACAGCCTTCAATCTATTATCTATTTTAAATAAAACTTGCTTTATGCTGAAAATTAACCTTGAGCATTCTCCTTTGATTAAAGCCTGCATGTAGTAGTAACTAGGTTTGTTACCCGTAAGTCTTGCGAGTATAAATTTTGTACTCATTTGCTTTGCTTAATTGTTGCAGAGAAAGAAGGTTGGTCCCCAAGGGATCAACTTTGGTGAGTTTGGCTACGTTATGGACGACTAGCTTGGCGGCCCGGTCGGTTGCCCTGTGGTTATGTGGCTAACCGGTTGGTTTTTGTCTTAACCATCTTATGGCACTTTCGCTTCCGCTGTTAATGATATTTGTTGTTATTTGGCCAGTCGGCCCTTTGTTGTAATAACTTTATATTATGTATGTCTTTTTCTAGACTTGTTATATTACGATGTATGGAATTGATGAATGATTTTGTAACAGGGTGTGTATACTGCATTTCTGGGAAGTATACATATCTCGAGGCTTGGTTTATTTGATTTGTGATGCTAGGGCCAACGGAAGGCTAAGCATTACAAATCGAATAAACCGGGGTCCTCACAAGGTGCGCCCCAAGAGGGGACATCAGTAGATATTTATTTCTGTAAATATTAGTAAAGGTAGCCATGTAAATATTAATTTATGTGCAACGATTATTATGATAGTCTCGTGTTTCGATATCTCTTTTTTTCTTGAGCCATCTAGGACAGTGTGACTAGATGAGCTAGCTTTTCAGGACGATGTGACCCGACGAGCCAGCTTTTTAGGACGATGTGACCCAATAGGCTAGCTTTTTCTAACGACGTGACCAGACGAGTTAGCTTTTCAGGACGATATAACCCAACGAGCCAGCTTTTCAGGACGACGTGACCCACGGACGGGAAACGCATCCGCACAACATTGCAATGGAGCTCCTGCTACGGTTGCATCCGCTCTAGTTATAAATATAGCGCTACTCAGCCAGCAACTCCACACCAGCACCACTAACTAGAAAACATGGACAAGGAGAATGAATGGGAGAAAATCCGTAAGCTTTTGAAGGACTGGGTGTCTCCCCGTGAGACCGCCGCTCGCCATCATGCCGCTAGCTAGGAGCCTTTCACACACCAAACTTATCCGGAGCTGGTGGATCTGAGGAAGCTGCCTCGCAGTACGCCCAAAGATTCTGGGTCGAGCCGCGGCCCCCGCCTATGCCCGCTGAACGCCCTCCAGAAGGGCCTCGATTGGGGTGGTGCCACCCCTATGCTGGGGTTGGGACGCCTGCAAGTGCGTCAAATCAACCGACGAGTGGACCATTGGTTAGTGCTATTGGTGCTGCCCAAACTATGCCGTGGACCACAGGCAGCCGGTAATGAAATCGCATTTCGGTGTACAATAGTGTGTTTCTTCCTGTAACGGCGTAACCAACTCTGTGTACCCACCCTATGCGACTTCAGCCAGTGGATCGACGACAAGATCCACCCCTACGACATGTGGTGGTTGCTGACACGGAAGAGCTGGTCCAGGGAGGACATCGAGACCCGTGAAAGGCGCCTCAAAGAGTTTCGAGCTGAGGAGGCCGAGCAGGGTAGGCGAGACAGGCAGCGCGAGAAGCAGGAGCGAGAGCATGCGAGGCGACAGGAGGCTGAAAGGGAGCAGAAGAGGGCCATCGCGACGAGATCTAAGGCGCAAGGCGAGGAGTACAACGCCAACCTGGGCCACAAGGGCAAATGGCCACGTTCCACGCAGTAGTTCTACCCTCTTCGTCGACATATCCCATGTATTTCTATTTCCCTAAAGGCATGCGTGTACCGTCCTCGGTTCATTAGCATGCGTGCCATGTAACCCCCTTGTCCGATCAAATGTCGTCTTATTATCGTTGCGTCACTTGGCTTCGTACTTACAAATCAATGATACCTCGATCGTCCTAAAAAACATCATTGCGTTAATCACCGGTTGCAATATATTTCAAAAAATAATATATTTTTAAAAGATATTAACAAAAATAAATAGATGCCCCCAAAAATTATAAAAATGACTCGCTGTCGCCAGTTGAACCAGCGATAGAGACCCTACCGCCCACCCTGTCGCCGGTTGAGCTATCTATCGCCAGTTCAACTGGCGACAAGAAGCTATCACCGTTTAAACTAGCGACAGGCCCTTGTCGCCAATTGAACTAGCGACAGGCCTCTGACCCCTATAAAACCCTCTTGAAACCCTCAATATTCGACATAGGACTCAATTTTATTCAAAAAAAGAAAAGGAGAGAAGAGAGAGGAGAAGAAAAGGCTAGCGAAGCGCTGTTTGTTCGATTGTTCACCTCTCGGGTAATTTTTTTTAACATAATGGATTACATAGTTTTTGATGTACGGTTATGTAGTGCAGTACGTTTTACATAATATTTTTTGGTGGGCTGTTTAGTTTTAGATATGTAGTTAATCGTGTAAATGATCTTTACACTGCAGTGCGTCAAATATGCCTGACGTCGCCAATTTCAAAATTTACTATGGTCGAGGGACTATTATGGAGGGTCCCAAGGGAATTGATTTGCGTTATTTCCAGTCAGCGGACATGCCCCTACCAAGAGCTGAGCAGCGTACATTCGGCGCTGTGATGCCGTGGTTGTTCCACACGTTCTAAGTGGACCGTGATGTGTACAGTCTGAGACTGAGTTGCCTTGCCCTCCCCCGGGCAGGACAGTCCGCGTATTGGGAGTTACGCCTGTGGTCAGTCCCCGGCAGAGCAGCTGTCAGATTAGTTTAGGTTAGCTAGCAGTGCTTGCTGAGCAGTCTTTTGGGTTGCAAGCACTTTTGTTTCTTTCTTTTGTAGACGATGTGTTTGTATTCTGTGTCATGACTTAGCTTAGAGTATAAGCTTTGTTCGAGAGTCATGTAACACTTAACCCCTTTAATATAGTGTAGCCGCTCTAGGCTTTGTATTGTACTTGCTTGTTCTTTTTGTTGGTTTTGTTCTTGTTCTGTGTGCCTTAGAGGGCTAGTGAACCTCATATACTCCTCTAGTTTTAAGCTTAAGAGTTTCTTCAGATGCCGCCAAGAAGAGTTGCGCCCATCAGTGGAGCCTTCGCCATGCCGAGGAAGAGGCCGTGGCCGTGGTCGTGGCCAAGGCCGAGGACAGAACCTCCTCCACCACCAAAGAAACCCGACAATGACTCAAGTCATGTTTCAGCAGATTCAGATTCTTCAGCGTTACTAAACAATCGCCAGATCGACCGGCCGATCGCAACTCCAAGTCGGCGATTTTCTCAGACCCGACCCTCACCTTTGTCGCGCCAATGAACCGCTAGAAGTCAAGACCGCTCGTGGACACCGAGAAGAAACTCCGCCTTGCCCACGCTCAAATGAAGACAAGGTGGATTTCGCCACCCATCACCGGTGAAAAGCGCCGCCGCACGGTGGGAGAATTACTCGCCGCCGAGGTAATGAGAATCTAGAGGAAGAAGAAGCGAGAAATAGCGGAAGTCGTAGCATCTACGATTGGAGCCCCACAAGATCCCGCCTCTCGCGCCGCAATAGAAGAAGTTGCGAGAAATACAACAAGTGAAGTTGAACCCGCATGGCACCGATTCTCTGGGAGGAATTCAAGGCCGCAGTGGCCAACGTGCATCTACTGGAACAATGAGATTGAAGAAGAACGAATTCAGAGCTCTCAAGCAGGGTCAGATGTCAGTAAATGAGTATCTAACCAAGTTTAACCAGCTTGCTCGCTACGCCCCCAATGATGTAGCTGATGAAGAAGAGAAAATCGACCGCTTTGTTGAAGGAATGCGTGAAGACATGAGAGGACAGCTTATCCTCCATGATTACTCTAGCTTCTAGCGCTTAGTTAATAAAGCCCTCATTTGTGAAAATGAGAAGAAGATCATGGAGATTAGCCGCAAAGGAAGATGTCATTTCAGAGGCCACAAGGTAGCTTTCCCCAGAAGCCTACATTCCAAGGCAGCTCATCTTTCAGATCATCTGCAGCCTCCTCTCAGAAAACTCAAGTTTCCACCCCGCGTCCCCAAGGAAGTGGATTCGGTGCTCTCCGCCCCGCCGGGCAACCAGCAGCAGTCAACCCAGCAGCAAACCTCCACTGCTTCGCTTGTGGAGAAAGAGGACACTTCGCCAATCGTTGTCCTACCCGTCAGAATGCTCCAGCAAGACTCAACACAGGAGTAACGCCAGTTCAAGGCAGGACCCCAGCCCCAAGCAAGAGTCACCAGACTTCACAGGCATCAAGGTCTACACCAACACAAAGCCATGGCCGTGTGAACCAACTCACAGCCGAGGAAGCTCAAGGTGCCTCAGGAGTACTAATGGGTACGTTCCCTGTTAATTCAAGCACTGCACAAGTTTTGTTTGATTCTGGAGCTTCGCACTCTTTTATTTCAAGAAAGTTTGTCGAAAGGCTTAAGTTGCCAACCTATAAGTTAAAGAAACCCGTGGTACTTAGCTCACCCGGGACCCTTTGTGCTACCTCACTACCCAGGTAGAAATTGCTATGGAACATTCTGATTCCTAGCAAACCTTCCGGTGCTAGAATCTCAAACACTGGATATCATCCTAGGGATGGATTGGTTGGCCAAATATCGAGGATTGATAGATTGTGCCAGCAGAAAAGTGGTGCTCACCAAGAACCCAGAGACCACAATAAGAGTTAGTGTGGATCGTTCTCTCCTTTGAATAGAACAATCCACCACCTTGGAGAGTTGTCCCTCTAGAGACAACGCTGTAGTTCAAGCTACCCGATGTCTTCCCGGAAGAATTACTGTGCATGCCACTGCAGAGATGTTGAGTTTGTCATCAACTTGAAGCCGGGACAGCTCCAATTGCTAAGAGACCATACTGAATGACCACGATTTAACTTGAAGAACTTAAGACACAAATTGAAGACTTGCAAGAAAAAGGTTTCATTAGACCTAGTTCTTCTCCCCGGGTTCGCGATTCTCTTTGTGAAGAAGAAAGATGGCACCGCCCGGTGTGCGTGGACTACTGAGCACTCAATGATGTGACCATCAAGAACAAGTATCCTTACCTCGCATTGATGACCTGCTCGATCGGTTGACAGAGCATCGGTTTTCTCCAAGATAGACTCGAGGTCGATACCATCGCCTTAAGATCGGGAATGAGGATATTCTTAAGACGGCTTTTACCACCCGGTATGGCTCAGTATGAGTTCATGTCATGCCGCTTGGCTTGACCAACGCGCCAACCTACTTCATGAACTCATGAACAAAGTATTCATGGAATACTTAGACAAGTTTGTTGTCGTGTTCATAGACGACATCTTGATCTATTCAAAGACCGATGAAGAACATTCTGAACACTTGCAATTGGTCTTAGAAAAGCTTAAAGAGAATAATCTTTATGCCAAGTACAGTAAATGTGAATTTTGGCTTCATGAAATCAGTTTCCTCGGACACATTGTATCCGCTGGAGGAATCGCAGTGGATCCATCCAAAGTAGCAGCTGTAACGGAATGGAAACAACCCACATCGGTAACGGAAGTGCGTAGTTTTCTCGGCTTGGCCGGATACTACAGACGTTTCATTGAAGGGTTCTCTAAGCTTTCCAAACCGATGACCCATCTGCTTAAAAAGGAAAAGAAGTATGATTGGACAGAAGCTTGTGAAAAGAGTTTTCAGGAATTGAAGAAGAAGTTAACCGCCCCAAGATTAATCCCGCGGATATACATCAAGACTTGAAGTCTATTGTGATGCATCGCGCCAAGGTCTTGGTTGTGTGCTCATGCAAGGAGGAAAAGTTGTAGCTTATGCTTCAAGACAACTCCGTCCTCACGAAGACAACTATCCAACTCATGATTTGGAGTTAGCAGCAGTAGTGCATGCCTTAAAAATTTGGCGACATTACTTGATTGGAAATCATTGTAATATCTACACAGACCACAAGAGTCTCAAGTACATTTTCACCCAATCAGACCTCAACCTCCGACAAAGAAGATGGTTAGAGTTAATAAAGGATTACAACTTGATGTCCATTATCATCCCGAAAGGCTAATGTAGTTGCTGATGCATTAAGCCGTAAATCCTACTGCAGTAATATCATGATTCAAGAACATCAACCTGAGCTCTGCAAGGAATTTGAAGCCCTCAACCTTGAGTTAATAGAGCAAGGCACACTAGCCACAATAGAAGCGTATCCAACTCTAGAAGAGCGAATCAAGACCGCTCCAAAAGGACATCCTGGAGTCCAGAGATTCAAGCATCTCATGGCCAAAGGAAAGGCCCCTAAGATGTCAGAAGATCAGCAGGGAATCCTATGGTATGGGAAACGTCTCTTTGTTCCCCACCAGAAGGAACTCAAAGATCTTGATTCTAAAGGAAGCTCACGATTCGCTTACACTCGCACCAGCAAAGCACCAAGATGTACCAAGACATGAAGATTTTGTATTGGTGGCCACGAATGAAAAGAGATATCGCGAGTATGTAGCTTGTTGTGATGTATGTCGTGAATCAAGGTGAACATCAAAGACCAGTGGATTGCTACAACCCTACAGATCCTCGGTGGAAATGGGAAGAAATCGGAATGGATTTCATTACCGGTCTACCTCGAACTAAGTCCGGATGTGACTCAGTATGGGTTATAGTTGACAGATTGACTAAAGTCGCCCATTTCATCCCTGTGAAGACAACCTATAAAGGAGACAAGTTAGCCGAGCTGTACATGGCTCGTATCGTGTGTTTGCATGGAGTACCCAAGAGAATAGTCTCCGATCGAGGTTCTCAATTTACCTCGCATTTCTGGGCTAGTTTGCATGATGCCCTTGGAACACACCTTACATTCAGTACAGCATATCACCCTCAAACCGATGGTCAGACAGAAAGAACAAATCAGATTCTAGAAGACATGCTTCGAGCTTGTGCTTTGGAGTTTACCGTAGATTGGGAAAAATGTCTACCGTATGCCGAGTTTGCATACAATAATAGTTATCAGTCAAGTTTGAAAATGTCCCCGTTTGAAGCGCCACGGAGAAAATGCGAACCCGTTGCATTGGTCGAATCGTGAAGGATATGTCTTGGACGGATACTCTCAAGCAAGTCAAGAGAAAGTTCGACTAATCGAGATCGCCTTCAGCGGCTCGGTCCAGACAGAAGAGTTATGCGACAACCGTCGAAGAGACTTAACCTTCGAAGTTGGAGAGATTGTGTATCTCAAGGTATCGCCACTTCGTGGAACCCAAGATTCAAAGTTAAAGGCAAGCTCGCACCAAGATACATAGGCCCGTTCCGATCACCGCTAAGCGTGGAGAAGTTGCCTATCGGCTAGAGCTACGAAAGTTTGTCGACGCCCACAACGTGTTCCATGTCTCTCAACTAAAGAAATGTCTCGAGTACCAAGAGCGACTCTGTCGGCCGCCGCGACTTGATAAGGATTTGACTTATCCGAGCACGATCAAGATCCTCGACGCCGTCGAAGCGGACAAGACGTCAAGTCATCCGCCTTTGCAAGGTTCGATGGAGCCATCACTCACCAAAGAAGCCACCGGGAGCGAAGATCAACTTGCCGGATTTCCCGCCCTGCTCGAGCGGCCGAATCTCGGGTCGAGATTCCGTTTAAGGTGGGTAGGATTTGTGAGGCCCTTTTCCCCATCCCGGTCAACCCCCGCCGGACCCCTTGCTACCTCCTGCCGCCGAACGCTGCCGGACCCCGCCGAACCTCCCGCTCGCAGGCGCTGCGCTGCCGCGCAAGACACGGCACCTCCCCGGCGCCCTCGACTTGTCGCCTCCCCGCGCACGCCCGGGCATCATCATCACCATCGCCGCACGCTCGCCCGGGGTCCCCTCTCCCGAGCCTCCCCGCTCCTCCCCTCTTCGGCTTTAAAGCCCGAGCCCCCTTCCTCCCCTCCTTCCCCCTTTCATTCACAAAGCAAGAAGAAAGCCGAGGAAGAAGAGAGAAGAAAGAAGAGGGAGTGAGAGCCGAAGCCTTACCTCCAGCCAGAGCCGCCGTCGCCGCTGCCGTGGTGAGCTCCGCCGCCGCCCGCGCCGCCGCCTCTCCATCTCCGGTCGCCGCTCTTCCCCCCCTCGAGCCCCGCTCCACCTTCCCCGTGAGCCGCCGGCGCCCCCGAGCACCACCGCCGCCCTTTTTCCCCAGCGCGCCACCGCGCACTCTCCTCCGCGGCGTGCGCCGCCTCCCGCCTTGCCCCCTTCCCTCGGCCGCTAGGGCAGCGCCCGAGCCGCCTTCCTCCTTTTCCGCGCGCGTGGGCGCGCTGGGCAGCTCTCACGCGCAGCAGAGCAGCGTTCGCGCGCATACAAGATCTGGGCGGGCCGAGATTTTGGTGGGCCGTTTGTTTTTTTTTTTTGTGATTTTCTTTTTCCTTTTCTATTTTATTTTCAAAGTCAGACTTTAAATATTAATATCTCCCCCATTTTAGCTCCAAAAATTATGAAATAAATTTCTAAAAATTTCTAAAATCAAGATCTTGCTAATGGCATAGGTCTTGTTCAATTTGGAGTTCATTTGTGTACTCTTGTGTATTTAATTGCTCTTGTTGCCTGTCGTCTATTTTTCCGGTACCTCGCCCGCGTAGATTTCGGAGACGCCGGAGACCTCCACGTAGATCAAGGACAAGACTACTCGGACTCTCTCCCCTACAACCAAGGCGAGTCAATACTTTGATCATACTGAGCCTACATTTTATGCAAATTATATTCTTTTAAAATAGCAAATTGCATGCTTTAATTCTTTAAACAAATGTATGTTAAAGCATAAGGTAGTTAAATACCCACTTGATGATTAACTAATTATTATGCCACCCTTGACAACTTGAATCCCTTAACCATTGTCACCCTAGTAACAATATGGTAATACTAGCTATAGGTTGTACTTAAGCGACATGCTAGACTTGCTTAAGTACCAGGACATTAAAATGTCCTAATCGTCATCATTTCAAACATAAAATGATTTGGGCAGTCATTGCGGGTAAATGACTGAGATGGTTGAATTGTTGTATTTTACATCTCAAAAACCCTAAACTGCTAATACCCCGTCTGGGCGGATGGTAAGATGGTGGGTGCGGATGTAGCACGAGAATGGCGGGAACGTGGTTGAGCCGTCCAGACAACCCTAAGGACTTAATCTTGTCACGACCTCCTGTGTATAACAAGTACAACCATAAGTCTGCAACAAACTGCGACTTGGCTTAGTACATTTATCAAATCCTGAAAATCATCTCACTAGAGGGTTAAAGGGGCACAAGCTCTGGGTATGTCGGGCTTGGATGGGACACCGAGTCAAGGGTGAAGTTCGCCAGTCGCTGAGGTGTAGCCACGCTACGCCAGTCGCTGAGGTGGACATCCCGCGCAACGTATGGGCATAACCCCATATGGGTGAGACGAGGAAGGCGAGATATTTAGAAAAGTTATTGTGACAACCTCTCGACTACACGACTACGGAATCGTGTAGGGCAACGAGTTAATTGTCTCTTGTGGGTAAAGTGTACAATCTCTGCAGAGTTATAAACTGTTTAAACAGCCGTGCCTACGGTCAAAGGCGGACATGGGAACTTAACTTGAGTTAGTTCTATTTCAAAAATATTGTGGGTGGTATGAAAATTGTATGTGCTCACCTAGCCCACGAGTTTGGATATTCACGGGTTTTCGTGCAAATGTCGCTTAGTGGTGGATGTAACCACAATCAAAACTTAAGCATGAAGGTGGAGGTAACCTCTGCTGATACAAATATTGCACAATTTCTCTCTTTAACTAAAATGAAATTCGTCAAAAATGCTAAGTGCTAGGAATTGGTAATTATGATATTTAAAAGTATTGCTTTCGCAAATAAAAGAACCGAGCCATCCTTGTAAGCCTTGCATGTATATCATTGCATTGTGTATTGGCTCGCGAGCACGTAGTTGTGCTCATCCTCGCTCTCCCCAAACCCTTGGATGATGTGCGATGGAGGAGACTATGCTTACTACGAGGAACCGTGGTTGATGGACAAGGAAACGACGAAGAGTAGTCTAGGATCTGAGGCTAGGCCTCGACGCATCTAAGTTGACTCGTTGGTACTTGCATACAACCGATATTATCCGGTCCTTGGGTAATATCGATCATTACCTGAGCTGCCCGATCGCTTGCTCGTGAAGAGATGAGCTCTACCCTTTGCTTCCGTTATCGCATTCGTGTTCTCGTATTGTAATCAATTTCGATCGCCACCGTTGTAAAACTCGACCCGACGTGGTCTATGTCACTCTGTTGTTTGTAATAATGATACTTTAGTTCACGCCATGTATGAATGATTCAGCAATGCCTGTGAGTGCTATCTATTGATCCAGGGAATAGCACATTGTTTCACAGAGGATTCGGATTAGAAAATCCGGGTCTGACACTAAGTGATGATATTGATCGAACATGCATTTGTTCTTGGAGCACAGTAGGATAAGCAACTAGGATACAAGATAGGCTTTTAGGGTAAGCTAGATCGAGGCGACATACATGCATGCATGCCTGCCTGCAAATTTGCGGAACAAGATCGAGCACCACTTTCAATTGGGTCGCTGCTTTTCTTCTTATCGCGTCGTCGGATCTTGTCACTTATCACCGCGCCACGACAGCTAGTATGATTGATTGAATGGTTAAAAGCTTTAAGAAAAAAAGAGAAATATTCTAAAAGAGAATATAGTCCAGCGCCTAATTATGTGGACCGTATATGTGGGGACCCCGGGTAATTATCTCCATAAGACCGAGATTAGACAAGGTCTTAGGGACATAATTACGGGTCTCCGGTAAATGAATTCCAATTTAACTCTATCCAAGTGGGAGACTCAGCCGAATACTGGAGCCTCAACGATCATGCACGCTGCTCCCTTGCGAGCGCTACATGATGGTCGATTCTCCCTCGACTCGAAGCACTACCCTTGGTGAGTTAAATGGGAATTCACCAACAACGAGTATGACATATATTGGCTCCCAAGATCAACGACCAATATACTCATACTCTCATCCAACGTTGATTATATCCATACAACGCATACAACAAGAGATAAAAGACATACTGCATAATAGTTAAGGTCTACAGCTTATAACAAACGGCCGACCGGCCAAATTTAAAACAGAGTATCAAGTAGCAATGAAGTAAATAGATAAAGCAAAAGACCAGCGAGTGGTATGCCCATCACCCATCGACAACCGATGGGGTTAAATGATAGCACACTACTCATTAGTGTCACCCAAGTCAATACTAACGAGATCGTCACACTCATAATCTTCCTCACCTGAAAAGGCCAGCAAACATCTGGCTGAGTACAAGTGTACTCGCAAGTCTTACACAAATAAAAATAGTTATGCATAAGGGTCATTCAAAGGATGGCTCATATTGGTTTAGTTTTGCGAAAGAGACGCAACAATTAACATCCTACACATACTAGTTTTTCATGTGCCCATTTTAAAATCAGATTTGAAGTAGAAGTAAAGCATATGGTAAAGAATTTCCGTAATAAACAATTTAATCATACAAGGGCCAAAGTGGCAGCCCACTTTGATGCACTAAACACATGAACATCCCGTCCATGACGATTACCAAGTTCAACCACAATTTTAATTAAAAGTCTAACAATAAGCAGCCACAAATTTCAAGCGGTTGTCCATAACCGTGGACACGGCTATTCGAATAGATTATACCCTGCAGGGGTGTACTACTTTACCCACACGACTTGATTAGCCCGTAAGCCTCCAGATGCCTCCGAATATAGCATACTTCCTATGGTATGCGGTAGGGTAAATCAAGATATAGTCATTTTCAAAGAAGAAAGCCCTATTGAGCTAAGTCCCCTTGTGAGATGGTTCCTGCCTAGTACAAGCGTCGGATAGCACTTGCTAGGGGCTCACAAGTTATATTGGAAATACCGATGCAATCAAAACAGAAGAATTGGTGCTCCCTTGCACACTATAAAGGATTACATCGGCTCCTCAAAGAACATAGGATTTCACGGTCGCTATGCCCCTTACACCACCAAGGACTTAACACAATAAAACCTCCCCTACTTAACCATACGGCCCCAACCGCGTGTGGCAAAGACGAGTGTTGCTTGAACAGTAGGTACCCAAAGTTCGGTCCTCAATTGTCCAGACAAGTCCTTCCACTTACCCAATGCTCGTGCACAAAGCACCATCACTAACCAACACTTGTCCGGACCAAAACTCATTTAAAAATGACAAAATTTTACTCATAAAACAGCTGCAAAGATCTGAAGTAAAATCATAAAGTAAGAGTTGTGTGTATCCCAAAACCGACGGGTTATTCCCGACGATCGAACTACCGTATCTAGACTTGCATGACTAAGCAATTCTATAACCCATAATTCACACATCCTATCTTAAGCATAAGGAGTTGGCATAATTCAAGATTAACCTCAAGCATAGGACATAACTAAACTACACATCACAAAAATATTGACATAATCAAAATAGCATGCAAGCAATTATCATTGCACTAACTTAACCAAAACTGGGATCAAATATGATGCAAAAGAAAGTTCAAATGATGCTTGCCTTCTTTGTACGAAGAGTCGCTCACTCTCGTAGCGTAAGTGTCGATATCAATATGCTCGGGATCTATATAATTATAACATCAAATAAATACCAAGAAAACAACTCAAGAATAAAAAATGCTCAAGAATACATGATTTTTCTACAGTAGTTAGATCATGATTTTAAATGATTTCTGGTGAAAGAATTATTTCATTTTGATTTAGTATATGAAAGTTATAATGGTTTGAATTTCACTTTGATAAGTCGTCATTATGTAATTTAATTATGAAGTGAAATTTTGTAGAACGATGATAGTACATGGATTACATAGATAATTAAGCAATATTAATACAAGTTCAGAATAGTTGAGTTTGTCCCATTTGGAGTTCTTATGGTTTACTTATTGATTTTCAAAGTTATCAGCCATTTTTCTATTGTACAAATAATGGTTTTAATGGATCAATCTCCAATTAATACTCTCTGTTACAGAGACAAGTTTAAAACTAATTTTAATATAAAGTCTACTAAAAGTGAAATTTTCCAGAAGTGGTTTCATGTGATTTGGAGTTATTAAGAAATAGTTATGCTTTTTAGAAGTTAAAACAATTTCTCAGTGTGTAAATTAACCGATTTCGGATTTCATAAAGCGTTTTATACTTTTCTCACCGAGTGCAGCACTAGCCGCAGTCACTGGACCAGCGGGCCCGCTCGTCAGCGGCCCACGGCGAGGCGCGTGCACGTGAGCGTCCTAGGGCTACGATTGCGAGCCGTTGGATCAAGATCCAACGGTCCACAGTCGAAGTGCAATAGGACGGTCCGAATGTCTCACAAATCCAACCCGTCCCTTTCGCATCTGACGGTCCAGATTGATTCCAGTTCATTTGATTTTTCTTAGCACGTGTTTAATGCCCTGGGTCCACACGCCAGTCTCTGTGGCCTTAAAAATCGGCAGGCTTTGGATTTACGCAAGGTCCCACTTGTGCGACACATTAGGACGGCTAAGACAAAGTGTTTAAAAGCTAATGATTGGGTTAACGCGCAAATGACTAAGCTACGCGTTCGCCCTAATACGGCACGGCAAAACGCCACCGCCCGCTTGCCCAGCGGCTCGCCGGCGCTACGCGCCACGGCGGAGCCCGCCACTTGTCGCATTAGTTCCGCAATAGTCTTACGCATCATAAACATGTGGTCTCGCCGGCTGAGCCGGCCTGTACCGGCGGCTAGCCGGAGATGAACGGCGGCGCCCATCACGGCAAATGCACAAACGTGAAAAGTAAAGCTCCGCAGCTCATACAAGCATGTACCCAAGATCCTAGGGACTAACTAGGAGCTACCTGAAGCTAGGAGAGGGCTTGAGGAAGCTTGAAGCTGGCTGGAGTAGTGACGGCGCCGGAGAAGAAGTAGCGGCACGACACGGCTTCACGTGAAGAAGGTGATTGGGGAAAGCCTAAGGACAGAGAATGGTTAAGATAGCTCAAGGACCATATGAGAATGCTTCAGGAGCAAAGAATTTAAGAATGGCTTACCAAAGTGAAGTGGGAGATGAAAGGGTGTTTCACGGCCGAAAATGGTCAAATCTTCAATTCACCGAGATCCTGTCGTGAATCCAAGAAATTGATTGAGGGGTTTAGATCAGTGGCCTAAGGCATGTAAGATGACGCGGTGGGTTGAGGACCATACCTCCTGGAAGTGAGAAATGGCACGAGGATGTCTTCGAGAGCGCTGGCCTGAATGCACCGAGGCACGAAGGTGAACCCGAGGCTACAAGCAAGAACAAGAGCCGAGCTTAGCAAAATGGAGAGGGGTCGAACATGGAGTCGAGGATACCATGTGGTGGAAGCTACCGAGCGTGGAGCTTGCACTAGCTTCCCTTCCTCACCACCGAGAGGAAGAGTGAGTGCATTCTAGGGTTACGAGGGTCTTATGCATGGGGAGATAACGGAGCAGAGGCGGTGTTAGACGAGGAACACACCGGAGTGGTGGATGGAGGCGGTGGATTCACGGAGTGAGAATCTCCCCAACGGCCGTCGCAGAGAAGCCCAGCCGCGTGGAGCACAGCTCCTGCGCGAGGTTGAAGAGAGAACTGACAAGGCGGGCCCGCGATGGCAGCGACTTAAGGTGCGGGGGTAAGCCGACGCTACGTGGCTGATTTTAGCCCGTTAGATCAGGATCGGGCGAACGATATTGGTGGGGGCATTCGGACAGGTCGACGGGGTGGCGAGATCTGGACCGTTGATCTTTAATCCGACGGACGCATGTGAGGTGCAGCTAGGCGGTTGGGTCGAGTCCAGTCACCGAGCCGGACCCGAGTCCAATGAACAGTGTATAGGGTTTGGGCTAGGGTTTGACTGCAATCTAATTCATTTCTCTCTACTTTGACCGAGGCTTAGAAATAGAAATAAATTTCCAAAAATTACGAAATAATTTGTGGAGGTTCCTGGGATGACATAGTTCCCATAAAAATTATGAAACCCTACTGTTCATAATATATTTTGTGATATTTAAATTCAAACTTAATATATGTCTATGAATGTTGTTTGAATTTTAGTTAGGTTCAAAATAGTCCCAAAAATTCTGGAAAAATTATATTAATTCATGAAAATTAATGTAGTATTTAAATAAATTGGTTCCAGATCATGATCACAAACTTTTATCACTGTTTTGAATTGAAGCGTGAATTTTGATGTGTATGTCCACCTCAAATTAGATTTTCCAAGTACAATATATTATGAAATGATTTGAGTTTGAAAATGCTTGTTAGTGAAATACATATTAATCCAATTTAATTAGTTGGGGCTGTGACAAACCTCCCCCCCTTACAAAAGATCTCGACCCGAGATCTGGGTGGAGAAGAATTAGAAAGTTTTCATTAGAAGTTATAATTTATGTTGTCTTGATTTCCTTCAAGGATAGTGTTGACATGCTATAATTATGCCATAAGAATAATTTTGTTTATATTGCTATGTTTTACCTTTCCTTTCTTGATACGAAGGCACTTCAGGTAGAGAAGAGGTCCGATACGCCGCCGATCCGGTCTTCACGTTCCCAAGTTGCTTCATCCTCCGTGTGGTTGCTCCATTGAACCTTGACGAACTTGAGGTCACGATTCCTAGTCTTACGCTCGGTTTCCTCAAGGATACGAATCGGGCTCTCTCGATAAGATAGATCGGGTTGCAAGTCGAGTTTATCCAACTCGGTTGCTTCCGTTGGGACTCGAAGACATTTCTTGAGTTGGGAGACATGGAAGACGTTATGTACGTCCGAAAGTGATGGTGGCAACTCTAACTGGTATGCCACCGATCCCACCTTAGCTAGAATACGGAAAGGTCCAATATAGCGAGGTGCTAATTTGCCTTTGATTTGGAAACGACGAACTCCTTTCATAGGAGAGACTTTAAGATATACATGATCGCCCACTTTAAACTTAACTCGCGACGACGACGGTTCGGCATATGACTTCGACGTGATTGAGCCGCCTAAGTCGCTCACTAATGACACGAACTTGTTCTTCAAAGATCTTCCACCAAGGTCGGGCCATAGAATGGCCTCTCCCCGGCTTCGGACCAGTTCAAAGGTGTTCTACAAGCTCTCCCATACAATGCTTCGAAGGGTGACATTTGAATGCTCGATTGGAAGCTGTTGTTGTAGGAGAACTCCGCAAACGGTAAACATTTTTCCCAACTATCATTTGTAGGACAAGACGCAAGCCCGAGAAGATCTTCCAAAACTTGGTTTACCCTCTCGATCTGTCCATCTGCTTGCGGGTGGTAAGCTGAGCTAAAAGATAGATGGTCCCCATTGCTTTATGTAAGCATTCCTAAATAGGATGTGAATTGAGGGCCTCTATCGTAAACTATCACCTTTGGAACACCGTGGAGACAAACAATTCTTGCAATGTAAAGCTCCGCTAACTTGTCCCCACGGTAGATGGTTTTGACAGGAATGAAGTGAGCAACTTTCGTCAAACGGTCCACAATTACCCATATAGAATCAAATCCAGCTTTAGTTCTAGGAAGGCCGGTGATAAAATCCATGCCAACTTCTTCCCATTTCCACTGGGGAATGGGCAGGGGATCTAGAGTGCCAGCCGGCCTCAAATGCTCAGCCTTGACTCTTTGACATAGATCGCACTCGGCCACATACTGTGCAACGTGCCGCTTCATTCGGCTCCACCACAGTTTCTTTTTCAAATCTTGATACATTTTTGTACTCCCGGGGTGGATAGAGAATTTGGAGTTATGAGCCTCCTTGAGAATCAATTCTCTCAAGTGGCGATCAAACGGTACCACCATACGGTTTCCAAACCATAGAGTACCTTGTGCATCTTGCTTAAAACATTTTGCCTTGCCTTGTTTCATTAGTTCTAAAATTTGAGCCACTTCCGCATCGGTTTCTGGCTTCCTAATCTGATCCTCAAGTGTGCAAGTCACACTGAGGGCTGCAAGCGAACCTTCTTCAACTATCTCCAGATGTAGGCCTTGCAATGCAGCACATAAGCCTTCAGAAAAAGGAGTTACCGACAAACAGTTGCACTGAGATTTTCTGCTCAATGCGTCGGCCACGACATTAGCCTTCCCTGGATGATAATGGAGTCCCAAATCATAATCTTTAATCAACTCAAGCCATCTTCTTTGTCTCAAGTTCAGGTCGGCTTGGGTGAAAATATATTTAAGGCTCTTATGATCGGTGTAGATCTCGCAACGATCACCGATGAGGTAATGTCGCCAAATCTTCAAGGCATGCACTACACCGCGAGCTCTAGGTCGTGTGTGGGATAATTGGCCTCATGGGGCCTCAATTGCCTTGACGCTGTAGGCCACCACTTGGCCGCCTTGCATAAGCACACAACCGAGCCCATGGCGAGATGCATCACAAGATGTCAAAGTTCTTATGAATGTCCGCGTAACAAGTACAGAGCTTCATCGGGCATTCTTTCGTGGTTTGGAAGCTTTGCTCGCATTCTCGCCCACTCGAATTTCTTTTCTTTCTTTAGAAGTTGGGTCATAGGCTTCGATTTTAGAGAAATTCTTGATGAACCTACGGTAGTATCCCGCAAGTCCAAGAAAACTACGAATGTCGGTGACACTCTTAGGTTGCTTCCATTCAAGGACATCTCGCACCTTACTAGGATCAACAATGACACCGCCCTTAGATAGGATATGTCCCAAGAAACTAACCTCTCAAGCCAAAACTCACATTTGCCGAATTTGGCGACACGGTGATGGTGGCGTAAGCTTCTCTAACACAAGTCTCAAGTCTCGCTCGTGCTCAAGATCGACTTAGAGTAGATAAGGATATCATCAATGAAAACCACTACAAACCGATCCAAGTATTCCATGAACACCGAATTCATGAGGTTCATGAAATAGGTGGGGCATTGGTCAAACCGGCGACATGACCGTACTGCATACAAACCGTAACGAGTAGAGAAGGCGGTCTTCGAATGTCCTCGGTTCTAACTTTAACTGATGGTAGCCTAATCTCAAGTCAATTTTGGAGAACACCGAGCTCCACTAAGTCGATCAAATAGGTCATCGATCCATGGAGCTGATACTTGTTCTTGATGGTGACCTCATTCAACGGACGGTAGTCAACACACATCCGTAGACTCTTGTCTTTCTTCTTGACAAAGAGAGCCGGGCATCCCCAAGGCGAGGAGCTAGGCCCGATGAAACCCTTGTCTTGCAACTCCTTGTTGTTCTTTCAATTCAGCTAGCTCATTGGGCGGCATCCGATACGGCCTTTTGAGATGGGCGCGTGCGGGTGCAAGCTCAATGGCAAACTCTACCTCTCGGTCGGGGCATGCCGAAGTTCTTCAGTGGAACACATCAGATACTCACTCACTATTGGTACCTCCTCTAGTGTGAGAGAGGTACTCGCCTCTAAAGCATATAGGTGAGAACTACCCACTAAAGGTGCAAAGACGACTGATGCCTTCCTCGCTAGTCACCAAATAGACCGGGCACAATCAATCTTTCCCGATTCTTAGATAACCAATCCATCCCTAAGATAACATCGATGCCCACCGAACTTATCACTATTAAGTTTCTTTGAAAAGTTAACATTTTGTATTTCAATTTTACGTCGACGCATTTGATCGGCGAGAAAACCGACCCGGGACCGGATATGATAAGGTGGGTGTAGTGTATGTATCTTAAATTGGTTAATTTCAGCATACTCGTTTTTAATAAAGGAATGGGATGCTCCGTAATCAAATAGAACCGCGCGAGACATGAATTAACAAGTAATGTACCTAGCACGACGTCAGCGCGGTCGCCTCCTCGCCGAGACGTGGTTGACGCGACCACGTGTATGCCGGGTGGAGTAGGTGCTACTCTGTGGGGGTGGCGGTGGTCTCGCCGAGTGGGTGGAGGTGCCGGAGCGTAGTACGCCCGGCATCCTCGCCGCTTGGCGAGGCATCATGCAAGCATAGTGGCCCCGACGCCACGGTGAAACAGATGACGCCGCTTGTATGCCCCACCACTCGTGGTCTCGCCCCGCCATTGTCCGCTGAGCCGCCGGTGGAGAAGGTCGTGGAGGTGCCACAGAGACCTCGATGGTCTTGAAGCCGGGCACGAGGTGCCCGAGGTAGTCTCGGCGAGGCCTCGAAAATCGCCACTCGCCATCGCCGCCCGGAAAGCCTTCCTCCTCTTCCTCGACTCATCCACCGTCAAGCTCTCATGCTCCACCACGATCGCCTTGTTGAGCAGATGCTGAAAACTCCTGAAATCGTGCGGCTAAAACAAGCCGCAACTCCTCCGATAGCCCATGGAAGAACTCGTTCGCGACGAGCGTCTGTCGAGACGCCGTCCCGAGCATACCGCCAAGTAGTTGAAGTCATGCAGTACTCGCGACGGTCCTCCGCCTCGCCTCAAAGCAGGAACCGCCGCCGCTTGATAAGCGCACTCTCCGTATATGGGCCTCTCGGAACGCGTCCACGAACTCGCCCCAAGTCGGGACGTGATCAGCGGCTGCATGGCGGAATAATCGTCCCACCACGCGCGCGCACTCGCCAACCGATAGCCGGGCGAACAAGACTCTCTCGACTCCGTACACCGGGCAATGTTCGATTTCTTCTCAATGTTGTGTAGCCAGCCCTCGCCTCCATCGGGTCCTTGCCGCCCGCAAACGCCGGAGGGTTGGTCCGCTGAACTCGCCGAGACCTCCGGACGCCGGTGTGGGCGGCTCCTCCGCCGGAGCGGGTTTGGCGCGGTGTTGCGCACGATCGCCTCAAGCATCCGGTCCGGTCCATCCGGTTGCGCCAATCATCATCATGAACTCGACCATGGATGGCGGCGGAGGAGCACCTCTCAGCGGTCCACCTCGCTGGGACGGCTGCCGAGAGGGCTCGCCATGCCCGACGGCCGCGGGATCACCGCTCGATCGAGAAATCGCCGGAGGTGCTAGACGTGGTGCCCTAGATGGGGATGGGGAGCCTCGCACAGAGCTCCCGACCGCAGAGTCGGTCCTGTCATCCCGTATTGGACAAGGATGGTTAGTAATAAGATAAAAGCCATTACTTGGCTATACATGCACAATCAATATCAAAAAGCAAGAAAATTGTAACATCAAATGGAACACCAAACATTCAAAGAACATAAACCGAATTGATACAACACCGCACATAAACATAAGCTACCGCAGCTTAAGATTACAATTGAAATAGGAGTGTTTGCAAATAAAACATAATCGTTCGACATCTACTACCTTATTACATAAACCTAAGGATACAAGCTCAAACATAGAGCTCTTTGCCCTAATCGCTTAGATATTATTCTGGCCAAAATTCACCGAAATTCGCCCGTAAGATGTGCCTCGGGGATCCAGATCATCGTGGTCCCCTAGATTAGAAGACGCAAGGGTGATCCTATGGCGTTAATATGACCTTCTACCACGGTAGGCGACATTCTCGCCGGTGCGAGAAAGATAAGGAGATCATATTAGTGCCATATAGCACACTAGGATGAATGAGCCTCATGTCATGCATGAGCCTTAAGTGCTCTCGAAGCTTCAATGAGACGCCGTCGCGCCTCCCACAACTCATGCACCATGCAGCGATGCATCCGATCCATGGTGTGCACCGCCTTGCCGCTTGTCCGGACCGAGGGTCTTCACCGAACTGAATTCTAGCAAACGAGTTCACATCCTAGCGCACGCATCGGAAAGTGATCATACGGGTGGGCTAACTCTGTCAGTCGAGCGGAGACGCACCCATGGCCACCAAAGCCACCTCTTGTAACGCCATGGCCTCCGGCGCCACGCTACCGAAGCGTAAGGTATGCTCCCCGTGACTTGTCGAGCAATGATATCTATCATCGCCATAAATTCCTCCATCCCCGGTCCTCGATCACGGCGGTAGATGGAATAAGTGGGCTGATATGTGAAGTTCGCCTCCACATCATGTCTCAAAGAACGCCGGTATCCATCCACTCCTTCACTTGAGTTTCTGACAAGAATCGAGGGTTCATCTAAAGGCAAGAAGGCAAGGTAAGTTAGTTTCATAAACCAAAACAGATCGGAGAGGAAAGATACTAAGATGGATAAGGAATAAAAGATATTCTTAACTTAAACTTTCTGAAAGTAATTTGATAATTTCAAAATATTTTGACTCGAAGGTTTACTAACTCTAACGCTGCTACCTCTAACCTACAACAAGATGGCTCGATATTAACGCTGGGACCCAGGGTAATTATCTCCATAAGACCGAGATTAGACAAGGTCTTAGGGACATAATTACTGGTCTTCAGAATGAATTCCAATTTAACTCTATCCAAGTGGGAGACTCAGCCGAATACTGGAGCCTCAACGATCATGCACGCTGCTCCCTTGCGAGCGCTACATGATGGTCGATTCTCCCTCGACTCGAAGCACTACCCTTGGTGAGTTAAATGGGAATTCACCAACAACGAGTATGACATATATTGGCTCCCAAGATCAACGACCAATATACTCATACTCTCATCCAACGTTGATTATATCCATACAACGCATACAACAAGAGATAAAAGACATACTGCATAATAGTTAAGGTCTACAGCTTATAACAAACGGCCGACCGGCCAAATTTAAAACAGAGTATCAAGTAGCAGCGGAAGTAAATAGATAAAGCAAAAGACCAGCAGTGGTATGCCCATCACCCATCGGCAACCGACTGGGGGTTAAATGATAGCACACTACTCATTAGTGTCACCCAAGTCAATACTAACGAGATCGTCACACTCATAATCTTCCTCACCTGAAAAGGCCAGCAAACATCTGGCTGAGTACAAGTGTACTCGCAAGTCTTACACAAATAAAAATAGTTATGCATAAGGGTCATTCAAAGGATGGCTCATATTGGTTTAGTTTTGCGAAAGAGACGCAACAATTAACATCCTACACATACTAGTTTTTCATGTGCCCATTTTAAAATCAGATTTGAAGTAGAAGTAAAGCATATGGTAAAGAATTTCCGTAATAAACAATTTAATCATACAAGGGCCAAAGTGGCAGCCCACTTTGATGCACTAAACACATGAACATCCCGTCCATGACGATTACCAAGTTCAACCACAATTTTAATTAAAAGTCTAACAATAAGCAGCCACAAATTTCAAGCGGTTGTCCATAACCGTGGACACGGCTATTCGAATAGATTATACCCTGCAGGGGTGTACTACTTTACCCACACGACTTGATTAGCCCGTAAGCCTCCAGATGCCTCCGAATATAGCATACTTCCTATGGTATGCCGGCCGGGTAAATCAAGATATAGTCATTTTCAGCAAGAAAGCCCTATTGAGCTAAGTCCCCCTTGTGAGATGGTTCCTGGCCTAGTACAAGCGTCGGATAGCACTTGCTAGGGGGCTCACAAGTTATATTGGAAATACCGATGCAATCAAAACAGAAGAATTGGTGCTCCTTGCACACTATAAAGGATTACATCGGCTCCTCAAAGAACATAGGATTTCACGGCCGCTATGCCCTTACACCACCAAGGACTTAACACAATAAAACCCTCCCCTACTTAACCATACGGCTCCCAACCCGCGTGTGGCAAAGACGAGTGTTGCTTGAACGAGAGGTACCCAAAGTTCGGTCCTCAATTGTCCGACAAGTCCTTCCACTTACCCAATGCTCGTGCACAAAGCACCATCACTAACCAACACTTGTCCGGACCAAAACTCATTTAAAAATGACAAAATTTTACTCATAAAACAGCTGCAAAGATCTAAAGTAAAATCATAAAGTAAGAGTTGTGTGTATCCCAAAACCGACGGGTTATTCCCGACAATCGAACTACCGTATCTAGACTTGCATGACTAAGCAATTCTATAACCCATAATTCACACATCCTATCTTAAGCATAAGGAGTTGGCATAATTCAAGATTAACCTCAAGCATAGGACATAACTAAACTACACATCACAAAAATATTGACATAATCAAAATAGCATGCAAGCAATTATCATTGCACTAACTTAACCAAAGCGGGATCAAATATGATGCAAAAGAAAGTTCAAATGATGCTTGCCTTGCTGGTACAAAGAGCTGCTCACTCTCGGTAGCGTAAGTGTCGATATCAATATGCTCGGGATCTATATAATTATAACATCAAATAAATACCAAGAAAACAACTCAAGAATAAAAAATGCTCAAGAATACATGATTTTTCTACAGTAGTTAGATCATGATTTTAAATGATTTCTGGTGAAAGAATTATTTCATTTTGATTTAGTATATGAAAGTTATAATGGTTTGAATTTCAGCTTTCGATAAGTCGTCATTATGTAATTTAATTATGAAGTGAAATTTTGTAGAACAGTGGCGAGTACATGGATTACATAGATAATTAAGCAATATTAATACAAGTTCAGAATAGTTGAGTTTGTCCCATTTGGAGTTCTTATGGTTTACTTATTGATTTTCAAAGTTATCAGCCATTTTTCTATTGTACAAATAATGGTTTTAATGGATCAATCTCCAATTAATACTCTCTGTTACAGAGACAAGTTTAAAACTAATTTTAATATAAAGTCTACTAAAAGTGAAATTTTCCAGAAGTGGTTTCATGTGATTTGGAGTTATTAAGAAATAGTTATGCTTTTTAGAAGTTAAAACAATTTCTCAGTGTGTAAATTAACCGATTTCGGATTTCATAAAGCGTTTATACTTTTTCACCGAGTGCAAAGACTAGCCGCAGCCATCGACCGGACTGGCCGGCCGCCGCCCACGGCGAAGCGCTGCGTGCACGTGAGCGCCCTAGGGCTACGATTGCGAGCCGTTGGATCAAGATCCAACGGTCCACGATCGGCGCAATAGGACGGTCCGAATGTCTCACAAATCCAACCCGTCCCTTTCGCATCCGGACGGTCCGCATTGATTCCAGTTCATTTGATTTTTCTTAGCACGTGTTTAATGCCCTGGGTCCACACGCCAGTCTCTGTGGCCTTAAAAATCAGTGTGCTGGATTTCTGTGCAAGGTCCCACTTGTAAGCGACACATTAGGACGGCTAAGACAGTGTTTAAAAGCTAATGATTGGGTTAACGCGCAAATGACTAAGCTACGCGCTCGCCCTAATACGCACGGCAAAACGCCACCGCCGCTGCCTGGGCCGGCTCGCCGGCGCTACGCGCCACGGCGGAGCCCGCCACTTGTCGCATTAGTTCCGCAATAGTCTTACGCATCATAAACATGTGGTCTCGCCGGCTGAGCCGGCCTGTACCGGCGGCTAGCCGGAGATGAACGGCGGCGCCCATCACGGCAAATGCACAAACGTGAAAAGTAAAGCTCCGCACTCATACAAGCATGTACCCAAGATCCTAGGACTAACTAGGAGCTACCGGCTAGGAGAGGGCTTGAGGAAGCTTGAAGTCGTTTGGAGTAGTGACTGCACGAGAAGAAGTAGCGCACGACACGGCTTCACGTGAAGAAGGTGATTGGGAAAGCCTAAGGACAGAGAATGGTTAAGATAGCTCAAGGACCATATGAGAATGCTTCAGAGCAAAGAATTTAAGAATGGCTTACCAAAGTGAAGTGGGAGATGAAAGGGTGTTTCACGGTCGAAAATGGTCAAATCTTCAATTCACCGAGATCCGTCGTGAATCCAAGAAATTGATTGAGGGTTTAGATCGGTGGCCTAAGGCATGTAAGATGACGCGGTGGGTTGAGGACCATACCTCTGGAAGTGAGAAATGGCACGAGGATGTCTTCGAGAGCGCGCCTGGCACCGAGGCACAAGGTGAACCCGAGGCTACAAGCAAGAACAAGAGCCGAGCTTAGCAAAAATGGAGAGGGGTCGAACATGGAGTCGAGGATACCATGTGGTGGAAGCTACTGGAGCGTGGAGCTTGCACTAGCTTCCCTTCCTCACCACCGAGAGGAAGAGTGAGTGCATTCTAGGTTACGAGGGTCTTATGCATGGGAGATAACGGAGCAGCAGGCGGTGTTAGACGAGGAACACACCGGAGTGGTGGATGGAGGCGGTGGATTCACGGAGTGAGAATCTCCCCAACGGCCGTCGCAGAGAAGCCCAGCCGCGTGGAGCACAGCTCCTGCGCGAGGTTGAAGAGAGAACTGACAAGGCGGGCCCGCGATGGCAGCGACTTAAGGTGCGGGGGTAAGCCGACGCTACGTGGCTGATTTTAGCCCGTTAGATCAGGATCGTGCGAACGATATTGGTGGGGGCATTCGGACAGGTCGACGGGGTGGCGAGATCTGGACCGTTGATCTTTAATCCGACGGACGCATGTGAGGTGCAGCTAGGCGGTTGGGTCGAGTCCAGTCACCGAGCCGGACCCGAGTCCAATGAACAGTGTATAGGGTTTGGGCTAGGGTTTGACTGCAATCTAATTCATTTCTCTCTACTTTGACCGAGGCTTAGAAATAGAAATAAATTTCCAAAAATTACGAAATAATTTGTGGAGGTTCCTGGGATGACATAGTTCCCATAAAAATTATGAAACCCTACTGTTCATAATATATTTTGTGATATTTAAATTCAAACTTAATATATGTCTATGAATGTTGTTTGAATTTTAGTTAGGTTCAAAATAGTCCCAAAAATTCTGGAAAAATTATATTAATTCATGAAAATTAATGTAGTATTTAAATAAATTGGTTCCAGATCATGGTCACAAACTTTTATCACTGTTTTGAATTGAAGCGTGAATTTTGATGTGTATGTCCACCTCAAATTAGATTTTCCAAGTACAATATATTATGAAATGATTTGAGTTTGAAAATGCTTGTTAGTGAAATACATATTAATCCAATTTAATTAGTTGGGGCTGTGACAGTATAAAAAATAAACATCAATTATATCAATTATACATTTGATGTTTTGAAGGACAGTACAACTAGTTTTGCGATAGATGACTCTAAGGGACTATTTCACTTCAATTATTCTTTGTTTGCATATAAGATGCAATTTCAAGAATATTCATTTCATACTCATGCTATAGATATACGTTCATCTAATACGTTGTTTCTGGTTGTATTCATCCATGGCAATAAGTTTTACCACTTCGTCTTACTCCTAAGCCAATCAGTTATGCAAATCAAAAATGTTTTTCGTATATATACATCATATACGCTCTCTACCAACATAATTCTCTGTGTATAATTCAATACACCCTCTACCCTGTAAACACGCTGCAAACACTGGTGCGGCATAGCGCGCAAGTCCCTAATACATTCGCACATAATCATGCAAATTCATTACGTCATATTTAAAAAAGAACAACAGGTTCTCACACCAATACAAATTCAGCGGTGCAGCATCGCACACGTTACCATCCAAGTGCTAGCGATAATGCAAGAGAGGAATATATGCTACCGTTGGGTGGTCATGAGAAAAGTCAAAAAAATTGTACCATTGAGAAGTCAAGAAGGTGTTCTTTTTCCATGCCATTTTAGGTTCAGCATTTTGACGGCACTATATTTTATCCGGCTAACGGTGTCAAATCATATCCCGTTACTAAATTATCTTACAAGTTGGTACTTCTTTCTATGTGTTATGTTGTTTGTCGACGAAATTGTTGTGTATTTGACTCTAAATTATCTTTACAACCTGGTACTTATTTCTAGCCGTGATGTTGTTTGTAGAAGAAAACGTTATGTATTTAGCTCTAAATTATCTTTCAAAATTGGTGGTACTTCTGTTTTTCCCCCTCAAACCTTATTGTACTTCTGTTTGTTATGTAGTTTGGTGGACAAAACTCGTTGCATCTATGTTAGACCATATGGCTAGGTCTAGTATATTTTAGTTGATGAATAATTGACAATGTTAGATACTGATGTTATTTGAGGTGTGTGACATGTGTGTGGACTTATGTCGGTCAAGTTGGGAAGAACTTGTGCCGGGAAAATATGGTGTTTTGGTCTTTGCATGTACAGGGTAACTCAGAGGCGATTATGGTCTACGACGATGACTGAGAGATGGCTTTCTGCGAAGTCATGGTCCAGAGGGTCAAGGATGCTGGAGGAGACAGTTAGGGTCGAGTTGGGGCGTGTGGAGATCAAAGATGGATGATATGTATTGGAACTACGGAGATGCAGCCCGAAGGCTACGACATGTGTCAATTTTAAAGTGTTCAAAATTGATTTTATAATCTGATGTAAAAATCTATATATTAAGTCCTAAGATTTTTATGGACCGTATATAGGTGATTAGGCTAACGCGTGAAAGACATTAAGGGCCGGTGCCTGGAGACGCGATTAGGGCAGTCGCGTAATCCCCTAAAATCTAGTTGTTGGCGGCTGGAGGGATAAGCGTCGGTGGCTTTATTTTTGTTGGGTGATCTCCAGAAGAATCGCCAGGGTGTTTGGCTCTGGCGGCTGCTGTGCGAGACATCAAGAGAGATCTGTAGATGAAAAACACTTTTTGCTTTTGAGAGAATCCAGAAAATCAGCCGCTGGTTGATTGATGTTTTCCTATTGGTGCCATCAATGATGCGGCTGTGGCATGCGTGTGCTAGATGCGGCTAGACAGAAATTCGTGAGGTGATTTGCATTGACGCGAGGTGAGCCATCCTTCCACTTCTGTCTCTCTTTTTTTTTTAAGGGAAAAATAGCTTTATAGGCTACTCATAAATTTGGGTAACCTCGTGAGCAACCAGCTGTTCAATACAAAAAGGCACTTTGTCCCGCCAAACCGCACAATGGTTGAGGCGTTTCGCAAGTTGCGCCAACTCATGAGCTACACCATTTTGCTCTCTTTCGTATGACGAATGCAGAAGCCTGGCAAAGAGATGCCATCTCTATCACTTCGCACACAATAAACATCAGTCTAGACCGTTGATCCTTTGGGTGGGTCAACAAATAGACAAGTGATGCGCAGTCGGTCTCAAGGATTGCCGCCTTAGGGACCCATTCGCAGCCGTTTAACACCTTCATAACAAGCCCAAGCTTCAATTTCCTCTGGATCCCCACCTTGATCAACTGTCCTCCAAGAAGATAGTAACACCGATCCTTTTTCATCCCGGATTATTATTCCCACCCCTACTTCACCCGAGTGGTGCGAAAATGCCCCATCGACATTAATTTTCACCCATCCGTGGTCAGGAGGCTTCCACCTCTCTAGGGGCCTAGCTGATAAAATCGGAAGCTGACCAAGTCGTTTCTTCCCTTTAGCATGGGAGTCAAGAGCTTCTTGTTGGATATTGTACAGCGTATTCCAATAATCCTCAATGAAACTAACCGAACCGGTAATCGATATCTTCTTAGATGCAAATAAAGTGTCATTTCGGACCTGCCAACATCGCCATAATAATAACATCAACTTATCTTTCTCCTCTCGTGCCAGCGTGTTTAACAAAACAAGGAGCCAGTCTGGTCCTGAGTAACCAAGCCTGCTTTCCTCCAGGTTCAACCACAAGTTATTCTGCAAGGCCTCACGCAGATCCCTCGCATGCGGGCAGCGAATCACCGCATGAAAACCCGTCTCCTCCTCTAAACCGCAGAGTTCACATAGATTATTGGGCGCCAGCTTCCGAATCCAGCAATTGGCTTTTGTTGCTAACCCGTTCTTCACTAACCTCCAAATGAAAACCTTGATCTTCTCAGGCAAACAAGACTTCCAAACCGAATTCCAGAGAGGTCTGCTGCCATCCACGAAAGAGCTAGAGCAACAAATTAATTGGGTTATAACTTTGTGACAAAATCGCGGTCATTTGGCGTGCCATACATATGGAATATTTACTAGTTTGAAAGACATTTGTCCCTGGGAGACAGCAAAGCAAAACTACCTTAGCGGGATCGAACATGCATGTGACCATGCTAAGTGATGATATTGATCGAACATGCATTTGTTCTTGGAGCACAGTAGGATAAGCAACTAGGATACAAGATAGGCTTTTAGGTAAGCTAGATCGAGGCGACATACATGCATGCATGCATGCAAATTCATGCAACAACAAGATCGAGAGCACCACTTTCAATTGGGTCGCTGATTTTCTTCTTCTCATCGCGTCGTCGGATCTTGTCACTTATCACCGCGCCTTTGGCCGGGCTAGGCTCCAATGCGGATAGAGTGACTAGAAGTGCTTGATTGAACTCCCGTAAATCCCAAACACCAAGCCCACCAAGGGCCTTAGATTTAGTAAATTGCTCCCAAGCCAACCAGTGAACTTTTTTATTTCCTTCCCCCGAGCCCCACCAGAAGGTGCGAAAGCTCCTAGAGATCTCATCACAAGTACCATCTGTCAAGTGGAAAACACTCATTAAATAAATAGGGATCGCTTGAGCAACGGATTTTATCAATATTTCTTTGCCCCCCATTGATAAGTGCTTCTCACTCCAACTAGCTAATCGCTTTTCTATACGTTCTCTTAAAGGTTGGAAACGGCTAGCTTTCATGCGTCCTCTAGAGTTGGCAAACCCAAATACTTCGCCTCAAAAGAGACCCTCTCTACTCCCAAATACATAATGTTTGTAGAAGAAAACGTTATGTATTTAGCTCTAAATTATCTTTCAAAATTGGTGGTACTTCTGTTTTCCCCTCAAACCTTATTGTACTTCTGTTTGTTATGTAGTTTGGTGGACAAAACTCGTTGCATCTATGTTAGACCATATGGCTAGGTCTAGTATATTTTAGTTGATGAATAATTGACAATGTTAGATACTGATGTTATTTGAGGTGTGTGACATGTGTGTGGACTTATGTCGGTCAAGTTGGGAAGAACTTGTGCCGGGAAAATATGGTGTTTTGGTCTTTGCATGTACAGGTAACTCAGAGGCGATTATGGTCTACGACGATGATCGAGAGATGGCTTTTGCAAGTCATGGTCCGAGGGTCAAGGATCTTTGGAGGAGACAGTTAGGGTCGAGTTGGGGCGTGTGGAGATCAAAGATGGATGATATGTATTGAACTACGGAGATGCAGCCCAAGGCTACGACATGTGTCAATTTTAAAGTGTTCAAAATTGATTTTATAATCTGATGTAAAAATCTATATATTAAGTCCTAAGATTTTTATGGACCGTATATAGGTGATTAGGCTAACGCGTGAAAGACATTAAGGGCCGGTGCCTGGAGACGCGATTAGGGCAGTCGCGTAATCCCCTAAAATCTAGTTGTTGGCGGCTGGAGGGATAAGCGTCGGTGGCTTTATTTTTGTTGGGTGATCTCCAGAAGAATCGCCAGGGTGTTTGGCTCTGGCGGCTGCTGTGCGAGACATCAAGAGAGATCTGTAGATGAAAACACTTTTGCTTTTGAGAGAATTCAGAAAATCAGCCGCTGGTTGATTGATGTTTTCCTATTGGTGCCATCAATGATGCGGCTGTGGCATGCGTGTGCTAGATGCGGCTAGACAGAAATTCGTGAGGTGATTTGCATTGACGCGAGGTGAGCCATCCTTCCACTTCTGTCTCTCTTTTTTTTTTAAGGGAAAAATAGCTTTATAGGCTACTCATAAATTTGGGTAACCTCGTGAGCAACCAGCTGTTCAATACAAAAAGGCATTTTGTCTCGCCAAACCGCACAATGGTTTAGACGTTTCGCAAGTTGCGCCAACTCATGAGCTACACCATTTTGCTCTCTTTTCGTATGACGAATACAGAAGCCTGGAAAAAGAGACGCCATCTCTATCACTTCAGACACAATAAACATCAGTCTAGACCGTTGATCCTTTGGGTGGGTCAACAAATAGACAAGTGATGCGCAGTCAGTCTCAAGGATTGCCGCCTTAGGGACCCATTCTGCAGCCAGCTTGACACCTTCATAACAAGCCCAAGCTTCAATTTCCTCTGGATCCCCATCGGTCAACTGTCCTTCAAGAAGATAGTAACACCGAGCCTTTTTCATCCCGGATTATTATTCCCACCCCTGCTTCACCCGAGTGGTGCGAAAATGCCCCATTGACATTAATTTTCACCCATCCGGGGTCAGGAGGCTTCCACCTCTCTGGGGGCCTAGCTGATAAAATCGGAAGCCGACCAAGTCGTTTCTTCCCTTTAGCATGGGAGTTAAGAGCTTCTTGTTGGATATTGTACAGCGTATTCCAATAGTCCTCAATGAAACTAACCGAACCGGTAATCGATATCTTCTTAGATGCAAATAAAGTGTCATTTCGGACCTGCCAACATCGCCATAATAATAACATCAACTTATCTTTCTCCTCTCGTGCCAGCGTGTTTAACAAAACAAGGAGCCAGTCTGGTCCTGAGTAACCAAGCCTGCTTTCCTCCAGGTTCAACCACAAGTTATTCTGCAAGGCCTCACGCAGATCCCTCGCATGCGGGCAGCGAATCACCGCATGAAAACCCGTCTCCTCCTCTAAACCGCAGAGTTCACATAGATTATTGGGCGCCAGCTTCCGAATCCAGCAATTGGCTTTTGTTGCTAACCCGTTCTTCACTAACCTCCAAATGAAAACCTTGATCTTCTCAGGCAAACAAGACTTCCAAACCGAATTCCAGAGAGGTCTGCTGCCATCCACGAAAGAGCTAGAGCAACAAATTAATTGGGTTATAACTTTGTGACAAAATCGCGGTCATTTGGCGTGCCATACATATGGAATATTTACTAGTTTGAAAGACATTTGTCCCTGGGAGACAGCAAAGCAAAACTACCTTAGCGGGATCGAACATGCATGTGACCATGCTAAGTGATGATATTGATCGAACATGCATTTGTTCTTGGAGCACAGTAGGATAAGCAACTAGGATACAAGATAGGCTTTTAGGGTAAGCTAGATCGAGGCGACATACATGCATGCATGCATGCAAATTCATGCAACAACAAGATCGAGAGCACCACTTTCAATTGGGTCGCTGATTTTCTTCTTCTCATCGCGTCGTCGGATCTTGTCACTTATCACCGCGCCTTTGGCCGGGCTAGGCTCCAATGCGGATAGAGTGACTAGAAGTGCTTGATTGAACTCCCGTAAATCCCAAACACCAAGCCCACCAAGGGCCTTAGATTTAGTAAATTGCTCCCAAGCCAACCAGTGAACTTTTTTATTTCCTTCCCCCGAGCCCCACCAGAAGGTGCGAAAGCTCCTAGAGATCTCATCACAAGTACCATCTGTCAAGTGGAAAACACTCATTAAATAAATAGGGATCGCTTGAGCAACGGATTTTATCAATATTTCTTTGCCCCCCATTGATAAGTGCTTCTCACTCCAACTAGCTAATCGCTTTTCTATACGTTCTCTTAAAGGTTGGAAACGGCTAGCTTTCATGCGTCCCTCTAGAGTTGGCAAACCCAAATACTTCGCCTCAAAAGAGACCCTCTCTACTCCCAGAATGCTTCGGATTTGATCACCAGAGACGTCATCAGCATACTTCCGTACCAACAATGAACATTTAGCAGGGCTAATAAGCTGTCCAGTTGCCTCCTCAAAAATTCGCAACACTTCCCTGACCCTTGCTGCTTGCTCAGGACAAGCCTTAAAGAAGAGACTATCATCCGCAAACAACAGGTGCGAAACTCCCGGAGCTCCGCGGCAAACTCGAAGGGGTTGAATATTTCCAGCCAACGATTCTTTGTTTAACAAAACTGACAAACCTTCAGCAATGAAAAGGAACAGGTAAGGTGAGAGGGGGTCACTGTAACATCCAAAATTGTGGATTTGCAAAATCTTCAAAGTTCAAGAACGCAAACCCCAAAAACTTCCCAAATTGATCAAGATTCGGATCCCCCCCCCCGAAAGCACCGAGTTCCTCCCCGCTTCTCCCTAACCCTAACCCTAGCCCTCCTAGCCCGGCCGCCATGCCCTCGCTCGCTGCCTCCGCCCGCCGGCGCGGCTAACGCCCGCCGCCGCGCCGACCCGCCCCATCCCTCGCCCGCCTCGACTGCCGTGCAGCCCCGCCGTGCCGTCGTCAACGGCTCCCCTCGCCTTTAAAACCCGGCGCCTTCCTCTCGCTTCCTCATCTCCACCCCTTCTTCCCAAGCAAAACCGAGCGTAGGAGCCGAGACTCACCTCGCCGCCGCTCCTCGGTTCGGCGTCGCCGCCGCCGTGAGCCCCTCCCTCGCGCGCGCCGCCGCCGCCCGCCCGCTTCTTCCCGCGCCCTAGCGCCTCCTCCTCGCCTTCTTTTTCGGCCGAGCCGGCAGCACGCCACGCCATGCGCATGCGGCCGCTGCTGGGCCGCAGTCGAACAGTGGGCCGGCGCCGGTTTTCTTTTTCTTTTTATGATTTTCTTTTCCTTTTTCTTTTATTTTAAAAGAGAGGCTTTAAAATCTCTTTTCTCCTCATTTCAACTCCAAAATTGTGGTTTTTGTTTCAAAAAATTCTAAAATCAAGCCCCTTCTTTTGGTGCTAGTTTGGTTTATTTTGGGGTTCATTTGATGAGTTCTTGTTATTTATTTAATTTGTTGCTCGCTTGTCTCCTTTTCCGGTACGATCGATCGCGTAGAGTTCGGAGAAGCCGGAGACCCCCACTTCGATCAAGCTCAAGAGTATCAAGACCATCTAGCCGTAGACCCAGGCGAGTCAATACTTTGATCATATTGAACCTACATTTTATGCAAATTATGTCCTTTTAAGGTATCAAATTGCATGCTTAACTTCGTTATGCAAATGTATGTTAAAAATCCTAAGGTAGTTAAATGTCAACTTGATGTTTAATTATTAATACACCATCCCTTGATAATTGAATTACCTTAAGCCTTTGTCACCCTAGTAATTATTTGGTAACCTTACTAGTTTAGGCTATACTTAAGCGCCATGCTAGCCTTGCTTAAGTATCGGGGTATCATCTACCCCATTCATCATCTTTTGAAATGAACATAATTTTGGGCAGTCATTGGGTGTAAATGACTGAGATGGTTATGATGTTGTATTTTCCTATCTCTCAAAAACCCTAAGAATTGCTTATCACATCTGGGCGGATGGTATGGTGGATGGTATGTTGGTGGGTGCTAATGCAGCCCAAGGAATGTTGGCTTGTGGATGGTATGTGGTATGAACCGCCCAGATGGTCCCTAAGGACTTAATCCTGTGATGACCTCCTAATGTAAAACAGTACGACCACATGTCTATAATGGTGTCGACCTTGCTAAATAATTTGTATCCGTTAGTATGAGTTGCACCAGGCAGATGACCCGCTACGCCATAAGCCTATGTGGCTATGGGTTGGGGTGTGCGACTTACGGGTCTATGTGAACGTAAGTCGTGTGGCGCAAGAGGGGGTCTGGGAAAGGGGTTGACGGGTCTACGTGAGCGTAACCCTTCTCGTGTGAAACCTTTGCGAGTGTAACAACACCGTTGGATGCATTGTAAAGGCCTTGTGACGATCTCCTTGACTCACATGTCTACTAAACATGTGTATATGTCGAATGATTGTCTCTTGTGGGTAAAGTGTACAACCTCTCGCAGAGTGTAATAAACTGTTCGAATAGCCGTGCCTACGGTCAAGGCGGACATGGGAACTTACAAGAGTTAGTTCATTTATAAAACCTTGTGGGCGGGATAAAAAGTGTTGGGTCATTGGACTGTTTTGGTTTTCCCGGTGGATGTACCCGTTGATGTTAAGTGGTGGATGTAACCGCTATCAAAATTAAGCATGAGGTGGAGGTAACCTCTACTGTTATAAATATTGCACAAGTAATCTCTTTAACAAATGCAATTTGGTTAAAATGCTAAGCGATAGGACTTTTTAATATTGGTACTCAAAATATTGCTTTGTGCAAATAAATGAACCCGAGCCATCCTTGTTAAGTCTTGCATGTATAATATTGCATACTGTGTGTTGGCTCGCGAGCACGGTAGTTGTGCTCATCCTCGCTCTTTCCCCAACCTCGTAACCTGTGGATCATGGAGACTACGCCTACTACGAGGACCAGGACGCCGAGGAGCAAGGACATGAAGAAGAGTAGCATAGTTCCTTAGTCTGAGTCTCGCCTCAGTCTGGTTGGCTCCGTTGGTACTCGTGTACATCCTATATTATCCAAGCCTGTGGCTAATATCGGTCGTACACATGGTACTCCGCCGCTTGCCTGTGGAGAGACTTGCTTTACCCCTTTGCTTCCGCTATCGCACTCGAGATTTTGTAATGAACTCATTGGCCGATCGCCCTATTGTAAACTCGACCGACGTGGTCTATTTGAACCCTAATGCTTGTATTAATGAATGATTTGGTCTACGCGATGTATGAGATGATTCACAATGTGTACCGTGAGCGCCATCTATCGATCCAGGAATAGCGCAGATTTTCACAGAGGATTCTCGATTACGAAATCCGGTCCGACAGAGTCGGGTATCGAGCATACGATCAGAGGAGCCTTAGTTAGATTGGTCGTTGCCTAAGGTCTTGAGTCTTATTTTCAAACCTAAGAAAAGCTTTGGCAAAAATATAGTGTATTTATCGCTCTTACTTGTCATTCCTAGTTCTGACTCATCCTACTTCACTTGGATTTATTCTCACATCGACTTCCTCTTGTTTTCAAAATTTTAGATGGTCTGCTCCACACTCACGGCTCTTGGGACTTTTTCTCTCACGGAGAAGACCTCTGAGGCTTCGTGGGGATTTTTCGCCACCGATGCAAGATTCTGGTTACTACCATCCGCCTATCTTCATGGGCCTGGATGACTCGTGTTCGACCGAGAGACCGGAGCATGGAGGTTTTTCTCTATGCTAGGGAGGGTGAGTTCAATACTCACACCTTCAAGGCCGAGCACCCCAGAGCCGTGCTTTGATGTCGCTCCAGATGTGGCACGACTTGCCGCGCCTCGCTTGTGCGATGCATGGAGACCTTCGCAGAGCTCGCCTTCCGCTTCCATCCGACTCTCCAGAGGGAGAGCTTTACCGGTGGTCCGCCACGTCCGGCAGATGACCCGCACTGCCACATCGCCCACCACGCAGCCTTGTCGATCGCCTCGCCAACGCCGTTGACGAGATCGGGACGCTTCGATTTCTCCTCACCAGCAGCTATGAGCACTCTGACACCCTCCGCGACAACATGTTCAGAGATGATGAAGCCCACCGCGAGGTAGAGCGGGAGAGACGCCGCTTTTGCGAGTTGGCACGCTTAGAGCCGCCATCGCGCTCGCCGCCCGCCTCCTCGCCTCGCCCGCCTCCGCCGCCACGCCGCTCATTCCCGGCAACCCGGTGCCAGGCCGACGTTTTCCACCTGGAGGACCCCGCACCCTGCTCACGGCGCGCAAGAAAGTGCGCCCACCGCCGACCGACCGCAGCTTTGAGAGTCCACCGCGGACGCAGCCTCACCCGCCGCTCGATTCGACGAGTTCGACCGCGGCGCCACCTCGGGCCGTTTCGCCGCCACCATCGCCGCCTGTTTTCGATCCTCGGTAATCGTATCACTTGTGGTGGTAAGCACCCATGAGGGGAGTAGTCGATAGCTAGGTTAACCAGCGGTGCTTGCTAGGTAGTCTTCGGGTTGCAAGCACTTTCTTTATCCACCTTTGTAGGCGTTGTGTTTTGTATCTCGTGTCATGGCTTTGCATAGCCTATATGTCAGGTCCCGGGAGTCATGTAACACTTACCCCCTAATATTAATGAATTGCAGCCATTCGGGCTTTGTATCGCAATTGTGTTGTTCGCTCAATTTGATTTCTTTCTTTCGTGTGTGCCTTAGAGGCCAAGTGAACCTCATATACCCCTCTCTAGTTGTAAGCCTTAGTGTTTCTCCGGATGGCACCAAGGAGAGAGCTGCGCCAAATCCGTGGTGCTTTCGCAGCAGCCGTGGAAGAGGCCGTGGCTATGGCCGTGGTCGTGGACAAGACCTACCTCCCACCGCCGAGCACCCAACAATGGCACAAGTTATGCAACAACAAGCCCAAATCCTTCAAGCCTTGCTCGCTAATCAAGTGCAGAGCGGCGCCGCCACTCTGTCGGGCAGATTTCCTCAGACAAGACCTCTTACCTTTGCCTCAGCAGATGAACCCCGAAGCGTAAGATTGGCTCGGGGATACCGAGAAGAAACTTCGCCAGCCCGATGCTCGAGGAAGACAAGGTGGACTTTGCCACTCACCGCTTGAAAGGAGCCGCCGCTTGGTGGAAAACTACCTCGCCGCTCAAGGTGGTGAAAGCCCAAGAGCGTGGAGAAGAAGAAGGTAGGCAGAAGATCCGCCATCGAGATCGCAGGATTCGCCATCGTTGAAGCAATTGTCAAGTACACACCGACGAGACCGCACCGCATGGCAACCAATCTCCGAACGAGTTCAAGGCGCCGCCAGACTAACTTTGTACCGCCGTACAATGAGGCTAAAGAAGAACGAATTCGTAACTCTCAAGCAAGGTCAAATGACAACAATGAATATCTAACCAAGTTTAACCAGCCTTGCTCGCTACGCCCCCTGACGTAGCCGATGCGTAAGAGAAGATAGACCGCTTTGTGGAAGGAATGCGTGGAGACATGAGAAGCCACTTATCCTCCATGATTTCCTAGTTTCCACCACTTGATCAACAAAGCCTCGTGGCCGAAAACGAGAAGAAGATTGCGGAAGTTAGCCGCAAGAGAAAGATGGTATTCGAAGCCGCAAGGTGGCTTTCCTCGTAAGTCAACATTCCTCGCACTCATCTTTTAAGCCACCAGAGTTTCTCCACAAGGAACTCAAGCTCCACCTCTGCACCAATGGGAATGGTTTCAGATCCTTCGCCCCGGACACCCGCAACAAGCAACCAAAGAGCTCATCTCCATTGTTTCCACTGTGGAGTGAGAGGACACTTTGCCAACCGATGCCCTCAACGCCGAACACTCCCGCCAAGTTCAACTCAGAGCCACACCACCAAGGTCAAACATCGGCCCAAGCAGAACCATCAGCCCGCAAGCACCTAGAACTACTCGACACCAAACCGCGGCCATGTGAACCATGTCACAGCCGAGGAGGTTCAGGAAGCTACAGGAGTTCTAATGGGTACGTTCTCTGTTAAATCAGTACCAGCACAAGTTTTGTTTGATTCTGGAGCTTCGCATTCTTTCATATCAAGAAAATTTGTTGAAAGGCTTAAGTTGCCAACCTTTAAGCTAAAGAAACCCGTGGTACTTAGTTCACCCGGGGGACCCTTGACTACCACCTTAGTAAGTCCCCGAGTAGAGATTGCTATGGAAAATTCTGGATTCCTAGCAAACCTCTTAGTGCTTCAGTCCCAAACTCGGATATCATCCTAAGGATGGATTGCTGGTCCGATACCAAGGTATGATAGATCTGTACAACAGAAGGTGGTACTCACCAAAAATCCGGCACCACAATAAAGGTTAATGTAAACCGCTCCTCGTGTTTGGATCGCATAATCCATAACCTCGAGAAGGTGACTCGAAACAACACCTGTAGTTCAAGATTACCCTAAGTTTTCCCTAAGAATTGCTCGCATGCCACCCGACCGAGACATAGAATTTGTGATCAACCTAAAGCCAGAACACCCCACTGCCAAGAGGCCATATAGGATGGCAGTTGATGAGCTTGAAGAGCTTAAGGTACAAATGGAAGAATTACAGGAAAAAGGATTTATTAGACCTAGCTCATCCCCCTGGGGTTCGCCAGTACTTTTTGTAAAGAAAAAGGATGGCACCGCCAGATTGTGTGTGGATTACAGAGCCCTCAATGAGGTGACCATCAAGAATAAGTATCCCTTGCCCCGCATTGATGATCTATTCGACCAATTGTCAGGAGCAACAGTGTTCTCCAAGATAGACCTAAGGTCAGGATATCATCAGGTTAAGATCGTATGAGGACATCCCTAAAACAGCTTTTACCACCCAGATGGCTTGTATGAGTTCACGCTATGTCGCTTGGCTTGACAAATGCGCCACCTACTTCATGAACCTTATGAACAAAGTATTAATGGAATACCGATAAGTTTGTTGTCGATTCATAGACGACATCTTAATCTACCAAGACTAATGAGGAACATGTCGAACATCCGCATTTGGTCCCGAGAAGCTTAAAGAACATCACCGTATGCCAAGTACAAGCAAGTGTGAATTTTGGCTTCAAGAGATCGATTTCTTGGACATATCGATCCACTGGAGGAGTCGCAGATTGACCCATCCAAAGTAGAAACGGTGTTGGGATGGAAACAACCAACCTCGGTGACCGGCGCGAGTTTTCTGAATGGTGGATACTACGTGACGCTTCATTGAAGGATTCTCCAAACTATCCGCACTAATGACCCACCGCCAAGAAGGAAAAGAAGTACGAATGGACGTAAGCTTGTGAAAAGAGTTTCCAAGAGTTGAAGAAGAAGTTAACTATCGCACAGTGTTAGTCTTGCCGGACATACACAAGGACTTTGAAGTCTATTGTGATGCTTCGCGCCAAGGTCTTGGTTGCGCATTTATGCAAGGAGGAAACGTCGAGCATATGCATCCCGACAACTCCGCCCACATGAAGATAACTATCCAACTCATGATTTGGAGTTAGCGGTAGTAGTGCATGCCCTAAAGATTTGGCGGCATTACTTGATTGGAAATCATTGTAATATCTATACTGACCACAAGAGTCTTAAGTATATTTTCACCTGCATGCACCTCAACCTCCGACAAAGGAGATGGTTAGAACGATTAATGATTACGACTTGATGTTCATTACCATCCCGGGAAGGCTAATGTAGTGGCCGATGCATTGCCGTAAGTCCTACCGCAAAAATGTTATGGTTCAAGAGTATCAACTCGAGCTTTGCAAGGAATTAGAGGCACTTAACCTCGAGTTAGTAGAACAAGGCACCTTAGCAACTATGGAAGTTCAACCAACCTTAGAAGAACAAGTCAAGACCGCCGTAAAGGACACCTGAGTTCATAAATTTAAACATCTCATGGCCAAAGGAAAAGCCTCAAAGATGGTTGAAGACCAACAAGGTATCCTATGGTATGGGAAACGTCTCTTTGTTCCCCACCAAAAGGAGCTCAAGGAATTGATTCTAAAAGAGGCCCATAGCTCAAGATACACCATACACCCGGCAAAGCACCAAGATGTATCAAGATATGAAGATTCTATATTGGTGGTCGCGAATGAAAAGGGACATCGCCGAAGTTCGTAGCTTGTTGCGATGTGTGCCAACGGATCAAAGCGTAACATCGAGACCCGCAGATTGCCGCAACCACCGCAAATCCTCGGTGGAAGTGGGAGGAAATTGGAATGGATTTCATTACGGTCCGCCGAGAACCAAGACCGGATATGATTCCGTATGGGTCATAATCGATGATTAACCAAAGTTGCCCATTTCATCCTCGTGGAGACCACCTACAAGGGAGATAAACTAGCCGAGTTATACATGGCTCGACAGTATGTCCGCATGGAGTACCCAAGAGGATAGTCTCGGATCGAGGTTCTCGCCACCTCGCATTTCGGGCTAGTCTCCATGATGCACTTGAACTCACTTGAACTTTAGCACAAGATATCATCCTCGATCGATGGACGCATGTAAAGGGTAAATCGATTCTTGAAGACATGCTTCGGCTTGTGCTTTAGAGTTTACCGTAGCGGGAGAGATGTTCACAGATGCACTCGCCACAACAACAACTACCAATCCAGCTTTGAAAATGTCTCCGCTTGAAGCACTTTATGGGAGAAAATGCGAACTCCCTTGCATTGGTCGAATCGAGAAGGTTATATCTTCGACCGTATACTCTCAAGCAAGTCAAGAGAAAGTCGATTGATCGAGATCGCCTACAAGCCGCTTAGTCCGCATGAAAAGTTATGCCGACAACCGTCAGAGAGTTAACTTTCGGGTTGGAGATCATGTATATCTCAAAGTGTCACCCTTCGCGAATGCGGAGGTTTAAAGTGAAAGGCAAGCTTGCGCCAAGATACATAGGCCCGCTCCCAATCACCGCCAAGCGTGAGAAGTAGCATATCAACCGGAATTACGTAAAAATTGTCGATGTCCATAATGTGTTCCACGTCTCTCACCAAGAAATGCCTCGAGTACCGTAAGAGCAAGCTCCAATTGAAACCATTGCACTCCGTAAAGACTTGTCGATCCGAGCATCCAATCAAGATTCTTGATGTCGTGGAGAAGCGCATAAGACGCCGATCATCCGCTTATGCAAAGTGTAATGGAGCAACCACTCGGAAAGAGAAGCCACTTGGGAACGTGAGGATCAGCTGAAGTTGGATTACCCCTACCTGTTCTCCGAGGAGCTCGAATCTCGGGGTCGAGATTCTTTTTAAGGTGGGTAGGTTTTGTAACATCCAAAATTGTGGATTTGCAAAATCTTCAAAGTTCAAGAACGCAAACCCCAAAAACTTCCCAAATTGATCAAGATTCGGATTCCCCCCGAAAGCACCGAGTTCTTCCCCCCGTTTCTCCCCTAACCCTAACCCTAGCCCCCTCCTAGCCCGGCCGCCATGCCTGCTCGCCTCGGCCTCGCCCGCCCGCCGCGTCAACGCCCGGCCGCCGCCTCGACTCGCCCCATCCTCTCTCGCCTCGGCTCGCCGCAGCAGCCTCGCCGTGCCGTCGCCAACGGCTCCCCTCGCCTTTAAAACCCGGCGCCCTTCCTCTGCTCCCTCACCTCCACCCCCTTCTTCCTGGGCAAAACCGAGCGTAGGAGCCGAGACTCACCTCGCGCCGCTCCTCGGCTGCCGCCGCCGCCGTGAGCCCTCCTCACGCGCCGCCGCCGCCGCCGCCTGCTTCTTCCCGCCGCCCTAGCGCCTCCTCCTCGCCCTTCTTTTCTTCGGCCGAGCCGGCCAGCACGCACACAGGCTGCGCCTTGCCCGCTGCTGGGCAGCAGTCGAACAAGGGGCGCGCCGGTTTTCTTTTTTCTTTTTTATGATTTTCTTTTCCCTTTTTCTTTTTATTTTAAAAGAGAGGCTTTAAAATCTCTTTTCTCCCTCATTTCAACTCCAAAAATTGTGGTTTTTGTTTCAAAAAAAATTCTAAAATCAAGCCCCTTCTTTTGGTGCTAGTTTGGTTTATTTTGGGGTTCATTTGATGAGTTCTTGTTATTTATTT